>OX596380.1:166185281-167474924 GCA_951394425.1 Tipula unca | reverse complement strand
AGTTTGCTGTTTCAGTGAGCAGGTTGAATTCTTTCGAGCTGTGTTTGATTTTGTTTTCGATGTAGTAGTGCTTTGAACTGATTTGGCTAATTTGGACAGTAAGAGCGCGGCATATAACACAGCAGACACGTTATTTGTGTTATTGGTGCGACTTTAGACTTCCGACATTGTTGTAAAATGCAAGCATAAAACTCGGCAGGATATATTTCTTAGTCATTTATACATATCTATCTGAGTCAATAGCTATCGTCAACAGATACATTTCCTGACTAGCATTAGTGTCGACTATGATTTGAGTCCAGTTGAGTCGAATTTTGCCGATCAGCTCAAAGTAAAATATTTATTTTGATTTGGTCCTGATTATTTCGGAATCTGGTATAGCTTAATGGCAGTAAATGGTTCATACATGTTTCCGAGTGTCTTAAGAACATGTGGTGATGTCAGATCCTAGCGCATGTGGTATAAAGATAAAACGGTAATTGTATTTTGCAAAACGTTTTTGGCGTTGGTAATAAATTAAAAATTTTAAATTTCATTATTCTGGTTCCATCGGTGTCTTCTAAATTATTTTGTATGGCACATACAATACAGCGATACATAAATCAATGAACACAAAATTTTATTACATTTGGTAAAAACGAATGGCCCGAAAATAAAAATTTATGACCAATATTTACGATGCAGCTGATATCACATTATATTGGACACGTGCCAATTTCTATGGGTACGGCAAAAAATAATTCCTCGGCCGTTAATGCTTATAATAGTCAAATATTAAAATACAACTGGTTTTACATTTACTAACTCCTATATATGTAGTGAAAGTCTTTTATCGAAGAAAATTTGATTCTAAATGGCAACAGATGTTTTCCAGATGTCAAAATCCAGCGGTGTGATTGATAGTATATGCATAAAATATTTGAAATATACAATTTATTTGAATAATTTTGGTAATTTGAAAAATTCTGAGAGAACCTATAGGCTGTCATAAGTTAGATACAAATGCGTGTGAAAAAAAACAGTATTTTGAAAGGAACTGCGGTACTCGCTTGTATAGGAATCCGGCAGGGCAGTTGTAATAGAACAGAGGTACGATCGAGACTCCTTATTGGTATATTAAAATGTAGTCATATAGCTAGCAATAGTCCAACAGTGTTTGTGAAAGAAAGAGCTAGTGAGGAGGGGTTGGATTGGCTCCCAAAATCAATGAGATATTCGCCGAGCCAGATAATTTGCTGCAGTTTTAAAGAATACTATATGGCATATATCTCGGTAAACCACATTGCAATTATTCGCGGAGAGATTCGGAAACTCCAAATAGTGTTCGTCGGCAATCGAAGTGACTAATCTGTAAAGGTATTTACAAATTTCTGTCTTGGGCGGCTTGCTACACATTGTCTTTATTGTAGAAAATACAAGCTGTCGTTCGTTTTGCTGGTAATTAATCTTTTCCAGACCAAATGAAAGTAATACCATTCCTATACCAAAATCCTCAAGGGGAGAATTTGAAGTACGGTACTCTTGAAATATTCGTTGAGCAAACGTTGAATCATTAAAACGCATTCCGTGGTATGTTTTTTTATCAAATACGCCTCTAATTAAACTTTGCTTAACACTGCAGACACTTACCCTAGCTGGAGCATCACAAATTATTACTCGCATTTTAATTGAAATAGTTATTCCATTATCATCAAAAGCATTTTGAATTTCCTTAATTTCATCCACAATATAGGTTTTAACAAATTATTTGGTCTAATGTTCACAACGCGACTAGTATTAGTCAAAACGAATGTTCGATGTTACCGCTAAATACAGGAATAATTTCTTGCGCTAATATCATCGTTAAATTATTTTCTACTCCGAAATGGACATACTCTTCTGGAACCACTCTAACTTTTTCTAACTTTCGTGGTGTTTTCAAAAAAGTTCTGTAATCCAGTGATAATTCCGGAAAATGGGTTTTGAAAAATTTTAATAACTCTGATATTGAGTTTTGGTTTATATATTGCTCTATCGACCATTCCTGCAAGAAGAACTTCACATATGAATTAACTTTTGAATCTTTGTATGGTGTTATAAAGTTGATAAAACTTAAATTTTCGAAAATTTGTTTGCATAATGTTGTCACTTTCAGTTAAAACGCACTAGTCTCACAAAACTCATAATTATTTTCGTCATTCCTTTAAACCAGTTACATTTTCGCCTTTGTTTAGGAAGCATGGAAGGGTTTGATTTTTTGCACCTATTTGAGAGAGCACTTTTGTTGAACTTTCCTTATTGCGTCGTTGCTTGAAATTTGTTGAAGTATGCGTTTTGCTGGCGGGTATAAAACTCCGTTGGCCATGTCTGTCTCCAACCCCTCCAGCTTCTTATTTTGTTGTTGCATTTGTTGATCCAACTCCACATTTTGCTGTTTCATTTCATAGTTATCTGAACAAATTTCGCATTTTGTTGATCAAATTGTTGAATCGATTGGTTCACCTATTAATCAACTTCTGTGTTTAGAGTTAACTTTGCTGCGTCTGCTGTTTCATTTAGCAGGGCGTCGAGAACAGCTTAATGTTCATCAATTATTCCGGTTGTTCAGTAGCAGCCAATACTTTTTCCGCGTGTCCTTTCACTATTGCAAGATCCCACTCCTGACATCAATTGAATACTAAAAACTGGCCTTCACGTCAGTTTTCTGTATCTGGCTTAAATATACAATCAGATGACTAAATTAAAAGCCAAAGTTCTGTAAATGGCGTTGGAGCCCGTCGAACAATTAAGAAATATACTATTTAAGCTATAGCTATATGCGGAACATTAAACATGCAGTGATGTCGTCAGTGAACTTAGAAATACAATAAATTCCTCTGATTTAGCACTAATCCATGGTGACTTTAATTTGCCAAATGTCATCTGGAAATACGACCACGAAGTGAATGGCACACTTCAAATCAATAGCATACCCAATGAACGTGAACATTTTTTAGATCTTTTCTTCAACAACGAAGTTGATATATTTAAAGTTGTAGAATCATCAACGGCATTTGTTGTTAATGACATTTATCATTAGTCGATGGTAGTCGATGGTAATATTATTTGATTCTGTAGATCTTTCACCAAAAAAAATTCAGCATAACCAACAAACCACATTCAACTTTAATAAAGCTAACCACGTGGGATGATATTTTAAATAGAAACGATGTTAATAATATCGTTAACCAATTTTATAAGATTCTGCAACGAGGTTTTAAAATATATTCTGGATTGTGCATCAAAAGAATCAGTAGCCATCCTCGTTTCACGATTGATTCATAAATTAAAAAATCGAAAATCTGAATTTTATGTTAGAATGATAACAAGTGGGCTGGAATCGGAGAAATTGGAGTTCAAGATTATATTAAAACCAACCCTAAACAATTGAAAATATTTTAGAGCTAAACGCGAAATTGAGGGGTACCCAACCAATATGTCTTACAATAACACCAGCAGCTCTGACGCCAAGTTGATCGATCTGTATATAGACCAACAGACAATATAATGTGAATACAGTACAAACATCTTTCTTCTTAGTATTACGGATGAAATTAGTATGTCTGCACTGACGGGCTTCGGCGACAGATGCGGGCTGGATAATATCTATTTTAAAGAAACATGCAAATTTTTTGCTGCATCCATTGCGGAATCTCTTCAAATTGTCATTATTAACCGGCGTGTTTCCAGATAAATGGAAAATATCACAAATCACACCAATCTTTAAATCGTGTATAAGAGATGATTTTCCATGTTACAGAGAGATTTCAACGACATCATCCATTCTAAAACTATTTGAGCTGATTGTTTGCAACAATTTTAAAATTACATTGGCACGTCATATTTCTGATAAACAACATGAATTCAGACCAGGCAGATCAACTTCCACAAATTTAGTGGAATTTACTAGTAAAACGATTAATGACTTTAGCAAAGCATTTGATTCTATTTGTTATCGTAAGGCCTTTGATAGTTTTCACGCATTTGGATTTTCATTCAAATTTATAAACTGGTTCAGCTCGTATTTAACAAACCACACTCAACATGAGTGTTAATGGAAAATAAGAAATCAAAAGTTATCAGAGTTTCCTCGGGTGTTCCTCAAGGATTACATATTGGACCCTGGGTATATCATGTTTTCATCGATCGAGTTACACAGGTTATAAAAAATTATAATGGGCTCAAGTTTGCAGACGATATTAAAATTTTCCATACCATCAAACAAAGAAGCGAAACTGACCGATTATACAAAAATATATTAATGGTCTTAGTGAGTGGCGTGACCGCAACTTCATTTTTTTTTTTTTTTCATTTTTATTTATTTATTTATTTTATTTACATATTAAATTATGATAATTAAAAAAATTTTGACTGATAGCTAGTGGATTATATGTCCTTTGAAAGCTGGTCAGTCGCACTTTGAACACTTAAAATTTAGTAAAATATAAACATCATACTGTCTAATAACAGGGCAAATGACAGATAATCTTCATCACATGATGCTAAATGAGTTTTAAGTAGTTGTTTTAAATTTGAAAACATTTTCAGAAGTTTTTATTGCGGTTGGTAGTTTATTATAAACATGGGGTCCAATGAAAGTTATTGATTTCTTACCAAATTCCGTTTTTATTTTGTTGCTGGAAGGAAAGAAATGTGGAAGTTTAAAAATAGCTTTGCAACTCCTATTTTGCATAATTTGTAATTTTTTTAATTTGGATTTTTCTGCAGTTCCAAAAGTTGAAATGGAATAGTAGAAACGTGAATGAATAAATGAAAAGTAAATCGGTTTTAAGACATGCGTTGGAATAAAGGGAGCGAGTTTTCTAATGAAAACGATAAACGGACATATTGCTCAACATACAAATGTGTTTATCCCAAGACTTGTGCTTATCAAACATTATTCCAAGATACTTAAACTCGTCGACACGTTCAATGACAACATTAGAAACCCGCAAAATGGGCAAATCACAAGGTGGTAGAAATGGGGAGTGAAATATAATAAATTTTGTTTTACTTAGATTAACTAATTTTTTTTTGACGCCTGCAAACAATCACTGGAGTTATAAAAAACTGCAGTATCATCAGCAAACATTCAGATTTGACCAACCAGCGGTAATTGGGCTAAATCATTTACGAAACCACCACAGTTGATGGTTAAGACGCTGCTTGCGACACCATTCATTACCACAAACTGAGTGCGGTTTTGAAGATAACTAGTTAGAAGTTTATACGATATTCCCCTAAAACCATAAATATAGCTTATCTAGCAGCAATCGATGATGAATAGAGTCAAATGCTTTATGTAGGTCCAAGAATAGACTACACATATATTCCTGATTGTCAAATGCCCTATAGATTAAATCAGTAATTTCAATTAATGCAGTGTCACTGCCAGTCCCCTGTCTAAAACCATATTGATGACAGTAAAATAAATTTGTATTAATTTTTCCAATATTTTGTCAAACACGGATAAGACAGAGATTGGACGATAGTTGTTAATAGCATTAGAGCTTCCAGATTTGAAATTTGGGGATACTTTTGCAATTTTCAGGCAATTAGGATAAATCCCGGTTACGCACACTACATTAAATATATCAGCCAATAGGTGGGGAAAACTCATAACAACAGCTCTTATTATTATGTAAATTACCAATAATATTGAGAACTTCAGTGTCCTGAACTGGAGACAAAAAAATGGAATTCAAGTCAGTGTTTAATTTGCAAGAATTATTCGAGTTATTGTTCATAATCACAGAGGTCGAAGATGTACCAACATTTACTACTACTCGGCTCTTTATATTGGACATTAGCACTGGGGTCATTCTTCATAAACTGATTGATTATCTTTCAGACCTTTTTTTGGTATAACTTATTGAATAAATTTGCGAAATAATTTTTTTGGCTTGATATTTAAACGATTTGATTTTTTTTGTTAAGGAATTTCAATCTGCCTTTTAACACATGATTGTTTGTATTTTGCTTGATTCGACTTATTGCATTTAAATACCAAAAAATGCAAGATAATGTCGTTTCACAGGAAGAAAAATCGTATAGTTAATATTTACAAAATCCGAATTGCAGTGTGTTTTTGAAACCATCGATCGTTTCCAAAGCACACTTAATGTTTGGTTTTATCAAACGATGGGCCAGTGAATTCGCCAAGGTACGATCCCAGGTAGAGCATGGGGCAACTTTCTGGAGTGAATTGAAAGTGTTCAAAACAATTTCTAAAGAAAATTAATTGGGATTACGACTATATACATTATCTTGAAAATGTGGCATGGCTACCACCATATAAGACAAGGTGCCAAGACTACAAAATCTGCACCCTTGAAAATAGAAGATTTCTTTTGGACGCTGCCTTTATTAGAAATGCTCTTCTTGGCTATATTGATATGGCCACCGTACATCACCGAAAACATCCTACTTCATGTTTTAGGTAGGCCGCTCCGTTTTCATTACATTAATTCCACAAATTACGGGGAGAATAATCTTATTAATAGATTGACCAAATCATTCAACATTGCGGCATGCAAGTCGATTTCTTTAAATAATAAATTAATTAAACAAAAGTTGATTACCAGTTTCAACCTCAGAGTCAATCATCAGACTCACATTTACAATTTTTTTGAATTTATTGTTTATCGGGGTATGTGTCAGTTAATATGTAAGAAGAGATAATTGAAACATACTCGAAACCGCACTGTATAAGAGTTACACTATACAAAATTCAAGACGTTTCGGCCATGCAACGATCTGAAAGAAATAGTTTGTCTGCTGTGCGATCACTTGGATATAAATCGTATTTATAGGTAATAAATACTAATTAAATATTGTCAGGAAGATCAAGAAGAATCGAATAAAAAATAAATGTTAATTAAAGATTTTATTATACAAAACAAGTAATCAAATCATTTCAATCCGATACTACAAAAAAAAAAAAACACTCAACTCAATATTTTTTATTGATTCCTCGTGGATAAATAATCTCTCATCCGAATTACCCGGTATATCTATAAAAAAAATTTTTTTTTTTTATATTTTCATTAATGATCGAGTGCAAATGGATCGATAAGGTCGCACTGCTGTTACATTATTTATTATGTATTAACCACACATACATACGTTAAAATATAGAATTTCGAAAATTTATGAGCATTACATTTACGATAAAATCGAAATGGTATATACGAGTAATTCTAATCGAAGGTATAATAAAAAATTTATTAGCCCATGACCAACAAAATCTATATTCGTTTAATAATAACAATAGAACAAATTTCTTAATTACCACGAATCAAATTGATTATATACTCGAAATATTTAATTAGAAACAATGGAATATATAATTACCATAAAATGGAAAAAAATAAAAATAATAAATTAATTGCAATCGATATTATTGTTCAGTTTCATTCGATTGTAACAATTAATTATGATTGGGAACCGGTCACAATATTTTATTTAATCGTATAAAATGTATTTAATTATCGTTATTATATGAAATGGATTCAGACGATAATTTTTATCGTGTAAATTATGCACCTGACCTGCGGTGAAAAATACGTCAACTCACAAATTTGTAGAAGTCACATTTATAATTAGGTGATTTGTCTTTTACTATTGTTTATAGACTGTACTTGACTAAAGAAATTTTTTTTTTAGAAGATGGGGTTTTGTTGTTGTTGTTGCACAAGATACAGGGTGTATTTGAAAATAATTTGATAAACGCGCAGATGGTAATAAAGGGTGTTTTTTATATAGTTACACAAGTTTTTTATCATAATAAACCAAACAAATATATTTTTAATATCAATGAGCGGGCTTTATTGGCTAGAAAATTTTATGATATTAATGTTTAAATATGATTTCAACTATGTGGCCGCCCCGGCTGGCGCATACAAGGCCAATTTTCACAAACTTTTCGCATCATTTGCGAATTAATTGGACCATTATACGTGAAATTATTCTTTCATCAAAAGTTTCTTTGAGTAAATCCACATGTCAGCATGATTAATGCCAGCTAATCGAGAGTACGAAAAATTGTCTAATCATGTCCCTATACCGCTCACCATTGACAGTAACATTCTGATCATCATCGTTTTTGAAGACATATATGGACCAATGACTTCGCCAGCCCAAAAAGCGGACCAAACAGTAGTTTTCTGTGGAGGTAATGGTGTATAGGATCGTTTCCTATTTTTGTGTTAGGCACAGACTTCTCACAAATAAAACAAATTACTTCACACCAATGTATAATAAATTTTTTGTAATTATTTATAATTTGTTTTTTATTTAAATGTATATTTAATTATTTATTTATTGTTATAATTTTTGTTGTTTATTTAATTTTGTTTAATTATAATTTATCAACACTAAACTAATTATATTAATTTTAATTTTATTTATTTTCCACCACCGTTTTACATATGCTTGTTGTGAGGTAAAAAATCGCAATAGATGACAATATTGTGTTGTCTTGTTTCTGTTGTATGACGTCGCCTTCGTGTCCAAAATACATGTCGTATTTTGGAGAGGGAACAGATGCGCCGGCGACGGTCGACATTGCACTTATGTTAAGTGCAGTGGATTATTATTGCATCACCGAACATTGTTGTTCGTGGTGATGTTGTTAGATGGCGGACTTGTTTTACTATAAATGTTTTATAGTAATGGTTCGGTTATTAGATAGTGGTGGTTGGATAGATGGATATGTGATGGGGTTAGTGAACGCTTAATTCAAATAAGTTGGTTTATATTTGAATTTCACTAATTGTTTTGTTTGTGGCAGAATCGAATATCGGTGAGTCGAATATTCAAGCTGCTACAGGTGTTTCGACAAAAGCTTTGGATTATCCTCACTCCTAAGGCGACAATTCTCGATTTATTTACATACCCATGCAACCAAAAATGGGTTTCATCGGAGAACAAAATTTTGAATGGAAATTCAACAGCAATATCAATTGGTGCTTCAGCCCAGTCGCCGAATTGGCGGCACATACGATTGTCGTTTGGCTTGCATTCCTGCACAAGTTGACTCTTGGAAGATTTTAAGCCAAAATCCTTTCGTAAAATCTTCCATAAATTGGAAGGACACAACCCAAGTTGCTGAGAACGGCGACGAATTGATTGATTTGGATCTTCATCAATTCATTAAGACTAAACGTGGTCCGAAAACGATCTATTGTTATTCGAATTAGCCGCTCTGAAAGACGATTATGTATACGCCATAAAATAAACGAAATGCACGATATGTTTGACGAACAGATACATTTTTATTTTGATAAAAAAAAATTCAACAATTTGCAAGCGTTGCTCTGATGTAAGTCTATCCATTGTGATTTTGTGAAACCCCGTGTATGAAACACTGTGTGAGACTGTGAATAACAAGTTATAAGTTGTGCTGATATTCTTTGTAACGATATGGCAGAATTGCACAGCCTTAAACGTTATTATAAAAATATCATTATCATTGAAAGTTTGGTGAAACAAATTGAAGAAGATACCGAGATTTATGTGATTGTCAATTTGACAATGCTGCAACATGAATGGAACGAATACAGAGATTCATGTATTTACCAAAGGTAAATATTCCCGCATTTTCTGGGCGATACCTGGACTTGTCATCGTTGAAAGATTTGTTTGAGGCTCTGCGGTACATATCAATCCAATTAGTAAAACATTTTCAGATGACCGAAAACAACTAGACTGAGGCGTGGGACAAAATCAAAATGCGATACGAGGGAAACAACCAGACAAGCTTCTTGATCAATTCATCTACCAACCGCGAGTTAAACAGAGATCAATCAAGCAGTTAAGGCAATTATGCGATATCTGTGATGATGTAGTCCGAGGATTAAATGTTCTTGGCGAAGATGTTAAGTCTCGTGATCTCGGGATGATTTATCAATTACTTCAGAAATTGGACGATGGGACAAAACTTGATTGGGCGCCAAGTAACCAAAGACGTGGATTTGCGATATTGCTTCAACTGGCTCAGCAAAACACAGTTTTCAACAGTTTGTCGATCTAAGTGGAGATGTGGTTTATGTAAGGCGCGACACCACTTATTTTTACACCACAGGCGAATCACAGCAGACAAGAAGCGATGTCTATATACCGAATGATCGTGAGCAGTCTTCTGCGCGAGTGGTGTTAATGCTCAAAGTTCGGGTGACATTTAGATAAATATGAGTGTGAGTCGATTTAGAAGCAAATGGATGAATCAAACAAGAAACAACATTACACTCCTGATAGCATGCGATATTCGGAGGTTCTACAATTTGGAGGAAAGGCTGAATTTAAATCTCAAACGGAAAACAGAATACAAATTATTTATTGGTGAGTGCATACAATTGAGACATATGAAGAGAATTGAGGCAAATGAGGTTTGTTTACGTGATGACGATTGCTAATACTTACCACATCATGCTGTGGTCAGAGAAGATATAAAGAAACGAAAAAAGTACGAGATTGTTTTGATGGCTCGAAATGAAGAATTGCGAGTGAGACCAATTCTATACTTACGAGATTTCGGGTTTACAAATTTGCGATGACGGCGGATACTGAGAAAATATTTCGGCAGATCAATATCACAGAGAATCATCACAACTATCAGCGAATCTAATGGTGAGATCAAAATCAAATCAAGAAGTGGTGATATACAAACTCACTACGGTAACGTACGGCATCAGCACCATTCTTAGCTGTCAGAACAGTCCATCAGTTGGCGAATGATATCAATGACAAACGTCCTCTGGCTTCATCTGTGATATAACAGGAGATTTCTATGTGGATAATTTTATTTCTGGTGCGAATAATAATGATGAAGCAAAGAATCTAAAAAATGAAATGTTTAATGCAATGAAGGAGGAAGGTGTTTATCTACGAAAATGGAAATCGAACCTACATGAATTATCAGAATCTGATGCTGACATAGCCATATCGATAAATGATTCTTGCACGATTAGTTCTGGGACTTCAATGGAATCCTTCAAACGATGTGGTTTCATTCAAGATAAATTTTTTGGCTGAGTCAATACCTATAAAAAGAGAGATGTTGTCAGAGTCCTCAAAAATCTTTGATCCACTTGGATTGTTATCACCTATCACAATTAAATCAAAAATAATATTTCAACAATTGTTGGAAAAACTTGATCGGGATGACCTGTTACCACAAGAAATGTCGATACGATGAGCTGAAGTGCGAGGTAGAAAAAAAATTTAAATTCCGAGACGAGTTTTATATATCGACGAAGTACAGCTGCATGGTTTTAGTGATGCGAGTGAGAAAGCATACCGACATCGTGCATACCGACATCGTAGCGGCGAAAACCAAAGTAGCACCATTGAAACAGATCACTCAACCAAGAAATTCCCGAAATTGCGGCGAGTTCTTGCATACATATTCCGGTTCATCTACAATGCCAAGTGAAATCACACTTTAAGACAATCTGGGGTCCTTTCTGTTCAAGAATTGAAAGAGACAAATGCATGTGTCAAATCCGTCCAAGAGCAGCAATTTAAAGTCGAATTCAATTATCTACGCAAATACGGCTGTGTCCAAAGAGGAAGTAAATTGGAGTCTTTGAACCCATTTATAGGTCCGGATAACATACTGCGAGTTGGTGGTCGACTGGAGAAGGCGAATGTATAGCATACAATATCAAAATGAATCCAATCATTTCACCCAAGGCGCATAAATTGAGTAAACTGATTATTTCTCACGTTCATATTCGAAATTTCCATCCTGGTCCGTCTTTGACGTTACACACACTCAAACAGCAATATTGGGTAATTAATAGTAGAAACACGGTGCGACATATATGCGAGCGAAAATAAGCCAATAAATCTTGGCTAACCTACCAGCAGAGAGAATCAACCCATCCAGACCCTTTAGTAAATGCAGCGTTGACTAGGCGGGGCCTATAACGATGGCAAGTACCGATGGTTCCTGGTCATATATTTAGTGGTAACGGGATAGCTAAAAGAAAACTGGATGAACTTACAAAAATCTTATACGCAGATGACTTCAAAATAGCAGTTTCGGAATATTTATCGCATGTGGACATAAATTGGCACAAAATTCCTCCGGCTGCACCTCATTTCGGAGGTATATGGGAAGCGATGGTAAAATCAGTGAAAACCAGTTTGTTGGTTGCGACAAGAAATGCAAACCTATAGCCTTCGAAGAGATGACAACGCTATTGTGGCAAATAGAAGCGATACTTAACCCCAGGCCCCTGTATCTAATCGGTGAACATGAATCAAGTATCAATGCGCTTACACCAAGCTACTTTTTAATTGGGTTTACTCCATATTCTATTCCTGATGAAGAACTGATTGATGTGCCGGATAATCGTCTTTCAAGATGGCAAAACATTCAGAAGCGACTGCAAGGCTTTTGGAAAAGGTACCAATTGTAATATTTTTGTGATGAACACCAGGCAGCAACAACAAAAACTGCAAGTTCCACATTAAAGCGGCCCATTATAAAACTGTGTTTACTTCCAACAAGCGAAAACGATTAACGTGACATGTGAAGGCGAGATATAGACGACCGGCCTAAAGATAAAATACAACATCAATAATTTAACTTGATATGGTTGGTTTATTGCATTCTGTTATGACATTTGGATTTGACATTTGATGGTATTGATGGGAATTGTAGCAGTTAAGAGTTTATTGTGGTGGGATGAATCGAGTACTTTAAGTGAGATGTCGCTGTGCGACATATTGCAGTTGGTTGGTATCGAAGCGGCTTTTATTGTATAAAGTGTTAAAAGTTAGATGTCACTGTATAGAATGTATTTGTTCAATTTTCAACAATAATCAAGATTCGGTTTTCTTTCAGTAGCGGTTTCTATAACAGGCCGGTTTTCCGATGGAGGTGTATTTCGCAATTGTAGTTTATATCAAGCACTAGAGAAGTATTCTACCCGAAGGTCACTTCCTAGTTGGAGACAACGCGTTTCCCTTAAAAGAATACCTATTAAAGCAGCATGTAACATTGAAAAAAAAATTTTTTTAACTATCGTTTGTCGCGCGCTAGGAGAAAAGTCGAAACTACTTTCGGTGTACCAGCTGCTAGATTCCCAGTGCTTGAGAAACCGATGCTCGATAATCCTGAGAAAGTGGTTAGCATCGTAAAGGCATGTGCGCTTTACATAATTGGCTGAGACAAACAGAACAAACAATTAGAATATACAGTAGTAAAATGAAAATTTAGATGCAGGAATTGTTATCCCTGCGGTAATTGGAGAGATTGGTTGGAACCACTACTATGTTGCTTCAGCAACCATTCATCTCGACAATCTGCTGATCTTACTTTGACTTTCTGGCAAATAAAAGTTGCATACCCTGATTCTTCATTGTAAAATAAAATGAAAATGTTATCATTAAAAAATATTTTTTATTTCAACCCAAACCGATATCTTCTAATAAGATAACATAAGCTCGAAAAAGCCCTACAATGTATACTTAACAAAAGCTGTATAGAAATTATTTAAATTAGGACACCCTGTATAAAATATATCTTTAAGTCATTAAAGAAACCTTTATCAAAATGCAGTTTAAATCATGTCGAATTACATCACCTGGTTTAGTTTTTATTATGGCAGCTATTTCTGCCATAGATACGATTCATTACCATTGTGCACATGCGCAAATTTATGTATTCATTCTTCAAAGTTTGTGTCTTGTTTATTCATAATATATTTCAAGGAAATCAGTCCACCTTAACTAAAATTGTTGTGTTTCACATAACAAGTTAAAATCTATTTATGCAAAGTGTATATTTTCTCTCCTTGGGTGGGTTTTGGTAACTGTATACATACATACAATCGTGAAAAACTTTGTAAAATTTATTTAAATTTAAAAACAAACTTTTTTTTAAAGTGTTATGCAACAATAGTACTCGTAGTGGATGACTATAATAATTCGTGTATAAAGTTATTAACGAAACTAAAAAGTAATTTCACTATAATTGAAATGATTTTAGATAGATAAAACTTTGTCATCTGAACTTAAGTTGATTATTATGATAATAATAAAAAAAAAAATTCTTCACTATGAGTTTTTTACTTGTAGCAGAGAATAGCTTTTCATGTAAAATAATGTTGATAATAATTTTAAAGTTTTTATATAAAATTATAAAACGAAAAAAAAAACATAAATTATAATTATAATTGGAACTTTTTTATAAAGTTTTTTAAAAATTTTCTAATTCTTGTGCTTTTTTTGTTCTTGTTTTTTGGTAAACAATGTTTCAAAATGTTATTGCTGGTTTTATAAAAAAAAACAAAAGAATATTATAATAGTTTTTGTTTTGCGTAACTTTAAATAACATTTTGCTCTTTTGTTTGGCAGCTTCTCATTCAACGTACCATTTAGGTACACACCTAGTCATAATAATAAATTTGAATAGAGTTTCTCTTCTTCATTTTTTGGAAGGAAAATAATTATATTTTTTACAATATATAGAAGCAACAGAATCTATTATTTAATGTACTTAACATTTAAAGTTTTTATTTTATATTTAATGTTTTATATTCCTGTTTACATAAATGGCGTATACAATGAGCTATTCATTTCATGAATATTCCAAACAATCTTACGCTAAACAAAATTTTTCTGGTGCCCCATAACCGCTATTGTGGTACACTGTATTCTCAATATAGATAGTAGTTGGGAAGTTAATTCTTATATACAGGTAGCCCCCGATTTATATTTATTTGTTGGTAATATCTTGACCGTGAAACCAACTTTGATCCAACCAACTTAGGCCGATTAAATATATAACAAAAATTTCACCAACATTTATTTTATTAAGTTAAGTAATGTTTTAATTGTCGAGAAATATTCGTGACACATACTCAAAGTTTCTTGGTCGATCGCACAGTAACCAAAAACTATTTATTATTGTGCTTAAATCGATAATACTGATTTTGTATTCTGATCAGGTTTAAAACACTGTTCTAAATTCCTGGAGCAGGAGTAGTGTTATTTTTATTCCGAATACTAGGAAGTCCGATTATAATAAGGACCCAAAGTCTTTTCGCCCTATTAGTCTGTCCTCTAAATTTCTTAAAACGTTAGAAAGAATTTTCCACAGCTTTATTAGAGACCATCACTTGACTACCTCCCCACTCAGTAACATTCAACATGCTTAGAGTGTTGGTAAGTCCTGTGAAACGACTCTGCATGAACTTCTCACAAGGATTGACAGATCCCTCAATAATAAGAAATTTCATATAGGTATTTTAGAATGGACATAACAGGGCTTTTGGTAATACTTCTTTTGGTAGGATTACTAATACCTGTCAGTCTGTCAAAGTTGCTAGAAGCTGTCCCCAGGGCGGTGTGCTCTCACCTCTGCCGTGGCTTTTGGTAATTTACATTTTTGATATTTACTTGTTCAGCTGCAGCAATCTGGCTTCATTGCACAGAGCTATGCTTATGTACTTGGTTTGACAGTTTCGGACAAACACATGAATGTCTTATATGACTTAACGTAACATTCCACAACTATTGTGGAAGCATGGTGCGCTGATAAGAGTCCGCACGTCAACCCGTCTAGGACTGATTTATTTGTCTTTAATATACATATTTACTATACCTATAAGTCTTACCGATATTGAGGTGGTGGCCAGTATGGTTAATCTTATGGCAAACACTTCATTATCCTTCTTGGTTCTAACAATAACGTTACGGTGATGTGAGTACCAGCATATTGTGTTATCGAACTCAATTATAATCTTCATACGGGACATGGTCGTTTAAAAGGCCATTTCCAGCGCATGGGTTTATCGCAGGTTGAGGTAGATGAAGACCTTCCTTGAGGAAGATGATTACTGTCTTCATTTTGTGTGTAGTCCTTGCCGCTATTTAATTTAATTTATAATCGTTTAAAATTTAATGTTGGCCAAAACCATTCTAACCCCAAAAACTTTATTTAAAAAAAACATTTGGTGCCGAAACCCGGGAACGCTATCAAACCCCGCCCATTTACAGGAATAAAGTGTACAACTAGTTCAGTGATTATATTAGACACTGATTTAACCAATTTTAATAATGTCCGACAAAGAATTATGCGGTTCTCAGATGATCAATAAGAATTGCCAATATAATATTGTCAATATTGAATGTTAGACAGAAGTTTAAAAATTTAGATAAAAGCTTTACAAAAATAAAGCTTGTGTAGCAATTATAAAAATCAAACTAAAAAGGGGTATGGTCTAGCGAGTGGTTATTAAAAAGAAATAAGTTTTCAATTGTGCGATTTGTTACGTATGAAATACGGTTATCTACACAAAAAGTAACAAAATCTGTGTAACTATTTTATGATGAGTAGTGCTACGAAGAGCTGCTAAGCTTAGTAGGTCCAATCATTTTTAAAAGAGACACCGTAATGCGACAAGCTATTCCAGTTGAAGAACGACTATCATTAATCGTCAGGTTTTCAGCTACTGAAAGATGATTTGAATGCCTCTAATATTCTGCTATATTGTAAACTCCAAACACAATAAGTGAAATAGTTATGTAAGGTTAGGTTAGGTTAGGTAAGGGTGGCTGTCCTAAAGGACTAGCATAGACACAAAATTGGTCCGTAGCTGTACCACATTTGAGTTTCTTCCGATTCACTCGCTAAACCATCCTGAGCTTACCAAGAAGCGTTTAATGTCCCGGATCCCGATATTCCTATAAGATCCGTGAGGTCGTTCAAAGGGGAAGTTCCCATAAATTTTGTTCAGCTGTACGCTAGACTAGGACAGGTGCAGAGCAGATGGAGCACATTTTCCTCCTCCTCCTCCTCATCACCACAGCTGCGGCAGAAATCGTGGGCTGGGACACCCAGTCTCCACGCATGTAACCCAATGAGACAATGTCCCGTTATAGCTCCCACGACGATACCAATATAATGCCGTCGGAGCGATATCAGTTTGGCTGATCTGGACCGGTCAAGTACAGGCCAGATCTGCCTGGTTATTGCACACGAACTGGCGTTAGACCATCTGTCGTCCGTTTCTTTTGTGGCTCCTTCCTTAAGCAGCAGTTTACATGAAGCAAGCGGTATCCCGCCTGCCTTTGGTTATTAGGCGTGCTGTACCCTTGTGGGCCAACTCATCTGCCTTTACATTCCCTGCGATATTGAAATGCCCTGGCACTCACGTCAAGCGGATGTTGAACTGATCAGCCATCTCATTTAAAGATGTCAGACAGTTCTGGGCTACCTTCGACGTCAGGGAGTATGATTGTAGCGTTTTGATAGCAGCCAGGCTGTCCGTAAAAATGCGAATATCCCCCGTAGATATTACATTATACTTCAACCAGTCCATGACTTCCATTATCGCGATCAATTCAACTTGAAAAACGCTGCAAAAGTCGGGAAGACGATAAGAGAGGTTAACCCCTAGTGCCTCACAGAATACTCCGCAACCAACCCCTCTATTACTTTTTCAGCCATCCGTGAAGAAGGTTAGGGCCTCATTGTCCATAACCGTTTCGTTCACACAGTCCTCTCTGGTGGGAAACTCAGTTTGGAATCTCATCTCAACAGATGGCAAAAGAATAGCGTTGTCGGTAGCTTCCGGAATACCCCTGTTGCATAGGATAGATGAGTGCCCTGCATTGTTACAGGTCCACATAGATATAGATTTGAGCCGAATGGCTGTGCAAGATGCAAGCTGCTCGGCCGCAATATCCAAGGGAGTAAGATGAAAGAGAATCTCCAGAGCTTGAGTAGGTGTGCTCCTGAGAGCCCCACTTATACACAAGCAGGCCGTTCTTTGGACTTTCATCAATAGTTTACGGTTGGCCATAATTTTTAAAGCTGGCCACCAGACGACAACCCCATACAGCAGTATAGGCTTGACCACTGAGACATAGAGCCAGTGTACTATGCGGGGCTCCATACCCCATCTCTTTCCAATGGCATTTTTGCAGGAGTAGAGCGCTATAGTAGCTTTCTTTACTCTCTCTACAATATTTGGTTTCCAGCTAAGCTTGCTGTCCAAAAGTAGTCCGAGGTATTTTGCTCTATCCGTAAAGATCAAGCGAGTACCATTTAATGTTGGAGGGTCACACTGAGGAAGTTTGTGCTTCCTGGTAAAGAGGACCAGCTCTGTTTTCTGTGAGTATGAGTTCAGTCCGCAGCGGCGTGCCCACTGAGAGAGGTAGCCAAGCGCGCACTGCATGCGCTCACTCAGCGTACTAGGATATTTACCGAAGACCGCAATAGCAACGTCATCCGCGTAAGCAACCACCTTGAAGCCTTGCCCTTCCAGGTTTAGTAACAGGTCATTTATGACCAAGTTCCAAAGAAGGGGGGATAGGACCCCACCTTGAGGTGTCCCTCTGCTCACGTATCTGCCGGCAGACGTCCCACCCAGATAAGCTGTCACGATTCTGCCTCTAAGCAAATGATCTATCCAGCCACTGAGTGACCCGTCCACCCCCAAACACGCAAGGGCCCGAGTGATTGCACCCGGTCTGACGTTGCTAAAGGCCCCCTCTATATCCAAGAAGGTTACCATTGAATATTCCTTATATTCAAGTGATTTCTCAATCGGACCTATAAGGGAGTGGAGAGCTATTTCCACCGATCGTCCCTTACAGTATGTGTGTTGAGATCTCGACAGTTCGCCCGGCTTGATTGAGCCACTAATAGTTATGTAAACATGAGAGGCATAGGTATAAGAAATAAAATTGTCTACAAATAACTCCGATCCCATCGTTCATATTTATTTGAAAAAAAAGTGTGACAGTGATCATGCGTGTTAATTCAGCATGACAGTGAAGTTAATAGTAAAAAAATAGAAAAAAATTACACTGTTAAGTTTGGCAATTTTATGCTGCCGATTCTAGAGATAATCACATGCTCTCGAGTACATATTCGGATGGCTTAGACCAACTGCCAACTTTTCGTCCGTAGGAATTAAATTAGATTGAGTGGTTAGATTTTCACAGAATTTTGAAGTTTCGTGATTTTAAATAAATTCTAAAAATTTTTATTGTCGATCCTAGAGATGTCCACGGGTACTCATGTATATTTTAATTTTCGGATAGTTTGGGCAAACTAGGGCTTGACTAATTTTTGTAGTCAAGCGGTCTAAATTCTGATGAACTTTACTATTTGTTTATAAAATTTAAAAATTACTTGATTTTTAAAATTTTGTACCACCGATTGTAACAATTCGCTAATGAAACCTATACGTGGCTACTTCGTTCACCGTAGTCATCAATAGCATCTCTACTAATTTGTATGAGTCAATAATAAATTGGAAATTAAAATTCGAGCACATTCATTACGTCATTTTAATGCCATCCACTGCCTATGCATATCAATTCACTCGTCTCGCTTCAATTGTCATTTGTAAATGTACTAAAATTGTCTTGGCGCGAATTCTGTGGTACCGGACAGTTAAAGAAATGGTATCGGATGACAAGAAGAACGGTTAACCAAGGTGAGTTGAGTAGAAGGATTGAACGAAAAAAACGAAAAGATAAAGATCAGATAGTGATGTGGCTTCGAATAGGAATGGTATAAAAAAATAAAATAGATAAAATAGAAAATTTAAAAATAACAGATATACCATAGAAGCAAAGAAAAAGTTAAAAAAATTGTACGTCGATAAAGTATTGTGAAAATTATATTATTAAGAATTTAAGATAGTGTAAAATTTCTTTTTGTAAAATAAAAACAAACTTGAAAATAAAAATAAATCTAACATAACATTTGAACTGTGAAATAAAATTAAAAGAATGAAAAATGTGTAAATGATTTAATTGAGGTGTTTTTCTTTTACTTTACTGAGTTTGTTTTGTGAACTATGTATGTGCCCAAGATATGAAAAGTATTGAAATTTGGTTCAGCACGTTAATAAGCACATTCAGACAGCTTTGGGTTATATTTAATACGTGTCGCAGTAAAAAAAAAAATAATAAACTACTCGTACATAACCCTTAAAAATAGAAAGAAAAGGTTCGCTAATAAAGAGAGGGATACTTCCTTGATACAGCAAAAGTTCGAGGCAACGACGGTCAGAGCAGGCAAATCTATACCCAGCCCAACCATCCATAACGAGTCAACAACAACTTTAACGGAGCGAAGCCCCAACCTCCAGGAGAGAGCGATTGATATTCAAAGGTATACTGTAAGAATAATTTAGCTTAAGCAAATTAATAGAAACTATCCAATCCTGCACTATCCTAACTATCTAAAATTTTTGTGTAAATTATATAGTTAACCAATATTAATTTTTTTGTTTTTGCAACGCTATCTGATCTTTGCGATTACGTACGGAAATGAGCGAATAGAAATTTTCCGTTTATGAGATGAACACCATAAAGTGAAATGGATGAACTGATAGATCTATAGGAGTAATGTTTTGGGGTTGTACGCAGATTTTCTTAATATAAAAAGCACACCAATTTTTTGTTAGTATTTTATAAGTTTTTTTTTGTAACGTGGCTAATTGTGTAGAATATGGCTATTAAAACCCTCCCTAGCCGACTAGACGCTACCTCAACTTTGGTGTGCGGCCATATGCACAGTTATCGAATAAGCCAACAGTTACAAATGGCGCCGAAACAGGGACCTTAACGGGTTTTAATTAAATGTAGTTCGATATAATATTTGTTTGTGAGTTAATATTAAATTCTGGTAGCCGATACGGCATCCAAGTGACTTCATCACTTAACTGATTATGTATTTGAGTACAGCTTAAGGTTATTTTACAGGTAATATCTCGAGCCATACCCCAATACATATTACAGTTTTATAGTGAAGTTGTGGTCGAAGGTCGACGGTAACGTGGTTTTTTAATCGATGAACCGAGAAACGGTTTCCTTAAGAAACAGATCGTTGACTACCCACTCTTATCAATTAAATATTCTTATCCATGTTCATTTTAATTTTATTTCATTTTTTCAGGCCCATATAAATAATTGACGAAGCTACTAGTGACTAATCGATTGATGGTTTGGAGATTCCAAATTTCTCGGCTAGTATAGTAGACTCTACTTATTTAGATGTTGAAGTATGCATACCCATATAGTATTTTTTTTAATGAAAAATTAGTTCGGGATATTATCTTAGTAGTTTAAAAAAAATTTTTTATTAATTTTTTTTTTATATTATATCGAACTGCTTAAAGTTGGTAAACATTATAAACATTATTCCTAGGTTATTAACAAAAACAAAGTCATCCATTTACTTTTGGTAGTTCATCTCATATCTCATATTTGCATTACATTGAATTAATTTATATATTATAATATTGTGATAATTTTAAGAGAAATTGTTTGACATTATCATTTTATTTGACTTGTTATTTACCACAGAATTTTTTTTGATTTATCTAAACGAATTTAATTGTTTAGGCTAATTCACAATTGAATCTAGAACTGGGATTGTATGCATAGGACGGTTCGCGTATTCAATTATTGATTTATGTAGTTTATTTATTCTGAAAGTTTAATTATTTATTAATTTATTATTTACGAATCATCTTAGTATTATTGTTGTTGTTGAACTTCGTTGAATGTTAGTCGTCATACGTAGATTAATTTTTACTATTTCGCAGTAGGGGTAACCAATAGTTTACTATATTATTTCATTCTGCGGTGAAGGTTATTTTTATTATAATTGTAACAATGGAGTTTAAATTGCTATTAGCGAGTTTGTCTAAAGATGAGCTTGAGGTAGAATATATAATCAGGGGACTATCGGGTATGGAAGTAGGTGCAGAAAGAAAATTGTTTGAGCTGGTTCAAAAGGAATTACAAGATCCTAACCTCAAACCAAAAATTTCGCATGTTACCGATACACCGGATACCGAAATGAATCTGATTAATGAAAAATTAGACGAATTAGATTTGATATTAGAGACCGTTGATAACAACCAAACACTAGAATACAAACAATCCGTGTTATTAAGCCTGATGCACTGGAAAGCCCGAGCAGTTAGATTAGGAAATTCTTTTTCTAATTTGCCCTCATTATCTCTAATAATTAGAACGTTTGAAAGAGCCATACGCAGTTTGGGGCGTGATTTAAGGAGATATGATTTCAAACCGCAGGAAACGACACGGGATAACAATACCCAACCCTCAACTTCTCGAGATGCCTGCAATACTGATGCAGATAGAGCAAAACACACTACATCTGGAACTTTACAAAATAATGATTCTGACTTTGATGCAACTTTTGAGAGTAGATTTTCCAAAAAGATCGAAGCAATGACAGAAGGATTTTTAAATAAGTTATCAAGATCAAAAAAATCGTCATTAACCTAACCGGTTCAATCATCAGATTTAAGAAAAAATAACAATGTTGGTCGAAAGGCTGGAAATATTAGCGAGAGCGAGAGTGACTGTGATTCGGGTTCAGCCTCAAGTAACCAATCGAGCACTAATCGACGAAGTGTTCACAAATCCTCTAGTCGTTATGTTAAAAGACGATCAGATCCAACCAAATGGCGAATTTCGTTTTCGGGTAAAGACGGTGGTAAAGGTATCGACAATATCCAAGATTTTATTATGCGACTTGAAGAACATGACCATCAAGATGGTATACCTAAAGCTGATCTAGTCACATTGATGCGAAATTTTGTATCCGGAATAGCAGAGAAGTGGTATTATGTTTACATTCGTAAAAATAAAAGCTCCTCCTGGAGACAACTCAAATCGGCATTAGTGGAACGTTTTAGCAGCATAGAGAGTGAACGAGCCCAGAAACGTTATATACGCGGAAGAATGCAGGAATCTAGGGAATCATTTAATGATTTTATATTATAAATTGAAATGGCTAATTGTAGACTGTCTAGACCACTACCAGAGGATGAAATCTTAGAAATTGTCTTAGATAATATGAATCCCGCTCTCAAAAATGTGACTCAAGACAAAGATTTCGACCACATAGAAGATTTACGTAAAGTTTGTGCTAATTACGAGAAGTTGTGGTCTACGTCGGGTTATGATCCTCGTAAATTAATTGAACCACGAGCTCGACGCACTCGAGCAGTAGAAGAAATGATCATCTCGGGTTCGGAACCTACCAGTAGAAGACGAATTCAGCCTACAAAGTCCACTTCCGATTGTAATGAATCCAACTACGAGAGTGAAAAAGATGATCCAAAACTCCAGAACCTGCACGCTTTTGAACGCCGTGGTTATATAGTTTGTTGGAATTGTAAGGACCTGGGTCATACCTTTACTAAATGTTCATTAGGAAAAACTCACAATTTCTGTCATGGTTGCGGATTAGCAGGCAAAGATTATGAAAACTGTTACAGATGCCAGAAAAAAAGATCGGGAAATTTTCTACCGAACGTGCAAAATGCTGGGGATCCACGTTCGGAGAGACCGACAAATGTCAAAATTTCTTCCTCAGCGAAGCAGAGCCAAGCATAACCAAACAGCAAGAACCTATCACCATCAACAAACGTCTTGTCAGAATAAACCATTACTGGAAGGAGAAGAGAACCATTAACCGAAATTGGCAAATGTCAACGCTTACTGAATTTAAAGATAACGATCCACGACCCTATTGTAAAATATTAATTAAAGATCAAATAATGTTTGGTTTGTTGGATAGTGGGGCAAGTTTAAGTGTACTTGGAAAAGGAAGTGACGAGCTGGTTAAATCAATGGGTCTCTCAATAACAAAGATGAATTCAACCATTCAAACTGCAGATGGTTCGATAAATTAGTCTGCTTTGCTTGACCACAAAAATTGTAGTTTGTCTAAACTATCCGAAAATATACATGAGTCCTTGTGGACATCTCTACGATCGATAGTAAAAATTATTAAAACGCTCAATCTAATTTAATTCCTATGGATGCAAAGGTGGCAGTTGGTCTAAGCTAACCGAATATGTACTTGAGAGCATATGGTTATCTCTAGAATAAAATTTACAAAACACCTCAAATTCAAATTTTCGCATAAATAAAATTCTATTTGGAAAAATAGCCAAATTTAACAGTGTAGTTTTTTGTTTGTGTCAGGTACCACAGTGATTATTTATATATATTTTGAATATTGACAATTCTTCAATTAGTGTCCTCACAGGTTCAGTAGTATTGCCAATACTGAAATATTGGCGGTAGATATTGATTAGCTGAGGCCCGCTTTACAAGCAAAATTAGCTAAAGGACTAAAAGTGTTATAAACACAGTGCGGAAATAAGGTGAATGAATTTATAAAATTAGCCCTGGCTGAATTTGATCCGAATAATGATGACGACTTTTACATATAGAGTAACTTGAATCTCGTATAGTATTTTTAAATCCATGGGTTGAATTTTATCAATATGATAATGCTATCAAAGTTGTTGTAGACTTAGACAATTTTGTGACCAAAGATTTCGGTAATCAATTATTTGGAGATAAATCTATATTAAAACGTTTCGTGAAGAAGCGGTTTTCTAGCCGAATGGGACCCGGAATTAATGCAAATAGTGTAAGATTTAAGCGTTCGACCTTTGAATTTTCTCAACAACATCAAGTATATTTGAAATCAAATTATCCCGTGTTGTTATAGAAAGTTTTTCTTGATCTGTGCTAAATGGCTTTCCTCCCAAGCCCAATTCTTATCCTCCACTATTCATATTAACGGTGAATTACCAAATTTTGAAATTCCAATTTGAATTGACAAGTCTCCTCAAGGGTTAAATGATGGCCAACCTTCCAGTTTCTAACAATTTTGGTATGTTGGAAAGCCGCGGAAAGCCTCAGCTAACAAGGGCATGGCGAGTATATGTCTGAGCTTTACACGTTACGAACATACGACTATGCTATGACCGCGCAATGAAATCTTTAGAACTTCGCGTAACATCATAATATATGCTTTTGGAATTTTGTCGGACATAAATATTATACCCGCAGGTCAAGCATAAATCGACTCTACCAGAAGCTTCATTGTACAGGTGATTTTGATGTAAAATAGGTGAGCAGATACGATGAAATGAAACAATCCTACTCTTCCTCACATTCAAACACAATCTGCTCCCAATTGACCAACTTTAAAACCAACTTTTAAGTCGCTCAGCAGCCTAACGCAGCATATGAAACATTAATTGGGATGAATGAAACAAACCAACTCATTATTAAACCACGGCACCCAAAATCCAGTTTTTAATTTTTTAACGCGTCCTTCAATACCACTCCTGAGAATGATGCTGAACTTCAACACAATATCGTTTAAAATGGCGTCACGTGGTAAAAAGTCACAATCGAAATTACTGAGGAAATCATTCAAGGAAGCGTCTATAGATGGCATTTCCGAAAATAATAATTATTGGAACTATAGTTTTATCAACAACATTAAAATGATTTCTCATGATCGACGTGGGATGGATGCTCGCGTAGGCGAATATTACTAGTACGATTTAGCTGAGTCGCTGAGAGGTCGATAATGGAAAATATCGTTTCATCAGTGGAAGACGGTGCAAAGAGATGACATCGACACCAACTCACAATGATAAGTAGACCGTTAGGGACGTAATAAAGGCGTCACAACTGAGTCAATGAAGTGAATGATCATGTTGTAACCATCCATGTTTTAAAAGTGTGTGAGGTTATCTCAGAATTCCATTCCAGGAAGCTTAACAATGTTCATCAGGTAATACTATTCTCATGCCATCGGAATACTTGGAAAATCATCCCAAAATTTGAAATGATTATTTTGAACTTTTGTAAATATGGATTTTGCTTATATATTCTTGTCGTACGAAGTATTTGGCACTTAAGCCTCAGATAGTCTTTAGCGATTTATCAAAGCAAGTGTGTATTGGGCTATATTCATATGACTTTCCGAACCTATTTTGCAAATTAATTCGTACGACAAGAATCTATAAGCAAAAACGATGATTACAAAATTTTAAAATGATCTGCTGATGACTTTCAAAATCCTGAGATGGGATGAGAATAGTATAGAATGGCATGATGAACATTTTTAATTTGTCTTGGATGTAATTCTAGGATAACTTCTCACACATAGTTGTAAAAGAGAGCGTACACAGTGATGACAATGTTTTAAAATTGGATCACTTTGGCACGAACAGCTATGACGTAGAGGCTACCTCTAAGACTAGTGTTCAAATTGCATCCGTCATTTCTGTGCATTCTGTGCGAAAATTCAAATTAATAATCATTAGGTTAGTTTTAATTGTCTAATTTTGCTTGACCATATTCTTCGAAGAGACATGAAACGATGATCCAGTTGTAGTATTGGGCCCTATCGTGACCTGCAGTTTCCGATCTAAATAAGTATCGTTAACCGCCTTGTACTCAATGGAGAAGAATGTGAAGAACACTTGTCGATTTTAACCCCTAACAATTTAACATTTACAACTTAATTATTGATTTATATCTCGGAATTCAGAAGTTTTTTTTTACCAGATGAAATTTTTCCATTCATCTCATTGAATCAAAATCCACCTTTAGTTAATGTCTACCAGACCATTTCCAGTTTGAGTTATTTTGGCATTTTTTTTTTCATTCAAAACCCCAGACTATAAAATTTGCACAAGATATATTGTCAAGCACCAATCAATAAATAAAAAATATTTTATTACAATCGAAAACGAATATATATATTCTCGCAACAGATTTTTTTTTTTTTTTTAAAGTAATAAAATATTTTCTGCAATATGTCATATGGTTCATAAATCTAATATGGTTCTATCGTAAATAAATTAATTTTTTTTTTGTTTTTTAAATAAACATCGGGTTCGAGAGCGGGAGCGAGGGTGTAATGCTTGTGCCATAACGTCAAATAAAAAAAACATCATCATAAAAAAATATGAGACGTATAATATACAACATGTATGTGTAGCGTAGCATAGTGAGAGGATCCTTTTACAATTTATTACAATGTTGACATAAAGTAAATAAATTTTTTTTTTATACATTTATAAGGATTTAATGATTCATAAAAAGAACAACAGAGCATTTTAAAGATGACATCAAAGAGAAATGTGATGATTTATAATCTGATATAAATAAAAGGCCTTTGAGGAATAACAATTACATAAATAAAAGGTAAAATATACAGCTGAACGATTTTGAAAAAAGACAAGTGCAATTTAGATGAGTGAGTTATGCTGTATATTTATGTATAAAGTTGCATGTTGCAAGTAGTTTTTTTATGTGATTATGCGTATATCCATAAACAAACGATCATTAAATATTTGCTCAAAGCGATTAGCAATACAAATTTTAATTCGTTTTCAATCCATACATGAATGTACATATAATGCTTGAGTCCACGTACTCGAATATATTATGTCTTGCACAAAACCAATATTATTTATGCCATAATCAATAACGTATATATTGAATTTAAAGTACCCCCACCAAAATACAAAAGAATTATTAAAATAAACTCATTTTTGAATATTTTATTTTTTGGAAACTGATTACATTTTTTTTATGACTGAAATTGTCGTAAACATATAATTTTGTGGAGTTTTTTTTTCAATAAACATGTTTTGTATAATATACATACATATATTGTACATATATGTACGTACTATGTATACGGAATTGAATTTAAAAAAAAAAATAATAACAAAACTAAATAAATAAAATGTTGTTTACATTCATATTAACATATGTATGTACAATGTACATGTATTATGTACACATATTTGCGAAAATAATTTACGCGCTACAAACAATTTCACTAACCATACCATAAAAGCAATCTTGTTAAGATGAAACAGGAGGAAAATATAAATTTTATTGGTGCTCCTTTTATAAAATACACAAGTATTTGGAGGCCGTTCCCGTTCTCCACACGTGTACATCATAAATAATTCGAAAGTTTTCGTTTCGATTGGATTTAGATAAAATAGTTTTTTTTATTTGATTGGTGCTCTTCTCTGAGTGTTCATCAAACGTGTTTGTAATTTTAAAAATATGTTTTCATCAAAAAAAAATATATGTTTTTCAGTGTTCTTGTTCTATATTGTATTTTATTATCCGTATAGCACTATTACATACTCGTACCATGCATATAAAACTAATATATAATGGTATAAAAATATTCAGAAAACACTTTGTCCATATCTTGTCGTTCCGTTTGATTTAAAACTTTTTAAAAACCTTGCTGTCGAAATACCTCTCGAAAAATAGAAATGTCCCCGCAGGCATACTTTCAGTTAAACGAAGAATTACTGTTGGTGCTAATCCCAACGATCTATCAATGGAGTAGTGAGGCCTTGGTAGATTTCGAAGTCCATTACTATTCCTCCCGAAGTGGAAACAACAAATTGTTTATCCGACTGGGCGCAGTTTATTTTTTGACAAATTGACGAATAGAGCATCGACCTGTGCATGGTATCTTTCGCTCGTCGATTGATTACATCTTCACAGTTCTCAATCGTTCTACAACAATTTCAGAATCAATAATCGGTTGGATTTGCCACAATTTGTTATTTTCGTTGTTAGAATGAGAAGCATCAACATAATGCAGGCAATTTCGAACCAAAATGAAGCGGTCTCTTGTATCAGGGCGTTTATGCGTCACCTTACATTTTCTACATTGACGTGTCGACAACCGGTAGATAACGCCAACAACGTTTCTCCACTTGGTTTTAAATAAAAAAACACACTTTTTATTTCACATATAATATTGTTATATTGTGGATAGTCATGTGGATCTGGAACTTGTCTCGAAAAATTTTCCTGGTAATCTGAGGGCTTGACCATAAACTAGTTCAGGTGGGGCACATTTTAATTCATCCTTTATTGTTGCTCGTATTCCCAGCAAGACGATAGGAAGCTCAGTGCTCCATTTAATGATATTTTCTCTTTAAGGAAAGCTTTAAGTTGTCGGGATGAGAGGCACGAATTCTATGAGCGCCTAGTAAATGCGTAAGTTCAGAAAAGAGTTTAGACTCGAATGGACCAACTTGGTCTGTCGTAATTTCAAGAGGTATCCCAAATTTTGAAACGTGCTGCTCGGCAAACGTATTAGCAATAGCGCCTCAGGCCAACGAGTAAAGCGATCGACAATGGTGAGCCCATACACAAAGAATTCGGATGGTGGTCAAACCACTCCGAAGGCAGGTTAAATTGTCCGGGTTCGGACTTTGTATGTTGATGAACTTTGCTCTTCTGGCAACCGATTTCACCCAATGCGTGATGTCCACTTTCATTTTCGGCCAAAAATACCCACTGGAAATTAATTTACGTGATGCTTGTATACTTGGATGAGATAGACCATGCAGAGCACCGAACACTAGATGTCTATGAGATGCTGGAACAAATGGTCGATTTACATCTGTTGATGTTTCGCAATAACTTTTTTTATCTAGAAGGATGCTGAATTTTAATTTGAATTTGGAACTCTCAGGGCGTGATGAACATCGTCAGACTATTGTGTTGAGCTAGATGTGTGGACTCTTTTCGCTCAGGGAGACTATTAATTTGATTAAAAAAATATGATTTGCGTCGACAGTAAATTGTCTACCTTCCAAGAAATAGCGGAAGTGTTTGATGGCTAAATAAATAGCGAGGAGTTCCCTGTCAAAGGTTGAGTATTTTATCTCTGTTGTTGAGAGCCCCAAAGGTTGCCAGCAATCTTTATTCCATTGTTGTAGGACTGCTTCTACTGCACTACCAGACGCATCAGTGAAGATGCTATAGCGTGATTCGCTATTGGGGTGGGCCAACAATGTTGAGTTGGCAAGTTCTCTTTTAATTTGGGCGAATGACTCGTTGTACTCGTCGGGCCAAGAAAAACATTTTTTGTTTTTGGGCATTTTGTTTAATGTTAAATGCTTATTGACGATCATCTTATATTTTCATTACGGTCATACACAAGAGATGACTCTTATACTTGCAGAAATTGAATGTAGATTTCAAGAGAAGCTTTGTTGAACCAATTTTACAGCAGAAATTAAATTAAAAAAGTATGATGCTGACGAGTCTTGAACTTGAGTCTATGATTTCAAGAGCATTGACTCTGCTTACTCGACCACCGGCGTTTACAAAATGGTTATAACCTTCATTAAAAATAATCTGGGGAATTTTAACAATGACCGTGCCATAAAATGTAACACACCCCACTCCATGGTAAACCGAATTCGAGTTCAGGAAGGCTATATAAGAGCTACCGAGTTATTAAAAAGCCAAATCGTTGAGATAACCAACACTTGTTCGATAAAATGTGTGCCAGACTGATGACAAAATTTAGTGGATGTGTTTTGATGGATGACGAAACGTACACGAAATTGGTTTTGAAACACTTGAAGTTACGAGTAGATACAGATTTTTGTCACATTTTTTATAACGACGTATTTTGCCGCTAATTCTTCAACACGATTCAGCAGTATAGTTTTCGCCTTATAGTTCGTTCACACGACTCTAATTCCAATGTTATCTCAAAGAGTTAACAGGTTTTCGATGTATCGAAAAAATTTGTGTTATATATAGTGGAAAAAGTGTAAAAGTAACACCGGCAGTTATGTCAGAAACAGGGAGCATCAAACAACATGTGCTTGATTTTATCCGTAATAACGAAATTTATAGAGGTGATTGATTTGTGCAAAAATTATAAAATTCAAAAAATTCAATTTAATCGTATGGAAACATTTCTTGCCATTTATTGTTTATAGATTACTTCTTCCAAATGATGGCCACAACTGCCATTGTCCTTTCTCAAAATTCAATTTTCGAGGACGCGTTCGAGAAGGTCGAGTGGTATTTGGCAAATGACACGAGTAATGTTGGCTTCCAATGTCTCAAATCTAACTGGTTTATTCACATAGACTTTGGACTTTGCGTAGCACAAAAGAAAAGATTCTACAGGTATCACACGCTCTCAATAGCCAATTCAACGACCTGAACCGTGAAAATAATTGCTGGCCAACATCATTTTTCAATAAGTACGTTTCTTTGCGCGCTATATATGGCAAATAGCGCCGACTTCTTGGAAGCAAATTTCGTCGAGGTCGGGTTTCAATTTCAGGTAGCAAATATTCCGTTATCATGGTGCAATAACGAACATTATTCACTGGTATACGTTCCGGCTATCTTCTTTGTTGAAGAAATATGGACTAATGATTTCACAGGCCCATAGACCACACCAAACCGTCTATTTAGTCGCGTATACTGTAAACTGGGATTCAACTTTTCGATGGTATTCCAAATAGTGGTATCGACAGGCCGATTATGTCAACCGTAACTTGGTCTAAGCGCACGAAACACATTCCTCACAGAACGCTGATTTCCGTAATAAAGCTGAACAATTTGTAGACGCTATGCCGGGCTCAGTCTATCCATGATGAATTGGCAAACAATACAGAAAAAATAATAACACGATGACAGTTTGAAACTAGTTATGCGTCATTTGTCACAAAAGAAAAAATTAAAAAATCACCTCTAGATGAACGGTTTTACAAAATACTCCCTCGAACTGGCGCATTCGATTTCAAATCGCTAAAATATCGTAGGTTGTTGACATTATTTTAATTGTCGACGTTGACAAAAACACTGCCAAGTAATCTACGCTATATTTTACGTGTCGGCAGCCGCGTAGATTACGTTTACTTACGTAATCTACCCCGCCCATCCCTGCTTGTAAACACTGATTTCAATATTTCGATGTGAAACTCATTTTTTTAATTCATTCGCATTTTTGGATATGGAACACAAACCCATTAACAAATGCGCGCCGTATAAATGTTTAATTTCACGACTACTTGTTTCTAATTCCTTTCCATGCTTGAAGAGAGCATACTTATTGGTATACTTTGGAGCGAACTTTAGGGGTATAGAATTATTGATGGCAATCTCCATTTTTATAGTTTTGCCTTTTAGAGATATTTCATGAAAGCTGATTAGAAATTTTCATGCGTGATTAAAGAAACTTGATAATGTTCAATAATTACTTAAATGTATGTATCGCTATGATTTATCGATTAGGCTTTCAGTTAAATATTATTACCGTAAATTAAAGTTAAAAAATTGATATTTCTGGGTTTGATATACCATCAATGGAGATTGTGGTATTAAATAAAATTCTCAGTAAAAACCATAAATAATTTGCATTTAATTGTATATTTCGATTCAATTTATAAACAATTTTAAAAATCCAATTATAAAAACCAATTAACTTATATAAACAGATTTTTGATAAAATTTACTTTACAAGAAGTAAATTATTAGACTAGAACTCCTGCAAGTTCAGGTTCAAACTCATTCTTCCAAGTCGGGGACGGTTCTATTACTCGAATCTTCATAAGATTCGTCAGAACCCAATAACTCACTTTAGAATATATAAGGCTGTTGATCGTATTCCAATTTGATCCAAAATGCTTTAGCAATACATTTTTTAACAAAATGCAGGATTAACAAAATGTTTTGTTAATTCCGATCACGCATATGGAATATTTTATGTAAGTGGTTTTGGAAGCATGTTTTTCATTTCTGGGCCTGCGCTGTTTGGTGTTGCTTATGGCTGGGGATAAACGAATTCTCGAATCGTTTGTGAAAAGTTTGTATATCATAAAAATTAATTAATCAATAATTTAATCGTTCATAATAGGTTAGGGGTAATCTAAAAAATTGTGGTTTGACTAACGTTACGTTGCCACTTTGCTCATTGCTTTATTCGTTTTTTTTCGCCTTTGACGGGGTTACTGCTGATGCATTCACTTCCATTATTTTATGACATTGAATATAAAATGTTTTCGAAAGAAACACGTATGCTCAGTGTCAAGATCGACTGATGAGAAAAAGGTTTAAAAAACTATAGCAACGTTTTGTTAATGCAAACTCATAGAATTTTTCCAACTAGTGTTATAAAAAAACACAATTATGACAAAACCACGGTTTTGACAATTAGGATTTCGATACATTTCCTCTTGACCAGTGAAAAACTCCAAAAAAATTAAAAGCAGTCAAACCAGTACTAATTGTTCCAATAAAGAGAAACCAGTCACAGATAACAAAAAAATCAATCGAAGCAGCCTCGATTTTATTTTACGTTGTTTGTACATATACACATATCGATTGTAGAAAACACGACGGAAATGCGATGGAAATCTCGAACCTGCATAAAGAAAAAATGAAAACAAATTCTGTAAATCAGAGTAACCATAGAAAGCGCATATGAATTTCGTTCGATTCATTTTTAATGACTCGCCGTACAAACGCGAATAATTTATTGCGGATTAAAATTTAAAAATTAAAATTCTGATTTAAAGAATTTAGTTTTATTTTTCCGCAGTCGCGTTGTGTTTGCTATAATCTTTTATGTAATATATATAAGAAGCTTTGTTTGTGTTAAAACCAAAAGTGGTGAAAATAAAATCAAGAAATAAATGGATAGTTTTTCGAAAACAGTTGAATCCATCAGCTGATCGGTGGAATCCAACACTTCAATTTTAAACAATTTTCAAAAGAACAAGGTATTGATTTCGTACTGAAAGTTCAGAATAATTAACATTATATTTAATGAAAAGAGGCTAGATTATTTTACTAACAATCTTTAAGAGCTGCACTAAAAGAATATTAATTTGAAAGATAATACAAAATACAGATCTTGGTTTAGAGATCGAAGCTCTCAAGAATTGGAGACGGTTGATTTCGAAAGGCTCTCAGGTAAATTTAATTTTTCTTATTATTCTTAAATTAAGATCAAATATTTTTTATTTTTTATGTTAAATTTTGTTAAAATTCATTCAGTGGCGGTTTTAAGCATAGTCAATTAAGGCAACTGCTTGTGGCCTCGCTATATTGACCTTACTGAACATTTCAACTTATTTTTGAAATGTTGACCAAAATTTTGTATTGAAAATGTTTTTTCTATTTACTTTAATCCATTCATAATAATGAAACAAAAAAATTTTCTCGATACCAAATTTTAGTCAACGTTTCTAATGACTCACACAGCAAAACAAACGAAAAATGGTTTTGTCACAGTGCTAGACTATTTTTCGTGTATTTTACTATGTGAGTACTTGGCAAGATCTACTAAAATTTGTTATTGAAATTGTATTTTTTTATAATTATGCGTAAATAAAAATTTAAAATAAAACAAAATCGATACCAAATTTTAATCAACTTTTCAAGCACTAAAAAATAAAAACACAGCTCAATATTTGTCGATTTATATATTTTTATAAATTTATTAAACTGAATTAATGTTGTAGGCACTGCCCAATGTGCCCAATATGATGGGCTGCGCCTGCAAATACCAAATTAAAGATATTTAGTCTAATGTTTTTCTTTGGTGATGTATTTTATTTTTTAAGAAATTACAACAATTAAAATTAGGGATTTAAGGAGTTATTTATTATTTTCATTTCATAATAAAAATCAATTTCATAGGATACGTACTCGTATCAAACCAATCACATATATTTCTTTTTTTTGTTTTTAATTAATTATTTAATAATATATCAATTTGTCTTCAAAATGTCAATAGATGTGACCACACGGATTGTTATTAAATTTAAGTCACTTTTTATTAGTTTAATACATCTTAGTTATAAAATAAAAACAACGTCCTAATTTTTATCTTCATTTCCTCTATTTTTAATTAAATGTGTCTTCATAAAATATTCTTATTTAACATAATTTTTATTTCTAATCAACATTTAACAAAAATTTCAAATTTCGATTGTTTACGTTTTACGAAAGACACGTAAAAATAAAATAAATTGTTGAAGACTACTTTTTGACGTTTTTACTTCACAAACTCGATCTACCGTTTCATAACATAATAGCAAAGTGCGTTTGTAATTATTACCTTTATGGTTAAACCTAAACAACTAAAAATGGCACCTAAATATAAAAATTGCCATGCAGTTCTATCACCTAGAGCTATTGCCATCTTCATGAGAAATTGTCAAAGGCATGCAACAAACAGTTAAACAAAATTAAAGAAAAGTAAAAAAACTTACTACATTACATTCAAAATTTTGCAAATTTATAAAGTGCAACATTTTTCAAGCACCTCAGTTGTATCTCTACTATTTAGTCAGCTGTGTTTTTAGGTAAAAATGGTAAAAGCCATATCCATAATTGAGGCGAAAGTGTGGAATTTAAAAGCGCACATTTTGTTTGAACAATAGTTTCATTGCAAATTTCACTGCAATTAAAGTTGTTCGATAGCCCATTATCGGTAACATAAATACATGCGATAATAAATGAATTTGTTTAATAAATATGGAGATTCTCCACTTCAATACTCTCTATAAATGAGAACACTTAAACAGTCTTATAACTGATTACAGTCTCATTAGTAATACCTCCTTTAGCAAATTTTGGAGAAGCAACAACTTTTACTGTATTCAACTCAAATTTAATTGTTTTCGCAAACAAGTTTTATGCCAAACATCAAATGTAAATGCAAAAACTAAATTCTAATCTTTTGACAACAAACTATAGTTTTTACCTGGACATATTAACTAAGGTGAAGTAATGGTTGACCATATAGTTTCCAAATTAGATTTGAAAATTCTCAATTTTTTTAAATCATCAAGTCCCTCAAGAAAAATCTACTCACTTTAAAATCGGACCATCAGACCAGGGATGGGCGAGGAAGGCTACGCCAAGTCATCTACGCGGTTGTCGACCGGTAAAGTATTACGTAGATTACCTGGTAATAAATATTTATCGCCATGTAGACAATGTCAGCGTAATATAGGCAACATCAATAACCCCCAATAGTTTTAGCATTTTAAAATCCAACGGCCTAGTTTTTGTGTTTAATAAAAACACGGCTTCAATTATGCTATATGAAAAAATTCTGATATGTGCATCTACAAGGAGGTTAAAATTAAAATTAATGTTGGGCGGATCACTCCAGCACTCAATGCCACAAACGGGCCCACGGTGCAATACCGAAACAAACACACATACATACTTAAACATTAAAAACATCAAACCGTGAGTTTTGGTCACAATCAACGAATCCATCACCGCATCGAACTCGAGACCCTCGAATACCACAGCAAGCACGCTACAAACTGTGCCAACGAGGGCCGCAAAGGAGGTTAATTTTCGTATTAGAGCCGTGAAAACTAAGAATTATAATATATCATCCAGTATTTGTGGTTCAGGTGATTTATTACCAAATTTTGCATCCTCTAAACCAATTTACATATCCCAACGAATACTTGTGAAATAAGATTCCAAGTAACAAATTTGTTTTTCTGAAAAGCATAAAAAAAGATTTGAAACAAAAAATTCGGGGAGTTTTGTAGAAATAGATTGGAGGAAAGAAAGTTCTGGATAAGACCGCTGGGACCATAGAAGGGTCAACATTTTGATTATGTCATGTAATATATCAAATGAAACGTATTTTTATAAGCAATATAGTGGTACACATTTTTTAATCAATTATATAAATTATTAATTAAATATTCATTTGAACAGCGTTTTGGTATTTAAAAATTAAATAAAGATTAAGATTTTAATGAGATAATATAAATTGTTTTTGATCTAAATAAATTATATATTCATATGATTTTTTAGACATTTAAATTAATCTCAATTGCTATAGTTTTAACTGCTCCATAAAATTCGAGAGTAATTGTCCCTTGAAAACTCTACAATATTTTGTGAGAAACGAAAAATTAACCTCCGTCTAGACACGTTTGTGAGATAAAGTCATGTGATGCACACATCACAATTTTTAACATGTCCTCGTATTTTTGGAGTGGTCAGGCATATTTATCAACAACGACGAATCAGCTGTGTCTGGAATGAACGCGTTACTTGATTGACATAGTTTGGTTAATCCATTTTGAGCATTTATAAAATTTTCGTCAAAAAACAACTTTACTATAGCCGGCTTAACTTTTTTGAATCCAGATATGTTTTTTGGTCATACATAGCTTGAAGTCAATAAATTCACAAATGCATCACAATAGATTTTCATCGAGTTTCACAAGCTGAATAAATTTGATTTGGTTATCTCCTTTTTAAATAATGGCATTTTAAAAATCACCATACTTGATTATTTTGAAAAAATTGTTGGCGTTGTTAATCAAGTTCTAATCCGTTAAATCCTTTCTAAAACATTATCATGAATGCAAGTTGTGTGCGAAAAAGTCCTAGAGAAATTAGTAATATAAACTTATTTGCGTTCAATATGACATGAGTTAATGGAAACTAAAATCAATTTGAGAAATCGGTGTAGATTTTGGCAAATCCAAAACTTCGCTTTAATCAATCTGATAAACAACTAACGAACAGAAAACAAACTGACTTTCATTTGTTGTAAATATGTTTATCGCCACTGAAAATGCCTGTTCGTTGGCTGTTGATGTAGGATTTTTTATAAGGAACACTTCTAAATTGTCCAATATTTGATTCCGAGCGCACAACCATTATTTTGTTTTGATAAATTTAAATGCTCTACATTTAAATTTTCCATTGAAAATTCGAAGTTCGAATGATGGTTAATTCAAACACCACATCAGAAAATGTTGTATTGTTCATGAGCATTCCCTTATTATTTTGACTCAGATATGAACGTATTAGAAGATGTTCAGAGAGATCTTTCGTGGTAACTTTGTATGAATAATTTAAAAACACGTTTCGGAATTACCCGGGGATTCGAGTACTCAAAAACACAGAAAAATATCCGGGTACCCACCCGAGTACTCGATCATAAAAGGACTTGGCATAGACACTTTTACGGTCCATAGCCTTACCTTACATTCTCACAACATTCATTCAATCCATTCATTCATCCCATTCACACAAGTACAGTATACCACCTGCGCATTGCATAGCTCCATGTCACCCTGTACAGTGACATGGAAGATGGGTCGGCCCATGAATTCTACATTCCAACAGAGGGTCATCATTAAAGTTTTAGATTTGTACAATTTCTCAGCAAAGCCCATTGATTTATATAGTATTATATAAAATATCAAACGGTTTGTCGATATTTTCACTTTTTCAGATATTACTCAGAAATTCGAAATATTTATGAAAGCTTTCTATATACATATACATATATCGTATTTCATCAGTGAATTGATCGGCTTATATAGTTTTTCTATGTTCGGTTATGCTTACATGCTACTGTTCTACTCCCATTGATTTCTGTTGGCTGCCATTTTAAATTGTAATTTAAAAATACCAAATAGTAGAGTACCATTGAACCATTACAGATTTTACATTTTTATTGTGCTCATTCGCCTTTCCACTTGCATCCTATACCCTTTTCCACCACATCAATATATAGAGTGCAGGCGGATATCACTTGAGATTTTTCATTCATGATTTGTTGGGTTTTCCAACCATCATTTGTTTCATTTCAATCATTAATTTTGTTACAAAATTTAATTTGTTGCTGGTATTGGTATATATGCCTCTCAAGATTAGATTCTGAGTTGTTGGTCTTATTTGTAAATTAATACTCAGGCGGAAAATGGTAACCAGCTATTATTTATATAAATTTAAAAAAAAAATCGTAGACGCAGAGTATTAATAAAACGCGGAAGTGTTTCTTTTTATAAATATTCAACTAATGTTACATGAATAATAATCGATATTTTATTTTATCATGTTTCCGTGAAATAATAATCCGCCGGAAATTTATTTTTCTGATTATTTCATGTCGAATGAATTTTATCGTAATAAGATTGGAAACATGCATACATACATATATATGTATATATGTATAATACAAATTCCATTCCAAAAAAATGTACATGTCTGACTATGTATATTTATCTCTACCCGTATTATATTTACCTAAACTGACATAATGATGACGTTTTTAAATTCAATAATGAATAATTTACTTTGAGAAATTCAAGAATCTCTCAACCCAATAAATTATTCAAAATTGTCAGTCTCGATAACCCATTAAAAGACTATTTTCATTTTATGTCGATTTTAGGAATACATACATACTCGTATATACAAAAGCGACATGAGCATACCCATTAATGACTTTTCCAATGATGTTTAATAGATTTGATGACTTTTCCAATTCTAGATAAAAAAAAAAAAAAAAATGATCATTTAAAATAGAAAATTACCGATAAAAAGAGAGAACGATTTGTGAAAATGAAAATGAAAATAATTTTGTTGTTGTTGTTGATATAATTGAATTTTTTTGTATGTCAACGTATATAGGAGAAGAACTCAAACTTTTGTTCCATTTTCCATTGAACGAGAACTTTGGGTGCATAATTGATGAATTCACAGTAAATTTGCGATAAATGTCGCAATCTTAAATCAATTACAATGAAAAAATGTGATACCAATGTAATTTTGAATACTTATGTACGTATATATTCTTCATTTGCTTATATACAATATCAATTCTCGGAAAGAATCGGGTTGCAGAGTAAAAAATAAAAAATAAACTGATATATTTTTTTTATGAGCATAAAGCCCTCATTTTGTCTTTTGTGTTTGTCTTTTTTTTAGTCATTATGAATAATGGAATATTTCTTATGTATATAAACATAAAAACGACTGAAGTTATTGATAATATAAATTATATAGCATTTTTTTGTTGTCCACACAATAATAGCTCATAGGATGATGAAAACAAATGTTACGGGCAGGTTCAACTGTATAATTATATACTATGTAGTTAATCTACGGTTTAATTGGTTTTAAAAATTTTATTTGCATGCATCCCTTTTGTATGGTAGGTATCTGCAACTTCCCACAGTATTGTTATTTTAGTGGAAAATTACGATACAAATAAAAATTGGGGCTTTGTTTTTAATTAACTGTAACCACAAATGTCAAAAAAGTATAAAAAAAAACAATGTAAAAAATATGTTGTACGCTCATTGTTTACCTTTTTGGAGATTAGTATGTCTGCGTTTACGTGTAATAATATGAGATACTCCAAACATTTTGAACAAATAAATTAAATAAACATTTTAAAAAAACAATTTAGTCCGCGTTCTAGGTAGTTGCTATAAAAAAACACAACGCCCTAATTTTTCTTTTAATACTGATTAATTTAAGATATTTGCACTCATCTCAAATCCACCGTTTGGAAAAATCTTCTTCAATGAAATGTTCCCTAACGGTAGGCCTATCAGACCTATATAGCGGAATCTTGCCCAAATCTCCGAGAGTGGCTTGTTAATTAGTGTGAAAATAACAAGTTTTAGAAATAACTCAACCTATAAGTAAAAAATTGCTGGAAAACTCATCTCATATTTGATTCCCATTAGAAAAATTTATGGTACAAATTATTTGGTTTTCTTACTCCTATAATTTTTTTAAAATTATTATTATTGCTTTTCTTTTAATACTTGATTAAAATTTATATATCATCTTGTCTACAAATTTTTATATTTCCAATATAGAAAATTAAAAATCACTAATTTTTTCCAATAAGAATTGTATTTTGAGTGTTACTAATACAGACATATTATTTGTTAAGTTTTATTTTTTATTAGAAACTACACTCCGGTGAATTTTGGTGTAAGATCGGACGAATCACAACTAACTAAACAATTTTATGTTTAGCAATATTAAAAGAATCTTAGTACTATCCATTTCACATTTGTCCGCCAAGTTAGAGCATATATTTTCTATATACATAATTTAATTGAAACTAAACATCTAGCGGTTGGAACATGCTTTGCACGTTTGTAGACAAGCGATTTAATTAAATCAAACAGTTTCTTGTTATAATTTTAATGGCAGGAAACGAATACCATCTATTTTTTCTGGTTTTTGTATAACTGCATGTGATTTGCTTGTTTGGGCTTTAAGGACCTCTTGTTTCGGTTCTTTAGCATTCACTTTTATGTTTCAGGTCCAACGTCATCTTAGGAACTGAACTATGGGGGAGTTCGGTGACCTCACTACAATAACTGCTGACGGCTTCAACTCGGGTTCGGAGAATGCCCTATTATTTTCGGGTTATTAGGGCTCTACACTGGAGTCAAGCCATCGTGGCAAGACTAATCGACTTGGCAAACGTCGGCACCAGTGCTTACAAAAAAAGCTGTGTGGCTCTTGGTGTATTTTCTGAGGAGCCGTGCAGTAGCGTATCGGGAACACCTAAAAGGCCCAGCTCATCTTTTGGCACTACGCCAGAAATGGCCTCTAAAAAAGCACGCACTTACGCTGAAACAGTAAATGCTACAGTAAAAAAATTCTGGGAGCTTGGTGGTCGTATTCTGCTTCCGAGCACTTCTTAGCAAGTCAGATTCCTATGAGTTGAGGGAACTGCTTGCTATATCGCACACTGATTCTTGTCTAATCCAGTAACCGTATCTTATGATTATTGATTATTGATGGTGCGGTTTCTGGTTTGAACTCGAAGTTTGGCAGGATCTTTCATAAGTCCATTGTCCTTAAAACTAGAGCGTGTTTTATATTTCTAATGCTATTGATGCCGTTCTAATTAATGAATGTAACACTGCTGATCTTACGGCAGTGCTGATCATTCTCGTGTATGCTAACTCACTTTTCAAACTTGTCATTGCGTCAGCCTATCTACCATATGATTTCACCTCACCCCCTCCTTTAGAGGAAATGGTAAATCTTATAATGTGGTGTAGGGTCAATAAACTACCTCTAGTGATTGGTTGTGAAGCTAACGCTGATCATACCATTTGGGGCAATTCTAATACTAATAATAGATTATCTTCACTGTTCAATTACATTTACTCTTATGAGTAAGAGGTTCTCAATGTTGGTTGTGAGCCAACGTTTGTCAACTCGGTTCGCAAAGAAGTGATTGATATTAGTTTGTGCTATATGTCCATCGTTGACCTGATTCTAAATGGGAGAGTGACGGTTGATATTCTCATCTCTGATCATAGGTGCACCTCTTTAAATATTAACTTTGAAAGATCACCGGTTAAAGCATATCGCAATAGGAAACTGACGAATTGGGATACTTTCTCCATCGAGCTCGTTTCACTACTAGATTTTCCTAACCAGATTAGGTCCATTGCAGATCTTGATTTGCAGGCAACTGTACTAACGAAAGCGATCTCGACTGCTTTAGAAAAGTCATATTAACAACCAGAAGAAGCGTAACAAACCCTTCTGTTGTTCTGAACTTAAACAGTTAAATTAAAAATAAAGCCAAAAAAACGAATCTCAGTTAGGATTGGAATTGATGTTTATTAGCTCCAAAGGCTTATAAAAAAAGATTAAGATCCGCGAACAGGACTGCGTGGAGAAGCTTCTGTGAAGAAATTGACAGGTTATCTGTTGTCGCCAGACTTAACAAAACTCTGGGTTAAGAATGATACGTGTAGACTCGATAATCTTCGTCTACCATCTGGTAAACGAACCTCGTGCAGGCCAGAAGTCGGTGAGCTACTATTGTTGATTCGGATGTGGTTGCCTCCCTAGAATGCCACTAATATGGTAGAAGTTTGGTGTCTTGAAAAGGGGTTGTACGTCAATCCCTCAAAGACTGAGCTGGTTGTCTTTACGAGACGTAGAGACAGTGCTCATCTGTCTGTTCCCACTCTCTTTGGTAGAGCGATCACAAGGACAGAGCACATTAAGCACCTGGGTGTCATTCTAGATGGTAAACTCTCATGGAAGTTTCGCCTCGATTATACGCTGCAAAAGGCCACTGCTATTTTTTGGCAATGCCTTTGGCAATTCCTGGGGTCCGAACCCCAAAATGATGTGTTTCATCTATAAATCACTGGTTTTACCCTTACTGTCGTATGCTTCAGTTGTTTGGTGGGCGGTTGTGAAACTGACGTCTTCGGTAGCAAGGCTGGATGGATTGCAGAGGACATCCTGTAGGGCTATAATCGGGGTTATGTCGTCTGCTCCTTTTCTTGTTATGGAGTCTATTCTACATCTGCCCGAATTGCAGTCCCACATTCTTGGTACAGCGTGTTCTGCTGCGTAGCGGGACATAGAAAGATTCTTAGTAAGTATAAGTCACTACTAAAATCTAAAGCTTTACAAAGCGTTGATCAGGCCCGTTGTTATGTTTGGATGTGAACGCTGTTTGGGCGCTGACGGATGAGTACGAGAGATGGCTCCTTACATTTGAGAGAAGAATTATGCGTGTGATTTACGGTTTTTTTTTTTTTTTTTACGGCCCAAAACACGAAATAGATGGTACATACCGAGCTCTGTACAATTTCGAGATCAGAGATCTGATGAAGATCCCCGATATTGTGCATGAAGTAAGATCTCAGCGAGTACGCTGGCTCGGTCATGTTCTGCGTATGCTGATCCGGAACGAATTGTGCAGCGATCTCTGAAAGGAGAGCCACCATATGGTAGGCGCAGAGGTCGTTGCAGGCAACGATGGCTCCACGATATAGAGAACGACTTGACCTCTTCAGATTGTCTTAGACAGTATGAAGATCATACTCAGGATCGAAACCGTTGGAGCCTAATAGTTGACTCAGTAAGGGGCCAGTAATGGCCTTTAAAACTGTTCATTTTTATAAATCACACATTCCGGAGCTGGAAATGGTGAATGGCAGGCTATTGCCTGAATTTATCTATCTCAGGATTTCTATAGACAGCTGTCTGAGTCGATAGTTTATTTGCGGATGGCTCTCGTTTGGAAGTCAGTGCTAAGGTTTGGATTTTACTGTCTTTAGTATGAGCAAAGATTATCGGGTAGTCTGGGCAAACACTGCACGGTTTATCAAGCTGAATTAATTGCACTTACTCATAGTGCGATTGAGGCCTTTAAGTTTCGCGATTTAGGGAGGGATATTATTATCTGCACAGATAGTAAAGCCGTGCTTAATACACTCATTAATCCTTTGACTGTGCCCAAATTAGTCAAAGATTGCAAGCACTACATTAATCTTCTTTGCTAGAATACGAGAGTAAGGATCATGTGGGTGCCTGCTCATTGTGGCGTTTAGGGAAATGAGGTTGCTGAATTTTTAGCGAAACTAGTTCGCGTAATCAATTTGTTGGCCACGACGCAGCAATTCCTCAATTCATCAACGGTGGTAAAGACGCTATTAAGAAGTTTGCTCTACTTGAACTGGGACTGAAGTGGCGTTTTACTTCTAGCTGTCGAAAGGCGATACATTTCATTATTGAACCCAACCTGATGTTCACTAATTATGTATTATCCCTAAAAAAGAACCAACTCAGAATTCTTATCACCGGCTATGGACGTTTCAAGGTCGCACTTATCACCGGCTATGGACGTTTCAAGGTTCATCTCCAACGCATGGGACTAGCACAGAATGCTCTTTTTGACGACTTCCTAAAAGAGCTGTCTGCAGCTGTCCGGCCTTTGTCGGAGCTAGATCCCAAGTGTTCTCTTCCGGATCTTTCAACGTAGATCAGTTAGTATCCATTCCTTGGTTCAAACTTTTACAGTTTCCTAAGATTGCAGTACGCTCCTGCGATTTAGGATAGATTCTATTGGTTTGCCCCGTGGGCCCATTGTGCCATTGAAAAAAAAAATGTTTGTAATCAATTTCCATTTAATTATCGGGATTTAGAAAATTTTAATAAATTTCGACGTGGTTTGATAATTTTTAATTTGAATCATTATTTACAGCTTGCGAGTTTTAAACTTATTTTAAAGTTTTGGAAGTTATGGATATTTTGAAAATTCAAATTTTAAATTTATCGATTTTAAAATTGTATTTTGAATTTTTCTATATTTTAAATAATTTTTAAAAATCGTTATAATTTATTGAATTTTAAAATTAATGATTCCTTATCGTAGGTTGGAATTAATCGAGTAGCGATAGTGTGTTGCGGTAAAACCCAGCTTATTTTGATATAGAAATAAATTTTACGAATTTTGAAAACTAAGGGTGATAGGAATTGAAAAGTTTTGTTTTCGAGCGCTGTGATAGCCCATATTCATAAAAAAATACTAGCCAATAGCGTATCACGTCGTTGAAAAGTTTTTCGATTATGTTAGATTCTATAATAATATGTCTCTGGTGAATTCGGTCTTGTTGAGAAAAGTGAAAATATTTTATGGTCACACAGTAAGTTTTTGTTGCAGTATTATATAGGATTTCCCTTATTTTTCTTCTTATATAGCGCTATATACGCATACATAGTCGTATTCTAGCGGTAACCGATAAAATCTTATTGTTATGATTTTTCTTATCATTTCTATGATTACCGCACACTGTTATTACTCATTCGTTTATTTTATTATACGTATACATAATCATAATTATTATTATGATTGTTATCTATAACTGAGCAAAGTATGTACATTGTTACCCAGCTCGTCGCACCATATATCAATAAAATAATAATATATTTCTTGAACTGATTTGAAACGTGTGTGTATGCGTCGAAATGAACAAAAAAATGTTATTTATTTCTGCTGGTTGTTTTATATCCAAATAGTAGATTAGTCCCACTCAATCTTTATCGACGGAAATCATTCGAATTTTTTGTAATTTTTTTTTTCATATACATATTCGTATATACACATATGTATACCGTCTCGAATCTCGATATAATAAATGTTTGAGAAATTACGTACATGTTGTGAGTTTGAGACGATTACAAATTGATTTTAATTAACCTCCTTCCAATCACCACATATATATATACACAATATGCTGTTGTTCAGATTTCAAAACGAATTCCTAAACACAGTACAGTAATTGTTTATGTACGTGTACGTATATCACTGAAACAAGTACGCAAAATATCGCTAATTGGGAAAATTTATATAAAATAAAAAAGGTGGTTAAACTCGGGGTTATATTGTTCTCGAAATGAAAATTTGTTCTAAACAGCAGATATTTAGTTTTATTGTTAATTAAAAATAAATCTCTTATATCAACGTTTTATAATATCCACTTTATGTGTGTACCATTCATCAGCGCACGAAATGAAAAGTTGTAATCCGTGTACAATACATTATTAAGGAATTCGTATTTTAATTACAAACTCGTCTCCCTAATTTTAACGAAATTAAAGTTACATAACATGTATTAGGATGCCACCCACTCTACAATAAAATTAATTTTACTATTTTTTATGTATGTATATACACACATATGTATGTATATACTATATATGTACAGCGAACACTATTCTAAATATAGTCGGTTGACTTGACGGTGATTTATGACATTTATTATTTGATGGCGTTACATTGAACTCGTACTAATGACATACGATTACATTGTGTAATGACATTTTTATGTATAAATTATATATGTAGGTATTGAAAGATATTTTTGATGATTCTATCAAAAACGACATCTTAATATGTAGGTCTTAAAGTATTATATGAATTAGCAATATTTTGTTTTTGATTTTTCAGCCGCACGATTGGAAATAACTAGCTACGAGAATATTAAATTGGATATAATTTAATTAAAGAGCAATTTTAAAATTTCTCACCAGGATCCATCACCTGCCAGTTGAATATTTACCCTAATCCTTCAAATAAAAAATATACAAAAAAAAAATTATTTAATCGTCTGAAAATGGAAGGAACGGATTAGTTGTGAGTGGTGATATGCAAATTTAAATAGTCTTCATCAAACACATTTTTCTCGATTGGGTTATACATTACGGTTTTAAATAATGCGGTGCGGTTCGGGTTTCAAAGCCATTTGCATTTGTAAAAAGAAAAAACATTTTATTTAGGGCTATGGCATGATTTAAATCAAATTGGTTTTTTTTGTTCAGAATATTGATTTATTTGAGTATTATTGACTAAACCATAAAAATTCAGACATATTTCAAAAAAATTTATTAAAAAAAACAGTGCGATGTCCCAAGATGGTTTCAAGAAAAATGATTAGCAAAATATTTGATTCAAATTGTTCACGGGTTTGATTTGTATCGTCGTGCAGTTTGAACGTAAAATCAATGTGCGTGGAATATAATTAAAATAAAATAATTAGTGCTAAAATAATAAGAAGCCTATTGTTCAGACAAACGAAAAAGAAGCCCGAAATCAGCGCAAATAACTAATAACCGTCTAGATTAGAACATGGTGGTGATCAAATACCTCTCGGCAATAGATTTTCTAGTTTGGAGGAGGATGGCACCGATGGCACAACAGCTAAAAACACCAAAAAGCTGCCACCAATTTATATAAGGGAGGCGTCAAATATTGAACTCAATATAATTGACAAGTTAACTGACTTAAAATTTTATATTGCCCCGTTTAAAAAAGGCAACCGGAAAGCGTTATTACACTTACCATAGCTGAAAATTAGAAAGGGTTGACTGTAGTTTTAAAAGGAATGGAGAGCAGCGTAGAGGTAACCGATATTAACGCGGCTCTCGCTCAGGGATGGGCGAGGTAGATTACGCCATGTAATCTACGCGGTTGTCGAAACGTAAAATATAACGTAGATTAATTGGCTGTGTTTTTGTCAATGTCGACAGTTAAAATAATGTCAACAACCTACGATATTTTAGCGATTTGAAATCGAATGCGCCAGTTCGCGGGAGTATTTTGTAAGCGTTCATCTAGAGGTGATTTTTTCATTTGTTTTTTTTTGACACATGACGCATGAATAGTTTCAAGCTGTCATCGTTTTATTATTTATTCAGTATTGTTTGCGATTTCAACATGAAAAATAGAGCTCGGCATAGCGTCTATAAATTGTTCAGCTTTATTACGAACATCAGCGTTCTGTGAGGAATGTGTTTCGTGCGCATAGACCAAGTTACGGTTGACACAACTCACTATTTGGAATACCATCAAAAAGTTTGAATCCCAGTTTATAGTATTGGATGATACGCGACTAAATAGATAGTTTGGTATGGTTTATGCGCCTGTGAAATCATTCGTCCATATTTCTTCAACAAAGAAGATGACGTACCTTTAAATAGTGCTCGTTGTTGCGCCATGATAATGGAATATTTGCTGCCTGAAATTGAAGCCCGACCTCGACGACATTTGGTTCCAAGAAGTCGGCGCTATTTGCCATATGACGCGCGAAGCAATGTACTTATTGAAAAATCATGTTGGTGAGCAATTAATTTCACGGTTCGGATCGTTGAATTGGCTATTTAGATCGTGTGATACCTCTATAGAGTCTTATTTTTGAAGCTACGCAAAGTTCAAAGAATATGTAAACAAACCAGGTAGATTTGAGGCATTGGAAGCCAACATTATTCGTGCCATTCGCTAAATACCATTCGATATTCTCGAACGCGTCATCAAAAATTGGACTCTGAGAAAGGATCATCGCAGTTGCGGCCATCATTTGATAGAAGTAATCTTTAAAAAATAAATGGCAAGAAATGTTTTTTCGAATGATAATAAAGTTTCCAATTGAATTTTTTGAATTTTTTTAATTTTTGCACAAATCACCTGTTTGATGCTTCCTGTTTCTGGCCTAACTTCCGGTGTGACTTTTGCACTTCACCACTCTTTCCACTATACCCAAAATTTTTCGATACATCGTAAACCTGTGGACTCTTTGAGATTACATTGATTTGATTAATCTCGTTGCAAATTTATTGATTCTGTTGGAATTAGAGTCGTGTGAACGACCTATATGGCCAAAACTGTACTGCTGAATCGTGTTGAAGAATTAGCGACAAAATACGTCGTTACAAAAATGTGACAAAAACCTAGCTAAATCATACATTTTTTTGCAATAACTTTGTTTCAAATCCAATTTCATGTGCGATTAATTTGATTTTGATTGGATATTTGTGTACTTCTTAATTTTTTAGCGGCCAAAAAATAAACGAATACATGTTGACTTCAGATTAATGAGCTTTTTTGACAAATGTTCCAATGATCGACGATATAATTACTAATTGGTATATCATAAGCTATGGACACATTTATAGACATTTACAGAATCGTTTCTTTTATATAGTAGCTTGAATTTCTGCACTATGCGAGAAGGATCTTAATTTAAATTAATTTAGAATATGATCAGAGTTCAAGTTAAATGCACTAAATCTGTGGGTAAACTGCATGTGTTCGCGACTTTTAAGAAAAGTATGATCGGTATACTCGTGTTACTTTTTCTTTGAACTTTCGTCGGACAACTCAATAGCTGATCTTATTTTCTATTCTAATTAGTTATATTTACTCTCTAGTTGAAAAATTAACGTTAAACACCGAAAATTACTAGAAGTTTACTAGAACATTTATTTAATAAATCGAGGGTGAGCTGTGTCGTCTTCACGACCGAAGGTGTTTTACTTGATAAATAGACGTGTGGTCAGAGAAATTTTGGAAATTTATTAAAATAAAATTAGGCCTTTCAAAGTCATCGGGGTTAATGTGTTGAAGACGCAGGCTTAATTGTAGGAGTAATAATTAGAGACATTTGGTACTGCCCAAATGATATTATATGATATGAAGTGACCTCTATTACAAATAATGTGTACTATTCTTCATATATATTTTTTATTTCAGAAGTTCGTGGCAGGTCGTCCTTCGCCACCTGATGACCTCGATGATATTATATAATATTATGAATGACGCTTCGAGATTAAGAGTCGGTCTACGTAATCATATATTTGGATTAGAAATAGAAATCCCATTGACAAAACGTTCGGATACCGCACCCATAAGAAATTCTCATGGTAGTTGGGTTCGACAAGACAAAGAAACACTATTTCAACCCCATGACATTCAATCCAATATCGACGTAACACCTATTTATCAACCAAGTCGGGATTTTAAAACGGTCACGTGAATGGAAATTGCCGAAGAAATCGACAAAAATCTTAACCAAAAAAAAGGCACCAGGAATTGATGAAATATCCCCGGGTCTATTCAAGGAACTACCACATAAAGCAATCATCATGATCACATACTTATTTAATGCCTGTATATCAGATTGAAGTATGTACCCAAATGCTTCAAAACGGCCCAAATAATTATGCTGAAGAAACCAGGCAAACCAGATGAAGAATTAACATCGTACAGACCAATCTCACTGCTTCCAACCTTATCAAAGCTGTTTGAAAAACTACTTCTGAAACATCTCAAGCCAATGGTAAACGTTCTTGATTTTCAATTTGGATTCAGGCGTAACCACTCCACAATAGATCAAGCCCATCGAATCACTACGGTGATACAGCAGGTATTTCTGGATGTATTGACATTCAAGATGAGCCAAATGCTACCACAAAATTATTGCCAGCTGCTTGAATCATACCTCTCTGAGCGCAAATTCAGAGTCATCCATGAAGGTACATGTTCTGACTTTTATCCGATGCTAGCAGGGAAGCGTATTAGGACCCCTCCTCTACCTTCTATACACTGCAGACATACCTACAACGAACAAAACATTCATCAGTACGTTTGCTGACGACACTGTTATTATGACAATAGATGAATCTCAATAATGGGCAGTGGAAAATCTTCAAAGAGTGATGAAGAATGAATGAACAACGTTACTAATTGGGCGATTGATTGGAAAATCGCGCTTAATGAGCCTAAATCAAACCATGTGACACTTACGCTCCGATCCAAAAATATCAACCACCACATATACCTCAACGAGGTGCACGTGCCGCAGGCTGAATCGACCAAATACCTTGGTCTGCATTAAGACTCAAGGCTAAACTGGAAACATCACGTGAGACAAAAAGCTGAACAGAAACGATTAAAACAACGTCAAATGTACTGGTTAATTGGGCATTATTCCAAAATGATCCTGTATTGCAAAAGATTAATTTATCAGACCATCTTTAAACCAATATGGATGTATAACTTACATATTTGAACATCAATCTTTTATGGCGCTGCTTATATAACATATGGATAACTTCCTTCCATCTAACAATTTGTCACAAATCTACCTAGTATTACCTATATCTAAAATTCTTTATTGTGATTGAACAGCACCAACCTTGCATTATAAAACGTGTTATAATCATTTAAAATGATAAGAAATGCTTCGAAATTCTAACTAATAATTGCAAACATCTTAGCGCAGCACAACTCTCAAAAACCGAGTATGCATTTGCCAATTAGTATATACTTGAGAAAAATTTGAACAAATTACGTACTGAATCGAAAATACATATTTAATTAAACAAGATTATCGATGGTGATTCGCCAATCTGGGTAAAACACTTGTTTGGCAAAGCTGACTAAAGCACTAAATTTCGTTTAATTAAAAATAGAATAATCGTGTTAAGTGAAAAATAATTCTTGATGGGAAATACATATTTCCGTTCCATATTATAGGATTCAACTTGTCACAAATATAACAAATTGCTTACCTCATTCACAGTATGACTAAAACATAGGTGGATATACGAGTATGTAGTAGCTGTGAATAAGGAAAAATAAATTTTCGAATATTATTAAAATATCATTGTGAAATCTGGAATACATAAATTCCAGCAAAATTATATTCTATCTACATATACATATTACAAACCTGTATAAAATTCGAGTTCATAGATTTATTATTTTGTTATACCTATGAAAATAAATCTTCAAGTAATAATATTTCGTACATATAACTAAGCCTTGGATCGGAAAAATATATCGAAACATAAATCAATATATAGAAATATATAACTTGCTGTACATATATACAAATTCGATAAAAACTCGAAGCAATGTTGCAGTTCCATATCATTCGAAATCTACCCTCTTTATTGCCATTATGAGGAAACTGAAAAAAAATAAATCCTTTTTAGTTATCGGTAGTTTGAATATAAATAAAAGCACGAATATCAAATAAATATACAAGATTTGTTATTTTTTACTTTCAGACATGATATAATAGAAATAAGATGTATACGTACATACGGATGCTGGTTGGTGATGAGATGTGCGGTTAAATAATATAACAGACACTGTATAAATAATTTTTTTGTTCAACTATTCGGTTCGAGAATACGTGAGAATTTATTAATTATAATTGTCGCACAAAACCCTGCATAAATTTCAAAAATGCCGACACATTTTATATCATACTTTTCTCTTATTTACCCAAACTTTAGATCGTTTGTTCCAAAACCAAACCAATAATCTTAATTAGCGTATATTTATTTGTTTGTGTCTCGTATTCTCGACTCATCTCCATTAAATTAATTATTTGTACTTGTCCTTAAGCTGGGTATAAACCAAAAAGACCGAATTTAAATTTATAAACCAATACATAAAAAAATGTTCGGTATTGTTTTATATATAGGATTACTTAAATGTACGACCTCCGGCGATTAAGTCAAAATAAGAATTATGTTTTGAAAATTATGTATGTATGTTATTGTATAGGCAGTTGAAATATGTATATAATATAAAGGTATCTTTCTTTATGAAAATGTCGTTTATTTTTATAAAGACTATACTTGTACATATACAGTATATACACTACTTGGGTTTGAGTAGCCGCCAAGACCGACTCCAATTTTTTTTTCCAAATTTCCACTATAATTTATAAAAACTAATAAATAAAAATTTCTGGACACCAAATTTTAATCAACCTTGTCAAGTACTCACATAGTAAAGCACACGAAAAATTGTCTTGCTTCGGTGCTAGGCAAGTTTTCGTGTGTTTCCTATGTGAGTGCTTGGAAGATCGACTAAAATTTGGTTTCCTCATTTTATTATTATTTTTAAATTTCGTTTTTTTAATTTATAAATTATAATAAAATATCGATCGTGGCGCGACGAGCTAAGGTCGGAAGCCTGCCATTTAAATGCAATTCGAATCGGTTATTGCGATTTTGTTAGTTTGTTTTAATTTGCACAAATAACAAATAAATAGTTTCATCGTTACATCGATTCTGTTGGTGGGTATAATAGGGATGTAGCATGTATAACGGATGGGAAGTTGGCCCGTTAAATCTAGCCCGAAAAAAGACCTCTCAAAATGTGTCTTGGCTAAAAAATAAAAGTGTCTCAATTAACAGCAAGAAAATAATAAAGAGTATAGTAAATATTAGAAAGTTTCATGTATTGAGTTGTTTATTCTGTGGATCTTGTGTAAACTACCATGTGAGGATTGACTTCAATACTATTCTGATTTCTTTCGATAGCTACATATTTTTGTAGATCGTCGTATCGGCCCCACTGCCCTTTGTAATGAGAATAACTGATAAAATGACCAGAAACGGTTTCTTTCGAATTATTACTGTTACATTTTTCATAACTAACCAGTCCAATTAAATTATAAAGGATATTGTAAAATATTAAAGTCGGTTCAATATGACTAATTTTGATTTTCTGGCTGCTCTCTGTATGAGATTCTGTAGAAATGATTATTATTAGATAGGAGGTTTTATTTTGAGGATTCAATTTATTCGGGCATACTGGGCACTCCTGAGGTGGCCTTCTATACATTTATTTAAATTGGAAAAGCCGACTTCCGTTAATGTTAAGAAATTAATAAACATGCAATTCCTTTCTTCTTCAAGAATGGTTTCACAATTTTGGCATAGTTGCTCCAAAGTTAGGCTGGGAAGGCTTTTCAGTATGTAACCCGAAACATCTTAGATAGGTTGGTTTAGGTCCTAGTCCGGACTTTTTGATCAGAAACACTCGTTGATATAATTTATTTATTTATTTTCTTTAATCAATTTATTTAATTAATTTGTTAATTTATATATATATCATATAATTTATATAAAATTTATAATTTTATTATATATAACTATTTTATTATTTGTTCATTCACATTAATTTATTAATATAAAAACTATAACTTTATTATATATATACATATATATATATATATATATATATATATATATATATATATATATATATATATATATATATATATATATATATATATATATATATATATATATATATATATATATATATATATATATATATATATATATATATATATATATATATATATATATATATATGTATATATATATTTATATATATATTTAATTTATTAATTTCACTACCACGATTATCGTATCAAAAAAATATTTTATGATATTAAACGGTGTGCTGTGCGAATTCGATGTTAAATTCGCTGTGCGAATTTGATGTGAATTCGTTTTGTTCGGCCCAAATATGCGAAAAAATAAACATAGTATATGTTATATGTACATAGTATATGTACATAGTATAAATATAAATTGTATATAGAAGGTAAATAAGTGTAATATTAACGCGTTGCTTACCAATGTGTGGAAATAAGCAAACGCGAAATTGTAGTGATTTTGATACAATTGAAATTAAGGCTATTGCCAAATTAATTGTATCGGTCGCTAAAGGACTCCCCTGCAAGTGAAGATCCCCCCTAAATGAAGCTGAAATAATTAAAATAATTATAGTGCCATACGTACTGATTTTCGAGCTCTTGGTACTGATATTTGATCAGACGAGGCTAGAATTCCGTAAGCTGGCTTCAATCGATCAATAGAAATATTATGATTGTTATCTTTGATCGAAATAATGAAATGTTTTCGAAGGCGTCGAATGACTTTATATGGACCTTCGTAGGGTGGTGATAATCGAACGACAAAAAATGTGTTTTGATTAGTTGTTCGAGTTGCTGTCGGAACAAGGTTTTGCATAGTGGTACGTAATTGGTCGACAACTGTGTCTGCTGTTGGTAAAGATGGAAGAGGATTTTCTATACGAAAAACTCACCGGGTAACGTGATGGTTTGACCATAGACCATTTCCGCTGTTGAGCACTTCAAATCTTCTTTCACTGTAGCTCTAAGTCCGAGTAAACAATCGGAATCTCAGAGCTCCAACTACTAGTATTTCCTCGAGCCATGAGTTCTGATTTTAGCTGGCGGTGAAAACGTTCAACCATGCCATTGGCTTGAGGATGATAGGTCGTAGTACGTATACGATTTGAGCCAAGGACTTTCGTTAACTCAGCAAAAAGTTTGAACTCAAATTGTGTTCCTTGATCAGTAGTAATATTGAGGGGAACCCCAAATCGGTATACGTAATTAGATACAAAAGTTGAAGCAACTGTGGCTGCAAACATATTGTCCATGCAGTAAGCTTCCGGCCATCTAGTAAAACGATCGACACAGGTAAGAATGTAAGAATATCCATTGGGTTTAGGAAGTGGTCCAACAATGTCAAAATGGATATGTTCGAATCGACCTGGTGGAATTTCGAAATGTCCAAGGGGCGATTTTGTATGCCTTTGGACTTTAGATGTTTGGCAGGCTAAACTCCACTAACTTTTGGAATAGTTGATCCAAGTGCAGTTTGTGTTGTTCCTCAGATTTTGAAGCTATTAATATATCGTCAATATATAGACGAATACGAAGTCTAGACCATGAGTGACTTCGTTCATATAACGCTGGAACGTTTGAGCGGCATTGCGTAATCCAAATGGCATTCGTGTATATTCGAAAAGGCCAAATGGGGTAGTGACTGCCGTTTTAAAAACGTCCTCAGGTCCGACAGGAATATGGTGATAACCTCTAATCAAATCGATTTTGGAGAAGATTTGGCATCCATGCAAATGCATGGAGAAATTTTGTATGTGGGATAACGGATAACGATCCGGCGTAGTAACAATGTTAAGTCGCCGGTAATCCCCAATGTAATGTATGTAATGGGCAAGAAACAGATGATGCAGATGGTCGGCAAATGCCTAATTCCTCCATATGTTGGAATTCGATTAATGCTGCTTTATGGCGAACCGCATCCAGTCTTCGTGGTCTTGAGACTGGTAAATTACCTTCAGTGATAATATGATGTACCACGGAATGTTTAACTGGTAAATTGTAATTTGGCTCGGCAATTAGGGCCAGACACTTTTTGAGTATCATATGCCATTGGCGTTGTCGATTATAAAATGGATCGGTGAAAATACGTCAGAGCGATCCATTGTGGCAAAGGTTGACAGCTTTGTCGCTGAATCAACTAGCCGTTTATTTTTTATATCGACTAATAGGCCAAATTTACTCAGAAAATCGGCGCCAATTATTGGACGATTCACAGCAGCTATTAGAAATGCATGCGTGAAAGTTCGTCTAAGTCCGATATCAACCTGGAGCAATTTAGTTCCATAGGTTAAAATGGTTGAACCGTTGGCGGCCGAAAGTACCAAATTAGAATTTTTGTTTTTTAAAGGTTTTTGATTTAAAAATAGTTTCGTTGGAATGACTGATAAATCAGCTCCAGTGTCTATTAAAAAAGTCAGATTATTCCTATATCGTACAGGAATAATCTGCTCGTATTCTGGGTGTATCGATTTGTCGACTCTACCCGGAAGTGTGGGAGTTTTTATGGCTTATTTGAGTCCTCAGCAGTCAGTGTGCCTTTGAAATTACAAGGCTTAATGCACTTGTGTGCGCGGGTACCAAATTTATGGCGGTACCAAAACTTGTTATATCTTCGATTTGCTGACGGAGAGCGTGACCGCTGACGCGAACGCGATCTGTTATTGTGACCGCTTAAAGCTCGGTCCATTTTTGCTTCCAGTCGAGCTAATCGGGCTTCGACTGAGTCGCGCTGTAATTGTGGTCGAAATTGCCGTGTGGATGTTGATGGTATGTTACGCTCTATCGCTGCTACATATTTTGCGGACTGATGTGCTCATACATTTTATCCGCCGATTTAGCTAGCGTTTCTATTTCGACAGTATCGGGATGTGCGAGCATTGCGATACGTATGATCTCTGCGAGATTTTTTAGCCACAGTGATCTTAAAACTGATGCATTTAAGTTATTGAACTAGTCAGATGGGCCGTCTAACCAAAATGGTTGTAGTATGAGGCTAGCTTCTGCTAGTTCAATACTTGTTTGCTCATCAGTTTCCATGTTATTGTGCACTATATTGGCTTGATCCAAGGTTGTTTGTTGATCAACTTTCGGTGGCATTTTATAATTTGTACTTGACAGAAGATGGAAACTGGTAATTGTGTTTTCTTTATTTTTTTTTACGGTTTTATTAAGCAAAAACTGCTCGGCCAAGCGTTTTCCCTTGGAAACGTTTGCCCTCCACTAAGTTTCCGATCGTACAGATTTTATAGATTTAAACGCGCTTATCAATGCTCTTCTGATATAGTGCAACAACTAATGTTAAAATTATCGTTTTCTCAGAATGGTCGTTTTCGATTAATTATTATGTTAATTAAAATTTTGTTTAAACAATACATTTTCCAATAAGAACTTTTCCAATTTTTGGGGTATTTCTGAAGATTTTATTTTCTTAGCTTAGTAAGCTAAGTAAGGCGGGACATACTTGAACATTTGGCTTCGAATGCCGATTAGCTGGATTATTCTATTCAATTGTATAAGAATTTATTTAGCAAACGATTACGTTGTAAATTTAACGATGTTAAATTTATTCTCGAAATAGCATCCAATATTTATAATCTCTCTTTTGCACAGCATACAAGTTACTATCCTAGATTATATTGGATAGAATCACCCCTATAGCGGAGGGCCGGGTTGGTTACTATCAAGGAGAATTTCGTCCGAATCGATCAGTCACTGATCAGGTTTTTTCGCTGCGGATGATTATATCAAAATGTTATCACACATCCATCCCCGTACATCAGGAGTTTCTGGATTTTGGGCAGGTTAACCGAGAGAGTTTGCAGTCCACCCTGGAATACCTCAATACTGGATTAAAGTTGAGAACAGCCTATCGAGAACATTTGCAGTTAACTCAGGTGAAAAACCGAATCACATAAGCGCACGCTGTGTCCAATCAGGTGCTTGCTTTTGCAGATGATATATGCGTGATTGGACTGAATAACAACGGAGTGAAAGAAATAATTGATCCGCTTGTAGAGTTTTCAGTTTCTGTTGAACTCCAGATCAATGAGTCTAAAGGAAAATACATAATCTCTGGTTATAGGGACAATGACACACCAGATTTAAGTAGTGGCCACTACACGTTTGAGGGAGTGAGGAGGTTCAAATATTTGGGTTCTCTTATCACTCACGATAACAGTGTGGGTGAGGATATTAAAGTGCGGTTGGCAGCTGGCAGCCGAGTGCTTTGTATCCTCTAGGGCCACTGCTAAAGTCTAAACACCGTTATGTTTGGATGTGACAGTTGGGCGCTGATAGATGAGTACGAGAGATGGCTCCTTACATTTGAGAGGGGCTTTTAAAAACTGATTATTATTATTATTTTTATCCGAATGGATGGCAACCTGAAAAATATTTTGTATTTTTTAAAATGTCGAGTAAACACCTAACTTTCTCTGCCATTCTGATGGCGACATTTTGGCGTATCTAAAGTTGATGTATACACTAATATCTAAATGAAGGCCTCGTATCCCTTAGTCGTGTCACTTATCACTTGTTGAAAAGTTGTTGTTGTAACCTCGAATTTTGAAGTGTTAGATCGAATGGAAACGAGCAAACAGTAAGTTTCATTTAGACGTTTCATTACATAACAAATAATAGTTTTCATATAACAATATATGTAAAAGTTATTTTGTCTTAGTGTTAAAATTCAAACTGTAAGCAATTCGAATGTTTAGTGCAACCGAGGAAAAATAATGTGGGAATTGCCAAATGTTTTTTTTCATTTGGCAGTTTCAAAACAGAATTTATTAGAAAGTGATAACAGTTTTGCTGCCAAACCGAACAGCTTAGGTTCTTCAAGTTGAGAAGGAGTAGGATGGCAAAATTGGACAGTTATCCTGAATCAAACCTTTCATCGGACATTTTTGGTGAGCCACAGAATAAATTCTAGTAATGGAGGAAGATATTATATGATAGAAGAACCGCAAATGGAGAGAAACATCGTAACGCCTCGTTTTTCAAGAGGAACGAAAACATTTTCTATAAATGCAAACCAAAAGCGCAGAAAAGACTGAAAAAATACAAGAGGTGCTCGGTAAAGAAGAAGAAGCCGCATGTACTGCTGGCAATTTACTTGCTCAAGTATTCGACAAACTTGGCTTAAAACTTTAGAAAAAGTTGGTTGAGCCAATTTAGCCATTAACACATTCGCGGTACCAGTCTGGTAACTGCCTTCCGGAAAAAATCGTAATATAGCGGCTAACTTTAATATTGGCGGAACGGAACACGATCGTCTGGTAAATTTTAACTTTTATTCGATTTTGGATAATAAAAAGAACGCTTTCTTATTTAGCCGAAAGTATTTAAGGAAACTAATAGAAACAGCAATGGAATAACTTACAAGCAATTAGGAAGTTCCAAATGGATTGGATGAATCCCTAATTTTTCTTCACAATTTTTTTCGCTGTCACTGTCGCAGAAATAATAATACTATTGCTGATTTCATATGATAACAAATGTCAATGATCTATAGTTCATGACATTTGTCACATCACGCCACTTTGGTCGACTAAGAGAATTTCAATTTATAGTCGAAGTGACACGACAATTGTCACGCCAAATGAAGTTATCTAGTAGATGATAAAAAAAATCGTAATTTTGAAGGTCGCTAGAGACTTTCCACTGCTAAAGCCGTTTTGGTTTGAGCTCAAATCGCTTTAACAATTTTCCTGGTTCAGATGTGTTAGGCTCTGGAGTAAGCAATTCAAAATTGTCTGGCAATGGAGTTTCCGCATTATAAATAAATGTGTCGCCTTTACCAACTATTCAAAGTAAGGTAACATCGAAAAAATTCTTATGACCAAGCTTTTGTAGGGACGGCTATTTTCTCATAACGATTGAGTTTGGGACCTTGTTGGCCACTATTACGCCAACGTTGATATATATTTGACCGTTGAAATAGTAAGAAAACTGCTCTTAGAAAAAATCAGGCGACATTTGTGATAACATTGGCGAAATCGCTCAGAAAATTTTTAACAGGAATAACTGCCTTTCATGAAGCAGCAAATAGGTATTGCAGTGCGTCAGTATCGTGACATACAAAGTGCTTTTGATAACATAAAGTATGCCAACAGCACGATGAAGCTATGGCAGTCAAATTGATAATTCAGGTATGTCACAATTCTGCTTCTGCCCTGTACAATCAATTTGCTATGATAAAATACACATCACAAATTTTTGTATTTAATTAAAAGCATAGACATATGTAGTATGTACCTTTGTAGTCATCATGAAACTTCATATCGTTTTTACAAATTGAAGAACTCACATAACGTTATAAAAACCAAATGAAATAGTTTGCTGTTTGCTCATAAAAATTAATAAAAGCAAATATTACGTTACGAAAACGACATATTCCCAATTTATTCGGAATGAAAATTCTTTTATGTTTGAATTTCTGTCTGTGTTTCACTTAATTAAGTTAAAATTTGAAAATAGTTATATGTATATATACAAGGCTATATTCACGTTTGGGTTATTTGTATGTCTTTTTGATTGACAACTATGTCAGTTGTTGAATAATGAATGGTTTGATTTTATACACACACATACATATATATATATATATATACATACATAATCGTGTATTATGTAAAAGGACGCACATGAATAATTGTGAACACATCGGTATTTTTGTGTATATTGAAGATTAGGATTAAACTTCTTTTGTTAGATAGACAAAATAAATGTAAAAAGGATTCTCGCACAAAAAAATAAAACGGAAACAATAGAGACAATTTTTAATAGAAAATTTCATCTTCCCCCTCGCCCTCACGTCTTATCCCATCACAACGTCGGTGCTTGACGAAAACAAAATAAATTCTACATGAATAATCGTTGCTGGAACATTTCGTTTATACATTTATTTTCCAATTTCCACAACGATAGCGAATGATATTTATATATATATATATAAATACGTATATCCATTGTACAATTGTACATATATCCTATTCACATCATATCCCTGGGATTTTGCCATGTGAAAATTATTATTTTTGTCTTTCTTGGAATTGAATACTCAAGTATAAATATTATAGTGTTGACTGACAACGGTGTTGGTAATGATAAGTCAAATATTTTGTTATATAATTATCATACATATACATGTAGCTACATATATAGGATAATTATCCCGCTAACACGATAATTGAATTCACATGTTCACAATCAAGATTATGCACGAAATAATCTGCGCGAATGTAAAGAAATCTGAAAAAAAATCAACATCTCGTTTGTCTACATAAATTTGGGTATATGTACACGGTATTTCTTTACCGATTACGTTTGTCGTCAAAAAAATGTTTGGTTTATGAAATGAAAACAACAAAAAAGAAATATATTATGATTGTCTTACGTATACATACGGATATAAACAGATAAATTCTATGTACCCATCAACAAAAAAAAAAAAAAAAATAAAAAATGAATGAAAAATCCCGAACAGACATGAAAAATGATGATTAAATCTTATTAAATTTTATTGTTTACATTGATAATCTAACTTTTCATGGTTTCCACAGAATTAACAAATATATTTTATTGGATGTACGTACGCGTACGTATGTATGTATGATATGGGATATGAAAATTTAATCTGTTGACAATACGTACGAATGTTGAATACAAAAGTCGTATGGGCGATATGAATACATATTTTGGAAATCATAGACTGAACGGTGGGTGATTATAAATTGTTGGCAAATAATTCATGGAGATTAATGGTTTATGTGCTGCTGGACAAACAATGAATCAGAATAGAATCGTACCTTGTCGTTACTATAGGCTACTAGCATGTTTTCCATTCACATATACAAGAACGTTTGTGACTGATAGGCTGCAGTAATTCAAAAAGTTGCACGAAATGATTAATATTTTGAAAGTTTATTTATGTTACGCATTTATAACTTAAATCACAGTATCAATGAGGTATTGCATTCACACTCATCATCATACTCAGATTTCGATGACGCCAAATCTGCATCGGTAATACCGTCCTCCAACAATATATAAAATTGTAAAGTACACACGCCGCAACTATACACGTGTATTCGCGAAATTTTCCGTTTAAAAAGTCATATGCCCTTTCGGTAATCGAGCGTATACGGAACAGAGTTTTTTTTTTTTTAATGCTGCCGATGGCTTTATTCTTGAATTCTACAAAAGAAACTAACAAGAAGTGTTCAAATATTAAGCTAAAATTATTACATATTTTAACTCTTAACCAATGTTAATACTTGTTATTAGTGTTCACTCTTTAATAAATTTACAGGTTCATCAGTCCAAGTCGGTTTGCTCTTCTAAGTCGCGGCTGTTTTAATATATCGCTGGCCAATTTATTGTCATGTTTCTCTAGTTTTGAGTAATATTTCGAACTGAAATCTTTAATGGTTTCTTTAATAGTTTTAATTCCAAGATGATTGGGCTAATGACTGGGCTTCATCAACCAATATATTTTATCCAGGTGCATGCCTAAGTATTTGACCTTGGTTTGTTGAGGAATATTTGTATCGTTTAATTCCACTGGTGGGCAAGTGCGTTTGTTTAGCGTGAATGTGACATGAGTTGATTTGTTTTCGTTCACTTTTATGCGACATGTCTTCAGCCGGTTCTCGATTTTGTTAAATAGATGATTCTGTAATTCTTTTGAGGCAGTTTCGGGATTACTGTGTGACACCAGGACGCCGTATCATCGGCAAAGATTGATATGACTACTTTGTTGGTTACAGGTAAGTCAGCTGTGTATAGCAGGTATAATATTGAACCTAGAACGCTGCCTTGTGATACACCTGCGTTGATGTCATTTAAACAACTAGTTGTATTATTTTGTTTACCCATGAACTGCCTTTGAAGGAGATAGTTTCCCAGAACTGAGTGAAATTTCTTCGGTAGAAGTCCTTTAATTTTTGTATATTAGCCCATCATGCCAAACTTTATCAAAGGCTTGTGCAATGTCCAAGAAGGCAGTAGAACAATATTTCTTTTCCTGAAAGGTGTTTTTGATTCCATTTACAATTCTGTGTACTTGTTCTGTGGTATCATGTTGGTTTCGGAACCAAAATTGATAGTCTGGAATAATGTGCCGTTCTTTTAATACTGGTTTCAATTTCGTTAGTAGGATTTTTTCAAATAACTTTGAGATTGTAGGCAGCATGCTTATTGAACGATATGATGAAATCTGTGTTTCATTTTTTCCAGCTGAATGTATCATTGTGATCAAAGATATCTTCCATTTTTGAAGAATATAACCAGTCCGCATGATTGCGTTGAATATGAAGTAATAAGATGCCCTGGTGCCTGTTTTGGACTTATACAATTTTTAATTGTATTTTTAACTTTCTTCCAATTATATTTTATGGGTTTGAAGGACAAACATCCATCCATTTGATTGGGTACCATGAAGTTATTAGTTTCTTCGTGTGGTGCGACTACTGTTGTTAGATGAGCAGCAAAAGCATTGGGTTTTTCTTCATCGCTTGTCGCCCAAGTTGGTAGTCTAATCGGGTGATTCGAGTTTGTTGGCCTTTTTAATTTTTTTGTTGCCTTCCACAAAGAATAATCTGTCCTCTCGGTTGCCCAGAGTTCATTAAAATAATTCTGGACGCGCTCTGGGTTTCTTCTTCCCGCAAAGCAAATTTTAGAGTCTTAATAACGCGGTTTAATTTCCATTTCTACAATTTCCATTTAATTTTTTCTGTAATATTTAAGACTTTTCAGCTGATAATGCCAGGACATCTTTAAGATTTTCTTCCACAGCATCAATATCTGCTAGTGTGCGATAAGAGGGATATTCAGTACACAATTTTGTTTGACTAACCTGTTATATTGATCCCAATTAGTTTACTTGTTTGTAAGCCATTTAGGCGTTTCTGTTCTTAGGACGCCGGTGCTCACGCTTACAATTACAGGTAAGCGATCAGAAGACAGATCATAGCAATCGGAGGCCTTAGCATTTGTGCATGGAATGCCCTTAATTGCACAAAAGTAAATTAAATCAGGAACTTTCCTTTTATCTGTGGGCCAGTACATTGAGTGACCGGCAGATAAGTAATCCAGGGACTGTTCTTATATAGCTTCATAAAGTGGATTGCCTTTCGGCGATGTTAATCTGGAACCCGATTGAGAGTGTTTGGCGTTGAAATCACCCCCCGCAAGAAATTTATTACCTAGCTGGCTGAAATAGGCCATGAACTGCAGTTTTTTATAGCATGTTTTGGAGGACTGTACACTGCTGATATGACACAGTTTCCAGACCACTTCTGCAGACAGATGCTCGTTGATTGGATATGTTCCTTCTCATATTTCATAAATTCATAGTGTTTTAATCTTGTTTTTATCAGTACAGGAGGCACACTCCATGTGCTTTCCCATCTGGATGCTTTGTGTCATAAACAGAGTACCCATTAATTTTGGAATAGTTGTTTTTGGTGAAGTGTGTTTCAGATATTAACATTATGTCAATATTGTGTTCAGTGAGGAATGCTTGAACCTCTGCTTTATGTTGTGCTAGGCAGTTTGCATTCCACATGGCTATTTTAAGGACAGTTATTTTTGATTTTTAACGACTATCAGCATCAGCGCGTTCACATTCTGCATCATTAGATTCATGGTTCTCTCCATCATCGCCATGAAGTTTTGCATTATGTTAGTTAACTTGCTTAAAGCTGCTGCGATGTTTCCTTCCTCGCTTGCTTGCACTTTAGGAGTGGTACCCTTAAGGATACTTGCGTTGCTTTTGGTCGGTTATTTTGTGCGTTATGATATGAAATTTCTGGTTGCACTTTTGGTTTAGTGGAATAATGAAGATTAAGCATTCGTTGCTCTGCTCGCTGCCTTGGATTAATTCTTCTTTCCAATTCTAGGTATATTGGACACCCTCTATAATTTGCAGTGTGATTTCCGCCACTGTTGCTGCATTTTCCCACTGATGCTTCCATTTTTTCTTTGTTGCATGACTTTGAGTATGGAGTTTACCACGCAGATAACACAAACATCGCTTAAAGTGCAATATGCTTTAGTGTGTCCATTTGGCACTTACCACACTGTACCGGTCCAGTTCTTTTTCTGGGTTCCTCAACGATAATTCTTCTATGCAGTAGATATTTTAAGTCAAATATTGCATGTTTCTCTTTGATTTTTTATTATCTGGTTCTAATTCCACGTTTGCACTAGCCGCTGATCTAGGGTTTCTAATTCATTGAACACTTTCATTGTTTTTTTTATCGTCAAAATTGGTCGACGATGCACTTTTATTTTGATATTAAATTACCAGGTAAAGTAATTTTTGATGCATTTACGATTTGTTGCCTTTTTGGACTATGTTGCACCTTTTTGTTAGTCACTATTGTGGTCGTGGCGTTTACCGCCAAATCGCTTGCAGACATCGCTTTCTGCAGATTTGGCCCAGCCTTTCTTGTTTGAGGTGGAGAATATTGAAACATCACGGTTTCCCATATTTTTCACATCAACATATTCTTTTATAAAAAATTAATAACGATTAAACTTTTGACGCAAGTAATAAGTAAATTAATTTTAATGTTTACTTGGCGGTAGCAAAATTGTGTATGACGGAAGTAAATTGGATATTGTATGTGTGTTTTGGTGGCTGGTTAAGAGCCAATTGTCTTTAAAAGCGAGTTATAATGTAGAAGGTAGCTCCATATGGTGAACCTCCATTAAATGGAGTGTTTGCTTTCAAGCATTTTACATAGTGGGCTGCATTTGAATATTTTACCGTCGTGTAATCTTCCCGGCATAAATATCCCCGTAAACATAATGATGCCAGTGTATGGTCATAATCATCTGCATTAATCGAAAATTTTAGTGATTATATTGACATCTATATGATCCTTTTCTGTTATAAAAATCGGTGGGATTAAATGGAGGTTGTTTGCCAGTGTTGCTAATTTAGCACTTTCAGTGCCACTATGCAATTAATTTTAGCCCTATAAAAACCAAATTTTCAATTTGGCACTATACAAATCTTTTTAGCACTAACTCTATCATGTATAAGCCGTTTATCGAAATTAATTTTTCATTTCTATAGTTTGTTACGAGTTATAAATTCGAGGGTATAAACAGTATCTATAAAATCAGTAGCTATAAAATCGACTATATTTTTCAACAAATTTACAAATAAACTTAACGTTCTTGACTATATAATTTATCATTCAATAGAAATTTTTATGCGAGCGAAGGTGGATGTTAAATATGAACATAATGAGCGCCAATTCAATTTTGATTTCTTTTTCTAGCCTGTTGTTCGTCGAGTAAAGTAACCGCAATGATTCAAACTTTGGATCAATATCGGTTATAACTTTCCCATATACGAGTATGTAGACCAAAATAATGGAATAGAGTTGAAAAAAGCATTTTATTAGATTCCGATCCGACATAAAAATGAGCTTCTGGCAAATAATTTTCACATTTGGAAATCACATTTTTGATATTTGTTAATTATTTGCTCTTTTTAAACGACAAGTGTAAATATTTTAAATGATCCCGATCTAACATTAAAGTTATTTTATTAATAGATTTTGAAAAAAAATTTAACCACTGGTCCTACCAATTGAAAATTAAAATTTTGATATTTATAACTAACTGCGACTTTAATTAGCGAATATTTATAAATATTTTAGTTGGTGACAAAAATTTCATTTTATGAAAAGTTGAGCTTTTTAAAAAAAAAAGCTTTCAACTACCCTTCCAATTAGAAATTAAGTTTTTATCATTTTATTCATCTGGCTTCTGCTATTACACAACCAGTGTAAATATTTTATTTGTTTCCGATCCGATATGAACGTTTTACTTATTATACGATGATCTTTTTTAGAAAGATTTTACAATTGTTCTAAAATTTTAGGTATTTGTAATCATGTGCTTCTATATAATTAAAAAACCAGTGTAAATATTTTATTTCACTCTGATGTGAGATATAAGCTATTTCATGAAAAGAGCTTTTGAAAATGAATTTCACATTATTGTCCTTCGAATTGGCAATCAAGTTTTAGACTTTTCAATTATCTGTTTTTTTTAAAGAGAACAAATATTTGTTTCCGATCCAACATAAATGTGATCTTATGAAACAATGAGCTTTTTGAAAAAAGTTTTATGTCTGCCGTTGAAATTGGAAATTAAATGTTTAATAATCATAATGATTTGCTTCTAAACTAAAGAACAAGCGTAATTATTCTAATTGATTCCGCTACAACATAAAAGATATTTATTAAAAGCACAGCTTTTTGAAAAAAGTGGGCTTCCCCCTAAAAAATGTATATTTGAAATATTCGACCATCGAATTATTTAGTTAAAGCACAAAGGGTTAATATCCAACAAATATTTCATTTAAAAAAGATGAGCTTTTTGTTACAAAGTTTCACAATTGTCCTAATTGGAATTTAATAATTTAATATTTGTTGATCATCTCCTTTCGTAATTAAATAACACATGTACATTTTTTATTCAATTACGATCCAACATAAAAGATTAAAAGCTCCTTTGTGAAAAACATCAACTTTTTAAAGTAACTATCTGTTTTTTTAAATTTATTCCAATTCGACTTAACAGCTTTTCTTTTGAAAATCTAAGCTTTTTGAGAATATAGTATATATATATATATATATATATATATATATATATATATATATATATATATATATATATATATATATATATATATATATATATATATATATGTATATATCTAATAGTCTCTTCCAATTGGAAATTTTAATTTTTAAAATTTTAATTAAAGCATAACGGTAAACATTTTAAATGATTACGATCCGACTTGAACGTTCTATTATGAAAAATGAGGTTTTTGTTAAAAAAAAATGTATTAACTAAATTGTTGATAATTTTAATTACAAGCTTTTTTATTAAAGAACAAATAGAATTATGCGAGGGCAAATCAATATTTTCGTAGCATCGATACAAAAGAGCTATATATTTGGAGAAATTTTATATTTATTTTTCAACATAATCTACTACAACATTAATGCATTTATTACATCGTTCAAATAATTTATTTAAGCCGTCGAAAAAAAAAGTTTTGTTTTGGTCTTCAAAATAACCTTCAGTAGCGGATATGACTTCATCATTATTTGAAAATTTTCGGCCCCCTAATTGTTTTATAAATTTTGAAACAGGAAAAAATCATTAAAGGCCAAATCTGGACTATAGGGTGGGTGATGGATTTCTGCAAAGCTGCATTCAGGCAGAGCAGCTTGTGCAATTTTAGCCTTATGAACAGGCAGGCGCGTTGTCGTGTAGAATTAAAATCTTATTTCTAACTTTACCATGCCGTTTCTCCCGGATAGCAACCTTTAATTTGTATAATTTTCCGCATAATAGTTGCCTGTGATAGTGGTCTTATAATATAATCAATTAACAAAATTCCTTCTGCATCCCAGAAAATTGTTGCCATTACCTTCCCAGCTGACTGTTGAGTCTTAAACTTCCTAGGGGGAGGTTCATCATATTTTTTCCATTGCATAGATTCTTGTTTGGATTCCGGATCACAATGATGAATCCATGTTTCATCGCCCGTCACGATACTATTTATGAAATTATCAGGATCATTTTCTTTCACATTTTCTCTAAATTACATGCCGATGCTACGAATATATTGATTTGCCCTCGTAGATTCCAATCCGACAAGTTAAGTTTTTTGAAAAAGGTTGTACAATATTGTTCTATTAGAAGTACAGACATTTTGATATTTGTAATCACTTATCTGGTTCTTTAATTAAAACACAAGTGAAAATATTTTATTTATCCCTGATTTCTTTTTGAAAGCTATTTAATGAAAAGTAGAGCTTTTGCATTATAAGTTTCACAATATTGTCATTCGAATTTAAAACATCTATAATGTGTTTAAAATTAAAAAACAAATATTTGCTTCCGATCTGATATAAATTTTTTTTTATGACAAACGGAGCTTTGTGAAAACATTTTCATATTTGTCCTTCCAATAGGAAATTAAAATTTTGATATTTGTAATCATTCGCTTCTTTAATTAAAAATCAAGTGGGACTATTTGATTTGATTTCGATCTGACTTAAAAGTACTTTTATGAAAAGATGAGCTTTTTGAAAAATAGTTTCACAAGTATCCTTCGAACTGGATATTAAAGTTTTAACAAATCTTTATTTTTATACAATATGATCCGCATTCGACGTAAAATATCATATTTGAAAAGTTCTTTTTTATGATGCAGAAATCAAGAATTTTACCTTGGCGTGTCACTGATAATGTAAAATCAAAAACGTAGTATGACAAGTTTATTAATTGCTGAAAGCTTTGCGATATGGACATTTCGATCAATTTGTAAAATGGTTTTTCAACTTTTCGGGGTCTAAAATAGTTTTATGGTAATACTACACATTAATGTGTTGTATCAAAAATAGTACATTCTATATAGCTGTACATATGTTGCAATACAACAAATTGTTGGATGCTCATACGATCTCAATACAATAATATTTGCAAAGCAACCAAAACTACGGGCCGCATACCAACTATGACCCTACGATCACCCATGATAAATTATTCGATTATTGAAATGTCACCCATTTTCGCCAACAATCCTGATTAAATGAGAGTTTGAGGTGCCGGCAAGTATTTATATGGACAATAAGGCACTACCTTCAAAAGAATCAGTTGAACGCCCGACGCCCATATACAAAGTACTGACTCAAACACCACGTAAATAAAAGATTTCTGCTTGCTAAAAAACATGCTGATTGACCTATTGACAATCGGAGCAATATCCTTTGGTCGAGAAATTGTGTTCAAGGGAAATCGTGTTCGTGGTACTGCGTATACCAGCCGAAAAATACGTTCAAACCCTTGAAACAGGGAGGCTGCAGTTAATGGTTTGGGGCTGCTTCTCATATCACGGCGTATAGGGCCGATATATTTGATAAAAGAGAATATGCATGCAGTTGCATATGTAAATATATTACAAATTTCGATGTTTTGATACGTAGAAGAGGAAATGCCCATCAGGTTCCAAGACATACAAGGAAATAAGCTAAAAATTCATTTAGCACCAATAGGAGTCAGATTCTGGATTAGTCGGCACAATCGTCAGACATAAATCCTATTGAGAACTTCTGGAGGGATATTACAGAAGATGTATCAGAAGCACAACGAAATAATAAGGAACAGTTATGGCATACAATAGAGCAGACGTTTCAAAAATATTTTAAAATTTGGTGGCACTGCTGTTTTTGATGTCTACTCCAAATTATAATGAAATTTGATTAAAGAATATTTTATTTTATAAATATTTATGAATTTTTTTTTTTTAACTGCTCTTAAACATTCAAATAGCTTGTAATGAATAATCTTTAATTATTCACTTGCTTCAGTTTGCACATGTCGGGTACAACCAAAGGTTGCAACGACAATTATACATGTATATTGTAAAGTACTTAAAACTACGGTTACCAGTACTGTTTAACATTTCGGGCTTCATGTTACCGATAACATTATTATGCAGCGTGATTAGTATGCCGTAGAACCGTTAAAATTGCTGAAAAATATGAAACCAAAAATGCCAGGTGATATGAATAGCTTCCAATAACAAAAAATTGTTTCAAGATTAAAAATAAGTTGAATGGGTATTGTTTTTAATCATATCAATTTACAGAAATTCTTTATGTAATCCTATCGATTATTTTAAAAGTTGAAAATAATATTGATGAAAGTATTTAAATACGCAAACATAAGCTTCTTGCTAAAAAATTAAATAGTTATATTATCAAAAAAATTGAAGAATGAAAGTTAATTTTATACTTCATTAACTTAATGAAGAATATCTCTTAATCTTCTTACGATATAGAATTTAATTTCAATAATTTTTCAATGACTTGCTCTATTAATAAAAATGGTATCTTTATATTAGCTTTGCCTATATCACAGAAGGTAATTTTTTGGATATATAACGTATAATTTTTCTAGTGCGCGCTAGATTTGGAATTTTAAGATTAATGTCTCAATCTTTATTCCCAACTAAGGGAGAATTTAACCGCGTTATCAACTTTTAAAATTCTTTCAAATCCGCCTCAATTTCATAATTCAAGTGTAGAATAAACGATATTTATCACACCACCTGGAGTGAACTACTGAATGGATGGATTGTCTCAGAGGTTGGATTAACTGTAATAAAAGAAGACCAACAATTTTAGTTTAAAACTACCATTCTGGCGAAAATAATGAATTCAAAAAACTACAAATTTTCATCGAGCAAAATAGATTAGATATAATTCCAAGATTCTCACTTGGAATTACATATATCTAATGTACGCTATCTAAGAAACTTATAAAGAAAAAACACCGTCTTCATATATCCCAATTTTCTTGCTTCTACAAGAAAAACTAGAACTCGAATGACCAAAACGGTCTGCACTTGACATATTTGAGTCACAATTGACAGTAGCCAATTAGTTATCTATAGGTTATCCTGAATAAAAAGGACAACATCTCCGCAGGCTTGAGACTATATCAGGTCGAAAATCACTGTAGTAATAGTTAATACCTTTTCTAGAAATACTCAATGGTTTTTATGACATTTCCTGTCAAAAAAATATTTAGAGTCAATTAATGGCTCTGGATTATTTGAGTATCAAAATCAACTGTGAGAGGTCGAGCATTTTATTCCTTCAATTTGCATAATGTACTTATTGAATTTCTTTGAAATGTCAAATTCTATCTCTCGTGACCGACAAGTTACCAGAGCCATTATGAGCCTAATGAATGGTGATCATCAAAAATCAAAGGAGTTTTTCAATCTTTTACGGAAATACAATTCTTGCTTTTAAATGACTTGACACATCCGTGCCAACGAATAAAAATAAAGGGTTTATGCCAACTTTCTCCATACAAGACCAAGTGTATCACAAAGGCGGTTCACTTCTTCCGCTGCCTCAAGAAGATGCGAAACTCCTAAAGATTTACTTTTTGAGTGATGAAGAAGCATTAGCTCAACGTCGTTGGTCCATTATACCTGGGATCGCTAAAAAATTAATCATATCACTTCAGAAGATGTTGTATCAGCCATGTCTTACTACTCTTACCGTTTAATGGTGAGGTAAAATCAAATAAATCATCTTCTACTCTATACCGGCAACTTCATCAATATCTGGTGGATATGTATGCGAAAATGGAACATGAACGGCTGCTCTACATTCGCCTCAACCAAAAGAAACTTCGTGCACATGTCGATGAGTATATTTACTTAAAGGATGCAGCAGCAAATAATGGAGTTGCTATAAATCACGAAAAGATGGTGATACTTCTTTCAACATATACACTGCGGGACCACGAATATGCCCAAGACGCAATTACATACGTTCGGCATGGAGGTAAGCCATCTCTTTTCATTACTTACACATTCAATCCGAATTGCCTGGAAATGCAGGAAAATATAATTAACGCCCAATTAAGAACGGACCGTCACGATTTGGTTGCAAAAATTTTCCGACAAAAGGTAATTACATTTGAAAATACACTTATTAAAAGTGAAGTCTTCGGAACCGTCAAGTACTGGCTTTTTTGAAATACCGATAAAACCTACACGATATCGTTATGAAAAACATGGTCCGTGCGGTTCGGTGAATCCAAAGTCACCATGCATGAAGGATGGAAAGTGCACAAATATGTTTCCACAACCACTGATAAACGAAACGCAAACAGCGACTGATGGTTATCCGCTCTATCGTCGCCGTACGCCTGAAGATGGTGGATGTACAGCATACGTTAGCAATTACGGTCAAGGCGTGAAGCTCAAGATGTTGAGCTTGACAATAGATGAATTTTCCCCTACAGTCCATTACTTTGAATATGTTTGATGTCCATATTAACGTTGAGTGTTGCAACTCGGTAAAATCGGTCAAGTACATTTTCAAATGTATACACAAGGTGTACATATCAAGGTGTTTTTGCCACTCAATCCCGTGACAATGGTGTGGATGAAATTGCTGAATATCAAGTAAGCCGGTATATAAGTAGTAATATAAAGCTGTGTAGCGTACATTTGGATTTCCAATTCACCCAACTGTGATGCACCTTGATGTACATTTGAAGAATGGCCAGGGAGTTACCTTTAATGAAAGCAATCTAGAAGACCGTCTAGCAAATCCACCAAAAACTAATTTAACAGAATTCTTTGAACTGTGCAAAAGAGACGACTTTACAAACACATTGCTATATTTTGAAGTGCCAGAATATTTTACTTGGATAAAATCGAAGAAAGTCTTCAATCGTCGCAAACAAGGCTCAATTGTAGAAGGACATGGCGGCATCTGTTTTGGTGACGCACTTGGTCGCGTCTATACAGTCCATTTGAGGAACTAAGAATGTTAATACATACGAATGCTTCCTCGTAAGATCAAGGGACCTACAAATTTTAATGATTTACACTGCATGTTTGTTTATGGAGTTTTTAGAGAATGACAACCAGTGGGATGAGTCATTGAACGAAACGAAAGAATCAGATTCACCTTCAACAAACTCTTTTTGCCATGTGGCTCTTATGCTGCGAGGTGTCCAATTTAAAAGCTCAGTGAGAAAAATACAAGGACTGATCTTAGATTTCACAGATGAAATCTACAACGAAGCACTGATAATGATCGAAGACAAAGTTATTGCTATATGTCAGGAAAACTTTTATCAGTATTTGGAATTCCACGCCCATCACGTAAAACAACAGACAGCTTGAATAGAGAGATGTTGCGTGAGCTTTCATATGACACTGACAAATAAAACCACTGCAAATATGAGCAACGAGAAATCTATAATGAAATCTTTCAGTGTTTGGCTGACAAAAATGGTGGTGGCATATTTTTCATAGATGCACCTGGTGGAACTGGCAAAACTTTCCTTATCAACTAAATACTTGCTGGAATCAGAGGAGAAAAGAAAATTGCACTCGCAATGGCCTCTTCAGGCATTGCTGCTATCTTGATGTCTGGCGGTCGGACAGCTCATGCTGCACTATCGCTTCCAAATGACCTCATATACAACGAGACGCCGTATTAAAAGAGTTCGACGCACTGCAATTTAACAAATATCTGCTGAGTGTTGGCAACGGAAAAGAAGAATTGGATGTGGAAACTGAAAAAATCAAATTGAAAAAAGATTTTTGCAACACATGTTGAATACTCGACGATAATTATATCGCTAAGGAAGGAACTGGCGAATTTAGACTACGTTACACCAACTTTATGCTTCGATAAAAGGTTCCGAACTTCTTGCCCCTCAAGGGGATCTTGGAGGAGAGGGTCGGTTGCGGAAACAGAAGCATTGCAGTTTTTTTACGGATGGCTCCAAGCTAAACGGTAAAGTAGGAGGTGGACTTTTCTGTAATAAATTGGAAGTAGATATATATCAATTCGTCTCCCTGATCACTGCGGTGGTAGTGATTGAGGAGGTCCTGAATTGGGTGAAACATAATGTGGTATCCTCGACTGATATCGCAATTTTTGTGGACAGTCATGCGGCAATCAAGTCGTTGGACTCTGTTTCTCTGACATCTAGGGTGGCGTTGGGTTTGCCACTTGTCTCTGAATGAGATAACTGAGCATTTCAATATTCCGATAGTCTGGGTCCCCGGCCACTCGGGCGTCATGGGAAACTGCAGGGCGGACAAACTATCGAGGCATGGAACAACTCTCCAACTGCTACCGGAAAGGGCAAAATTAGGGAGGCACATTAAGGCATTCAAGACTGTGCTTAAAAAAGAGGCAGTAGCCTCATCGAATGAAATGTGGACGAACACTCTCTCATGTAGTGTAGCAGGGCAAGTCTGGCCAAAGCTGGACTTGAAACGCTCAAAGACACTGTTCTCCCTACGTAGGCGTGAACTTAAAACGATCGTGGGGATACTCACTCTGCCTACTTGGAGAACAAGCAAGGAGGCTAGGTCTAGAAGCTAATGACTTTTGCAGAAGCTGTATGAACGAGGAGGAAAAAGAGACGGTAGTCGACCTCCTATATGCTCATGCCCGGTTTTGGCACACAAAAGACACACATTTTTAAATTCTTAATGGGCTGCCTCTTTGATCTCGAAAACTGTAAGGTGCGAGACTTATCACGCTACATAAGTAGCTCAAACTAGTTCTTATAAACCAATAGATAATAGGGAAGTAAGATCTTGTGGTATCACAACGGACCGTCTAAGTGTGCTGTAGCAGCCACCCAACCTAACCTAACACATGTCATAACATTAAAATTCTGATTGACCACGTGTATCCAAATCTAACACAACACATTATAGATCACGGTTGGCTTCAAGAACGAGCAATTATACTTGCACCAATTATTGCTAAAGTCGACGAAATCAATTTCACCATTCAAGAAATGATCCCAGTTGAATCGAAGTCATTTTACTCAATTGACAAGATGATAGACGAGGAAGAGGCCACCAGTTATGCAGTTGAGTTCTTTAATACGCTCAATCCAAGTGGCATACCACAACATAAAATCACACTCAAGATTGGAATGGAACGCGTTTGGTTGCAGTGAAGGCGATGAACACTTATATAATTGAGGCAACAATTTTGGTTGGACAATTTAAAAGGGAATATATGTCCATTCCCAGAATTCCAATTATTCCCAATGATCTACCTTTTCAATTCAAACGCCTTCAGCTCCTGATTCGTCTTGCGTTCGCTATAACGATCAATAAATCCCAAGGGCAGTCACTTAATGTGGTAGGAATTGATTTAATGGATGAATGCTTCAGTCATGGACAATTCTACATAGCAATGACCCGGAGACACCTAAAACCTTATATGTACTGACAGATGAAAATATGTCAACAACAAATATTATTTATACACTGGTGTTGAAGGATTGACTTTCGTAAACTATACTTCAATGATTGAAAATCATAGCATTTGGTTTTACTTCAGGTAACGATACTAAAAATCAAGCTGGTACGATACTAGTTTCAAAGCATATAAAATTGACATTTCAATTAAATCATAATTTAACTATAGTTATACAGAAAATAGTGTTGGTTAGTTAAATTGCAATTTACTTTTATAATAAACGTTTTGAAATTCTCAACAAAATTTAATTACAATTAAAACTCAACTATGACAAATACATCGTGAATAATGTACATACAACTATTACTATACAATTTCATGTTTCATTACCTTCCATCTGCCAAATTATATCCTTTTGTATACGAGCACATATATGTATATATATATATATATGAATGTACATTTATACGGGAATAGCTATTTCAATTTATATCCACCACATACGTTCGTGTGTAATGTGGTATGGTGTTTAACAAAAATGTTTTCTGGTTGAGATGGGAATATATTATGTAGAGCGATGAGTTCATTTCTATACACAGATGGTTCACACATATCCATCTCTAGATATACATTTTCGTTATATGCCACCACTTATTTACTTATATATACATAGAGAAGAAACTAAAAACGAATGAAATGTAATCTAATTTGTTGGATCGTTAATGGTGGTCTAACCTGGTAATTTTTTGAAGAATAATTCGGGTGAAAAAAAAAATTCAAGAGAAACCAAACAAAAACCAAAACTTTTCTGTCATTTTCATTTTGGAAATTATTTCAGTAGATTTTCAGTTAAATTACACATAAAAGTTGATTAGAAAAAAAAATTACCTCTCTGTGAAAATGCAAAATAAGCATGTTATAAAGGTAAATGAAATTGTCTAGAACTTTAATAGAAAATGATTTTCAAAATTAAGGAAATACTAATAGAACTATTACTTAGTTGCGACGTTCGTTTGATATTCATATACATAACATGTATATAGGTATAACGTACGTTTATATGATGAGTATATATATACAGGAATAAGCTCATTGCGGCTTGAGTTCGGGTGAAACTAAAACATAAAAGAAAATTTTCTCTCAACATAATGAAAAACTTGTAACGTAACTTTGTTTTTGTGATTTTTCGTATATACATGAAAAGTTTGGAAAATGTTTTTTTTATTTTTTTTTGGTTTACTTTTATAAATTGAAATATCGATTTTTGAACTTTTGCATGTACATACATCATTTTCATAATATATATTGGTGCGACTCTATAATGCTCCAGGTTTTAGATTTTTTTTCCAGATTTAACATCAATATACTGTTCGCTATCTGGTGAAAATATATAAATTCGTTAATTTACGATTATCAACTTTAATCTATCTCGATCATTCATATATGAAAACTAACTGTATAAGCTTTCATATATCCATTTGATTTATAAAAACTAAATGTATGTATCGCTTTTCAGGAGCTTTGTATACAAAATGTTCTTAACGATGAATGAATGAATATGAAATTTCATATAAAGCTGCATATATGAAGTCTTCTGTGATATATATGTACACTATATAGAGACTAGACAAATTTAAAATCCAGTTCATAGTTGAATGAAATTTGTATATAAGTTTTCTGCAGTCTGTGGAACAAATTGATCAACTTGAAAATGTCCCGGGAAATTTACTCGATTCAGAATGTAACTATCTAACTAGTTCAGCGATTCGATACCAAAGTTATTTATTATAGTTTTAAAATTATTCGAATTTAACTATTTTTAAATTGATTTTGAGTTTGTTTCATATTTGAAGTTGAACTTATCTTGAACGATATAAATCAAGATAACTTGATAATTGATGTACATGGCGGATAGGAACATAGTTTCAAAAATCTACTTCTGCAAGCATTTTCTCATTAGGTTTTTCTTGGATTTCTCGCGATTTGTAGTTTTTGACACAAATTAAATAGCTGTCAATGTGAAAAACATTTATCACCAGCGTAAACGTAATTTGAGAATCTTCACGAACGGTGATTCAAATGAACTCTTATTGATCAACGTGCCGCTTGGGTACACTGGCCGCATTTGCCGGTGCACTCAAAGCTTCCTCTACAATTTAACGGCCCATTTATTTTATATTGTCATTTTCGTGAGAATCTATAGAAAAACTCCAATCGATCCACATTCCACGACATATTTTCAATCATTGCCGAAATCTCGAAATCATTTTCTTGCTGCTCAGCTATTATCAAAATTGGCTGCAAAAATAAAGATTAACCTAAACTTTCCAGTTGACGTAAATTTTTTTTCGACAGATTCCACAATTGTTTTGCATTGGTTGAACGCTCCGTCCAATCGTTGGAAAACTTTCGTTGCAGATCGTGTATCAAACATGCAATCTTTGGTTACAACAAGTAACTGGCGTCATGTCAATTCTAAGTTTAACCCGGCTGATTTGATCTTGCGTCGATTACTACCCGAACAATTAATTAATTCCGAATTATGGTGGTATGGCCCGAGTTTTCTCCAATCATCTGACGACTCTTGGCCTGAACTGGTTTTCTCATCAAATGACATTGAGCAGCGAAACCCCACGCAAATAGGTTAGTTATTCGACTGGTTCAAATGACATCATACTCATCTGAATATAAACGACTTGAAAATCCTTCATTAATCAGTCGCAGTTAAGTCTGCAAAATATCACCTTCGTCGCTTAACTCGCTTAACGATAAATGCTAAATTAACATATATGAAGAACTTAGTACCTTAATCAAGCAAGTCGAAGCGGTATTAAACTGTCGGCCACATGTTCCAATATCCACCGATGATGTAAGTGCTCACCCCAGGGCATTTCCTCATTGATCGGCCTCTTGATTTCCTCATTTCCACTTAAATCTATACCAGAACTGGAATATTTCAACTCAAATTTACATCATCCCGCTCATGACCTCACCAAGGGCATATTAAAATTTTCTCATATTTAAAAGCTGAGCGGCAAAGCTTCGTTCAACATTTTACAACGCTTTTCTTGTTAGTCTCTTGCCTGATCCCAAGTTAAGTTTTGTCGTATCTGATTGCCCAGAACTGCTACGTTTCCGTAGCTCACATTTTACATTTTTCTGGTTACCACGAGGCCTTCATATAAAGTAGACGCAGGGTACCTTGTTTGAGGCCCCATGTCTCTCTTGCTACTCTTTTTAACACGGCGAAAACTGTGTTGCTCTTCTCCGCAATCCATTTAACATGTAAGGTATCTCCGATCATTTCATCAAAGTCCACTCGAAGCCTAGCATCTTAATTCGTGGACCATTTTTTGAGATCAATGTCTTCTTATGTTAAGTGATGGTGGTCTGGTGTGAAGCTGTCTTGGGGGAATCAAGTTGGTACTTGTTGCCAGCTCCGTATCTTGCAGCTTCCACAAGTGCGCGTGTTACCTCCCCGTGGTGACCACCGGGCAACTAATACACCATGTTCTTATGTGGTGTATTAGGCGAAAACACGGCGCTAAACAACTGGGCCGGGTTAAGGTGTCAACCGTACCGTGCTGATAACCGGCCAGGCTGGGGGCCCAGTCTAAAAACTAGCACAGTCTCTAACGGTGTATCCGGATACTTGGCGCCCTCCGGATCATGCAGCCTTACCTGTGCATTGCGGATCTCTGCACAGGTGGACCTCCTTTCTCCGCTACTCGTGGGAACTATTATGGAAAGTCAAAATAGTGAACAAAAAGAGACCGGTGCTCTTAAAAAACCGGAAACCAGTGCTATGGAGACATCGGCCTTTAGGCCCGGTCTCCAAAGTGCAAAAAGGGGCATAGGACCAAATGAGGCTGGCCCCTCGAAACCAAAGGGCAGAGGCACGAATGCTGGCCCTCCAGCGTCAGTCAACTACCAGACCAGGAAGAGGGCCTGGCGCATGATCTCCAAGATCAGCAACATTCCGTTGGAGCAGAGAACGGATAGGCATAGGGATACGCTTGCGTGAGCAAGGCGTATCACTGAGCCAAAGCAGGAGGGTTCCGAGATCTCACAGCCGAAAAGGCAGAGATCCGATGATGAACCGCCTACGGAGGCTAAAAAGAAACGGGTTCCAGGAAATGTTACCAAGCCCTTCAACGAGGTGCTAAAGGAGCACCTGCTCATGGCAGTCGTTGACAGGGCTCAAGAAGATGGCAGCGTTACGGCCCTTAACTGGAGGAAGGTGGAGAAGGCCTTAGCCGCCATCTTCCTAAAAATCATGAGGGAGAACCCAGGACCTGCTCCGTCCTGCCGAGACGGAGGGTGGCATCGGGGTCACGTCAAACTGACTGCCTGTGCCGATGAAAGGTCGGTGGCCCTCTATAAAAAGGCGATCGGCAGCCTGGGCGAAGTCTGGCCGGGGGCCAAATTAGAAGTGGTGACGAGGGAAGAAATTCCCTGCAGGCCAAGGGCGCGAGCCTGGATACCTGCGGAGCCTAGTGATCCAAGGGAGATCTTGGAAATGTTGAAAATCAGCAATCCGGATCTGCCAACGACCACCTGGAGGATTGCCAGGTTAGAAGAGGTAAAGGCGGTAGCCCTTCTGCTAAAAATGGAATCTGAGTCTATTGATGTGGTTCTGGTCCAGGAGCCTTGGGTAAATGGTGACCGGGTGCTTGGCCTCAGAACTCACAAATATAAATTACTACACGCGAAAAATGAAGGTAAGATACGTTCCTGCATTCTCGCTAGAAATAATCTGAATATTTTTATTCTACTAAATTACAGCAACGCTGATGTAGTGGTGGCTAGCAATGAGATGGGTGGGCAAAATCTCTGGCTAATATCAGCCTACCTACCATACGAGGAGGAGGATATACCACCAGGTAGGTTGCGCAGTGCAATAATGGAGGCTCGAAAACGAAAGGTATGAGTCATCGTGGGCATTGATGCTAATGCGCATCACTCAATCTGGGGAAGTACAGATATAAACAGGCGAGGTACTAACCTAAATATATGTAATATCGGTTGCAAACCAACCTTTATTACTAAAAATAGACAGGAAGTGTTGGACATCACACTTGTCTCGGATTTTATTAAGGAGAGGGTACTGAACTAGAAAGTGTCCGAAGACCATTCCTTTTCTGACCATTGTTATCTCCAGTACGAAGTGGATACAAAACCCACTAGCAAACCACCCTTCAGAAATAGGAGGAAAACTGATTGGGAGTGTTTCAGAACCATTCTGGGTAACTTATTACCGGTATCGGTTCCAAACCCTCCTGCATCTACACAGGAGCTTGATGCTCTAGTAATCAGGCTATCTGATGCTTTTAATAAGGCCATGTTAGGTGCATGTCCTATCAGTAGGCCCTTGGGTAAATCTCGGCCACCCTGGTGGTCGAGAGAGCTCCAAGGTACTCGTATGAAATGCAGGAGATTGTTCAAGAGAGCAAGGCACACAAATGCTGCTGCGGATTGGGACTGTTATAAGGAAGTCCTGAAAACCTATAAGTACGAGCTGAGAGCAGCCAAAACGAGAGCCTGGAGGCTCTACTGTGGCAATATACAGGAGTCCTCGGAGGCGGCCAGGCTACGCAAAGTACTATGTTCTAGTCCTTCCATTCCGGGCTATTTACAACGACCGGATGGTTCATGGACTACATGTAGTGAGGAATCCCTGGAGCTATTACTAGAAACGCATTTCCCGGAGTGCTCGGTACTAGCTCCGGAGAGACCCATGATAAATAGGGGTATAGACTCCGTAAGTCATATAGTAAAAAGGCGGAATATCCTATGGGCAATAAACAGCTTTAAGCCATACAAGTCGGCAGGACCTGATGGCGTTATCCCTGCGGATATCCAGCGAACTATTGACTTAAACCTACCCTGGCTGGAAGTTATCTTCAAAGGCAGCCTAGAACTCTGTCACATTCCTAGAAAGTGGACTGAAGTAAAAGTAATATTTATACCTAAGGCGGGAAAGAGCTCTCACTGCTATCCCAAAGACTTTAGGCCTATAAGCTTATCTTCTTTTCTGTTGAAAACACTGGAAAGACTAATAGAGGCTCATATTAGAGGCTCAATCAAGCCGGGCGAGCTGTCGGGATCTCAACACGCATACTGTAAGGGACGATCGGTGGAAACAGCTCTCCACTCCCTTATAGGCCCGATTGAGAAATCACTTGAATATAAGGAATATTCAATGGTAACCTTCTTGGATATAGAGGGGGCCTTTAGCAACGTCAGACCGGGGGCAATCACTCGGGCCCTTGCGTGTCTGGGGGTAGACGGGTCACTCAGAGGCTGGATAGATCATATGCTTAGAGGCAGGATCGTGACAGCTTCTCTGGGGGGGACGTCTGCCGCCAGATACGTGAGAAGAGGGACACCTCAAGGTGGGGTCCTATCTCCCCTTCTTTGGAACTTGGTCATAAATGACCTGTTACTAAACCTGGAAGGACAAGGCTTCAAGGTGGTTGCTTACGCGGATGACGTTGCTATTGCGGTCTTCGGCAAATATCCTAGTACGCTGAGTGAGCGCATGCAGTGCGCGCTTGGCTATCTCTCTGAGTGGGCACGCGGCTGCGGATTGAACGCAAACCCACAGAAAACAGAGCTGGTCCTCTTTACCAGATAGAGCAAAATACCTCGGACTAATTTTGGACAGCAAGCTAAGCTGGAAACCAAACATCGTAGAGAGAGTAAAGAAAGCTACTATAGCGCTCTACTCCTGCAAAAATGCCATTGGAAAGAGATGGGGTATGGAGCCCCACATAGTACACTGGCTCTACGTCTCAGTGGTCAAACCTATACTGCTGTATGGGGTTGTTGTCTGGTGGCCAGCGTTAAAAATTATGGCCAACCTTAAACTATTGATGAAAGTCCAAAGAACGGCCTGCTTGTGTATAAGTGGAGCTCTCAGGAGCACACCTACTCAAGCTCTGGAGATTCTCTTTCATCTTACTCCCTTGGATATTGCGGCCGAGCAGCTTGCATCTTGCACAGCCATTCGGCTCAAATCCATATCTATGTGGACCTGTAATAATGCAGGGCACTCATCTATCCTATGCAACAGGGGTATTCCGGAAGCTATCGACTATGCTATTCCTTTGCCATCTGTTGAGATGAAATTCCAAACTGAGTTTCCCACCAGAGAGGACTGGGTGAACGAAACGGTTATGGACAATGAGGCGCTAAGCTTCTTCACGGATGGCTCAAAAAGGGATAGAGGGGTTGGCTGCGGGGTATTCTGTGAGGCACTAGGGGTTAGCCTCTCTTTTCGTCTTCCCGACTTTTGCAGCGTTTTTCAAGCTGAACTGATCGCGATAATGGAAGTCATGGACTGGTTCAAGTATAATGTAATATCTACGAGGGATATTCGCATATTTACGGACAGCATGGCTGCTATTAAAACGCTACAATCATACTCCCTGACGTCGAAGGTAGCCCAGAACTGTCTGGCATCTTTAAATGAGATGGCTGATCAGTTCAACATCCGCTTGACGTGGGTGCCAGGGCATTTCAATATCGCAGGGAATGTAATGGCAGATGAGTTGGCCCGCAAGGGTACAGCACGCCTAATAAACCAAAGTAAGCGGGATATAAAAATACCGCTTGCTTCATGTAAACTGCTGCTTCTGGAAGAAGCTATAAAAGAAACGAACGTCAGATGGTCTAACGCTAGTTCGTGTGTAATAACCAGGCAGATCTGGCCTGGTCTTGACCGGTCTAGATCAGACCAACTGATATCGCTTCGACGACACCATATTGGTATGGTCGTGGGAGCTATAACGGGACATTGTCTCATTGGGATACATGCGCGCAGACTGGGTGTCCCACCCATGATTTCTGCTGCAGCTGTGGTGATGAGGAGGAGGATGAAAACGTACTCCATCTGCTCTGCACCTGTCCTAGTCTAGCGTACAGCAGAACAAAATTTATGGGAACTTCCCCATTGAATGACCTCACGGATCTTAGTAAGATCGAGATCCGCGACTTTAAACGCTTCTTGGTGAGCTCAGGATGGTTTAGCGAGTGAAGGAGGAAACTCAAATGTGGTACAGCTACGGACCAATTTTGTGTCTATGCTAGTCCTTTAGGACGGCCACCCTTACCTAACCTAACCTATGTTAAGTGATCCCTTTAAATGGATTATAACTGTCTTGGCGGAGGACAACTCTATTTTGTAACCATTGCACTATTCTAATACAATAGTGTCTATGGCCAGTTGCGCTTTTCCATAGCAAATACCATTACCTTATCGTCCGGGAATGCTACACCTTGAACTTCGTGGTTTATGCTATTGTTGAAAACAATATTCCATAGATGTGGGCCTATAATAGAGCCTTGTGTTGTAAACATTTGCGGGGCAGTTTATTTTCTTTAACTACAACATTCATACAGCTAGAAAAACCGCCAGATTGTACTTTTGGTCTGATTCTTTTACAATGCTGATCATTTTGACCATTGCATCCTCAGTCGGTTTATTTTCTCTGAAGCCAAACACTTTATCATTATACTTGCCACTCTTTTGGAATATGTCCATCAATTAATTGCCGGTAATTAGTTTTTCAAGTAATTTACCTAAGACGGACAACAGCCTGATCGGCATATATGCCTATGGAACGGTTTGACACCTATATCCCCACCGTTCCTTATTATAACAACTTTGACATTTTCCCAAGCTTTGGGAAAAACTGTTTTACTCAGACAGCTGTCCTTTTCATCACTGAAGTGGCTAACATTTGACGTATCTGGACAATGTTACAATACGCACGGATTGCTCTTTGCACATCCGACTCGCTTATCTCACTGTCATCCGGTAGCAATGATATCGAGTAAACATTTTGAGGTATATCCTCCCAACAGTTTATTGATTTTTTACCACCACTTACCAAGGTACTTAGTACCTCTTTACTTTTTATTTTGCCTCTGCTAAACTTATAGAAAAATCCCCACGATTCTGCATTATCGTGCTCTGTTATAAACTCGATTAAGCCGTTTTGGCTTTTGTCACTTACACTTTTGAAATACGGTTTGCTACATATTTTCTTGGTCGCCATAGACATAACACTCTAGAGGCTGATGTTTCATACATTATCAATTATTTACATATGATTTTGAAAAATCTAAATTTCCCAGGATCCCCGCAAGTAACTTTTGCTATACCGGTATTAGTAAAACATATTTCACAAATGTACCGAAATAAATCGTATCTCATATATCGGCTGGAAATTATTGGTAATTTTAGTAGTATGATTGAAAGAGAAAAAATACTTCAACTCTAATGTTCCATTCAAAACAAAAAATTATCTTCATTATCGATTTTTTCGGCTTGAAACTATCGGCTAACTTTAACAGGGTCGATTTTAGAGCCAAAACAAATGTTTGTTTAGCGAAAATAATGAACTACCACCACTATAATATATATATTGCGAATTTTGTCAGTTCACGGTCATTTACTGCATCCCTAAAACTACGGGCTAAAGCAAAACGAAACGAAAAATTTCCCCAAAAATATATGTACATACTCGTACAATTAAACATTAATTAAAAATAAAAAATTATTTTGTTTATAAATGTAAAACTTTAAGGTTAAAAGGTTCAAAGTAAACATTTAAATTAAAGGGTCAATTTGAATATTTTATTCAACACACACACACTCACACACATAGACACACATCCACACACAAAAATAAAAAGCTTTTGTATTTAAAAATGAATTACGAGAAACATAAATAAAATGTTAAAATTTGGTCAGCATACATTTAATTATATTCGTTTGTTTTCTATTTAAATAACATGCATAATTTATGTAATAAAATAAAATATTAATTTCAATTAAGATTTTGGCGTGGTGAAAATTACAAATTTTGGTTTCTGGTTTATGTATAACAAATTGCCGTCATGTTTTTTAATTTAACGAATATGTTCTGTTTCTACTATATGTGTATGTTGTACCCGAACAATGGTATCGACCTTCTACATTTCTTAAAAACAAAAATATGTAAAATAAATTTATTGTATCCTTTTCTTTTCAAGCGTCAATCAAAAGAAATTAAATTCCATGTACGTATTATATGAATGTAACACATACATACATGTATGTGCGAGGACACAAAAGAAACTCGAGTAAGTAAATTTAATTTTAACAAGTAGACATAATTATAATTTAATTATTCACGACCTTAAAATAAAGTAATAATCCGGTGTAATCAAGTTTTGACTGGAACAGGATTGTTTTACTGAGGAATGTTAGATAAATTTATATCCCTAAGTCGACGGTCAAGTCAGCAAGCATATCGAAATCAACAATTGTATATTCTTCATAATTAAATCATCAACCGGTGAAATGTTTATATATAAAAGTTATTCTTAGCTAAACCAAAATTTGCTCTAACCAAGCATTGCCAAGACTCAAACAGTGTGAAGCTCTTCTTTTTAATAATTTTCTTAATCGGGGGTAATTTAACATCTGAAATATGAATTTTGCATTGCCAAGTCAACACTGGAGTGCAAATTTTTTCATTTAAAAAATAACCCAGTTTATCATGTGCGTCACGATGGTTATTAGAACTTAATCAACTTCAAATTCAAGTCATACAAATAATGATAGTGTGGAATTGACCGGCCAGTCCAAACATACGATCATTGACCACTACAACAGAATTATTATGGCTATAGTGACGATTCAGCTATTTACAAGGGCTATTTTACATATCTTTGGAAATTGACAATTACATTATATCGAGCATGCAACTCAATGATTGAGCAAAAACTGATGATTTTAAGGCAATTGTTTATCTCGTGTATGATAGTACCTAAAAATTACAAGCAGGAAGTAATGATATTTAAAACGCTTGTTTCTATTTGCATGCTCCTGTACTCTATTAGAGGCATGAAAATTAAATAAATACAACCGCGTATCTCACATAACTCTATTTCGAGTATCCAACTCAATGATTGACCAAAACAGAAGATTTTAATGCAATTTTTTATCTCGTGAATGATAGTACCTACAAATTAGAAGCAGGAAGTAATGATATTTAAAACGCTTGTTTCTATTTGCATGCTCCTGTACTCTACAGAAGGCATTAAAATTAAATAAATACAACCGCGTATCTCACATAAGTCTATTTCGAGCATGCAACTCAATGATTGAGCAAAAACTGATGATTTTAAGGCAATTTTTTATCTCGTGTATGATAGTACCTAAAAATTACAAGCAGGAAGTAATGATATTTAAAACGCTTGTTTCTATTTGCATGCTCCTGTACTCTATAGAGGCATGAAAATTAAATAAATACAACCGCGTATCTCACATAACTCTATTTCGAGCATTCAACTCAATGATTGACCAAAAACAGAAGATTTTAATGCAATTTTTTATCTCGTGAATGATAGTACCTACAAATTAGAAGCAGGAAGTAATGATATTTAAAACGCTTGTTTCTATTTGCATGCTCCTGTACTCTACAGAAGGCATTAAAATTAAATAAATACAACCGCGTATCTCACATAACTCTATTTCGAGCATTCAACTCAATGATTGAGCAAAAACTGATGATTTTAAGGCAATTTTTTATCTCGTGTATGATAGTACCTAAAAATTAGAAGCAGGAAGTCATAATATTTAAAACGCTTGTTTCTATTTGCATGCTTCTGTACTATATTAGTGGCATGAAAATTAAATAAATACAACCGCGTATCTCACATAACTCTATTTCGAGCATGCAACTAAATGATTGAGCAAAAACTGATGGTTTTAATGCAATTTTTTATCTCGTGTATGATAGTACCTAAAAATTACAAGCAGGAAGTAATGATATTTTAAACGCTTGTTTCTATTTGCATGCTCATGTACTCTATTAGCATGCAACTCAATGATTGAGCAAAAACTGATGATTTTAAGGCAATTGTTTATCTCGTGTATGATAGTACCTAAAAATTACAAGCAGGAAGTAGTGATATTTAAAACGCTTGTTTCTATTTGCATGCTCCTGTACTCTATTAGAGGCATAAAAAATAAATAAATAGAACCGCGTATCTCACATAACTCTATTCCGGGCATGCCACTCAATGATTGAGCAAAAACTGATGATTTAAATGCAATTTTTTATCTCGTGTATGATAGTACCTAAAAATTAGAAGCAGGCAGTAATGATATTTAAAACGCTTGTTTCTATTTGCATGCCCCTGTACTCTATCAGAGGCATGAAAAATAAATAAATACAACCGCGTATCTCACATAACTCTATTTCGAGCATTCAACTAAATGATTGAGCAAAAACTGATGGTTTTAAGGCAATTTTTTATCTCGTGTATTATAGTACATAAAAATTACAAGCAGGAAGTAATGATATTTAAAACGCTTGTTTCTATTTGCATGCTCCTGTACTCTATTAGAAGCATGAAAAATAAATAAATACAACCGCGTATCTCACATAACTCTATTTCGAGCATTCAACTCAATGACTGAGCAAAAACTAATGATTTTAATGCAATTTTTTATCTGGTGTATGATAGTACCTACAAATTAGAAGCCGGAAGTAATGATATTTAAAACGCTTGTTTCTATTTGCATGCTCCTGTACTCTATTAGAGGCATGAAAAATAAATAAATACAACCGCGTATCTCACATAACTCTATTTCGAGCATGCAACTGAATGATTGAGCAAAAACTGATGATTTTAAGGCAATTTTTTATCTCGTGTATGATAGTACCTAAAAATTACATGCAGGAAGTAATGATATTTAAAACGCTTGTTTCTATTTGCATGCTCCTGTACTTTATCAGAGGCATGAAAAATAAATAAATACGCGTATCTTACAGAATGGCCAAAAATCTCGGTTGGGTGTTTTTAATGTATAAGTATATGTATTGTCCGGGTATTACACCGTGAGCCCGTTAGTGGCATTGAGTGCTGGAGTAATGCGCCCAATTTTACTTTTTTTTTCTTAAACGCCGCAGAAATCGATGAATCAATTGCAGTTGGCCTTAATACTATTTTAAATCGAGATAGTTCCAAATGGGTAGAAAGCATTTTGCTGTATAATTTATTTTGATTTCAAAATCAATACAAATGACAACTGTTACGTAAATATAATCTATAAAGTTACATGAAATGTTATAGAATACAGTTCACATATTCAATTTGGGAAATAATTATACATTTTTTCTAGCTTATCAACACATTTCCTTTAAATGCCACACATTTCCGATACGATCCGCATATGCAAATTAAATTCTATGCTAATCCTCATTTTACACATAACTTTGTTTGTTAAACCAACATAATAAACATAATTAAAATTTAAAAAATAAAAACCTGTATGTAAGTACAAAATATTGCTTCTTTAAAAAAAAATTACCTCTCTGTGTTCCTTATTCTTACATACATATCACATACATATGTACGTACCTACATGAGTGATATGTAAATTAAAGCAAATATATAAAATAAAAATGTATATGTATGTATGATGTATCTGAACAGAATTCAGAATACGTACTGTCAAAAGCCCCAATTTTATTTATTATTTATATCGCAATTTGTAAAAAAAAAGAATTGGGTGGAAATTGGATTTAACAATTTTGTTATTAAGCGAAATGTATGTTTGGTTTCTTTGCTATAGACAGAATTAATTTGTTTGAGATGACGTGTAGGTACTTGTATATTCACCTTATTTACTGTTTAAGTATTAATCAATATACTTATAATACAACAAAATATTAATTATAAATTGTCCCAATATCAATATCTCTTCTATGTACATGTACAGTACTTAACTTCTGAAGGGGATTATTCAATAAATGAAACCCTACATAGCTATGTCAACTGGAACTATGTTCTACTTAGATTTTAGGACGTAATAAATATCAAACTTCTTCAAGTACCACAAAATGTATATTTTTCGTTATATCGTTAGGTTCTTGACAATCTATACACATTTGTGATTTATATCTCTATATATAGAGATACCTTAAGACGTAAAACTAATATTTAGAATACGCGCACGTGTATCGTACTATACAATTTAAACCTAAAACAGATCGTTGCCTTTTCATTCTCTAAATTAATCGCACAATTTCTTGATAGTCCGCGTTATCAGATTAAGGAAGAACCAAAGAATTGTCTTGCATGTATTTACAATTAATTAAAAGTTTCATCTGTATAAAACAACAATATCAGTTATATCAGGCCTTAAATTATATCCAATGTTCGCGCAAATTTGGTGTTGATTTTGCCATAGCAAAAAAATCTCCGCTTAAAAAAACAAAAATCTTAGATTACAGGCAAATTAATTAAAAGCATAAAGTTGTAAAAGAATTAATATAACTTTATTTCCATTAAAAATAAAAAATAAAAATTAAAGCTATGTAGACTGACATTATATAAGCTTTAATATACAAAATTTTGGTAGACAATTTTTTGTTGTGCTTTTTCTTCCCAAATAACATAAAGTTTTTCGATTACGCGATTATGATTCGGATCAATAGTCATGATGTTTTTTTTATTTTCTTGAGGTTATTGGAAGCATTTTTGGTATCAAAGGAATTTTAAAAATGTTTGTGCCTAGTTTGTCATCTTAATTACATGTTTCAGGGGCGAGGGACTCTTGAGGCACATCAAAATCAACGAAAACATAATTCGATGATTTTGGTGTCCGGTTCTCTTTATTATTTGCATAAATTCTAGTTTTTAGTATGAACTGGCAAGGCGAAATTATCGCTTTTGCTGACGATATGACCACACGTTGCGTGCCGTGTGTACCGCCGGCGGTGCACTGTTCAATTTAATATATCTTCTGCAGCAGTACGGGCAAATCTTTATCATTAATCAATAAACTCGGAACAAACCTTTTTGGTGTTCTGATCTTTAATAAGGTTAAGGAAAATCACTGGGAGGCTGAAGAATAAAGCCAGGAGATCTAATCTTTAGGTTGACTAGGACAGCTTCCTAGACGCATAAAAGGTGTTTAAAAAAGTATTTCGATTTGCACATAGATTACCGCCTGCTAGACTAAATAAAACCTTGAGTAGAAATAATACGTGTCGGCTCGATTCACTTCGACTACCCAATGGGTAGCTTACTTCCTCTAAAAAGTAAGTAGGTGAACTACTGCTTTCTATTCATTTCTCTAAATTCCGGCAAACTGTTTTATTGTTGAAACTCTTGATTGGAATTTAGCTTGCAGATTAATAAATCATGAGGTTTTGCGTTGGAGTATATTCTCCTTCGCACCTTACAAATCTGCCGGTCCTGATGGTATTTGTCCTGCTAAATTACAGCATGAATTTCTCCTTATAAAGGAACATGCACTGCATCTGTTTCAAGCTTGCATTGCTTTTACCTTTGTTCCACAATTTTGGAGCAAGAGTAGAGTTACTGTAATTCCGAAAATTGGCAAGTCGAACTATACCGACCCCAAGTCTTTTCGGCCTATTTGGCCTTTTCTAAACCTTCCTCAAATCTTTAGAAAGGATTGTTGATAGATTCATCAGATATCACTATTTACCTACTACCGCCTGTAACAAATTTGGTATCGAAACTACCATTGTCAAATCGTATCTTCGTGCTAGACGAAAGCTCGGTTTCAGTCAAAGTTGCCAAGGGTTATCCACAAAGAGGGATGCTTTCACCTCTGTTGTGGCTTTTGGTCATTGACGAGCTCCTTGTAAAATTTCAGGAATCCAGTCTCATCGCTCAAAGTTACTAGTTAGTTGTTTCCACTAGATGTAGGAATACTGATATATTTTCTGTGCCCTCTCTTTTTGGGTGTAAGATTAATAGCTTAGCTTACGTCATGCATTCGGTACTATATCGGAACATAGGTTGATTCTTAGTATTTTTATATCAGCTCAGTATATATTCGAGGTGGTTTACCCATCGAGAGATATGTGGTTCTCACCAAACTTTCTCCAGCGAATATCTGAATCGCTAGCATTTTCTCAGCAGGCTTGCTTTCTGGACAGAGTGCTGGCTACGGTATCTGCTGCCCATCGCTAGGCCTAAGAACTTCTGGCAGTATGGGTACTTAAAAAAAAAGAAACCGACTGTTTGTTTAATTTTATTACTGTAGCCGCTGGTGCATCGTTTTCTGAGAATCCTATTTCTGTTATCGTTCGGATCGTATGTTTGTAAAGAGAGAACTGGAGGGCCTCAATGCTTGATCTGGTGCTTCATATAGATACTCGCAAATACTTTTCCTAAAATCACCTATTTTTGTATTGGGCTTTAGTTGTTTATATAATACCAAACTGTTTACAACGGCGGTGCTCAAAAGAAACTCGAAAGAAAAGAAATAACTAGCCATGTGGTCTGATAAACCGATGCCCTGTTTTGCTGAATTGTAATCAATTATCATTTGAAGCTTCTTGATGTCCGCATAGTTCCTATTGTTTTTTCCAGTGGAAACTTCTTTCAAATCATGGCTTGAACTAAGTTTGAGTAGTACTCTCTTATCTCTCCATTTCGCTCCAGTAACATCTTTAGGATTTTCAAAGCTGTTCATTCTGAGGGTTTCAAATAAGTGCGTTTTGCGATCCAACAATGGTTTCCAACCATGTGTTGGCTGTCAGCTTCTTGCAGTATCAATTGTTTTACCACAATATACGGAACTGGTATAAGTAAAACCAAGTTGGTCACAAAGTTTGTATAGTTGGATTCCATACTTATGAGCTGTTCCCGGATTATATTGCCTGAATTGAAGTCTATTACTATTTTTCTGGCTGCAGTAAAATTTCGTTCTATTATTAGCCGGTTAACTCATGGGCCGACCCATCTTCCATGTCACTATACAGGGTGACATGGAGCTATGCATGGCGCAGGTGGTACACTGTAATTGTGTGAATGAGGGTGAATGAGTGGAATGAATGTGTGTGTGATTAAAATGTGGTATCACAAAGGACCATAGCTGGTCTAAGTGTGCGAAAAGCGACCACTTCAATAAATAAAATAAAAATAAAAAAAAAACCGGTGCGTATAGTAGCTAAATGTATATGTGTATGTCTCATTACTATACTACTAAAACATGAGGTATGTTTTCGGAAAGTTAGTTTTCTCTTCAGACACTCAAACACAAACAGCACTAGCGGATGTTAAATCTTGACCTTCATTATTGAATGGTCAGGATTTTGCTTGTTTCTGGCCATGTTAAGTTTATAGTGTATTACAAAACACCCTATTGGCAAAACACCCTAATCAAGATATATGACGTAATACTTGCCTAAAAAACAAAAACAATCCAGAGGATTTATTATCATTGCAGATCAAGGAAGTAAACAAAAGTCAAAAACAAACAAGTTAATTCGTCAAATTATCTGTAACTTTTCAAAATACTGTAACTTGAGGTACAATGAACTCGCCCCAAAAATATAACAAAAAAATAACAACACAGTGGTAAAGTATTAAAAATTCAACATATTACACTAATAATTGTCTCCGCTACTGTCGACATCCACATGTGTATAGACCATCTAAAAACAGACATAAACACACACATGTACATATATACAACTCAGGTATTGATTATGATAATAACTGATGGACATTGAATAAAATATTATTTGAAAATGGTTTTATTAATGTTCCTAAGAGAATTGTGTTATCACTGTTCCTAATAGCTTGGAAAGTATAATCTAATCAATTTAGGCATCCTTTCCCTATAAACATGTTCTAGTGATATAATGAAGAGTGAAATCATATTGCAAAAAATCAAAACTTTTCTTCATATAACAGTATAAATGTATTAAAGAATTTATAAAACATAACAATATCCATTCCTTCCGAATCTATATTCAATGCAATAGAGCTATTTCTGTGAGAGGAGAATTAAGACAACAAATAATACACAAATATGACTGAAAAAGGGTTTAACTACGAACAGTGTATGTAAATTTGATTCTCTTCATCTACCGGACCGGGAAGGCCCGATTGGAATTTGGCTCACAAGCTGGTCAATCGTGACGTCTTCCGCTGGAGCCTATTTTTCTTTGCATTTAATAAGGGTGGTGGCCCTAGATCATTTGTTCTACCTTTTTCAAGCGAGCATTGCTTCTAACACTATTCCAAAATCTTGGAATCTTGGAGCAGGAGAAGAGTTCTTTTTAATCCGAAAGCTGGTAAGCAAGATCTTAAATAATTTCGGCCTATTACTATCGGTCCATAACTTTCTTTAAATCATCCCGCTCCACTCAGTAACATTCAACATGCTTACAGAGTCGGTAACTCCTGTGAAACCACCCTACGTGGGCTTATAGCCAGGATTCAAAAATCTCCTTCATGTTTACCAGAAATCGATATGGTTAATGACAGACTACTACCCGAATTCCATTTCTCAAATCTTTTCTCGGTGGCTTATCCTTCCAGAGATTTGTGGAGTTCGCAGGATTTTCTTGAACGGATCTGAGACTTTTTGGTAGTCTTGGTTTGCATTGTACTGTTTATCAGGCGGAACTAATAGCGCTGACACGAAGTGTTATTGACGCTTTCAATTTTACTGTTAAAAACAAAAGTATTGTACTGTGTACAAATAGTAAAGCTCTACTTGACTGTCTCTAAACTCGTCTAGGAATGCAAACATTTAATGAACCTTCTTTGTTCTAACAATACGGTCATGTGGGTACCGGATTGTTTAGCCAAAGCTGTTTCCCAATTAACTTTAATTGATCCTGAACCAGCGGTTCCTTTATCTTTCAATTACGGGAACAATGCTATCAAGGACTATACGCTTTGAAAGACATAATGTTTCAGTGGCTGGAGAAGTTTAGTTGTCGTAAGGCGAAGTACTTCATTAAGGAAGTTTGAAGTAATTTGAAGTCAACGAAGTATGCTTTATCTTTAAAAAATAACCAGTTAAGAATTTTGGTAGCGATTCTTACAGGATATGGCCGTTTTAAAGATCAACTACTTCGTATGTGCATAGCTCATGTTGTTATTTGCGAGAACTACCTTGAGAAGCATGATGTCAACCTTAGATAAAATTTGGTGCATGTTTATAATTGCCTTCGTCTGAACCATTCCGTACAAAAGTGCTCCGATTTTTCTGTTGAACCTGCAATGTACGATATAATATAGCTTCACGGATCTAATCAGCCACAACCACAGCACGCAGTCATACTCCACCACAAATACAAACATCAACATCAGCGCCAATCACTCATCACAGTGATCCCACACTATGTTCAACTTCAAATGATAATACTGATCCGAATTCTCCAAATTTAAATCAACCGCACATTCAAAACGTAGCTATAACTGCGAAATTGTTTGCTATAATTAAGTCACGTATCGGTTCAAATCCAATGGTACCTTCGTATCCGAACCATTAGTCCAGCTGCTGTTACTTGGACGTTCACATTTATGATCATTCACCGTATATGGCCTGGCTGATTCACATGCCGCTACGCCCAGAGGCCTAATTCGCATTGACGTGTCGTCACGAATGTCAGCATCAAATAATTTGAATCTGCACGTTATATTCCGCCACGATTATTAGCATTCAACTGTGTGCATCATAACAATTCAAGTTTCGATGAACTAGCCGATCTAAATTAAGGTATTACAACCTTGTGTTGATACACGTATGCCTAGTCAACCGATTTTGGATGGATTTTTCTAGCGCCTCAATTACAAGATGGTAATTCAACCTTTTCGTTTTCTACCTCTATATATCCGTTGATGACGTAAAAAGAACTCTTCAACTTTTTTGGGTGCTCGAAGGACCTGCAAGCTCCCCAAAATTATTATATTATAATCAGTCAAGTCTGTGATGTATATTGTGCGCCTCCTCTGTGTCACCTCACATCATACTGTGAGTGAGCAATATACTCAGCTTGCAATCGAAGATAAAAATTTGATGAGCGAATATTTGTCGTTGGATTATAGGGTTCAAGTATCAAACAATGAAATCACAAGGAAGGATGACGAAGAAGTGTTTTATCTGCCACATCATGCGGTACTATACAGTTAAATAACTTAGCCTACTAAACTTCAAGTGGACTTCGATGGGTCGTGCAAATCTTTAACCGGTTTATCACATTATGACATTGTACTTACAGGACCTACTTTACAAGATGATCCGGTGATAAGTCTTTTTAAAACTATATTAAAACTTCTCGATACCAAATTTTTATCGACCGTGCCGAGCGCTCCCAAAGTAAACACACAAAAATTATATTGCGTTCGCGCTAGACAAATATTCGTGAGTTTTGCTATATGTGACTAATTGGGTTCGGTCAGCAACAATTTAGATATTTGTTCTACCACTGTGAAGAGAAGTTGACTGGTTGTGGGCTATTTAAAAACATATTCTCAATGAGGTTTCATTATTCATTCCTTATGGTGTGGCTTTGACACCAAATGTTTTAACTACTCGTAAATTACGGATTTTTCATTTCAACATTTTATTTTACATTATACTGTTCGCCACCAGGCAATACGAGATGAAATGTTAGGTTTGATTTTAGCCGCGATAAAGTTAGTAGGAAATTTACTTGTCATAAAACACGCGCCTAAACGGTTAAATCGCTTGGCTCACGACCCTCAAAAGAATAATCTAAGACAAGCATATTCCTGGACGTCGCCCAAGCATTCGAAAAAGTTTGGCACAGTGGTTTAGAATACAAGCTGCCTAGAGACATATTAAGATCTTATTTATCCAATAGATATTTTCGAGTGATATATGAGATGGGCCGGTGTCCCACAGGGGACTGTCAGGGGAAGCTTAATGAGACGAAATCCACACATATTAACATTACATATCAAAAGGCTTACCATCTACTAACATATATTAACTCACGACAGGGCCATAGCTTAATATCTTGGCATGACCCTCGAAACCATAGCTTAATATCTTGGCATGACCCTCGAAACCAAACTTAAGTGGAGAGAGCATGACAAAATTAAAAAAGAAGAACTTAACATAAAGTTCAGAAAAATTGATTGGATCATAGAGGCTCTGACCTTACAATTCACAACAAGCTGCTGCTATTTGTCGGCAAATACAACTCTGGCCATGTACCGAACAACCAAACGCCAAAATGATACAGACTTTTCAAAACAAGGTTCGTCATAGCATCTTAAATGCTCCGCGGTACACAAGAAATGAAAACATTCATAGGGGCCTACGAATGTAATATATCAAAGATGAAATAAAAATGCATTCCGCCAAATACGAAATAAGGCTCCAGGAACATGGGACCCCTATTTTCGCCATATGATAGATAACCCTGTCGTTGAAAGAAGACTCCAAAGAACGAGGCCACTTGATCTAGTGAACTTTCGAAATTAAAATTAGTAAACAGGTTTAATCAATTATGGGACTAACCATTGGGCTACACTACAACAAATAAAAATTTTATAAGAAATGTAAATTTTGTATTTGAAAGATAAATTGCTAGATGAGCGTAGCATCAGTTGTAATAAAAAATTGATCGTTTTATTAATGAATTTTTGATATACACTAAAAATTGATATGACAACAAAAATAACAATATTTGTATAATTTTATTTAATATCATTCCTCCCTCATCGCATCGTTTATCTTTCCCCTGATTTTCAATCCACCGCATATGAACTTATGCATCCATGAGAAGTAGCTTTTATACACGACTGACAGTCATCGTGGAAGAATCATGAACAAGTCTCAAACTATTTTTTTAATTAAGAAATTACTAGAAAATAATTACATAACATCTTTAAGACATTTTAACTTTAGCCACAAGTATTATACAGTCACAAATATACTTAAATTGCGTGTAGATTTGAGATCAATACTAAAACCGTATATATATATTCTCTATATAACATGAAATTTGTGATAAATTAATATATAATCTAATTAGGTGAAATTTGTTGACAGACAGACGAGTTGTATACATATGTATGTTTCATATTAATCCATTTCCATAAAACTTGTTGTGTATAATCATCCAACGTGAACAAAAAAAATTCCGAACAAAACTTTTTTAATTATACACAGATCCACTACACATTGCGGAAATACAAAAACCAATCTAACATCTATGTATGTACATATGAGTTTAATTTAATTATAAATAATTCAGTTGAAGCGTAATTAAAATTACTCTTGTACTTGAGATTAATTAAAATAATGTGTGAATTATATACTAAATATTAAATGACGAGTACACATTACGTATATACGTAACGTATACATAAAATCAATATTATGTCTTTATTCTGCGCGTATACTTATATATTCCCCACAAACAACACGAAACAATAGGGCACACAGTTCTAATGTAAAAAAAAATAATATTGACATTTCCATTTTTCAGTTGTCTTCCATATTTTCAAAACGTCAAATTGAAAAATGTATATTGATATTTATAAAAATTATAATATTTCCATATCTGTCTCTTCACACACACATATACTGCTGTAACGTTAAAGGGAGCTTTTTCCATTTTTTTTTTGTAAATAAGAGACCAAACTTTAATTAAATAAACCATTTTTCATTATGACACTCGAACGAAAGCTGCTATTTCATCTTCTTGTATTTTACTGTAGATTTTAACATTGCGGCGAAAAATATGAAAATTTATCTGAATATACATCATTTGCGAGTATGTCACCATTTTTATTGCATTATACATTTTATAACACATTTGATGAATTGTTGTCATTTTTATAAATATTTCACAATGCTTTTGTTTTATGATATGCAAAATTTAATTTACACACAGATGGAAATTTGCTGCATTTGTATTGCATACAATTTCAAGCATTTTAACCACTTGTTAGTAAATCGTATAGTTTTAAAACATTCATAGTTGTCATTCTCTTCTTATACTTTGCACCATGATATCCTTTTGTTTGTCTATACACCAATTACATAAGAGTTTTCAATAGGCGGCAGTTTTACGGCAACCGAAAAGCAGTCGATACGGCAGACAGCCGTAATGTCTGATTTTCGACAGTCAAATGGCAGTCGACGAGTCGACTATTCGCCATCAAGCGATATCCAAACAGAACGGCTTCCGAATGGCAGTCGGCAACGACTGTTATTAGGCAGCAAACGAAAACCAAACTGAATAGCTGCCGAATGGCACTCGGCAAAGTGTGTTTTTCGGCAGCAAATGAAAGCCCAACCGGAAGGGGTGCCGAATGGCTGTCGGCAAAGTCTGTGTTTCGGCAGCAAACGAAAACCAAACGGAACGGCTGCCGAATGGCACTCGGCAAAGTATCCTCTTCTGCAGCAAACGAAAACCAACCGGAAGGAGTGCCGAATGGCAGTCGACAAACTCTGTGTTTCGGCAGGAAACGGAAACCAAGCGGAACGGGTGCCAAATGGCAGTCGACAAATCTGCGATATGGCCAATGACAGACTGAGAGTATACATAGTACATACCATGATACAACAATTTCTCTATAAAGAGATTTTTTGTATCATGGTACATACACATAAAATTCAATTTTTTGTTTTTTTTTGTAACATTTAACGTTCGTTTGCTTCGTTTCCACAGCCGTACCCAAAATTATTCAGAATGTAAAAAACAAATTAGATGATATTATGTATTAGCTACTTTTTTTTTTTTTTGGTACGGCTGTAGAAACGACGTAATTTATTTTTAAATAATATAAAACATTCATATAGCTTTACTTTTCTGTGATATAGAATTTTTGTGACCCAGACTAACTCACTACTTTCCTCTTTCGTTGTCGTACTATTCTGCTGATCGCTGATCGGTTGTGTCCAATTCGTGGCCAATTTATTTCTCGGAATAATGGATTCCTTTAAACCTTGTTGAACGAGTAATTTATTTAGCTGTTTCATGCACTATCGGAACTTGAGTCCAAATCTCTGGCAAAGGGTGTTAATGGCCATTTATCATTTTCGGCCAAACTCGAACTTTTCAGAAAAAAATTCGGCGCTAATGCATGTCTCGGGTTAATTGATTTTTTGAGGGCTTATTGAACGAAGAATTTAATATTTCATGTTATATCATAATCTGAGTCCAAATCTCCGGTTAGAGGTGTTAATTGGCTTTTAACATTTTAGGATTTTGCTTAGTTTGCATCTGATTTGATTTCAAATATTAAGCATAAGCACTTTCTTATTAGAATAATAAGTATCAAATACACAAACCGACTGAAGATTTTTAGTACCAAGCAAAGATATTTTATTTTATCAGTTTTTATTTGTATATTCAAAACGACAAAACGAATACCTACATACCTTAAATAAACTTCATCCATATAATTATTGATATGATGTTCGCCATCAGATGGCAATCTAAGCAAAGTCAAATTGGTTTCTATACATTTTTTTATATGCAGTTTGATCAAACATCTATAATAAAACTGTATGAAAATTACCACGATTCGTAATTTACAGTATTAGAATTTATTATAATATAACAGAATTATACATATGTATATCTTTCATAATACGTAAATAGGTAATCCTTAAAGAACACACCAAGCGGCAGCAACGGGCCACGAAATATATTTTATAATTTTCATAGAAATATTTCAATTATTTAATAAAAAATTTCGCATGGGGTTATTTTACATTTATTCAAATTTTAGAAAGTTATGTAATTATTTGATTAGTCATTGTATAATGTTACGATAAAGCTTTTATATGGAAAATACATTTTAATGTAAAAGCTTTAAATAAATTAACAAACATAATTTTCTTAAATAATAAATTAACTGATTAAGGAATAGTTTTAATTGTTATTTTAACCCATACCAAAAGGAGATTCGTCTTATTTATTGTGCAAAATAAATTAATTTTATCTTTAATAAATAAATAATGTTGCTTTAAAGCGCGTATTGTGCAATTTTCATTTAATTTATCTAAAATATAATTGGGCTCTTTTTATGAATTCCGAAATATAAAAAAAAACATATTTAAAAAAAACATTGAAAACATTTGCTTTGGTTGACATCAAGTAAAAATACGGTCAAAGTAGAATGCTTTCCAAATATCATGTTAGTCGTAACGAGAGAATATTAGATGGCGCTGAAAAAACTGATAAAATAAAATATCTTTGCTTTGTACTAAAAATCTTCAGTCGGTTTGTGTATTTGATACTTATTATTCTAATAAGAAAGTGCTTATGCTTAATATTTGAAATCAAATCAGATGCAAACTAAGCAAAATCCTAAAATGTTAAAAGCCAATTAACACCTCTAACCGGAGATTTGGACTCAGATTATGATATAACATGAAATATTAAATTCTTCGTTCAATAAGCCCTCAAAAAATCAATTAACCAGAGACATGCATTAGCGCCGAATTTTTTTCTGAAAAGTTCGAGTTTGGCCGAAAATGATAAATGGCCATTAACACCCTTTGCCAGAGATTTGGACTCAAGTTCCGATAGTACATGAAATAGCTAAAATAATTCCTCGTTCAACAAGACATAAAGGCATCCATTATCCCGAGAAATAAATTGGCTACGAATTTTTTTCTGAAAAGTTCGAGTTTGGCCGAAAATGATAAATGGCCATTAACACCTTTTGCCAGTGATTTGGACACAAGTTCCGATAGTACATGAAATAGCTCAATAAATTCCTCGTCTAACTAGTTCATAACGGATCAAATAACTAGAGATTCAAATTGGCCACGAATTTTTTTCTGGAATGTTCGAGTTTGGCCGATAATGATAAATGGCCATTAACACCTTTTGCCAGAGAATTGGACTCAAGTTCCGATAGTATATGGAACAGTTTAATTTTATTTAATTTTTCGTTCAATTTGCTTATAAGGAATCAATTATCTGAAGAAATAAATTTATGAAGAATTTTTTTCTGTAAGTTTTTGCTTTGGTTGAGGTAAATGGCCAGTAACACACCTGTCCAGTTATGTTTACTCTAGTTCTAGTAGTACTTGAAACAGTTTATTTGATTCCTTGCTTAACAAGCTTATAAGATATGTTTTACCCTATAAAAAATCTTTTAAATTTATTTGTTTTGTCTAAGTTGGTCTTATATTTTATATTTTACTACTAAAAATTTCAATAGGAATCATATATTTTTCTTATTGGAATTCATCTTAACAATGTGATACTAACACATATGTATATAAAATCTGTGAACTTGTGAAAAACTTCACAAGCATGATCGGTTGTGTCCGTGTCAAAAAAAATTGAAATAATGAAATAAATCAGTCTCTCGTGTTTGTTAAATTAGGAGAAGTACTTATGTACGAGTATACCAATTTAATAAATAAATTAATAAACTGATAAAAGTGTTTTAAGGTTTTTGTGCCCTAGGGTAAGATTAATAAACGATTTTTATTTGTAAATTTGAGTATATACTGAAATAAATTTTTTTTTTATGATTTACCTTATCCGCCATTTTGATAATGGAAAAATTTTTGGTAATAGTATATAAAACCGATTCTAACTAAACTATAATTAAATGCCAAATATTTTTTTGTATCGCTTATGGATATTTTTAAAATTCAATAAGGGGCTACTCAATCCAATGGGCTCTAATCTCTTCGTGCGACCCTTTGTCGATGATTTAAAAACTCTTTTAATCAATTATGTTTTTAGGAATACAAACATTTCTATAACCATTCGTTCCTTTAACTGCGACGCGCCTGCTCGGTCATCTTTATATTTATATTAACACTGCAATCTAATTTTAAATCGGGTTGTCCTATGCGTGATGTGGTTGGTGTTTATTTAAATAATCGAATGACATTTTTTAGAACAACAGATGCAGTGCTGGGATGTTTTATCATCACTTCGATTCGCTTCGTTAGACATTTGTGTCTCTTTTTTTACGAACAAAATTGTATTCTATTTCGCAATTTATATTGTGATCATAGCCAACTCGATTCTATTTCTATAAATTCATTCGATAAAATATCACCAATATTTTTATTTTCGATGGCAAGTAAAAAGAGGAAAAAGAGATAGTATGCAAATTTATCTAATAGGCTGAGATCGCAATGGACAAAACGTAATTCAAAAAACGCAATGGAGCATAATTTTGTTTGTAAAAAAAGAGACACAAATGTCTATCGAAGTGAATCGAAATGATGATAGAACTTCCCAGCACAGTTCTTCGAACTGACAAAACATTTAAAGAAAAGACGCATGTCAATTTTCATATTGCCGATAAGAATAAAGTTCCTCTGATATATTACACCATTAGAAGAGTTGGGAATTGGTATGGTTTCCCAATTCCCAATTGATTATCGTCATTGTGTACTTTTGGGAGTTGTACAAAAATTATTAAATATGTGGTTTGGTAAGAAACCATTATTTCATCCAGACGTAAAGGGTGCAGTATCCAAAAAATTGCTATTTCTAGATAAATATATGCCAGTAGAATTTCAAAGGAGACCTCGTGCCTTGATACATATGAGTAAAGGGTCAGAATATAGAACTTTTTTATTGTATACAGGGCCGTTCGTATTACTGAATGAAATACCATATTCACACTATAAAAATGTCATGAACCTGCATCTATAGCTATATTTATTCTCTGCGATTCCGTTCTATATACTTTAAAGAACCAAACCGCTGAACGCATACTTCATCTTTTTGTACAAGAATTTGCAGAACTTTACGGAGAAGAACATGTCGTGCATAATGTACATTGTCTTCTACATTTGCCGCAATGTTCAAGAACGTTTGACTGCTTAGATGATTTTTCCACATTTCCATTCGAGAATTTTATGACTCCCGTTAAGAAACTAGTAAAAGGAAGATTTCCACTTCAAGAAGTATCCAACCGAATAAAAGAAATGTTTTTTTCAAGTCATATTGAATCCGTAAAAAAATGTAATACGAAACAAAGAAACGTGACTCTAAGCAAGATGATATTTATTAATGAATATGAAGAATGTACTTATTTTGGTTACATATTTAATAGAAATTTTAAAAATAATTTTGTTCTAACTAAAACGAAAAATGTTATTTCTATCCATAAATTAAAAAAAAAAAAAGATTCAATTAATGTTATAGGCAGTCAAATTCACCAGCAAGGAATTCAGTGTGTATAAATGTGAAAATCGTTGAAATTCAAAAATGCTTATCATTAATATAACAGAACTGGAAAGAAAGCTTTTCTTGCTATGTTCTAATGATGATCCAAATGAGCTTGTCCAGAATACCATAAGGGTTATGTGTGGTTTAAGTTTCTCAATAGTTACGTAAAGAAGGAGAGTTTGAGATAAAATTAATTTTTTCTCATGAAATTACTTCTCGTTTTTCATCAATACAAATAACATATTAAATTTCCAGAGTTTTTAAAAATGATCGATAAAAAATCGATGTACATTTTAAAAATAATGAGTCAGTCGATTTAATCTCTCTCTCAAAAAAAAAGATGATTCGTATATAAGAATTCTAGCTTGCCCAGGACAAGCAAGCTACTATATATAGTAGCTTGCTTGCCCTGGGCAAGCTAGAATAGCTTATCATAAATACATGATTGAAAATATAGGTAATTAAACCGTATTTATAGTTTATATATTGCGTATCCTTGAACAGATACCGCGCCACGTATATAAAATGCCTCTCTAATTTCAAGGCATACTAATATTTATGTTACTTATAGAAAATTACGAGCTCGCGCTTGAAAAGGAAAAGGAACGATCAGAGAAAAGAGATACCTCTGCACAGGAAGAAACACATCGAATGAATTTGAAGGCTCGACAACATCCGCTCGAGAAACATGGAAAGCAAGGGGATACAGATTTGAACAAATATTTTGAATCGGAATCGGTGAATGGAACTCAAAGTCAAAATCAACCGAATTTATCCAAAAATATTGTGCCTTCTACATCCAAAAATGCTGTTCCTACTACATACCTTCCTACAACCTGCATAGGCCATGCGAAGAAAGAAGTCAATGGAAAAGTAAGAAGCATTTTAGTTACATTAATAAACCAACAAACCCTACTACAATTTGGCTGGACAGCACACAAAGGTAATTTTATTAATTATATTAGTTAGAACTAGTCTTTGTTTTGTTTTTTACTCAAAGAATTTAAATTTTAAAAAATACCTGATGCATCTTTCTATATAATAATAGACTACTTTAGTTGGTAACGCATATAAAGTTTTTTTCATTTTGACATGATGATATATGAGGTGAAAAATACGTGAACTCACAAATTCACTATATGGAGCCGTAAGTCATGTTTTAATTTTATGGTTTTTATGTTTTCAATGCATAGCCTTGATTAAAAAAAAAATTTAAGAATACTTAATTTTTTTTTATTGTTGTTGTTGTTAAAAATACAGGGTGTCAAATTTTGAGAAAAATGATAATCATGATGTTGTATTTATGGCAATAAAAAGAAAACTAATTGTCCGATAATTATAATTTTGGGCTCATTTTAAAGATAAATTAATAACAATTAATAAAAAAATATAAAAATAGTATGTTGTTTAATTTCTTCTTCTTTAAATTTCCCGCCAAAATGTTCTTTTTCAATTTTCTCAAAAATATATTTTTTTTTTTTTTTTTTTTTTTTTTTAAAGAATTTGGTAACTAATGTTTTACAATATATTAAAACACTAGACCTCCGTTATTTTTTGTATTCTTGCAAAATACGTTTTAGTAAGAGCATTATTTCATTTTTATATGGAAAAACTATATTTGAATAGATATGTATGTATGTATGTATGTATGCCCATTTAAATAATTCATCTGCATTGGTTATTGTACTGCCGTATTTATTTATTTATTGTACTGCCGTATTCCATTGTGAGACTAGCTCTGGATGCCATTCTTTTGATGGTACCCCCTACTCCATCACATGGACCTTTTCCATGAGCTGTTGCATGAAAATGCCATTCGCAGTCAACTCCAAAATCCTCTTTGTGTTTTAGGATGTTCTTAAAATTTTTCTTATTTTTATAATGCGTGACTGCACCATCGGTAATATAATAAATTTTAGATAAACTGGATATTTTAGTTTTCAAAAACTGCATTAATTTCTCAATAAATAAGTGAACCGCTACAGTATCGTGGTGAAGACAATCCGATATTATAACGAAGGTGTGGTGATGTAATTTGCCTTCTAAATTTTGGTAAATTACAAATGGATGAATAGTCGCTTGTTTATTATTCCAATGAAAACCTTGTGCGGCATTTTGCATTATAAATGCATAATTTTCTGCAAAATCACTTAAATCTATCACCTCGGTAGACTTCAGCGCCAATTTTTTATTTTTTAAGAAACTGGACTGCTGAAGTGAAATGAAGTAATGAGGCAACAGATTCTTCATCTTTTTTATGAAATAATCCAGAAATACATCTAACGGTTGTGAAAAAGTTTCCAAATTGCATCTGTCGGTAGAAACCCACTGATTAAACTTTAACTCAGCATCCTCGCAGCCATGCTCCAGAAATGCATTTTTCAAATATTGTTTAAAGTTATCCAGTCCTGGGCAGCTTTCGCATTCTAGAAGGTAACATGTTGGTTATCACTTATTCGCTTTCCTACTTTAGTTGCTGAACGACTTAGTGGACCGTTCTTGTCCCGTAGATCTTTAGCTGTTCGGACCATATGTTGCGTTGCGTTGAACTCGCTCTGAATTTCTTGCATGGTTAATGATTTTGGCAATATAGTAAGTAACTGAATCTTATCACTGGTTTTCTCCAGTTCTTGGAATTTGGTTTTTAGGTCACCAATCAATTCATCATATAGTTTAATCTTCCTTTGGTCATCGGTTGACTGATTAAAAAGCGGCACGATTCCCGAAACCAAAGATGTTGATAATATCCGTGTTTCTTGACGTATGATCTGATCCGGATCAGATCATATCTGCTTTCCTTTCATTTATATAGCCGAGTATAGCCGCGTTTCATGAAATAAACATAAAAATTGTACTATTTTTTGTTTTTGTATCAAAATTTTGAACCAAAATGCTACTAGGATCAATATAATAACCTAAAAACAAAAAATAATTCAATTTTTGTGTTGATTTCATGAAACGCGGCTATACAAATGAAAGGGAAGCAGATATGATATGAACCGGATCAGAGCATACGTCAAGAAACACGGCTAATGTCATTGAAGTTAAACCGATTAATTTTTGCTGCTGCTGTTTTGGCCTGACTTCCAATGTACTCGGATACATAGGAGACTTCCCAATAACGGGTAACACCTCATTTATTTTTTCCAAAACAGCTATATTTTTTAAATAACACGCCAATATCACTACTATCATCGTCATCGGCTATTTGCGGTGTTATAGGTGATGTTGCTGATGGTCCCGCAACTGGTGACAATTCTGGTTCTATTTTTCGTCGTTTGCAGGTTAGATTTATATAGCACGTTGAACAGAGATACAATTTATCTTGATTCTCAACCGATTGTGGCATAAATTGCTTAACATAATCCGTAACTGGTTTTAGTTTACTCGAACACTTTGAGTCGCGAAATGGTTTACAACACTTTCGAAATTTATCCATTATCAAATTTAATGCACTAGTACTTATTTATCAGTCACTTTAACACACTGTTTTTTTTACAAATTTTAAAAAATGTTGCTCCTTATTTAAATGTTGTTTACAAATAATCACAATGTCAACTAATCAAAATTTTAAATTTTAACTGTTATTTATATCGACAATACTTTTTTTTTGTTTTCAAAAGAATTACTCATCGTTTAACAGGTACACCTGTCAAGTAAATATAATCAACCCCCCCAATAAAAAAGGAAAAAAAACATTTTATTTAGTCTTATAAAATAATCTAAGAAACAAAAGGGATTTATGGTACTATGGTTAACCAATTTTCAAACGATATAAACCAGGGGGTGGCACCTTCCAATTCGGTGACTCATACTTAAATGTGACGCTAAATTGAATATTATTAATAAACAAAACAAAAACAGTAGCAAAACACTGAAATATCTATTCAAATATAGTTTTTCCATATAAAAATGAAATAATGCTCTTACTAAAACGTATTTTGCAAGAATACAAAAAATAACGGAGGTCTAGTGTTTTAATATGTTGTAAAATATTAGTTACCAAATTCATTAAAAAAAAAAAAACAAAAAAAAAAAAATATATTTTTGAGAAAATTGAAAAAGAACATTTTGGCGGGAAATTTAAAGAAGAAGAAATTAAACAACATACTAATTTTATATTTTTTTATTAATTGTTATTAATTTATCTTTAAAATGAGCCCAAAATTATAATTATCGGACAATTAGTTTTCTTTTTATTGCCATAAATACAACATCATGATTATCATTTTTCTCAAAATTTGACACCCTGTATTTTTAACAACAACAACAATAAAAAAAAATTAAGTATTCTTAAATTTTTTTTTTAATCAAGGCTATGCATTGAAAACATAAAAATCATAAAATTCAAATATGACTTACAAAAATTTGTGATTTCACGTATTTTTCACCATGATGATATTTTTGTAGAGAGATTCTAACATTTGTCGCTTTATAATTTTGGCAAAAAAAAAAAATAAGATTACAATGCGGTGTGAACAAAGTTTTGTGAGACGCCCATTTGGGCCCATTTTGGATATTCTTAAAAAACAATATAATTAGAAAAAGCCATGGTGATGAGAGCGAAAAATTAAATTAAATTTATAATTACTTTTTTATTGATTGATTTTTATTTAAATAAATGCAAATGAAAGCAAATGAATTGAAATTCTGTAAATGCTTATTTTAATTTAATATATATAACGACTGCCAAATGTCATCAGTTGTGTCCCCCAAATGGTATCCACCATTTCCGCCAATAGGCATCCGCCGTGTCCGCCAAATGTCATCCACCATATCCTCCAATAGGCATCCGCCGTGTCTGCCAAATGTAAGCCGCTATGTTCGCCAATAGGCATCCGTTGTATCCGCCAATAGGCTTCCGCCATGTTCGCCAAGTGTCATCCGCCATGTCCGCCAAATGCCATCCGCCATGTCTGTCAAATGACATCCGCCATATCTGCCAAATATCAACTGTCGTGTATGCATTATGGCAGACATACGGAGGGACTAGGCGTGTCAAATGGCATACACTCGGCATGCCAAAGGCAGCCGGTTTTATCTGCCTATGGCAGCCGTGAATTGCCAAAAACCTGCCCGAAAATGTTCTTTGTGTTTACCACAATCACGCTTAAAATTATCTTTGCTTGAATAAAAATCAAACAAATGGCCAACTTTGTTGAAACTCTTGGACATCATATTCACGGGTTCATTGTTACCATAATTTGTTCTGTGTTTATCTATATGTGGAGGAAATCACTGCAAAAAGTTAACAGGGTTAACTTTACGATGGGCTGATAGAGATTTACTATTTTCAATGTTGAGAGTACGTGAATTAAGCTATTAAAACCAAAGGCGATTAAAAAAATTATGTATAAAACTCTATTGACCAATATGAGGTCCTTGTGGAACGTCAAAGGTAACATAGATTATTTCTGATCTTTTACTATCCCTAGCGCAATGTACTGTATTCGGTTAAGCCCAGCAACAAATTGGCTATATAACCCAAACTTATAAAATAGCGTTCCATAGTTTTGCACTGACTGATAGTATTGAAGTCTTTTGCAAAATTTCATGTTGATTCTGTACCACATACCGTGGTACTAAATCTTCTGAATGACTTCAAATAATTTTGGTAGTTCAAATAATTTTAGCATTGAAGATATCGGTGTAATACCAAGGGATGGGCATTTACGTATCATCTATTATTTTCTACCTCAACATGTAGACAACTCGTACACAACGATCTTAGAGAACGTTGTAGAGAACGTCGATTGTGTAGACGATTGATAGGGTGATATAGTGAACTAGTTCTAAACTACAGTGACCTGATTTCTTTAGGTTTTTTGTGGTTGGCGACAATTTTATAATCTCATTCAATATATTTTAATCTGGGTGGTCATTCTATGGTGCTATCTCATATTAAAAACTGTGAAATATCACATATTAAAAACTGTCGGTTAAAAACTGTGAAATAATAAATTGTCGTAGCTTACGTGGTTGAATTGTGGATGAATAACGTCACGTCGCTTATTGATTTTAATGAAAAAGACCACAATATTCTTCCGTCCTGCTTTTACTAGTGGCAAAAACCAACAAGAAAAATAGTTAAAAATATTTCTGTAACCAAAAACAATCATTAATAAAATTATTTTCATAGGGAGAGGTTTTGTATAAAATACATAATAAAAATATTTAAATACCAGTTTGGTAAGCAAAACCAATCAGCAATAATTTGGTTTTATGTATACATATGTATATAGAAATAAAATTAATAAAAATTAAATTAAATTTTATTAGAAAAATTATTTTTATAGTGATTTCATTACCATGAATAGCACTCGATAAAAAATGTTCATATAACTTGATTTGAGGTTATAAATAAACGTCAAAATTCCCCAAAATTCATCCAACTTCCCCTTAAATTTCATTTCGCGGGGTTGGATTTGTAGACTTTTCCCCTTACTATAATATCGCCAAAAAAAGTCACCAACTGTGAAATAAACGTGTGAGATAGCACCACAGAATGACCACCCTGTTTTCAAAATAGAATATGTTACAAATTTGACATTTTTCAACAACTTGGGAAGACAAAATTAAAAATAAAAAAATAAACCAGTCAAATTGGTTCACTAGAATTTTGTCCTAAACCTGCCCTAAATTCTATATAGACGGTTGAATTTTGTTCTAAACCCTAACATTTTTTACTTAAGTTAGTGAAAGTATCATGTTTTATAAATACAATAATTTTACCGATTATGTGACTCAAAACCTATTTTCTTGGGAAAACCCTGGAAAGCTAACACTATAGTGACGTTTAAACTAAGATGTTATCGAGCAAATAGCACAGTGGTTAAACCTGTGACGTTCGGATCGGGAGGTACCGGGTTCGAATCAAAATAGCGGCGAGATGGAAAAGGGATTCTTCATCATTCATTTTGATTGGGATGATGATGAACACATCTATGACCCTCTGTTGAGAGTGCAGAATCCATGGGCCGAGTCATCGTTCATGTCGGCGCAGGTTGGCATGGAGCTATACAAGGTGTAAATGGTTAAAGAAATCGGACCTGTGGCCGAGCGTCCTCGATTTGGCTGGCAAACGGGGTAAGGTAAGGACGGAAATAAGCGAACTGGGAAATAGCCGGGAGAACCTTGAGCCCCATACCGAATAGAGATTAAAAATAAAATGAAAATTAAACGAAAACTCAGAGGTCTACTAGGTCTGCCAGCGGAGGTTTAAGCTATTCGAAAAATATTTCAATTTTGGAAAAAGTACAGGGGAGTAGGAGGTTAAGGACAACCAAGTTTGGTATGATCTCATATGTGCCATATATATATATGCTTTTTCCGGAGTTTCTTGGGAAATCCTAGGAATAGCTAACACATAATAATGGCGTATACACCAAGACTTCTTTATCTAAGCTATCCCAAAAATATTTTTGTTTTGGAAACCATAGAGAAATAGTTGGTTTAGGACTATAAGTTTCGTATGACTTAATTGGGATAATTCTAGGAAGCTAGCACCATAATGTCGAATATTCCAAGATGTCATTGGGTCGATATTTGAAAAATATTTCAATTTAGGAAAAAATACGGGACTGGGAAGTTTGAAATGACCAAATATATTTCTATATGATTTTTCCAAAATGTTACCCTTAACCTCCTAATCCTCTACTTTTATAAAAACCGAAATAATTTTCTGGTAAATAGGACACAATGACATTGTATATGAGGTCATACCAAACCTAGTTATCTTAAACGTTCTATTCCCCTATCTTTTCCAATATTGAACAATACGTTACATCGAGACACTCTGGTTTAACTCTTATGCATATATGAGGAAATAGTTTTTGTTAATTTTTAGGAAAGGTTTAGGACAAATTTCACATAAGTGTCAAATTATTATTTGATATACGGCTTAATTGAATCACTGGTCACTAACAGCTTCGCATCCTCTCACATGTAAATAACGAAACTTATAGATAAATCTCTTGAAGTAGTATATCTTAATTTAGCTAATTCCAAAATAAAGTCCAAAGTCTTCTATTTGTAATTTCAACATTCGAAAATATCGTAGGTTGTTGACGTTGTGTTTGTTGTCTACGTTGATAAAACATATTGCCAAGTAATCTACGTAATATATACCTCGCCCATCTCTGGTAATACCTCTGTATTATGAACAACCACTTCTAGTTCCACTATTGAACATGGCCCTTTTCCATTACTGTAGAAATGTTGCCAATTGTAATGAATGATTAAATACGTAGCATGCTTAGTGGAATTGCCAATATTGCAGAATTTTTCAAAAATGAAGTAGGTATATACCATTCGGACCACATTCTTCTCCATTACCTTCCAATACTTGGCTAAATGTTCTCGGGCTCGATGTAAGCCGTAAATATTGATACACTATAATCAGTAATGGCTGTAGTTATCTACATCTTATGGTTTATAAACTGATTGGAAGAAGTTAGCAAACGCATTTTGGATATGATCAGCGAGTCTCAAGACTTTTGTTCTTTACATGTCATCCAGGCTTGGTAACCATCAATTTCCCGATTAGTTCAAAATTTCTAAATCTTGGTTACACATAGTGAATTTCAATGTGCTAGGCCGGGAACGGAATTTCGGGTTTGCTTTATATAAGCTTTGGCTTTCTTGTTTTTAAGATTAATAAGTTGGGCATCATACTATGGAGAGTATTTGTTTAGTCTTCTCAGGGATGAATAATGCATTCCTATAAATAGCCAAATGTACAAGTTCTTCACGTTTATATCTATGTTATTGCTGTGGTAGCATGACAATTCATCGAAAACGACAATTCACCGAAAATAACAATTCGCCGAAAACGACAGTTCACCGAAAACGACTATTCACCGGAAACGACAATTCACCGAACATGAAAATACACCAAAACCAGCATACAGTGATTATAAAGAATTGGAATTATCTGATGAAAATGGGACAAAAATATCATTTTTGGCAGAAGTTCTGGAATATGACCCACCAGTTCTGGGATATGACTCAGCCCATTCCTTGGTCGATTATGAATGTATTAGTATGTTGGATGGGAATGAGATTATAAAATGATTTTTGAATACAGTTTTAAATAATGTCTATCCGGAACGGAAGTAGGCCATTCTTTACCCGATTTTGGTGAAACTCATTATAAGAAAATGGGATTATAAAATTATGTTTGGCAAATCTCCTGGAATTTGGAATCACTTTATAACCCTATCTCATCAAAATCGTTGAAGCAAGGGTCTAGTTCTGTTTCTGTTTGCCATGTTCCAGAACTTCTGCCAATTATTATTTTTAATTTCCAATTCCATCCAACATATACCGAGATTTACCATAATCAGCCAAAGAATGGCTTTGTTCAGATCCTCTTGGCTGTATTCCGAAACTCCTGGCAAAAAAGATTTTGTCATTTCATTTCCATCAGATAATTCCAATTTATTATATAATCGGTGTATGGTAGTTTCGGTGTATTTTCATTTTCAGTGTTGTCGTTTTCGTCTTGTGTGATAGGACAGAAGTGTTCATGCGTTTGCTTATACGTCGTCTATACTTTTGTTCCACCTGTTTTTGCTACTGTGCAAACAACGAATTCGAGTAGGAATTCGTTTATACATCTTCGATTTGTTACTGATTGATCGGCATCGGTGTGGTTATATTTGTATTGAGTCTCATCGTCTTGGTTTTCCTTTTGTTTATTTTCTGACCAACTTCGTTAGCTAGATAGTGGTTATACTTTTTGCTTCATGTCGGAGAGTTTGGGCATGAGCAAGCATATGTCATCTGTTTAGTCTAGTTCATTGAGTTTACCTATTAATCTCGGATGAAATTGGGGGACGTGTTATGTAACTTCCGTATGGCACTATATCTATAATACTATCGAATCATGTAGTATTTGTTCGCTTTTGAATTAAATTCGATTTCCAGCATTCCGATACATTTATTGTATGAGTTTAATCATCTTCTTTGGGATGCCTATTTCTGTGTCTGCCTTATTATGTTTATACTTATTGTGAATGCGCGTTCGAAATTGATGAAGAGTGGGTATAATGGAGAATTCCAGTCGTTGGATGGTTCTATGGATGATATGAATTGAGTTGATCAGTGTAGCTTTTTCCTGGTCTGAAACCAGCTTACTTGTTTTTTAATTTTGCATTGATCGCAGGTGAGACTCTTTGAAAGATGATCATGCGAGTATTTTTTGGTTGTCTTGAGGAGGGAGATTCCACGCCAATTCTCACATTCCTTTTAATCACATTTTTTCGGTATTGTAATTGTCAAGCTTTCTTTCCGTGCGCATTCTACCATAATTCCATACTTCTTGTATGACTTCTTCTCGATGACACTTTTATCTTCCCGTCCGTTGGTGGATGGGTGTTTATAGTGTCGTTGTCGGTGCCAGTCAGTAAGTCCGAGATTTTCGGTGTTGTTTGTGCAGCTTTCTTCGAAATATCATTTCCATCTCTTTAATTGTACTTCAACAGTTGCTAAGTTCTTGACCAGAAACTTAACGTGCTGTAATGACATGTTTGTTTTGTTGACATGTTTGTATATGTTAGCTGATCGCTGTTCCATATTGGCTTCATAGTGGCTTCATTTCTTTGGAGATTGAGTTGATGCATTTCATTGAAGGTTGTTTCTTGTTTCCATATTTTTCAATCTGTCTGTCTGATGTTCTACTGCCGCCTGTCAACAGCTGATTTGTAAAGCAGAAATCAAAGAATCTCCATTGTTGTTTCGCCCTGAATCCAATGCATTTTTGTCCACGATGGTCGTCAGGTCGATGTTTTGTCTATATTCCAAGTATTTTGTTCATCTTTTGTTGCATCGTCTGCATCTTCAGTTGGGCCATAGCATTGAATGATGATTCATTTATAGATGGAATCTTGCCATGATTGTTCTGTTTTCGTTTCCACATTCCATCAAAGCTCTCTTTGCTTTGGATATTGTTGATATGCCCCATGTGTATGGCATATCGTTTCAATTGTTTGTATTTAGTTCTCCACTGTTCTCCCATCTGACTTCACTCTAGGTCTAGAGGTCTAGAATGTTGATGTTGATGTTCCATTTTCCGATTCGTGCCCAAATATACAAATAAAGCCAAGGGTCGATATTTGTTGTTGCCGGTTTGTGTTATATCTCTTCTTCTAGTAATCGTTTCTGTAATATCATTAGGAGTTCAGATTAATGAAAGATTGGCCATTGAATCCTAGCCAGTTTTCAGGGCTGCTGATGGCCCTTCTTTCAATCAATGAATTTTAGTGTTATCTGTTTTAAAAAGTTCTTTGGTAAAATACGTGAGAGTTTTGATCGACAGGGACGTCCTACTGAGCGTGCAATTGGTAAAATTGTTGATTGTTTTAAAGAAACTGGTTCATTGGAAGGTCATAGACCGTATCAACATGTTCAAACATGTTCAAGATTTTCATTTGAATCGATACAAAATTCAATTAACTGAAAAATTGAAGCCACCAGAACATTTAAATCGTCGTCGTTTTGTTAATTTGTTGCTTGAACCAAATGAAGGTTTTTCTCCAAAAATGATCTTTAGAGGTGAAGCTTATTTTCATCTTAATGGGTACGTCAAAATAAGCAAAATTGACGAATTTGTGGAGCGGAAAATCCTCATGTTATTCACCAAGCGGAACTTCATCCTCCTAGAGTTACTGGTTGGTGTTGTTTATGGGCTGGTGGCATCATTGGGCCGTTTTTCTTTGAAAAAGAACAGGAAAATGGCCTTACAGTGAATGAAGAACGTTATCGCAGCATGTTAACTGGATTTTTGTGGTCCAAATTGAATTAATTGCGTGCCAACGACCTTTTGTTTCAACAAGACGGAGCGAATGGCCACGCAAATTTAGCGACAATCCATTTATCGTCAACAAAATTTGTTGATCGCATAATTTCAAGAAATTGAGAAGTTCCTTGGCCATCAAGACGCCCGGATTTAAAACCATCTCATTTTCTTTTTGTGGGGTTATTTGAAAGGTACGGTTTATGCTAATGATCCACAAGCAATTCAACAACTTAAAAACAACATTCGAGCTGAAATTGAGGTCATTGATCCGTTTTTATTGGAAAAAGTCATCGGAAATTTTGATGTACGGATGCTTGTAGACGGAGTGGGCAGTGAACGATATTGTTTTTCATACATAAATGGCATAATGGCAGAACCACCTTTCATTATCAATAAAAAAATCTCACTTTTCATCCCAAAATGATTAACAGATGGCCCAACCTGTGTACTGGTCTACGAGAGGGAGGTTTCGTTATTGATTTTTGTTTCATTTTCTTTCTGACAATGTTACCAGTTACTCACGCAGCTATTAACTGTTTCTGCCACATATACCTTTGTAATTTGTAGGGCTTCGATCATCTATTTTTTTATAATACGATTATTGGACAACCCATAAAATCCAGTTTGTCTGGATTTCCCTGAAATTAAGTAATTTCCTGCAACCTTCCAAAATATTCAGTACCCAGGATCGATGGTGGCTCGTGTAAACTTTTTTTGCCTGTCGTTTTCCGAATAAAAAAAAAACAGAAACGTTATTTTTTACTCGCGTGAATATCTAGCAGCCAATGGAGTGTGAAAAGGATGTTTCTATTGGTGAGGACTCAAAATGTGCACTTTTAGATGTATATCCTTTTTTTTCATTACGGCCGCCCTACGGGTACGGATATTTTTTGTGACATCTACACATTTTTCGGTCACTGTACGTTTAGTTTTCCATCGCGGCGCGTTCGTGTGCAATGTTTATGGGTTATGTATAATAGTATAATGTATATAGTAAAAACGTGAAATAAATTTGTAAATCATAAAATATGTAAATCAATATTTTATCAAAATTATGAAACGAGAGAAGAAAACAGCATAAAATGTACATAACATTTAAATTCATCGTTCTCGAAATTTTATTACCTATATTCCATATAAAAATATGTAGAAAACATTTTTTTTTTTGTGTTTAGTAGAAAATATAATGTAATATTCATTCATAAACATATTATGTATACACATATATATGTTTATTACATTGTTACGTATATTAATTCTAATTTTATGTATGTATATATGTAAAGTGCAATAATAAATTCAAAATGTTTTCCATTTTGTGTGTGTGTGTGTGTGCGTGTGTATCAGCTTTTCATTTCTTCAAATTGTTAAACTCATAAAACACAGTGAATGAAAATCTTTTTTATATGTACGGTTATTATTTATAATATGGGCCGAGTTATTTTAAAATCGTGGTATTGGGAATTTAAAAATACATCGCCCGTATGAATGTATACATTGCACACGTCTCGCTTTACATTATTTTACATATCTAAACTTTAGAAATAATTCAACCTTGTCTGTGTATATATGTATATGTGTATGAATCTTTTATGCATCCGTGACATAAAATAATAAATTTTCCTAATCCTTGAGCAGCATATCAAGACAGCAGCACAATCAATTTCAATGCGATCGTTAAAGTTATTACGGAGACATAATGCTGTGTGCGTATATATTTACATACATACCAGTTGAATGTACATAGCCATAATATAAAAACTTTAATGCTTTGGTATCTACAGTACGCATACATTGATTTATGTATGATATGAGATAAGATTACATAGATTAAAAAAATCAGATCTTTAATAAAAAAAAATATTCCTCGCAGATATGTACATACATACAAACCAGGCGGTGTATGTGTAAACAGCAGGATAACGTATATGGAATATTATTTTTCTTGAACCTACTACTCCTTCGTAGACATATATATTGTATATACAAGCACGGTTTACCTATAACTGTGTTTAACTTTCATCATATATTCAACAGAGAGCAAACATAGTACCATCATTTTGCTAAATACATTGAAAAAAGGAAATTCTTTTTTTTTTTTTGTTAATTATACAAATATGTAATTTTTTTTTACAATGTACTCGTACATACATATATGTACATTAGCTATATACATAGATAACAGTTCGCATAACATAACTTTAATTTGGAATAATTTATTTTTAGAATTCCTCATTTTAATAAATTAACCAGCCGCGATATATATGTAAGAAAATATATAACTTTGCAAACAGCACTAAAATACCCTCATTATTTTTTTACGGTTTTACCTAGACGTAGTATATTTGGTCTTCTTAAAGTTCGGAAAACAAACAAAAATATAATTGCCGTCGAGTATTTGCTAAAACCTGAAGTGATCAGTTTTATGTGTTTTGCAAACTGCGGTTAGGTAATGATGACTAGAAAATTATGTTAGTCCAAGTTTGATGTGGGGATCCCGGGAAATTAAGATTTTCCAAAATCTATGTAAATAATTGAAAATTTATAAAAATTCGGCCTCTCGAATGTTATGTCTGAAGATGGATATTGGAAAAACACCTCAAATCAATCGATCTCCAGATAAAACTAGTGGCTGAATTTTTATAAATTTTCAATTATTTACGTATGATTTTGGAAAATCTAAATTTCCCAGGAACCCCACGTGAAAATTGGTTTTAAGTCATAGCTATTGGGAAAACACTTCAAATCAATCCATCTCCTGATATAACACTCTAGAGGCTGAATTTTTTTAAATTTTCAATTATTTGCATATGATTTTGGAAAATCTAAATTTCCCAGGATCCTCACATGAAACTTGGCTTTTAGTCAAAGGTATTGTGAAAACACTTCAAATCAATCCATTTCCTGATATAACACTCTAGAGGCTGAATTTTTATAAATTTTCTATTATTTGCATATGATTTTGGAAAATCCAAATTTCCCAGGATCCCCACATGAAACTTGGTTTCTAGTCAAAGCAATTAGAAAAACACTTTAAATCAAGCTTTCTCCAGACATAACACTCTAGAGGCTGAATTTTTATAAATTTTCAATTATTTACAAATGATTTTGGAAAATCTAAATTTCCCAGGATCCCCACGTGAAAATTGGTTTTAAGTCATAGCTATTGGGAAAACACTTCAAATCAATCCATCTCCTGATATAACACTCTAGAGGCTGAATTTTTATAAATTTTCTATTATTTGCATATGATTTTGGAAAATCTAAATTTCCCAGGATCCCCAGAAGAAACTTTTCCTACGAGTATCAATAAAAAATATTTCACAAATGTATTGAATTAATTCAAGAATTAATGATCTGCTTGATCGACATAAATCGGCTGGAAATTATCGGTAATTTTAGTGGTATGATAGAAAAAGTAAATATACTTCAATTCTATTCAATTCAAAACACCAATGTATCTTCAGTATCGATTTTTTTCAGCTGGAAACTATCGGCTAACTTTAACAGGGTCTTTTGTACACCCTCAATACTGTGAATGTGGTGATCGTTATGAGGTCACTAAACTGGTGCTGCATATTTGAGTTGAGGTCTTATTTGTATACAAATTATAGTGCAAATAGTGCATTTTGATCTTGAATCTCGACGAATAAAGCCAAACATGGAGTTGGCTTTCGATACACTCTCACCAATGTGTCTGGAGAATAAATATATCACTGACAAATATTACACCGAGGTCTTTGATTGTTGTGAAGCGTTCAATTAATACCCCATTTATGACATTACCTTACATTTTTGAGTATAAAGTTTTAAATGGTTTAGTTCACATCAATTACAAATTTTGTCAATATCCTCTTGAAGATTGTAAGTGTCGTTTGCGTCATTAATAGATTGAAATATCTTGAGATCATCAGCAAACAAAGGTACACAAAAGTGTTGAATTATATTAGTAATGTTCTCAATAAATATCAGGAAGAGATAGGGACCTATAATAGAACTTTGAGGAACTCCAGATTTTGCCAAACTACGTACGATTGAAACCATTTGTCAAAAATTCATAGAAAACCAAACTTGCCAAGTTTCATTAATATCTGTCGATGTCGAATGGAGTCAAAAGCTTTACTGAAATCAGTGTATATGGTGTCCATTTGCTGATGATTTTCTAAAGCTTTTGTGGTGATGCTAGTAAACTGCTTAGAACTATATTCTTAAAGGAGTTGCAGACTAATATTTCAAATAGTTTAGGTAAAATTGAAATGGTTGCAATTCACCGCGATATCACGATATTTCCAGTTTGCAATGATTTATTAAAGATGAGTTTTAATGGTTTGCAAACTACATCGGGCAATAATTTAATGATGGACGAAGGGATATTATCAATATTTTAATATTTCGTCTTCACCGAACTAGGTTTTGGCGGCTAGATTTATTTCAGCCCCACTAGCATGTATCTGAAAGGGTCTCTATATCTGAACATCTGTACGTTACATTCGATATAGCGACTGTGACCAAAAGTTGTTTGACGAAACTGATGAGTTGGAGCTTATGTATACAATACAGGCCAAAAGTTTTTAATTAATTTTTATAATTTTTTTTTAAAATTAAAATTAAGGTAATCCAAATGTAATCGTTTTTTTTAATCAATATTTTTTTTAATGATGGGCCATATTGTACGTCATTATACGTACATATTTTATACAATACAGAAAAGCTCAAATTTTTGTTCTGTTTAAATTTTTTTATGTTAAATACTTTATAAACTTTTCTCTATTTTAATATTTAAATATCTCAGCATTTTATGTTTAGCTGTAATCAGTAAATATTTAAATTGTATTTAAAAAAAATTTAAAATGGTTTCTGATGTTAAATCCTCATATTAAAGTTAAATTATTTTTGTTTACGTAAAAGCTCTAAAAAAAAACTGGTAACTGGCTATCGAATAACATGTAGTCATTATCACGTTGTGTGATGAAGGTTACTCATATGCTTGAAGTCTGCCGTACCAGAAAGATCAAGGACTAAATGGAAGAACACTTGTGAAGAAACCACTACTTTCGAAAAAAAATCTAAATGAATTTTGTTCTAGACATCCCGACGAAAAATGGCTTCCAATCCGTGTCATTCCTACAGTTAGACATGGCCGTTCTGTGTTGATATGGGGTTACTTTGGGTCGAGCATTAGAGATTTGGTAGAAATTGCGGAATTATGTTACTCTCAATACTCTGTCGTGCAGTTATTCAAGCAAAAGACGGCCATATCGATAAGCGCTCAATTAAATCCTTCTTTTAAATTTTTTTTTTGCTTGTCATTTCAATATGAGATAGAAATAAATTAAATTTAATTTAATTAAAATAAATTTATGATAAAACATAAAAGACAATGTTTTATTTATAAAAATAAAATCGACCAACAGCTTTTCGCCTATAGTGTATAACAGGGTGCTCCTCAGGTTAGCCCCGTTTTCACGGAATCAAGTGTAAAACGCGTAAATTATCTAATCAATTTTTGGGATCAATTTTTTTAATAAAATTCAGTCTGATCATTAAGATTGAATGAGCGACGATTTCAAAAGTTTATCTATGTGCGGAATGGATCAATGTTTCCTAAGCATTTTCCTTCAAAAATTGTTTTTTAACTTCTCCTTTCGACGTTCGATATCGACAAATTATTCGTATTTTGTCACGTTTATTGTCCTGTACAGCACACTCCAATTGGGTTACCACTGGGAGCCATACAATTTCGCATACTTAATTAAGAAATTCGTTAACACCACACCATACTTTTTTCTGGTAGTATCATAATATTTAATACCTCGCAAAAAGTCGCCATAGATGTCTGAAGATTAAGACTGAAACCTGGCTTGTTATGGCATTTTTAGGTAATGGGTACATCTTTCCTATGGCAACGCAAGTAACAAATTATTTTAACCAAATTTTCATTATAGTCGTCTGAAGTCATCCTAGATATCGATTACCAAACGTAATTTTTGATCAAAAAGAAATTTTTGATGATGGTTTTCGATCGGTAATTTATCGACAGTAACAATTTGAGCTTATCAAAAACGAAAAAACTCAAAGAGATTTTTGATGATGGTATTCGATCGTAGTGTATCGACAGTAACAGTTTGAGCTTATCAAAAACGAAAAAACTCAAAGAGACTTTTGATGATGGTATTCGATCGGTAATGTATATCGACAGTAACAGTTTGAGCTTATCAAAAACGAAAAAACTCAAAGAGATTTTTGATGATGGTATTCGATCGTAGTGTATCGACAGTAACAATTTGAGCTTATCAAAAACGAAAAAACTCAAAGAGATTTTTGGTGATGGTATTCGATCTGTAATGTATCGACAATAACAATTTCGTTTATCAAAAATGGATAAACCGACAGAGATTTTTCGACGTGAAGTCTCAAAATAGATTAATCCAGATTTTTATTTTTATTAGATTGTGTCACTTCACACATGTGAGGTTGGCACACAATCCTTCGGCAGTTCGTCTGCCAATTACTTTTTAATAGAGAGCCCATATCATTAAGAAATGCATATGTCCTCGTTACATTTCTTTTTGTCTCTATAAATTACCGAAAGAGGTGCTTCTCTGCAGGCAGCATCTACCCAGTTACTCTTCAAACACTTGGTCCCACTATGGTGGTGATTATAGGATTTATTATAAACGGAACGTTTTCACTGATTTACTTTTTGTACTGTTTGATATCACGTCAAAATACGGTTTACCACTGTCGAGATAAAATAATAAAAATCCAAAACGATTTATTGCCTATATAAGCACCTTTTAAATGTCTGTAATCAAAACTACATTCCACCATTTTTGTTGAGATGCTCATATAACATAGCAATATAAGTTACGGTATAGGACTGATCTTGTTAACTCACAACTAATCGAAATAATTTATTTTGAGCAGTATGTTGGTTGCATATCGTTATATATGGCATTTCCGTATAAACCTACACCGCGGTAACCAAAACTTTACGTTTCCATATTATCTGTCTGTCAGACATATGATATTATTGTGTATTGTATACTGTGCCATCAAATTTACATTAACATGAAAAAAAAAATTTGAATATCCTGTTTCGGTAATAACTGAAATATATGTATTAAAATCAACCCACAACAAAACAAATTTGAATCATTTTTTAAATATATAATATAGACAGACGGAAGAATCATCACACGCCACGCACATATACAGCAAAAAAATAACCCACATTTCTAATGTGTTTATGACACAAGATTTATCTGGCGAAGAGATGAGATTCTAAATTCAAAAAGTAAAATTATCATAAAATCAATAAATTTAAATTTTATTCTTAAATTACTTCCTGTCAAAATAATCTTATCGCACATCAAAATCAAAAAGACATATTATGAATGAATTATATATAAATAAATTTCGGTTGTGCTATACTATATCAGGCATACATATGTATATACCCACACATAACCGATCGATAACCCATTTATCTTGAAATTTGGCACACTGTCTCGCAATAATAAGGTGCACGAACCTCTCGAATTTCGAAATTTTTAATTGAATAATTTTGTCTCATCGTCTTACACATAGCTCGCGATACTTTAATAATTTATTACACTTCATATTTGATTTATGGAAATTTAAACGCACTTACTCGTACACCAGAGCAAAAAACAAAAAATGTTATTAAAATAACTTTCAAAGTGATATTTTATTTTCCACTCCAGTGTTTTTCGTATTTATATACATATACAAAAAAAGTATATGAAACAAAGGAAAGCGGGAAAACTTGGTTCGACCAAAAAACGAGAGAAAATAAAAGGAAGAAAAATCAATTTTTGTGTATTGTACACGTACCTATGTACATGTACACATTCAGATTGAAAGACGTATTTGGGATAGGTCTCAACCTGAAATATCTAAAAAATAAAATTTATAAACAAATCACGATTTGAAAATGTCAAGGGTTGGCAGATGTGTGTTATCATCGCACATACACATAATCCTTTATTTACATATATACATATACATTATATATACTTTCCAGGGAAATTAATACCATTTTGCTGCGATTTGGACATATTCGGATATTTTATTTCTTTTTTGCTCCTGTTGCTACTTATAATTGGTTTGAAATAACTAACGAAATAATTTATCCAGCATAATCTGAATATTACAAAATGATCCTTTTAGCATCATGTATCCGTGCTATATTGTCATTTTGAATTCGTAATAGATAAATCATGTCTTATATATACTCGTACATGTACATAAATAACGTTTCACAATTTCATACTACGAGTATATAGAAAGATATACTCTTGGGTATTTTAAATAAATGTGTTTCGAAATACGCGCGTTTGTATATATTTTTAAACTAAATTTTTATAAATCAAAAGTACAATTGAATTATTTATATGTGTGACACGATGCGGGTTGAAACGTTGGCAATGACAGTATTTACCACGTAAATAATTGATAAAAATGATAGTTTTATTCAGATTTTGGAATGATTGTTGAATTTATGAATTCATATACGGTAAATTCTAATAAATTGGGAAACTTTTAAAAATACATTGAAATATCTCGAGACCAAATTTTAATCGACTTTGCCACATAGTAAAACACCAGCAGCCACATAGTAAAACACACGAAAAAATGTCCAGAACTGTTGCAAGCTAATTTTTCGTGTGCTTTACTATGTACGTTGGTGCCAAAGTCCACTAAAACCTAGAATCGATTATTTTTTGTTTTCTATTATTATTTATTAACTATAATAAATAGAATTTTATAAACAAATAAAATTTCAGTACCAAATTTTAGTCAACCTTGCCAAGCACTCACATAGTAAAATACACGAAAAATTGTTCAGCACTGATGCGAGAACATTTTTTGTATGTTTTACTACTTGAATGTTCGGGAAGATCAACTAAAATTTGATTTCGCGATATTTAAATTTATATTATTATTATTGTATTGATTGTATTTTTGTTTATCCATATGGCTCCTGATTTCCTCTTGCTCAGGTCTTACTACAGTCGGAGTAGATCAGTTTTTGATTTTGATTTATATATGTATATATAAAAATGCATTCCTATTTTCCTTGGTCACGCCATAACTTGAGAACGACTTTACCGATTTCATTCATCTTTTTTTAAGCGCTACAACTATAAAAAAACAGTCAGTTTTTTGTTTACTTCAAAAAAAGTAAAAATATTATATTTTAATTGAATCAATTTAGGTAAGTTGAGTGAAAATGTTAAACCAAAAAAACAATCCCGTTAGTTTATGCATCTGTATCGGTTGGCATCTATCGATCAAAAAGTTAATTTATTAATTTCTTAGTGCACAGTCCATTCGATCGGAACGTTTATCCAGTTTTCAGTTGGTGCAGTGATTTTTGGTAAGTTTTGATATATACTGACAAATGGTATACATATGGTTATACAGAAACACAAAGGAGGTACATTTTTTGTTTTCAGTTGAATTTTGGTTCTTCAAAATGTCACCAATTAGATGTAGAAATATATATATATAATATATATATATACATATATATATATACATATATATATATATATATATATATATATATATATATATATATATATATATATATATATATATATATATATAATATAAATATATATATATATATATATATATATATATATATATATATATATATATATATATATATATATATATATATATATATATATATATATATATATATATATATATATATATATATATATATATATATATATATGTACATATATATACATACGAGCACGCCAAACTGATGAGCAACGCGACGCGCGAAATGAAGTTGAACGGAATGGATGGAATTGAAATCAACAACGTAGAAATATCGCGTTTAATTGCTATCAAGCTGCATTCAATTATAATGTGGCGATCGATTACAGTTCACTGCAAATCGTTGCTATTGGACCAATGAACGTTGTGTGTCCACATCGCAAGGCATTTAAGTTTAAAAATGTAGCCACTGGATTGTGTTGCGCTAGTGGTAAAGTCAAATTGACGCCGTTGGTATCGCCACCAGCCACTACATTCATTGGTTTCCGGAAATGGGCCAGATTCTTAACATTTTTTGATTCATATCCAGAAATACAATAATTTCTTTCAAATGACGTCATTTAGCACAACAAATGTTATTCGAGATAATTTTATGTCTATATACTTTCAAGGTAAGTATAATGGGAAACAATAAAGTTTTACCACCATGTGGCTGGTGCTAAATACGTTGGCAGCTTTCAATTGACATGGTGTAAAGTACGTTGGAAGCTATGAATTCCCAAAAGCAACCAGAAGTGAGTGAGTTTACAGAAGTTGATGGGGAATGGCTGTGCTACCAACGTATTTAGCTAGCCACATGGCGGTACAAGCACTTCGCTATATACAATTACCTATATTACATCTATTTACCCATGCACATTCAGGGTCAAATATATCATCGAACAGGTTTTTAAATTGTCACCGGCTAGTGACTACAAATTTGTGCAGACTTATTTTATGGACCATTCAGTAAGACAAGTCGATCAGCGTTGTGCACACAATAATTCGGTGAAAAGGCCAATTGTGGAGCAACTCCAAACATTTTCCATCAACATAACGATTTGGTTGCAATAATCAATACCTCATTAGACCACATGCCATCTGATAACAACAAAATTGTCATCAATTGATAAGACACGGAAGTCCGCGACATATATGAATGGATACGATCAAGATGCTATATCGTGTGTACGTTCACGTGTAAATCTACAATGGACAGAAATTCGACAAGAATTATTTCCTGGCCAATCACCCATTGATCGTCATGACATCACCGCAAGGGTGTTAAACAAAACAAATTAAATCACTCAAGGATTTTATTGTTAAGTATCGCGTGTTCGGCAAGATGCGGTGCTGGATGTATTCAGTCGAGTGGCAAAAACGCGGATTGCCACATGCACATATCCTCATTTGGTTGGTTAAGAGCATAAGACCGAATGAAATCGATGATGTGATATCAGCGGAAATTCCCGCTAATGAAGAAGATCCACTGTTACATGAAGTTGTTACAAAAAATATGATAATCGTTGGGTTGTTCCGTTTTCACCGTCACTCTCCAAGACATTTAAAGCACACATATAAACACGTGAACAAGGGCTCATGGCTGATGAAATAACTCAATAACTCAAATGGGCCGCTATGTTAGCAGTAACGAATCGATGTGGCGTATTTTTTCATTCGGTATATACAGAAAATTATGACTGCCGTACATTTGCGAAATGGTCAAAAAGTGTGTTTCACAGCTGAGAACGTATTACAACGAGCTGACATGCCGCTATCGACAACATTGACCGCAGCTTGTTTCAAATATGCCATTATGATAATTTTGAACGAACGCTGCTTTAATCAGCGAAGGCGATTATTTTTATTTTCGTTTATACTGTTAGTGAATGTTCGTGGCTCAACATCATTCCAACATCTGCGAACTGTTAACGTATGGGGTTACTAGAGAATAACACTCATTGGGACCACACTCTCGAAGTTGCTGTGATTTCGTCAAATGCTAAACAAATACCAACATTGTTTTCTATAATTTTTTCTACATGCTTCCCATCAACACTGATTGATTTATGGAACAAACATAAACAAGAGTTGAGATGCGCAGCCCAATACGACCCCGAAGCATTGAGAGAAGCCGTTGAAAGAAACGTTCCCTTTCTAAATCAGCAACAGAAATAAAAATATACGCTCATGAAAGTAGTGAAAGTAGTTTTTAATATCATTGATTTTGGCAACGATTCGATCGCAAAATGGGATTGCACTGGCTTCATCAGGTATTGCTCATCCAGCACTCAAATTGCCGTTGAAGATTTAAGAAACTACCAAAACCGACTTGGTGATGCAATGATTCTATTGGCAGGTGATTTTCGACAAGCATTGCCAGTGATTCCACGATCAACGCCAGCCGACGAACTTAATGTCTGTTTCAAGTCGTCCATTTTATACGTCAAAACACTCAAATTAAATATGAACATGTGAGTCGAATTAGAACGACCGATCTGGAGAAGTTTTTTCCAAACAATTGCTCTACATTGGTCATGGCAAAATTCCTGTTGACACATCGTCTGGATATATTACATTCTCTGCAAATTTTTGCCACTTTACTGAATCAAAGACCGAATTCATCGAGATGGCGTTCCCACACATTGCTCAAAATTACAAAAATCATGTTAGATTGAGCGAACTTGTTATATTGAATGCAAAAGACATTGTTGTCAACGAAATTAACTTTCAAATTCAAAATAATGCAACTGACGAATTCATTGATGCCAATTGGTTGCTTCCGTTACTAACCAAGATGATGTTGTCAACTATCCAACGGAATTGTGAAATTCGCGGGAATTACCACCTCATAATCTACATTTAAAAGCCGGATCAGAGATCATTATGGTTCGGAACATGAACCAGCCACGTCTTTGTGCATTATAGAATATCTTGCTTAATAAAAAAGATTTTGGGATCTATTTGTGAATGTCCAGGTTTCCACAGATGCAGTGCCTCGACTATGTACTTTTAAATCCCTTCCATAATATGTCAGTTTAAAAATGGAACCTCGGTTCCTCACGACCCTGTAAACCATAACGTAGTGTACTTCTTTCACAACTTTTCCATATACATGCATCTATATGATGCACTAGAGAGTTCATTAGAATGCCATACGTAGTTAGCAAACGGTAATGGATTTCGGTTTTGATGACTTGTTGGTGGCAAGTCGAACGCGACAGGTGACTTGGTATAAGCCGAATACACAGTGTGGAGCTCTAGAGGCTCTAGATTATCCACTGTGATAGTCATCGAAGAATCTCTGGCTAAATCAAAAAGTGTAATGACGTCAAATTCAAATCGATGACTGAAGGCTGTCTTCAAAAACTACCATCATGCAAGAAGCGGAGGAACCTTTCGACGTGGCGGTACTGAGCAAAAAGATGTAGCGGTACTGAGCAAATAGAGGCTGTCAGCTGTATCTCTGTGGAAATATCTTCAGACCAGCCACTCGAAGATAAGTAGATCTAGGAATAGATCGGACCATTTGTCCTTCAAGACAATCTTGGAGGAGCGGGTCATTATCCGAATCTATGCATTTTTTACAGGTGGGTTCAAGCCAGACGATAAAATAGGAGCGGAAGTCTTATGTGATAAACTGAATGTAAATATTTTCGTTCATCTCCCGGATTAATGCAGTGTGTACCAAGTGGAGGTGATTCTCCGTCCTTTCGGAGAACATGCGAGAAGGCTAGGTCTGGAAGCAAATAACTTCAGCAGAAGCTAATAGATGAGGAGGGGGAAAACATCTAGTTCACTTCCTATGCTCATATCCGGCATTGGCACGAATAAGGCACAAACATATGGGAGGTTCGTAATGAACAGTCTCCCGAAAACTGCTTGTGAGCAGGACGATAACCTAAATACCTACTTCTGCCCTTGTTTAAATGATGTTCTCAAGCGCTATTTTGCCACAATTGAAGCATAGAGGAGTAGAAAAATATATTATCGATCCAGCTAGCACTTATACAAATCCTGAGAGGCCCACAAGAATCTCGGGATTGAAGGGATTGAAGTCCATTAAATTTTACTACAAAAGTCTTTATTTTTACATCCTGCCATCACCACAACAAATTCATGATAGTAAAGGTAATACGTGTACATCGATTTGTAGGACTTTATTTTGGAGAACAGTGAAAACAGTAGTATTGTGAAAACAGAACTTCTGTCATTTAACAAAACCATCATTGTATATTGTAAATGGCTACCAAAATAAAATTTCTGGAAAGTCGTTTTCAGTTAGCCGACTCTATGGAGAATGTGCAATAAATGTGCTAAATCGGAAAATCAATTATTTTTTATTTTTTACTTTAAAGTTTTGAAATTTCTTCTATAAACCAAAATTTTAATTCAAATTCTAAACTCAAATTCCGAAATTAGAATGTTATGCAAATCATTTGAAGTAAAATTCATTTTCTACTGAAAATTCTGAAACCGCATTGAATTCCAAAAACTGTTCAATATGAAACCAAATTTGTAATTTCTGATATTTTACTTAAAATATCAAACGCAAGCGTAAATTGAACAAACATAAACGTAATTATGAGTTTTCAAGTCCTTACATTACCACGCTATAGGGGCTGGACATCTTTACATAATTCAATTTTTAAATACAAATCATAAATTATAGGTTCTATGGTATCTTCAGATCTCTAGAAAAACACTTTGAGAATCACTGTTCACAAAATAAGATTAAATTAATGTGGAAATAATAGCGGGTGGTGCTATATATTAATAGCTTTAAATATAAAATACATAAATTAATTAAAACCCCCCCTCGATAAATAAATAAAAACAAATTAAATTAAATAAACAATAATTTAATTTAGATAAATTAAAAATTGAATTGAAATCACACTATGCGATTTTTTTTTTTAAATTAATTTTTTTTAGCGCACTTAAAGATTGTAAACATTGAAATTTATGAACTCTATATATACATTTGTATACACAACGGGAGGAATAGCTTCACGAACGCCACTCGATGCGATGATTAAATTGATCTTGGCAACCGAAATTGCATGCCGCATGTTCATCGCACACAACAGTCAGTGTGCGTGTGTGTAAGCGTATAATGGTTTTTAATTGATTGGCATATAAAATATAATTAAATTACGGTTTGGATTGTAATAATATTATTTTATTATTAAATAAATAATCGATATAATTAAATTAAATAAATAAATAATAAAAACATTTTTATTTATTTTTTTTTTCAACAAATTGGTGCTATTTATTTTTTTGTGGCCATTAAACTGGAAAATTATTCATAAAACAATTTTGGTAAAAGGTGGCCGCTTGTATATAGAAAATTATGATTTTCCTTTTTATTTGCGTATCCTTTTTTTCGTCTATATCAGTTATAAATAAATATTTGATTTTGAAATATTTTGAAATTGTGGTGACAGTTTTGCGTTTTCCCTTTTTTTTGTTTTTTTTTTTTTTTGCCTGACTTTCTTCTAAAGAAAAGGTAAAATATTTTATTGAATATTTATGTATAGAAGAGATGAATAGGGTGCTGTCATCGTCAGATTCGTAAATAGGTAAATTTGACGGGACCTAATTACTGGTAAGCGTTGTGGGAAATTGTTGATTGTACGATTAAAACTGATGGTAATGGAAGAACAAGTCAGTTGACTCTTTTGAAATATCATTGTAATGGGACGTATCTATCGGTAGTAATGAAATACGGGTACCAAAATATTAAGACACCTTTGATAGTGGTCAGCGTTCCTTTAACTTTATTCGAATTTTGTTTTAAACTTAGGGCTACGGAACTTCATCAAATTAAATTACAGGTACCTTATACATTTTATTCTACCTAATTTGATGAAATATTCAAAAACAAGTTAACAAATACAGTATTAAATTGTGTACACTTCCATTCAATTCTGTCCAATGCTTTCTTTTTTCTATAAATTCGTGCTATCCTTAAATAATGGCTTTATCGGGCCTGTTGTTGCATTCTGTTGGTAATATAATCCCTTTATGGATTTGTGGTGGCAACAATGTAAAATACCATTTGTAATAATTGTAATCAAGTTTAGTAATTTCTATTGTATTCATTTGTTTTACATTGTATTAGTGTGAATTACTGTATTCTTGTAAAGATGAAATTTTATAAAAATTGTAACCAGTCGACAACAAGTAATTGCCAAATAATCATCATCTCTAAAACTGTTTTGTTATGTCAATCTAATTCAAACAAAATTAATAAATTAATATTTAAATAAAATATTATAACTAATAAAAAATAAATAAATATAGTTTTGTAATTAAAATCAATCAAAAGAAACTATAAATGGTGACCCCGACGTGATTTACCGAACTGTAATACATAACAATTAACAATTTATAACATACGAGTACATAACAGTTTAAAATACACAGTCAATGTGACAAAATCGTGTTATATTTGTGTCAAATTAAATTGAAACTATAGATTGATTATTAATAAATTATAGTCGGTTAAAAAAGTGCAGTGTAATTAAATTCGTGTGCGTATACACACGTCTCATTGATATCGAAGACATATTTGCCAATAAATTAACATTAACTTGAAGTACTCAATTTAACGGTACAAACACACGACTATTATAAACCAAGCACAGCGTCAACATTTTGCAACATAACGTGTACACTCAAACACAATGACAAATGGAAAAGCAGATGAAAGCAATACATCAAATATGAGTGCTAATGAGGAAAAATCGGGTAATGAATTGAATCCAATATATTCTAGAGTGCCGATTCCACGAATTAACTATGAAAATATTGAGACATATTTTCTTCAATTGGAATCGTGGTTCTCAATACAATCAATCAGATCGGATTTAAATAAATTCAACACCATAGTTGCGACGGTCGACAATAGATTATTGACACAAATTCATGATGCGGTACACAATCCACCAGATGCAAATAAATATGAAAATATTAAGCTTGCAATTATCAAAAACTTTTCTGATTCCGAGCAAAAGTGAATTCAGAAATTAGTATCCGGTCTACAGTTAGGTGACCGTAAGCCATCACACCTACTTAATGATTTGAGGAAATTGAAACCAAATATTGGCGATGATCTACTTAAAACATTATGGATGAACCGTTTACCAGTGCAAGCCAGATCGATTGTTGCTGCAGCAAAAGGATCGTTAAGCGAATTAGCAGCCGTTGCTGATGCGGTACTTGAACAATTGGATTTCAGTAGCATTCAAGCTACAGAATATGAATATGGATCAGGCAGTACAAATAATCAACAAGCAACTTCATCGGATCATAGTACAACCATAGCTACATTAGAAAATGCGTTGATGAATTATCAAAACAATTACAACAAGCACGATTTCAACCTCGTTCATCATCTCGAAGTCGATACCAAGGCTTACCAAAACGAGATAGAACTCCAAATAGACCAAAAAGATCGACTACGTGTTGGTATCACCGAGAATATGGCGTAGGAGCAAAAAAATGTATTGAACCGTGTAATTTTAATTCAAGGCCATGTGACAATAATCCTACAAATTCAAAAAACCAATAGAAAGCACATCGCCAGTTTCAAACATCAACAATCAAATCATTGAAACTGGACTCCAGCAAAAACCATCAAATGAGCTAAATCATCAATCAACCAAAAACGAAACATCGATCGCAACACAACCAATCATCAATCTACAAACAATAACATCATGCGAGAATAATTATCAAATAAATCGACTATATATCTTGGAACCATCGCTCAACAAGCAATTTTTAATAGATAGTGGAGCAGACATATCCGTTCTTCCGTCTTCATCAACCAATCGTCCAGAACTAAAACCAAATGTTTGTTTATTTGCAGCCAATGGAACTCCGATCAAAACATTTGGAAAAAAGCGTGCTAAAATAAATCTAGGACTTCGCAGATGTTTTGAATGGACATTCGTTATTGCAGATGTTAATTCACCTATCATTGGTTCTGATTTTTTAGCATATTACGATCTTTTAATAGATGTAAAACGAAATATGTTAATTGACAATAAAACTCGCCTCGAATCTTGTGGAACTTCAGTGTCTAACTTAGGTATTAGTATAATTAAAACTTATAATACTGATCATACATTTGCAGGTTTGCTGCACGAATACAAGGATATCACACAACTTAGTGTCAACAAGACAAAAACAACAACAAATGTAACCCATCACATCGAGACAGTTGGACCACCAGTTTATGCGGAAGCCAGACGCCTATCACCCGAAAAATTAGAAGCCGCTCGATCAGAATTCGAATATCTGATGAAAATTGGAGTTTGTAAAGCATCCAAAAGTAATTGGTCCAGCCCGTTACATATGGTTAAAAAGCCAGATGGTTCATGGAGACCATGTGGAGATTATAGAGCTTTAAACTCAAAAACTACACCTGATCGATATCCGTTGCCATTTTTGCAAGATTTTACTTATTTACTACATGGCAAAAACATTTTTTCTAAAATTGATTTACAAAAGGCATTTCATCAAATACCAATTGAGGAATCCGATATACCCAAAACGGCCATAATAACACCATTCGGACTATATGAAATCAATTATATGACGTTTGGTTTATGTAATGCCGCACAGACCTTTCAACGTCATATTCATCACGTGCTGAGGGGATACGATTTTGTGTTTCCTTATATAGATGACCTATTAATTGCATCAACGGACATCAATCAACATGAGGAACACATTCGTTTAATATTTGAACGGTTACGTGAATTCGGTCTATGTATAAATCTTGCAAAATGCCAGTTTGCAAAACCAGAAATACAATTTCTTGGTTATCTTGTAACACCATCGGGTGTTAAGCCACTACTAGAGAAAGTTAGTGTTATTAACAATTTTAAAATTCCGGAAGTAGCTAAGGAACTCAAGCGATTCCTAGCAATGATAAACTTTTATCGACGATTTATACCGAATGCAGTTAATAATCAAATGCATTTGCAAAAACTCATCAAAGGCAATAAAAAAAATGATAACACAAAAATCGAGTGGGACGACGAAACAATTAGTTACTTCAAACAGTGCAAACTGGATTTAGCCGAAAACACCTTATTAGCATATCAAGCAAAAGACGCCGAATTATCGCTTTGCGTCGATGCATCGGATTTTGCAATGGGTGCAGTACTTCATCAGTCCATTAATCGAGAAACACTACCACTCGGATTTTATTCAAAAAAATTCACTGACACACAGCGAAAATATAGCACATACGACCGGGAATTGACCGCAATGTATCAAGCAGTTAAATATTTCCAAAATATGATTGAAGGCAGGCAATTTTATATTCTCACCGATCACAAACCATTGATCTATGCATTTAAGCAAAAATTGGATAAATCAGCACCACGTCAAATTCGTCAACTTGACTTTATCAGCCAATACACAACCGATATACGCCATATTGCTGGTAAAGAGAATATAACAGCCGATTTACTATCACGAGTCGACTCAATCGAGAAATTTTCCATCAATTTTGAAGAGATTGGTCAACACCAGCAACAAGACGAAGAGTTAAAATTCATATTGCAAAATAGCGGAAAATATTCATTAAAACTTCAGAAGCTTGCTATTCCTGGAACATCAGCAAAAATATATTGCGATATTGTCAACGGATTAATTCGTCCTTTCATCACAAAACCATTTCGATCAATAACTATAAAAAAATTGCACGATCTAGCTCATCCAGGCATTAAAGCGACTACCAGGCTTATTACTCAAAAATTCGTATGGCCTGGCATAAACAGAGAATGTGCACAATTTGTAAAGTCATGTCTCCAGTGTCAACGATCGAAAATTCATAGGCACAACCATTCAAAAATACTAACGACAATCCAACCAAACCAGCGATTCGAGCATATAAACATCGATGTGATTGGTCCTCTACCGCCATCAAATGATTACCGTTACTGTTTGACGATAATCGACAGATTCACTAGATGGCCGGAAGCAATACCAATCGCAGACCAAACAGCTGAGACAGTAGCCAAAAATTTAATTTCTGGATGGATTTCACGTTATGGTACACCGCTTCGAATAACATCAGATTTAGGCAGACAATTTGAATCTACATTGTTTCAAGAACTATCTCGCCTACTTGGCATCAATCATTTAAAAACTACGAGCTACCATCCACAAGCCAACGGAATGATTGAGAGATGGCATCGCAGTCTTAAATCATCAATAATGTGCCATCAATCACCAAAATGGTCAGAATTATTACCAACCATTTTACTAGGACTCCGATCAATTTACAAAGAGGACATTGAAGCAACACCAGCAGAATTGGTATATGGTACAACATTGAGATTACCAGGTGAATTATTTATATCAAGTAAAAATATTTTGCAATCCGAATTTGTGGATGGATTTCGACGAGCAATGCAGCAATTACAACCAGTTCCAGCGTCAAATCATAACACGAAAGAAAATGTATTTATCCATAAAGATATATGGGACAGTACGCATGTTTTTGTACGTGTAGACGCATTGCGACCGGCCCTATCTCAACCATATGAAGGGCCATTTAAAGTGCTCAAGAAAAACTCAAAATATTTCACGATTTTGCGATCACAAAAGCCTACGAAAGTTTCAATTGATCGTATTAAACCGGCATTCCTTACAGTACCACAGGAACCGTCCATAGTTTGGAATAAAACAAATATACCGTCAAGTTAAACATCTTTAGAAAAAAGTAACACTGATATGACATCATCATCTGCACAACATAATTTACCACCACCGGCTATACATCAACCATCAACTGGCGTTACTACTAGAACTGGAAGAAGAGTCGTCATAATTCTAAGATATAGGTAACACCAGTCTAGTGGGGGAGTACTGTGGTGGCAACAATGTAAAATACCATTTGTAATAATTGTAATCAAGTTTAGTAATTTCTATTGTATTCAATTGTTTTACATTGTATTAGTGTGAATTACTGTATTCTTGTAAAGATGAAATTTTATAAAAATTGTAACCAGTCGACAATAAGTAATTGCCAAATAATCATCATCTCTAAAACTGTTTTGTTATGTCAATCTAATTCAAACAAAATTAATAAATTAATATTTAAATAAAATATTATAACTAATAAAAAATAAATAAATATAGTTTTGTAATTAAAATCAATCAAAAGAAACTATAGATTTAGAACATTCAACTGGTCCCTTACTGTGTCAACAATTTGGCTCCAATAGTTGCTATCCTGAGCATTGTCATTGTACTGTCTTGGACCATCTGAAGAAGCCGAGTCGTTCTCTACACCATGTAGTCATCGTCGAGTGCAACGAACACAGATTTTATTATCCTCACCCACACTGTTATCGTGAGTGATAAGAGAAATATTTCAAACACCTAACTTCCTCAAACGTGTAATGGAAACTACTAAAAACTGATGCACCATTGTCCATAACTCATGCACCGTTGTCCCCATAACGAGAAAAGTCCAACAGAAGCTGAAAACTCTAGAAGCGGATCAAGTATTTCTTTCCGCAACATCTAATATCGCCAGTCCAATCAGATGCTTGCATATTAGATGTTGCGCTGAGGTGTTTCAGTTTTACGAAAGATGTACTCCATCCAACATGAGATTAAATAGTATCGGAGACAGAGCATCTCCCTGTCCGAGTTAACTGCAAAAATTCTCGATAGCCTGTTTTCATTCCTAGGTTGTCCAGGCCAGACCACAAGCTCTCTGAATTGATCGAGACAACTTGCCGGAAATCCAGGAACACCTGATGTACGGGGATGATCATCCCATAGTATTTAGATAGAATGATTCGCAGCGAATAGACCTGATCAGCGACTGATCGATTCGAACGAAATCCTGATTGATAGTCGTCCGCTATATGGGTGATTCTATCCAATGATGTAGGACAGCAACTTGTATCTTGTGCAAAGGAGAACTAAACCGCGATTCTTGCATTTCAAGCGGCCTTCCTTCTTTAGGATAGGACATATATCGTGGCCACTTTACTTTGGGCAGGCATAACTTCGTTCACCATAATAATCGAGTAAGGTTGAAAAGACAGTTCTATAAAGTGTCCCCTCCTATCTCTTACCTCTTATTTATTAATGCAGTTCACACCAGGTGAGCGGTTTCGTTTTAATCTTTGCATGGATGGATCTCGGAGCAAATCTCCGCAATATGTATTTGTGTTGACTCAAATTCAGTCTCTGTCTTCTCATGATGAACACCAAGCATGTCTGTAAATTGTCCACTCCATGTGCCGAGTACTGCGTCGATATTAACACAGGGATTTATGTCCCGGTCCCGAATGGCGGTTGATGCAACCCTGAAAGTATAGTGTAATCCAGTAATTACTTTCAAGAAATTACGCGAACTACGATCATTGCTGAATTGTTGTACTTTCAGAACCTCGGCCTACCACCATTCTCGCTTCTTCCGCCTACAAATCTATCTATAGCCTACAGGGCTATATTTTGTTGCTCAACCGCAAACGACACTCGTTATCAAACCAATCATTCTTGGGTCTGACTTTCACTATACCTAAAGTCTGTTGAGCAGCACTGACAACCGAAGTTTTCAGTGCCTCCCAGACAGAGTTCATACAGTCAGACTGGTAATTAGCTCGCTCAATGCTGTTGCTGACAAGATCCTGATATCGTTTCTTTTGATCTTCATTTATCAGACCTTCACAGTCGAAACGTTCCATGCATTTCGCTGTGTTCCCAGACTTGTACGAAAACTTCCACCGTAGCTTTGCAGCGACCAAATAGTGATTGCTACCTATGTATTTGGTTGCTGACCGATAAGTTCTCACATCCTGCACAACCCGAGCTCGCCCTTTGAAATTAACACGTGATCAATTTGGCTGCGGGAAGTTTTGCGAGGATGGATCCATGTTTCCAAATGTATTTGTTTGTGACGGAAAAATTTGCTTGCTACTCTAGAGCAATTGCAAAGTACATCATTCTCTCACCATTATCGGTCGCCGTTTCGTGTCGGTTGTACGGACCAATGTTTTCACACAAGTCGGTCTGATTTCTGCCCCCGACCACAGGGACCAATTTGATACAGTCTGGAAATCATAAGTTTCCCGGTTTCATCACACATATTTTTCGAAACTATAGCAATTCTGCTTAAGTCCCTAAAACATTTAACCCTTAATCTTTCTAATTTAGGGTCATTAGTTGAGTGAGGTTGATTTAAGAATTACATATTTAATATGTTTGTATATATGGAATAAATGCTTCATTTTCGTCATGTGAAGAATTCGATTGAAATTTGACCATGTAACAATAGCATTGAGATATTTAAATTTGTGGATAATTTGTTACCGGGGAACACGTTGGAATTAGCACAAGTTGACTTCATTTCTTGAAATATATCAAGTTTCATGAAATCTTTCCGATAACCAACCATAGTATACCAGTTATTTAGTATAGTTCGTTATTTACAGTTGTTTCTTACATTTGGACAGCGTATAGAATAATTACATTATTTCCCGAATATTCAATTCTGATGGTCTTTTTGACAGGAAATAGAAATTTCGTGATTTAAAAACTAAATTGTCCGAAACATTTTATTTTTACAAAACATAGAAATCAACGCGTCAGAAGTTCACAGATTTTCTTTGAAACTTTCAGATAATATAAGCTAACTAGAAATAGCTTTGAAATGTTTAAGAAGTGATTTGGATTATTCTTAAAATTTTGTACCACAAGTTTTCGCATATTTAGATTAGACCAACTTAATTCTGATGGACAATACAGTTTTGCAGAATTTAAATTATAACTCTAACTATTTGTTTGAAGTTTGTCCAAAGTTTGTCTTAAAGTTACAAAAACAACAATTAGGACAGATTTGGAACAAATTTATCACGTCTGCCCAAAAGTGTAAAGTTTTTCCCATTAAACTAATCAGTAGCCTAATTCTATAACGAATAAGATAACGTGAAAACGCGAAAACGAGTACTTTACAAGTTTTCATACCAAAATGGTATTCTATAACTTTACACCAAGATAAATTAAAAAATCGGTAAGATATTAAACGTCAATAAACTACACATACAATTTATCTTGTGTAGTTCGTTTTCACGGATAAAACTTTAAAATTTAAAACGAAAATTTCACGAAGAAGGCGGGCTAGTGCCGAATAAAAAAACCATGTTTGTCCTTGTTACTCTTTATATTATATTATGAAATGAAACACTAACAAAACGTCAAAGTGGTTTTAGACACGATAAAATTATTCAGCAAGAAAAAATTTACACGCTGACTACTTTGTTTTATAGAATACCATTTAAACTAAATAAGATAGAAATTGTGTAAATTTTTTTTGTGTAAACTTTTTCAATGTTTCGTTTTTTCACTTTATCTTGTTTTTACAGAATTAGACCACTGAATGTAAATATTATTGAGTATAATATAGAAAATTCGGATAAACCGATCAGTTGCTTATTTAAGATATTTGTCTTATTAACAAATGTAGAAAAATCAAATCTATAAAACAGGAGATCTAAACACAATAATATTCAAGTATAAAGTCTCAAGAGATGAGCATGCAATTGTTTAAAGTAAATGAAGGAAACATTAAGGTGATTAGTAAAAACAATCTTCTATCTAAAAGCTAAGTGACTCGGTTGTATTACCACGCTGCACGTTAGTACAAAATTGAAATTATACATAAATTCTCCTGGTGAACCAAGGATCGTACCCACATAGCAGTATGTGTTAATGAGAAGCTGAGGGTTTTAACTAACTAAAAAGCATAAAATCTTTCTTAAATCTAGAAAATAAGTAACCCATATCGCTATGTGGGTGCGGTCCATAGTTCAGCAGGAGAATACTTTTAAAAATTCAAATTTATACTAACATCTGAGATGGTGAAATTCCCCAGTCCTAAGTCAATTAATGGTCGATCCAACTATTAAGATACACGTGTTATAAAATACAACTCGAAGTTTCGTTGCCGACAATTTTCTTATTACAACACGATGTGGCACATCATTTCTTGTGATTCTCTACACCGTGGATTTATCGTCGCCTGCAACGACCTCTGCGCCTACCATATGGTGGCTCTTTTTTCAGAGATCGCTGCTCAATTCGTTCCAGATCAGCGCGCAAAACGTAGCCGAGCCAGCGTAATCAATGATATCTTACTTCATGTACAATATCGGGGATCTTCATCAGATCCCTGTACAGAGCTCGGTATGTACCATCTACTTCGTATTTTTGGGCACAAATCAACCCAATGATTTTTCTTTCAAATATAAGGAACCATCTTTCGTACTGATCAGCGCCCAACTTTCATATCCAAACATAACAACGGACCTGGTCAACGCTTTGTAAAGCGGCATTTGAAGGGTGTTTAGATTTTAGCAGTGACTTTAGAGAATACAAAGCCCGACTGCCTGAAAAATTCATAATAACGAGAGATTTATTATTTTCATGGCCGGTTACACGAAAATATTTAACTAGTGGTTAGCCACCCAGCGGTTAAATGTTAAAATTGTTTTTCATTTCATCACCGAAATACAATTCAATTTATTTTTTTTGTTTTTGCACTTTACTTGGAAATATTAACACTTTCTATTCTCAACACAATAAAATGTCAAAATCAAATTATTAACAGCCGGTTAAATGTTAAACTCTAAAAAATTGGCCGGTTAACTTTAACTGGAGACCCTAGTTAAATATTTCGTGCAACCGGACATTACTAATAAATTCTAAGATAAAAAAATTAGAACAATTGTAGGACACACTTTTCACTCGCGTTCAACTGTATATCGGATGTTTCTTTTAAACTGAGATGATCAAATATCTCGAAAAATAGCCACTCTACGGAAAAAATATCCATGGGCAAAATTTAATCATACCGCGGGGGAAACACATTAGTGCAAAAAAATAGTCCCCCACCCCCGCTTTGTAGGTGGGGCGGGGGTAACTTTTAAACTAAGATAGGAAGCCATATTTTTTATTGCAGATACGGATTCTACGACTAAAAGTACGTATGATTTGAATTAAATATTTTGTTCGGTTCAAATCAATTTTTTCAATTTCTCCTTCTTAGAACACACGCATTCGATTCTGCAATACGTTTGAAATAAAAAACATCACGTTTTCATTGGAAATACTCGAAATTCGTCATTAAAACAATTTATTCAGTTTTGTAAATCTAAAATAAGTGTTTAAAATGATGGCCTGCGACTTCAATGCACTTATTAATCCGCATTTCAAATGATTGTATACACAATTGAGAAGTGTGTCTGGTTGAACTTCAGCACACGCATTTCTGTGTGTGGTAGCCCCACAAAAAAAAATCTGGCGCAGTAAGATCTGGTGATCTGGCGGACAAATTTATCGGACCAGCTCTACCGATCCAGCGACCATTGAAATCACGATCAAGTATTTCACGTGCCAACAACGAATAGTGTGCAGGACAACCATCATGTTGAAACCACATGTTCCGTCTCACTTCTAAGCTCAAATTTTTAAGTAATATTGGCAGTTCATTTTCCAATGTTTCGGTACATTTGACCATTCAAGTTACCTTCAATAATGTGGGGGCCTAAGAGTTTGTTGCCAATTATTCCACACCACACGTTGACAGTCCAAGGACGCTGATGTTCAACTTGACGAAGCCAGTGCGGATTTGTAACACTCCAATAATGCATGTTGTGTCGATTAACCGTTCCATGGTTTGTAAAAGACGATTCGTCGGAGAACATTACGCAACGAAAAAAATTCGGGTTTTGTTGTATTTGTTCACGTGCCCATTGACAAAAAGTTACCCGATTTTGGAAATCAACGCCATGAAGATCTTGGTGTAAAGACGCACATGATATGGATGATACTTGTGCCGTTTTAAAATTCTCCAAACACTGGTGAGGGGCAATCCGGAATCGCGGACTATTTCTCGTGTACTAATATGAAATACTACTGAAATAATACGGCCAAATGAAGCACGTGAACGAATCCTATCCGGAAAACGTTGAGCGTAAATAGCAACAGCATTTTCAAGATTTCTGCCAGCTTCTCCATAAACCAGAACCATTACAATTTTCCCTGGCACAGTTAAACGCTCCATTCTAAAGTATTTTTTCGTTTATTTTACAATTACGAAAAACATGAAGATAAAAAATAACACAAACGTAAATGTGATTTACAAAACTGAATAAATTGTTTCGATGACGAATTTCGAGTATTTCCAATGAAAACGTGATGTTTTTTATTTCAAACGTATTACAGAATCGAATGCGTGTGTTCTAAGAAGGAGAAATTGAAAAAATTGAATTTCATCGATTACAACGCCATCTATCATGAACCGAACAAAATATTTCATTCAAATCATACGTACTTTTAGTCGTAGAATCCGTATCTGCAATAAAAAGTATGGCTTCCTATCTTAGTTTAAAAGTTACCCCCGCCCCACCTACAAAGCGGGGGCGGGGGACTAATTTTTTGCACTAATGTGTTTCCCCCGCGGTATGATTAAATTTTGCCCATGGATATTTTTTCCGTAGAGTGGCTATTTTTCGAGATATTTGATCGTCTCAGTTTAAAAGAAACACCCGGTACACAAAATGTAAAACTCGTTCTAAATATCATCATTTCCAAACCCTGCTTAAAAATCAATTCAATAAACAATCCAAAAAGTATCTCTGAATGTTATTATAGGGTCGGTGATACAACACTTCAACTAAACATCTAAAACATCTAAATTCTGAAAAGTCGAAAAAACCAGTTGGACTAACCCGAAAACATTGTCGAGAGCCTGCATGTACAGCGCAAGTACCAATTTTTGAATACGAGTATTAGAAAATAATTTCTATTGGAAAAATAACGAAATTTAATTGTTTTCTTTTCAATTCAATTTAAGACTAGTAGATCAACGATTTGTAAAAGAAAGATCTTGTATTATTTTATCAAATACATAAAATCTCATCTTAAAACTCGAGTGACAGTCTTCTAACTTAGGTTAGGTTAGGTTAGGTTATGGTGGCCGTCCTAAAGGACTAGCATAGACACAAAATTGGTCCGTAGCTGTACCACATTCGAGTTTTCTCCTCTTCACTCGCTGAACCACCGTGAGCTTACCAAGCAGCGTTTAAAGTCCCGGATCCCGATCTTACTAAGATCCGTGAGGTCGTTCAAAGGGGAAGTCCCCATAAATTTTGTTCTGCTGTACGCTAGACCAGGACAGGTGCAGAGCAGATGGAGCACATTTTCCTCCTCCTCCTCATCACCACAGCTGCGGCAGAAATCGTGCGCTGGGACACCCAGTCTGCGCGCATGTATCCCAATGAGACAATGTCCCGTTATAGCTCCCACGACCATACCAATATGGTGTCGTCGAAGCGATATCAGTTGGTCTGATCTAGACCGGTCAAGAATAGGCCAGATCTGCCTGGTTATTACACACGAACTGGCGTTAGACCATCTGACGTTCGTTTCTTTTGTAGCTTCTTCCAGAAGCAACAGTTTACATAAAGCAAGCGGTATCTTTATATCCCGCCTGCTTTTGGTTATTAGGCGTGCTGTACCCTTGCGGCCAACTCATCTGCCTTTACATTCCCTGCGATATTGAAATGCCCTGGCACCCACGTCAAGCGGATGTTGAACTGATCAGCCATCTCATTTAAAGATGCCAGACAGTTCTGGGCTACTTTCGACGTCAGGGAGTATGATTGTAGCGTTTTAATAGCAGCCATGCTGTCCGTAAAAATGCGAATATCCCTCGTAGATATTACATTATACTTCAACCAGTCCATGACTTCCATTATCGCGATCAGTTCAGCTTGAAAAACGCTGCAAAAGTCGGGAAGACGAAAAGAGAGGTTAACCCCTAGTGCCTCACAGAATACCCCGCAGCCAACCCCTTTATCCCTTTTTGAGCCATCCGTGAAGAAGCTTAGCGCCTCATTGTCCATAACCGTTTCTTTCACCCAGTCCTCTCTGGTGGGAAACTCAGTTTGGAATCTCACCTCAGCAGATGGCAAGGGAATAGCATAGTCGGTAGCTTCCGGAATACCCCTGTTGCATAGGATAGACGAGTACCCTGCATTGTTACAGGTCCACATAGATATGGATTTGAGCCGAATGGCTGTGCAAGATGCAAGCTGCTCGGCCGCAATATCCAATGGAGTAAGATGAAAGAGAATCTCCAGAGCTTGAGTAGGTGTGCTCCTGAGAGCCCCACTTATACACAAGCAGGCCGTTCTTTGGACTTTCATCAATAGTTTAAGGTTGGCCATAATTTTTAACGCTGGCCACCAGACGACAACCCCATACAGCAGTATAGGTTTGACCACTGAAACGTAGAGCCAGTGTACTATGTGGGGTTCCATACCCCATCTCTTTCCAATGGCATTTTTGCAGGAGTAGAGCGCTATAGTAGCTTTCTTTACTCTCTCTACGATGTTTGGTTTCCAGCTTAGCTTGCTATCCAAAAGATGTCCGAGGTATTTTGCTCTATCCGTAAAGATCAAGCGAGTACCATTTAATGTTGGCGGGTCACACTGAGGAAGCTTGTGCTTCCTGGTAAAGAGGACCAGCTCTGTTTTCTGTGGGTTTGCGTTCAGTCCGCAGCCGCGTGCCCACTCAGAGAGGTAGCCAAGCGCGCACTGCATGCGCTCACTCAGCGTACTAGGATATTTACCGAAGACCGCAATAGCAACGTCATCCGCGTAAGCAACCACCTTGAAGCCTTGCTCTTCCAGGTTTAGTAACAGGTCATTTATGACCAAGTTCCAAAGAAGGGGGGATAAAACCCCACCTTGAGGTGTCCCTCTGCTCACGTATCTGGCGGCAGACGTCCCGGAAGCTGTCACGATCCTGCCTCTAAGCATATGATCTATCCAGCCTCTGAGTGACCCGTCTACCCCCAGACACGCAAGGGCCGCAGTGATTGCCCCCGGTCTGACGTTGCTAAAGGCCCCCTCTATATCCAAGAAGGTTACCATTGAATATTCTTTATATTCAAGTGATTTCTCAATCGGGCCAATAAGGGAGTGGACAGCTGTTTCCACCGATCGTCCCTTACGGTATGCGTGTTGAGATTCCGACAGCTCGCCCGGCTTGATTGAGCCTCCAATGTGAGCCTCCAATGTGAGCTTCTATTAGTCTTTCCAGTGTTTTCAACAGAAAAGAAGATAAGCTTATAGGCCTAAAGTCTTTGGGATAGCAGTGAGAGCTTCTTCCCGCCTTAGGTATAAATATTACTTTTATTTCAGTCCACTTCCTAGGAATGTGACAGAGTTCCAGGCTGCCTTTGAAGATAACTTCCAGCCAGGCCAGGGTTAAGTCAATAGTTCGCTGGATATCCGCAGGGATAATGCCATCAGGCCCTGCCGACTTGTATGGCTTAAAGCTGTTTGTTGCCCATAGGATATTCCGCCTGCTTACTATATGGCTTACGGAGTTTACACCCCTATTTATCATGGGTCCCTCCGGAGCTAGTACCGAGCACTCCGGGAAGTGCGTTTCTAGTAATAGATCCAGGGATTCCTCACTACATGTAGTCCATGAACCATCCGGTCGTTGTAGATAACTCGAGATGGAAGGACTAGAACAAAGTACTTTGCGTAGCCTGGCCGCCTCCGAGGACTCCTGTATATTGCCACAGTAGAGTTTCCAAGCCCTCGTTTTGGCTGCTCTCAGCTCGTACTTATAGGTTTTGAGGACTTCCTTGTAACAGTCCCAGTCTGCAGCAGCATTTGTATTCTTCGCTTTCTTGAACAGTCTCCTGCATTTCATACGAGTACCTTGGAGTTCCTTCGACCACCAGGGTGGCCGAGATTTACCCAAGGGTCTACTGATAGGACATGCACCTAACATGGCCTTGTTAAAAGCATCAGATAGCTTGGCTTCTAGAGCATCAAGCTCCTGTGTAGATGCAGGAGGTTTTGGAACCGATACCGGTAATGAGTTACCCAGAATGGTTCTGAAACAATCCCAATCAGTTTTCCTCCTATTCCTGAAGGGTGGTTTGCTAGTGGGTTTTGTATCCACTTCGTATTGGAGATAACAATGGTCAGAAAAGGAATGGTCGTCGGACACTTTCCAGTTCAATACCCTCTCCTTAATAAAATCCGAGACAAGTGTGATGTCCAACACTTCCTGTCTATTTTTAGTAATAAAGGTTGGCTTGCACCCGATATTACATATATTTAGGTTAGTACTTAAAATAAAATCAAGGAGTAACTCACCTCGCCTGTTGATATTTGTACTTCCCCAGATTGAGTGATGCGCATTAGCATCACTGCCCATGATGACTCCTACTTTTCGTTTTTGAGCCTCCATTATTATACTAACCAACCTACCTGGTGGTATGTTTTCCTCCTCGTACGGTAGGTAGGCCGATATTAGCCAGAGATTTTGCCCATCCATCTCGATGCTAGCCACCACTACATCAGCGTTGCTGTAATTAAGTAGTATAAAAATATTCAGATTATTTCTAGCGAGAATGCAGGAACGTATCTTACCTTCATTCTTCGCATGTAGTATTTTATGTTTGAGAGTTCTGAGGCCCAGCACCCGCTCACTATTGACCCTAGGTTCCGGGTACCAGAACCACATCAATGGACTCAGATTCCATTTTGAGCAGGAGGGCCGCCGAGGCGGCTTTAGAGTGATGGAGGTTGATCTGAAGGATCTTAAGCATTAGATATTGCTTACCTCCACCACTGTTGAATCAGAATCTTCTGACGTCGATTCGTCCGGTAGGAGCGCACAGCGTAGTCCCAATGATCTCGATATCTCCGAGTCCAGGGATAGTGTCTCCTGAGCGTCTTCCGGGATGCTTTGGACATCTGGGTCACCAGCAACAGGCGGGACACCACTAGTGGCTTCTCCACCTGCTGCAGTTGCCCCAGGTCTGTCAACCTCATCGCGCTTATAGATTTTGAGCGTAATCGCTCCAAATCCATAGCTGACCAGGCCTCCAGATTTTGCCAAAGCACCCACGGATTCTCTGTCGATGATTATGACGGCCGATCTGTGATCTGTTTCCGCCTTAACCTCATCTAACCTGGCAATCTTCCAGGTGGCCGTTGGCAGATCCGGATTGCTGATTTTCAACATTTCCAGGATCTCCCTAGGATCACCCGGCTCCGCAGGAATCCAGGCTCGTGCCCTTGGCCTGCAGGGAATTTCTTCCCTAGTCACCACTGCTAGTTTGGCCCCCGGCCAGACTTCCCCCAGGCTGCCGATCGCCTTTTTATAGAGGGTCACAGACCTCTCATCGGCACAGGCAGTGAGTTATACGTGACCCCGGTGCCACCCTCCGTCTCGGCAGGACGGAGCAGGTCCTGGGTTCTCCCTCATGATTTTTAGGAAGATGGCGGCTAAGGCCCTCTCCACCTTCCTCCAGTTAAGGGTCGTAATGCTCCCATCTTCTTGTGCCCTGTCAACGACTGCCATGATCAGGTGATCCTTTAGCACCTCGCTGAAGGGCCTGGTAACATTGTCCGGAACCCGTTTCTTTTTAGCCTCCGTAGGCGGTTCATCATCAGATCTCTGCCTTTTCGGCTGTGAGATCACAACGGAACCCTCCTGCTTTGGCTCAGTGATACGTCTTGCCCACGCAAGCGTATCCTTGTCTCTATCCGTTCTCTGCTTCAACGGAATGTTACAGATCTTAGAGATCATGCGCCAGGCTCTCTTCCTGGTCTGATAGTTTGACACTGATGGAGGGCCAGCATTCGTGCCTTTGCCCTTTGGTTTCGAGGGGCCTGCCTCATTCGGTCTTATGCCCCTAATTGCACGTTGGAGACCGGGCCTAAAGGCCGATGTCTCCGCAGTACTAGATTCCGGTTTTTTAAGAGCACCGGTCTCTTCTTGTTTTTTATCTGGATCTTCCATAATAGGTCCCACGAGTAGCGGAGAAAGGAGGTCCACCTGTGCAGAGATCCGCAATACACAGGTAAGGCTACATGATCCTGAGGGCGCCAAGTATCCGGATACACCATTAGAGACTGGGCTAATTTTTAGACTGGGCCCCCAGCCTGGCCGGTTATTAGCACGGTACGATTAACACCTTAACCCGGCCCAGTTATTTAGCGCCGTGTTTTCGCCTAGTACACCACATGGTGTAATAGTTGCCCGGTGGTCACCACGGGGAGGTAACACGCACACTTGTGGAAGCTGCAAGATACGGAGCTGGCAACAAGTGCCAACTTGATTCCCCCAGACAGCTTCTCACCAGATCACCTAGTCTTCTAACTTACATAATATCCTAATTCTTGAATTAAGAAGATCCCTATATCTGTATGAAAACCATATAGACGCATTCAATTTCCTGTTTATACGAATGTGTAGTGAAAAAAAATTATCCCTGCGAGTTAAAAAAAAAAAAATTAAAATTGTTGTACAATTTTAAGCAAAATTAATTACCCGATTAATTTTCTAGTACAAAACCAAACAAAAAAATAAACTGTGACACATTAAAATTAATCTAAACTAATTATTCATAAGCAATCTACAATCCACTATGTATGTACGAGAATATAAGAGTGAAAACGGTTGGAAGCAATGTTGATTATATTCTACAGTTTTTTATCATTGTTGACTACAGGATATGATGTTATGTAGATACTGCATTAAATATTCAAAGATAGATTAGTGCAAGGATATAAATATATTTGTATTCCTTATACAAAATTACCTTGGCTCATTATAAATTATTATTAAAGGATATATAGTAACACACACAAATAAAAAACGTAACGATGTTGAATTTTTACGTTTCCTTATCTTTCCCAACGATAAAAGGAGTTTCGTTGTGCGATATAATGGTGCAACAATGTGTAAAAAATGTATCACATACATAGTTACCTATATATAGTTTAAGTAATAAATTATGGTTAAAAGATATATACGTATTTTAATGTGGTTTTGGATTATGGCCACTGCGGTGGGTATTTTAAATGGTACGAGTATATAACGAGTATATAATAGGTCGCAACATCATCTCCCTGAAAGAAGTCCTCCTTCAAATTGGCCTTCAGATCAATGAAGCAAAGACCAAATACATGGTGATTACCAGAAAGCAGCCACGTGGGGATCTTATTTCTGGAGACACACAGTATGAAAAAGTTGAAGAGTTCAAACATCTAGGATCCCTGATCAGCAAAACTCCTTTACCGAGCACTTTACGCCAACATTAAGGTCTTCAAGTCTCCCCACATATCGCGCAAAGTGAAACTAGACATCTCCAAATCACCGATAAGGCTAGTTATCAACCTTGGATTGCGAGTCTTGTACACTAACAGCACAAAACATCAAAAAACTTGCTGTTATACTGAGCGTAAAATAATTCGTATAATTCTCGGTCTCATTCAAGAGGGTGCCACCTACAGGATCGAACTATTTGGAGGAGCATCCTTGAGGCGGCCAAATCCCTCCATGGGATGTAGCGCCGAAGAAGAAGAGACAACGCGTTGCATGAATTTATTTTCATAAATCGTGAAATGGATATTTTTGCTTTTCTATGATTGGCCATTTATCAATTTTGAACAAAAATCACGGACACTCATATATATCGTTCAAAAGCAATTCAAACCCGCACCTGTGTATATTTATAGCAAAATTTAAGAATTCGCATACAATTCGCATGTTATAACTAAGTGCTAGTTGTATACCTGAGGCATTTATCGACGACCAAATTTTCTATAGTATGGATGAGGATTGCCAATGGACATTGGTCGTAAAATCGTCATTTGTTGTCGACTACATTTTAGTCCACGAAATATCTTGATAAAATGATAATTTTACATATTTTATTGTGAGTCAGTCAGAATATACGGAATGTGAGTCCAACCACTATTGGCAACGCTAAGGTGATCAATTTCAACGATGATGACATGGGGAAAACTGATATAGTGCAACATCGTATCGATACCGGAAATGTAACTCCAATTAGACAAGCGCCAAGAAGATATCCACTAGCTAAGCAAGAAGAAGCCGAAGAACTGGTTAAGAAAATGAAGCGCGACGGAATAGTCAAGAAGTCTAGTAGCCCGTGGAGCTCGCCAATGATGATTGTTCAAAAGAAAGACGGTTCGATGAGATTTTGTGTTGACTTCCGCAAGCTGAACGACGTAACAAAAAAAGATAGCTACCCATTGCTACGTATTGATGACACTGTGCCCGCCGTGGACACATTATCAGGACCCAATATCTCCAGCACGGTAGATACCAAAAGTGGAGAGCAATTCATATGAGGACGACAAAGAAAAATCTGCCTTTAATTTTCAGTAATGCCATTTAGACTATGCAACGCTCCTGCCATGTTTGAGAGCTTGAAGGAATACGTTCTAAAGAGTCTTAATTGAAGAACGTATTTGGTTTATCTGGATGATATCATCGTATTAGGATCTAACGAGCATCTAACGAATCTTAAACAAGCCTTATAAACCATAAATGCAGCCGGGTTGAAGTTGAGCGCGGCGAAAGTCGTAGTCTTTTCAAAAACGAAGTCAACTATCTGGGCCACATTGTGTCGAGTCAAGAGGTGCCAACTGAGGGGCACTCCAAGAAATATACACGAGCTAAGGAATTTTCTAGGACTATGTTCCTACTATCGACGATTTGTGCCGAATTTTGCAGATGTAAAACGAAGTTTCGTCTTGCTGAGAAAACTGAACCATTCAACTGGGCCGAGGATCACCAAAACGCATTCGTAGAAGTAGTGCAGGAGATCCTTTCATCTTGGATACCGATGCCAGTAACTCATGAGCAGAACTATCACAAAAGCAAAACGGTACAGAACGGGTATTAGCATACTACAGCCGAGCACGATCCAAACCAGAAAAAAACTGTCTCGTCACGCGGAGAGAATTGTTGGCGGTGGTGGAGAGCGTCAAACATTTCCTAAGGACTATCTTGTACGGGCAAGAGTTTCTTCTACGAAAGGACGATGCAGCTCTGAAATATGTAAAGCAGTTCAAAGAGCCAGAAGGACAAGTGACCACTCACAAGTTGAACTCGAAGATCACTGAACCAGAAAGAAATTAGCGGAAGACCAACGAGACGATGGAGGGAGGTACTAGACTGCAGTGGCAGGTAATCGCGGCGGAAAGTGCAACCGTCAAAATATGTTGGGCTCAGTGGAAGTCATTGAAGTTTGAGAATTGGTGGTTGATTAGACTTTGGGAATTAGCCGACGACAACAACACCAACAACAGATCGACCTACCCGAACACCGGATAAGAGAAGTCCTGCAGGAAATTCACAATTCATTGCAGATTTGTGACTAGGGATGATCATCATTCACGTTCCAGTAAGAGATAATATTGTGAAGGACAGCGATCGAAAGAAAACAAGAATGACCTTCGGTCACACAGTACAGGATTTATGGAGGGAGATTTAGTTTTGTGTTTTCAAACCCAAACAAAGAATAGGAAAACCTCCGAAGCTACAAAATAGTTGAGAAGGACCATACAAAGCCATCAAACAGATCAACGATGTTGTATACCGGATTCACCAAAGCCCCAGGACAATAATGAAAGTGGTTTACACAGATCGGTTGCACGTTACAACGCTGGGAGCACAGATGAATCTGTTCGGGATGAACAGAATTAAGGTCGGGGTAATGTGCCAATTATGCCTAACGTTAATGGGGTGGTTGGCGCAGGTATAGAGCATGGTGTGGTAATGATCGATGGGTCGATCCTCACCAAGGCAATTGTAGTTTTTATGATGGGTATTTATTTGAGTTGACAACCGAATGACCATGATGTCTGCTTCTCCGAACGAGCATATACACCACTGAAACACATATTTGCTATGCTCGAATGGAAACAAGCCATAAATAATCTAGTGTTTCTTTGCTGTCAGTGAAATTCAGCATAGTATCTGAGCAAGTATTTCCATAGGTTGATCTATATGTTTGTTCCTCATCAGCATGCAGGTTTAAATACAAGATAGTCGAGAGCCAATATTTGTGTTATCCAATTTTTGTGGTTTTTTGTTTCTGGAATGCTTTATTTTTGGATTTGTAACTGAATCCTGGTTATGTTATACAAGCATACCGGCTAATTAAATGTCCCTTCGGTTTATTTGTTCTATAATCTTGGGAGGTGGCCCAGTTTCAAAGCATTCATTACGGTCGGCGAAGCTTAGTTCTTTTCACCCAACAACGTTTTGATGGTCAATATCGAATGTAACGAAGCCAAAAACATTAGACGCATATATACCAAGATGTCTTATCCTTGTATGTCAATTATGTCAGTCCAGGTGATTGCATGTGCAGATGACATGTGCGTGATTGGACTGAATAGCAACGGTGTGAAGGAAATACTTGATCCGCTTGTAGAGTGTTCAGCTTCTGTTTGACTCCAGATCTACGATTTCAAAACAAAATACATGATCTCTGGTACTAGGAACAATGGCACACCAGATTTTAATAGTGGCCACTACACGACGTTTGAGTGAGTGAGGAGGTTCAAATATTTGGGCTCTCTTATCACTCACGATAACATGTGGGTGAGGATATTAAAGTGCGGTAGTCGTGCTTTGTATCCTCTAAGGCCACTGCTAAAATCTAAACACAAATCAAGTGCCGTGAAGCTGAAGCTTTACAAAGCGTTTGGATGTGAAAGTTGGGTGCTGACGGATGAGTACGAGAGATAGCTCCTAACGCGAAGTAAATGAAACATATCGAGCTCTGTACAATGTCGACATCAGAGATCTGATGAAGATCCGCGATATTGTACATGAAGTTAGATCTCAGCGAGTACACTCTGGTTCGGTCACGTTCTGCGTGCTGATGCGGAACGAATTGTGCAGTGATCTCTGAAAGGAGTACCACCATACAATAGGCGCAAGGTCGTTGCAGGCGACGATGGCTCGGAGCCGGATTGTTGACTCAGTAATGGCCTTTATATACTGTTTATTATTTATGTTGATTATGTGATTTTTATTGAATTTTCTTAGTCAAATCATAGGTAGCGAACACGTATATATACCAATATGTCTTAAGGTCTAAGACAACTTGGTATATGTTTCATTATGGCGTCCACTTCTTTGAATTTTCCTAAGGTAATTTGAAAAAATCATAAATCGACATACATATACGAGTATAAGGTCATATCAAATTTAGTTGTCCTAAACGCCCTAATCTCCTACTTTTTTCAAAATTGAAATATTTTTCGGATTGCTCAAGCCCAAAGATATCTTGGTGTTCATATATAACGTTACGGTGTTCTACAATTTTCCAAAGAAAATTCAAAAAATCATGCATTCATCGTACCAAATGTGGTTGTGCTTATGATAAAATTCATTGTATCGAGACATTCTGCTTTGCACACTAACACTTATAATAGGAAATTGTTTTTGTTGTTTTTTTAAGGTGGATTTAGGACAAATTTAACATACGTAAGGTGCTGTATCTCGGTTATAATTGTGAGATCAAACAAGACCCAAAATCAAAATTGTTTACAGAGGTAGATGCAGACGTTATTAAATGACAGTTCGGCACTGAACAATTTTTCTTAAATCCACTTAAAATAAATTTTGTTAAAGATTAGTGCACCCCAAATCGCGTCCACTATACTATACATTTGGCATACTGGTTACATTTTCAAAACGATTCAAAGACCACCAAGTTTACCACGCGCTTTATATCGAATCAATTTATTTTCAGCAACAATCAATAAATTTACTCTTGAATGATGATACTAAAAATATATAGGTTGATGCAAAAATAAACGATATTCACAGCAATGTCAAAATAAAATATACATAATGGCGGGAACCAATGAGGCAAAAAATCAAATAAATTTCTAAAAATAATAAAAAAAAATCCTCTGTCATCTTTTCGTAATTTCCATGTGACTTTCATAAAATTGTTGTCTCTTCTTTAGATTTTCGTACATTGTATTAAGTACAATATGTACAATATGTATGAAGCTCAAAAGCAGGGACAACTTTTAAATTTTCAAATCCTAAACAATAGAGGATGTACCGCATCCGTGCGGTAATCAACATCGCATTGTTGTACGATAATCGTCGTATAATGAAAGCGAGAAAATTAAATTTATTCACGTTTCATGTTGTTAAGCAAAATATTGTTGTTTATTCAAACAAATCATCATCATCATCATCACAATTAATAAAAATGTTCATCGCGCAATGTCGTTGCAGAAAATATATGTATTCGCGCATATTTTGGTTTGCGAGAAAATCTAAATTTGATTGTTGCGGAGAACAAACATCACTGTCAACATTTTTTTTCTTTCATTACCGCACGATTTTCTTTTGTTTAATCGAAATTCATTTATTTAATTGCCTTCACTTATCCACAACTATATACTCGTATATATACACATACACACACAGTAATCCATAAATTAAAAGACACAACCACAACACCACAAAAATTAATGGAATGAAAATTTTTTGCGTGTGGAAGAAAGTGAAGAATAAATAAAGGACGAAACTAACTATTTGAACTAATTTCCATCCTGAAAATATTTGTCCTATCACAAAAAAAAATCACTTCAGTGGAATGTATAAATACCCTTTAAGGATGATGCCGAGGATTTTATGTGTGATATCGATTTTAATGTGGTTTAATTGCTTTATCATAATATATAAGATCATATACGAGTACGTATGTGTGTGTGTAACATACGAATATATAACAATTGTGGTTAAGAAAAATGTAAAAATGTTTGCTTAACTTTTACCGCACCGCACCGCGCCAGCGTGCCGCATCATATATTCATATTCATATTAAATTAATTTTTTTTTTTTTGTAAATTGTATGATTTATAGCGCACGACGTTTTAAGAAAATAGGGGGTGACGGCATTTTTAATTATTTTATCATTAATGTGTTTTTGTCGTACATATATAAGATATATCCTATACGAAATTCCCGCAAAAGTTATTGTCATCGTTCAAAAAATATAATGTAATCGCAACGTTAAATCTACATTTTGTTTGGTTCTTGCTCTATATATACCTTTAAGTGAATCCTCTTACTCTCAACTCACTTATCTGCACATACAGACACACATACAAACACACAGAAATCGTATAATCGCAAAATAAATTTTATAACATTTTGTGCGTTTAAGTTACCCAAAGGAGATATAACGTTGGCTAACATTAAAAAAAAAATATTTTCTTTGCTTTGCTGCTAATCATTCAACATGGTTGTTTAGGATGGATTTTTTTTTCTTTTTTAGCAACAGTAATGGGACAAAAGTAACATGGATGTTTAAAATTTGCATTAGGATTTTAATGTGTTTTTGCCCGTTTCGTGCGTATACACATGTATATTGTTGCTATTTTTATACGTCACCCATTCTCGTCAATATTTTGGGACAAGCAGATCCCATCATTTGAAACGATAATGAATTCATGTTGCTGGGGAAATATTAGTATTTGATTTGCATTTTTTATGGAAAAAAGTTAAAGATTTTATAATGATTAGCCTTAATGCTTAAGCAAAACACAATGTTGATTCTATATATATATATATTTAGTAAAAGAAGGTCATCTATATCGAAGGTTCAGATAATCAAAAGTAATGATGATGTTCTTTTTTTGTATATACCGTGTTTTATATAAAACGACGGATAGGCTTTCCGAAATCGGTAATTTAAAAACATCTATACTGGATAATAACGACGGCACTATAAGACCTGTTGAACTATTTTATTTTAAAAGATAATACAAAATCTTTGTAACATCCAAATCAGTGCCAATACCATTTTATATATTAATCTAAGAAGCATTAAGTTTTAAAGTCTTGAATTTTGAGAGTGAAATGGGTGAAAATGTGATGCAACATAAATCAACCGCATGCCGAAAATATGTGTGACCGCTTGGGAACACTATAGAAGAAAAAAGTATTGAGAGATGAGAACTGTATCGATGACAGGCCGCCATGGTCAAAGCTAAAATTATAGAACCACTCACCAGATGTCAGAAGGATGCATCATATTGTTAATATGCAGGTCCAATCTAATCGGAAAAAGCTAAACATCGGAGGTTGAGCGATAATGACACAAGAGAGATATGTCATAGAAACTATTCCGATTATGGGAAATTAAGTGCAAAGAAATGTATTTATAAAAAAAGCACTCTCAGACCAGAGTAAAAACTGAGAGCGCACCTATTGAATTTCAGGTTGGATTTCTGCACGGTTTGTTTATTTTAGAGTGTTGTGTCTTTGTAACACAACTGGCAACTTATCCGGTTCCACAATCTCGTTGTTTCTCTTGTTTCCCATTTATCTTAATTCTCTTTGGTTATCTCTTTACCTCTTCTATATAGCTTACTTTCACGAGTTTTTAAATAATAAATTAAATTAGTGTTGTTATTGTATTTTGGAAAAATGGGAAATTAAACGAATTTGACAATGACAATAGATACTTACGACGATCAACGACATCCTAGCCGGTTCATACTCGAGATGCTAGCCCGGAAGTCGTTATGATGAACGGATGAAAATTAAGAGAAAGTTTTTCGCCAAATTTAGCAAAGGAACATGAAATAAACAATGAATTTATCAGCAACTTAAGGCTCTTATCCATACGGCAAGGATTGTAAAAGCCTGGATTTAACAGAAGAACGTCGATTTACCTAAATGCCCCATACTGTCCTGATTTAAATATTATGGAAAACGTTTGGAGATGGCTTTTTGGTAAGGTACATGAAAGGTGTTATAATGAGTCGCTTATTAAAGCGATTAAACCTACTTTGGTTGACATTATTGAATTATTTGAAGTCTTTATACTATTCAATGCCCATAATATAAAGTTTTAACCGATTTCAAAATAATTGGCGACAACCCTCATTTTTAACATAAATTATTTGGTGTATTGATTAACATGTAACAATAAAAAATGCATTTTCTTGGTGGCGCTGTGGTAGTGTTACAGCTTTGGCTATAAATGGATACAGCTGTGGCTATACGTGATAATGAGTTGGATAATAAGTATCCGGGTGACACAAACGAAGAGAATAATATAAATTATTACCTTGATAGGCGATTTTTCAGGGATCGAAATAATCCTATGTGGATCTGTCAAATCTATAGTAAATGTTTTAATATAGATGTGCGTTTTACTTTGATGATTGTAATTTCCATTTTTAGATTTTTGTCTGACCAGCGTACTGTTGGTGATGTGTTGTTACACAACGTGGACCAATCAGTGGTGAGCAGATCCGTACCTGAAATCACAGAAGTTGTATATAAAAGCAGTATATAAACAACGATTTTTAGAAAAGACCAACGATGTGATTGGATGCATTGATGGTATACTCATATTGATGTTATCGCACCCAGTGAAAAAGGACACATTTTTGGTGGATCGACGAGGAAATCATTCGATGAATGTAAAAATGGTAAGATTATGAATTATTTAAATAAGAATTACTTTAATTAAGTGCTTTTTAATTTTTAGATATGTAACCACGACCTATTAATCCTTTCGGTGTGCGCGCAATTCCCACAGGCGACCCACGATTCTGCAAAATGTCAGGTGTCAATAGATAGGCGTAAACTTTAGTCATCTTTTGAAAATGAAACACGCAACACTTGGTTGCTTGGCGATTCAGGGTACCCTTTGGAACCATACTTAATGATTTCATACCGCAATCCTAATGAAAGGTAAACGCAATACAACTCTTTGCACGCAAAAGCCTGAAATCCGATTGAAAGGTGTATAGGAGTCTATAAGAACACTTTTCGTTGTCTTGTAGCCTTCGCCGGTGGTCAACCTCACCAGAAATCAACCAAATGAACGCATTAATTAGTAAGTGCTTGGCTGATAAGCGGCTAGTGGTAATTGTTTGTGATCAACTCCATTTTCCAAAATACTCCATTATTAATGTCTCCATCCATTAAACAAATCCCTCCCATCTTTCAACTCACCTGTATGATTAGTAAAATGGTATAGGCGGTAAATTGTTTATGGAAATGGCAAATAATATCTAAGTTGACGATATTAATTATGTTTTGTTATTCTTTTCATTATTTTCATTAACACATACACGTCCAAATGCAAATGAAACCAAAAATACATGCAGCGATACGCCAGCATCATTCAGGCGTTTTGGATCATCAACACAAATGACATTGTTTGAGCTAGTGCAATGGAGGTGGCAGCACACACCAGCAAGACATGATATAGACGGATACATTTTCGAAAATGAAACGTTGATGAACGAAGTGGTCGCCCAAACGCGGTCATAAGCAAATGAACAGGGGAGCCAACTTATATTTCAAAAAAAACATGACAAGCATTTTTGGGAAAAAGTGATGAAGAAAAAAAAAACGATGATAGAGGGTTAGAAAAGTTTCGGATCTCAAAGACGAGAACTCGTAACACATAAAAAAGATAAAGATTAAAAAAAAAGAATTGTGCAAAGATCTACGGCGTAACCTTTTTTCGCTGTGATCATTTAATTACTCAAATTAAATCCTCAATAAAAAAATAAAAAACATGTAAATAGTTGTTATGATATATTGCAAACATGTGTTTCATTAATTATTGACGGTGTAATTTTTTGTGAATATAGTACGTACGTTGACAAACTGGTGTGAACAATTTAGTGGCAATTTGATGGGACCACAAGCATAGTCAAGTGCGTACAAAAGACAAGATTCCCCACAAAAAAAAAACACAAAAAGGGAGAACAATTGTGCCAACAAAGTTGGTGTAAAGTGTGTGGTAAATCTGTGGAATATTGGAACACAATCAGACACCAGAGTCGAAGCAGGAGGGTGAAAGAGGCCGCAAAATCACACAGGTGAGTTTCCCTCAAATTATTACTTCTCCACTTTCCCTCTTGTGCACACATACAATTGACATTAGCCGTGCGTGCATAATCCGTTTTCTGTTGACGCTCGCACTGTTGCGTGTGGTTTCAACATTTGGTGGCTTTCTGTGGTGCGTAAACGCCCCGCCCGAATCTTCCTGCTCCAATTGAGCATAGCCGGAGACACGTGCTGGTAGACATGGTGCCCAGCGAAAGCTTTTATTTTTTGTCTACCCAAGCCACCAAACCCAATAAACATGGGTAATAGCACGTCACAGTCTCTTAGGTGAAAGGGTGCTCTGTTATGAACCAATCAAAGTCATAAAATTTGTTAAAGTCTGTGCCGCGTTATATAATATCTACTTAATCAACAAGTATCAAATTGTAGATTTACCACGGCCGCTGGAAGAAAATATTCCTATTGACGAATCAAACTTGGCAATTTGTAACAACCTTCTAAGTTGTTTTTAAATTATTAATTAAATTACTGCCTGTTATAGGACAATACAATGTTGTGATTTTTAAGAATCATTTGTTATTCGTGTAAATTTATTAATAAATAAATCGGCATTCAAAAGCCTCGTTAAATCGGCCAAATTTCCACTTAATGAACTTTTTGTTGTCATGCTTATTTGTCAAAATGATTTTTATCATTTTAGTATAATTTTAAATAAATATTTAAAATCTTATTATTATTATTAAGGTCGTATAAAATTTATAGGAGACTCAAATTTACTGTAAGAGATGATTAATTTTCTAAATTTATAGTGTGTAGTTATTCAAGGATTCCATCCCAGAAACATTAAAAATGTTCATCCGGTAATACTATTATTCTCATCCCATCCCAGGATTTGAAAAATAAGCCCAAAATTTGATATCATCATTTTAAAAATTTGCAAGCGACGTGTTAGCTTATATATTCTTGTCGTAAGAAGTAATTGGCACAATAGGCTCAGCATTTCATATGAATATGACTCCATACATGAAATTAGGAGTTTAACAACTGGTTCTCGAGAACCATGAGTGCCGGAAAAAGTTTTCTTTATTTTCGACTTGACATGATGTCCACTTGCTGTGATAAATCTTTGAACCCCAGCTGTATATTATAATTGGCGCAACGGGCCACTTGCTATTATAAATCATTGAACACCAGCCGTTTGTTGTAATCGGCGAAATGGGCTATGGCCCTGTATAACAAATACAGATTTTTTTATGTTTTTTATTTTGTTTTTGTTTTGTTTATTTATATTACGACTGAGTCTTGTACCCATTTAATAATTTACATTGCATAACACAGTATTTTGAATAGTCGGTATGTAATCAAGTGATTATCCCCAGTTTAGGGTAACTCTTCCCTCAGATTTTTCGCCACAGTAAGTCTACTGACCTCCTGGTCGCGATAAGTCCAGTGGTTTGGTTCTTTGCAGTCTTCTTGTTGGAGATGTAGTCAGATACAGCGTATGTCCAGATTTTGATGCTGGTGCAGACGTAGTAGGTGTTTTGTTGTATGATGCTTAATTCCATCCGCGACAAGCTCAATCTTGAGATCTCGATGGAGGTTGTCGTTTCGAATGTACCACGGTGCATTAACAATGCATCGTAGGATTTTATTTTGAACTGTTTGTATGATTTTGATATTTGTCTTCTTGGCACATCCCCAGAGTTGGCTACCATATGTCCATACAGGCTTCAGAACTTGTTTGTATAACAGCAGTTTGTTATGGATCGCTAGTTCAGATTGCCTCCCTAGGAGCCAATGCATTTTTCTAAATTTTATGTTTAGTTCTTCTCTCTTCTTTTTTATGTGTTCCTTTAATAATTAAAATCCGTATTTCTACTAAACTTTTTAAAATGATGATATCAAATTTTGGGATGATTTTTAAAATCCTGGGATGGGATGAGAATAGTATTGCCTGATGAACTTAATTTCCTAGTCGGACTTTAGGAAATTACACATACGTAACCATTGTGATGTCCAATACTCTTAAAATAGAACTCGAAGTAGGAACATTCATGGTAGAATGGGAATTGATTATAATTGCTTCAAAAAGTGGTCTAACCTAAAAATTTTAAATATGTATAATAATTAGAATCGTACATCAGAATTTTAATTTTAATTTTTAATTTACAATCTGTTTCAAATAAAGAAAAAACAGTCTTGTTCAGCACAATGTCCATCAGGGATTAACCAGGTAGATTACGCCGTATTATCTTGGTGTATTTTTTGAAGACGTCGACAATTAAGACAATGTCAACAACCTACAATATATAAGTGATTAGCCAGTTGTATTTTGTAAAAGAGCGATTCAGTTAAGCCGTAAGAAGAAACCAAAGAATGATTCAAATTAAATCGGAAATACAATACCACACTATAATTTTTGAAATATATCCAATATTTTGTTATTGCGGATAAAGTCAAGTAAATGATGGTTCGATGTTTTCCGTGAGATTCTACATAACTTCCGATGTGTCTTTGGCATTAATATAATTCCATTCAGAACGCATATTTTTAGCAACCTTGTCGCATCCGCCATTCTTTTTTCTACTATTGCTAAATATTTTTTTGATTCGTCGAAGACCGGTCCGATTAGATACTTTGAGATAATATTGATTTGGATTAATAATTGACCTTTTAACTCTATAAAGTAGTATTATTATTATTAAATTAAATTTTTCAAACAAACAAAATGTTAAATACAATTATTAACAAATGTTCTTGTATTTTTGACTAACATTTTTTTTTATCAGATGCGGCTCGATTTATTTAGCAAGATAATGGTTCATTAAGTACCCACAAGGTTCATTTCACTAACCAAGAAACATTGTATTTACATAAACATAACTCCACATCAAGCCATTAAATTATAACAAATGGAAATTTATAAAAAAATTCAATTTCGCTACAAATCTTTAGGCCACTTTCCCGGACACTCACATAGTAAAATACACGAAAAATTGTCCAGCTTTGATGCAAGACAATTTTAGTGCATGGAAAGGTCGATTAAAATTTGGTGTCAAGAAATTTTATTTGTTAAAAAATATAAAATTTCGATACTAAATTTTAGTCGACTTAACTCAGCTTTCACAAAAATACACAAAAAATTGTATGGCACTGATGCAAGATAATTTTTGTGCGTTTTACATATTTTGTGCGTTTTTAGGTCATAATAAAATAAAATGATATAAAATGTTATAAACATTGCATGAAATGATGCCTTAATTTTATGGCACGGTCATAGTCAGATATCCCTCGATTATATTTAATGGAAGTTATTGTAAAGATCTTATTGTAAAGATATTAATCATGGATGTGCCATATTTTGTCACATACTCTTCTTTACCGTTTTATTACATTTTATATCGTTGTTTTTGGCAAATTTAATAATTTTGCGATGTATAAACCTTTTTGAAGAAGTAATTCTATTAAATTATCACCACGCGTATCGCATTGAACCTAAAAAATTTGGTCACCTTAGGATAAAACTTTAAAACTAATTCACAAAATTATTCCAGGAATTGTCTACATTATCGGTGGTCTACGTTGGCGACGATGTCTACAGAATGTAGAAAATACAAGTTGGCATGTGCCCATCCCTGATGTCCATACAAAATTTTTTATTTTGTTGTACAAATCAAAACACAACAAATAAATTTTACAATTTTGACCACTTTTTGTTGTGATTGCATACAACGTTTTGAATGTAGTTCACTACATCTTTTTATTTTTAAGGCAAAAGTTAGGAGTTTGTTAACTTTTTCCTTAAGGTGTTCACTAACATAACGAATAAAAAGTTTATTTTTCTCAAAACGAAATTTAAACAAACTTGTAACTAAAAAGTAAAAAGATTTGCATTGTGAAAGCACTGCAAGTGTGCAAGTGATGATATGTTGAAAATACTCTTGCTGTTAATGATATCTCAGCTCTTCTCTTCGTGTTCTCCACATGTTCTGCTAATTTTAAATTAAAATGAATAGCCACTGTATCGTACGGCGCTCTAACGATCTTACGCATCACATTACCGAAGCACAAAACAAATTCTTTGAATCAAAACAAAAAACAAAAGTATTCTAAAATATTTAAAAAAAAAAAACGTGAGCTGCTGTTCTTTGTTCAGCGTCATGTTTACAATTGACAAAAACAAATTATTTCAACATAACATAATAAATTTAACTCGAACACTAGATCAAAATAATTTTAAGAACGTGATTTTTTTAGAAATTCGAACAGATAGACAGTTTTTTGTTTGAATGCAGTCATATTTTAAGTTTTGACCATTAAGAGACTACCTCGTAATTTAAAATGATAATAAATTATAATTATTTGAAAATTATAACATGAGGTGGTATGTTATGTTATAGTCTTCGAAGAAATGGGGTTGACGTATGCAATATATGTTTTATGCTTTGCTTAGTAATAAATAAGCCAGAATATAAAAGTTGATAAATTAGTTAATATAAAAAAAAGTTCATCTGTAATCATTCTTCATTTATCGTTTATGTTTATGTATCTCCACACCAATCCATTGGGATTATTAATTCAAAAATCTTGTAAACTTTTTTTTGAAACTTTCCCACACAAAAAACTATTTGCTTTAATATAAAAAAGATTCCAAATTGTGGTTAAATATTCAAATATACTTCTAACATAGACGATGTGTAATATGCAACAAATGAGTGGTAAATTATTAACCCGTCCCAATACACTCTGTATCTATATTAGCATTTTTCGTTGGCAGATCATTTTTGTTGTGTTTTTACCCTTCGTTTCATATAGCCCTCACATCATAAGGCCCTAGTACATGCTTTCGCTGACCGCATATGCCATTTACAATATCCTGAAAAATCTAACATAAACAAGATTGTAACTCAAAATATTAAAAATCATAATTTTAAATAAAATGCAAGATTGTAGCCTAAACCACAAATGATAAACGAAAAATATTGAAATTTGCAACAAAATCAATCATAAAAAGTAGAATACTAAGTTGTGCAAACTATAAAATAAATTATATAATCTAAAAAAAAAATGCAACTTTGCAAAATATTTTTTGTGTTTGAATAATTTTATTATAGGTACCCGACGTGTATTTTATTTTGTTTCATTTAATTAGGAATGAAACAAAATAAAATACACGTCGGGTACCTATAATAAAATGGTTACTGGTTACATGATTTGATTTTGTCTGCATTGCAACAATAATAATTTTTACGGAAATATTAACAAGCAAACAACTTGGGCTGTGGTCAACATAATATTTTAATTATGTAAAAGTAATCGATTTAGTAATTTAAATTGGTGCTCCTTTTTTCTGAAAATACAAGTTAAGTTGATTCAAGGACGTAAAGGATAAAGTTAAAAAATATATATGTATATATTTTTAAATTGATTCGTAGAGGCCGTCATTCAAATTAAAGAAAATTGAAAGATACACAATTTTAATTTTTTTCAAAATCGGTCAATAATGTTCGGTAGGCTACACTACATAAAAGAAAACCAAATCTAGTACACTATGTTACTTTTTCCTTGATTTTCGAAGACATTTACTTTTTGAAAAATGAATCACTGTCGTTTGGGCAAATAATATGGTTTGTTTTTTATTAAACACCTTTTTTGGTATGGCTATTACAATCTTAAACATTATTAATTCGATTAATTTATTAATAAGGTTGACATTAGTATACTTATGAGATAAGCATAAACTTGTTTGGGTGTGCTGCACCAGGGTCCAGTTCCCCTGAGGTATGATATTCATTCGGTTAGCTCATGTGGTTTGGTTCGTTTGAGCTATATTGTGGAGTGGTTACTCCTGAATCCAAATTGAAAATCAGGAAGGTTTACCATTCGATTGAGATGTGATTTGTCCCCAGATCTCAGCAGAGTATATGACTTCCATGTTCGCTTTTTCCTTTAATTCTGGAGTAGCAAGGCTGACGTCCTTTCGAGTGTATTCAATGAAGTTCTTTGTTTGATGTTTCCAATTCTCATTACTTTTGATACTCACTTTTAATTCAACTAGCTCTTCTACCTTTTCTCTGAAGAGATTCCAATCCGTAAATTTATTAGTAATGTTTCGCTATTTTTTTTTTGATTACTATATAGCGGTTACTGACAACAGTACTGGAATGTGTTCAGATGTGAAGTCTTTAATCCCTTCGACTCTAGTGTAACTGGATTAAATACCATTTATGATAAAGAGATCAAGTAGATCTGGTATTTTTCCTGCATTCGTTGGCCAATACGTTGGCCCCCCTGGAGACAGATACTCACATTTGTTTTCATGAATGGCATTGAACAGAACATTTTCTTTTCCAGAAGAAATTAGCCTGAAACCCCAAGCTATATTTTTCTTATTGTAGTACCCTCGAATGATAAATTTATTGAAGACATTATTAGATTGTAACTTCGTTGGTGTATGCCGTGGAGGACAGTACGCTGCCGCAATATTTAGATCTGCGCCATTATATTGGATTGAGATAACCGTTGCTTCTAGCTTTCCCGAATATACTCTTGCTAATTATGTTTGATATTATTTTTAATTAGTACATCTGAACCACCTCTAGCTCGTTTAAGACGTTAGGCTGGTTCTAGCTACCACGTATTCTGACAACGATTCTAAGACCTCGTTTTTGTTATTCCCTTTTGCTATTGTTCCCAAGTGAAGCTTCAGCTGGTCGTCCCTTACGGCGTTAATGAATTCGTCCACTGTAAACTCATTCAAGACATCACACGGAACTTTACAGTAAGCTTGGAGTGCTAGCTTAGTTATTTCTCGTTTCAAAATCTGACAATCTCGGAAAATCTGGAAATAAAATTTAATTTATTAAATTTTGAAAATTCCAAATATGTTCGTTTAAAAATATTCGAGCTAGAGTAATTCGAGTTTAACGATATTCAACATTTTTAAAGTTCCTTCCAACAATTTTCAAAATTTTCAAATTAAAAACCAATTTTAGAAATTTCGAGACTGGAAATTTGTGTATTATGGTTTGTTTGTGTTTTTTTAAGCAGTCGTTTTTTTTATCTTCTAAAGATAACGCCACCTTCGATATTGTACATGAAATAAGGTCTCAGCGAGTACGCTGGTTCGATCACGTTTGGCGTATGGATCTAAAACGACTTGTGCTGCGATCTCTGATAGGTATTATGGTAGGTGCAGCGGTTATTTTAGACGACGATGGCTCTACGGTGTAGAATGACTTGGCTCCTTCAGGTTGTCCAAGACCATGCTCAGGATCGAACCGCTGGAGTCAGATTGTTGACTCCAGTAAAGGGGCCCAGTAATGGCTTTTAAATATTGAATAATAGAATAATTATATGCATTTGTTCTATTGCGGAGAATTTTGGACCAAATTCAAAATTACGTAGTCCAGAATCGGGGTTTCAGACGTTTAAGTAATAATTTTTAAGGATAATTTAGATGATATGACTTCTTCCGAGGACTTTAGTTTTGGTAACAGTATTGTGTAGCTCTTGCAAAAAAATTTCTGTGATTAGGTCATAACTTGATGAGTTTTTCGAATTTACCTTTATTGAACCATTGTTTTTACCTCTAAGATTGTAAACTTTGTGGCTAATTTATTTGTAATGGTGATGCTAAATATCTAGAATTAATACCGTCCTGCTCCTCCGCAGTAGTTCACTAGTTTCTGATGAATACGATTGAAATATTGTTCTTCGAATATATCAGACTAAAAATTTATATTTCGATACGAAATTTTAGTCGACCGTCTTTAGCCTCCACAAAAATTGTGTGCTTGAAAACGTCGACTAAAATTTTGTATCCAGCATAATTTCAATAGTTCCGTTTGTATTATTATTGTGTTGATTGTGGCAAATCGGTTTAAGTTTAATTTCTATTATCGGTTTCATACTTTTCAAAAAATAATTTCGAAATTAATTTCTGAGACCATCCCGCTGCCATTAATTAGAGGGTCCTACCGCGACTCCAGGTACCTAGCTATATCGCTAGTATATGTAGGTTCACTTATTAACACATGATAAAGGTTAATTTTTGGAGTCGATTTTAATAGGCAATAACAGCTGGGTGAGTACATGTGTTGGCATTTTTCAGTATAATTTTAACATATTTTAACCAGCTAGTTCCAATTATTTTTAGATATAATATTCCTAAAACAAGGCCTGGTAGTTTCGACGCCTGACACAAATACCAAATTTGCTGTTTCCTTTTCTATATTGAGTGTTAAAAAGGAAAATAATTTGAGCCATATTCAATAATAGTTTATAGTTGTTGTGTTCGAATGTTAATGTGGTGTGTGCTGTCGACGATGATTGAGCATGTGATTGTTGCGGGTGTGGGTGTTGTTACACATGAACTCTGTGGTTGAGTTGGTAACAATTTCTCAGTTGTCGTAAATATGTTCAGATAATTCTGGAAATTTTTGTGCAGGAGATTTTTGGAAATGTTTGTGCAACCCGCATAAATATAATAATTAATAAATATATAATTAATAAAAAAGTAAATGCTAATTAATTTGAGAGAGGTGGAAGCAAACTAGAATGACTCTTAAGCCCCATCTACCGAGACTAACATAATCTCGCATCTACTTGTGCCATAACTTTTAGGTTCTATAATTCTGCACCGACTAAGGATCGTAGCACCGATGAACACCCTGTTTTTCATTTCATTTCGCCTCTGGGCATTTAAAATTAGTTGCTTAAACTAAGCGAAATAGTTGTTGCATAAAGTTTTTATTTCGATTTTCATTCGATTACACGTTTAACCGACCGTCATTTGGTCTATGCGATATACAAACATAAACTATTTGAATTTTTATATTTGGTTTTGATGTTGCTAGCTCCGAAGATACGAATAGGAAATTTTATGAAAATTGGATAGAATATTAAATGTTCTTACAAAATTGATTTAAAATTGTAAACACTAGTGGAGGATAAATTTTGAAAAAATAATCGATGCTGAACAGATGTGTTGCGCGGAACATATTATATACGATTAGAACCTGTAGCAAAACCAATTCTCTATACTCCATACACGGAGCCGATAATATTTATAAAATAATTTTTTGTGTTTGCACATATAGATAGTCGCGATAAACTATGTGTACAATATGGATATATATGTACATACGAGTATACAGATATAATCTGAATATTGACTTTTTGCTAATTTAAAATGTATGCTGTTGGAATTTTAAATAATTTATTTAGAGCGATATACAAAATTTGGTACGGTTTAACAAACAAATTACCCACAACCCATTTGTTATAATATTAAATGTGCATATACGAGTACATTGTAGACGAATTTTTCATTCATAAGTATTTTGTGTGTGGGTGGAAATATATTAACTGGATACAAAATGAAAAACTCATTAAAAATAAAAAATAAATATTATTTATAATTTTTAGGATGTTTACCCTTTTTGTGTAACCATATATCTATGGCTTATTATGATATTAAAGTTAAAAGCATATAGTATTAGTTTTGGTAAATTGTTTTAGAAATCAAAACAGTTTAATTAATTTTTTACTTTTTAATTTATGGGAAAATATATAATAAGGTTACCACCGAGGTCGTATTTCCCTTTAACGCCATATTAAGCGAGAATATACCTTTAGTTAGAAAATTTTGTTTGCAAAATTATTCAACGACAAATTAAATTTTAAGAGTCTTTCGAAGTCATCTAAAACGGTTGATGAAACTGTTCTGCAAGTGGAACAAAACAGGCAAGTAAACCTTCAATTTATCAACATTATATTAAATTATGTATAGCTTGTTTTGGAATTTGTTTCAACCTCTATAAGATATTTTCCTACTGTCTATACGAAGAACCATTCATTTTGTTTTTAATGAAATTGTTAATTAATTTCAAAGACAGTGGTAAGTTTGCAAATAAATGTAATATATTTCCATAACGTAAAATTTATAATTGTGTTTTTGATTATTTGGATGTGTAGTAGCTATGTCCAGGTTCAAATCCGTAGTTGGAAAACGACAAAAGGCAAAGAGTTAAATGGGTTAAATTAGCAGAAAATTCAAATGGCATGGAAGGATAATATTTTTCTTATATTATCCCGAACTTCTTGATAGTTCGCACTGCAATTGAACAGGTGGAAGCTCATAGCTTTGCTCCGGTAGTAGATGCTGGTTCACTGAAAACGTCTGGGACCTTAGGCCATCTTACATATTCTTTAGGACAATGCAAATTTATCGCGGCTAATTTCTATGAATCAATTACCTGGGCCAGCAGCTAGCATGTGAGATAGTCAGGTAAATTATCTTAGAACATAATTTTCTAGTTGGCCTTATTTAATTATATTAATTCACTTTAGGTACAAGCATCAATACTGCATTGTGTGAAAAATGAAAGAGTATCAATAATCCTTTGGCAAATTTGACGGCCTGCTTCAAAGTAAGGATTATTTCCACTAACTCTGCTTTCGTTCACTGTTTATAGCCTAGTAATCATTGGTTTACAGTCCAGCGTTGCAACTATGTAGAAACCTATAACTGGCTCTAGTTTACCTCCCCGCGGTACCACCTGGGCAACGTTTGTTTTGCATGACTAATGTATTACAACGGCTGAACTTCTACAGGCGAGTGTAATAACACTATATAAACAACAAAACGTAATGGATAAAACAAACAAGGAAAGTAATATCTTAGGTGGCGGACCTGATGTTCAGGAAAATCCACTCTCTTCGGAGGTCGGTCCCATGGATTCTACGGGGGCCAAACATTGCTAAAACATTCTAATGATATCCAAAATAAGTTAAAGGATATCAATGCTCAAATAAGGAACAAATTTCATTCCAAAGGAGCTCTATGACGCTCAGATCTCCAATGTAGAATAACAAATTCATATTTGCAAAAGACGCAGTCTCCACTGAAAAAAAAATCTCACTGTCAGAACAAATTCCGAGAACATCATAGCAATATTATAAACGGAGCAATTGAATAAATTTCAAAAAATGGAGAAACTAATCGCGCAGCTGAGCAACGAAGTTGCTAAGGTTAAGAGGGGAAACTTTTCGCTAAAAGAAAAAGTTAAAAATAACAAACCTGAGGATTCAGCACGAGTCTAAAATTTGTCTTCTATAACCATATTCAGCCATCAACCATTCAACATGATCATTCAAATAATTCCAACTGGTTGCTGAGGCAATTTCCAGTTTTTCAACATAATAATAGATTCAATGCTCTGAGTCAAGACGGTTATTGCACAGATGAGGAAGAACTGGGAAGAGAAGTAACAGCTGATAACAGAAATTCCAAAAAACGTAGGCGCACAAAAACGAAAACGCCTCCAAAACATATTACACAAAGTGTGAACAATAACACTGAACAGAAAATCAAAAACATATCACTGCCTCCACCCATTAACGTGATCAACATCAACAATTTCGAACTTTTTCGACAAAAAATAATAAAGATCACAAATGAACCAACTAATTTTAAGGTGCTTTATATAGAAGCAAGGATAAGACGCCCAGCATAAAACTTTCAGAATAACAGGCGTAGGAGATAACATTCTAAGTCTAACCTGGGCAGTTTATCAGAGAATAAAAGCAATCAGCAGCTTAAAGAACAGGGCAGATAGACAGTCGTAATAAACAGCTAGAAAGATTGCGACGGATTATTTCCCAGCGGGAGGCTAATGAGGTAGTTGGAATATCTAGGAGGCCTTATAGAAGTCAAAGTAAGCCCTATTCCAGATAAGTCCAAAGGAAACCAATCATAATTGTATAAGGAGGAACAAAGTAGATGCCGAAGATCACTGGACCAGAGCAATTGGCAGAAGACCAACGAAACGATGATTCCATCGCTCCGATAATCAAATGGATGGAGAGAGGTACCAGACCGCAGTGGCATGAAATCACGCCGTAAAGTGCTACCAAGAAAAGTTATTGGGCTCAGTGGAAGTTATTGAAATTTGAGAATAGGTTGTTGGTTAGAGTTTTGTAATCGGTCAAAAGCTACAACACAAAACAACAGATCTTGCTACCAAAAATCCGGGTAAGAGAAGTCCTGCAGGAAATCCACAATAAAAAATATGGAATGCGTTTTGGCATCAATAAAACGCTGAACCTGATAAGACTCCGTTCGAGCGGATGGCTATGGATATTGCTGCCCCATTTCCCCTGACAAGATGGAAACCGATACATTTTAGTAATTGGGTTTATTAATCAGCAAGCACGAACAGTTGCGGATGTATTTGTATACAATTGAGAATGCTGATTTGGAGTACCGTTAGAGGGACAAGGACGAAATTTCGAATCATTCGTGTTTCAAGAGTTGTACCAAATACTCCACTTCAAGAAAACCAGAACTGCACCGTTGTATCCTCAATTCGATGGCATGATCGAGAAATTAACATAACACTGCAGGAGCATCTACATAAAGAGATCAATCCAATGGTGTATCGTTTCGCAATACATGATACTACATTAAATTTGGATCACTGCGCAGAGCGAACCAGTCACTAAGCAAGACTACGCTACTGATTTGAGGCAAAGGATATGTACAACATTTGCGCTGCAGTAAGGTACAACATTGTCAAGGCCAGCGATCGAATGAAGGCAAGACCTTTGGTGAAACAGTACAGGATTTATGGAGGGAGATTTGGTTTAGTCTTTTCAACCCCAAATAGACAAAAATGAAAGTGGTTCATATATATCGGTTGACACGTTCCAACGCCGGGAGCACAGATGAATCTGTTTGGTACGAACAGAATTAAGATGGGTGTAATGCGACAATTCTGCCTATCATTAAACTCATTCAAATCAGTATCGTCGTTAGTGTGGTAGTTAGAGTCGCAGGTATAGAGCTTAGTGTGGTTATCATCGTGGGTTCGATCCACCTCACCAGGGCATTTGTAGTTTTAATGGTGGATATTTTTTGAGTCGACGACCTAGGTTGATCCAATCGACAAAAGACAACAAATTTATAATAATATGCCAGAGCATGTCTTTTACAAATACCTGTAAAAATGTACGTTATGATCTGAATATACACGTGCCCACGTATCAACAAATTTCTTATCCGCACACATTTTACATTAAAAAAAATTATGTTTTGTTGTTATCCGCAAAATTCTAATAATTCTAACTCTCACATATATTTTAGAATAAATACACGCGACATATATATTACAAAGGTGAAAACTGTGTTATCTGCATGTGTATTATCTTCACCGCAAGTAAAACTTTGAAACATATTTAACATTTTATAAAAGTTTTATCATATTTTTGCGCTTGTATTTCGCGTGGGTGATGTATGTATGTGAAAAACCACCAGTTAGAAATTTTCCTCGTCGTTGAAAATCGCATGGAAATGGATGGTAGCCAAAAATAAAATACAAATTTAGTATCACCCCGTCAAACATGATATTTTATTGTGAATCTGAGATTGTGCTCCATATGAATTGTATAGGGAATTTCATTCATGTATATACTCGTATGTAATCAAATGTAATCAAATCGCTTTAAAAAGTTAAAACATTTTTATTGGTATTCTCATAAATTCGCGCTCAATTGCGGATTATGAAGTTTTATGTTTAGAGTTGCAAAAACGACTGGGGAAGATCTTCATACCACTCGTATAATTCCTTTTTAATGAGGAAATGTTTTTTTTAAATATTATTTTCTTGATACCATTACATTTAGCATATAGTTAGCTTTTATAGATTTTCCAAATACGTAAAGTTTTTCTCTTGCATTGTTTTGTTCCAGGAAAATAAAATGGAAAATAATTGTAATACAATACATAGTGTGGGTTACATAGATATGCATACTCGTGTGGAGCGAAAATAATAGAATCAATATAGTATGTTATGTAATCGTGTAACAATGGAGAAGAATCACAATGAACAACAATACATAATAGCCATGATAAAGCGCAGTGTTTCTTAACCGTTGTCTAATTACGGGGCCGCATACAACATATAAAACAGATACATTGCAGGTAGACCGGTTCTAGCTCATAACTAACAGTTTATTGGTGGAGTGAGAGTTGATGCACGCATAGGGTGGTTGACCAGATATTCACGAACGCAATAGAGTATGGTTCACAAAATTTAAATATTTGAAAACGGTCCATTCAAACAACAAACAATTTTTGCAGTGACTGCAGTCCAGCTACAGGCAATTATTTCATTCGTTATAAATTCAGTCACTGATTTTGAGCCAAATACTATGCATAAATATTAACATTGATTGTATATATACATAAGTATGTACCAGTAAATTTCATAAACATTGAAATTCGACATTTAAAGCTATACAAAATTATCAAAATTCAATCGTGCATCCCAAATATTCAAAATTCGATATAACAGATGAAAATTTTAAAATTGTAGATACGAAATTCTACGAAACTATTTTAAAACTCGTATTAAAATTTGTTTTGTGTATTTCTGTTATTTGATTTTTTTAAATTGGTTGGAACCCATAAGGACTCCGCACTCAATGCCGGGACGGCCCATGGGATTCTAATTTGCAGAAGTGCATTGCAGCCCTAGCAAACTGTACAAGTTTGAATCAAGGTATGGAGGACAACTGATCTACATTAATAGATCTACAGCTGAAAACCGAATAATATTGAAAGCTGGATAACTCCAGACAAAGTGCAGGCAGTCATCATCTTACAAATGATCCATAAAACGACCATGACACATATAAGAATCACAACCAAGATTCTTAGCTGGCTCTTTTTCAAAGATAAAGCATATTTAGTTGATTTCAAATTGGGCTCGCTAATGAAGTGCTTCGCCGCGGGTTCAGCTCCAATTAGAATGAGATGGGAACTGTTTTCAGCTTCCGAAAACCACAAATTCCCTGTTGGATAAACCACCGTGAATAAGTTGGAGAAGTTGTATTCAGGTCTATCTCCCACGGTAGAACCGAGAACATACCAAGCCCATGAATGAAGGTGCGTAACTGAGGCAAGGAAAGAATAGACTCCATAGTAAGAAGGAGAGTCAAGGACATAGCTCCAATAACAGCCCTACAAACCGTGTTTTGAAAACTATCAAATAAATTGACAGTAGAAGCCTTTAGTTGTTCTGGCCACCACACAATAGAAGCGTAAGATAATATCGGTAAGACCACCGATTTATAAATGAAAAACCCCAATGGTATTAGACCCCAGGATTTCCCAAAAGCCCAAAAGTTATCAAATCTAACACTAAGGTGCTTGACTTGGTTACATCTAGTAATCGGTCTCCCAAAAAGAGAAGGAACGGATAGATCCAGACTCCACAATATTTAAGGTATGCTGCATCATTAAGTCAGATAAGATATTCAGGTGTCTGAAACTGTTTAGACAAGATCAGCAGCATAACTCTGCACAATGAAGCCAGATTGCGGAAGCTTACTCAGTAATCCTAGAGAACACACCTCCCTTGGGGCAGCCTTTGGCAACCTTGACAGAAACTGACACGCCATCCAGTTTAGTCTCTACAGTGCGAGCCTTGAGCATGGATTCAATCCATTTGACAATGGTGTGATTAATACCAAAATTATTACAGGGATTAATAATCGAGATAAACGAGGTATTATCTAAAGCTCCCGCTATATCGAGGAAAGTACGTACAAGAAACTCCTTATTATTGAGGGATCATTCAATCCTAGTTACAAGTTCATGTAGGGTGCATGTGTTTAATAAATCTGTCGACGATTCTTTCTTAGGATTTCAGAAAAGTTGAAAACAGTCTAGTAGGTCAAAAAGACTTGGGATCCGTATAATCGGATTTGACAGCCTTTGGAATAAAAACGACTATACTCCTGCTGCAGGATTTTGGAACAGCGCAGAAAGCAATACACAACTGGAAAAGGTATATCAAATGATCCTGAATGATAGGAAGGACGTGCTGTAATTCAGCCGGCAAAATACCATCAGCTCACCAGCACAACATCGAGATTGATCAGCTTATAAGCCAAGTCCCAATCAGGAGCCACAGAAGGAACCTTAGAGTTGATTATGGCACAACCAGAGAAAGGAACAGATAGAAGCAGCTCACAAACTTCTCTATGACAGGGGGAAAGCTGACCGTAAAGTGGACGAAGAGTATTAGGTATACAAATACCATTCTTAGCCCAATGCTTTGTTTAGTCTTCCCCCCGCCGACAGGCTATTAAATTCCTCCCAGAAGTTAAACCACAAACGATTGAAGTTTCTTTGCTTTATTTTTTAGTTTCCTAGCGGATTTCTTTAACCTTTTAAAATCAGAGTTCCAAAATGGTTTGTTATTAGTCTTTTGGTTCGCAATAAGAAGACAAGAATTTTCAAAATCAGTCAAAAAATCCGTCTCAAGTGAAGATGAAAGATCAGCTGCATTCAAAATCAGTCAAAAAATCCGTCTCAAGTGAAGATGAAAGATCAGGGAAGCATTAATGTTATTACCAATAAAATGTACGCCCGAGTTTTATCGACAGAATTCTTATGAAAAAGTTCGCCATTATTTCATTTCAATCCAGAAACAGCACCATCAAGAAGGTACGGTTCCTGAATTGGACAAATATCTGTATGCATTACAGAAAGCAGCTTACTTATTCCAACGAAGCTGCCTTACTATGTTGCAAATTAATCTCTTTTATTCTGAGCATGGCCTTAATTTGAAGTTCAGCATTAAAAAAAATATTTACGGACCAGAGATGATCTTAAAAGAGATCCTCCATCTCTCAATCGAAATGGTCGGATTCATCAACTTAAGGTTGGTTGTTACGACTCGAGGATTCTCTGGTGGACTAGGGATCTATATCAATATCAAAAAGAGGCTTTGGGAGGTCGCCAACTGGTAGCTGATAGCCACTCCAAATTTCTTTCCTTTTGGAGACTTGCTCGCTAAGCCACTTGTAAGTCTCATTGTTACTGCACCTGCAGATGAAAACACCATCCAAGCGATGGCACCCAAGCATCTGCGGCACAAAACCCGTTAATTTCGCCGAGTCAAGCACTCGACGACTCAATTTGAGCCGGAAAATGCCTAATTTCTCCTGGTTCAGAGAAATTTCTGGGTTATTTCCCGAACGCAATATTTCTTAGTGGATGAATCGGCGACTACGTTTGCGTACGTACGCGGCTTTTTTACCGCCATATATCTGGGATAGTACCAGTTGTGGTGCTAGCCCAGACAGTCTTTTCTGAAGTCGCTGACGAAGATGTTTGCCCAGACGACAAGAGACCGTGCGATGGGGAACCCCCCCCTGGGCCCGTTGTCGCATCAGAGCTGAGGAGCAGACTCTCTGTTCTCGACGGTATATCGGAGTAGCAACCGACGCTATCGTGGTCAGCAAACTTGATGTCGGATTCCAGTAGTACAGTCGGATCCTTATCAGCTCCTTTTATTAATTATGCTTTACACACCTGGAACAAATGAAAATGAGAAAAGAATAAAAAGAATCAAAAGAAACGCTAAAGGCGAATTTAAAGGTGTGTTTATCCAATTTAATTTGTAATTCTTATATTTTGTTTTTCAGTAAAATTTTGTCATCGACATCCGATTTTAAAAATTTGGCAATTTTAAGTTTTAGAACCGTGGCAAACACACAAAAAATATTTTTAAAAATTCAATATTTGATCAACTTCGAACTGTCGATTTTAGAAATTGTGTTCACAATTTCAAATTCAGAGGTTAGCTTCATTAAAATCCACTTCGATTTTTTATATAACAAGTTGCTTTTAATTTGACATTTTTAGTTAAACAAAAAATTTCTGAAGCTGCAAGAATTTAGAATTTAAAATTTCATAATAAATTTAAAAAAATTAAATTTAAGATTCAATAACTTTGGCCAAAATTTCAACATCGTTTTGAATCTCAGTAATTTAAATTGTGATATTTAAAATTATATCCGAACTAGACTTTAAGTTTAAAGAATGTAAAACATTATGAACATTTTAAATTTTATTTTAAATTATTTTGTACATTTTTCAATCAATTAATAAATATTTTAACACCAATATGCTATAGACCTAAAATGTCCATAAAGTGTTAACAATTTCTCGATTCTAAATTCTTTGGATTCTAAATATATTTTTCAAAACTTAAACTCTACTGTCCAGTATCGCTTATTGCGTTAAATTAGCCTAGTTTATCAATTTTTAACCATTTTTAACGGTTTGCCAAACATTTTCTAAATTTAAAATCCTAAAGGTGACGAAGGTGCTGGTACCCTTGCCAAAATCATTCTATCCAAAAGCAAAATATGTTCATATACCCTATGTAGCAAGCCGGATCAAGTCATCATCCGACAAAAAATTATTTATAAAACCAGATCCATTGGCATCAATCAAGTCATACAGTGTATTGTATACAATGGAATATGAAATTTTAATCAACCTCGCACAGATTCATAGTAAAACACACGAAAAATTGTTTAGGGCTGATGCAAGACAAATATTCGTGTATTTTACTAAGAATTTACTATGATAGGTTGGTTAAAATTTGGTATCGAACATTTTTAATACTTTTTTAATGTTTTTTTGTATATCATTTTGGTTAATTTATTTCTTCTACTCAGGCGATACAACTGTCAGAGTAGAGCAATGTGTGATTTGTCTAAATATTATTGATAATTTTAACAGTTTGTTGTGATTTAGCTTTGAAAGTTATTTTCTGTGATTTAGTTTTCAAAATCACATATAGTTAGAATTAGAATTGATTTGATTGGATTGCTATTTAATTATTTACGATATAGGCTATTTCTGATTACTTTTAGGGCAATACCTGAATTCAATGAACTATAGCTTTACTTTGTATAGGAATGTAAAAATAAGAAACATGATTGTCGAGTGACTATTCTTACTCAATGAAATTATTTCTAATTATAGTGTAAATCTATGGGTTTTTCACAAAAATAGCTTTTCTGGTACGCTTTCATAATCTAAACTTTATGTCAACAACGCGCGAGATACATTTATGTACATCTAGTATGTATTGGTCCATATAGTTTCACAGATAATACTTTTGAACGCGAAATACGTGCGTCCCGCACGTCGAGATTACTTAGGCCATGAGGTATTTAAACAACATCCACATTTCACTAAATTTGCGCTTTAATAATTTCTACAGAGAAAGCTGATGATATATCAGTTTCTAATGAATTCTCCATTCTAAATTCGTCTGTACAGCATACGTACACGCAGTATCTGGCTTGGCTTGCAATTCTATCCAGCCCCACACCCAGTTCAAATTGGAACCTCAGACTAGTTAATGTTTCTTTTAATATAAATATCTTTTAAATATCTTCAATGGTTAGATAGTAATCTTGTCTCGCATAATATTATTCGACGTTTAAACAATTATATATATTTTTTTGGCAAATGTAGCAAAAGAGTAAAACGAAACAAAAGGAGTAATAATACTCTTGAAAAGAGTATATATGGTCACCTTGTGCACGCAGGGCTGGATCATAATATGCCCAAAGAGATCCGTGCCCTACAACACGTTTTACTGTAGGAGTATGGACAAACATTCTATATTTCAGAACTATTTCTCCGTGGAATGGACCTACCAGGCTATTTTTTAACCGATTAAGCGATTAAATTTGACATAGCAAATAAATATCACAATGCTTAAATCGCTTGGTTCGGGAGGTTCAAATACAAATGCAGAAGAATGAAGGAGGAATTCTTCATGATGAACACATCTAACGTGTTTCTAAATTTCGGTAAAAACTTAAATTAAAATACGAAATTTTCAAAATTCGGATTGTTATAATGATTGTGATTGTTTTGAGTTTCAAACCGTGGCCACATATTCGTTTGTCGTTTGAATCTCGTACAAGTGATTCGCGGGGACGAATCACAGACGAATGATAAATAAATGTATACAAAAATGTTTGGATTCGTACGCGTTCGCTCAAAAGGCGATTATCAACGCGATTTAATAATTTGAATACTAATTTGAATAAATTGACAAATTTAGAAGTTGATATAAATGGATATATATATATATATATATATATATATATATATATATATATATATATATATTTATATATATACTATAGATATATATTCATATATATATATATATATATATATATATATATATATATATATATATATATATATATATATATATATATATATATATATATATATATATATATATATATATATATATATGTAGTATTTTGAATGCATAATTTTCATTAATTCTGTAGTAATTTCTTATTGAATTATTTTCGCAAGACGTAGGTCTTCAGGATTCCTCATCTTCGTGCCAAACATGACCTCGAATGGGGTGCGATTAATACGGCTAAAATATACTTTATACAGTTATTCCTGCATGATTGCAAACTTCACGAAGTTTAGGGAAGTAGTAGTCTCGTCGAATGATTTCTTCCATTTTTCTTGCGACCAAGTGACCATTTTCATGAACCTTCCGGACTAACTCACTTTGCATTGATTTCGACAGATTGTTCTTTGAATATTACACCTTGTTCAATGGTATAGCCCTCGTATGGTCCGTGCTCCGATAGTTGTGCAACTAATCGCAAACTTGTATCTTTCTTTTGTGAACATTTTAGTTTTCCCAAGAAACTGTAGCTGAACGGTCCATCCTGCAATGCGTGCTGCAATTTCTTTTTTCTCCATCGTATGTTTAAAGGCGCTACAGTCAGTGACGATTGTAAAACTTATCCCAAGCAAGTCAACGCGTAGTTTTTTAAGTGTATAAACTATTGCAAGCACCTCCAATTCATATGAAGAGTATCTTTCTTGTGTAGGGGATGTCTTGCGGCTATAATAATAAGCTGGGTGAAACTTCGAATCGTCGCCCTTCTGTAGAAGTACGGCACCAAATCCAAACTTTGAAGCATCTACTAGCGATTCCTTTAGTCGTTCGAATGCTTGTTTTTGATTCAATCCAAAGATAAACTCACAGTCCTTACGCAACAAATCGCTTAGAGCCTTGGCAATTACTGAATAATTTGGGATACATTTTCTAAAATAGCCAGTAAGACCTTAGAAACTCTGTACCTATTTTATGCTATTTGGTTCCGGGAATGACCTTACACACTTGGTTTTTGATAATGAGGGCTTAATAACGCCTTTGGAAATTTCATATCCCAAATACTCGATGTTACTGTGGAGGAAAGAACATTTCTGCCATTTAATTTGTAGTTCATAGGATTCACCCAATTTCAAAACTTCTTTAAGCTTTCCAATTGATTCCTACGCAGATTTTGCAGGTATATGATTATATCGTCCATATATACCAATATACACGCTTTTACGAACAATGGACGAAAAACACAGTTGATATATCGTTGAAACACTGCTGGGGCGGTGCATAAGCCAAATGGAACAATCTATTTTCTAAATCTACCGTCGTAAACACTTAAGAATCGTATAGTTGGTCGATGTGATCCTCTATTATAGGCAGCGGGTAACGATCCATGATAATTTGTTTATTAAGACGTCGGTAATCAACGCAAAGTCGTTTTGAATTAATTTTTATATTTGCGAATACTATGGGACTAGCAAACTACGAATTGCTTGGTCTAATAGTATCGGCTTTGAGCCACTCATTTATTTGTTTTTCACCTTCAGTTTTTTCTCCTGGTGAGAGACGTCGTGGACTCGTGGTGCTTGGTATACTGGTGTTTCGTTTTTTAAAATAATCTTCATTTTCACAGGGGAGGCATTATTGCTCTTAGGATGATAATTGCTCACCAGAGTCTCGATCGCAGCTACATATTTAGGATCGCCAATGTTTAAACTATTATCGATATTTGACTCTACTGCTGTCACTTTCTTGATTCGGATTTCTTCACGTCCGACAGAAATTTCTGTACCGGTTAACACATCCTTACCGACTATCATCTTGGCATGTAATACAGTAGCCGGAACCACTTGAACTTTAGCATCAAATTCATTGTCGTCTATGTATATTTTAGAGTCAAAATATCCCATAGTATTTGCATGACCATTTGCAATACCGCTGATTTAACTTCCGAGCTTTGGCGAACTAATAACTTTCCATTCATCTTCCCTTAGTAATGTTACTTCACTCCATGTATCTATCAGAGCTTGCACCGATTGTTCGCCAATCCTAATTTGTTTATATCATCCTGCAGATAATTCTCTCTGCTCACTTACTCATCCGGTGATTTTAGTATTTTTTTAGATTTTGCTGAAATGTGCGCATACTCGTTACAATTGAAACATTTCAGTCCAACTGTACGCCGTCTGCAGTTTTTCGATATGTGACCACTCTGTCCGCAATTATAACATTTTGTGCTCTTCTTCAATTGTACTTGTGGTATACCGCTTCTCATTTTAAACTATTTATAATTATCTTTTCTCGAAATTCTGCGATAGTTCTTGCTTCATATAATATATAGCTTTATTTGGTGCAAGGTCATCAATTACATCAATTGTGTATTGAATAATAGCTGGTACGTCAGCCCGACCACGAGCTGCTAATTCTCTCATCTCGAGAAAATATTCGTGTAACGTTTCCGTTTTCGCCTTGTGTCGTTGCATTAATAACCGGTGAATATCAGTGCTATTTTCATTAAGTTTGAATTCGCTTAATAGGTGTGCTTTCAGTTCTTCAAAACAAGTTAACCTTACACCCGTTCTCAATGATGTTTTGGCAGCACCTATAAAACATTGTCGGCCATAAATAAGTTTTTGTAGCGAATTCCAATTACATATTGTTGCAGCATTCTCGAAATCATCCAACCAATTCTCGACCGAGTACGAGCCAATACCGTCAAAATCTGGTACGCGTCCGTCCAAATCTCGTAGCGAAAAGTTATGGTTGTAACGTGGCTATTTTTTGCCTGATGCATCGCCACCTCGCCTGGATTAGTCGCCTCATTTTCGACCTTGTTCTCACTAAAATAATGTTCTGGTGAATCGCGATTTATCATTCGCTCAGTAATTTGCTGTAAACCCGCTTGAAAACTTTGTAAGAATTAGGATTCACTTAATGAACTTATGGTATCACTACTATTTTGCTTATTTCTCTTTTTTCGATGTGTCATTTTCTTTTATAAAATAAATACTATAACCACACTAATTATTAAACTTTTTGGAACAAAATTACAAACACTAGCGCTCTACACTAGTTTGTCACTCATTTACGGTCAATGTCTTTGGCAGTTAATCACATGTATTCAGGAAAACAAAAATTTGTTTTCTTTTACTTACGTAATGCTATTTGTTCCTATTCGACGGCAGCCAATATTAATTCGTATTTCAACACAGCATAGATGTACCGAATCTCGGTTGAGCCCCCAAATTTGTAGTATTTTGGATGCAATGAATATTCTTAGAAAAACGATGCGTCTCTATTTTCGTGCTTTTCGTTTCCAAAAAAATATAATCGAGAATGATCCTAAATTTAACAGATAGTATACATAGCAATAATTATATAACAAATCCATCGACTATATACAAATATATACATATAAATATATATATATATATATATATATATATATATATATATATATATATATATATATATATATATATATATATATATATATATATATATATATATATACAGTACTAAAATGTCACACAGGTACGTGAACAAATACAAGACAAAACTATGAGTCACTAAAAACATACATACTTAGTTTCGTATACTATCGTATTTCTCGCGTATACCACTGATGCATACATGTACTGTGTACCACTTATGTCCACAAATTGAAATATAAGAATTAGAATTTAACATTTTTGTAAATTTATAAAAGATCTTTGAAAGCAATGGAGCATACAAACAAATCTGTATATTTATAGAAATCAGAACCAATTTGAATTCAGTGATGAATTTTAGTACACGAAAAGAAAATTTGACAAACGTATACCATGCAAATTGATAGAAGTATGACTATACCTGATTTTTATGGTGATGTGTGTGCAGTAGGAACAATGCTATCTAGATATTCCTACTTACTAAACCCATACGCTCTACTTCCCTACCTTCTTTGGTACACTGCCATCTAGTGGCAACGTTACTTTATTATATTGCCATTTGCCACCATAATTGGAGAGTTAATTTGAAGTAGCCAAATTATGTGTTATCATAGCGCAGTATGCATAATTTCTTAATTTTACATCAATTACAGTAAATGACTGTAATAATAAAATAAAATTTGTGAACAAACTAATTCTAGAATGTATTATTTAGAACAACGCCCTAATTTTCTTTTAATATGACTTGAAAATGCCTAGTAGACTTCTGGTGAGGGCTTGGAAGTTTTGTTTAATGTTTTTTATTTATTATAAAACTTAACTGTATATATATAAAAGAAACCGGATATTAGAGGGACAGTCTTTGGCGCATAAAGTTTTCAGTTTGAATAACACAGTTGAGATATTTAATTGATTCAAATAAAATGTTTTTTATATTCTCCATTCCCAATCTCACTTTTAAATTTTATTCATTATGCGCTTAAATTAATTTATTATCAAAACAACAATTAAAACGAATTATAAGGAAATCTCAACATTTCATTCAATCGTATATATAAAATACTAAATCCCTTTTTATTATTCGAGTCGAAAATCAACAGAATCAAATAAAATAACAATAATATTATTAAATATTGTATTAAATTACAGATTTTAATAAATAATACATTTTTTTTGTATTATTATAGATTTATATTTTTGTGCTATTAAACGTTCTGTTTTTTATTTTATTATTCAACTTAATTAAGTTGTTTATTGAACAAATAAATAATACCACAAAATACAATAATTTTATACATAACATTGTAAATATAAAAATTATATATTATTATGTTAACATAATTTTATTTATTTTTATTATATGTACATACATACATATATACTCGTATGTATAATAATACAAAACGCAGACAATCTTTGTGTATATAGTGGTAGATATATAAGTATATATGTATATATACATAGACTAATGAAGCACGTTTCTGCGGTTTTACCATTCAAAAATATTATTTTTAAATAATTGTGTTTGAATAGATGGATATCGTACTAAAGAACACAGATCAGAAGGTAGGCACATACATAAGTAATCTAATAACTGGTTATGGCTTTACGTGGATGATATGCTTGTTGTGTGCGCATACATATATAAAACTAGAGCCCACAAATTTATGAAATAGATTAACTTTTCGAATTCGTTTGGAAATTTTTTTATCACTTGATACTTGAAAATCGATTTTGAAAAAGCAACAATTACAAAACAACAAAGATTATTAATTATAAAACTTTAATTTAACTGTTAAATTTTAAAATCGCACAAAATTTTTAAAATTCTGAAAATTTTGAAAGCACGTAAAATTTGGTTTCATACTTTGGTGGACTACATCGAAATTTGACTGCGATATTTCGAAGAATTCAAAATATTCAAAAATTCCGAAAATGGCTGCTTGAACATAACTATAAATTACGAAAACCTCCATTCAAGTAATCAAGAATTTCAAATTAATTAAAAACTTTTGAATGATACAAAAAATATTGTTGTCTTTTCATAACTTTAAAATTTATGTTGTTGCCGCCCTCATTGGCACTGTAAGTAGCGTCCCTGCTTTGTTGTTCGAGGGTCTCGGGCTACATTTCCGGTGGTGACCAAAAATCACGGGTGGGGTGTTTTGTGTAAGTATATGTGTTGGTCCGGGTATTGCACCGTGGGCCTATTAGTGGCATTTTGGAGTGCTGGAGTAATCCGCAAAACTTAATTTTTTTTATTTTTTTAATGTTAACCTTTACGAGACCTCAATATTCAAATTGAAATTAGTTGTTAGCTTGAACAATCTGCTCTAACTTCCCATGTAGAAGGTTCGTCTCGAAGCATACAACATTCTCCTTCAAATTTTGCACTTTTTCGTTTCATTAGAGACTTAGAACAAATGACAATTAAATAAATTATGTTAATTTAAAAGAAGAATTTCAAGGTTTAAATAATAAATGAAAGTTTTTCATTTTAAAATTTTAACATAGTAGTCATATGAATTAAGTAGGCCATGACAAAATTTGTTTCATTTAATGATCTGTCTTAATTTAAAGCGATTCGTTTATTTCATATTTAGTTTGAAATGGAGCTCTACCGATACTGCAGTAAAAGTGGGCACCTGTTTCAATGTTCCATCTTAACAAGAAATTGTTCACGGCAGCAGGAAGTGTTCAACTAGTACAGTGGAAAGTGGAATCGAACAAATAATGTAGCAGGTTCTTGATAAAAATAATTATTACGACTTCTAGAAACAAGTGACTTTAGTAATAGATCGTCAACGTCTATGGAGTGTCCTGGATTGGTGTTTGGAATAAACACGGAAAAATGCTCCAGGGGATTGTTAAAAGGAATTTGTAATAAAGATATTTGTTGCTGAAGATTTAGAAAACCTATTGCGAATGTAATATAAACAATTTAGTGGTTCACCATTTTCAACATTTGATGGACTAGCATTTTGTGTCTTCAGGAATTGAAAAGTTTAGAAACTATATTTCATTTTCGAAAAAATCGTTAAAATTTTCTATCTGAATAGTATCTCAATAAATTAATTTTGGTTAAATATTTCTCGAGATGAAGTAATTCTTAAATTCATATTTTAGAACACCACGTATACTCTCATGAATAATGACTGTAATAAATAACTAGGTCAACCTTAACCTTAAAATTCAATGTTACTAATATCAATACCAATTTAAAATTTTAAAATTTTTTAAATTTTTTAAATCTTAAACATTTTGAAAATATTCAAAATACTGTAAATTTTTAAATACACTAAATTTTTTAAAGGCTATAAAAATCATTTGCAATTTTTAAATTATTTAAAATTTTAAAAACCCTTATTATCTTGAAGTAGTAACTATAGTATTTTTAAAACTTTAAAGTTTTTTTGTAAATTTTCACAGCCGTAAAAATTTCTGATAATTTTAAAATGTTTAAAATATTTAAAACCAACAAACACTTTTTAATTTTTAAATACTTTTTAAAAATTAATAAATACTTTTTTAAATACATTTTTGAAAAGTTGAAATTCTTGAAAATATAATCTTCAAAATTCATTTATAATCTTTTAAATCATTAACATAATTATCACCTAATCATCATTAAAATCAATAAAATCATCAAGTTAGTAAATTCTTTTAAATCTAATAGATTTTTAATTTCTTTAAAATAATAAAATTCGTTTAAATTTTAAATCTTTTTTAATTTATGAAATATGTCAAATGCTTAAAATTTGATGATGAAGATCATGTAATGATTATAATAATTTTAAAATTGTTATTTAAATTATAGGAATTTAAAGATTTAAAATGAAAAATATCCGTAATATCCTTCAAAATCTTTGGATCTTTAAATTCCCAAAAATCTTAAAAAATTTACAAAATCTTTAATAAAATTTTAGAATTTATTGAGTTAAAATCGTTAAAAACATATTTAGTTTTAAACTGATAAACTTTTCAATAAATTGAAAATCTTAACGTTAAAAATGAAAATATTAAACCATTAAATTAGTAATATTAAAATATTTCATATTTAATAATACGAAAATATTAAATTAATAATTCGATGTTTATATTGCTGTTAAAAAATTGTGAGAATAAATAACTTAATTTATTTCTAATTTTTTTTTAGTTTTAAATTCTGTATAATGGAATTTCAAAATTTTCCAAATTAATAAAAAAAATTGTATATCTACAAATTCATAACATTTTCTAAAGTTTTTAAATTCTTTGAAATCTTTAAAATCTTATAATTCTTTAAATTTTTATAATAAATTTTTTAATAAAACTCTTTATAAAATATTTAAAATCTTTATTTGATTTCAAATTATTAAATCCTAAAAATTCCATCATTGACCCCGTTTTAAAATCTCCAAAACTGAAAAATATTAACAAAATTTGAATTTCTTCAAAATTATTAAAACGGTCAATATCTACAAAGTTTTTAAAAATTTTTTGAAGTCTTTGAAATTCGTATATTGAAACTTTTTAAATCTCAATGGCATTTTGAGCAAAAGATTTATAAAATTTTTAAATTTAGTTCTGATTAAGAAATGTGTTCCTAATTTTTGAATTCTGTGTATTTATTTATTTAAATTAAAGAAATCGATTTAGTACATTACTAGTATGATTTCATAAGCAAAACAAATCAATTCAAATTTCGATTATTATACACAAGATTAAAAAATTTAAAATTTTAAATTTAAATTTTACAATTTTAAAAATTAAAAGAAAAGGATTTTTTTTTAAAAAATAAATTGAAAAGAAATTATCGGATAATTTCTGATAAATTAAGTTTTAAAATTTAAAAAATAGATCTTCAAGTTCCTTTTGAAGCAGTCCTTTGTGGGATGAAAGTCAAAATTTTCTTTTGGGATGTTGAATAATTTTGCAAGTCTATTGATTGGGCTATTTTCACCATAGTTAGTTGAGTGGCGTACTATCTCGAAAAATCGATGGTTTCGCAGAGATTTGATTGGAACATGGATAGCTGTATTTTCCAATATGTAAGGTGAATCAATATGGCCAAGAAGGATGTTACCGATGAAACCTGAGTCTAAAAATAACCGTTTATTTTCCAGAGTGCAAATTAAATAATCTAAACATCGTGTCGTGTATGGTGGTAGGCGGGCTATATTCTGATAAAACGGTAAGCTATGGTCATATTCCCAGTCAGTTTTCTTTAAAATGAAGATCATAAATTTCTGTTGAATGCTTTCAATCCTTTTGATGTGGTTAGCATAATAAGGACTTCAAATTACTGATGCGTATTCAACTTGGGATCTTATATATACGCAAAATATAATGAAAATAAAGTTGACAAATTTGTAAATTCTCCAGTCCAACACTTAACAAAAACAAAACATAGAATTTGGTTTAGCAATGCATTTGTCAATGTGGTTGTTAAAACTCATATTTTCAGCAAATGTGACTCCTAGATCGATTATCTCTTTAACTCTTTGCGGTTCCGTATTATTACCGTTATAAGCAAAGTTAATCGGTTTTCTCTTGCGATGAAAAGACATTACTTTGCGTTTGTCAATATTCAACAACAAAGAATTTTTGTGGCACCATTCACTGAATTGCTCGATGTCTTCTTGTAATAGTTTGTATCTGGTTTATCTTTAATTGTATGATACATTTTTATATTATCTACGTCACGTTCGTACGATTTGAGTATTTTATGACTTCAGTTATTCCATTTATGAAAACGAGAAAAATCCATGGTCCAATATGGGAACCCTGAAGAACTCCTGATGTTACTTTGATCAAATGCTTTACTAAAATCAGTAAACACTATACGTCTACTTGGTTGTGGTTTTCAATTTCATTAATAACTTTGTTGGTAAATTCGACAATAGTAGATGTAGATCTTCTAGGCATAAACCTATGCTGATTGAGTGGTATATGCTAGGATTCCTTTGAAGCTGTTGCATACAACCAGTTCAATTAATTTTGCTATGGTTGAAGTGGTTGATATCCCTCTATAACAAGTGATGTCTTCTCTTTTACCCTTTAAATCGGATATAAAAATCGGGTATAGGTGTAACTTTAGATATCGTTCAAATACATATCAGTTGGATAACCATCAATTACTCGTTTGGATCTAAAGTATTTCCAGAATTGTTTACGGTTGGTTGAAATGCTTCGTTGTACATCTGCAATATATGAGAGGTGCTTTTCCTTGAATTATGTATCAAATTCTTCATTAGATTGGAGAAACGCAGTCCTCTCAGATTCTAAACCCTTTTTAATCATCTTCATATAGGCTTTAGATTTACAGTTCTTCAAATTAATCAGATGATAGTCAAACTAAGGAGGATGAATATTAGATTTTTTCCGGCACGATGGAATGTGGGTTTCAAAACCTTGTAATAAAATTTGGTAGAATTTGTTAGCATCTTGGTTTACATCATTAGTGTTTAAAGCAGGGTCCCTGAATATGGTTGACCTGGATGGTTGACTTAATTTCATTTGAATCAAAAATTATTTCCATAGATTTGTCGTTAACATCATTAACAACAAATGGATTGAGTGATTCTGTCACTTTAAATGTTTCTGCATCATTTGTGAAGAATAAATCTAATATTCTCTCAATAGCATTGACTATGTTGTTGATTTGCTTTAGATTAGAACCAAGCAAAGCATCAAGAAAGACATATTCCGATTCTGATGTAATATTGCATGGTAGAAAGGAATCCATACCTTGATCATAATTCCACATTACATTTGGAAGAATAAAGTCACCTAGTATACTAAGACTAAGTCGGTGGTATGTAGGCTGTATAAATAAACTGATTCGTCTGATTTACTTTGATTTTCAGCCATATGCTCGATAGATGATGGAATTAAATTTATAGCTATACTGGAAACCACTTATAAATGCTGTTTTCGGTAATTGACTATATAGTAACTTCACAATACGTTTTGTTCTCCTTGATGTTACAAAATTACTACCAGTTATCTCGCCGATACACATTAAAATAAATTTTAAAGGCGTTCGTTAGTTAGTTCGTAAAAAATTCGATGATGCATTTTTAATAAAAATAATTAATCAAATTGACATGCATTTGGTTTTGTTTACATACAAAATTCAATAAAATGTCAACTAAATTTATTTCCAAATTATCGCACATGTTCGTAAATTGATTGGTAAAGCTGATGTCCGAATTTTACTGTGAATTTACCGTAGTCTATATTCTACATACATCCGAAAACGAGTATGGATCATATTGATCCAACACATAGGTATAGCGTGCTTGATAAACAAAAGAACCATTTCTTTTCAACAAAATCCAATTTTTTCATCTAACGGGTGGGCCATCTATCGGTTTAAATTTGAACCGCCTGTTATTTCGAATCTGGCAATACTTATGTCATTCTATTCTGTCACAAAATTCAGTATATTATCTCCACTGAACGAAATGAATCGATTTACACTTGAGGGACGTTGGGATTTATTGGAAATTTATTTCCAAAATAAAGACAATTGGTCGGAAATTGCACGAAAATGTCTTGCAAAATTTGGTCGCAGAGAAGGACCAACAGGGCCCAACTGCACGATGATGAATAAATCATATTTTCGAATGAAGCTCATTTTCATCTTGACGGGTACATTAATAAGCAAAATTGCCGTACTTGGGGCTCAGAAAACCCAGACGTGGTCTTACAGAAGCCAATACATCCATTACGAGTGACTGTTTGCTGCGACTTGTGGAGCGGAGGCATCATTGGCCCATATTTCTTTGAAAATGAGGACGGCGCAACCATTACGGTCAATGGAGACACCTATCGCACCATAATAACCGATTTGTTTGCGCCCGCTCTTCATGGTATTGATGTTTGGTTTCAACTGGATGGTGCAACTTCCCACACATCTCATGCCACAATCGATTTATTGCGTCAAACGTTTGGTGGCCGTTTAATTAGCCGAAAAGGTGATCTCAATTGGCCGGCAACCGTTTTGGTTTTATTGCATTTTTAAATTTAAACTTTTAAATGGCTCACCCTTAAGTACTCGATTTAAAGTCATCGATATTAAATTTTGTTTTAAACTGGACGTTGGCCATAAAGAATCACAGATTATATTTTACTCTGATTAGCATTTTAATTTTTCAAGCTGTAATTTAGTTGCTTCTTGGTGATCTAGTTTAAAATAAATTTCTCTTAATCTATACCACAGTGAGTACAAAATCATATCTATAATGAACACATAAAATCGCAGTCAGTTAGCTCTCGAGTATTATTCTATCCATAATTGAAAAACGTCTTATAAATATGTATATATTCAAGCATTGAATATTGGATTAAGACTAATCCCATTTTCCCAACAATTTACAACAATTAACCCCAATAACAAGAGAAAATGAAATAATTAAGGGCACTACTGGTTGAGCTCTATATAAATAAGGTCATATATAATTGTGTCGTATAAGATGAAAAATAATCTTTGTATACAATAGAAAACGTAATTGTATCCGGATACATTTTTTTTTGACACATCTTACCTTGGCATTTTAAATTTCAAACAAAACAAATTGTATTCACCATAACGTAAGATTAAATTGTTTCCAGTTGGTGCGGTGTGCTTATGTACCTACATATTTACATATTATAAAAATTATCGCGAATATCATTTTTCCAGGTTACACACACACACACAGTAGGTATATTATACAATTAAAAAACTAAATTACCGTCGTATATAGTCGGTCACATTTTAATACATTTTTGGTTTTGTGGTTACATAAACTGAAAATCGTTTAGAACAAAATAAAAAATAAATAAAATGGAATAGTATCAGATTTTCGAGCAAGATACACTTTTCATAAATTACCTTGCTGTGCGCAACAACAAAAAAAAAAGTGGCATGAATGGTAATGGTAACTGAAACGAATTTAATTCTGCCAAATCAAACTCAGGTGTGTGTTAAAATAAACAAGGTTGAAACCGAAACAACACATAAAAAAAAAATACTTTGAATGCTTTTGAAAACCGTTTTATTTATTCCTTTTATGTTTCTTATTATTTTATTAAACGACCTATTCGAGTTTTATGGGCCTAAACCAAACACATGAACACAGGGTTTGTTGTATATATTTATGTATACAGGAGATTTGGTTATATACCTACAGAAAATACCGACATGGAAATATCCATTGGAAAATGTTATAAAAAAAAAAAAATTTGATTAAATTTGTGTCTTTGCCATTTAAATAAAATAAAATTTGGAAATATTTTTTGCAGCCCACATATACACACATTTATATACGCACACACACACACAGAAAGACAATAAAAAGGAAGATGACGGAAAACAGAAATAAAGCGGAAATTATATTTTCTTTTGAGCTGAACTCGAGTACATATAATCCAAATAAACAGAACGTGATAGGAATTCCGTTTTTGTATTCGGAAAAGTATATATTTCGAATCGAGTATAGTACGCAGGTAAGGCAAGAACTTGAATATAAGCCAAATTGATTCTATTCGTACGTGTGACTAATTGCACGTACATATATATTGTAATTTAAAATATTATCTTACATTTTTTTTTTTTACACTATTGTAGTCATATAAATTATTTCACCTAGTTGAATTTTGTGTATTGTATATACGTATATCGCTATACGTTATTCAAAGGTAAAATTTTTATTTTCTTGATACCCATCTATTGATTTTTTTTTCGAGATTTTTTTATTTTTACAATTTTCTCTAAAGCAAGTAAAATGTAACAGTTGTTTTATATTTGTACACACATTTTGGATTGGAATTTTTATCTTCTGAATATTTTTAAGTATCTATATATTCCGCTATTTCGATCATCATCAGTAGTAGATTTGTTTAAGTGAATATTATTGGAAATCATTTTGGTTATTATAGCGCACAGCAGTTTATTCACCGACACATATTATCTGTTAAGCTATACTACCTACTGACACATAAACAATTGAAATTTAATGATTTGCGTGTATACCTGCCACAAATTATTTTCAAGTTCAAGGAGAATTTTATCCTTATCAGTCAGCACGTGGCACTCGTAAAGCATTTTAGAACTAAAATGTATGTTATACACTTCGTATTGTTACATACTGAAAGTGTAAAATTTACGCACAAACCAAATGAAAGGTCTATAACGTAGAGGGTATAGTGTGAAATTATTTTATAGTACAATAGCATCAATTGTGGCCCTGAATTATCCGCCAACAATTTCGACCAACTTGACTGTTTCCAACATTGAATAGGGTGTCAACAATATCATAACTTTCTATATTAAATGGTGGTCCTTTGCGAACATCCTCGTTTGCAGATTTTCATTTTTTTGCTGATGATAATCCGATATATACTTGAATGTCCAGCATTACTAAAACTCTTACAATGTAAAAAATTATGACATTTTCATATAATTCCTTAAACGTTTGGCAAGTGATCACTTCATCATTCGATTTAAATTATGTTTAGCGCAAAAGCTGGGGGTCGGGGGCACTCACATGTCTCGTAAACCTTAATTGCACGAACATGTTTTCAAAGAATACCACCACAGTATCCTTTGCTTGTCGTAGGAGGCAACTAAAGGGTTGGATTGCTGGGTTGACGACCCGCATCCGTAAAAAAAACCTAACTCCAAATAAATGAAAAATTGAGAATGGTGGAAGGCGGATGTTCTGAAAGTACAACAACTCAGCAATGGGCCCAGTTCGCGTAATTTTTTTAATGGAATTATCGAATTTGCACCATACTTTCGGCAGGCCTGCGTCAACTGCTATACGGGACCGCGTTGGAAACCTCTGTGTCAACATCGACGTAGTACTCGCCGCAAATACAGACTGCGGAGATTTACATTGAGGATCCATCCCATGAGGAATTCACTAGCGCCATGTAGAGACTAAAACGAAACCGCTCACCTGGGATGGACTGCATTAATTTGGAGCTCTTGATATTCAGAGGGCTTACTTTGTGGAACTGTCTTTTCGACCTTGTTCGATTAGTATGGCAAGACGAAGTTATGCCTGACGAATGGAAAGTTGCTGCGATGTGCCCTTTCGTTAAACAAGGGAGACCGTTTGAATTGTGAAAATTATCGCGGTAAAGCTCTCTTTTGCTCAGCATTCAAGTTACTGTCCTACAATATATTGGATAGGTCCTCTAGGGGAGGGCCTGCTTGGTGATTATCAAGGAGAACTGTGTAACTATTACGAGACATCCATTCCTGTACATCATGTGTTCCTGGATTCCCGACAGATCAATCGAGAGAGTCTGTGGTCTGCTCTGGAATACCTAGGGATGCCAACAAAATTGGTACGATTGTGTAGAATGACAGTGACACAATATCAATATACTGTGTTAAAGTTGAGAACAGCCTATCATGAATTTTTGCAGTTAGCTCGGGGGTATGGCAGCGAGATGCTCTGTCCCCGGATACTCTTGAATCTCATGTTGGAATACATCTTTCGTAAAACTGAAACACTTCAGCGCAACCTCTTATATCGCCAGTCCAATCAAGTGCTTGCATTTGCAGATGACATATGCGTGAATGGACTAAATAGCAACGGAGTGAAGGAAATATTTGAACTGCATGTAGAATTTCCAGCTTCTGTTAGACTCGACATCAATGAGTTCAAAATAAAATTCATTATCCCTGGATATAGAGGACAATGGCACACCAAATTTTAGTAGTGGCCACTACACTTTTAAGGAGTGAGGAGGTTCAAATCAAGAGATAGCTCTTTACATTTGAAGCAGGAATCATGCGGACGACTTACGGCCTAAAACGTTCCGCGTTTTGATTTCGAACAAATTGTGCAGCGATCTCTGAAAGGAGAGCCATTATATGGTAGGCGTAGAGGTTGTTGCAGGCGACGATGGTTCCACGATGTAGTGAATGACTTGGCTTCTTGGCTTCTTCAGGTTGTCTAAAACTATATGAAGACCAAGCGCAGGATCGAAACCGTTGGAGCCGGACTGTTGACTCAGTAAGGGGCCAGTTATGACCTTTATATACTGTTTATTATTATTAGCGCTATATGGACAGCCGATCCCCAAGTTCGATATGTCTTTGTGCTGCAAATGAATTAAAATCAATCCGATTCAGTTGACAGTTACCAGTTCCATGTTAAAAAACGAATTAAATGTCGGAACTCATTTCGAGCATTTATACACGGAAAAAAATAATATGATGGAAATCATAAAACGATGTCTATTAATTGATATTTGTGATGTTCAACAATTTTTTTTTTAAATTCACAAATTTTCCATTGTCATACACAAAATCAATTTTCAAATTATTTTTGTGACTTGTGAATTTCAAAAAACCGCTTTAATTAAATTTTGGCTCACAAAATTACTCAAATTCTGTGTAGATTATAAATATAAAGGTATGATTTTCAACACACTCACTTTTTGGTGAAATTTATATAAATGAATATTTGTAATTTAAACAAAAGTCTTATAAAGTTGTTATCGAAGAATTAATTTAAAGCTGTTTAATGATTTTCATAATTCATAATATAAAAATTAAAACATATTTAATGGATTAATATTACGCTTATAATTTCTTCTTATTTAAATCATAAAATATATGTTGACATTCACAAAGCCATAGTGGATTACATAAATACGTTGCACTGATAATTTAACTGTTAAATATAATTTATATTTATGTATATATATATATATATATATATATATATATATATATATACATACATATATATATATATATATATATATATATATATATATATATATATATATATATATATATATATATATATATATATATATATATATATATATATATAAATATATATATATATATATATATATATATATATATATATAAATATATATATATATATAAAACATATGTATTAAATTCTGTTTGTGAAGTTTCTATATTTAAAGGAAAAAATTATAATTATGAATAAAATTCCGTTGAATGCCGAAAGTTGATGGACTAATTAGACTGTTACTTATATTTTCTTCGAAACAAAATGTCTGTATGAAATTGTATTGGCTTTCTTCAAATAACATTATGCTAAAAATAAAATAAATAACATTTTGGCGTAATACATATGTGACAATGAATATGTATGTACAATTCTTATTGCAATTAAAAGAAAATATGCATGTTTTGCGACATTTTTCATTTGGTTACTGCTATACTAGAATCTTTTTATCTCAACTTCTTTTACTGATTTACATCGCACAAGTTATGATATCTTCCAGACCAACAATATTTTTATACATATTAATTGTATATATTCCTAAATTTTTATAAATACAACATATAACTCTGAATACATATTTTTAAGAAATATGATAGATATATGTATATGTCGAAAATTTGAAGGTGATATTCCCGAATGTGTATTGTATGCTGTCGTATTATTGTTAAATTTAAGAAAATGTATAAATGAAACTCGAATCCTCAGTGCAGTAAAGTTTAATATATTATATTAATATATATTATCATAAATATGTAATTATAAAAATCAAAATTCATAAAACACGCGCCATTAGAATTAATTCTAACCTAAAACATTTTTCTAAATAAAACTAAATTTTAAGTGAATTTCAAAAGACCATTTATTTTATGTAAGCAATAAAATGAAAATTATGATTATAACAAAATATTTAGTATATTACAAAACTTTTGTGTATTACATAAAACCGTACATTATATTCAATTTTTTATTCTATATTCGAGGAATCATTCTGGAAAAAACGATAGTTCAAATTTGTTGTGTAAATATAAAATTCAATTTTTATAAGTGTATATTATATTAATTTTAAAGTAAAACATGTTCTAAACTTTCGTGTAATATTAGAAAACAAGTGTAATATTAAAAATACAAAGTTAGTTGAATTTAACCGTGATTTTAAACAAATCAAAATATTGTAAGTATGAAATTTTTTATTAAAATTGTAAATGTGTTCATTTCGGTGTTAATTTTTATTTTCCTGTTTTAGGAGTTGTTCTAAATACTTAAATTTATAGTCTTAGTTTTAAATTAATATTTAAAAAGTGTGCATAGTGCATAAAATTTGTGCATAGATTTATAAATATCTTAAATATATTATTTGAAAATATAATTAAAATATGAGATGCTTTAAATGTGAGACGCAATCTGATGTAGGGAATTTTAAGAAATATAAAAGTCATGTTCTAAATTTTCACAAAATGTCCATAACAGATGGTTTCCAATGTTTAGAAAGTGATTGTTTTATATATTTCTCTACATTGAAAAGCTTCAGAAAACACGTGTTTTATAAGCACTATGAAAATTTCAAATCTATAGAAGGTACATCTGACCTAACGAATAGCAATTTAAGTAGTACCAATTCTCAAAATAAAGATTGTTCGCTTTGCCCCGAAAACAAATTTATTAATAATATGTACGTGTAAAGATATAAACGAAGTACATTTATTGTCAAATAAAAATAACTGTAATGCTAATCAAATATTAATGTTTGTATTACAAATGCATTCCAATGATTCTTTCTCTAGAAAAGACGTAGTGGATATACAAAAAAATATTGTTAATCAAATAACTACCCCAGTGGTACAAGAACTTCTTAATTTTATCAAGGATAAATCCGAAACTGTCAACTTTATAGACAAATTAAATAGTTTAATCAAAAAATTTGAAAATCCCTTTCAATTTTGTAAATCTGATTATAAATTATTCAGTGAACTACAAAAACAAAATCTTTACATGCCAGCAGTCAGTTTTTCTATTTCTAAAGAAATAGTCCCCGTAGTATACAAAGATGATTTGCTGTATGATGAGATTAACTCATCGGGCATTATATTGTCCTTGAATTTTCAGTTCCAGAAGTTTTTCGAAAAACCTGGAATTTTAAAAGAAGCTCTACACAATATTTCAAGCATAGACGAATCTTCTACAATATTATCGAACTTTATGCATGGTGACCTATGGAAAAAAAAAAAAAAAATGTTTCTGAATAAAATTGTGGTTCCGTTTTTCCTATATATAGATGACATAGAAATAAATAATCCTCTTGGTTCTCACGCTTCTCAGTACAGTGTGTCAAATATCTACTACGCCTTTCCTTGTCTCGATATGTCACGTTTAGAAAATATATTTTTGGCAGGGATAATTAAGTCTAACGATATGAAATCTTATGGGAATAATTCCTCTTTAAAAGGCTTAATTTCAGAAATAATCGCTTTAGAACAAAGTGGATTAATCATAAACACACCTGATAATAAATTACGAATTTATTTTGTACTGGGGTTAGTTTTAGGTGATAATCTTGGAATTAATGGAGTTTTAGATTTTAGTAAATCCTTTTCATCATCATTTTATTGCAGATTTTGCAAAGCCAATAAGACCATATGCAGAACATCATGCAAAGAAAATATGGAACTGATTAGAACTGTAGAAAATTATACAAAAGATGTACTTTTAAATCTTCCAAAAGAAACTGGTATTAACGAACCATCCGTTTTTAATGTAATTGAAACATTTCATGTTGTAGAAAATTATGCAATTGATGTTATGCATGATATTTATGAAGGTGTTTGCCATTATAATTTATGCCATATTATAACATATTTTGTAGAAAATGTTAAATGTTTTAATCTCTCAACATTGAATAAAAGGATCTTGTTATTTGACTATGGTCAAATTGAGAAAATCAACAAACCTCGACCAGTTAAACCGGTTCATTTAAAAAAATTTCATTTAAAAATGTCTGCAAAAGAAATGAAAACTTTTACACACTTTTTTTCATTCATTGTTGGTGATCTAATACCTGATGATGATGAGGTTTGGCAATTTTTTCTAGATTTTTTGTTCATTATTATGGTATAATATTCCAAAGAGTCATTTAAAGATTCTTCAAAAACAAATAGAAAAGCATCATAGGGATTACCGAAACTTATTTAATGATAATCTAAAGCCTAAACATCATTTCATGATACACTACCCAACAATCATACAATTTTCCGGCCCACCCCGTTTTTACTGGTGCTTTCGATTTGAGGCAAAACATAAGCAATTTAAGAAATATGCAAATGCAATTACCTCTCGAAGAAATGTTTGTTTATCATTGGTAAAAAAATTTCAATTAAAATTTGCAAAATTTTTGCTGGATTTACCGAAAATTCCAATCATAATTGATAACAATCACTTAATTGATATTTCTTTTGATTCACTGTTAGAAAAATATTATCCAGAGGAAAACCCTATTAATTATAAATATTATAGTAATATAGAATACAGGGGAAAGTTCTACAAAACAGGTTATTTTGTGCCGTTTTTTTATCATGAATTGTCCGTTGTAAAAATAGGTTATATAGCAGTGAACAATTTGAGAACAAAAATTATCATTATTGGCACTCCTTTAAAATCACTTTCTTTTTATCAACATTATGCGGGGTACAGAATCGATTTAAATGAAAAGAATCAATTTATTGCAATGGATGTTAATCAATTTTGTGGGCCTCCGTTTAACGCAAATATCTCATATAACTCCTATTCAATGTTAAGAATAAAAGAATATTAACTATATTTTCAAGTAGTTATAGTTTAAATTAAGAAACTAATTTACTAATTAATTGTAAATTTACTTATGTAGAATGTTATATGTTTAAGCATAATTATATTGTTAATTTAAATGTTGTATTAGATAGAAAATTACGATTTACTATTGAAACTAGTTAGTTTTTATAAAAAGTCAAGCCAATAAAATAATAAACATACATGTATGTACACACCAGAATTTAAAAAATGAATGGAAACTCAAATGAAGGTTGTCAACTCAATGAAAATTTGGAGACTCAAGCACCATCTAACACCACAGACGTCTTAAACATCGATGGTGAATATATAATAATAAAGACTCTTACATCTGAACAAAATGAACTAGAGGAGCTGCTCAATACATGGAGATTGCCGAATTATATTCATATTTAGATAGTAAGTTATTACTCATATTATTAAACCACTAAATATTTAAATTAATATTCATATATCTAAATTGTCTAGGCCAAAATGTTTATATCGATGAATTAAAACTTTTAATACCAGAACACATCGCCTTACTTCTAAAAGATTTCAATTGGAGCATTATCATTAAATTTACAGCTGCACTAAAAAGGTGGCAATTGCAAAACTACTCTTCAGATACCACATCAACAAACAGCGATACGTTATCATCAATGACATGGCCTGATATCAGCCTCATCCCAACATTCCCTGAACTTTACTACGGATGAGAGGTTGACTATACCCAATTTATTTGTGATTTTAATGGATTCGCATGAAGGTACAGCCACATTTAAGGAATTAACCACAACAGATCACAAATTAACCGAACTTAAACGAGATAATTTATCCAATGTAATAGTAAACTATTACATTCGGCGTGGGGAAAAAATGACAACAAACACATGTCAGCAATTGGCAGAGGCAATTGTTGCGCTGGTACCATCGGAGGATAAGGTAAACTTTAAAATATACAAATGTATTTCCTGAATAGTAATTCAAATTTAAATATGAAATCATTTTAGGATTACTATTACCTCTCAAGGAAAAATGCGTCTCCGTTGGGGAAACTATATTTTAAATACCATAACCAAATTGCACGCCTTAAAAGGGTTGGCGTAAATACCAAATCAAATAATCGGAAGACAACCAATAATCAAGAAGTATGTACTATTATACATATGGAGGAGCAGGAAGATAGTGATAGTCATTATCAAGCACTTCGGAACGAAGTACTTGGTTTTGAAGAATTATTACTTCACTGGAAAGGGTGTTCCAAAAATCGATTATTGTATATAAAAAATAATTCTACAGCTGATATTTTCGCTAAATATCCAAACTACAAAGAATCAGATGGATATAAATTGGTGAGTTGGAGATCATTTAGATATAAAATTATTTTCAATAGGACTGTATAACGAGTAATTAGATGAATAGTATGATTAATTGGTAAAAATCAATTTTTATATTTTAAATATAAAATGTGTTTTTTTACAAATTACTAGTTGTTGCTAATATCTTTTTAGTAAATTCAGTGATTTTAATCTTCTACGTAGAAATCTAAATCTAATACAGAATAATTTAATTTCGTACTAATAAATTTATTTTATCATATTAATTTCAGGTAGCAATCGATTATTTGTCTTTATATCCAACCCCTGGATTAATGTTGAATGAAGAGTATACCAATGAATTCTTTAAGAAGATATGCCAAATTTTCGACACAGATCTCAAGGATCCAAATTCAAAGCAACTATATGAAAACTTAGAAAGCGATTCTAATACAACACAAAGTTAGTATAGGAGTAATTCAAAATTGTCTGTAATTTTTACTAATTCTTCTACGTATTTTCAGATGGACAATTTGCAACCACATTTATTTTACTGCATGCTATTATTAAAAATAATCCTGTAAAAATTGTTATTGATGAAAATGGCAAAAAAAAACATATGAAATATTCAATTAAAGAATGTCAAAATAATTTTGTCTATCTGTGTGAGAGTGTTAGGGAATTGGAACAGCATTTTGATAAACTATTGGAAATGAAACAGACTGTGCAACCTTTTATATGTATAATTGGCAAAAATATGTTGTACCCAAAAGAAATTTTAGTTTACCTAGACGGAATAAAATACAAAATGAATGTGAAGTTTCTAACAAAAAAATAACAACAATATGTATATGAATCCAATAAGAATAATCCAGAAAAATGTTTGTGTTAGTTTTTACACTGTTAAACATAGTGTAGAAAGAGATAGATGAACGAAATTAGAAAGAGATAGAACTCCCGCCATGTTTTTTCATATAGGAATTAAATACAAAAATTATTTCATCTCTTTCTAATGTTAATCTGCTCACTTGCTATATTCATATTGGATTTCCATTTAAATGTTGAGTTGCATAGTAAAGCGAGTGATTAATTATAAATTTTAAAACGTAAATTAAATTTGTAATGTTTGTTTATTAAAATCAACACTACTAAAAATATTTCATCTGCAGTATGATACAAATTCTTAATAGCTATTTACATTAAGAAATCTAATTTTGCATCTCCAGAGATTGAAAAAAAAGCTCGATGATCATGCAATCCCCCCCCACACCCTACAATTGACAATAAAATGACGTTGTACGCTAAATACTCAAATTCCATTAGAGGCCCATTACATTTGCGAGCTAAACCTTTCAAATAGCATACGCTTGGTTTCTAAACGGAGAGGTTACGATAGATTTTTTTGAGTAAAACTTATTGAGCGCTTTAATAGATTTTCAGTGGTCCAAATTAAAAGGCCAATAACAAGACATCGCAGAGCTTTACCAAAATGCCACTATTATCGGATGATTGCTATAAGTTTAACCTATCAAATGGCCTAGGTTTGTTTTCCAAACGGAGGGGTTACGATAGATTTTCTTGAGTAAAACTTATTGAGCGCTTCAATAGAGTTTGAGTGGTCTACATTAAATGGTCAATAACAAGACATCGCAGAGCTTTTACCAGAATGCCACTTATATCAGGTGTTTGCTATGGGCATAACCTATCAAATGGCTTAGGTTTGTTTTCCAAACGGAGGGGTTACCATAGATTTTCTTGAGTAAAACTTATTGAGCGCTTCAATAGAGTTTGAGTGGTCTACATTAAATGGTCAATAACAAGACATCGCAGAGTTTTTACCAGAATGCCACTAATATCAGGTGTTTGCTATTGGCTTAACCTATCAAATGGCCTGGGTTTGTTTTCCAAACGGAGGGGTTACGATAGATTTTTTTCAGTAATACTTATTGAGCGCTTCAATAGAGTTTGAGTGGTCTACACTAAATGGTCAATAACAAGATAGCGCAGAGTTTTTACCAGAATGCCACTAATATCAGATGATTTCTATGGGCTTAACCTATCAAATGGCTTAGGTTTGTTTTCCAAACGGAGGGGTTACCATAGATTTTCTTGAGTAAAACTTATTGAGCGCTTCAATAGAGTTTGAGTGGTCTACATTAAATGGTCAATAACAAGTCGGCAGAGTTTTTACCAGAATGCCACTAATATCAGGTGTTTGCTATGGGCTTAACCTATCAAATGGCCTAGGTTTGTTTTCCAAACGGAGGGGTTACGATAGATTTTTTTCAGTAATACTTTTTGAGCGCTTCAATAAAGTTTGAGTGGTCTACACTAAATGGTCAATAACAAGACATCGCAGAGTTTTTACCAGAATGCCACTAATATCAAATGATTGCTATGGGCTTAACCTATCAAATGGCTTAGGTTTGTTTTCCAAACGGAGGGGTTACCATAGATTTTCTTGAGTAAAACTTATTGAGCGCTTCAATAGAGTTTGAGTGGTCTACATTAAATGGTCAATAACAAGACATCGCAGAGTTTTTACCAGAATGCCACTAATATCAGGTGTTTGCTATTGGCTTATCCGATCAAATGGCCTAGGTTTGTTTTCCAAACGGAGGGGTTACGATAGATTTTTTTCAGTAATACTTATTGAGCGTATTAATAGAGTTGGAGTGGTCTACATTAAACGGTAAATAAAAAGACATCACAGAGTTTTCCAAAAATGCCACTATTTATGGAGTAGGTCAATCTAAATTGGCTGGCAAAATTACTCAAAAATATTAATCGTAACCCCTCCGTTTGGAAAACAAACCTATGCCATTTGATAGGTTAAGCCCATAGCAATCATCTGATATTAGTGGCATTCTGGTAAAAACTCTGCGCTGTCTTGTTATTGACCATTTAATGTAGACCACTCAAACTCTATTGAAGCGCTCAATAAGTTTTACTCAAAAAAATCTATCGTAACCCCTCCGTTTGGTAAACAAACTTATGTCATTTGATAGGTTAAGCCCATAGCAATCATCTGATATTAGTGGCATTCTGGTAAAAACACTGCGCTGTCTTGTTATTGACCATTTAGTGTAGACCACTCAAACTCTATTGAAGCGCTCAATAAGTTTTACTCAAAAAAATTAATCGTAACCCCTCCGTTTGGAAAACATACCTATGCCATTTGATAGGTTAAGCCCATAGCAATCATCTGATATTAGTGGCATTCTGGTAAAAACTCTGCGCTGTCTTGTTATTGACCATTTAATGTAGACCACTCAAACTCTATTGAAGCGCTCAATAAGTTTTACTCAAAAAAATCTATCGTAACCCCTCCGTTTGGTAAACAAACTTATGTCATTTGATAGGTTAAGCCCATAGCAATCATCTGATATTAGTGGCATTCTGGTAAAAACACTGCGCTGTCTTGTTATTGACCATTTAGTGTAGACCACTCAAACTCTATTGAAGCGCTCAATAAGTTTTACTCAAAAAAATCTATCGTAACCCCTCCGTTTGGTAAACAAACTTATGTCATTTGATAGGTTAAGCCCATAGCAATCATCTGATATTAGTGGCATTCTGGTAAAAACTCTGCGCTGTCTTGTTATTGACCATTTAATGTAGACCACTCAAACTCTATTGAAGCGCTCAATAAGTTTTACTCAAAAAAATCTATCGTAACCCCTCCGTTTGGTAAACAAACTTATGTCATTTGATAGGTTAAGCCCATAGCAATCATCTGATATTAGTGGCATTCTGGTAAAAACTCTGCGCTGTCTTGTTATTGACCATTTAATGTAGACCACTCAAACTCTATTGAAGCGCTCAATAAGTTTTACTCAAAAAAATCTATCGTCACCCCTCCGTTTGGTAAACAAACTTATGTCATTTGATAGGTTAAGCCCATAGCAATCATCTGATGTTAGTGGCATTCTGGTAAAAACTCTGCGCTGTCTTGTTATTGACCATTTAATGTAGACCACTCAAACTCTATTGAAGCGCTCAATAAGTTTTACTCAAAAAAATCTATCGTAACCCCTCCGTTTGGTAAACAAACTTATGTCATTTGATAGGTTAAGCCCATAGCAATCATCTGATGTTAGTGGCATTCTGGTAAAAACTCTGCGCTGTCTTGTTATTGACCATTTAATGTAGACCACTCAAACTCTATTGAAGCGCTCAATAAGTTTTACTCAAAAAAATCTATCGTAACCCCTCCGTTTGGTAAACAAACTTATGTCATTTGATAGGTTAAGCCCATAGCAATCATCTGATATTAGTGGCATTCTGGTAAAAACTCTGCGCTATCTTGTTATTGACCATTTAGTGTAGACCACTCAAACTCTATTGAAGCGCTCAATAAGTTTTACTCAAAAAAATCTATGGCAACCCCTCCGTTTGATAAACAAACTTATGTCATTTGATAGGTTAAGCCCATAGCAAACACCTGATATTAGTGGCATTCTGTTAAAAACTCTGCGATGTCTTGTTATTTGCCTTTTAATGTAGACCACTGAAACTCTTAATACGCTAAATTAATTTTTTAGTCAAAAATCGTTTGGTACCTATTAGTTCTGGAATATCACCAATGACATTTGAAATGTTAAGGGTATTGGTGTTAATATGAAACTTTGGTACAAACTTTTTAATGTATTGTTATTTGTTGTTTGTGATTTTGGGTGTGCCACTCAAAGAAATCAATGAATGAGTTTTGTATAAATATTTAAATGGAAATGAAATATCAGGTAACCGATTTGGGTGGTGGTAATGTAAATAATTGTAGAAGAGCGATGTGTTGTTTTATAAATCTAGTAAGAATTAAACTTTATTTATATTCATGAGTTCTTTTTCATTTCACTCAAGATTCTTATAAGAAATATTTTAACAGTGTATATACTAATACACATCTATTTTTGTTAATTGTTAGAAACGGCACAGTCATAATACAAAGTATTAACTATTTTTAAAGCAATCGATGTATGCTTTAAATCATTTCATATATTTAATCTAAAATATCCTGCTGCGGGATACAATGTATGGCAATTCCTACAAATATATTTTTTTAAATTACAACTGCCCTCCGATATTATAAACCCATCTGTTAAACAGTTAATTAAAAAAATGGAGGTTATAGATACATAATAACATAATTAGGAACGGCTTTATTATTTGAATTAATTTATTTTATGCTAGTGAATTCCAAAGAATTTAAAGTTTTTATTTGTTATTATTATATATTAATGCCTATAATATTTAATAAATTAGTAGTTTTTCTGATTTAAAATTAGAGAACTTAAAAATAAGTTGAACTTTTATACTTCATGAAATAATAAAAAATACTTATAAGAAATAAAACTAAATATTTTTTTTATTTATGGTAACCAAAAATTCATAAATATATATATATATATATATATATATATATATATATATATATATATATATATATATATATATATATGTTATATATATATATATATATATATATATATATAATATATATATATATATATATATATATATATATATATATATATATTTACATAAATTATTCGTTTAAATCATTATAAATTATTTGTGATTATCAATGATCGTAAAAGTGAATGTTACTACAGTATTAACAGTATGTATTCAGTAAAATTCGTTAATATAAAAAAAATTATTTTTGATATTCAGAAAAATAGTTGGTTTATAATACTAAGTAGTTATTGAATTTAACTAAAATTATAATGATACTCACAAAATAAATTAAATTTTACAAAAAGTTTTAATTAACATCATCATTTAATTTTTTCGAATTAATGAAAATTAAACACAACATCTCTAATTTACAATAATGAGTTTATTGAATACTAAAAATATTTTAGTGATCAAACTATGACGTCATTAAAATGTTAATAAATCTACCTCATGAATTTCATAGTTGGTTTTTCTCATTTTCATAAAAAAAATATTTAATAAATGATGTTTAATTATATTCAACGAATAGTTCAATTGGAGCGATATTTTGTGATTAAAGTAACTTTTTTAGTGTTATTTAATAAGTTTTTTTTTTCCGTGTACAGCTTGTATAGCGTGATCCGAAAAGATCCTTCACAGTTAAATCGTGAACACCTTTCATGTGTAGTGTTTTCGTGCAGAAGCATATAAAAATAGAAATGTAGTTTAAAAATGTATTGTTCGAGTGTTCGTTATAACAGTCGAACAATCAGTTAGCTAAATAATGAATGACTCAAAAAATTTGTTTCCAGTTACAGCACAAGATCCGATGAGATGATAATTATTCCCCACCAATTCTTCACGTCACAAGCAAATTCAAATTGGATTTGAATCCAAAAGAGTAACCGAGTATAAGTTTAACCATAAGCATATACCATTCGGTTGTTTTGAATTTGATTACTCAAACATTCCCTTGTTTTATCCATTAATTCAGCCAGCTAATTCAACAAAGCTATATACGCCAAATTCGTCAAATATTGTCAATTTTTCGAAGCCACTCATGCCAGCCCCAGCTTCCAATAAAGATTGTAACTCTATTTTGAGATGCATTGCTTCGACTATATATGGAATCTACCATATCGATAGCAGGCCATCTTCATAAAATTCTCGCTGCTTTCTCCAATACGTCAAACGGGCATGCTGCTCAATATGCATTATAGTCGGTTCAGAAAGAAATGTAGAAATGCCATCGAAGTTGTTCATTTTGCGGCTATACATTTATAATATCAATGAAGCAAGCTGCCAATGTACACGACGAGAACAAATTTAACGTAGATACATTTTTAACGAATTTCTAAATTCATGTTGTCGTCCAACCAACACTTTTTGGCAATAAACCAAATTGAGCTTTTGATTAATATCTCGGATACCATCCCCCAAGAAATTAAATCTTCATTTGTACTTGTTAGTCAATCGTTGAATTTCAGATATACGATTCGAAACGAAGGTAGTTCCGGTAGAAAGGCTGGTTGTCTAATCAATTAAAAACTGTGAATCTCCAGACATGAGTTTTTAACATAAACAAAGATTCCTATCTGCGTGCTAATAATAAACTTGTTGAGCTTATTATACCACAACAATGTAAGAGATTGAGTGGGAGTGGGAGCTATTTTTGTTGTTGTTCAACTTTCTTTATTAATAATGCAAAGACTATATCTTCATATACTAATTTTTATAAAATGATTGCCTATTAGTCTAACTACTTATTTTGCTTCTTTTCTTACAAATGAGAGCGCTACGTAAATAACCAATTAGTCTTTGTCTATGCAATGAAGTGTTAAAATGTTGATACGTATACGTATATAAAAAAATAATGGCTTGAAACAGATAAATCGAAATAGGTTATTTGATATTTTGTTAAACACTAAGGCGGTACCCATCCCCAGCACGTAAATCTTATATATATATATATATATATATATATATATATATATATATATATATATATATATATATATATATATATATATATATATATATATATATATATATATATATATATATATATATATATATATATATATATATATATATATATATATATTGCAAACAATAAAGTTTTAATTGTCTTACTAAAATATACTGTATGTGGTGAATTTTGTTTCTTAAATATACACCTTTCTGCACGTAATTTATTTTTTGTACATAAATTCCCAGAGCATAAATTTGTTAATTGCGGCGCACATCCGATGTCGCTTTTAAAAATACAACGCGATAGATAACCTTTCATTTTCATTGTTGCAGCAGCAGATTTTCATTAGAATTTTAATCACGATTTCGTTTATACTGGTTTTGTATGTGCAGTTTGGTTGCCAAGCGTGTTCGTACATCCATAATAAAATTGACAAATTTATCGCAGCTTCTATAGAATATCTAAATATCGGTTTTAATTCCACAGGAAATAGAAAAATCTTATTTTCCTTGATGAATGAGTATAAAAGGTAAGCGCTGGTCTGCCGCAAAACTACAAGTTTCAAGATACTCAATTAAGCAGTCGTATACCTGTTTCAACCCGTAAACGAAATAACCGGCATTCACAACTTATTCCATCATCATAGCCAATAGCGTTCATATAACACAATGAATGTAAAATAAATAACTTATTCGACCCATCAGCACCCTAACATTTTACTATCATCCCTATTGTTAGTATAAACTGTGCAGATGAGTAAGTGACGTAAGCAATAAGAGATAATGCACATTGTGTTGTGGTATGCTATAGATATACCCACACTAATGCAGAACCCTACGTATGATCTTCCGATGGAACACAACTTGGTACAACGAATCGTTACAGAAGGTTATTTACCATTTTCGCGACCACGATGTTTAGATCCCCAGAAGCACATAATTCCTAAAAGTGAATTTGAATATATGTTACAACTAGGTTTGTGCAGACAAAGTTCCTCCAGCGGTGCTTCACTTTTGCACATGGTTCCTGAACGTGACAGCGACAACTGGCACCAGATCGGTATACCTTATATCTCATATAAACAACTTCTCCTAGAACCTCCGGAACTGCAAAGATAGATCTCGTGCGAGCGTATCACCAAATTCCAGTCGCGGCGCATGACATACACCAAAACAGCTATTATCGTTCCTTTTGAGCTCGTTCAGTTCACAAGGATGCCTTTCGGTTTTAGTTACAAACATTTCAACGTCTGATGGATGAAGTAACGAAAGGAATTGATTTCGTTTACGTAAACATTGACGATATATTAGTAGGCAGCAGAACAGATGTTCTAAAAATCTTGTTCGCTTGACTAGCAGAATAGGCGGTTTACTCATTAAACCGTCTAAAATGCCATCAAATACCCAAAGAAGGCGTCAAACCATCTGCTAATCGAATCATGACAATCCAATCCTTTCCTCAACCTGCTTCTATCAGGCAAGTGCAGCTTTTTGTGAGCATGGTCAATTATCACTCGCTTCATCCCTCACTTAGCAGAACATATTGCTCCAATATACGGCCATCTAAGTGGGATTGGTAAGGTGAGTAAGAAGAATACATTTACGTGGCTGGACTGCGAGGCACATTTTCATGCAACAAATACTCTTTTGCACATCCCATGGAGTATGGAACACTGCGCATCAATATTTCATGGCAGAAATTGGGAATTACTAGGTTTTTTTTATCCAAGAAGCTTTCCATCAAGCATCTCCGTTGCTTCGTTGAAGATAGAATATTTTCCATTAACACCGAGAGTCGTCAGCTGGACTACATTTGGCAATTTACTATACCGATATAAGGTACGTTAAAGATGAAAACAACGTTGTGGCAGACAGATTATCTCGCGCAGATGAAAGTCTCGTTGCATCTATTTATCATACAGTAATAGATTTCGAAAAATTAATAACTCTGCAAGACTAAGATGATGAGCTCAAAACACTCATAACGAATTCTTCAAACTAGCGAAGCTCAAAATGTTAGTTAGAACTGGTTCTTGACAATCCCTCAAATTTATCAATTTGGTGTTAAACATCGACTGGTGTCAACCGAGCTTTCATTCCCAATGAAATGCGGCGGAATATTTTCGAAAATATACACATGTCACACCCAGATATACGTGCAACCCGCAAATTAGTTGCATCACGGTATTTTTGGACAAGTATCAGCATCGATACAGGGTTTTGGTTTAACCCCTGCGTTCCTTGCCAAAAGTCTAAAGTTAACAGACATACACGTTCTGAGCATGGACGCAGGTTCGAACATATTCACATAAATCTGATCGGAGCATTACCTCCATATAAAGATAACATATACATACACACAATAATCGACAGATTTACGCGCTGGCCAGAAGCAGTACCTCTGCCCGATAGACCAGTATATTTCGTGATTTGGTGCCCCACTAGAAATAACGAGTGATCTAGGCAGTCAATTCGAAAGCAATGTTTTCAAAGAATTTACAAAATTGTTAGGTTCACACCGAATAAGGACAACAACATATCATCCTGAGGCAAATGGCATGGTTGCAAGGTTACATCACCATTTAAAAGCCTCGTTATATGCTAGATCGAATACCCTTAATTGGGGTGAAGAACTCCCATTCATCCTGCTTATTGAAATACGAACTTCGATTAAAACTGATCTTGGATGCACTCCCGCGGATCTTGTCTACGGACAGCCGTTGCAGGTCCCACGAAAACTAGTACTGCATCCTAAATCTCGCGTCATCGACATATCGCATTTCACTGGTCGAAAAAATACGTGTGTCGATGTACAACGTCGTTCCCAAAGATACGCGAAATAGCCCTCAACACAATATTTATATTCCATAAAAAAGTAAAACTAGATAAAGTAAAACTAGGACTGACACCACCATATAAGGGCCCATTTCGATACTGTTGGGAATGTCCTTGGGTTTGCAAAATTTATAAATTTGTGAGTAATCCGCAAAAAGATGATATTTACAACTAGTGATAACTGTGTAACTGTGGGTAGGTCATTTATATACATCATAAACAGGAAAGGACCTAGCACTGATCCTTGTGGAACACCACGTTGAGTACTGCAAAAGTTGGATACTTCTAAATTTATTTTAAATAATTGTGAACGACCTGACAGAAAGGACAGGATTAAGAGACAAGCCGATACTGAGAATTTGAAATTATGGTGAAGTTTACTAACCAAAATTGAATGATCAATTTTGTCAAAAGCTTTACTGAAATCGAGCAGAACCGGCGTGCTCATCTTGCCATTGTCAATAGCTCTACGAATGTCATCATTGATATGAAGTAAATCTGTGCTATAGTACCAGCATTGCGTCTATAGGCAGATTGGTACTTTGATAGAAGATTTTCAGGTTCAACATAAGACAATATTTGTGACTGAAGTATTCTTTCGAATACTTTAGACAAAGCCGGAAGGGTCGAAAATCCGATAGAGATGTGGGAATGGGCACTATCATGGGGTGCTTCCATATCGATGGGAAAATAGAAAACGTAATTAAACTATTAAACACATGCAATAAATAACAATCAATGCGGGATAAAATTAGCTTTACTAACTTAATAGGTATTTCGTCAATACCAGTAGCATTGGATATAATTGAGTCAAAAGCTTCCATAAGACCAACTATATCAATATTGTTAAAACTAAAGTTACCCTCCAAAGAACTATGCCCAATCAGTTCATCAAAAATAACTGGCTCCCTACTACCTACACTGTTATCCGAACAATGATCATTAAAATCATGCTGTGAAAATTGGGCTGATGGTTTGACTTTCAATGATGAAAAAGCACCAACAGATTTTAAATTTTTCCAGAATACTTTAGCAGGTACAGATGGATTTAAAAAATAACAGAAAAACATTTAATCTTGGCGCGCTTTATAATATTGCGGTAGTTCTGTTTCTGGTAGTAATGAATTCCTGGTACATCGCAACTTTTGTTGTGCGCTTCCACCGCCGAAAAATAAAATTTCTAATATTAATCATCCGCCGAATCTCGTCATTAAACCAAGGTAGATGTTTTGATTTGATTGATACAGTTCTGATGGGAACAAATTCTCGAATAAATATTTGATTAATTGAGTAAGATATTCAACTTTTTCAGTGGGGTTATTAAGGGAATAAAGCATATTCCAATTTAAACGATCACATTTACCAAACATTTCTGATAACTTAATATTATTGAAGTCCTGAAATGAAAAAGTCGGATTAGTTCTTTTATATTTAATATCATTCGAAAAATAAAGAAAATCGTGATCACTAAATCCAACCGAGACCTGATTGAGAAAAATAATTTTGTCAGTATTTGAAATAACCCAATCTAACAAAGACGGTGAATGTGTTGTGAAATGTGTTGGTTCGTTAATAATCGGTTTGAGGCAAAACTTATTTAGGCTGCGGACTAAGCCGCGGATAAATCAATTACTAAGGTAAAAGTCGATTTTTAGTATTTTTATTTTATTGAAATACAGGAGAACCCCGCTTAACGCTGCCCCGTTTAGCGCTGTTTCGCTATTACGCTCTCTCTCTCAATTTTATTATTTTATTTTCGTATTTTCTTCGTTTTGCTCATGAAATTATGGATAAAAATTTGCACGGAACAAATAGTGGTAGAATCTATTGTTCAAAACATGGCTGATTTGGTTCAACAAGATATAGAAGAAGTTCTTCAATCTCATGGCGAGTGTTTAAGCAATGATGACCTAAAATTGTTGCCAAACCAAACCTTATAAGCTCGAGCAACTTGTCCCACTTAAGAAGAAGAAACACTAGCAAAGGTTTTAACAGCTGAATTCCTCAGCAGCAGCATTGGTACAGTAACACAAATTATGGACCCATTTATGGAACTTGATCCAAATTTTAAAAGCAGTTCGAAAACGAGGCGAGGTGTTTTGGATAAAATGTTTGTCTACGTTGAGATGTTAAAAGAAAGGAATTAAATAAAAAACAACTTACGCTAGACAGTTTCTTCTCAAAGTCACAGAAACAAGGAGAACCAACAAGTAGACCATCATCAATAAGTAAATTTGTTTTCTTGGCTATACTTATCTCATATGTTTCTATATAAAAATGACCCCCGCGATTAACGCTGATTCCCCTACTTTTTGATATGGTAAATGAATTTACCTAAAATTAAAGTAAAAGTCAACTTTTACTCGTGATCTGGTCCGCAGCCTTAGTAAGCTTTTCAATTTTTTAGTATTTGAATTAAGCACACTGAGGTCACAATTGAAATCCCGGCACACAATGATGTCATTATAGTTTACAGTATAATTCTCCATCATAATCTTGAGATCATCGCAGAATTGCGTTTGTTGGGTGGTTTATAGACAACAATCAATAAAATTTTGGCAGAATCGAATAACAATTCAACGAGAGCTACTTCTAAATTTGGAGCGCAGTATTGGTGTAACAGATTGTACTTTATATCAGCTCTTAGGAAAACACAAATTCCGCCCCCACTCTTTCGAACATCAAGTTTTCGGTCAGATCGTATTACGATGAATCCTGGAAGACTAATTGATAAATCAGGAATGCCATCATGAAACCAGGTCTCGACGAAGCAGAGTATATCAAGTTTCACTCCACAAATCAATTGTTTGATCTCATCAATCTTGTGTCTTGTGAAGAATGCTTCTAGTATTGAAAAATGATATATTTAAACCGTCGTACCTATTAAGCGAAGACTTGAGAACTTATTATATATCTTTGGAAAAACTCGATGGCATATTTTGAGTTAAAATGGCGATGGCACATTTTACCGAGAAGAACGTTGGAGATTACGCAGCGAAAAAGTAAATCTTATTAACATGACAAATTTTCTTAGTGCGAAGAATACTCTGTTATAGTTAGCCAGGTACCCGCAAGTAAAAATATTGAACCTCATTGGGACATACTCTTTTGACCATTTTACATTTGATTGAGCGCCCGATGAAATAGCAATATAAATAAATAATATATTTGATATTCTGCTTGCTTTGCTTGCACCCATCTCAATTTCATTGTTAACATTTTACGTTTACACTTCCAGCATCCATAAATTAAATTACAAAAATATTATTTGTAATTTAATATATTTATGTTCAAAACGATTTTTATCAAAATAGAAATTTTATTCGGGCGAGGTGGCAAACAAATCGCTTTTGATTAATTTATTTTTCTTTTGTTTTGGGAGTAGAAAATAATAATTTCCGTATTTTCACATAATATAATACAGAAACGATTAAATTTCAATTGATATCATAAATTATTTTATTTGTGTTGTAATAATTTGTGTCCCCATCGACACCAGGATTAATTTCAAAATAATTTTATCACAATCCTATTGCCATTTAATATTAGCTTGAGGACTGTCGAGTTTTTAAAGCACATCTGAGGATTTAAGGAACATCTGAGATTCGGATTTAGACGGACAGCTGCAAATTCGAATTTAGTATAGATCACGTAACTATCTGTATATTATGTTAGGAGGAGTGATGGTCTCGTATTATCCATGGAATGTTGAGATATTTAAATTTTTAAATAATTGTTGACTAAATCTACATATGAGTTTATCGAAAAATTGGTGTTGCCGTATGAATTACACTAGCAAATATATTTTAAAAAAATTAGAGTCTTTTCTTTGCATGTTGACCGCTTCAATTATATTCCAATATTCAGTCCTAAAACCAAATGTTTATATTTAATCATCAGAATTCATAGAGTTAATTAATTTAAAGTTATTAAAAAATTATAAATTTTAGTAGAATTTATATAATTCAAAAATTCATAAAATTCAATAAAAAAAATATGAATATCGGTAACATAAAGTACTTAACATTTATCTGCACAATTTCGTGAATTCTCACAAATGCGGTGTTTTTCCGCCTTCAAGTAATCCCAAAAAAATAAAAAACCACCTCCGACAACACAAGCGTGAATAAACCATCACAGACTTTTTAAAAATATTTAATTTATACTGTCTAAAACTGTGTAAAACTCTGGGATGGACCAACTATTACAGGATTTTAGACAGTTGGTTATCTTTATATTGTGCAAAATATACAGTTAGTTAAAAAAACTGGTCCCAAAACTTTTTTATCAACTAAAATTTATATAGTTTCGGACTCCTGGAATTTTTCCCCATTTTTCCCAAATGTAGGATGGGATGTGTAGCATTTGTATAGGTTAGGTTAGGTAAGGGTGGCCGTCCTAAAGGACTAGCATAGACACAAAATTGGTCCGTAGCTATACCACATTCGAGTTTCTTCCTTTTCATTCGCTAAACCATCCTGAGCTTACCAAGAAGCGTTTAAGTCCCGGATCTCGATCTTACTAAGATCCGTGAGGTCGCTCAAAGGGGAAGTGCCCATAAATTTTGTTCTGCTGTACGCTAGACTAGGACAGGTACAGAGAAGATGGAGCACATTTTCCTCCTTCTCCTCATCACCACAGCTGTGGCAGAAATCGTGGGCTGGAACACCCAGTCTGCTCGCATGTATCCCAATGAGACAATGTCTCGTTATAGCTCCCACGACCATACCAATATGGTGACATCGAAGCGATATCAGTTGGCCTGATCTGGACCGGTCAGTCCAGGACAGATCTGCCTGGTTAATACACACGAACTGGCGTTAGACCATCTGACGTTCGTTTCTTTTATAGCTTCTTCCTGAGGCAGCAGTTTACATGAAGCAAGCGGTATCTTTACTGTACCCTTGCGGGCCAACCCATCTGTCTTTACATTCCCTGAGCGTCTTCCGAGATGCTTTGGACATCTGGGTCACCAACAATAGACGGGACACAACTGGTGGCTTCCCCACCTGCTGCAGATGCCCCAGGTCTGTCGGCCTCATTGCGCTTATAGATTTTGAGCGTAATCGCTCCAAATCCATAGCTGATCAGGCCCCCAGATTTTGCCAAAGCACCCACGGACTCTCTATCGATGATAATGACGGCCGATCTGTGATCTGCTTCCGCCTCTATTTCTTCTAACCTGGCAATCTTCCAGGTGGCCGTTGGCAGATCCAGATTGCTGATTTTTAACATTTCCAGGAACTCCCTAGGATCACTTGGCTCCGCAGGGATCCAGGCTCGCGCCCTTGGCCTTCAGGGAATTTCTTCCCTCGTCATCACATCTAGTGTGGCCCCCGGCCAGACGTCACCCAGGCTGCCGATCGCCTTTTTGTGGAGGGTCACAGAGCTCTCATCGGCACAGGCAGTCAGTTTAACATGACCCCGATGCCACCCTCCGTCTCGGCAGGACGGAGCAGGACCTGGGTTCTCCGTCATTATTTTTAGGAAGATGGCGGCTAAGGCCTTCTCCACCTTCCTCCAATTAAGGGCTGTAATGCTCTCATCTTCTTGAGCCCTGTCAACGACTGCCATGATCAGATGATTCTTTAGCACCTCGTTGAACGGCCTGGTAACATTATCCGGAAGCCGCTTCTTTTTAGCCTCTGTAGGCGGTTCATCATCAGATCTCTGCCTTTTCGGCTGTGAGATCACAACGGAACCCTCCTGCTGTGGCTCAGTGATACGTCTTACCCACGCAAGCGTATCTCTGTCCCTATCCGTTCTCTGCTCCAACGGAATGTTTCAGATCTTAGAGATCATGCGCCAGGCTCTCTTCCTTGTCTGATAGTTTGACACTGATGGAGGGCCAGCATTTGTGCATTTGCCTTTTGGTTTTGAGGGGCCAGCCTCATTTGATCTTATGCCTCTGTTTGCACTTTGGGGACCGGGCCTAAAGGCCGATGTCTCCACAGTATTAGATTCCGGTTTTTTAAGAGCACAGGTCTCTTTTTGTTCACTATTTTGATTTTCCATAATAGTACCGACGAGTAGCGGAGAGAGGAGATCCACCTATGCAGAGATCCGCAATGCACAGGTAATTCTACATGATCCGGAGGGCGCCAAGTATCCGGATACACCGTTAGAGACTGGGCTAGTTTTTAGGGGGCCGGTTATCAGCACGGTACGGTTAAAATCTTAACCCGGCCCACTTATTTAGCACCGTGTTTTCGCCTAGTACACCACATGGTGTAATAGTTGCCCGGTGGTCACCACGGAGAGGTAACACGCACACTAGTGGAAGCTGCAAGATACGGAGCTGGCAACAAGTACCAACTTGATTCCCCCAGACAGCTTCTCATCAGACCATCATAATAGCATTTGTATAATCCAACATATTTCGTAGTTCCTTAAATTTACGAATGCCAAAATACGAATTTCGATTTTTCAAATTAATAAGAATTTTTCGAATTTTATGAATGCAGATATACTACATAAAGGAATGTAGATGAATTTTGTTAACGCAGAATTCAGAATTTTAAAATTCAAAATAATTTTATGAATTCAGAATTTTTTGTTATGAATTTTTGAATGCAGTTCAAATTTATCAATTTAGAATTGAATGCAAACATAAGTGAGCTTGATAAATAAGTTTGATTTTTTAAGTAATTGTTGGTGACATAATAATAAATGAATTTAAAATTTTTTTTTATTATTTTGAAAATTTAAATTTTATAATCCTCTTACGAAATTTATGAATACAAAAATACATTTTATGAATTTCAGAATGGTTTTTTAGAATATACATAAATTTATTTGACCCTGCTATTCAAATTCAAATCAATTTTCGTTGAATTACATCTTAACTTTTGGTCGAAGTTAACGGAAGACTCGAACCAAAATACTATGTCATAAAGAATGGTGTGACCCATCATAATACTAAACACTTGTACTCTTTTTTGCATACCAAGTTTTTTTAAAATTCAAGATTTCGCCATACTTATTATTTATAAACCCATCGTAAAAATTTACAGAAGTGTTTTTAAAATCCTTATATGTCCATAAATTCAGATAAAGTATCAAGGTCAGATTTAATTTTTAAATTAATCGGTCGTCTTATATAAAAAGTTATATATCGCCAGATAAACTTTTTAATCATAAATTGTCGTCAAAAAAAATAAATAAATTTCTCAATTTTTTTTGTCAAAAATTGCTTGACACAGAACACAATCTTGTTTAGGTCTTTATAACAATTTTAAAATAAAAATTGCCCAAAATAATTAGTAAAAATTGGAGGGTGTAGATTTGACTAACTCTGTATAATTTTGGGATTTCTTTTGTCGTATGAGATTTATGTTTTTCTAAAATTGCCTTTTCACTTTTAAGGATATATGATTTTTTGCCAAACTAAAAACCTTTTTTCAACAAGGCCCTCGTAATTATATTCTATAAAATAGGTTTCCGATACAAAACGGAATTATTCAACAGAAACAAGCGTTTAGATAAAAATATATGTCATAAATTCGTCAATAATTTGCTTAATTTTATGACGTAAATCCAATCCATACGACATTACCCCTAAATTCGTTACCTCTTGGTTAACATCTCTAATACAGGAGCCCTATTTCTGTATACGATACGAATCTTCATTCGATACGAAAATGATATACGATACGAATATGAATTGGTATTTCTGAATACGATCGTACCAAGCATTTTGTTTTTTGAAGTGTATGCATAGGGAATTTTTTTTTACATGAAACAGCCTTGAAAAGTGACTGTAAACGAAATAATTGTCAAATTTTTGACATTTAAAAAATATAAACATTGAAAATAGAAAAAATAATTTAGTTTTCATTTATTGTCTGTGTCATAACACAAACAATTTTTTCGTTTTCAATAAAAATAAATCGCCTCAATAACGAATTGCGATACAATAAATTCAATAAGATAAGTATTTTTGACAACATTTTTTGCACATCTAATTTTACATGAAAGATTTTATTCAGATTCTCTTCATGTCTTCCTAAATAGCTCATTTGGAATCAAATTTCGTGGCTGATGCTTACAACCAATTACAATTAATTACAACCTATACGGCACTATTGCAAATCCTATGGGATTCAATGGCAGCTTCACAGTTGTATAAATAAGAAAATTAAATATTTTGTATTCGTAACAATATGTATGACAAAGTTTGTAAATTCAATAAAAAAATTTAAAATCATTAATTAAATTTATAGTTATTTCCTTAACACAATTAATTAAATTAACTAAATTATGTAATTATTAAAAAAAAAATTACTAAAAATTCTTTCCAAAATTTTTTTATATGGAGTCGTCAACTAATTCATCAACGTACAAAACTCCGTTCATAATCGAACAAAATTGGTTCGAATTCGTATTGCGGAATAAGGGAAATTGTACAACGTATCAAGTAGACACAAATTCGTATTTGAATTATTCGAATTCGTATTCAAAAATACCAATGGTACGAATTCGTACAATTTTTATACGAATTCGTATTCAGAAATAGGGCCGCAGAAATATAGAAATATTAACCATAATCAATTACCATGTCTGTTATATATGGACTTCTCCAAACATAGTGACCAATTGGATTTTTTTGTAACGATTTAAGGGTCAGGTGATACCCTGATACCCTGATAACGATTTAAAGGTCAGGTGATACCCTTAAATCGAAATTACTTTTGCCTAGTAATTAAATGAGGAATAGTATTATAATCTATTGATTTCTTAACCCTGCAAGACTAACACTGATTTATGTTAAATGATCACATGGGTTCAATCGATCCATATCTTAAAACACAATTTATATAGAAAAATTAGAGGTAAAAATATAAAGCTTTTTTTTATACAAAAATAAATAAAATCCTTCATATTATCACATAAAAATAATTAAAAGGTACCTGTTCTGGAAAATATCTCTCAGTGGCTAGTTTTTTCAGTCACGCTTTTCAGAACGAAGATTTTGAAAAGCATGAATGGCCAACAAAAATGTATCTTGCAAATTGGTTTATTCATTAGAGCAAACTTTTATGATATATCCTTGTTTTAATTGGCTAAATAGATTACATATTATCATAAGAAACTGAGATTTGTGGATGCGTTAAAGTTTTTGGCTCGTTACAATTTATACTAATTATGACTAAGTGGCTTTCACAAATATATTTATTACACTTAGAACAAGTAACTTAGAACAGCGACCCTTTATATCTGATTTGCACCGTTTCTCTAAAGGCTGATATCCTCCTGAGTGGTTTTGCGAAAAAGCACATTGTTCGGGTTGACCATCAGTAGCTCTCTTAGTGGTAAACTTTTGCCAACTTAATGTAAGACGAGAGTTCATATCCTATCAATTTGAGGTTGCATGAGGGCAAATGCAAGATGCTTTATAAAAAGTGATTGTTTTTTATTTATCAGTGGGGGATTTGCGGTAAGCCACAAAATATATGTATTAACGAAAAAAATATAACTAACGGCCACTGGCGTGCAATGCGAGCCGCATTATACGGTATAGCACATAGTTGATCGGTAGTATCAACATCTGCTTTCGGAGGCAAGGATTTTAGAGAATCAATTATATTCCCATTATTATGCAAGGTAGAAAGTAGTAATACAATATTTTGGAGGACGCATGGTAAAAAAGTATTTTCCGAATAGTTCCTACTAATGTAGTTTTTTCCCAATAAATCAATGGGTCGTAAACCAATTATCGCATGTTATATTTCAACCAGCATTTTGAAAATGACTTGTTATTCTTTTAACAATTTGTTCAAATTATATGGCCCAGAAGGTAGTTCGCCACAATAAACCTCCAAACTTGACATATAATATGTTGTTGAATCAATGTCTGAAAATATGTTAATGCCTTATAGCCTTAAATATTTCCAAGCCAGTTCCATCCGTATATAGCCCATAAATTTCTAACATTAACGTGATATGACTTATGCAACCCGCCCAGGTATAATAAACCCAATAAGCGGAGAATGTTTGATATTTTAATATTTTATACCTGCTGTTTTCATTTATATATATATATATATATATATATATATATATATATATATATATATATATATATATATATATATATATATATATATATATATATATATATATATATATATATATATATACATATATATATATATATAAATATATATATATATATATATATATATATATATATATATATATATAAGTGTTTTCTACAGTATAATCAATAAACGTTCATAAAATATGTCAACTTTAAAATGGTGTTTTTACATCGCTTGAATTTTCTGTCAGATTTGGCGAATTTAATAATATATTTTCAGCACATGTTCTTCTTTGGGAAAATCCAGTTCTCCGCCAAATGGACCCGTTTCTACCAACAAAATCGTCCTCATTCGATCTTACCGCAAGGTTTACATCATCCGAGTCGGCCTCCTGCTCCGTTTGTGAATCCTGATCGCTTATCACTAATTTCTCCACCAATGTCTTCTTCTTCACTGTCGAGCCCAGTAAGAATCGATCGAAATCCTTCATGTTCTCTTTCAAAACTGCACATACTATAAAAATAACATTTATTATAAAAAAATTACCTGAAAAACGTTGGTCCAAAAAACCCATAAATAATACCTACTCGATACTAACGTGGGTCCAACAGACCCAGACACTTTTTGTAAGAGGTATGTATTTTTGATTTTCCGACTGACAAAACACTAATGAAATGTACTTTAAAATGTGGGGAAATACCGAAACTTAAATTTCATTTTGATGTGAAGTTGGTTACAATTATGGAACATTCGTTTTTTCAAACCTCATTTTAGATTGGATACCACTAAACCCATAGGTTAGTAATGCAGGGTTCAATTATTCTAATTTTTTTTAAAGTCATGTAGTTTATGTTTTGTATATTAAAGCTTCTTACGTTTATCCAGAACAACTGTTGAAACCTTTATATTTGCGATTGGAATAGCACTACTAATTGCCACGGCTTCGCTTTGTACCTATCTTCCCATTTGCGATTTTTCAAAATTTTAATCGTATAAAGAAATTATTTCTGATCGTTGATTGTGTTGCCGTTGCTTAACATTAAGTGAAATTCATTATTAATAAAATTATTCTCTGGTTTAATAATATTTACATAAAAGTCCGCGGCTAATATTTTACTCTTACTATAGGTTTCCATTTCTAATTTAAATTTCTTTTGTTCAATTTGTAACTTTGTGGTCAACATTTTGACTGGCACAAAAATCTAATCAAAACTCCGAAACTCCGAACTCCGTTTTCATCCAACTTAGTTCTGGATCAATGACACCTGTGCAAAATGTGTTCGGTACTCCAATGACACTAAATCATGTCAAACGTTGAATTCTACCGAGTTGGACAGTCAAGTATAGCTTTTTCTAACATATAGCTCTGATAGGGGTTTATTTTACCATGCTTCACATTTGAATGCTAATTAGTCGGCACTTTTATCCATTCCTCTCCATTGTCTTATCTAAGGTTGGAATTACTATCTTCGTCTTCATCTTGATCCACATCAGGAATATCCAATTCGTAATCGAAAACTAATTGTGCACAAATACCTTGAAAATCATTTTGCGTCATGTTAATCCATTGCTAAATTTGCTCTAAAGCAACGATATATAGCGTTATAAAACGGTCTACAGATGGTTTGAGCGTAGAAAGAGCAGCGAAATATGGCACAACTGTGATAAAAATCTTTAGGAGGTTGCTCCAAATTTTAGATATGTCATCCGGTTCGGACTTCTCAATTAATGCACAACACAATAATTTATTTTACAATATTTATTTATTAGATTTTTTAAATATTTATTAGTTATAATTTATATTTTTGTATTTATTACTATATTTATTTAATTTAATTCAAAATTTATTTGTAAATTTATTTTATTCACCACCACGTCTTTTTTTAATTTATAAAACAAATAAAAATGTAATTTTTATTTTTCTTTGTTTTACAAATGGCTGCCGCCTTGAACACACACAATATTTTATATAAATTATAAATGAACACGTTGTTGCTTTGATGTTTGGAAGACGAATGTTGTTTTTGGTTGTGACGTCGCCTTCGTGTCCAAATATACATGTCGTATATTGGAGAGGGAACACATGCGCCGGCGACGGTCGACATTGCACTTATGCATTAGTGTTGCATCACCGAACATTGTTGTTCGTGGTGATGTTGTTAGATGGCGGACTTGTTTTACTATAAATGTTTTATAGTAATGGTTCGGTTATTAGATAGTGTTGGTTGGATAGATTGATATGTGATGGGGTTAGTGAACGCTTAATTCAAATAAGTTGGATTATATTTGAATTTCACTAATTATTTTGTTTGTGGCAGAATCGAATATCGGTGAGTCGAATATTCGAGCTGCTACAAATCTTTACAAGAAAGTTATAACTTCCGATCCATGGTAAAACGAATTCGAGTTCAGGAAGACTAGTGTATGAGCGACCATGTTATTAAAAAGCCAAATCGTGCAGCTAATCAGAACTTATGCGCTAAAATCAAGCCACACTGCCCTATCACCAAGTTTTAACAAAATTTGGTGTGTTTTGATATGGATGACAAAACGTACGTGAATTTGAAACAGTTGGCAGGTGAAAAATGGTATCTTACCAAATCGTATCTTACCAAACAATTCTTGAATTCTAAAACATCTACTTTATAACAGTTTTACCTTTACGATAGTGCCTCTACTCAAATAGAGTTGTTACCACGAGCGTAACATTACCCCCTACCTAATCCTGATTCGTCAAGAACAGGATTTAGCTCACCTCCCATGTAGAGCGCTAATCGCTGTATGTGCACCACCTTCAGTTTTCTTCGCTGTTCTTTCCTAAAGTCGCTTAGCTTGTTAATGATGGTGTACGGTCCTTCCAATGATGGTTGCCGCTTTGGAAATAAACCCCTCTTCCATTGCAGTTTGTGACACCATACTAAACCTCCTTCTTTGAAACTACTACTGACGCACACGTCACTCCAATCCTTCATTTGGTTATCTGACAGTCGCATTTTCTCCCGTGCAACTATTTCTGAGTTTAATGGACACTTTTTCCGCTAATACATTACTACTCCTCTGACTGTTGCTCCGGCATCATCGATACGAAGTGGTCACTCGAATCTATTGCAGCCCAATACTCCCTGCCTCACATCCATCACGAAGCCATTCGCCCTCAAGAAGTGTATCCCCAAAATAGCGTCATCCACTATATTTGTGACCAACACTTCGTGTTGGAACTGAGTATTGCCGATCCTTATCATTTCAATCTTCCTGCCCGTTATGTCTGCGCTCTAGTTTAACGAGTCCTTTCGTTCTAGGCCATCCTCTTTGGCCAATGCTCGCTCTTTACTTGATGGTTTCGGCGAAAGTCGCCTTAGGTGATAACACCACTGCTTTACGTATTTCCGGATCCCGTATTCCATCGATGAATGCGTCCATCTTAATTCTCTACATGTAATAGGACGATGTATTCACATTCATATGTGCCAAATGCACTAGCCGCTCGACTGCTGCGGAATATTCTTGAAGAGTCTCTCCGATCTTTTGAAATCGACTCTTTAGCTCCATACGATACATTTCTCGTTTATGGTCACTTCCATACTTTCGATCCAGTGCCTTCATTATTTTGTTGTAATTATTTCGGTCATGCTCCGAAATAGTTTGCAATGTCTCAGCCGCTCTTCACCTTTAAGAGCTACTATTAAAGTTTTTCCACGATTTGCGTCATTTCACCCATTTTGATTGACCGTTGTCTCAAATTGAAATTTGAAACCAGTGAAAGATGTTGTGTCATCGAATATTGGTGGTTTAAATTTCAGCGAGGTTCCTGGCTAGCTTACTTGTTAAGATGTTCCGTTAACTTTGAGATATAAAAGGTCTTTCTCAAATCCTAAAATTTTCTCTTCTAAACTATGCATTTGTTCACTCCCAGGGAGAACTTTCTGCTCCAACGCTTGGATGTCCCTTAGAAATTTCTCCCAATTTGCTTTATTTCTTCATGCAAATTGGTATACATCTCTTGAAACTTCTCGTCCATTTTATTATTGATTTCGCCCACTGACTGCTTCATGCGATTTAGTTGGGTACTGGACTGTTCCATTTATGGTTTAATTCATTACTGGACTTTTCACTGACTTTTCAACTTTTAAGTTGGAATCGAAATTTCCAGATTGCACCGGTACTGCTTCCACCACTGCACCCTCTTCCTCTTCGTCCTCTTCTGCGTGGTCGAAAAATGTTGATTCGTCAAAATAACAAACCACGCCGCTCCAACTCCTCCTTTAAATCGGAAATTTTTAACTCGTCTAGAATCATCTTTTAATTCACAATCCAGCCGCTGTCACCAATTGTTACGCTTTACCCCTGTCAAACAAGGTTCGATCAAGATAGATGACACTAATTTATTTATTTCCGAATAATTACAGTCGACACTAATTACCTTAATTCACTTACTTAACTTAATTATTTAATTTCACAATAATTATTTTATTACCCTATAATAACACTCTATTATACTTGAGTTATCCTTAACTTTCACTGTTTCCTTTTTACTACTATTAGCACACTCATGGTTAAAACACAACTATTTCATTAACTCCTAAACATTTTATCGCATATTTATACCAAATATTCTAACCTTCTAGACTGTCTAGACTATTCTTGAATTACTTTAATTTTGCATGAAAAAAATTGTAACATAAAAATTTAATTTAATAAATGGGATCAATCTGCTAGTCGTTTACAAAAGAAATAAATGACATTTTGCAATAAAAAATCTAACAACCCAAATTTATATTGGTGTGTGGCAAACATTACATTGGCACACAAATCAAACAACATGTGCGTTAGGGCGAACCGGCGAATTTTATTACACGGCGTACTCTATACATCGCCCATCTCTGGAAGTGATGCGACCATTCAAATTATGAGCTTTAAAGCTTAAACGATTTTTGTTTTAAAGCTGTGCTGAGATGCTCTATCATCACTTCGATTCGCTTCGATAGACATTTGTGTCTCTTTCTTTACGAACAAATATTCTATTTCGCAATTTATATTGTGATCATAGCCTACTCGATTCTATTTCTATAAATGCATTCGATAAAATATCATCAATATTTTTATTTTCGATGGCAAGTGGAAAGAGGAAAAGAGATAGTTTGCAAATTTATTCTAACAAGCTGAGATCGCAATAGAAAAAACGTAATTCAAAAAACGCAATGGAGCACAATTTTGTTCGTAAAAAAAGAGACACAAATGTCTATCGAAGCGAATCGAAGTAATGATAGAACATCCCAGCACTGTATTACATATTTGGAAATATGTTTTAAAATTTACCGACTAATTTAAAAATATTTTTAGTCATGCTATAATCCCATTATCGTTAAGTACGTAATTGAATCGTAATTCTAGCAATTAACGAGCTTTAACTGATGGTTCATGAAACATTAGAAATGTCTTTAAAACAGAAATGATTTATCTCAATCGTCCAATTATCACTCGATTGCGTTCATTATTAAATATAATTTGTTCCTTATTGAATGATTGCTGGATTCCGTATACATCTTGACCCATACTTATATGTAGATAAAAATTGTATTTTCCTAAATGATTTCAAATGAATTTTAATTATGGTACAGTAAACTAGAAAACAATTCAAATAAGCTGTAATATATGATATGATCTACAATTATTTCGAGCACTGTATACACACACTCAAAAACAAAAAGAAAAACATTTTAATTTAATTGGTTTCATTTAGAATTTCTTTTCCGAATTTCATTTTTATATTTTTTGAGGACATTTAAAAAAAAATTTAAATATTTAGACTAATTCATTAAACGTTATTTTAATTATTTTAAAATTTTTGGAGTTTCTTTTTCATTTCTTGATTTGTTGTTATTTTTCTACTTAACTTCCGAATAAAATAAATCAATCACAAATTCAACAAAAGCTTTGAGTTTCTTTGTCTCTCGCTTTCTCTTGTGTATGTATGTTGGTGGGTTGTTGATAATTTTATTAATTAAACTTTTAAAGAATTTAATTTTTAATTAAAATGTAAATTTTTTCAACAAAAAAAAAAAAAACAGAAAATTGAAAATTAGAGCAAACTAAATATTTGTTTAGAATTTAATGGAAATGAAAAGTTATTTTTATGATAAATCGCATTACTATAAGAAAATTAATTTGTGTACATACTTATTGTGACCATCTCTATATTATTATACTACATATATATATATATATATATATATATATATAGAAGGGTTTCGAGACAATTTCTGTCATTCTGAACGACACTAACATTGAGATAAAAACAATTTCAGATCCTTTTTTTCCATATGTAAATATTATAATCCCAGTTTACAAATTTTATATTTATTTAAAGTAGCACAAAATGTATGTACGTCGTAAATGTATGAATACTTATATACAATCCTTATATATATATAAATGGTAGTTATATAACATTTTAAATTTTTTTTAAATTTTATTTTGTTGTTTGTTTAATCCAAAATTCTATACACAAAAGATAAAAATAAATTAAATCGTGTTGGGGAAAATTGTTTGATAATTTTTCCGCACGAAATTCTCGATAAATTTAAATAAAACGTGCCAATTTCACGTACACATGTTGACTACACCCAGTGTTATATACGTGTAATTAATCCTAACATGACATGGCACATAATACGAAAATACATATTATAATATGTATGCGATGGGCATGCTTCTATCCCCGCATAATACATGTACGAGATCGCTTGCTTAAAAATTTTACTGTATGAAAATCATACTCATTCGACACGACTGCACTTTTTTTACGATTTAAAAAAATTCAAAATTACAGTATACCCTGATTTTAGATAAGGTAAAATGCTTTATGTACTACATACATAATATACATATATACATGTATATGAAATGTGATAAAGTTATAAAATACGAAAACGGCTTTTTTATCACAAAATGTTGGAAAATGGAAATGTATATATCTAGATATAGAGAAGGTTATTGTGTTATAGCATAAAACCAACCATTTTTCTTAATCAATTTACTGGAAAATTAGATATGCGTATATTTTGTCTAGATGTACGTACGACATAATATAGAAGACTAACATTTGCTCAAATGTCAATATTATTATGTATGTGTTGTTTGTATTTGGGTTTGTACATATTAACATAACAACATTTTCCAAAAATTGAAAAATTATTATGTGGTTTTTTGACAATATGCGGGTCATTACATCGAGTTGTTCGTATTTGGCATACAATTTAGTTTTTAATTTGGTATAGTGGTCCAATAATTTTGTGAGTAAGATTTACTTAAGTTTAACCGGTATTTTCGAAAATTGTTAAATTAATATAAGACTAACCAATTTAAATTTTAATAATCACGGGAAGTTTGTCCTAATGCAAGAATACATTTTTGTTTTAATTTTAAAATGATTTTATTTAGAGATCCGAAACAATCGGAATTGTTTTAATCGTCTAATATTTGTATTCAGTTATACCTTAGTGACTTAAATTGGACCTTTTCAAACATTTTTCATTTGTGGCCTGGCTAGCTGATTCAACGGCATTCATAAAAATTATAAAATTTAAAAAAATTCTTAAAATTCATCAGTATTCATGAAATTCATCATTAATTAATTTTAAAAATATTTTTTATGCAGAGAAATTTCCCCGAATAATTTTAACTTTAAAGCACTCGGAAAATTTTAAACTTCGTATTCAGTTATAGTTTTGTTACTTCATAAAATTATACTACTGAAGTTAGCCGAAAAAATTCTACATTATCGACATACATAGTAGAAATTTTCCAGCAGAAAAAAATTTACATTTTCAACATAATTCATAATGATATATTTATTTGTTTGAAATTGCAATTACTTTAGAAACTAAAATAATATTTTAGTTTGTCTAAAACTATTTTCGGTGTCATTCAAAATAATTTTCAGAATTACGCAATTCACCCACTTATAATTTGTCGTATAAGCGGGAATTCAATTTAGATTTAGACTTAGGTAGAGATGTTCCAAGATGTATACCTGGACAAATTTTCATGCCGCATCTGGTACATTATGTTAGATCAGGTTGAAAATAATTAAAATCCCCGCCCATCTTTTATTATATGAAATGGCCCATATTTAATAACTCGGGTAGCCGGAACTTTTGATTTGTTGTGATACTGGCTATTAGTTTAGGTTACCATCCAAAACTAGAATCTCTGTGCTTTGTATCAGGTCATATTTAAGTGGGATCAGATTAAACATATTTATAATTCCCGCACCCATCTTTTAAAGTCATGAAAAGCCCTATATCCAAAAATCGGGTAGCCGGCACTTATAGTTTGCCTATAAGATATTTATCATCCTAATTAATAATCCACTTACGCCTTGTTCGGTCTTTTGACCGTGGTTTTTGATTGGGATGGTAACCTAAACTAATAGCTCGGTAAAACGACAAATCAAAATTGCTAGGTACCCGAATTTTTGAATATGGGCCATTTCATACGAATAAGAGATGGGTGGGGATTTAAATTATTCTTAACCTGATCCCACATAAAAAAATACCTGATACGAAAGACAGAAATTATCTTTTAGGATGGTAACCTAAACTTATAGCCAGATAACACGACAATTTTTTAATATTGGCCATTTCACACGAATAAGAGATGGGTTGGGATTTTAAATATATTCTACCTGATCCCAAATAAAATAAGACCTGATACGAAGCACAGTAGTTCTTTATTGGGATGGTAACGTAAACTTACAGCTCGGTAATCAAAAGTGCCAGCTACCCGAATTTTTGAATATGGGCCATTTCATACGAATAAAAGATGGGTGGGGAATTTAATTATTTGTAACCTGATGACCACATAAAATATGACGATGAACATTGGGACATTCCAAATCAGCAGCGGTGAGGCGGCTCGTCTCCATGGAACGACGATTTGATCGAAATTCTTCTCTTTCAACGGCTTACAAGGATTTTATGCAAGAATACATAAATCTGAATCATATGGAGTTGATTTTCGATAGTGAACCATCAAAACCCGATAGTGAAACTTTCTATTTACCTCACCATGCGGTGTTTAAGGACAGCACCACCACAAAGCTCAGGGTGGTATTCGATGGCTCATGTAAGACATCTACCGGATTGTCATTAAATGATGCCCTACTTACAAGGACCCACAATTCCAAAAGATTTGGTAACTATAATGTTACGATTCCGTAAATACGCCACGGTATTTGCGTCGGATATAGAGAAAACGTATCGTCAGAGACTCATCGCATCTCCTGATAACGACTTCCAAAGAATTGTTTGGCGCCAGTGTAGTGATGAAGAAATCAAAACTTACCGTCTTAAAACCGTAACATACGGTACATCATGTGCACCATTCCTCACCGTACGGACGCTTCGCCAAATTGCAGTCGACAATAAATCAAATAATCCAGAGATCGCTGATGTCATTACTAGCGACTTTTACGTTGATGATTTACGGTCTGGTTGTGACGATGATGACACCGCAACTTTTCGCGTAAACCGTCTTTTGATGGTCTTAGGAAGCGCAGGATTCAATTTACGTATATGGAAGTCGAATTCACCACGACTGCTTGAAAATATTCCTGTCAATTTAAGAGATGCTTCGATTTTGCAGTTTTCGGACAAAACTTCAACGACAAAAACCCTCGGTATTCATTGGAATCCAGTGCGTGACATGTTTAAGTTTACAATTGAGGTCGTGCAAGCGTCATCTATACCAACCAAAAGACAACTGATCTTCGAAATTTCAAGAATTTTTGATTCATTTGGTTGGTTATCCCCAACTACAATTAGAATGAAGCTATTGGTCTAGCAGTTATGGTGTTTAAAAATAGGTTGGGATGATCGACTACCTCAGCAAACGTCTGATCAATGGTTGAGATTGAGGGAAACACTTGTTACACTGAATGAGATTCAAATTCCCAGGTATATCCATTTATCTCAACACGTGATATCCAGGTGCATGTATTCTGCGATGCGTCAGAGAAGGCTTATTCGTCTGTTGCATATTTACGCGTGATAAGCTCCACTGGAAGTGTTCAAACTTCATTGCTACTCGCAAAACCCAAGGTTGCCCCCATCAAACAGATTACACTTCCGGGTTTAGAGTTGTGTGGAGCCTTATTGGCATCGAAATTAATGAAATATATAGTTGAAGTCTTCAAGGAGCATACGCTACGGATATTTGGCTGGACGGATTCGGAAATAGTATTAGCATGGTTGTCGGACGACCCTCGAAGATGGAAGACGTTTATCGCCAATCGAACGGCAGAAATTCTTCGCGTCACTTCAAGATCTCATTGGTTCCACATTCCATTCCACGAAAATCCAGCAGACTGCGCTTCGCGAGGCATAGATCCAACAACTCTACTAGAGTATAACTTATGGTGGAATGGATCGAAGTGGTTGGTTTTGGATTCTAAGTATTGGCCTACGTCATCCACTCTTGCTTAATTATTGTCTATTCCTGAAGAACGCCCAACAATTTCTACTACACTAATTGCAACGATCATAAATGATTTTATCACGTATCTACTCAATCGATGGTCTTCCTTGACAAAAATCATCAGAATCATTGTGCAATTATTACGATACCATAAGAAGGTGTATGGGAACACTAGATACGTTGACATATTTTTGAAGGCTGAACAAATGGTAGTGAGAAGTGTACAACTTGAAGTATTCGAAGGCACGATACGCTGTCTGCAGAGAAACAAATCACTTGAGCGAACAAATCCTCTGTCATCGTTGTCATCATTCTTAGACGAAGAGGGTATTTCACGGGTCGGTGGAAGATTAGAAAATTTAGCTTGCAAGTATGATGTTAAACATCCCATGATCTTACCCAAGAAGCATCGAATGACTGAGTTGGTGCTTCTGGAATAACATATTGAAAATCTTCACCCAGGACCTTCGTTAATGATCAGTTTGTTACGTCAACGGTTCTGGATTGTTGACGGCAGAAATGTGGTAAGATATTTTATTCAAAAATGTGTTCGTTGTTTTCGTTTCAAAGAGCAGATGTCAATTCAACTAATGGGTAATTTTCCAAAACAACGAATTACGGTGAATCGACCATTTACAACTGTCGGTGTTGATTTTGCTGGTCCTTTATTACTTCGAACAAAGCATAGTCGTGGTCGTTCATCAGTGACAAAGGCTTACATCGCACTTTTTGTATGCTTCGCAGTTAAGACCATCCATATTGAGTTAGTTAGTGATATGATATCGGACGCATTTATCGCTGCACTAAGAAGGTTTATAGCTAAACGAGGGTTACCAAGTGAAATTATATCCGATAATGGAACAAACTTCGTTGGTGCGAAATGTGAACTATCCGAACTATGTGAGCTGTTTGATGATGAAAATTTGATTTGAAAATGAAGGAAATCGCTCAAAAATTAACAGATTTTTTGAGCATCAACGAATTAAGTTCAAATTTAACCCCGCGAGTGCTCCTCACTTCGGTGGATTGTGGAAGTCAAATATAAAATCAATGAAGTACCATCTCAAAAGAGTCACTACCAATGCTACTATGACGTTCGAAGAAATGACGACCAATCTGTCCGCTGTCATCTGATCCAGAGGATTTAAATTATTTGACTCCAGGTCACTTTCTTATTGGAGAAGCTCCAACCACAATACCAGAACCATCACTAACGAATGTTCCGATGTCAAGGCTATCAAGATGGCAAAATATTCAACAGAGAATGGACAAGGTTATTCGAAGCAATGGTCTCTCACGTATTTACACAACTTGCAACAGAGACGTAAGTGGCAAATAAAACTCCCAAATCTGTCAATCGGTGATATCACACTTATTAAGGAAGGCATTATGCCTCCATCTAAATGGTCGTTAGGAAAAATAATTCAGCTACATCCTGGTAATGAATGATAACCTGGTACGAGTCGCAACTTTAAAAACACCCTATGGCGAGGTGAGGCCCCTGTGGTCGGGGGGCACTCACATGTCTCGTAAATCTAAATTGCACGAACATGTTTCCTAAGAATACCACCACAGTATCCTTTGCTTGTCGTAGGAGGCGACTAAACGGTTGGATCGCTGGGCTGACGACCCGCATCCGTAAAAAAAAATCAACTGTTTATAAAATCAACAAAAAGAAAAATGGATACCGCCAAAACAACACCGGACCCCCGCTCAAGTACCCGGATACGAGATTTAGGATCGGCACGTGGAACGTGCAATCACTTAGAAAACCAGGAGCGTTGGAGGGTCTAATCACGTGCATGAAAGAGTATCGGCTGGAACTCGTTGCTCTTCAAGAAACTCGCTGGCCTCAAAGTGGAGACCATGTGTCCCAGGGCTATACGTTGTTCTACAGTGGAGATGACCTCGGAAATCTTGGAGCTGGATTTCTTCTTGGGCCGCAGGTAAAGAAGGCTGTTTTGGATTTTCAAGCAGTCAATAACCGATTGTGTATGCTTCGCCTGCGCATGAAGTTAGCCAACCTGTCGATAATTTGTGTACATGCGCCCACAGAAGTCAGCCAGCCCCAAGATAAAGACTCATTTTACAATGACTTGGACGATCTGATGGGATCTATACCCGAACACGATGTTAGAATGGTAATTGGGGACTTTAATGCTAGAGCTGGCAGAAATCAGGCCGACTTGTGTGAAAACATAGGTCCGTACTCCCGACACGAAACTGCGACCGATAATGGTGAGAGAATGATGTACTTTGCAATTGCTCATGATCTTAGAGTAGCAAGCACATTCTTCCCTCACAAACAGATACACCTAGAGACATGGACACATCCACGCAAAACATCCCGGAGCCAAATTGACCACGTGTTAATTTCAAAAGGGCGAGCTCGGGTTGTGCAGGATGTGAGAACTTATCGGTCAGCAACCAAATACGTAGGCAGCGATCATTATTTGGTCGCTGCAAAGCTACGGTGGAAGTTTTCGTACAGGTCGGGGAACACAGCGAAACGGATGGAACGTTTCGACTGTGAAGGTCTGATAAATGAAGATCAAAAGAAACGATATCAGGATCTTGTCAGCGACAACATTGAGGGAGCTAATTACCAGTCTGACTGCGTGAACTCTGTCTGGGAGGTACTGAAAACTTCGGTTGTCAGTGCTGCTCAACAGACTTTAGGTATAGTGAAAGTCAGACCCAAGAATGATTGGTTTGATGACGAGTGTCGTCTTGCAGTTGAGCAACAAAATATAGCCCATAATGAAGTGCAACAACGTCTCACAATCGCAAGGAAAAACAAGGCAGCTCTTGCAAGAAGGGCAGCTAAGCGGATTTGTAGACGGAAGAAGCGAGAATGGTGGAAGGCCGAGGTTCTGAAAGTACAACAACTCAGCAATGAGCGTAGTTCACGTAATTTCTTTAAAGGAATTACTGGATTGCACCATACTTTCAGGCCTTCGTCAACCGCCATTCGGGACCGGGATGGAAACCTCTGTGTCAACATCGACGCAGTACTTGACGCATGGAGTGGACACTTTACTGGGCTGCTTGATGTTCATCATGCGTCACAGACTGTTGTTGAGCCACCTCTAAAACAGTCTGCGGAGATTTGCACTGAGGAGCCATCCCATGAGGAATTCACTAAGGCCATGCAGAGAATGAAACGAAACCGCTCACCTGGAGTGGACTGCATTAATTCGGAGCTCTTGATATTCGGAGGGGATACTTTGTGGAACTGTCTTTTCGACCTTATTCGATTAGTATGGCGAACCGAAGTTATGCCTGATGAATGGAAAGTGGCCGCGATATGCCCCATCTTCAAGAAGGGAGACCGCTTGAAGTGTGAGAATTATCGCGGTATAGCTCTCCTTTGCACAGCATACAAGTTACTGTCATACATTTTATTGGATAGAATCACTCCTCTGGCGGAAGGCTTGGTTGGTGACTATCAGGGAGGATTTCGTCCGAATCGATCAGTCACTGATCAGGTCTTTTCGCTGCGGATGATTCTATCTAAATATTATGAGACATCCATCTCCGTACATCAGGTTTTCCTGGATTTCCGGCAGGCCTACGACTCGATCAATCGAGAGAGTTTGTGGTCTGCCCTGGAATACCTAGGAATGCCAACAAAATTGGTACGACTGTGTAGGATGACAGTGACGCAGTCTCAATGCTGTGTTAAAGTTGAGAACAGGCTATCGACAATTTTTGCAGTTAACTCGGGTGTTCGGCAGGGAGATGCTCTGTCCCCGATACTCTTTAATCTCATGTTGGAGTACATCTTTCGTAAAACTGAAACACCTCAGCGTAACATCTTATATCGCCAGTCCAATCAAGTGCTTGCATATGCAGATGACATATGCGTGATTGGACTGAATAACAACGGAGTGAAAGAAATACTTGATCCGCTTGTAGAGTTTTCAGCTTCTGTTGGACTCCAGATCAATGAGTCCAAAACGAAATACCTGATCTCTGGTTTTAGAGACAATGGCACACCAGATTTTAGTAGTGGCCACCACACGTTTGAGGGAGTGAGGAGGTTCAAATATTTGGGCTCTCTTATCACTCACGATAACAGTGTGGGTGAGGATATTAAAGTGCGGCTGGCAACTGGCAGTCGTTCTTTGTATCCTCTAAGGCCACTGCTAAAATCTAAACACTTATCAAGTGCCGTGAAGCTGAAGCTTTACAAAGCGTTGATCAGGCCCGTTGTTATGTTTGGATGTGAAAGTTGGGCGCTGACGGATGAGTACGAGAGATGGCTCCTTACATTTGAGAGAAGAATCATGCGTGTGATTTACGGCCCTAAACGCGAAATAGATGGTACATACCGAGCTCTGTACAATTTCGAGATCAGAGATCTGATGAAGATCCCCGATATTGTACATGAAGTTAGATCTCAGCGAGTACGCTGGCTCGGTCACGTTCTGCGTGCTGATCCGGAACGAATTGTGCAGCGATCTCTGAAAGGAGAGCCACCATATGGTAGGCGCAGAGGTCGTTGCAGGCGACGATGGCTCCACGATGTAGAGAACGACTTGGCCTCTTCAGATTGTCTAAGACAGTATGAAGACCAAGCTAAGGATCGAAACCGTTGGAGCCAGATTGTTGATTCAGTAAGGGGCCAGTAATGGCCTTTAACACTGTTATTATTATTAATATTATGAATGCAAAAGAATTTTATAAATTTATGGAATATTTTAAATTTTAAGAATTTCCTAATTTACAATTGTGTAAGAATTTATCGATTTTTTTAAATTTTATGAATAAACGATAAGGAATATATTCTACAAATTTTATTATATTTTTTAATTTCACAGTTTAACATTTTAATTTTGCAGATAAATTTTATAAGTACTATTGAATTTTAAGATAAATTTATGAGTTTTTTATTCTTTAAAAATTTAGAACATTTTAATTCTACAAATCTTTTGAAACCGATGGTTATTTGAATTGCATAAAATTATAAATAAAAATTTCTGAATATTCTTCTGTTTCAAAAAATTCAATAAATTTCCAAATTTTCATTAATATTTATAAAGTTCCTCAGCATTCATATAAATTAGGCGCATTCATAAAATTATTAAATTCATTTATAATGAAATATTTTTTAAAATTCAATTCCACTCATAAAATATGTGTGCATATTTTTTTTAGAAAAAATAAATTTTAATAATTTTATGATTTAAGCATTTGTTTTAATTTAGACAAATTTTTACTTTTAATTTACTAATCTTTAAAGTTTTATGATTTTTCAAATTTAAAAATCTTATGAAATTTTGAATTTTATGAATTTAATTAACGCAAATTAAAGTTTTTGATTGAAGTCAAAGTGGTTTACAGATTTGTTTACCTTAAATTCTAAGATTATGTTAACTTTGTAAATTTGTGAGTCGTTAATAACTAATTTAAATGTAATTTAATTTTTTGGAGTTTTTAAATTTTATGAATCTTTTAAATTTTAAATGAATTTCATTTTTTGCGAATTTTTTTAAAGTAAATGGATATAATGTCAAATTTTTACATTCCTGATAAATTAAATTGACGAATTTTAAATTTTGTAAATTTAGAATTTCTGAATTTTTGAAATCTTTTAAAATTGATGAACTTATGAGTGCGGTTGAGTTTTATGTTTACTGAACGCAGGTGAATTCAATTGAAGTGGAGCGTAATTTTCAATTTTAAAATTGCATTTTGAATTTCAAATTTTTTAAATTTCTTAGATGAATGCTGATGAATTTTATGAAAGTTAATTAATTTTTGTGCTATTTGAAAAGATTTCAAAACCAATTTAATTTAAGAAATTTTTAAATATTTAATGTTCACCATTAATTTTATGAATGCTGATGAATTTTATAACTTTTTTAATGCAGAGATATTTTCTGAATATTTTTAACTTTAACGCATACTTATACTTATACTATTTTAAATTCGAAATTGAAAATTTACTTCACAGAATTCAAAATACTCAAAATTTATAAAATTGTGCTGCGTATTCTCGGATTCGCCTTTAATAAAAGTTGAAAGATTCTCAAAAATAATGTTTTGAATTTTATGAATAAAGTTATGTTTTATGTTATATTCTGTAATTTTAATTTATTTTTAATTTTCGAAGTATAAATTTTTGTTAGTTTTAGGCTGTACAATTAGTTTTTAAATTTTATGAATGCAGACATATTTATACATATACATACTTATATGAATATAAATTATTAAATTTTGGATTTAAAAATTTTTTTGAACGTGTTATTTAAGAGTTTCATAAATATTACTAATTTTCTAAATTTAACTCGTAATTTTTTAATTTTTTTTTTTTGTTTAATTTTTAAATTTAATCTTCGCAGATAATTTTATAAATTTTGGATTTTAAGATAAATTTTAGTGTTATTTAATTTTACGAGTCTTTTGAAATCGACGAATTGAATGAATAACAAATTCTTAAAATTCTTTTAAATTCAAAAAATTTAAGAAATTTTTAAATACTCAATAAAATTCATAAAGTTTAAATGCATTACAAATTTATTAAGTTCAAAAAATCATAATTTATGTTCAATGATATAATTCCTAAAATTTATTTCCACTCATAAAATAAGTCAACATAATTTTATGAAAGTAGAAATATTAATTTTTTATGTTTTATGCATATTTTTTGAATTCACATTGATTTTTGTTTATATTTTACTGATCTTTAAAATTTTATAAATTTTTTAATTTTAAAAATCTTATGAATATTTTGAATTTTGTGAATTGAATAAACGGAGATTATAAATTTTCAATGTTACGAAATGTTGCTTTGCATTCAAAACTGTTAACAGACGAATTAAAATTTCGTTTACCTAAATTTTAAGATTACGTTATAACTCAATTTACATGTAATTTAATTTTTTGTAGTTTTTGAATTTTATTAATCTTTCAAATTCTAAATGAGTTTAATTTTGTGCGAATTTATTTAAAGTTAATGGAAATTATGTCAAATTTTTTACATTCCAGATAAATTTACGATTTATTAAATTTTTTATATTTAAATTTATAAAATTTTTGAAATTGATGAATTTATAAATTATGTTAAGTTTTTTGTGTTAACTGAATGCAGGTGAATTCAATTGAAATTTCGAATTTTAAAACTACATTTTGAATTTCAAACTTTTTGAAATTTTTAGATAAATGCTGATGAATATTTCACTGCAATTTTAAGAGATTCCAAACGAATTTAATTTTTTTTTTTAAGTTTAGAAACTTTTTAATTTTGAATTCCATCATTCATTTCATGAATGCTGAATTTTCAGAATATTTTTAACTTGAAAGCACTCATAAAATTTTAAACTTCAAATTTTAAAAATTTTAAAAACTTTGCAAAACTCTGTTTCATTTTTGTTACGTCATAGAATTCAAATTATTTATAAAATTCAAAATATGAACTCAGAAATTCATTAAGTTTTATACAAGATTATACATTCGTAAATGCAAAAAAGTAATCTTCAGAATTTTACGAAAGGGTGGTGGATTTTATTAATGCAGAAGAATTTTATAAATTTTTGGAATATTTTAAATTTTTCGAATTTTTTGTATTTTATGTATTTTATTTTTTACCATATTATGCTAAAATTTTTATTAATTTTTTAATTTCAAGGTTTAAAATTATAATAGTTTTATGAAGTAGTACAATTTATAAATGTAAATTCTATTCTTTTCCGTTAAATTTACGAATAAAAATATTTATTCTAAATTTTGTTTAATTTAATTTTTGCCGATAAATTTTATGAATTTTGAATTTTAAGATAAATTTTAGAATTTTTTAGTTTAACGAATCATTTGAAAACGATGAATTATTTGAATTCCATGAATTTATGATTAAGAAATTATAGTTTTTGAATATAACGAAAACAAATGAATTTTATAAATGCATTGCATTCAAAGTTGTTTACAGACGAATTCAAATTTGTAGACCTTAAATTTTAAGATTATGTTAACTTTGCAAATTTATGACTCGTTAATAACTAATTTAAATGTTATTTTTGTTTTTTTGGAGTTTTTGAATTTTACGAACCTTTTAAATTTTAAATAAATTTCATTTTTTGCGAAATTTCTTAAAGTTAATTGATAGTATGTCAAATTCTTACATTCCAGATAAATTTATGATTTTTGACTCTTTCGTTAAATTTATGAACATCATCATAGACATATTTTTAAATTCAATCTTAGAATTTTATAAATTTTGAATTTTACGATAAATTTAAGAATTTTTTGAGCTTTAGAAATTTAGAATTTTTTATTTTTCGAATCTTTTGAAATCGATGAATTTAGTTGATTGCCTGAATTTTTGAATAAAGTTTATTATAAAATTCTTCTCCATTCAAAAAATTCAATAAAATTAATTTTTAAGGTTTTATGATGTTTTATTTTTAAAAATCTTATGAATATTTAAATTTTGTTAATTTAATGAACGCAGATTCAAATTTTTGAGTGTTACGGATGCAAATGATTTTTATAAATGCTTTGCATTCAAAGTGGTTTACAGACGAATACAAATTTATTTTACCTAAATTTTAAGATTATGCTAACTTAGTAAATTTATGAATCGTTTCCAAAATTCAATTTACATGTAATTTAATTTTTTGGAGTTTTTCAATTTTATGAATCTTTTGAATTCTACATTAATTTATTAAACACAGATATGTAAATATAATGAATTTTTTATGAGCTTTATTGTTAATTATATGAATTTCATGATTTTAAAATTTATTAGTTATTTCGTTTTATTTATTGTTGTACAAATATTTTGATTTTTTTGTATTTTATAAAACAATTGCAATGGTAGTGATTTTTTTTAAATTTTTTACGAATTTTGTTAATTTTATCAATCGTTTTATATGTTTAATGAAAGCAGATACCTTTATAAATTTTCGGATTTTTTTAATTAAATGAAGACAGATGAGCTTTATGAACTTTGAATGCATATGAAATGTTTTGAAGTAAATCGATATTTTTACGATTTTTTTAATTTTGGGAAATTTAAAATATTTCAATTTTTGGAATTTATTAAAATTGATCAATGAATGAATGTGGTTGAGCTCTTTTTGTTTTCTGAATGCAGGTGAATTCAATTTTAAAATAATAAACTTTTCGTTTTTTCAACTTTAGAATATTTTAGTTTTGTGAATTTACTGAATTTCACCATTAATTTTATGAATGCTAATGAATTTTATAAATTTTTAATTCAAAAAATTTTTTGTGAATATTTTTAACTTTGAAGTTTCCTTATAACATTTTAAACTTCGAAATTGAAAAGTTAAAAAAATTGCAAATTTTAGTTGCATCTCTGTTACTTCATAGAATTCAAAATATTCATAAAATTTATATTTTGAATATGCAGAACAATTTTATAAATTTTTGAATTATTTTGTATTTAAAGAATTTTTAATTTTACGAATTTCTTTTGAATTTTATGAACGCAGACATATTTATATATATATGTATGTATGCATACGAGTATGTAAGTTAAGAGCATCAACAAGACTGAATCAACAAACCATGATCAGCAAACAGGAGAAGACACGAAAAATTTAGTTTTAGTTCGAAGTTTATCAATGTATGAATCTTAAGAATATTATGAATTTTGTGACTTCTATATGGTTCACGAATGCAGTTTAAATTTTGAAAATGCAGAGATGAATTTTAAGAATTTATTAAACTTTTTAATTTGTCAAATTTATGAGTTTTATAAATACTTTGAATTTATAACTCTTCCGAATTTTGTAAATTCAAATGATCTTTTATTAATAATACGGATTTTGTTGGTTTTAACAATTTATATTAAGAGAAAGCAGATGAATTTAATATTTTTATTGATTTTTGGTTTAATTAACGATGAAGTTTATGAATATTGAATGCAAATGAAATTAAAAAATACTGTTGAATTTTAAGAGTACTAAGATTTCAGATAAATTTTAGAATTTTTTGATATCTAGAATTTTACGAATTTTGTAAATTTTATAAACGTAGATGAGATTATATGAAACAACTTTAACTTTTTGAATTTTAGGTATGAAGAGAGAATTTTTGAATGCCGATAAAATTTGTGATTTGTTGAATTCCATGATTTTTTATGAAGGAACGAATTTTTTTATTTTATGATTCCATTGATTTTTATGATTTTATGAATGCTGATAAATTTTATGATTTTTAAGTGTTTTATCAATTTAACAATTTTTTTAAATTTTATGAAATGTTTTAATGAATTTTTGAGGTGCTCTTGAAATTAAGTAGAATTTTATCATTTTTTTAAAATAATAAATTTTAAGAGTTTATTAAGTGTACTGAATGAGCGATAAAGTTTGATGGATTGAATTTCAATTTATGTGGGTGAAGATGAATATTATGAATAAACAAAAGTTTTTAATTATGTGACTTCTGATAATGCAGTAAAATTGTACAAATTAGGAATGGTTTTATGAATTTGAAAATTTTTTTAAATGAAAAATTGTTTTTCCATTTTTAAATTTTGCAATAATACGATATTTCTAATTTTGTAGATTTTTTTAAACAGGTATGTATGTATTGCATGAACACTGATTAATTTTATGATTCTTATGCGTGCAGATGAATATTATGGAGTTCAGGAATTTTAAGGATGCTTATCAAGAATGCAGTCGAATCTTTTGAATTCGCCAATTCAGTTTACCAGTTTTTAATTTTATGAAAACAATCGGATTTTAAAAAATTTTAGATTCCAAATTTAAATTAATTTAATATTAATTTTTTATCATTAGAACTTTCTAATATTTGTATCTTATGATGAATATGAATTTTATCATTGATTTCTTAGAATTTGAGTGAGTTTTACAAATCGTTTTAAATGTTGCAATTTTGTGAATTGTATAATGCAGAAGAATTTTTATAATTTTCTGAATGAACACAAATTTTATTATTTCAAATTTATTAGTTTTAGTTTTAAAAATCCCAAAATATTAAAAAGTTTGTTAATTTTATTAATTCAGTTAAATTTAATAACTTATGATGAGTCCTGTTGAATTATTTGAATCTCAGTAAATCTTAAAAAAAAATTAAATGCAGAAAAAATTTTCAAATTTTTTGGTTTATTAATTTATTTTGGGTTTAATGATTTTATGTCAGTTTTACAAATAAATAAATGCATTAATTGAGTTTAAATGAATGTTATTCATTTTATTTTATTTTATTTTATTCATTTTTAACAGTAGACATCCCAACATAAGATTCACAATAGAAACAGAAACCGACAACAAAATTAACTTTCTAGACTTAACTATCACAAACAAAAATTCAAAACACAACTTTAAAATATACAGAAAACCAACACAAACTAACCATACAATACATAATGAATCACACCATCCACACGAACACAAATTATCAGCATACAACCACATGATCAACAGACTAAATAGAGTACCCATGACAAAAGAAGACTACGAAATAGAATTAAACACCATAAAATACATAGCAAACAGAAACGGATACAAGACAACATTAATAGATAAAATAAACAATAAACAAAGAACAAAAATACATCAACAAACAATGACGACATTAATACCTGAAGACAACAACCTAAATGAAAAATACATAAGCGTAGAATACAACAAAAGTACTAGCAGATTAATACGAAAAACACTTAATAGATTTGGATACAAAACAGCATACAAAAACAACAACAAACTAGGACAAAAACTGAAAAATAGAAACAAAAATCGACAAATAGACACAGGAGTATACAAATTAACATGTGACAATTGCACCAAATTTTACATAGGACAAACAGGTAGATCATTTACAACCCGATTCAAAGAGCACATCACTGACATACAAAAGACCGAACCAAAATCAAATTACGCCCAACACATAAAACAGGAAAAACACAACTATACAGATTACAAATCAAACTTAAAAATTTTACATAAAACTAGGAAAGGACAGATGCTAAATAGATTAGAAGAACTTGAAATATATAAAAACAAAGACAACGACAAACTTATGAATGACAAAATAAACACAAAGTCAAACAAAATATACAACCTGATCATAGAAAAATAAAATACTAACACTATATAAGCACGGTAATTTTTAAGAATATTTAATAGTTAACAAGGTACTGAGGAAGACGCAAGTCGAAATCGATTTACCGAAAAAAATCAAAAATAAAAATTGTCACCATAAGGAAGAATTAAACTATAAAATCAAAAATAAAAGTTTTTTATTTAAAATAAAATAAATGCAGTTGAGTTTGGATCCAGGAGAACTTTTTGAATGCAGATGAATTTTGTGAATTTTTGAGAGCAGATTAATTTTTTTTTTTAAATTATATAAATCTTTTAAATTTTATGAGAAATGAAATTAATTGTTAAATAAAATTAAATTATGTAGTTTTGAATATTTTGAATTTTGTGAATTTAATGAATTAACAAAGCCACTTCATTTAAATTTTTTTTGATTCTTTGTTTTTTAAAAATTTTACAATTCTGTAGAACTTTATGAATTTTGTGGATTTTATTCTTTTTAGTTTTGTTCGTATTCGGCAATGTTTTTAAATTTATTAATTTCTAGAATTCTACAATTTTTAAATTTAAATTAATGCAAATTAATTTTATAAATGCAACAAAATTTTCTGAATTTAACTTCATAAATTATATAACTTTTAAAATATTTTGAGATTTATGAGTTTTGAATTCACAATTATTTCATTTATTTCACATTTTAATGCATTTTATGAATTTTTGCATTCCAATTTTTTTGAATAAGTTTATAAATTTTATAGATTTTATAACTGCACTTGATTTTTATGAATGCAGATGAATTTTATTAATTTTACAATTTTTTTGCATATGAAGTTTTCTAATTTTGAGAATTCTAATAACTATATGTCAATCTTTTAATGCTCGTAAATTTTATAAATTTGAAGAGTTTTTCCAATACCGAACATTTTTAGAATACGAGGTTTCTAAATTTTACAAATTTGTTATAAAAATACCAAAATATAAAATTGAATTTTTAATGAATTTTATTAAAATTTAATTTTAGTTTGTTTGTTTTAATGTCATAATGAAGATTTTTATATACATATGAATGCAGCCAAATTTTATAAATACAGTGAATTTTTACAATAAGTATATTTTTGAATAGAGATGAACTTCGAATTATCAAAATTTTTAATTTTTAAATCTTCAGAAAATTAATATGTTTTTGCGAATTTATGAATTCTGTTGGACTTTAATGCATCTCACGAATTTCTTAAATTCAGAAAGATAAAAAAAAAATTGAAATTTTTAATTTTTAATTACCTAGCGTTTTTTTTTAAATTTTAAGTATTTTAATGAACCTATACAGATTGAATGGAAATGAATTTCATGAACTTTTGAGAGCAGTTTAATTTTATGAATGCAGAAGAATTTTATGATATTATGAATGTACAAATACGAATTTTTAGATTTTAAATTTTAAGAATAATATTAATTTTTATGAGTTGGTGAATTTTGGATATCTATATTTTACAAGTTCAGAATTTTATGTAAAATGTAAAAAATCAATAATGTAAGGGCACTGAACGTATTTCAAAATTCATTTCCACAATTGTTTTAAATCAGGAAATAATCTCGATAAAATGTCATTGAATTAAATCGATGTTGGGAAACTACATATGTAGATGTAATTAAATTGAAAACAATAGACTCTTATAATAGTTGGTGGTCAAACAAAAATAAACAAAATTATAAATATCTTTGGGCAAACCGACTTAAATCCGACTTCTGATCCAGATACAGATAAAAAAAAATATTATATTAGAATGTTGATGTTGTATCGTAATTTAATCTTGAACGAATATAAAAAAATATGTAAATAGATAAACATGTTTTGTTTCCAGAAGAATGTTCTAGGCCTAGAATTTAAAAATAAAAATGAACTCGACATATTTCTACAACACATTCGATGGTTTAAAACTGTTGAACACAATTTTTTTTTTTTTTTTATCATTTGGTCTAACCTTCCACTTGTACGTATGTATGTACATCCTCACTGTGCTACATAATCATGCTAAACGATAAATAAACGATAAAACAGGTTAAAAGAAACACACAGAATCTATTTACAACGAACACTTTTAGTTTTTGTTTGTTCATTTACCTTTTTTTGGGGGAGATTTTAAATTATCAACATAAAAGGAGAAAAGATATCTAAATGTGTAGATACCGCATAACATATACAATATATGTATGTTGTTCCATTTCTTATGTAGCAACTCTGCCAATGTTATATGAACGTTGAGAAAAACACAAACCATTTTCTTGTTATTGTTTAGATAGCATATAAGCATAATTTTTTGGATGCTTTGTGCTCTATATATACAAAAATCTAGAAAGCATAATATAGAACTGAACCTTGAATTTCTACTTTGTTCTCTGGTTGAACACCTTTTCCATTGTATGTGTGTGTGTGTATATTTGTTAAAGTTTGAGGATTAGTTCTCTAAGTCCTAAAATTATTTTATGTTTTTTTTTGTGTTCAGCTCTTGAATACATTTTGTAGCACGGCAAACATCGGATAATGGATATCAAACAAAATACAACATTTTTTTTTTAGAATAAGGTGACAAAATATTCTATTTTTAGATAAAGCTCCTTGTACTTTAAGGCTTAAATAAATTTCTAATTTATTTATGATTTGATAATTAATCTCTATACATATTATTACATATTTTACATAGCACTATAAAATGTACGGTAATTTTGCAAATATACGACTTCCGTTTATAATATTCCATGTTTCGAGCGCAAAAAATATCAAAGCTAATCTTTACTTATTGTTTAATATGTCGGTACAACGTATTCATTTATTATATATTTATTCTTTTAAGATAATTTGCCTGGAACGACAAGCAGTAATAAAATTGCCTGATATAAAAATTTTCATAAATGGATCAAACAGTATACACACACAGGTACTTTGTAATATGTAAACACAAGTAATATGAAAAAATTCATACAGTTTCAAGGAATGAATGAAAATTTCATACTGTGCTAAACGAAGGAAATTTCCTTTATCTTGCGTAAACAAACACCGGAAATGCCTTGTTATTGATTTTTATCAAACGAGAGTTTGGTTATATAGGAAGTATGAGAGACTGTGCTTTAAACATTCGTTGTTAAGCTGGATGAGGTAACCAAACTTTAAACAGTTTGTTTATTAGTTAATCAATAGACAGCACTACAATCGGAACAACCTATACCGATCTAGACCTTCGGAACAACCAGAGACATTGTTGTTTGTAAACCAACTCCACTTTCTATCTGTCCACTAGGCTGTGCAAATTTCACTATATTCGGAATGTTATAGATTTTAATGAAATTAGAACTATTCGGATGAAAATGTATACTTCCCGCTTGTAAAAACATTATGGAATGTAATCAGTTTTATTTTTCAATCCGTACATTCAGTCCCGATACTTCACGTTCCTTAACTTAACAGGTTTGACCATCGAGTGATATGTCGAATTTCTATAACTACAATTTCAAAAATACGCCATCCCCTTGCTTAGTCAACTTTCTCTAAATTTGTGAATTTTGAATATTGGACAAATTGGTGGAAGGCTCTAAAATTCAAATTTTTTGTCCTCCATAAATTAGAGATTTTCATGAATTAAATTTTTTAAAATTTAACTTTACTTTATTTATAACTGAAATTAAGTTTCGAAATTTAAAATTCAAAAAAATACAGTACATTGGTAAGCTTCTATTTTCTCAAAACCGAGTAAATTCAGAATTGTAAACATCAAATTTGATTTCATCTCAGAATTTATTTAACTTGGGATCCATATATCGCCTACGTACGGTACATCTTGGACTGATTGAACAAAACTTGTTATTCGAAGTTTTGCAAGTAAGACAAATATTTTTCAAATCTACTTTGGAAGTTTATTCAAAATGAAACTGTTTTGTGTACAATCCCTATGATTAGCTCATAAGAAAAGAAAAAATAAAAACTTTTTTTGAATGCATAACTTGTTACATCAACATCAACATCCAAACAGGTTCAAATGATCGAAATCTTTCAAAATTTTTAAATTTAACTAAAATTCATTCGATTTTAAACTGTAAATAGAGACATATTCTAACAATAAAAGAGATATAAAAATTGAAGCATTCGTCAAAATTATGAGAAATATTCTTAAATTTAATACATTTTACAAAATTTAGATTCTTTGAAGCATTGCAAATCCCTGACGTCGATCTTACTAAGATCCGTCATAGTGTCTAGATGAAGAGTTCCTATAAATTTCTTTATGCTGTATGGTAGACGAAACAGGGACGGAGCAGGTAGCTGACAACCTGGGCTACCTTCGATGGTAGACAGGAAAGTTTCCGAAGACCATTCCTTTTCTAATCATTGTTATCTCCAGTATGAAGTGGATACAAAACCAACTAGCAAACCATCCTTCAGGAATAGGAAGAAAACTGATTGGGATTGCTTTAAAACTATTATTGGTAATTCATTAATGGTGCCATTCATTAGGTGCCAAACCCACCTGCATCTACACAGGAGCTTGATGTTGTTAAAAGCAACAGATGATGGCTTTGGTTACCAAACTATCTGTTGCTTTTAACAAAGCCATATTAGGTGCATGTCCCATCAGTAGGCCTTTGGGTAAGTCTCGGCCACCGTGGTAGTCGAGAGAACTCCAAGGTACTCGTATGAAATGCAGCAGACTGTTCAAGAAAGCGAGGAACACTAATGCTGCTGCAAATTGGGACTACAAATAAGGAAATCCGCAAAACCTACCAGTAGAGATGTTACGAAATTTAAGGAACTGTTATTTTATCACTGTTCTTTGAAAATAACAGGAACAGCCTGTTACTAAATAACGAAAATAACAGTTCCTGTTATTTCACATATTTGCTTATCGAAAATACCTATTTTCCAATTCTCGTTTGTACTCGCAAGAAGAATAACAATTATAAAAGGAGCTGCTGAAAAAAGATCATCACTGTTACTCTTTTTACCTATTCTCTCACAATGTATCTATAATATGGTATCAGGTATTTGTTATTTGTATTAAATGTATGATTGGGGGGGACATTATCTCATTAACATTATGTATTATGAGTTGGTGATGTAGTAGTAGTAGATATTATATGAAACAGAAGAGCGTCAAAACGATAATAGGAAATAAGGAAGTACAGTATGTACATTCTATAGAAGTTGTTCTTAATATTTCTACATATTGTTATTTCTTGCGTTAGATTTAATTTTTTTTTACAATTTGCAATGGGTTTCACTATATAATTGCATGAAAAATTTTGTAGTTTTTATTTTTCACTATTTGGGATGAAATAAAAAAAATATAAAAAAAATAACTTTCAACTTTGTTTTCCTCTGTTATTCATAATGAAATGCTTGTTCTATAATACTATTCGCATATCTCAAAACAGGTAACTAAAAAAGAACAACTGTTATTTTAGGAACTAGTATTTACTACTGTTATTTTAAAATAACAGGAACAGGTAGGAACAGTGATTGCAAAATAACAGATTTTTGCATCTCTACCTACCAGTACCAGCTAAGATCAGCCAAAACGAGAGCCTGGAGGCTCTGCTGTGGTAATATACAGGAGTCCTCGGAGGCAGCCAGGCAATGCAAAGTACTATGTTCTAGTCCTTCCATCCCGAGCTATCTACAACGACCGGATGGTTCATGGACTATACGTGTAGTGAGGAATTCCTGGAGCTACTACTAAAAACGCATTTCCCGGAGGGCAGAGGTAAATAGAGGCTTACATTAGAGGCTTAATCAAGTCGGGATCTCAACACGCATACTGTAAGTGACAATCTGTGGAAACAGCACTCCACTACCTTATTGGCCCGATTGAGAAATCACTTGACTATAAGGAATATGCAATGGTTACTTTCTTGGATATAGAGGGGCCATAATCAACGTCAAAAAGGTGGCAATCACTCGGGCCCTTGAGCGTCTGGGGGTCATCTGGCTGGGACCGTTGCCAGCAGATACGTGAGCAAAGGGACACCGCATCCACCATTCTTTGGAACTTGGTCATAAATAACCTGTTCCTAAACCTGGAAGAGCAATGCTTCAAGGTGGTTGTCTACTCCTGTTAAATACCATTGGAAAGAGATGGGGTATATGGAGCCCCACATAGTACACTAGCTCTAGGTCTTAGCGGTCAAACCTATACTGCTGTAATCCGGGCGATGTATAACAAATACTGTTTTTGAATTTGGTGATACGGAGACCACACTAGAACATCGAATTCAATTTGGGATCTGCCATAGGCAAAATGGTGAATGGATAGGCATTTAAAATCTGTTAACTTCCATGACCACCGCTTAATAAATCCCAACACACACTTTGCCGATTAGTATGTCGATGTGTTTATTGAATGTTAATGTCTGCAAATGTAACCCCCAAATCTCGAACTTAATCTGTTCTACATAGAACTACGTTGTTAATATGATACGTGGATTGCAAGGGGTTTATATTTAGTCGTAATCGATTAGATTCGCAACAGCTAGTAGCTCGGTCTAAATTATCTTGCAGTGCAAGATGGCTTTATTTGTTTTGCTATAGTCAACTTAGTTAGATTAGTTGTCGTAGATCTTTCAGGGAGGAAGGCGTGTTGAACTGTTGATAAATAACGCGGAATATTCGGATTAAATGAGTTGCAAATAACCAATTCAAATAGTTTGGGAGATTAACGACAACGATGAAATACACTCGTCGACAAATGTGACATTTAGATTTCTTTCCAGCTTGGTGTAATTTTGGTGGTTTTCCAATGAAACTAGCCAGTCTGAAGAGATTGATTAAAGAGCTGACAAAGCGGTTTAACGAGTTTAGGACTGAAATTTTTCAGAATCGTTGATGGTATCTTATCGGAAACGCAACCATCACCAATTGAATTAAGAGCTTGTAAAATATCCTCCATTACAATATACGGTATCTGTATATCTAAACTAGATTGGATACCTGGTTGGTTGACAGTTGTTGGTTTGGTACACTGATTGAAAAAACTTGAGTTGGTCACATGATTGTATTTTTATGTATAGTACATGGAGACAGGATAGCCTTTGGTCTGGCGTTTAGTGTTAAAAATGTTACAGAAGTATTTAGGATCCTTATTGATGTTGGGACATGGACGATACTCGCCATACAAGACGTTCATCTTCTGGAATGATCTTCTGTATCGTTGTTTTCATTTTTTGTATGCTTTGTTCTTACTATATTTTTCAAGTTAATTGGAGTATAGATATACCATGAAGGATGATTCACTTTCGATATTCTGGACAGAATAACATGATTTTCAAACGATCGGAAAATTAAGTCATACAAATTTTCGACTTTTCTGTCAACTTCATTTGAAGACAATTCGTCCTGCAGTTACATTAGCTTGCTAGAAGTTGAAGCGAGTTTTCACGTCAGTGATTGGTAAACATGACAAGGTTTCAGCTATGTTCAAAGAAATTTCCATTGATATTTGCGGTGGTTGTCATTTGTTACGAATGGAATCATTGAACCAGTTACATAAAAAATGCCCGGATCATTAGAAATGATAAGGTGAAGGTATTTACCGTGCGTGTTAGGAATTTTGTTAATTTGATACAAATTATAGAATTAAGAATGGATTTGGATGTAACGTTAAAAGGAATATTTCAATTAATCTCGGGATCGAAAACTGACTGGGAAACAGCCACAGTTTGGTTCGGGATAGATGATTACCCGCAATTAGAACTCCTCCTTATGAAATTTTATGGCTTGTATTTGCTGATCTGTCATAACGATGTACAATATTATTGTTGGGGGAAAATACTGTGCTCAAGATGTTGATGTTGAATGATGTCTCGCAGTAGTTGTAATATACTTTGCAGCTTTAGACGACAATCTGTTTACGTTTTGGAAATAGAACGTAAACAGTTTCAGAGTGGAGCTGGTTTCAGGGTTGGTTTTGGAAGGAATATGATTTAAGATTACAGGCAGTTCCTTACAGATTATAGAAGGTGATTGGCATGGCTTATTTTTCGGCACGGTCTCCATTCAAATGTTTTGATCAAGTCCAGATGGCCACAATATAGAATTAACGGTAGTGGAAAATTGTTAATGTCGCTGTTACATTTTCTATTCCCGATGCTGGCGGCAATAATTGTGGTGGTGTCATGATCACGGTATGTCTTGGAAACGCCAGTGTTGGTTGTTAAATTGTTCCTAGTTAATGAAGTAAACGAAACGGCCGATGTTGATTCAGCTAAATTTAATTGGCAGACTTGGACTATGCGATCTTATGATACGGCATTCCCCTAACGGCAAAGGAGTTTGTGGAATAGTCCTAATGGTACTCATCAAGGTGACTTCGTCGGCAGAATTAAATATAGCATGAATTGCACTCATTACAGTAATCCCAGTTTTTTGGATCCTATTAAGCGGGCAATCTATTTTGGGATGGGCATCCGTCATACCAGTCCTATAAATTCTGAACAAAACCAACGTAGTCCAGGGACACTGTCCACAATTATTTTGATGGCATTCTTTAAATCATTTGGAAATTTGTTCATTAGTTCTTTCGCATCAAGTGCAGTACTTAAATTTGTAAATAAAATTAAAAATAAAACAAACGATGGTAGGTTAAATGTAGTCGGCCCAGTGCCCAAGAAAGTTTCCGTTATTAAAGCTAAACAAGTCCAAATACACCAGCTCACCACAAGCAGTTATGGTTGAGATTCCGAATAGTTTAGTTCACCCGAATTATTTTTCTAATTTGAAACAAATAACACAAATTTAATTTGAAAACCCTCGGAACCGTCGGTGCAAGAAAATCATGTTTGACTGCATTTTTCTTAAAATTGTTTTGCATTCTAAAACTCAAGATTAAATAAAAACTATTGTAATCAAGGATTGTTCAAAATGCTAACGATCTTATCAAAAGATAAATTATTTTCACATTAAACTTGTTTGCGGTAATTAGCAACAACAACAAAAAATTCAAATATGTATTTTAACTCGAGTCAAGGTCTTAATTTAACCAGTCAACGTGTTCAGAAATTTTACATATGGACTTTCGTCAGACGGTCGATTGTCGATAACAATAACAATAAATAGTAATGTTGTTTACACAGAAAAATTTATGTTTGAATTGGGTTCAAAGACAATAATTACTTTGTAGAAAGTGATACAGTTTCTTTGATGTACATATGTATTTATGTATGTGTATGTATGTATGTATATGCGTGAATTTCATTATCTACCATCTGCTAATTTATATATGTACTCGTTAATTTTGATCGCGCTTATGTTGTGCACTAGACAAAGATTTATTTTAACTGATTTCACACTATAACTCAAATGGTTTTACTCTTTTGAGCCTTGTAATGAAATTTGTATTATCCAGTAGCTGGATGGCCTCTATGTTAACATGGTGAAGTACCCGTTGTTCATGACTTCTATAGCAAATTTCATAATTTCGGTTTTGATGAGATGTTTCTTAGTACTTGAAATCCATGTTACTCTGCTTAGAACATCCCTACAACTGTATACCAGAAGTTTAATCAGGCTTCAATATTTGCTTATAAAGCAGAAGCTTATTAGGGATTGATAGATGGGAGTCTCATCCCATTAACCACCACATTTTATTGTATATTAATCCCAACTCGTCCCAAGTAAACTTCCTTTAAGCTCAGAATATTCATTTTCTTGCTTAAGCCTGTATTATGCTGTACTGTTTATGTAGGATTAATTTGAGTTTGTTTAGATTACATAAACCTTGATGCCAAATGCGGAATAATCTTTTTTCTCTTCTAAAGTCTTCTCAATAATATTGGTTATTCTACATACTTGATCAATAATTAACTGCAAATAGTTAAGACATTATCGGCAGCAACTACATAGGCCTATATGATGTTATTAGTTCTGGCTGTTTTCTTGGTTCATGATAACTTCAGCCCAAGTTATTACTTTTCCATAGTTTTGGCACATATTTTAACCTGAATACTTAACTTATTTACCGTAGCATATCTCGGTAGCTGCTTTATTATTTCTCCGGTAATAAGGTCAAACCCTGGTATTATTATGTTTTCCAATATCTCTCGTAAATGACATTCATGACTCATGATGTTGAAATATACTTTCAAGATGATTATCAAATTTTTCAGCTTTTTCTTTGTTTTTCCTTGCCCATGTTCCATCCATTTTCCTGATAGGATAAATCGGCTTTATTGGCCTTTTCAGAGATTTACTTGGTGTTACTTTTTTCTGCGTTTGCGTTTATCCTAAGGAAGATTTCTAATTTCTATTAGATAGTTATTTCCTTTTAGCCTTGATTTGATTTCTGGAGTACTTTCTCATGCTGATTGTTGAATATCCGTATAATGAACTTTTCTCCTTCTATGTCCAGTTGATCCATAGTTTTTAAAGGAACTTCCAAAACTATTCTTTGTTGAAGGTGTACTTTGGAACTTTCCCAGTCCGTATACATTTCTTGGTTAATATACTGGATTATTACCTTTTTGGATGATATACTCGATTAGAGTTAGGACTATTGGAGAATTCTCAGCTCATATCTTGGCTTTCTTCGACGTTCATAAAATTATTAGAAATATTTTGGGTTGTAAAAAAATCGATTAGGTCAGGTATTTTTCCTGGGTAAGTTGGCCAATATGTCAGTTTTCCAACATTTTCTTCATTAGCAATCAGTAATTCTTTTGCTTTAGCTGTAGTTAATCTAGAACCAAATCCCATAGATGCTTGAAGAACTCTGAGTATTGTTTATTTTTAATAGAATATCTTGGTGAACAGTACAATCCTGCCACAATAATAGAGTTGTTGGTTTTTATATAAACCACTGTGGATTGAATTCGTTTTCATACTTTATTTCTCCAAACTGTTGATGAATAGTGTGATATACGCAATAGCCCTTAAATCTTATGTAGAATTGCTAAATGTGTTTCTGAAATAAGACACACATCTATATTCTCAATGTCGAGGACTGCGTGTAATGCTTACTGATGCCGGAGCAAACCATTAGCATTCCATGACATGATTTTCACTGGGCTGTGCATTTCTATGTGGATTTGGGTTTAGCTCACAATGCTTTATTTTCCAATTTTTGTAGCCTCTCATCAAATTTTGTTAATTTCATCACAATATCTTGTAATTTTTGACTGATGTCTATACATCAATCGATTTTTGCTGGGGTTTATTGACTACGTCACTCGTTGCTTCGGCATATGTACTAGCTTCAGTTCTTTGTTGGCCGCCAAACTGTTGCCTATATTGTCTTGTTTTGTCTGCCATACATTTGAGTTTTATTCATCCTTTGGATTTTAATTTTCTGAATTTCCTTTGCAACAATACGGTTGTCCTCGGTAATTAGCAGGATGAGCTTTTCCACAGTGTACACACTTTAGATGAATTTGCAGATTATCGCATTCTCCAGTTAAGTGGTGTCTGGCACATTTAACACACCTTGAATGTTTGCCACAATATTTTTGCAAATATGTCCATATGCTTGACATCTTTTGCATTGCGGAATTAGTTTAGACTTTCTAAGTGGTTCAATTACCACTTTGCAACCCTATAAATTCTTAAATGACCTTAAATTTTAGTTATATTTTCATGACAACTGAATGTTAGTACAAACATGTGTAGCTTCTTTTTATTTCTCCAGCTAAATTTGTTCGTTACGCTGATTATTTTAAAGTTCCTTACCATGACTCTGATTGGCCTTTCTTGTTTATTTCCAATCGTGAGAAAGATAAATGAGTCTTCGCTCAAAGTTTTCATTATTTGATTTAGTGTTGTAGTTGAAAGATGAAAGATTCTTCTGAAACACTCGCCTTAATTATGGCATATAGAACACGTGGTAATTTTTAACATGATCTACTATGATAGGTGGTGGGGGAGGTTTCAAGCTTTTGAGGCTGAGCAGTTTCAATATTTTGATCCAATGTTTTTGTTGTGGTGACGGTGTATTATTTAACCTTAACTTTTTATTTTTCCTACACTTAGCACGAATCCATTCTGTTTCTTTAGCCAAGTCTTCCTCATCGGTTTGATATTCAACACTTTTATTAATATTCGAATTTGGTGTTTTGGTTGTGTATCATTGGTGATTCGGTTTGACATTTATCATTGTTGACATTAAAATTGGTATTCTGGTTCTGCTTCACTGATGGCTTAGATTGGGTTTTATGCTACTTTAATTGCAACATCTCTTGTTTTAGTTCGTCAATTAGTTGTTATAAATTGAGAGTATTACTTCTTTGCTGTTTTTTCCCATCAGTTACTTTTTGCCTTTGTTTGTATAATGTTCACTCTTTTTCTGAAGAACTATCAAGAACAGATGTTTCACTGTTACGCCAAAATAATTTTAGATTTGCTCTATGTTAAGATTTTCAAATTAGAAATTAAAAGTTTTCTCAGGAGATCTGGTAACCTTTCCTCTGCCTTTAGATTCGGTTGCTTATTATTTCCATATTCTTGTTGTTTGTGTATGCAAGAATCGGCCGTCCCCAGAATCTTTAGAGCCAGTCTCATCGGAGAATAGATTGCCCAATGTACCCACTGCTTCCTTCTGTTTTACGCATTGCATATTGTAAATTTATAGTATAATCCAGTCAGCTCTAGTATTTAGCCGATGTTTCAAAACATTGTCCGAGTGTTACCGAATGGAGGTATACTAGACAAATATGGTTATCTCTTTATAGTTGCAGAGTTCGAATATAGTCCACGAAAATTATAGCCAAGGACGGTCAACTACTACCGTATTAGAGCGCACCGCAACCCGATAGAACTTGAAATTGTAAAAAATAACACAAACGCTTATTATAATGGCATTATTAATTGAAAATAATTTCGGGCATATGGGCACCGCGGCTGCTTTTCACGAAACGCATTTTAGACGTCCAATTTAAGGCCACTTTTTCGAGCACTGTTCGCCGTATGTCACGAATAACGTCAATTGTTGCTGTATCAGGAAATAATCGAGAGGTGTCAAATCGCACGACCTTGAAGGTCAATTGACAGATCTATTTCTCGAAATTAACTTATTGCCAAATTTTGATTTTAATAAGTCGATGGTTGCGGTCGCTGTATGAAACCACATCTCGTCCGGATCAATGGTATCCATATTTACAAACAAAAAATCATTGATAATGGTGTGGTAACGATCTCCATTGACCGTAACGCGATCCCCGGTCTCATTTTTGAAGAAATGAGGTCCGATGATGCCACATCATGTAAACCGCACTGCATTTTTCTGGGTGTAATAGAGTCTGTAGTGCATTACTGCATCCTCTAGAGAATATGTGGTACAAAATCGATCCACAGTTCGACGGATCGCTTGCTCAGATGGACGATGATGCGCGAACCGACGACTGACTTTCAAACTAAATTTTAATAATTTCGTAGCGTTTTTCGTAGCGTGAGACTATTCATGATGATTTGCCAGAGTATATACTGAGATCTGCAAGAGTATATTTTTCATAAAAATTGAATTTTTGGTTTTATTTTCATCAATTTCAAGTTCTATTAGGCTAAAAAAAAACACCCTTTATATAAATGAAAGATTATTCTTTTATTTAATTCATGTTTAATTCATTACATTTACACATATCACAATACTAAATTCAGTTCGGTACTGTTCAGTTGGGTAGACTTTGCCAACCAGTTAAACAAAGAATAACATCTTTAAGGTTTAACTTTTTTAGCGACTGCGATATATCATTTTCATTAGCCACTATTGAAGCTAATAAACTAGTACGGTAATAAAGTTTTGTTATTCTTCTTTTGGTCCATTGTCTGAATGAGCGGTGTGACGTGTGATGGCACAAACAATGTTATTAATAATCTATCATCTGATTTTAACTCGTTTTCAGGTGGATGAGATGGAGCATTATCCAACAATAAAAGAGCTTTTACTGGCAGGTTTAATTTACATCCACTGAGTTAAAAATATATTTTGCTTGTGGTATAAATGATTTATGGAACCAGACTTTACACATTGCAGCTATCATCCACGGATTTTTCGCTTTTCCAATTACCAACGGTCGTAATTTATGGAGACCATTTGCATACATACTAGAAAAGTAATGCGTTGCTGTTCACTTTTTCTTCCAGGTGCGTTCTTTTCTAATGACATTGTAAATTTGGTTTACAGGCAGATCAAGTTCAATCATTTTGGCTTGCAATTTTCTTTTAAATGGCTCCACAAGCTTAGGTTGAGAGGACAAATTTTCCCCAGTAATTTGCAGAAACCGCACATCAAAACGGATTTTAAAAACTTATAGCCATCCAATACCATCCATCACTTGCATGGAAAGTGATTTCGATTATTTGACTACTTAAAAGTTTAGCCTTTTCTTTAAGCATTTAGACACTTATTGGGAAATTTTTATCGCGCCGCCGAAGAAACCAACGATATAATATTTACTCCATTTTAGGATATCCTGACGGGTTAAGGGTTCTTCTTTTACCAGGCCGTATAAAAGTGGTGTTCACCGCATTTAAAATCCCTTCTCTTTTTTTGTTAATTGCGTAAATAGTGGACTTAGCAATATTGTATTTCTTCGATAAATTTGTAACACTTGCCCCTTTACGAAATTGTTCAATAAGTTCCGATTTCTCCACTAAAGTTAAAACTGTTACATTTTTACCCATTTTTTAATTAGAAACTATTTATCACAAAGCACAAAAAACTGTTTATAAACTGATTTAGGTTACCACTCAAAATTTTAAATTTTCCGTGCAATTTATTAGTTGTCACAAAAAATTTGAGGTTATGAAAACTAAAATTGACATATACGAGTATATGACGTGGGGAAAAAACTTATGAGGATTTTTTTTTTTTTTTTTTTTTTTTAAATGCAGCCAATGGCTTTATTCTTGAATCTTTCTACAAAAGAAACTAACAAGAAGTATTCAAATCTTAAGCTGAAATTATTACATATTTTAAGTCTTGACCAATGTTAATTCTTGTTATTAGTGTTTACTCTTTAATAAATTTACAGGTTCATCAGTCCAAGTGGGTCTGCTCTTCTAAGTCGCCTACCTAAATCACGTCTGTTTTAATATATCCCTGGCCAATTCATTGGGATGTGTTTCTAGTTTTGAGTAATATTTCGAACTGAATTCTTTAATGGTTTCTTTGATAGTTTTAATTCCTAGATCATCGTGTATATTACTATTTCGAATGTACCATTGCTGCTGGATCCCCATAACTGAATACACTATGTCCATATGGGTTTGATTATCACTTTGTACTATGAAATTGTATTTGCTAATGACAGCTGAGATATTCTTCCCATCAACCAATACATTTTGGAAAATTTTATTTTTATTTGTTTGCGCTTTGCTTCGGTATGATTTTTCCACGTTAGCCTTCTATCCAGGTGTCTGACCTTGGTTTGTTGAGGAATATTTATATCGTTTAATTCCACTGGTGGGTAAGTGCTTTAGCGTGAATGTGACGTGAGTTCATGTCTTAAGCCAGTTCTCGATTTTGTTTAGATAATTCTGTAATTCCGTTGAAGCAGTTTCGGGATTACTGTGTGACACCAGGACGGCCGTATCATCGGCAAAGACTAATATGACTACCTTGTTGGTTACATGTAAGTCAGCTGTGTACAGCAGGTATAATATTGGACCTAGAACGCTGCCTTGTGGAACACCTGCGTTGATATCATTTAAACAAGTAGTTGCATTATTTTGTTTAATCATGTACTGCCTTTGAAGGAGATAGTTTCCCAGAACTGAGTGAAATTTCTTCGGTAGAAGTCCTTTAATTTTGTATATTAGCCCATCATGCCAAACTTCATCAAAGGCTTGTGCAATGTCCAAGAAGGCAGCAGAACAATATTTCTTTTCCTCAAAGGTGTTTGAACCATATTGGTTTCGGAACCCAAAATTGATGGTCTGGAATAATATGCCGTTCTTCTAATATTGGTTTCAACTTCGTTAGTAGCATTTTTTGAAATAACTTCGAGATTGTAGTCAGCATGCTCATTGGACGATATGATGAAATCTGTGTTTCATTTTTTCCAGCTTTGATACATTTGTAATCAAATATATCTTCCATTTTTGAGGAACATAACCAGTCCGTATGAGAACAGTACACTGCTGATATGACATTGGATATATGTCATACATTGGATATATATCTCATATTTCATAAATTCATAGTGTTTTAAACTTGTTTTTATCAGTACAACTATGCCTTCATGTGCTTTCCCATCTGGGTGCTTTGTGTCATAAACAGAGTACCCATTAATTTTGAAATAGTTATATTTGGTGAAGTGTGTTTATTTATTATTAAATTCTTGTGCTCGGTGAGGAATGCTTGAACCTCTGATTTATGTTGTGCTAGGCCGTTTGCATTCCATATGGCTATTTTGAGGACAGTCATTTTTGATTTTTAACGACTATCTGCATCATCGCGTTCATATTCCGCATCATTAGATTCATGGTTCTCTCCATCATCGCCATGAAGCTTTGCATCATGTTAGTTAACTTGCTTAAAGCTACTGAGACGTGTCCTTCTTCGCTTGCTTGCATTTTAGGATCGGTACCCTTAAGGATACTTGCATATGAAACCCCTTGATGCACACTACTGTTTACAGTTGCTTTTGGTTGGTTATTTTGTGCATTATGATATGATACTTCTGGTCGTACTTTTGCTGCAGTGAAAGAATGAAGATTAAGCATTCGTTGCTCTGCTCGCTGCCTTGGATTGATTCTTTTTTTTCAATTCTAGGTAAATTGGACATCCTCTATAATTTGGAGTGTGATTTCCGCCACAGTTGATGCATTTGAGTTATGGAATTCACCACTGATAACACAAACATCGCTTAAAGTGCAATATGCTTTAGTGTGTCCATATACTCTTGGCACTTAACACACTGTACCGGTCCAGTTCTCTTTCTGGGTTCCTCAACGATAATTTTTCTATGCAGTAGATATTTTAAGTCAAATATTGCATGTTTCTCTTTGATTTTTTTATTATCTGGTTCTATTTCCAGACGAAACAATGGCTGAGGCAACTTCTCACGGTTAATAATATTGGTGATGGATTTACATTGAAATCCTTTTGAATTTTTGTTTCTTTTATATCTCCTCATTAGTAATGAACTCGATTGTTTTTGCGAGATCTCTATTTGATTCTTCCCTCAAATAGATTGGTGACGGTTTCTCTGGTTTTGGAGCTTTTTCGGCCGGCGGATCTTCAACAACAAAACAAAAATACCGGTTGCTTTGAGTTAATTCAGCGCTAGCTAGCTTGGTGAATTTATTCACGTTTGCAATAGCCGCTATTCTAGCGCTTCTCCTTCGCTTTGAGGTGACAGTAATATATCTGTCGAGCTCTGTTTGCACTAAGTTAGCACAGTCGATGCACTTTCATTGTTTTTTTCAGTTCAACGCAGTAAGTTCATTTACATTAATTTTTAGTTCACTTGATAATAAATTACCTGGTAAAGTAATTTTTGATGCATTTGGTATTTGTTGTTTTTTTGGACTATGTTGCACTTTTTTATTAGAGGTGGCGGAATACGGAGTTCACAGAATACGGCATTCATGTTAACGCGATTCATATCAATATTGCCAAATATGTTTTTAATTTTACTCAAAACAACCATAATCGCTTTAAAACTATCCAAATACTCGTAACTGATGCAAATATTTCAATTTATATAAATCCTCATCGTTCTCTCGACAACTTCAAAGTTAAGCAATTCCAATTTACGACTAATTTTATCTACGATATACGAGTAGTATCGTATCATAACATAAACTATATCCGACATATAGAATTCCTCCAACAACACGGAAAATTGATTTTTTTTTTGTTGCCTGCACACTAACATCAAAAATAAATTTAACTATACGGTAAATATTTCCGACAAGCAACAAACAGTAATCTTTTGTAGTCAAAACATTTTTCGAATATTTTTTTCACTTCTTGTCTTGTTTTTCATTTTTAGATTCCTCTAAACCTAAACGATAAGATAAAAAAAAAATACAAATTTGAAAATGATACAGCTTGTGAGGATTAGTTGAGGATTTGCATTTTGGGAATTTTCCTTATCAGTTGGATTTATTATATACGTGAATAAGTATATATGTATGTATGTATGTCCCTATATGATACATATACTGTTTGCATGATTACTGATCGATAATACAATAAACAAAAAATTATTACTTAACAGTATAGTCTGTATATACGGTATACAGCCAGACATACAATCTAGGTCAAAATAAAAATTAAAAAAAAAAACATGTAAACATCTTGTATATGATGTTTAGATGAACTTCAACATCGTAATATCATAAATACAAATATATACATAAGGCCAGGAATTTAGTGGAGGATGACATCGATTAAAAAAAAAAAAATTAAAAAAAAAACATAAAATCGATCTGTTTTATTTTATGAGTGTGAGCGCGCGCACATGAACCATTTTCTGTTATTTTAAAATAAATAATCTAACAAAAAATGTAAATTTAGTTTAAAGAAACTATAAATTATTTTAATTTACAAAATGATTTCCTTTGCGCACTCGATTTATAGATCAACAATCAGGTCATGAGCATATGTACAACGTATACATAAGTATAAAGAACAACCGGATATTAGTTACATAATATAAACGTATAGGCCAGTGGAATCCAATCTTCCGAAAAATTTGGCATCCATCTGTTGCTAACTGCCAAACCGTCCAGCTTGTTTGTGTCGCAATATCGAAAACATAATTTTACGAAAGCTACTACCTTTACCAAATTGGTATTACTTTGAATCTTTAAAAACTTTAGAGAATTAAATATTTTTAAAACTCTGGGATGGGTTTTTCCTTTGGGTATCTAAAAGGGTATACCGTTTAGTCAAATATTAAAATGAAATTCCTTAGGTTAGGTTAGGTTAGGTTGAGTCGCTGCTATGGCACACTTAGACCGGTGACGGTCCATTGTGATACCACAGGATCTTACTTTTCTATTACCCCTATATGTACCAGTTTGACCTAGCCTCCTCGCATGTCCTCCAACTCGGAAGTGTCCCGTGAGTATCCCCACGATCGTATTAAAATCACATCTACGTAGGGAGATCAGTGTCTTTGAGCGTTTCAAGTTCACCTTTGGCCACACTTGTATTGCTACACTACATGTGAGGATGTTAGTTCACCTTTCCATCGCTGAGGCTACTGCCTTCTTTTTATCCGCTGCCTTGAGTGCCCGCCAAAATTTGCCCCGTTCCGGTAGCAATTGAAGAGTTGTACCTTGTTTAGCTAGTTCGTTCGCCTTGCAGTTCCCCATGATGTCCGAGTGGCCAGGGACCCAGACTATCTGAATGTTGAAATGCTCACTAATCTCATTCAGAGAAAAGTGGCAACCCAACCCCATCCTTGGTGTCAGAGCAACTGATGCGACTTGATTGCCGCCTGACTGTCCACATAAATTGCGATATCCATCGAGGATACCACATTATGTGTCAACCAAGTGAAGACCTCCTCAATCACTATCACCTCTGCTTGGTACACGCTGCATTAATCAGGGAGACAAACTGAAATATCTACTTTCAATTTCTCACAGAAGACTCCAGCTCCTAGTCCACCCCAAGGAGCAACAATCCCTCCAGAATTGCCTGATTATCAAGGCATGCAGGGCTGTGTCCTCAGATTACCCTTTATAGTAGGCCTGTTGCGACTGTGCCCAGTCACTAGGCTTTATTTCGTATCGTAAATGAACATCTATCAGCCTTTCCAATGTTTTCAACAGAAAGGATGATAGAGTTATGGGTCTTAAGTCTTTTGGGTAGCCATGTGAGCTTTTACCCGCTTTCGGAATAAAGATCACCGTGACCTCTGCCCACGGTCCGCGGAATACAGCCCAATTATAAACACCCTTTGAAGATTACTTCCAGCCAGGGGAGAATAATCGACGAGTTGTTCTGAATTTCCTCTGATATACCGGTCGGATTAGTAGACAATATCTTTCAAAGATGAGAGGTCTCAGAGACTTCTTCCATTTTATCGCAGAAGAGTCTCCACGACCTCCTTTGTCCTTTGTGAATTCTTTAATTCTTTTTTGTATACCTTTAAGTTCTACTTATAGGAGTTCCAATCTTGAGCTTTTCTCTCGTACTCTCGGCTTTATTGAAGACCTTCCTACCAGCCTTTCGGTAGGTCCCCAGTTCTCTGGACCACCATGTTGGTTTTTGCTTGCCCCTGGGATTAACTATTGGGCAACGTTCAGTTCCTCCATTGTCGTTGCTTTCCTCCAGTTTGTGCTTCTAGAATTCCTGAAAGCTTTCCGAGTAGCAGGGGAAACGTTAAGGCTGAATGTAACATATCCATGATCAGAGAAGGAGTATTCTCCATTCCCTGACCACAGGATAAATATTATCTGAGGCGAGGGTTACGTCTAGAACCTCCTGCCGATTTTTAGTAATAAATGTGGGTTCTTGCGCAATATCACAAACCAAAAGGTTAGTATTTAATACGTACTCAAAAAATAACTCACCCACTTCGTTGAAGTCTGTGCTTGCCCAGATTGTGTGATGTGCATTAGCATCACATCCAAGAATTTCCCCAATCCTCTTTTTTCGAATTCTAGAAACAGGTACCCAGGTTATCTGGCAGACCCTGCTTGCCCCGGTCCATGTAGGCTGAAACCAGTCAGTATGGCTGCCGCCAACCTCTCGGCTGACAGCAGTTATGTCACCATTGCTGTATTGAGAGATTAAAAACATATTTAAATTATTTTTCACAAGAACGCAGGATCTAATTTTCCTAGAATTATTTGAGTATAATAGCTTATACCCCTTCATTCTAAGGCCACAGATAATTGACCCGAAACCGAAGTCAATTACTCATTTAGACACGGCAAGAGGAGCCAGGGGACTCCTTGTTGATTACCATAGTGGATAATGTGGAGCCCCCCTTGGCGTCCTCTTGCCTTACTCTCTTCCAATTATCCGCCGGAAGTTTTGGATTACAGATTCTGATTATTTTCAGGATCTCGTCTGGACTTCCCTGCTTACAGTCGCCAGTCTCGCGCCTTGCCACACCTCCCCTACCTCCGCTACAGCCTTCTTATATAGATCCACTGATCTAGCATTTGAGCACGACGTTAGCTTAACGCGCCCTTGATACCATCCCGCATTGCTGCAGGGTGGATGGGGTCCTACATTCTCTCCTAGAACTTGATGTTTTCGGCCTTTGGAAAGTGCCGATCTCGGTTTTGTTTTCCATTTTTTTTAAATTGGTAGAAATAGTCGTCCCACGAGTAACGGACAAATATTGGTTCACTTGCGCAGAGAGGCCCCCAGCCTGGTAGTTTTTTGGCACGGGTCGCGTGATCCTCCCCACACTTAGGTCACTTTTACCCTCCCGTTCATAACGAACGAGGACCTGGAGACGACAACATTTGTGGGGCCATGAAATACCTTATTTGAATGCAATTTAGATAAAATTTGCATTTCCAAAAATTGTAGGAATAACTAATAACAAATTTCAACCGATTAGTGTTTACGTTCAATGCAGTTTTTAAATCTGCAGCGGTAAAGTACGGTAGAAGGGCCATCTAAATCGATGCTTTATTCGGCTTTTGTATCATAATTATTTCTGCTACTTTCCATTGCAGAGGTACATATTTCTGTCGAAATGAAGCGTTGATTATATGAAGATGTTTTCGCGCCCCTTTCTGAGGAAGTGCCTTCACTATTTCACCTGTATTTAAATAGCCAGGAGAATTTTGTCGTATTTATGTTATGGTTAATTTATCTACAATCCTCCTTGTGCACTGGTATTATATTTTTTTCAGCTGATTGTCTAGCATATGGTTGGAACGTTTCTTCAAGATGAGATGCGAACAGTGCTGCTTTCTGTTTGGCACTTGTTACCGAATTTCATTCATCATTTTTTATTGGCGGTATTTGATAATTTGATCTTTTTAATGCTTTTGATGACTTTCCATAGAGAATACTCAATCTCTCTACTGTCTGTATGACTACGAAGATAACAGGTGACCGAACCATTTTTTAGTTCTCTAATTCTTTGCTTAAGCTTTTGCTTTCCGTTTTTCATTAACCAACTCCTTAATCCCGACTGGATAAATGAAATTATTATGCACCTTGTTTTGGATTACAGGGGTGCTATTCCATGCTGCTTGTTGTATATTATTGATTAATAGTTCCACTTCATTTGCTAATTGAACCGAATGCTTGATTGGTACAGGAAGATCGGTGTTGTCTACAAATTCCCAATTGGTTTTGTTATTTGTTAGTCTAGGTGGATTTTTTTAAGATTCTGCTACTTATTGGTTTCCATTCCAGTAGTCTTTCCTTTAGCTGCTGTTAGTATGCCCTACGACTTTTTGTGTGTGTCTGTTCTACCAGAGGACATTACCGGTGCTTGTTGCAAGTTCTCCACTATTTTTCCATCTTCTTGTGCTAACCTTGTTCGTTTCTGTATTCATTATAATTTGATTAACAAATGATTGGTCCATTGAATCCTAGCCAGTTTCCAAGGCTGCTGGATATGGCATACTGGCCTGTCACGGGGGAGGTTTCGTTATTTGTTTGATCTTGCGACTCGCATTGAATATAGTTGGAGACAATATCTTTATTTTTTTTAATTCATATTTTAACCTTTTAATCTAAAATATTGTGCATTGCAGTTCAATATAATCTGGCATTGGCTTAAATAGCTCCTTAAAATAAATTAAAATAAAAAATCTCGAAATATAATTTCTTAAATGTATAATCAATTACAATATGTTATTTTCTAAATCCGAATGGCTGGGGCAATGAAACTCAGCATAACTGATAATTTAATTCTCACATATACCAAATGAAAACAATTTGTGTCAATTATATTATTAAATTTCCCCCAAGCCACCCAAAATAGAAAAACAAATCCGTATTTCATAATATGTTGAGTTTGGCCACAGAGAAAAAAAAAATCAAAAACTTTTCAGTATACATGTACATATGTACATACGTACACATGTATTTATACTGTTAAGTTGTTCATGGTTATGTCTAAATCCGTTTTTATCTAATATAATTCAATTATATTCCACATATAAATTGTTTTCATTCGAAAAATGAAAACCCGAAACAAGAGCAACAAGAACAGAAGGCACACACACACCCACACATAATATACAAAAAGCATTAAGTTATAAATAAAAAAAATAAGAATAAGAAAACAAACCGCAAATACAATAATACATAATGTATAAAGTTACATTTTCTATCAAATGTTATGAAATAGAAATAATTCGGGAAGCTCCCCAAAATAAAATCTAAACATCAATTTCCCGTTTTAATCACCTGTACATAAGATATGTATGTATGTATTATGGTTTTTTTTGCGACGATTTATCTTTTATTTCATTTCGGTTATCTTATCAGCTAATACCAAATTTTCTTTTTACTCTTCGCTGTGGTACAAAGTTACTTACATATCCATATATATATACCCATGTATCCGTGTACACGCAGGTATATATCTACGAACCACACAATATATGTACATTATGTTAGTTATACAATAAATGTATGTATATAGAAAAACGAATTATATACAACAAAAAAAGAATGTTATCTTTTTTTTTTTTTTTTTTCATTTGGTATAGATACATACGAGATGTATGTACGTATATAAGAGATGCTGCTTATTTTTTGCTGCTTTTGATTACATTTTGCTTTGTTGAACGGTAAATTTATTTTTTAAGATTTTCAATAAAAACGAAAAACTGCTGTCGTTATATTAATATAGAATTTATATATATATGTATGTATGTATGCACATATGTGTATACCCATACAGACAAATACTCGTAAATTCTTAGTTTCCATATATACATAATATATGTATATCTGCTTAAATAATTTATTTTTAAAACGAGATAGATGTATGTACACATAATTTAATTAAAAGTTATGCATGAGTAATTTTTTTTTAAAGAACTCTTACTGAAGTATTGTGACTTATAATACTTGACATTGACATTATGAGTTATCGTAGGTTCCATTCATGACAATCTTAAAATTTAACTTAACAATTGTCGAAGAATTTATTTATTTTAGTAGGGTCTACAAATATGACATGAATATAAAACAAAACATATTAACAATACAAATCAGTTTTTAAAGGCTGAGTCAACTATATATGGCTCCAACGGTTTCGATCCTGAGCATGGTCTTCATACTGTCTAAGACAATCTGAAGAGGCCAAGTTGTTCTTTACATCGTGGAGCCATCGTCGCCTGCAACGACTTATATGCCTACCATATGGTGGCTCTCCTCCTTTCAGAGATCGCTGCATTATTCGTTTTAAATCAGCACGGAGAACATGACCGAGCCAGCGTACTCGCTGAGATCTTACTTCATGTGCAATATCGATCTTGATATTGGCCAGTAAAATTTTTACCCGAACCCGAACCCGCATAATATAATATAGTCCACACCCGACACGCACCGAAAAAAAAAGAAATTCAAGCTAAAATATAGTAAATATCCTAAATAAAACACAATTACGATTTTAATTTTAATACTACATACATTTATGTATCTTTACAATTCACGTAGATTTTTATTTCATGTTGCTCAAGTTTCTTTCGGAACTAGCACTGCACCCGGCATGCATAAAACGTGCCTAGCGACTTTCGCCAAAAATTTATATTTTCCCTCTTGTTCTTGCCACCAATTTAATATATTAATGCATTCAATAAAATTTCTCTATTCAAATTGCTAACATAAGAGACGAATGTAGCAGCGAAAAAAACATGCGGCGGTGGGCGAGTGGTTAGAGTGATAGTTGGTTTCGTAGACCCAAGTTCAAGTCTCGGTTCGATCCAAATATTTTTAATTTAATTTTTCTATTGAAATTGCCAATATAAAAAATGGATGTAGCACCGAAACGTACATGCGGCGGTGGTGTATTGGTTAGAGTGATGTACGTTGGTTTCGTGTGCCATGGTTCGATCCTTGATTCGGTGCAAAAAAAGATCTCAAATTTACAAAAATGTCTATCAATTGTTGTTCAACATTTTAGCTTGAAATAAAAGTTTCATGTTTCTCGTTCAATATGAAAATTTTTACAGCAGCGAATGAATTTTGTAAAAAAAGAAAAAGTTGTGGTAACGAAACGAAAATCGAACTTAGATCCAGTAAACCATAGTCCAACACTCTAACCACTTAACCAACGGTACACTTAGAAATAGTGGTATACAAGATATATACATCTCTCATACATTGAAAATTGAAAATGGTAACACAATAGCTGTGTTGAACAAATTTATAAGAAGAAATTGAATTAAACAAATTTTTGGCCCTTAGCCGAGGCTTGGCTCAGGCCGACGACACCAGTCAATGAATCTATTTATTTTGACCACCGTTCCATTTCTACATGTATCAATTTTTTTTTTGTATTAAGTACTTGCATTTCAAAATTTTAACAGAAACTAAGTCCCAATTTGGAAAAGCAAATTAATTTAAAACGTTTCGCCCCAACCGAGGCTTGAACTAAAGTCTAAGAAACTTTAGTCCATCAATATAACCATTACAACAACGCCGTATATACTAATCCAGGTTATATCGTTCTTTAATACTTAACATTTGAATGGAGAAATTAGAAAATTATATTTTGACAGAAGAAATTAAATTAAAAAATGCTTCGCCCCCGTCAATGTTTTGAACTTAAGTCCACGAAACCAAAGTTCATAACACTATCCACTGAACCACCGCCTCATGATATTGACTTGATATATCCAACTTTTATACTTACAATTTGAATAGGGAAATATGAAAATTTTAACAGAATATGAAATGAACTAATTTGTAAAAAGAAATTAATTTAAAAAATTTTGACATGAACTTGTCTCTACGAAACCACACAGCTCATCACACTAACCACTACACCATCGCCATCGTATATACTAATCCAAGTTATATCCTTCTTTAATACTTGACATTTAAATGGAGAATTTAAAAAATTTTATTTTGAAAGATGAAATTAAATTAACAAACTTTTAGCTCCGACCGAGAATTGATCTAATGTCCACGAATGCAAAGACCATCACTCTAACCACTTGACCACCGCCGCATGCTAAGGGTCGCCAGAATCTACTTTACACTTTTTTTTTACGAAACGTCCTCTATTGTTCTCTTTTCTGAAAAAACTGAAATTTTCCTAAACCAAAATAGTAAAAAATATAAAATTATTTTTTAGTTTGACGAAAATATAGGACATGGCTATTTCAGAGGATACTTCTTCAAGTACAAACACGACGACAGTCCTTATTACACGACATGTACTGGTATATAGTGGAGAATCGAACACATATTTTTCGAATGCCCACGCTTGCTTGAACTCGTCAGATGTTCGATGAAATTATATGGGACAACACATTACACCTGAGAATGTATTGGATTGCGTGTTACAATATGAGAAGAGTTGGATTGAAGCCATCTGTGGAATGATGCAGCAGCTTAGAAGGCTCGAAACGGAGAGGTGCGACAATCGATCCGTGCCAATTTTCAAGGATTAGAAGAGCAGCATTGCTGAGCGTCTGCCTCGCGATGTAATGTCTAGCGATGGTTCCGCGGGGCTAAATGACACGGATTTTGGGGGATGGTTTTGGTTACATACACATACACCCCAAAAGCACGAACAAATTTGTCCAAAACTTAAGTCAACCATACATTCACTCTTCTCTCTTTAGAATTTACTACACATGTCGCCTTGAACAATTTACATGGCTTATTGAACTCTACAAAACCCGATCTAAGACCGAGTGAACCTATACAAATATTGAAAGATATACTTCATGTCATTGCCTTTATGTTTGAACGATGATAGATGAACGAATTTATTTTTTATTACTATACTCTAAAGTGAAAATAACATTAATGTTCCAAAACCAAACTAGGTTGGCTGTGCGTTTGTGAAGTTTTGTTTTTTAATTTGAATGAAATTCAGAAAAATCGTTTGTTTTTTTGGCGTCATTTGTTTAAACTCATTGAATATTTTGCTGTTAGGTTTTAGTTGTTTCAAAGTAATTCCTGGAGTTAGATGTTGTAAAAGTTGTTATCTATAGAAATACATAGTTTGTGTTAATAAAAGTTTTACATACGGAAAAGAACAAAATGTTAACCGGATCCGGAACACGAATTGCTGTCAGCGATATCGATTTCTCTGATGCCAAATCGAGTCACTATACATAGCATCCAAATTAAGTGAAACAGTAATCATAAGAAATTATTTAAAGAAAAGTTCTCGTGAACAGAAGAAAAGATCTACTAATTCCATGTCAAAAATTATCGCAAACATAGGTGTTACAGCTCGTAGTTCTACTGTATTTAGATAATATAGCAAAATATAGCACGTAAATACAAGTGTGTTGGAGTATTTCATATCGTTCAACGCAAGAAAATTATTGAAGATCCAACGATATCCAAGTAAACATAAATATTCGTCTTGCTGCCTTGATTACTGAGGTTATTGCAATATCAATAGTGACATTTCAATTGATCAAAGAATTGGAATTCAATTTTGGCAAAAGAAATAACCAACCAATTCTCGTGATTTATTTTGACATGTACAAAAAGTTGGAAGTGTTTGATATATACGAAAACTCTGGTAACAAACACAGTAACTGCAAAATGGAATTGGAATTGTAATACCATCAATTCGGAAGGAATTCAACGAATTACAAATTTGAATTCATTATACAGCATTGTTGTTGTAAATTGCCAAATGAAATGTCACTTATATCGTAATGCTAATAATTATTTTATTTATTTGTGGCCATTTTCATTTTGGTAACTATAGGCTTTGAGTATATATAAATAGAGAAATCATGCGCTAATTACAATGTTACCTCAATAGATAGCGTTACATACACGATTTTGAATGTTTTTCTAATTTTTTGTGCATACTTTGCATTTAGGTTGCAATGTATCGAACTATACAGTAAGATTTTTCGCTGAAATATTTTGTTTTGAGTATAATTTGAACTTTATTTCTTTTCTCTCTTATGTATACAAAAACAACAACAAAACAATTTAAAACTAAGGTACACGAATTAGATTTTGTTTTTTTTATCACACAACAACCGATATTTGTTTTACATAGCGTTTTGTTGTTGTACTAAATACTTGCATCAGTGAGAGTGTTATGTATTTTGATTTTAAAATCTTTGGAAATTTAACTTCGGAACTATCTAGGATTTTCGAAATATACATTTAAATGTACGGTCTTGTAGAAAAATAAAACAAGTAGTTAATTAAATGAAGTTTGGAAGTGAAACAATTTCACGCATATTTAAACTTTCATAAACTTTTATAAATTAATAGAAACCTTTTTCAAATAAAACGAAACCATTTCTAAATAGAATGAAACCTTTTTCAATTAGAATGAAACTTTATTCAATTAAAATGATACTAATTACAAATCCAATGAAACCTTTTATATTAAGTTGATCGCCTTTGAATTTATGAAGGATAATTTGTAATTAACAAATTATAGAGTAACAGTAACATAGCTGTTTTCAATAATTTAAAATTCGACAAAATTAATTTTTAATTGGTATTAACAATACATGATTAACCCATATCGATTTGATAGGAGGACTCATGTTGTCATTTGTTATTTCGCTATCTGCAGATTTTCAGTTGCTGATGTTTTTTACCATAAAAAATTTATAAAAACCAAGACTTTCGTAATTAAAAACACAATAAAACTGTTGTCTATTGTAATTTTGGTTATTTTGTTATCATTGTTTTTCTTTTTGCACCTCAATGAACTGTTTACAAAATGCAGGGGACAATTTTCAAAATTTTTCGGCAAAACGAGCTACCCGATAGAGATAAAATTCAGCAAGAATGATGAAAACGGGATTCTAAAATAATTTTCACATATGAAGTTCTGGAATATGGCCAATTAGGAAGGAACTTTGTTATTTCTTAACCGATTACGACGACGTTTAGCTTGTACGATGCAAGTGGAATTCTAAAATAATTTTTACAAGTTCTGAAATATGGCCAGTTAGAAAGAACGTTGTTAACCGGTTATAATAGAATTCTTAACCGGTTACCGATTTCATAGCGTTTCATCATAATCGGTTATGAAATAACCAAGTTCCTTTTTGATTGCCCATATTCCAGAACTCTATGTAAAAATCATTTAGATTCCTTTTGGCAGTGCACATTTCCAATTCCCGAAAAATCGACTAAGAAATTACAATGTTCCTTAGTGATTGGTGATATTCCATAACTTCATGTATACAAATTATATTATTTAATTATTATAATCCCAATTTCATCGTACATGATGAACTTCATCATAATCGGATATGAAATTACCAAGTACCTTCATAATAAACACTTCGACTTATTGCAAAAATTATCTATAAAACCGTACCGACCGGTAAAGTTTAAACATAAAGGTTCATTATGAAACTCGAAGAGTCCGTAGATGGCACTGAATTCACACTAGCCCTTACAACTATCATCCAAATTCTGTTCTCTCGTTGAACCCAATAAATTTCTAGCCATTGCTTTTATTTTTGAAAAGGCTTCTTCAATTGGGTTCAACATGGAAGAGTATACGGCGGTAGGAACCTTAAACCGTTTCCTGAGGTTTCTATTATATCCTTGATCTGCGCAGTTTTGTGATTTTGTGCGTCTTCCATTACAAAATAGAATTCAGTTCATTAATTTTGCAGCGAGTTCTTCAATAAGTTTCCAAAATTTACTTGAATTAGAGTTTAAACTATAGAGGTAGAGTTTGATTTATTTTGGAACGGATAATGCCCAAATCTATAAAACTGCGCATTTCATGAATAAAATAAAAACCTCAGGAAGTCATTTAAGGTATCTACCACCGTACACTTTCATGTTGAACCCAATTGAAAAAACCTTTTATAGGCCGTGTTTATATAATAAGAAAGTAAAGCGAAGTTGGTTTGGTTGGACATTCCGGATAAAAAGAAAAAGAGGCTCTTTTTTTAGAATAAAAAACGTTACCCGTCTTAATTGTTTATGTAGTTAGTTCGTTTGAATTATCGGAACACTTTTGGCAGACGTCTCCCAATCAAAATCGATTACTGTGCATTTTGGAAAGGGCTAATTTCTCAAAAAGAGCAACAATTTGGTTAATAAATTCTGGAAAAAGAGAAATTGACCACTTCAAACAAACTGGACCTTATTTATAGTTGATAAAAGTATTTCTAATTATAAAAGCTATGCCCTTTTTCGAGGGAGACACGACTGCAAAGGCTAGCCAAATTATTTACAGTTAAAAATGGATTTTGAAAAATTTAATTTGTGGAAGAAAGGCACTCTTTGTGGGACCGAAAACACAAACAGTACAACAGCAAGGGATGAAATAAAAATTATGGAGGAAATTTTTCTTAAATAAATTGGACCCTTCTGCACAAAATCTGTATGTGAATATCGACATTTTCGGTTTATTTTAAATATCTTATTAAAATTTGGCATATATGTTTTTGGATTTTGCATAATTTTTTTTAATAAAATCAAAATTAATTCCTTGTAGATATTTCGATTGATAAAATCTGCGCAGATCTCAGAACAAAGTTTAACTACATACAGTGCCAACAGTTTCACCATTCTAATCTTCACCAAAATTCTGAATAACAACTTTAGTGTTGTTGATTATAACATATTTGAGGTTTTAACTCTTGCAGTTTTGTGTATTTAAATTTGTTTCTTAAATACAAAATTTCTTATAGAACCAGCGCAATTTACTCAAATATTCCTAACCAAATTTTAGTTTCGAAGCAACGCAATCGCTCTTCTTAGACGGAATATAAAATTGGTACATAATAAAAAAATATTAAAAAACTGAAAATAAAAACAAAATTTTAAAAACAAAAGATGAAAAATGTATTTGTATGTTTGGAAAGGTATTTTGCTTTTGTTTTCAATCGGACAGGTAACACTAACGTGTTTAACCTATTAAAAAATAAAATGACAAACCATTTAATAGGAATTGGCTGCCCAGTTCACATTATTCATAATGGAGCAAAACATGGTCTAGAAATATTGCCATTTGATGTGGAATCGTTGGCGTAAAAAAAATACAATTATTTCTCATCGTACGCCGTCAGGACGGAAATATTAAAAGAATTTTGTGTATTGGTTGAAGTGGAATACAAACAGTTATTAAACCATTCTGGTACGCGTTGGTTATCACTATGTATCCAGTGGTAAATCGAATTTTACAAATATGTAATTTTCAGAAAACGATGATTAAATTTACTGAGAGCAGGGCAACTGGAATTATCTAGGCTGTTATTTCAAATTATCTTAACCAAGCAACTTTTATATTTTATCTTATAATATTAATTAATTTTAACTTATTTTAATATAATGAAATATTTATTTTGTTTCTAGTTAAATTATTATTTTATTTTATTACATAATTATGTTACTTATACTGTTTTCATAATTGAAGACAGTCATGTTTTTATAATTATATTTTTATTTTTTATTTTAAAGTATTATAGTATGCATTTAACAACAAATTATAGTGCGTTATAAAGAGTTTTTCAATAGGAATGATATGATTTTTAAGTCACGTTTAGGCCATTTGTAATATGACTTTTATTTCATTGTATTCAGTAATGTTTACAATTTCATCATGGTGAGATATACGCAAGAACAACGTTTACAAATTATTCAGTTTGATTATCAAAATAATCGTTCTCCAATTGCAACTTTTCGTGCACTTTTGCCATTTTATAGTCGTAATAATCGTCCAAGTGTGCTCGCTATTCGTCGAATTGTTGAAAATTTTGAGCGTACATTTTCTTTACATAAGGTTCAAATGCCAATAAGACAAAGGAATGATCGAAGTAATGAAAATATTGCTGCCGTTCAGGCAAGTGATGCTGAAGACCGTAATTTGTTGATTCCAAAACGTTCTCAAGAATTGGGACTGTCTCAAACCACAAAAAACCTGGCGGATTTTGAGAAAGAAAACTGAAACCATTGGACCACCGTAAACGTCGTGAATTTGCTGATTTTGCTTTGGAACAACTTGAAAACGATAACAAATTTTTTAAGAAAATCACCTTCTCCGATGAGGCTCACTTTCATCTGAGTGGTGCGGTAAATAAACAAAACTGTCGATTCGGGTGCGAAGAAAATCCACAAATTATTCATGAAAAACCACTACATTCACCTAAATTGACAGTTTGGTGTGGTTTTTGGTCTGGTGGAATTATGTAATTATTGAATGAACTCCAAGAAGTTGTTATTTAACACCATTAGACTATTTCTTGTGGGGTTATTTAAAGTCATTAGTCTTTAGCAATAAACCAAAATCTCTTCAAGCTTTACAAGTCAATATTGAACGTGCTATTCAAGACATATGACTTGATTTAGTGGAAAAAGTGCTCGAAAATTGGGTTCATCGAATTCGTTCCTGCAGAAGAAGTCGTGGAGGCCATTTATTCAGAACTTAATTGTATCGATTGTACTTCAAATTAAATAAAAAATATTTCAATTTCCTTGACAATTAGTGTGTTTTTTTTTTAAAGAAATCATATCACTCTTATTGCAAAACCTTATACTTGATACAAACATTTATTTATTGTTTATTGAATGATCGTGATTCTGATTTGAATAGTTTTACAAAAATTAGTTTTTATTAAAATATAGGATTTTTTTGTTATAAAATCTCTATTTTGATAAGCAATGTCCTCTTTTTAACGAGTTGATATATGGCCACCCTACGCATGCTGTTATTGATCTCGATATTGTACAGAGCTCGGTATGTACCATGTATTTCGCGTTTTGGGCCGTAAATCACACGCATGATTTTGTTCTCAAATGTAAGGAGCCATCTCTCTTACTCATCCGTCAGCACCCAACTTTCAACGCCTTGTAAAGATTCAACTTCACGGCACTTAATAGATGTTTAGAAGAGCCCTTAGATGATATAAGGCACGACTGCCAGCTGCCAGCGCCACTTTAATATCCTCGTAACAAACATTACATTCTTTTGATTTTGCTTCTTTTTTTTATGAGATTGAGTTTATTCAAGGTACATGTAAGAAATGGACTTATCAACAATAAGACTTATTAACATTAAGTGGGAATACAATGGACTTATTAGAAATTAATTTTAAAAATTTTAGGAATAATGAGTGAAATTATATATATTACAAAATGTCAATTCTTGACAGAGAATTTGAAGTTTGGAAAATTCCGCATTAAAATGGTCCCGTTTGTAAGGGGAATCCTCACAGTTTTCAATGGTTACTCTACTCGGATTTATAGAAAGGTTATAAATTTTTTTATATACAGTTTCAGATTCCTCCCACATTCTATAACCGAAATGAATCTTCAGCATGTTGGAGAAATATATGTGCAATGTATTTGAGTTTCACCATGTTGGAGAAATATGTACAATGTATACAGTATACACCTATATAATTATTTATAAATGTACTACCCTCCTGTCACCGCCCTCGTTAGCACAGTAAGTAGCGTGCTTGCTTTGTTATGCGAGGGTCTCGGGTTCGATTCCCGGTGGTGAGCAAAAATTACCATTGGGTGTTTTTAATGTGTAAGTATTTGTGTTTGATCGGGTATTGCACCGTGGGCACGTTAGTGGCATTGAATGCTGGAGTAATCCGCCCAATTTAATCAAAAAATCAAAAACTAGCCTCCCAATTCTGATGACCGCTTGACTCAATGTTAGACGTCATTGAATAGCATTTACATAATGATTTGATAGAGTCGAAGGATGTTTTGGTTGTAGCGATGTTCGATCGGTGCGGTGGTGACGGAGGGAATGGCAATGACAACAGTTGTGATGGAAGGGATTCTAATGGAAATGTTTGCGATGGTTTGGATTAAAAATGGCTACTAAAAAAAGGATTAGTTTGTAAAAAATAAACTAAGTAATGTTCATCGACATTACTTGCACCATCCATATTTTGGATGCCATACATATGTCCACTATCAATTCTTCTTCTAAATTTTGTTCCGCAGGATGACTTTTCATTTCCCCGCCTCCGACCCTATTTTAAACAGCACGTATTCTTCAATTTTTTTTTGGTATTTTTTATAAATCTCGCCATTATACCTGAAATATAAACCAAAATGTAGTAATTTTACCTTGTGACTAAAATATTTATTTTTTTCTACTAATTATTATCCTTATCAACGCCATTCAGTGTGTCAGCGGTTCGTTGCCAAAGTTGTGCCACCCTGATTGGCTTGTCATTCAACATTTATTTGTAATCACATATATTTTTATCACGATTGTTACAAATTAAAAATAAATTTTCCTAATATGTGTTTACTAAAATCAGGGATGGGCGAGGTAGATTACGTCGTCTAATCTACGCGCTTGTCGACACGTAAAATGACACCGATCACGGCTAACGCCATCGCATATTGGCCTATATACTTTCAATCAACCCCGCTCAAATTCAAAAGCCAGAGTTTCGACTCAAACAAATGTGATTTTTAACACCGAAACAGTGTGGTATATATGCTTACAAATTTCTACTGTAAATGGGAAAAAGGGGCTATTAAAATGAAATGTAACGCTAGGTACAAAACAGATATTTCGAACGCTCTTCTAAATGGATGGCGAGAGTTTAGAGCTTAGGTTAAATTCAACTATACAAAGGGTAAATGCCACTATACAAAATTAACTAAACATAAAAGCTACACAATAGCTTAGGTACCAAAGCTTCCTCCTGAAACGGTACCAAAGCTTCCTCCTAAACCGAAACGAACCGCGCCTACCATTTGGTGGCTCTCCTTTCAGAGATTGCTGCACAATTCGTTCCGGATCAGCACGCAGAACGTGACCGAGCCAGCCTACTCGCTGTGATCTTATTTCATGCACAATATCGGGGATCTTCATCATATCTCTGATCTCGATATTGTACAGAGCTCGGTATGTCCCATCTACCTCGCGTTTTGGGCCATAAATCACAAGCATGATTCTTCCCATAAATGTAAAGATTGATCTCTTGTACTCATCCGTCCAGGGCCCAACTTTCCCATCCAAACATATAACAACTATTTTAGCGGTGGCCTGAGATGATACAAAGTACGACTGCCAGCATCCAGCCGCACTTTAATATCCTCACCCACACTATTATCGTGAGTGACAAGAGTGCCTAAATACTAAATAGTGATAAGAGAACCTCCTCATTCCCTCAAACGTGTAGTGGCTCCTACTTAAATCTGGTGTGCCATTGTCCCTATAACCAGAGATGAAGTATTTCGTTGTGGACTCATTGATCTGGAGTTTCTTTCACTCTCGAACACCCTAGTTAACTGCAAAAATTGTCGATAGCCTGTTCTTATCTCTAACACAGCATTGAGACTGCGTCACTGTCATCCTACACAGTCGTACCAATTTTGTTGGCATTCCTAGGTATTCCAGGACAGACCACAAACTCGCTCGATTGATCGAGTCATAGGCCTGACGGAAATCCAGGTACAGCTGATGTACGGATATGGATGTCTCATAATATTAAGATAGAATCATCCGCAGTGAAAAAACCTGATCGGTTCGGACGAAATCCTCCTTGATAGTCACCAACGAATCCTTCAGCTAGAGGGATGATTCTATCCAATATATAATCTAGGATAGTAACTTGTATGCTGTGCAAAGGAGATCTATACCGCGATAATTCTCACACTTCAAGCGGTTTCCTTTCTTGAACATGGGGAATATCGCGGCCACTTTCCACTCGTCAGGCAAAACTTCGTTTCGCCATACTAGTCGAATAAGGTCGAAAAGACAGTCCCACAAAATATTCCCTCCAAATATCAGGAGCTCGGAATTAATGCAGTCCAACCCAGGTGAGCGGTTTCGTTTCAATCTCTCCATGGCCTTAGCAAATTCCTCATGGGATGGCTCCTCAGTGCAATTCTCCACAGTCTGTATTAGAGGCGGCTCAATGACAGTCTGTGACGCATGATGAACATCAAGCAGGTCAGTGAAGTGCCCACTTCATGCGTCAAGTACTGCGTTGATGTTGACATAGAGGAATGGCGGTTGACGTAGGCCTGAAAGTATGGTACAGTCCAGTAATTTCTTTAAAGAAATTTCTACCTTGCAAGAGCAGCCTTGTTTTTCCTCGCGATTGTGAGACGTTGTTGCACTTCACTGTGGGGTATATTTTGTTGCCCAACTGCAAGACAACAATCGTCATCAAACCAATCATTCTTGGGTCTGACTTTCACAATACCTAAAGTCTGTTGAGCAGCACTGACAACCGAAGTGTTGAGCAGCACTGACAATCCCAGACAGAGTTCACACAGTTAGACTGGTAATTAGCTTCATCAATGTTGTTGGTGAAAAGATCCTGATATCGTTTCTTTTGATCTTCATTTATCAGACCTTGACAGTCGAAACGTCCCATGCGTTTCGCTGTGCTCCTAGCCTTGTACGAAAACTTCCATCGTAGCTTTGCAGCGAACAAATGATGATGTATTTGGTTGCTGACCGATAAGTTCTCACACCCTGCACAACCCGAGCTATCTCTTTAGAAACTAATACATGGCCAATTTTGGTGCGGTATGTTCTGCGAGGATGTGCCCATGTCTTTAGATGTATCTGTTTGTGAGGGAAGAACGTGCTTGCTACTCTAAGGTCTTGAGCAATTGCAATGTTTACCATTCCCTTACCATTGTCGGTCGCAATTTCGTCTCGGGAGTACCGACCTATGTTTTCACACAAGTCAGTCTGATTTATAGAAAATTATGGAAAACATACCATCAGGTAGGTTGGGCAGTGCAATCATGGAGGCTCGAAAACGAAAGGTAGAAGTCATCATGGGCAGTGATGCCAATGCGCATCACTCAATCTGGGGAAGTACATATATAAACAGGCGAGATGAGTTACTCCTTGATTTTATTTTAAGTACTAACCTAAATATATGTAATATCGGGTGTAAGCCAACCTTTATTACTAAAAATAGACAGGAAGTGTTGGACATCACACTTGTCTCGGATTTTATTAAGGAGAAGGTATTGAACTGGAAAATGTCCGAAGACCATTCCTTTTCTGACCATTGTTATCTCCAGTACGAAGTGGATACAAAATCCACTAGCAAACCATCCTTCAGAAATAGGAGGAAAACTGATTGGGATTGTTTCAGGACCATTCTGGGTAACTTATTACCGGTATCGGTTCCAAACCCTCCTGCATTTACACAGGAGCTTGATGCTCTAAGCTATCTTATGGTTTTAACAAGGCCATGTTAGGTGCATGTCCTATCAGTAGGCCCTTGGGTAAATCTCGGCCACCCTGGTGGTGGTCAGCGTGTATACAAATTATCGACTGATTGGCTAACTTTATGCGCAAGCGAAGCTTACACAACCGGTTATTGACTGCTTGGAAATCCAACAATTTTACGTGCGGTTTAAGAAGAAATCCAGCTCCAAGATTTCCGAGGTTATCTCCACTGTAGGGCAACGTGTAGCTCTGGGACACATGGTCTCCACTTTTATAGGCTAACGAGTTTCTTGAAGAGCTACGAGTTCCAGCTGATATTCCTTCGTAATTAGGCCCTCGAACGCTCCTGGGAAACATGTTCGTTCAACATTAAACATTCTTGGGAAACATGTTCGTGCAATTTAGATTTACGAGACATATGAGTGCCCCCTGACCACATAGGGGCCAATATTTGCTCATACATTTTTCCTACTGCAATGTTAAAGTTTATTGAGGGTGCTCGTTGCTTGACACACTATAAGGCGGTTAGTTGTGGTTCTCCAAACTTTATAGCTGCAACTTAGGCATTTTGTAAGTATATTCGTTGTGTGATCTAAACGAGGCACCTATATACTTAACCTATATGCAATAAGCAAGCAAAGGGCCCGAGGACACATTTACAATATGTTTATACATTATTCTTTTCTAATATTTTCTTCATAATATTGAAATATTTTGATGAAAACTCGCCCGTCCATAGTTTTTGACTCCAGCTGCTGACGATGCATTTTCGTTCATTGCCCTAGAATATAAAAATAGAAAATTATATTTACCTTGAAATATTATTTTACTTTTTTGTGTTAATACATTAACGGGTAAAGTAAATTATTATAGACAAACAAAGATCAACAACATATAATATCCGTCATTACCATGCACGATTTGGCTTGCCGTACATACTGTTTAGTTTAGTTTCAACACACATATAGAAGAAAAACGTATATGTACTGTTTACATTCCAAGTTTTTTATTTTTAAATGCATTTAAACTGCCAAGAATAATATAACTTATCGATTTTCTTCTTGGTGCGGTTTAGTTTTCCAATTCCAATGTTGAACCAATAAATTTTTATTGTAAACAAATTTTCCGTTTTTCTTTTCCACTTCCTTTACTTTGTTTTACTTTACATTTTTAACAAAAAAAAAAAATTTACTTGTTCTTTGCTATTTTATACATTTTTTGTTCAAAATAATTATTATTAACTAATGAATGTATTTAATTTTATGTTGTTAATTTATTTGAAAATAGCTATCATTAATTAAGAAATGATTTTTTTTTTTTTGTTGGTGAATGTTTTCGAAATACTTAATCCAAATTGCGCTCGTGAAGCTTTATATATGTAATTATAACAACTATACACACACACACTATATACTCTTGTGTTCTGTTTATTTAGTCTTGGGTGATGATAGATGTTGGCAGATATATTGGTTGAACTGATAAAAATGTATACGCGTGCGAGTCATGACTAACATTAGTTACTTTGATTGGTTTTCTGCTCTATATACTCTTGTGTTTAGTATACGTACATATATTAGGTCAACACAAATTAATTTGGACACATTAAAAAAAATTATTTGTATTTATGTTTTGTGTAAATCGTACACGCAAACAACCAACATTTTTGTTGCGGTTCAATTTTAAAAAGGTTATGTTTACCACAAATATCATAAAAATCCTGACTGGTTGTTTGGAAATTGTGCCTCCTTAACAACATTTTGACAATTAAGCACGTTTTTTGTGCAAATTGATTTCAACCTTTTTTTTTTTGAATTACACACAAACAACTAATTTTTTGAAGACTAAACACAATAAGTAGAGAAGCATGTTATACACGTACGTATGTACATATACTAATGTTTCAATATAAAATTAAATTTTGTAAATTTAGCACAAAAATGTATTAAATTGTGTTTTTCTTTTGAAAAGAGAAATCGCTTGTCCGTTGTGTTGTGATGATTAATTTTGGTATGCGCGCTTAACTAATCATACATTTTTTTTTCAAGCTCAATTCGATTTTCAAATCAATCAAAAACGTATACAAATTTTATACAATCCGTGTTTAACAAAAACCGAATTGTATATTTATAGCGCAGCGTTAACAAAAATAAATCGAAAATATACGGCGTCAGAATGCTATTCGCAACGGAAATACAAATTTCATGATTGATCTTTTTAGTCATAAATGCGAAGTGAATATTTGTATTATATCGTATGTGTATAGCGTACAGTATTGACCTATAGTTACCAAAATGAAAATGAAAAGTGACATTTCATTTCCCAATTTACAACAACAATGCTGTATAACGAATTCAAATTTGAATTGATGGTATTGCAATTCCAATTCCATTTTGTAGTTACTGTGTTTGTCACCAGAGTTTTCGTATTAATCAAACACTTCCAACTTTTTGTACATGTCAAAATAAATCACGAGAATTGGTTGGTTATTTCTTTTGACCAAAATGGAATTCCAATTATGATCAAATGAAATGTCACTATTTATATTGCAACCTCAGTAATCAAGGCAGCGAATATTTATCTTTACTTGAATATCGTTGGATCTTCACTAATTTTATTGCGTTGAACGATTGGAAATACTCGAACACACTTGTATTTTGGGCAATTCCAAACGTTGTAACTTACGTGCTATATTTTGCTATATTATCTAAATACAGTAGAACTACGAGTTGTAACACCTATGTTTGCGATAATTTTTGACATGGAATTAGCAGACCTTTTCTTCTGTTCACGAGAGCTTATCTTTAAATAATTCCTTATATAATTACTGTTTTACTATACGACTTAATTTGGCTGCTATGTATAGTGACTCGATTTGGCATCAGAGAAATCGATATCGCTGACAGCAATTAGTGTTCCGGATCCGGTTAACATTTTGTTCTTTCCCGTATTTAAAACGTTTATTAACACAAACTATGTATTTCTTTAGATAACAACTTTCACGACATCTAACTCCAGGAATTACTTTGAAACAACTAAAACCTAAAGCAAAATGTTCTATGAGTTTAAACAAATGACGCCAAAAACACAAAAACGAGACACACAAACGATTTTTCTGAATTTCATCACAAATTAAAAAACAAAACTTCACAAACGCAGCCAACCTAGTTTAGTTTTGGAAAATTTATGTCATTTACACTTCAGAGTAGTAAAACAAATGTCTTCATCTATCATCGTTCAAACATGAAGACAATGAACATGAAGTATATCTTTCAATATTTGTGTAGGTTCACTCGGTGTTAGATCGGGTTTAGTAGAGTTCAATAAGCCATGTAAATTGTTCAAGGCAACATGTGTAGTAAATTCTAAAGAGAGAAGAGTGAATGTATGATTGACTTAAGTTTTGTACAAATTTCTCCGTGCTTTTGGGGTGTATGTGTATGTAACCAAAACCATCCCCCAATATCCGTGTCATTTAGCCCCGCGGAACCATCGCTAGACATTACATCGCGAGGCAGGCGCTCTGTAATGCTGCTCTTCTAATCCTCGAAAATTGGCACGGATCGATTGTCGCACCTCTCCGTTTCGAGCCTCCTAAGCTGCTGCATCATTCCACAGATGGCTTCAATTAAACTCTCCTCATATTCTAACACGCAATCCAATACATTCTCAGGAGTAATGTGTTGGCCCATATAGTTTCATCGAACATCTGACGAGTTCCCCTAAAGCGTGGGCGTTCTGCGTACATTTTCTTACGTTCTTTAGCCAAAATGTTTATAGGAGGCATTCCTGCAATAACGCACAATAACAGATATGCGCAGATCACTCTTAAAGTGCTGATTCGGTAGCCGGAATTCATGTTACGCCTATGTGAATTGTTTGCTTCGTCTAAATTGGAGCTCCATATAGCATAATAGATGAGACAACATTATAGCCAATAGCAACCTTCGTTTGTCTTGCTCCACTTGTGCTCTGCATTATTCGAGATAGTGTGTTGCTCATAATGGAAGCCTTCTCAGCAGCAGGTTACTTAGGCTCCTTGAAGTTTAATCTGGCGTCAAGTCAATGGTGACGCCCAAATAGTTGACGCTTTGTTGTGAAGTAATAACACATTCCCCTATCTCAAAATTTATGGTCTACTTTACCTTCCTACTAGTAATTAGTACGGATTCGCCTTCTGCTCAACCAATTATAATCCAATATATAGTCTCGTTACTGATCCGGATTACCTCTTCCTTAGTATTTCGCGAATACTATACAACAGCCACATTACAGTTTGGCAAGGTCACCCGAGCGTACAACAGCCTCCTGTAATCTGCTCGAAATCACTCTTTCCAGTATTTTACCCGCAGCGTCGAGCATACATATAGGGTTCTGTGTGACGATGGGTTTTCAGGTGGCTTCTTGCTTTTTGGTAACAGCACTGGTCTTTATTTTTTCCTCCATCTAGGATACACGCTTTCGCGAGTGACAAATTCGGGATGTTGTCAGGCCCAGGCGCCTTATTATTTCAAACTTTACTGGAAGCTTCGACTACTTCATCAATTGTGACCGTTGCCCGTCCTTCATTTCAGTCTAGTGCTTTTACTACCTTGTTCGGAATGTGTTAATGTCGCGGGAACAATGCCGCTACAATATTAAGATTTAATAAAAGATCTCCTTGTGTGGTTTTGCGAATATGTTTAACCTCTTCTCCCAAACTAGTAAGACCGGAATCCAGCTTCACCTTGCGTAGTATGTTCGCGTAAGAGATATCTGTTTTCACTTTAATCAATAGTGCATCTGGATGAGAATATCTTTGTATTATTTTGGAGGAGTATTTTGTAGAATGTCTTTTGTATTCCTCTTCTTCTTTCACGAGCTTCCGTCACTCTTGGGTTGTGTCAACTTCCTTTTGTTGAATTTCGCTATTGGTGTATTCCGCTTATCACCTTTCCCCGTTTCTTTCATGTCACGGGGAATACATTGATGTACCGTATTTTCCGTCATCTCATTGCTAATCGGCGAAGTTTGGTACTAGTTTTCCGATATTTTCATCTTATTCATAGCTGAATCATAGAGTATGCAGATGATGCTAATCATCGTCTTGATTTCACTATGCACATTGCTCTTAGGTTTGACAAACTCTGAAAGTTTTCAAATTTTCCTTCCAAGTCTTCTCAGAGTAATTTCTTTACCCTCCGCCTTGTATTCTCACAGAGACGGTGAAAAAAATATCTCACCAATGTACTGCTTAACGCACTATTTTCGGAGATCTTAACATCGGTCCACCCTTTTTCCCTTCATTATCCTTCAGAAAATTTTCATTCCCTTCAGCCGGTAATAATACTCTCCTCTTTCGAATTCATGATTGATTTATTTTAGGGGCACTGCCCTTATAATTTTATTGCCTATTTACTACCAAATATTTACACAGCTGCATCTCCTGAGGTACAGATGCCGACCATGAACCCGCATATGATGCAATGAAATCACATAGCTTTTAAGTGAATTATTTGCGAGTCACCTAAGTGACTTCTACCTCGATCTAGCTTCCCCGCGGGATTTCCATCACAAGCTTCCATGATGTGAATGTAGCCAGTAAGATTGAGATGGGCTAAGTAGTTGGAACTACGAGATAATTTCGCTAAGTATACAAATATACTCACATATCCTTATGTCGGTTTTGTATGGGAGGTTCTTCTCTGCACGCTCTAAGCGCCTCAGCTCATTCAATAGCACTACGTTTTCTGCTGTTGGACGCTGGCCTAGGACAGCTGACAGTTCCCTTCGAGTATCCTCAAATCGAGGTCATTGGAAAAAAATGTGCTAGACATCTTCTTGTATATTTCCACACCCAAATATCGTAATGAAGGCTGTGAGTGTGTTAAGATACCACCTACATCAATTGTTACGGTTTCATTCACCTTCTTACTGATAACTAAAACTACTTCGGTTTTATGATCAGCAAGTTCAGGCCCACATGACATCAACCACCTTTTTATAATTATGATTGTCATCCTACTTATCTCTATTATTTCATCTGTAGTTTTTGCAACGTCGTCAGCAAAACCCACGATTTCCACATCATCAGGTACACGGAGCCTCAGGATACCATCGTACATGATATTCCACAGTAGTAGCCTCAATACACATCCTTGGGGTACACCACCCAAAACATTGTATGTCTTCACACCGTCTCCGCGTCATACGTCAGCATTCTATCATTAAAATAGTCTGCGATAGTACTTCTTAGGTATACTGGTACTTGTAGCGACTGCAGTGCACGTAGTATACAGCTCTTTTTAGCCGAGTTGAATGCGTTCTTAACATCCAGGGTGAAAACAGCACAGTACTTTTTTGAGCCTCCTTTCCATCTTTTCCATTTGTTGCGTTTTTGGCTATTTGACCGACGTGTTTGATGGCGTCTATTGTCGATTGAGCCTTCCGCAACCCGTACTGCTTTCTCCAGTCGGGTGTATATGATTCTATCCACCGTTTTGCCAACCGTATGCATAATGCTCGGTAGGAGGATGGTTCCTTTTTTTTCCAAGAGGACCAGACGCTGTCACTTCCATCGTTCATGGAATACTCTCTCTTTGAGACAGGAATTGCAGCCTTTAGTGCAATATTAGGGATATTGTCAGGCCCAGGAGCCTTTTAATTCCCAAAACGTTGACACGCCTTGGTGAGCTCTTCTGTTGATATCGGCGGTATTTCTTCCATACCAGATACTCGAATCACGTCAGGGATCACATCATCTTGCTGCGGAAAGAGAGCAGTTACAATTCTACGTAATATCACTGGGCAGGTGGGCGGCTATTCATTTACCTTTTTAAGCCTTTTCATGACTATTCTGGAGGGTCCCCCCATGGGTCACGATGCACTTCATCGCATAGCTCTTTCCTGCATTGGCGTTTCCTTACTTTAATGGCCTGCCTGCTTAAATTTATTCCGGGCATCCAGGTAATATTAGTGCAGGCTATAGAATAGGTCTCTGAACCCAATCACGTTGATGTTTCCTCCTTGCATTAAGGCATTTCCGTCGCAATTGTGCAATCTGCTCAGTTCACCATTATGCTGGTGGATGACGATTGTCTAAAAGCCTTTCTACCATAGACACACTGCAGTCCTTGGTCATAATCTGGGCCGCTTTTGCATTGGCACATCCCGAGAGGCTCGGCTTCTCCAATGATAGCATAAATAGGTCCCCCTCAAACGTATTTTCCTTCCAGATTGCCGATTTCTCTATATGGTTGTTCCGAATACTTTCCCTAGCCAGTTTTATTTCGAAGAGTATGGCTTTGTGGTCACTATGCGTATAGTGCTCGCTGACTTACCATTTGGTCAACACTCTCGTAGCGGCTGCTACAGAATGTAAGGTTAATTACGGAGGAGGAGCCACCTTTACGAAACGTGGGTGTATCGCCAGTGTTGAACAACACAACCTCTATGGAAGGAAATGCCTCGAGCAGTGCTGTGCCTCTTCTATTTTTTTTTTTTTTTTTTTTTTTTTTACCAACACATACATACATCATTTAGAGACTGTTCGGCTAGTGGATTTAATGTCCTTTGAAAGCTTCTGAACAGTATCCCTATTTGTACACGGCTACAGGTCCGTCTTTTAATTGGCCATCTGCATACTGCATAGCTCCATGCTATTCTATTAGTTTCTTTGCTGCCCCATTCAGTTGCCCAGCCATTGAAATCACCAGCAATGATAACAGAACTTCGCGTTCGGACATCGGCGACCAGTTGGTCCACGAAGCATTCAAACTCCTCAATTGTAGCGGTAGGTGGTTCATAGCAGCTATAGATAGGTGGGCCGTCAAAACCGGCTCGTACAATCCTGCGGTGGAATTACTGCTATTCTCCTGCATGATCCGTCTGCTGCAGGTCCATATGCTGTTCGCACAAAATGGCGACATCTACTCTTGTTTCATGCACAGTTTGGACTTGTACTTCATGTGCAACTTCACAGTGGTTTAGGTTGAGCTGGATAAACTTCATTATCGACGTGCTCTTCTAAGCGCCAATATGTAGGCCGTGCACCGGCCACTCCCTGCTATGTGATTATGGTTCGTCATTATCTGACAAAGCATACAACTCCCTTCTTGCTTGCATTCTTTTACTTTATGACCATTTCCTCCGCATTTGAAGCAGAGGCCAGAACGATCAACATCATTTCTACATGACTTGGCCATATGTCTATACTGCCAGCATTTAAAACACCTTAAGAGTAAGGTTTTTTCACGTATACGACAGATCATCCATCCAATTCGTACCTTCCCGTCATTTTTCATCACTTTGGCTGTCGTGGTTGGTACAGCCACCACTGCTGTTTGGGTGCCTCTATAAGCAGCTCTCAGTGACTTGATACATTCTATCGGGAGGTCTTTCGCACCCTCTAACTTGGATGTAATCGCCTCATATATCTTTTCCTTTGTTGTGGTCTCGTCAATATCTTTAAGTTCGACTACAACCTCGTCAATCTGCGTAAGTATTTGGATTTGTGCATAACTACCAAGAGCGTGTTCTACTGTACTTTGAAATACAAGTTCCTTGGGATGTACATCTTTCTCTAACTCTAGAAGAAGACCGCATTTTCAGTTCTACGAATCCGAGCCTCCTTACTAGAGAGGTCATTAAGATTTGGGTTCCCTTTCATTTTTTTAAGCATATCCGCATACGACATTGCTCCAGTTTGGGAAATTTTAATAGCGTCAGGACGATGACGCGGAATTCTTTCACGTGGTTTCCGCTTTATTTCCCCCACCACCTGCCAGCCTGGGTCCTTTACATTGTCAGGCTTCTTGGGTTGAAAGTATAAACTGGCTTATAGCTGCCGTTTCTTCTTCCTAAAAACTTCCTACACTTGTAGTTCTATGAACTTCAGTAGCCAAGTTTCCGACTACTGAAGCACTTTAAGGTGAGTTGCAGGTGAGCTCGATGTTGAGGTACGTTTTCGTATGAGTGTATGCATAGCTTATGTAAATCTGGGTGTCCGAGTGTTTGTGTTGCGTGTGAATGTATCTATGTCCATGTAAGTGTGTGGTGTGTGTCTATAGGAGTGACATATATATATTTTTTCTCTTTTTCTTTAACTTATGGACGGTTATTTTCTTCCTTAAGTCTGGATAAAATTATAAAATGCCAAAAGTAATTTTAGGTTGCAAATGATTACATAAAGATGCCTGAAACGTCTATCAAATGAAGTATGAACCTCGCACTACCAGATATAGGACCAAAGCAAAAAAAAATCCCGCCGACAAACTATACTGTAAATCATCCAACAGCCAGTGCAAAAGACTAAATTCAGATGGAGACTCTTCATATATCTCGGACAATTTGATAAAAAAATTCCACTCTTCAGTTATTCAAACATCTCAAAAGAATTTGAAGAATCCATTTCATTAGCAATAAAAATTGCTTTGCAAGAGAAATAAATAATTAGGGACGAAGTAAAAGACAAATGGCAAAAATATGTTCACATCCCGCAAAAATATACGCGTGGCCTAAATTTGTTCAAAGCTAAGCTCAAGACTTGGTAAAAGATTCAACCGTATACACAGTTAAATTTAATCATTAACTAATTTCATGACTTTTAACTTTTCAGATTGTAATAGATTTTGAAGTAATTCACCCGGTAAGAAGCTGTTGCCGTTTTCAAAATGGGATATCTTTCAATAAATTAACGCAAATAAACATTTTTTTTTTAATTAATAATTAATTACTAAATTGGAATTCTATGAATCGAAATAGAAAAAAAATATAATTCAGTCGTAGCGAGCTACACAATCAAACAAAATTCTAGTGACCCAATGGTTTTGTAAATTGTATGAAGCTCAAATGTAAGGAACCATCTCTCGTACTCATCCGTCAGCGCCAAAAGCTTTGTAAAGACATCTGATGGGTGTTTAGATTTGAACAGTGGCCCAGGAGGATACAAAGCACGATTGCATCACCCACACTGTTATCGTGAGTAATAAGAGAGCCCCAAATATTTGAACCTCCTCGCACTCTCTCAAACATCTGGTTTGCCATTGTCCCTATAATCAAAGATCATGTATTTTGTTTTGGACTCATTGATCTGGAAGCCGACAGAAGCTGAAAGCTCTACAAGCGGATGAAGTATTTCCTTCACTCCGTGATTGTACTGTCACGCATATGTTATCTGCATATGCAAGTACCTGATTGGACTGGCGATATAAGATGTTTCAGTTTTACGAAAGATGTACTCCAGCATTGGATTGAACAGTATCGGGGACATAGAATCTCCCTGCCAAACTTCTGTGGAGTTAACTGCAAAAATTGTCGATAGCCTGTTCTAAACTTTAATACAGCATTGAGACTGCGTCACTGTCATTTATCACTGAAAAGACACATATGGTTCATAAATTTTGTTGGAACCTGATCCTAAGTAGGTAATTTGTTTGGTTTGTCAGAAAATAATTTCGATAAAAGCTCGGTTAAAAATTATATAAAAGTAAACCCAGCGCGTTATCATCATTTCGTACAAACATTTTGTGATAAAATGTAATTTTGCAAAACAATCGTCAGATAAGTTTTTATCATAATGGTTAAGTGTACATAACTCATAATTAAATTTTCGAAAACCTGTAATTTCAATAATGGGCGGTTTAAGGCCTGCTAATTTCTGGCACAGTATTGAATTGATATATTGACAATTTCATGGTCATTTAGTCCATCAGAAAAAATTATAACTCAGGTTTCAATCGAACAATTTATGTTCTTCATTCAATGCTTTCACCTGTATTATAGTCCAAACCTACTTAAATGTCGCTTAACTTTCAAAGTATTACTAATTTTTCGAAATTAATTATTCAAATGATGCCACCATGAAAGCATATTCTTTGAATAAAATACAAAAAACTCACCCAATTTCATCAGTCAAATGAGAATGAATTAAATAACATTTTTAAATTGATTTCGTGCAAATGGTTGAAATTTAATTTAAAAAATAATAATAATAATTTTAAAAAATCGTGTACACGAGCTTTGGAAAATTTCCTATGCGATTTCAAAATTAAAAACGAAACGAAAAATCAATTTCCAGATTAAAACATACAAATTAGTTTCCATTCCGCATATCCTCTCTCCACTCCAGTATAACATGAAATGTACAGTACATGAAATTTAACAACTTATATTTCATTATTATCGCAGCCGCGGTTAATTAGTTCGGTGATAATTCAATTTAAATTGAATAGTGTTGTTGTTGTTGTTCCGTGACCGACAATCAAATAATAGCACTACCGCAATATTATTAATATTTTTTATTGTTTTTATTATAATTTTAATGTTTGTTATATTTCTAAACTTATTTATTATAAATAATAAACCAAATTCCACACACCATATATACCAGTACATACATATGTGTGTATATGATTTTGTAATGTGCGCTGAACATGCAAACCGCCGCTGTGCAAATAAGTGTATTCATGTTAGAAAGAAGTTAACATATTTTTTTTTTGTTATAGGATGTAACATAACATTAGTGTACATATTAAATAAACAAATAATTATATCAAAAATATTTATTAAATCAAACAATTAAATATTAAATCACGCACAATAATAAATGTGTTGGTAAATTTCGGTCACCGTATACCCACCGCGCACAACCGAGATGCAACGAGAAGAAAATGTTTTGAAATCAAATTTATGATTTTGATTTGTGAAGTAAGTTATGTTTTATGTATTTATGCTGTACATAGCAGTATAGCATAATCCCAAATTACAAAGTTGGATAATTTTGGGTGAGCGTGTGCAATTGATTAACTTTTCTCAAAGGATAATGAGTAATATTTGTATTTTAACAGAATTTAAATATAAATTGATTTTAACAATAACGTCACAGCTGCACAATTTTGTGTTAAAAGATTTTTCATTTCACAAAGAGATAAAGAGTTTTTAATTTTTTCCAAGCAAATTGAGATAGTTTATATATAGATACGTTGTACATCTTCCGCTTGACTCACCGGTATCATCATATACAGCGTGCTGTGACAAAATTATTAAAATCAATAATGCTGCTGCATCAACTTTTTTTTTTATTAAAACGATTGGAACCTACTGAGGTTCCGCACGTCCTCTAAGCAGTCGCCACAAAGAGCATCCTGTGCTAGTCCCATGCATTGGAGATGACCAGAATTCTGAGTTGGTTCTTTTTTAGGGATAATACATAATTAGTGAACCTCAGGATATGGGTTCAATTATGAAATGTTTCGCCTTTCGACAGCTAGGAGTAGAATGCCAATTCAGGCCCAGTTCAAGTAGAGCGAACTTCATACTAGCGTCTTTATCACCGTTGAAGGAAAGAGGAATTGTTGGTTCGGCACCAACAAATTTAATACGCGAGCCAGCTAAAAAGTCAGCAACCTCGTTTGTGACCCACATGATCCTTACTCTCGTATTAGAGCAAAGGAGATTAATGTAGTGCTTGCAATCTTTGACTAGTTTGGACACAGTCAAAGGATTAATGAGGGTATTAAGCACGGCTTTACTATCTGTGCAAATAATAATATCCCTCCTTAAATCGCTTGACTTTAACGTCTCAATCGCAATATGAGTAAGTGCAATTAATTCAGCTTGAAAAATAGTGCAGTGTTTGCCCATACTACCCGAGAATCTTAGCTTATACTTAGAACAGTAATATCCAAACCCTACACTGACATCCGAAGACATCCACAAAAAAAACTATTGACTCAGACAACTGTCTATAGATATCCTGAGATAAACGACGGAGAATGAATTGGTGAAATTAAATTCTGGCCATAGACTGTCTGTCATTCACCATTTCCATCTCCGGAATACGTGACTTATACTTATTAAGAATTTGTCTATGCCCCGTACTAGTACCGAAGACATTCCATGCCCCAATACACTTTATAGTCGATACGCAGTAGAACACGCTGTACCTAAATGTAGGGCTGCAATTCGGGCAGATGTAGAATAGACTCCATAGCATGGAGTAGGCAACATAGTCCCGGTTTCATTCAGCCTTGTTACCGAACACATCAAATTCACAACCGGCCACTGAAGCATACGACAGTAACGGTAAAACCAGCGATTTATAGATGAAAGACATCATTTTGGGGGTCGGATCCCAGGAATTACCAAAGGCCCTTCTGCATTGCCAAAAAATAGCAATGGCCTTTTGCATCTTACAATCAAGGTGTAATTCCTGGAGAGTTTACCATCTAGCATGACACCTAGGTGTTTAACGTGCTCTGTCCTTGTGATCGCTCTAACAAAGATAGTGGGAACAGACAGATTAGCGCTGTCTCTACATCTCGTAAAGACAACCAGATCAGTCTTCGAGGGATTGACGTACAACCCCTTTTCAAGACACAAAACTTCTACCATATATTAAGGGCGTTCTGCACCAGATCAGATGAGACGTTCACATATTTACCAGAAACTGTCAAAACAAGATCAGCCCCGTAGCTTTGCCCGATAAACCAAGATCGCTACAAGGGTGAGAGAATCCATCCTGGTGGGCAGCCCTTTGCTACTTTCACGGACACTGTTGAGCCATCCAGCTCAGTCTCAATTATCCGAGACTTAAGCATGGAATCGATGAATTAAACAATGGATTGATCAATATTAAAATTGGTACACGCACTTGTTATCGTGAAAAACGAACTGCTATCAAAAGCTCCCGTAATGTCCAGGAAAGTATCTACTAGCAACTCTTTGTTGTTAACTGAATTTTCGATCCTAGTTACGTTAGTAACATTAGTTCATAGTTAAAGCATGTTACATGTTACTGGGAGGGGAGATAGTTAAATAATTATCTCTAATAAATCTGTCGATGATCCTCTCTAAAGCTTTAAGAAAAGTATAGAGGTCAAACGAATGAAACTAAAAGCCTTTGGGTCAGTATAATCCGACTCGCCAGCTTTAGGTATGAATAGTACTCTACTCCTGCTCCAGGCGCGCGGTACAGTGCTAAAAGCAACGCAGGCCTGGAATAGATTGTGCAGGTAGAAAACCATGCTGTATTTCAGCAGGGAAAACGCCGTCCGGACCTCTAGCCTGCACGAGGTCAGTTTACCGGAAGGTAGACGAAGATTATCGAGTCTACAGGTATCATTCTTAGCCAGAGTTTTGTTAAGTGTGGCGACAACAGATATAAGCTATCAATTCCTTCACAGAAGTTTCTCCACGCAGTCCTGTGCGCGGACCTTAAGCATTTTTTTATAAGCCTTTTGAGCTACTAAAAATCGATTACAATCCGAAATGAGATTCGTTGTTTTGGCTTTATTTTTAATTTTACGCACACCCTTCCTTAACTGTTTAAGTTCAGAACACCAGAAGGGTTTTTCAAAAGCAGTCGAGATCGCTTTCATTAGTACAGTTTAAAAATCTGAGTCAAAGAGATACAAAATGATCGTGATCGATTTAATTTTTATAAATGAACCGGTTATATTTAATATTACTGAACCACTATCGCCATTCATCTTTAATGACATCAACCACAAATCGATTATAGTATTAACAATCATCAAATTCACAGGACTTACCAGAACTTTAAAAATGCAGATACGCAGCAAACTTTCGTCCATATATCTTTAAAAAATTAACTGGCAGGATGAGTTAATAAACAGGAATATAGATGTAATCTTTAAGGAATTCTATAATATATTATTGAAGGACTTAGACTTATTTGTGCCCACTGATGTGACCAAATCTAACAAATATCCACCATAGTTTAATGATAAACTCGTAAAAACAAGAAAGATAAATCATACAAAAAATTCTCAAATTTTATTCTGAGATACTGAGAAAACACTTTGAGATAAAGTACCAAAACTATATTAGCTCTATAAAGGAAAAGATAAGAAAAAATCCTAAAATACTTTTTGGAGATGGATAAAGTCCTGATAGCATTCCAGCTTCATTATTAGGTTAGGTTAGGTAGGTCATAATAGGGGCATAAACAATAATCTCATTTTGAGATTACTGTTTATGCCCCTATTATGGTTCGCACCTCACCGAAAAATACGTCATAAATGTGACTTGAACTCAGCACTTTTAAATTTTGGTATTATCGTTCTTGCGGTGCGGTGAGTTTTGTGTCAAATATACTCACCAGCAATTTGATGGTGACTTAGGTATGGCGCTTTGATTAGAGGTTCGAATATTGAAATTCTTATAGGAAGCAAAAATATTGTTCATTCAACCATCATCTCCTGTTGGAGTCCCAGACTCGCCTTCTTACTACTTTTGTGATACATAGGAAATGGACTGTTTTTTGTTGGGATAGTGTAAGTATTTGCAAAGTTATGCATCAAGCAGATTTATATATGTAGGTTATAAATGTACATCTAGGGCCTTATTCGCGTGCCTAATTGTAATTTAAAAATTTGTCGCATGAAACCAATTAACACACAATAATTTGTACATAATAGCTAAGGAATGGTTAAGTATATAATGGCATAGAATGGCTAAGGAATTTTATTTCAAAAATTAAAATTACAAAATTAATTGAAACACAAATTTATTAAATGTTACCATAAGTAATGAGACCATCATCATAATTTGTATATAGTGGGCCTCCTCCCTCCCATCGATTAGCTTTGCCATAAGTGTCAGCAATGTAGAACCTAAGACATTTTCTATTGGCAATATATTAGGTATTACATACACACATGCTCCTGTATAATGAGCCGAAACTTACATTGAATTATTCATTGTTTTATGTTTATATGTATATGGCCAACAAAAATGGCCGAATATATGCGATTTGATATTTACAAGAAAGTAAAATTATTAAAAATGTAAATGTCATAACAATGTAGCCTACTTAAAAACTAATGGAATCTATCAAAATCATATAAACAGCGCACAACTCTCACCAAAATTAAAACGAGAATCATAATACCAAATTTGAACTCACACGACTTGAAGTGGAGTAATACCCATAATAGGGGTACTAATCAATCATTATCATTAGCTGAGTTTCCGTAAAATTGGAAATTAATCAAAGTGACACGAACTTTTAAAACTGGAGCAACAAATGATGTCTCATAGCTATTTGAACTAGTTCACATTGCCAGCATGGTTTTATGCCTAAAAGATCCACATCAACAAACCTCATTGAATTTACCAACGAGTTCCGTCATGTGAATCAATACAGAATAAAGTATGGTGATAATGTTTGATAATAATAATAACCGTTTTTAAAGGCCATTACTGGCCACTTACTGTATCAACAATTTGGCTTCAACTGTTTTGATTCTGAGCATAGTCCTCATACTGTTTTAGACAATTTGAAGAAGCAAAGTCATTCTCTACACCGTGGAGCCATCGTACAATTCAATCCAGATCAGCACGCAGAACGTGACCGAGCCAGCGAACTCGCTGAAATCTTATTTCCTGTACAATATCGGGGATCTTCATCAGATCCCTGGTCTCGATATTGTATACAGAGCTCGGTATGAACCATCTACTTCACGTTTTAAAAAACTAAAGCTCAACTAGTAAAATATACTCAGATGTCTCATAATATTTAGATAGCAAAGGAGAGTTATTCTTGAAGATGGGGCATATCGTGCAAAGGAGAGTTATTCTTGAAGATGGGGCATATCGCGGTCACTTTCCATTCGTCAGGCATAACTTCGGTTTGCCATACTAATCGAATAAGGTCGAAAAGACAGTTCAACAAACTATTTCCTCCGAATAAGAAGAGCTCCAATTAATGCAGTCCACCAGGTGAGCGGTTTCGTTTTTGACTCTTCATGGCCTTAGTGCAATCCAGTAATTGCCTTAATGTAATTACGCGAACTCAATGTTTGATACTCAAATTTGCAGACTTTTCTCAAAATTTATAAATAAACTTTACTAAATGTACAGTGTTCCAATTTTAGACGTGATAACGTTTTCATTAGGCTTGCAGCATGTTCATAAATCAGAACGAAGTTGGCCCTTGGTCGCAGGCAACTACTCATTGAGAATACGCATTAAATTTAATCGAAATACATGATTGTATAGGTTGGCCCTTAGTCTCATAGCATTATTCATAATATAATCACATTAAGGTTAACAATCTGCTGGAGAAGTTACTCCGCGAATTTCTATTTCGAGTGATTTATGTGCCATAATAATTTGTTGTTGTTCTTTTCAACCTTCGAAGTGTGTACACATAATATATTCATGCAAACATTGAAGAACTCCGATCATGAACATCACAACTACGATCACATCGCTAATCCCAAATTCATGCGTTTAGAACCCGCATAGCTTAACTACTTTGCTTATTTTTAATTTGATTTATTGGATCTCGGATAGGGAATTTGAATCGAATAGGTGCTGTTACACAACTGGTCAGAACCATCAGAAAATCGTTTAATATATAATTCATAGAATTTATGGGATCATATATACCAGGTGAATAATCTCTAATATCCCAATATGTAGTATTCTTTCATGAACATTGCGTATTGTAGCTGCCGGATGATTTTTTATTTCATTTTAAGTTTTTTCATGAATCCAAACAGTTGCCCTTTTGGTTTCGATGAAAATGTTTCATGAAATGTTCTTCCCCCAATTTTCCTTCGATCAAATATATACATGCTTCGCTTTCCTTCAATATCGTCAATTCAAAGGAATTTTTTGAGCTGGTGATTTATATTGATGTCTTGATGATGATCATAGAAAGGTGATAAACTTGACTGATGGGTGAAATCTGGAATGAATTTACACTCGAATCTGCAATAGAACTTCCAACTACAAATCAGCCAAGTAATATATTTTGGTGAAGAATTTCAATATGTTTACATCATGCTACCGAATGTCTCATTAGGGCTTGGAAACACCTCATCGCAACATCATGTATCGCCAGTCCAATCAAGTGCTGGCATATGCAGACATAAGCGTAGTTTTACTGAATAGCAATGGAGTGAAAGAGATACTTGATAGATTTTAGCTTCTGTTGGACTCCAGATCAATGAATCCTAAACAAAATACATATGGTCTCTGGATAAAGGGACAATGGCATACCAGATTTTAGTAGTGGCCACTACACGTATCATTCACAATAACAGTGTGGATGAGGATATTAAAGTGCAACTCGCAGCCGTTAGTCGTGCTTTGTATCCTCTAAGCCAACTGGTAAAATCTAAACACCTATGTCAAGTTCCGTGAAACTGAAGTGAAAGTTGTGCTGACGGATGATTACGAGAGATGGCTCCTTACATTTGAAACCGATCTCTGAATTGTGCATTGATCTCTGAAAGGAAAGCCACCATATATGGTAGGTGCAGAGGACGTTGTAGAGAACGACTTGGATTCTTCAGGTTGTCTAAGACAGTCTGAAGACCAAGCTTAGGATCGAATCCGAAGTAGCCATATTTTTGACTCAGTAAAGAGTCAGTAATGGCCTTTAGAAAACTGTTTAATAATGGGTGATCCAATAAGAGGTGAATTGTCACTGAATACTGAATACTCTTTATTATTATACACGTCGTCTTAAATGGTAAACAATTGTTACGTTTTAGCCTTGTCAAACAAGGTTCGATCACTAGATTGTGAATTAAACCTCAAATTTAAATTCTAGATAACACTAATTTATTTATTCAAGCTAAAACACAGTTAACTATTTTTTATCACTGTTAAATTTAAAAGTGTTAAAACCCATCTATCGCACTTCTATCATTTCATCTCGTATTTATACCAAATATTTATCACCCACTAGAATATTCCATAAAATTCGAAAAGTGTCTAGTCTGTTCCTGAATACTACAATTCGAATATATGGTAATATCTGTACTCAAATAGAGATATCACCACAATCGTAACAATATTTTATTAAATATGCTGCCATCTATTGAACAATAGAGTAACTTTATAACTGCGGAATTGAATATCTAAGAAAATAATTTTGTATAAGAAGTTGGACGACAATAATGAACAAAAAATAAATTAACACCAAACTGTCTGCAATCATAAACAAGTACACAACACACCTATACATACACAAAAATATAGTACTGCAACAAGAAATTAAATTTGAAATGATGTTCTTATGTTTTCAGCATCTTTGTTTTATTATATATGAAACGAATTTAAAGTGAAAACTAAGTTGTATCTCTCGTAGTTTTATATTAAAATGATATTCCTCTACATAATAGATTATGGCGTTTACTGAGCATAAAAACCATAATGTATTATTAATTAAAGTTTTACTATTTTCTAAGCATACATACATATACCATATACAACATAGTTGTTTTCTATCGTTTTCTTGGTACATCCTCATATCTCTTCCGCTTCCTTCCTAATTTCATTTTAGTTATCTGTACATGAGAAAAATATTTTCTCGATTTTTTTATTATCAATTTGTTACTTCTTATGAGGTTTACTAACGTGATACGGTACAACAGTGATTCTTAAACATTACTATGGTATACTTATGCAAACACAAATTGTATCTATATTTCCGGTAATACTATATACATATATCCCTAGTTCTTATATACATCGTTTAGCGCTTCCCTCGAACAAAATTAATTATTTGAACGTTATGGGGAATTGCTACTTAATTTGGAACAATTAAATTTATAAGAGAACATGAGTTAGAACGTGACTGCAACAGAAGTGTTCCGCGGACCATAGATTAAGGGCCACTGATCGACAAAGTTGTTTATGATCAGAAAAAATTATTAGCAGGATAGGGTTGCAGATTTGTGTAGTATATACTCGTAGATCAACATAATACTGTTGGATTTTGCACAACTTTGTATTCAGTTAAAAACAATTCTATTAGATAATGTCAGTAATGTCTTCTGAAATATCGAAGGGGCATTCATTAAACCAAAAGGCATTTTGATATATTCGTAGTGCCCGTAGTTGTTAGAAAATGCTGTTTTAGGTACGTCTTATTTTCTTACTTCAATCTGGTGGAAACTAGATGTAAGATCCACGGTAGAGAAGTACATTCACATCCCTAACTTATCGAGAATATCGGTGATGTTTGGTAAAGAGTTTCGATCTTCAATAGTATTCTCATTTAATTTGCGATAGTATATCACTAATCGCCAATTGACTTTCCCCCTTGCATCGACTTTCTTAGGCACCATCCAGATAGGGGACGACCAAGGAGAAAAATTGGGACGTATGATGCTCAACTCTTATCAGGTTCGATATTTTTTCACCTCGAGTTGATGCATCACAATCTTGAATGTGGTTGGATTGTACAATGGTTGGATTCGGCTCGAAAAGTTTTCCTGAATAATTCGGCTTTAATTGGTTGTTCGATAACGAAAGTGTGTGACTTATTACTATAATTTACAATTTCCATTTACAATTACCTCACCCGTAGTAATCTTAACAATCGCTTCAACCAAGTTTTAAGCAGAGGCTAAAACTTTACATGGTCCTTCGAGCCGGATACAACAACAGAAACCGAATTTAACAACATCAAGCTGAATTTAACAACATAAGCTACAATTATTCGAGTCTTCACATTAACTCATCAATCAAATGGATAAACTACTGCAGAAGAATGATGAGACTGGCGCAAAAATAACAACTTTAACCAGAAACTACCACAAGGATGGAGATATACGAAAGACTAAATCGTATCTCGAAAGAAAGATAGAAGAGTTGAAAAAGCTCTACGCCGAATTTCTGGCCACAGATGAGCAGATAATATCGATGGATCCTCCAATCAAAGAGGATCATCCATACAGAGCAATAAGGAATACAATTGCCGAAATAAATAAGGATCTACTTACTGAGATGCGTGAGCGCCTGAACAACGGTCCACCACTAACACTAACAATGCCATTAGTAGCATTGTCCAGTACAGACAAACTGAAGCATTTTGACTTTCCTAGCAAGGAAATGATGAACAAAGGGCAAGCAACAACACCGCCACCATCATCTAGTTCGGATAGACGTCAACACCATGACAATCTGAAGTGCGTAAGCAAGGAATTGTCAAGCACCAACCAAAAATTGCTAAAGAGGCAAGATGTGCTGATGAGGAATATGTACCGGAAAATGGACTCCATCGAGCAAACATTGGATAACACCAACAGTCCAATAGAATACTTGAAATTAAAAATAGATCAACTATCTAAGGAAATTGAGGTAATTGATCAACAACACATAGAGATCCTAGTGGAAATAGATGAAGACCAAACAAATAAATACGTGCAAGAAAATTATTATGAAACCCTTAAGGAGAAAGTGGATACATTAATAATGCGTTTACAGCGCAACCAGGAGAAAGATACAACGGGCTTTTCTGAAGAAGCTAGGGTACAATTACCCAAAATACAATTACCAACGTTTTACGGCGATTATGAGCAATGGAGCGCGTTCAACGACATATTCACCGAGCTCATTCACAACAACAAGCAGCTATCGAACACTATAAAAATGACTTACCTGAAGTCAAATGTGCAAAAGGGAGCAGGACAGTTAATTAGTCATCTCACAACAACGGGTGATAATTATGACAAGGCCTGGGAAATACTGCAAGCAAGGTACAACAACACCAAGTTGCTAGCAAATAAGTATTTCAACTCATTGATGTCCTTACCAACTATACATGCAGCATCGGCGGTAACAATTCGAACCTTGCATGATACTGCAACCGAAATACTGCACAACATCAGCAAGCTACAGATAACCTCTCCCTTTGAAGCACTGGTAATGTTCATTCTAGGCAAGAAACTAGACCCTGAATCAATTAGACTGTACGAAACCACATTGGAAAATCCGAGGGAAATTAAACAGATCAGTCATTTCTTCAACTTTTTAGAAAGAAGATTTCAATCCCTAGAGGCTTTGGGTGTCATCAAGGTAGCAAACACATCACCACAACCAATGGCACCACTGAAACGAGTGCATGTAACAACGGTAAACAGCCAGTATCTAGTAAAGAGATACCAAGGGCGGCATCAATTGCAAGACTGCAATCAATATAAACTAATGCCAACACTAGATAGAAACAACCTGGTCAGCGATACCTCCACTTGCGTACGTTATTTAACGCAACATCCAAGGGGCATATCGTGCACATCCACAATACGATGTATTGTGTGCCAAGGTCAACACCACACTCTTCTGCATGGCAATAATATGGCATCAACCAACAAGGGGATAGCGCAAACTCTCATAGTCAAACAACAAGGCCCCGTACTGCTACCAACAGCAGTGGTCAGAGTAGCAACAGGCACTGGAAAACTCAATACAATAAGGGTACTAATTGATTCTGGGTCACAAGTAACTTTAATAATCAAAGGCTGCCAATCTATTAAACATTAAGAAGAAAAAGGCACATATCAACATTTCAGGCATTGGTGGTACCGAAGCAGGAATCTGCAGACATACCATCAACATAAAATTAATGCCAAGATTCAATGAGAACTTTAGCTTAGACATTGAAGCCTTAGTACTCAACAACTTAACTCAACAACTACCCGCAGTTTCCATTGATACAACCAAGTGGTCCCATCTTCAAAATGTAGAACTTGCAGATCCACAATATAACCAACCTCAACCAATTGACCTGGTACTCGGGGCAGATCATTACCCGTCGATTGTAACCAGCAGCATCATCAAAGGCGGTTACCAGGAGCCTATGGCAAAAAACACGGAATTTGGCTGGATAATAATTGGCAGTATGGGCAACACGGATGATAGTAATAGAACAACAATGGTGACCACTAAACCAATCGAGGAGCAATTGAAGTTGCTCGTGGAGAACGACAACATTCCTGAAAAGCGAAGCCACACCGAGGAAGATACCCAAGTAGAAGAACATTTTAAAACCAACGTAGGAAGGGGTGCAGATGGAAAATGTATAGTAAGGATTCCATTCAACAACAACCCTAACACGCTAGGGGAATCGCGAAAAAGAGCCGTTGCAAGGTTATTACAAAGCGAAAGAAGATTCATGAATGATCCAAACTACAAAAAACTTTATCATAAATTCATGCAGGAATACATCAATTTAAATCACATGGAGTTGGTCCAGGAAAGACGGAACGACGAACAAGCTGAAAACACATATTACATACCTCATCATGGTGTGATCAAGGAAGGCAGCACAACAACCAAACTTCGAGTAGTGTTTGACGCATCATCCAAAACAACGAGTGGGGTATCCCTAAATGATATTATGATGACCGGGCCCAAACTTCAAGAAGAGCTTACCGATATATTGCTACGTTGGCGAAAACATAAAATTGTGATGACCGCCGACATAGCAAAAATGTATCGTCAAGTATGGATAAACAAAAGGGACCGAGACTACCAACGAATATTATGGAGAAGCGATCCTTCTCAGCCAATCAACGCATACAGATTAAACACAGTAACGTATGGAACTTCCGCAAGCAGCTATTTGGCAGTAAGAGCACTAGCTCAAGAAGGAGCCAGTACCCATCCCATAGCAGCTAACATCATCTTAACAGACTTTTACGTCGATGACCTGCTCACTGGCACAGACAGTGTGGAGGAGGCACTAATAGCACTAAACGAATTACGAGAGCTCACAGCCCAAGGTGGATTTCCGTTAAGAAAATGGACATCCAACAAAATCGAAATAATAAAACATATTCCTCACGAGCAACTGGCCGATGGAAACATTCAAATCAAACTAAACGACTGCATCAAAACTCTAGGGATTTTATATAGCCCTCAAACAGACTGTTTTGAGTTTGAAATAGCCCAATTGCAGTTAACTACCAACCAGCCCACAAAACGATCATTGCTATCCGATTCATCAAAGTTATTTGACCCTGTAGGATGGCTGTCACCAACAACAATCATGGCCAAAATTATGATGCAGGAAGTATGGATGACCCGAATAAATTGGGATGACCAGTTACCAGAAAAAATACGAACCAAATGGCTTAGCTATAAGGACGAGCTAAACGAAATTTCTAACATAAAAATACCGAGATGGCTGAACACCAGAACAGAAGAACAAAAGGAATTGCACGGATTTGCTGATGCTTCAGAACAGGCGTACGCAGCAACTGTGTATTGCCGCACCATTGATACCTGCGGCAAAGTAACAACCCAGTTGGTAACTGCGAAAACACGGGTCGCCCCAATCAAAACAAAGCTATCGATCCCTCGTCTCGAACTGAAGGCAGCTGTATTGTTAGCAAAATTATTAAAACACGTCCAAAATAGCATGCAACTTCAGAACGTTAAAACATACGCATGGTCCGATTCCACTATCACTCTGTGCTGGATCAAAGGCGACCCAAACCGTTTTAAAACATTCGTAGCAAACAGAATCTCGGTCATCAAGGAGACATTACCATCGACAACATGGCAACATATTAAATCGGAAGATAACCCAGCGGACATGGCTTCACGTGGTATAACACCAAGCGAACTCATCAATAACACTTTATGGTAGCACGGGCCGCAGTTCCTAACAACAACATCATTGCACTGGGAGACAATATTGGCTAGCAACTCAGATGACGATCTACAAGAACAACAGAAACTACTGTTACCGGAACTTGAAGAGAAAGTATTGATTGCAACCATGATAAAAAATTCATTTCTCTCAGATGTATTTAACAAGATCTCATCATACAACAAGATAAGACGCATAGTTGCATACTGTTTGCGATTTACCGATAACAGCAGGCACAAAAATATCAACAAGGAGTCACTAACAGTACAAGAATTACAGCGTGTGGAAGCTTTAATATTAAGGTTAACCCAAAGGCAAGATTTCAGCCAGGATATTGAATGCATAAAAAAATCAGAAAGGCTACACAAGGACAGCAAATTAGCATCATTACACCCAGGATTCGATGACAAGGGGCTGTTACGCGCGATGGGACGTTTACAAAATTCCAATTTGCCCATTGACAGCAAGCGACCTATAATTCTCAGTAAAAACAACGTAATCACGCAAAGAATTATCGAGGAAGCCCACCAAAAGACATAGCATGGTGGCATACAATCAACTTTAGCTCTCCTGAGGAATAAGTATTGGATCATTGACGGCAGACGCGCTGTGAGACAAATTATTAATAAATGTGTAACATGCTTCCGGCACAAACAAACCAATATGGAGCAATTGATGGGCAGATTACCACCATCAAGAGTAAGGCCGGGAAGACCGTTTGCAAAAACGGGAATTGATTATGCGGGTCCTATCCAACTAAGAACTACTCAGGGTCGAGGCCACAAGTCATATAAGGGATACATCGCACTTTTTGTGTGCATGGTTATAAAGGCCATTCATATCGAGTTAGTGAGCAATCTAACAACAGAAGGATTCATCGCTGCATATAAACGTTTTATATCCAGACGAGGATTATGTACAGATATATATTCCGATAATGGAACATATTTTATCGGAGCTAACGCCAAAATCAAAAAATTCCATCAGACTACAATGTAATCACTACCAGGCGACATAGCAGCTATATTGGCCGAAGAAGGAACAAACTGGCATTTTCTACCACCTCATACTCCACACTTTGGAGGCCTATGGGAGGCGGGAATAAAATCAGTGAAATTTCACCTGAAAAGAGTAATTGGAGAAACAACTCTAACCTTTGAGGAACTATATACGGTACTCACTCAAGTCGAGGCGGTGCTCAATTCTCGACCTCTAACTCCACTCACCAACGACGCTTCGGATTTAGCAGCATTGACACCAGGTCATTTTTTAATAGGAGACTCTCTCAAAGCATTACCAACCACTGACATCGAGGAGAAAAGTCTAAGAACAAGGTGGCATCTAGTAGAGAAAATGGTGCAAGATTTCTGGAAGCGGTGGTCATCAGAATATCTACATCAACTTCATCAGAGGAACAAGTGGACAACTATTCAACCAAATTTAATGGTAAATGATCTTGTTCTATTAAAGGATGAACAACAACCGGCCACTCGATGGAAATTGCGACGGGTTCTTGACACCCATATTGGTTCAGATAATTTAGTACGAACAGCCACAGTTAAATGTAAGGATGCAACATACAAGCGGCCAATAATCAAATTATGCAAATTACCTATTGAAGAGCCATCAGAGGAACTACCACCAACACAAAAAATTCCCCTAATTACAAATAAAACTCTCAAAAATGATGTATCTAGCTCCGGTCCGAATTTTAGTGACGTTCCTAGACAACAACCAAGCCGGCGAGTCAAAACCGTAGGAAAAATGAATATGGTAGCTCATCATGGAATTATACATCCCGCCATACTTACTCCAACACAATTAAACAGAGAGCCAGCCTCCATTACCATCCCAGGACACTATCCCTACGATCTCACTCATGTGTATAAAAGCATGAAAACACGAACTAGGGTAACACAACGGAGTGTAATAATTGAAATCACATTACCGCTTGCTTTCACGTCGGACTATACACTATTGTCAGTAATGCCTCTTCCAGATATTAACCACGGTAGTACTCAGTCGTACATTTTCAAAACAACCGACTACTTGGCCGTAGATGACCGTCGAGAGCATTTCGCAACTTTAACAAAAGAAGATGTGAACCGGTGTCAATTATTCCAACCAACTCGATTCCTATGCAAACTCTCACCAATTTACAACACAATGACTAACCAAGGACAATGCGAACTAGCCCTATTGCAGCGGAAAAAGGAAGTCGATATGGCATGCAACAGGCAGACAATAAATGGAACCAACCACTGGATCAAGCTTCACACTCCGAACCAGTGGATTTACGCCATACCCAATGAAACGATAGTCGACGTTAAATGTGACTCCACTATTCAACCGCATAAGTTTCAGAGATCCGGGCTAGTCGAGATAAGCCCGGGATGTATGCTAAGGAACGCTGAGTCGTTAATCATAGCGACAGGAACAGCTCACAACAACACCAGAAATGCGTTTCATAATTCACCGATTTTGTTACACGAGGGAAATCATCTAAGAGATTTTAATGCACGAGTCCATAACAAAATGAGAGAAACTTTCCCGCCGAATCAGAGCGTACACCATATGCATCACTATGCAATGATCCATCTAATATTTTGGAGTGGCATACTAATTATGGTATCTGGGGCATAAAACGACTGTGCAGAAGAAAAACATCAACCAGTCCCAGGCCACCATCACCACTACCACCGGTAGAAACGAGCGCTGTATAATCTCACCACCAACAACCAACCCCTCTAACACCTGAAAATTATACAACCGCCCGGGAGTATGTTTAGTTCACTAAACAGGTCATTCAGGTTTATATAAAATAATATTGTAAATATCATATTACATACATTTCATACACATTTTGATTTTATATAAAAAACACAATGTATAGCCAAAATGCTGAATGTACACAAAATTAATTTAATTTAAACAACTAATTGGAGGTATGGCACGTATCCGTGAAAGATGGATGAACTCTCGGTTCAGAAATGATTTATTTGATCCCGCATCTCTTAAAATTTTGATTAATTTATTCTCTTCGTCCAGATCAGGTAAGTACAATTGAGGCTCTTCCTCATAGCTTTCAGCTTCTATTACTTCATCCTCCTGATTTTCGTTGTTGTATAGTTCCTGTGCTTGGAACTTAGCAGGTCCTGATGCTTGGAATTAATAGTTATTATTGGTTTTATTGAAATTTGTGTATTGCTTATATCGGTTCTCATTTGACGTAGTGTGCATTGGTTGGTTATGTTCGTCTTGGTGGAACCATTGGTGGTTTTGAAGCAAACCTCTAATTATTTATAAGATTTGAAGGGCCATTTCCATTCATATATCCATTTTGATTTGTGAATGGCCCGTGGTTATAAAATTGTTGTGTTGGTGGATGACTGTAGTGCGAATAATTCTTTGATTGAAGCTTGGGGGAACCACTAGGGTAATAATTCCGTGAAGGGTAATTGTTCTCTGGTTTTTTGTGGTACTGATCTCTGTGAAATTGATATTATATTTGTGGTACCTTTTATCATGTATGCCATATTTTATTCCTTCAGACAATTTGTGAATGCTTCGGCCAAACTGAGGGGCGCATTGCTCGAATCATAGATCCGAGGGGTTCTTTTAACCCTAGGAGTGTGTTAAGGCACATTTCCTCTTACAGTTCTCTCTTATGATTATTCCACTATTTTCATTCAGTTTGATGTGATTAATTATTGTGTTATGGATATCAATTATCCGAGCGAAATATTTTTTCCGGGTATCATTGCCCTGGGAGATATTATATAAATCTCTCACTAAATTTGTTTTATTCCGTTTGTCACCGTAATATGTGCGATAAGATTAGTTTTGATCGAATCCCATTCTAACGGTGTACCGTACATCGTTAAAACTTCGTTCGTTTCTCCCACTATTTTATTTCATATCGCTTGAAGAAAAATGTGGCCGTCGATATCGTTCCATAACGTGAATATTTCCTCAACATTCTCTATGAACTCATATAGGGAGTATGTGAGCTACCTTCGTAGCGCGGTAGATCTTTACATTTAACCTTTACCTTTACTAGTAACTTAACAACTAATCTTAAAATATATTTTATCTACCATGTTGACATTCGACACCGTCTGTTGCAAGTCTGCATAAAAGTGCGTTTGGATGGTGTTACTCCGCGCATAAAAAAGTAGATCCCACGTTGCGTGTTATTTCACTGTGGGGTCACGTGCAGAGTATCGTAACTTGAGCAATATTACGATAGAGTGTCCAGGAATTGAATATCAATTCAGACGCCAATATTTGAACAAGTCAATTATAGGATTTGAATTTGATTGTCGGATTTATAACATAACTGCAACAGAAAAGTTCCGCGGACCATAGATTAAGGACCACTGATCGACAAAGTTGTTTATGATCAGAAAAAGTTATTAGCAGGACAGGGTTGCAGATTTGTGTAGTATAGATCAACATAATACTGTTGGATTTTGCACAACTTTGTATTCAGTTAAAAACAATTCTATTACATAATGTCAGTAAGTTTTTCTAGTTTCAATTTTTCAGGAAAATATTCGGGCCAATTTATTCCTCTGGATCACTTTTGGGCTTATTGGATGACCAATTTAATGAATTGCTGCATGTACTATCGGCACCTGAACCAAAATATCTAGCAATGGGTGTTACTGTTTATTTACCATTTTCGGCTAAACTTGAAATTTCCGGAAAAAATTTTGGGGCCAATTTATTGGATAGTGGATTCCTTTTAAGCTAGTTTGCCGAAGAATTTAAAGAGTTATTTCATGTACTATCGGAACGTGTGCCTAAATCTCTGGCAATGGGTGTTAATGGCTAACTATAATTTTCGGCCCAACTCGAATTTTCCCGAAAAAAATTCGTGGCCAATTTATTTCTCGGGATAATGGATTTCTTGTAGGCTTGTTGGACGAGAAATTTAAAGAGTTATTTCATGATTTGTCGGAACCTGAGTCCAAATCTCTGGCAAAGGGTTTTAATGGCTATGCTATCATTTTCGGTCATACCATTTCCAGAAATAAATTTGGAGCCAGTTTATTTCTCTAGATAATAAAACCCTCTTAGAACTTGTTGAACGACGATTTTAATCAGCTATTACATGTACTATCAGGACCTTATCCAAATCTCTGGTAAGGGGTGTTAATGGCTATTTTTCATTTTTGGTTTCACTCACACTCCTTTTTCTTAGAATAAAATTCAAGGCCAATTTATTTCTCGGGATAATGGATAATATTTATGCTTGTTGGACGAGGAATTTAATAAGCTATATCATGTATTATCGGAACTTGAGTCCATATCTCGGGCAAGGGAAATGGCTATTTTTCATTTGGGGTCCCGATATTTTTAGAAAAAATTATTTAAGAGAAAAATTCAGGACCAATTTATTTATCTGGATAATGGAATCCTTTTGAATTAGTTGGGCGAAAAATTTAATGAGCTATTTCATGTACTATCGGAACTTGAGTCCAAACCTCTTGAACGGGGGCCATTGTTAATGGTCATTTATCATTTTCACATGTAAATTTTAATAAAAAAATGCATGCCATTTTGCACAACTTTACTTGCTATATAGACGTACGAATAAGCAGATATACATTTTTGTAGAAAATAAACTTTTCCTTCGAAATTAAATTTTCAATTTTTTGTAGCAAAACTTGCAGATGGCTCATGGATTTGTCCATCTACTCTTATTAAACCATCTGTATTAACATCTTCAAATTGTTATGCATCGATATCGAAGTCACTAAGGTACTCTTTCATAAAATATTTTTGTTGATCATATTTTAAGAGCTATGCTTCTGGGAATTTCAATTCATCTCGGGATAGTTTATCATAACTAGGCGATGTACAGATGTATCTAGCGTTTTATTTTTAAGATTTGTAATACATCTGATGATGATAGCTAATACATAGCTCGAATTGAAAAAGCTAAAAAACCTTGATACGTAACAACTTTAATTCCTGGATGTCCGTACGTGTCTCCAATTTATGATTTTCAAGGAATAATCATGTTCTGTTTGCTATACATATGCTTTCCATCTCCTTACGGAATATTTATGCTTTATAAGAGTTGCTCCTTGTTTCACCAAAATTTTTTGTGATGTGATACGTGATTCATTTACAAAATCACTATAAGCCCATGTGCAATCTAATTTTGTAATTAATTCCTTACCATCTGGAAATTGTAAGATCAGTTATTTTATGAAAATTGTTTATTGTTCGCAGCCATTGCAGTCCATAGGAAGTTCATTATCCCATCCGAGTGAATTCAACCATAACTTCTGAAATATGATTTGTATTTTTACTGTCAACAGTAACTCGACAACAGATTTCGATTTTATTCCTAAAACTTTAATACTTCCATCTTCAGTGTTGTAATATGAGGGTGGATCATCTTTGCTCACTATATTTGGACTAATTGGTGTTAATCGGCGTAGATTTAACACATTTTTCTAAACATCGACCATATTAGCATTCTCGATGCGGCAGCGTGTTCGTTTTTAATATTATCCGCAATTCTTTTAATGCAAGGTGTCGCTAAAAATGACCCAGGCCCAGTACCATATGTAACTGTTTGAAGTTCAAGCATAAACATTTGGTATTTCGAACAGGTTTGAGCGTTATAAAATTTGTTGGTATTTCAATTAAAGAAGATTGTATTACTGGGCCCATCTGAAGAATCTCGTTTATTGATAATTTTCGTTGATGCATCAACGAGTTGAAAATGAGTGGAACATTTTCGAAATTTCTGTTTATTTCCAAAGTACATTTTACGGAATCAATTATATTATAAATTTATAATCTGTGATGGGAAAATTGTATTGTGTAACAAGATTAAATAATATTTGGAATATAAAATACCGCGCACACGTCATATAATATATATCCGGCGGATATTTTAGAAATTTTTCAAAATTTCCAAAAATAAAATGTGTACAATGAACCACGATATCGAATAACTTAATTATTGTTTTACCTATATATAGAAGGTTTAAAATTAAAAACGCGTCATAAAAATTTGATAAACACATTAAAAATATTCATTTTGAATTAGCTTGAAGCGATTTATTTTTTGGTAAATATAAATATAAAATGTTTCTAAAATAATAAATAAATAAATAAACTGTGGTGTAAAAATTAATTATTTTCCCAATAATTCATTGGGTTAAATAATTATTTACCAACTCAACCTCAACCTCCTCAAAATTCACGAAATAAAAAATAAAAAAATTTCAAGAAGGATAAATCTCAAGAAAATGATGAAAAGTTTTTCATCTGTAACAAAATTGTTCTCATCTCTAATTTTGTAATACATAGGGATTTGTTTTTGTTATATTTTTTTTTTTAATCAGCCAATCGCGTTCATAAATAATCAAAAGTCATAAAATTTAATTAAGCAATTATCGTTGGAACGGTAAAATATTATTATTTCATCCAATTAGATAATTACCCGTTTAAATTGAATTGAAATATTTTTAATTTGTTTTGATAATAAATTAAATTATGCCTTACGTACATTTTATATACAAGCAATTGGTATTAAATTAGGATTAATCATGCGAATTGAAATAAATTTGTTATTTCTCCTCACCACCATTTCCGTGTGCTGCTGTGTCGACATAATATGTATGTATATAACTCGGTAGTTCTTATTTATAACAGTTTACGGTCGCTACTATATAGCAAATACTATTAATTAACGTTATCAGGCTTATAATCGAAATCGAGAGAAAGAACATGGATTCGAAAAAGGAAATAGCATAAAATCGGTGAATAAATGTTGTAAATTAATTATTTATGTATACATGTGAAAGTGGCGGGGGGTTAGGTATACAAGAAGTTTATCAGATTTGACATGACCAGAATCTGGACACAATTTGTATTAATTTCTAATTAAGTAATTATCATTCATTAGCTTGGTCGTTAATTCCTATATACATTGTATTTTTTTTTTCATGCCATTTGTGAATTCAAATTTGATATCATTCTGTTAGGGGACCCCTAAAAATTGTTTATTTATCACAGTGCTTAGTACTATAGTCCAGAGTTCTGAATTTAAATTAGTATATTCTTCTGGATATACCAATAGGCACTGAAATTGCTCAACTTTTGCGATGGTTAAACCCGAAACTATTGTAAATTTGAATCAAAATACAAATAATTTGGGGATGACATTTTTCCATTAAGAAATTATTTTTTGTTTAGAAAACCCTCCCTCAGCAAACATATAGCTAAACCACTGTTTCAACTCATCCAATATTTTTAATATAAACTAGGAATTTGCTGCCACCATGGCGGATTTACTATAGGTAGGATTAAACGGAATTGAGGGGGTTGCTCTTGTATCCTTTAAGGAGAATGAGAGAATATTTAACTACAGAGTCCGAGGAGTGTTGGAAATACTTGTAGTATCATTGCATTGACAACATTGAAGGAGCCAATTACCAGTCTGACTGCGTGAACTCTGTCTGGGAGGTACTGAAAACTTCGGTTGTCAGTGCTGCTCAACAGACTTTAGGTATAGTGAAAGTCAGACCCAAGAATGATTGGTTTGATGACGAGTGTCGTCTTGCAGTTGAGCAACAAAATATAGCCCATAATGAAGTGCAACAACGTCTCACAATCGCGAGGAAAAACAAGGCTGCTCTGGCGAGAAGGGCAGCTAAGCGGATTTGTAGACGGAAGAAGCGAGAATGGTGGAAGGCCGAGGTTCTGAAAGTACAACAACTCAGCAATGAGCGCAGTTCACGTAATTTCTTTAAACGAATTACTGGATTGCACCATACTTTCAGGCCTACGTCAACCGCCATTCGGGACCAGGATGGAAACCTCTGTGTCAACATCGACGCAGTACTTGACGCATGGAGTGGACACTTTACTGACCTGCTTGATGTCCATCATGCGTCACAGACTGTTGTTGAGCCACCTCTAATACAGACTGCGGAGATTTGCACTGAGGAGCAATCCCATGAGGAATTCATTAAAGCCATGCAGAGATTGAAACGAAACCGTGCACCTGGAATGGACTGCATTGGTTCGGAGCTCTTGATATTCGGAGGGGATACTTTGTGGAACTGTCTTTTCGACCTTATTCGATTAGTATGGCGAACCGAAGTTATGCCTGACGAATGGAAAGTGACAGCGATATGCCCCATCTTCAAGAAGGAAGACCGCTTGAAGTGTGAGAATTATCGCGGTATAGTTCTCCTTTGCACAGCGTACAAGTTACTGTCATACATTGTATTGGATAGAATCACTCTTCTAGCGGAGGGTTTGGTTGGTGACTATCAAGGAGGATTTCGTCCGAATCGATCAGTCACCGATCAGGTCTTTTCGCTGCGGATGATTCTATCTAAATATTATGAGACATCCATCCCCGTACATCAGGTGTTCCTGGATTTCTGGCAGGCCTATGAATCGATCAATCGAGAGAGTTTATGGTCTGCCCTGGAATACCTAGGAATGCCAACAAAACTGGTACGACTATGTAGGATGACAGTGACGCAGTCCCAATGCTATGTTAAAGTTGAGAACAGGCTATCGACAAGTTTTGTAGTTAACTCGGGTGTTCGGCAGGGAGATGCTCTGTCCCCGATACTCTTTAATCTCATGTTGGAGTACATCTTTCGTAAAACTGAAACACCGCAGCGTAACATCTTATCGCCAGTCCAATCAGGTGCTTGCATATGCAGATGACATATGCGTGATAGAGTTTTCAGCTTCAGTTGGACTTCAGATCAATGAGTCCAAAACGAAATACCTGATCTCTGGTTTTAGGGACAATGGCACACCAGATTTTAGTAGTGGCCACCACACGTTTGAGGGAGTGAGGAGGTTCAAATATTTGGGTTCTCTTATCACTCACGATAACAGTGTGGGTGAGGATATTAAAGTGCGGCTGGCAGCTGGCAGTCGTTCTTTGTATCCTCTAAGGTCACTCCTAAAATCTAAACACTTATCAAGTGCCGTGAAGCTGAAGCTTTACAAAGCGTTGATCAGGCCCGTTGTTATGTTTGGATGTGAAAGTTGGGCGCTGACGGATGAGTACGAGAGATGGCTCCTAACATTTGAGAGCAGAGTCATGCGTGTGATTTACGGCCCAAAACGCGAAATAGATGGTACCTACCGAGCTCTGTACAATATCGAGATCAGAGATCTGATGAAGATCCCCGATATTGTACATGAAATAAGATCTCAGCGAGTACGCTGGCTCGGGCACGTTCTGCGTGCTGATCCGGAACGAATTGTGCAGCGATCTCTGAAAGGAGAGCCACCATATGGTAGGCGCAGAGGTTGTTGCAGGCGACGATGGCTCTACGGTGTAGAGAACGACTTGGCCTCTTCAGATTGTCTTAGACAGTATGAAGACCATGCTCGGGATCGAAACCGCTGGAGCCGAATCGTTGACGCAGTAAGGGAAATTTTATTCATTCCCCAGTAATAGCCTTTAAAACTGTTATAATTAATTAGTGTAAGTTGAGGCACAGTTAGTAACTTTTCGACTAATGCCTATATCTATATTTAAATATTGTTCTAACTAATTCGTCATACTTTAATTTCGTTATACGAAATCGACTAAGCGATTGAGGCACACAACATTAAGACAATTAACATTTTTCAATTATGTCCTTTAATTTATTTTGATTTTCGAATCAAAAATATTCTAGTTTTAGGAAGTGAATCTGAAAATTGAATCTTACCAAACTGTAAAAATATTTATTTAGATGGTTTGTTTGCGATCTGCCCTTAATGTTGAAAAATAATTCTATAATGGTTCCTTTTTGACAGTCTACGAAGGGAGTAGTGTCAAGTGTCATCATGGGAAAACTGAGCCAGGCACAACGTTTACAAATTGTTCAGCTTTATTACGAAAATCAGCGTTCTGTGAGTAATTTGTTGCGTGCACTTAGAAATAAATTACGAGTAATTATGAGTACGAACTATTTGCTTCCTGAAAATTATTATTATAGCCCGTGGTTTCCACAGCACTTGGTTCCAACAAGACGGCTAATTGCCACACAGCGTATGCAACGACGCACTTATTGAAAAATCATTTTGTGGTAGATGCTCCATGACCACTAAAACAAACAATGAGTACAACAAATTCAGATAATTGTACCCCAGGTGGTAACATAGCTAAGCAGCTGACAAATTCACCCTCTAACGAGGCTGGCTCAACGGATTCTTGGGTGAGCCGATCATTGTTTAAAAGCCCTTTTGGGCAACCCAACTCATTTGGACAAAAGCCCAGGGTAGTAAGATCACCACCACCATTAGCAAACTGCTTGGAAAGGGATAACGTAGAACTGCGCAATAAGATCTACGAAATAGAAAAGTTAATGTTAAATCTAAACAAAGTTACAGCGAGAAAACAAGGAGTTGCTCTAAATGTAGTAATATCTGAGAAAGAAATCACTAAGGTACAGCAAGAAAACGATACCAATGATCATATAGAGGTTATGTATGAAACAGACGAAGAAAAACTCAAGAGAGAAAAGGGATGGATTCTGAACCGTAACAAAAAAAAAAAGAAACGAAAGATGAGTAAATTACCACAGGTTTCACCTGAACTGAAACAATCAATTGAGCAGCTTCCAGCCGGAAGTTGGAATGTACAAAAGGAGGAAAAAGCTCAGGTTTCATCGAAACAGAAACAATCAAGTAAAGAACTCTCAACCGGAAGTAAGAAAATAAAACAGGGGAAAAAAGTGCCACGGCCACCTTCAGTTATAATATCTACTTGCAACAATTATCAGAGTATTAAAAACATCATGGACAGCAATAGTGGTACCTATAGAAAGTTAACAGAAGCTCTTAATGAAGAAAAGACAACATGGTATTCTTACGAAGATAAGCAGACCAGGCAAACCAAAGCCATTGTTAAGAAACTACAGGCTTCATACAAACCAGAATAGATAAAAGAGTATCTTTTGGAGAAACGATATAAAATTAACGAAGTTACACAGCTGTTAAAAAGAGGTGAAAAAACACCTCTTCGATTATATATGTTATCTTTTGAAAGAACAGAAGACCCCACCAAAATATGTCAACTGTAGGGAGAGGCACATCCAGCTAACTACAGAGGTTGCATTGTTATAAAAGAGCATGCCAGAAATCAACTCAGCCTCAACAAGAATATCCACAAAGTTAAGGCCTTCCCAAACGTTAAACAAGGTATCAAAAACTATTGGAAGTTGGTGAAGACAACATAGTTCTGTTTCAGTTAATGATTTCAATAATAACCAAACTAATAAAATTCTACAAGATATTCGTAATAGAATTAGTTCACAAGAAGAGAAGCACGAAAGAGCCCTCATAACAATCTTGCAAAGGCTCACCCTACTCGAAAAAAGTCGAACAATATCAGAGTTAGCCTCTCTTTGCTAATTGAACTTTGCTAATTTTAATAATAATAATGCATGAGGCGGCAGTGCCGTGATTATAAAAAAAGATATTAAATACGATCTCCAATAAAAACTTGAAAGTGATGAAATACAAGCAATTAGCGTTAGCATTACTATCCGAAACCACAAAGTAGTGGTAGCCGATATAACCTAAAAAATTACTAGTTATAGAGAAGAGAACTACCCGAAGGAAATGGCAACGTACACGAGACCCAGCCGTGAAAAATAGATTAAAAAATTTAACACAACGAATACGCAGAGAAATACGGGAATTTAAAAAAAAACAATAAATTCATACCTATACAATCTCTCACCTACGATAAAGAAAGTGATTATTCATTGTGAAAAGCAACCAAATATTTGAAAAGGCCAGTTATGCACATACCACCAATAAGAACAAATAATGGTCGCCTTGCTAAAACCAAAGAAGAAAAAGCAGAAAGTGGCAACGGCCACCTGGAAGGTTGCCAGGTTAGAAGAGGTAAAGGCGGAAGTAGATCACAGATCGGCCGTCATAATCATCGACAGAGAATCCGTGGGTGCTTTGGCAAAATCTGGAGGCCTGATCAGCTATGGATTTGGAGCGATTACGCTCAAAATTATTAAGCGCGATGAGGCTGACAGATCTGGGGCGCCTGCAGCAGGGAGGGAAACCACAGCAGGGAGGGTCCTCTCCGACATAGTTTATTAAGCATTTTTAAATCATTTAGAAATAACCGAGGGTTCGGTGTTTGTTTATTGTACCTCATAGGTGCCCTTCCTATGATGTACAATAAAACATAAATAATAGAATTTGAATAAATTAATATTTTGGCAGCTCAAAATCCCAAGGCATTTTTTCACATGAAAGTTGAACTATAACAGTTTTGAGGTGGTGGGCACTTCAAAACAATCCATAACACTCTAGACTCTAGTGACTAGTTTTATACAAATTTTATAATAAATTTACATGCAATTTTAGAAAAGGAGGTTTGTGGGACTACATATAAGTATAATCCTGGGACTAGTCCCATAATTTCAGTCTACCAAATCTATCGTTGATGTGTTCTTTCGATTATAGCGTTTCAGCATATCAGGGTTAACACTATACCGCAGACGTGTCAAAGTCTGAATTATTTTGATGTTTGTTTTCTTAGTACAGCCCATAGCTGGTCAAATAGGTTTAAAAATTGCCCGGTAGACGAGCAGAGTATTATGTATAGTTACCTGAGTTGCGCCCACTAAGCCAGTACATCTTTCTGAACTTAATGTTAAGTTCCTTCTTTTTCTTTTTCAATGTTCTTCCCACTTTAGATTAGCATTACTTATAGGTCATGCCTAAGTAATTGGTACATGGTATTTGTTTTGAGTTAACTTCTATTGGTATCCAAATTATTCTTTTATTAGTGGAGCTAATGCGTGTGAATTTCGTTTCGTTGAGCTTTATGTCCAGTTGGAAACCTCATTTGTGATTCTCTGCAGTTTGTTTGTGCCGCTTCAACATTTTTTCGAATTACCATAATTGCTGTATAGTTCGCAAGAGATGCAATAGTTCCTTCTCTAGGTGTAGGTATAGATCTCTTGTATACAACAGCTACAAAATTAGTTCCAAAAATGGTGCCTCGGGGATACACCCGCTATTTCACTTATATTTCACTGTAAAGTGTCTATAAGCTATATGTATGCAATCAATTATGCCATATACTTTGGCAAAAGCTTGCGTTTCATCTAGAAAATACTAGAACACATCTTTTTACTTTCCACTGCGCCTTCAATTTGGTTTACGATTCTGTATACTTCTTCAACAGTGGAGTGCTTTTCTCGAAAATTAAATTGATGTGGAAGAATGCAATTTTTGTCCACTATTAGTGGTTTCATTGTTTTGAGGAGGAGCTTTTCAAATAGTTCGACATCGTTGGTATATAGTAAAAAAATTGGCCTATATAATATATTTTGTCTTTAGGTGCGGTGCGGTGTACCTGGGTTAGCTTTACTTTCCATTGGAGTGGAACATATTTTAGCCGAAATATTGCGTTGACTATATGCAATAATTTTTGTATAGCTTTCTTAAGGTAAGGATTTAATTGTTTGGCCTGTGATCCAGTCATACCTCGCAGCTTGTTTGATATTAAAGTTAATTTCTATCTCCTTTTTAATTCGTGAAGCTTTACGGGTAATACTCGTATGTAGTGCTCATGAAACTTACAAATAATATCTTCAGTAGCAGTTTGTCTGGGAAAAGGTTGGAAGACTTCCTCTAAATGCTCCGTAAATATATCAGGCTTTTCTTTAGCACCTCTTTGAGTGGAGGTATATGCTTTGGTTTTTTAGTCCTTTCGTTGCTGTCCATAAGGTGTGTCTTTTGGATATCACTTAATTTGCCATGTTTTCCGTGCACTACGTTGTTCCTTAACCAAATCTTCTTTTATCGAAGTTTTTTGTATTTTGATTATTCGACGAACTAGTTCTAGTTCATTTTCCAGTTGTTGAGGAATTCTTATTGGTACGTTTAAGTGGATGTCTCCTGCCGAAATTCTGTCATTATATTCTATGTAGATGAAGTGGTCTGATATTGCTTCTGTTATAGATTACCATTAGATAACAATTATACCTACTAATGTTTTAGTGTTTTTACTGATTTAAAAACAATTCGATTGATTTAAAAAAAAATTAACAATATCTGATTTACAAATAAAAAAAATTGGAACAACTCCAAATAAAACAATTCGTATTATTGTAATGAAAGTATGTTTTCCCGCTTTCATTTCCTTTTTGTCGAAAGTGTATTGAAAATATATTATGAAACAATTCAAAAGTGTTCAATGGATAAAGTTTTGTATACAAAATAAATATTTATTCTGAAAAGCTTGGAAAAGTAAATGAAATTATTAAAATTATTAATAATAATTTGTTATACAATACCGCGTAAAATTGTACCGCGGTATTTACATATAATATTTGGTATATACTCATTGATTTAATTGCCGGTTTTCCGTTTGTTATCAAAACTCATTGTGTTATCAAAATATTTTCACTTTCTACCAACAAACTTGTTTATATTTGTATATATGTATGTACATCTATATAGTCGATAGCAGACGTTTGTATATATATAACTGTCTAACTCTTTCCACAAAACCTAATCTAAAAAATTCGAATAATGCAAACAATTTTGAGAAGTTTGTATTGTTTTTGAGAATTTAGTTCAAAAACATCATTTTAAAAGAATCGCATTTAAAACAAATAGAAAATTACAAAACGTGTAAAACTATCAGAATGGAAACTTCCAAGGAATTCTTTAGATTACAAGTTTCAGGGCATGTCGAAATTCGAATTTGATGTGGAAACCTGAAAATTTAAAAAATTATTGTTAAAGTAATTTCGGAACCAAAAACCAGATAGACCACGTAATGGTCAACAAAAAATTCCTCACTTCACTACAAGATGTCAGAACAATGAGGGGCGCTGACGTACACAGTGATCATCAACTAGTAATAGCACAATTTCAAATCAAGCCAGCAGCTGTGAAACACACAAAGACAAATAGGAGGAAATTTAACACAAACAGATTGAGAAATATTGAAACAAGACACGTCTTCAATGAAACGCTCCAACTCAATCTCCATAGAAATGAGGCCACCAGTATAGAACAAAGATGGAACCAAATTGAAGAAGCATATATCAAAGCTGCCTCGGACGTACTCGGCTACCAAGAACACAATCGGAAACCTTGGATTAGTGATGATACATGGAATAAAATTGAGGAACGCCGTCAACTTAAGTTACAAATGCACCAACATAACACGGCAGAGGTGAAACACAAATATGAAGAAATAGCGCGACAGGTAAAGAAAATGGCAAGGAATGATCGTAGACAATTTGCAGAGAACATTCTCAAGGATGCTGAAGAGGCAGCAGCAATCCAAAATATGCGAGCACTACACCAGTGTGTAAGAAAGGTCACAGGGAAAATTACAAATATACCACCTATAAAAGATGCAAATGGTCAAATCTTAACAACGGACGAAGCACAGTTAAAGAGATGGAAAGAATATTTCGAAGAAGACGTCATCGACAGCACCGAAAATCTCTGGTCGTCAATTGGCACCAATAACGAAACTAGCAACAGCCATCCACCAACGGAGCGGGAAGTTAAAAGTGTCATTGAGAAACTGAAAAACAACAAGGCTGCTGGAACAGACAACATAACCGCCGAAATATTCAAAGGAAATTCATCTACAACTGCAAGTGCACTAACACCTATAATTCAAGAAGTGTGGAATTCTGGCAAAATACCACCAAAAAGGAAAGAAGGTTTGACCATTACAATCCCCAAGAAAGGTGATCTAAGGGAAAGCAAAAAACTGGCGAGGTATCTCTCTCCTCAACACAACAATAAAGATACTCGCAACGATCATCCTTGACAGAATCTCACCTACGATCAATGCTAAATTAAGAAACGAACAAGCTGGTTTTAGACCAGGAAGAAGTTACACTGATCATATCAACTCAATCCGTATCATTACTGAGCAATCTAACGAATTGAATTCACCACTGTACCTGCTATTCGTCGATTTCGAACGCGCATTTGATACGATAAATAGGAACGCAATATGGCAGACACTTTATGAAATGGGCATCCCAAAGAAATTAATAGAACTCATACAAGAAATGTATCGGGATGCTGGAAACCGAGTTCAATATAAAGGAAAGCAAAGTTAAACATACTATAACAACCAAGGAGTAAGGCAAGGATGCGTACTCTCACCAACGCTGTTCCTGATCGTACTGGATGGTGTAATGCGGAAATTAGACACTACATCCCCTAACGGCATACAATGGGGATTAACAGGTAGACTCAATGATCTGGACTATGCAGACGACATATGCCTGCTCACACACAAACACTCAGACATGCAACAGAAAGTATAACAGCTATCAGATTTAGCTAACAAAGTTGGTCTCAAAATTAACATCAGGAAAACCAAGATAATGAGATTCAACACGAATATAACCACACCGATCCACATCAATGAAATACAAATCGAAGATGTAAACGAATTCGTATACCTTGGATGTACAGTAGCAAAAACAGATGGGACAGAGGAAGACATAAACAAACGCATAAATAAGGCCAGACATACATTCAACATGCTACATAAAGTCTGGAATACCTCCGTCCTATCACGCAAGACCAAGATACGAATGTTCAACTAGTGTGTGAAATCGGTACTACTGTATGGGTGTGAAACATGGAAACACACAGAAAAAATCAGAAAGAAGCTACAAGTATTCGTAAACAAATGCCTTCGACGACTACTGAAACGCTTCTGGCCTAACGTGATAAGTAATATCGTCCTGCATAGAAAAACAAACCAGTCAGACATTGCGACAGAAATTAAGAGACGAAAGTGGAGATGGATTGGCCACACACTGCTGAAATCACCAAGTGGTATAACGAGGATGTCATTGGACTGGAACCCGCAAGGGAAAAGAAAAATCGGAAGACCAGCCATGACATGGAGGAGAACGATTCTAGCTGAAGCGAAACAACTCGGTAATTCATGGGAGGAAATAAAAGCTGTAGCCCCCAACAGAGTAAGATGGAAAAGCCTAGTAGACGCCCTATGCTCCTAAATTGGAGATTAAGAAAAAAAAAAAAAAAATCGGAAATTTGGTAATCAAGTGAATTTTAAATATTTACGAATTTCGATTAGAATTTTATTTATAAAAACTGTTACGTTTCATTATTTTAAGATTTCGTATTGCAATTACTTACAATATTTTAGAATAGAATTAAGAACCATAAAAAATGATAAAGCTGATAAAGCATCGAAAGTTCAAAATTGGAGGTAGAACTGATAATACTGGTGTGTGTATTATTTTAGCTAATTGTAGCTAATTTTTATTTTCCTAATGGACCAGCATAGACACAAAAATTGATCCTCTTCACTCGTTGAGCCATCCTAAACTTACCAAGAAGCGTTCAAAGCCCCTGACTTCGATCTTACTAAGATCCGTTAAGTCATGGGAAGTTCCCATAAATTTTATTCTGCTGAACGCTAGACTAAAACAGGTGCAGAGCAGATGGAGCACAGTTTCCTGCTCCTCCTCATCAACGCCCCGATGAGATAAAGTCCCGTAATAGCTCCCACGACCATACCAATTTGGAAAAGACGGTAAGCTCATAGGCCTAAAGTCTTTGTGATAGCAATGAGAGCTTTGTCATTTTATTTCATTTTATTCTACTGAATCATAATATATGTCAATAATGCAGATTTCATCTACTGAAATTTTTCTGCTAACATCAGTAATATTGATAAGGTATACGGTTTTTTGTTGAATACAACAAAAAGAGTTTGGGTTTTTGTGTCCAAACCGAAGAATTAAGCTGGCTAATTTATTTGGTTTGGTGCGGAACGCATTGGCTATTTGACTATCATTTCTGCTACTCATAACCACTGATCAGTAAGATTTCGCCTTTAAAAAAAAATATTTTTGTTTTCTTCGGTTATATGCAATTCGGTCTGATGAAAGCAAACCGTTGTCAACATTTTTATTATTATTAGTGTTTTGAGCGTCTAATATTTCAACTAAATAGAACGTTCCAACTTTTTAGAAAATTCGAAATAATTTCAATTAGTTTTTAATTAATTTAATTAAACAACAACAAAAAATTAAATCAATTTTTTTTTCAAAAAATTGTAATCCGATTTGTATAAATGTAAAATAACAAACAAAAATTGATCACGTTTAATGAAATCCATTTAAATGAATAATTTTAATTAGTTTAACAAAATAGGAACAATATACCATTATAAAATAACAATCAATTAAAAAAATAATGCTATTAAAACCTCTTCCACTATAGTGTATATTTGTACTTTTGTGGTGCATGTGGCAAATCTCCCATAATAATCACATTTCCTATATATACACGAACGATATTCACGTTAATGGTTTGTTATTTTTATTATGGATATGGGAGTTTGTATATTACTAATGCTTAATATTTAGGTATCAAAGTGACAAGGGAGTTTGTATGTATATATTGATCAATATATCGTTAGACCCATATCAAATTGAAATTGTTGTATTGATTTTTAGAGTACAAAATTAAAACAATTACCCTTCCAAATACATATTTTTTGTTCACCGCGTCAATACACATAAATTACAAAAACAAATAATATTCTAATGAAGCTCTCATCAAACATATATTAGTTTAATGCTTTTGTTGAAAATCAATATTCAATTTTATTTTCCGGTGTGATTTATTGCTATATAGAAATATAGACCAATCAAATAAATTATAGTATTTTCAACAACAACAAAAAATTCTATTTTCAGCAATACATAATTAGTGAAATTTTATGTAAAATTTAGAAATTCGAGCAACAAAAATAAAAATTAAAAAACACTTCCGTTAAATCTAATCATTCCGAGAGTAAAAAATAACACATGCTTCCCGCAATTTATATAATTTTTATTCATTTTTTTTTTTTTTTGCTTGCTACAATATTTAATTGTGCCATAAAAATTTAAACGATGTTTTTGTTTTGCTTAAGTAAAAAATATTTCAGAAATTTTTATTAATGCAAAATTAAAGATATATATATTTATTTTTTAAATTATGTAGATACTTATAATTTAAATATAAATACGAAATATTATACCAAAGAGATTTACTTCGCTTTACACAAGTGAACGAGATTTTATTTTTTATGATTGTTAAATTTTTTGCTTATTTCTCGACGAAATCCAGACCATAAAATTCATTCGACTGCGGGATTATTTTAATGGTGTTAATGATTTTATGTATATATGGGTTGAAATTATGTACATAAATCAAAGGTGTTCCGTATCGTAAATGATGACATTTGTTCAGATGAATTGATAACACAGAGAAAAAAGTGACCCGAAAATCAATATAATTTTCCTCTTAAATATAAAAATGTGTAAATGCGTTAAATCCTTATATTAAAACCTTTTAATATGAATATGTCTCCTCTAAATTTGAACCTTATTTTCTTTTATTTTTTAATATGATCAGCATTTAGATTTAAAATTACAATACTTTTAAAATTCTCCCTTGATTGGAAAGTTCGTTTGTTTTAAATATTAATAATTTTATTTTCTATGCACACCATATTTAATTTAATTTTATTCATTTTTGTTTTTTCGTTTACTTCGAAGTAGAGGAAAAGAGATATGTGCAGTATTAAAATGAGACGAATGCATTTAAATTCCTTTTTTGTTACAATAAATTGCTTTGTTCGCTCATTCGAGATCGATGTGCGGCATTGAATTTATCTAAATAGTTATGTGCGTTTAATATACATCAAAAATATTAGAAACAATCTAACTAATATAAACGTGAAACAGTTAAATAATAATATTTAGTGAATAGTGATACACAATAATTAATACGCCTATTGTGCATAAAAATAAAACGAGGGAGGAAAATAATGAGGTGGTTGAAATAGAGAACTATTCTTTCATTTGCGTCACAGACGAAACAGATCAAATTAGTGAATTGCTTCGAATCTGGGAGCTGTCGGAATTAACAATTAGTGCCATCAAATTATACGGCATTACAAAAATAAGCCATTTAGAGGCATTAGAATTTGAAAACATCCATACAATATTTGAAAATCAATCAACGACATTTTTTGGTGATCAATTAGGTAGGTCGATTTTTATTTTAAATTGTTAATTATAACCAGAGCCACCTATATATACAGAGCCGTGAGGATCAGCCATGTTTTTTGTTGAGCTTTTTCTAGAGGAACTACTTTTTGCATTATCCCATAAGAATCAATGTAAAAATGTCCATTTTCGAATTACTTTTCATCAATGAAAAGTTAAATCTTTCATTTCGAAAACATGGCAGAGAAACCGAGCACCACAAAGCAAAAGAATTTTTAATTACCTCTGCAATAAGCTTAAGCAAAGAATTAGAGAACTAAAAAATGAATCGGTCACCCGTTATCTTCGTAGTCTTACAGATACTAAAGAAACAGAGTATTCTCTATGGAAAGCTACAAAAGCATTAAAAAAACCAAATTATCAAATACCGCCAATAAAAAATGATGAGGGAAATTGGGTAACAAGTGCCAAACAGAAAGCAGCACTATTCGCATCTCATCTTGAAGAAACGTTCCAACCATATGCTAGACAATCAGCGGATGAAAATATAATACCAGTGCACAAGGAGGATTGTAGGAAAATACCACCTGTAACTCTACGAGAGTTGAAAAATGAAATTAGTCATAACATAAATACGAAAAAATCTCCTGGCTATGATTTAATTACAGGTGAAATAGTGAAGGCACTTCCTGAGAAAGGGGTGCGAAAACTTCTTCATATAATCAACGCTTCATTTCGACTGAAATATGTACCTCTGCAATGGAAAGTAGCAGAAATAATTATGATACCAAAGCCGAAAAAACCATCTAATAATAAAAAGTCATATAGGCCAATTTCTCTGCTTCCAGTACTTTCGAAAATTTTTGAGAAACTGTTATACAAAAGGATGAAACCTATAATACTTGAGAGAAAGCTAATACCACCACATCAGTTCGGATTTAGAGAAAACCACTCCACCATAGAGCAAATTCACAGGATTACAAGTATTATTGAAGATGCACTTGAAAATAAGAAAATATGCTCAACAATATTTCTGGATGTAGCACAGGCCTTCGATAAAGTATGGTATCCTGGATTGGAATATAAACTGCATCGAGATTTGCCAAAAGAATACTTTCAGATATTGAAATCTTACATTGATAACAGATATTTTCGCGTTAGATGTGAAGAAAAATTTTCCGAGCTAAAGAGGGTATCTGCAGGGGTTACCCAAGGTAGCGTGCTAGGGCCAGTGTTATATTTACTTTACACAATTGATTTACCAAACACAAGCGGCACAACAATAGCAACATTTGCGGACGATACAGCAATTTTAGCTACTGGTTATAAAGTAGACGAAGCAACCAGAAAACTGCAACGGGCTACGAACCAACTTAGTAACTGCACCAAAAAATGGCGCATTAAGCTAAATGAAGAAAAATCAACGCACGTTAACTTCACCAATCAAATAGTTAACTGGATACCAATAGAACTAAATTCCAAACAAGTTCCCTATGCTAACACAGCCAAGTATCTTGGCATGACTCTCGATGCTAAGTTAAAATGGAAAGAGCACATTAAAAAGAAAAAGAAGGAACTACACATTAAATATAGAAATATGTATTGGCTAATTGGAAGGTATTCAGAGCTGTCAATACCTAATAAGTTGCTACTATACCAACAAGTTTTAAAACCTATATGGACTTATGGTATTCAGCTTTGGGGCTGTACTAAGAAAACCAATATTAAAATAATACAAGCTTTTCAAAATAAAGTGTTACGTGGAATAGTGAACGCTCCTTGGTACATAAGAAACGATAACCTACATAGGGACCTCCGGATGGAAAGAAATAACAATAAGAAAATGTTGAGTTACGTGGTATGCTGAGTAACACAAATGGAGTACGAAGGCTCCAAAGAAAGAAACCACTGGAATTGGGAAGACTACAATAGGGTGGCCAACTTTTTAGAGACTAACTAATGGGTTATATCTCTGCAAATTGAACATAAGAAAGATAGAGAAATTACTAGATGATATATGTAATCAGTTGTAATATTTAAAACAATAAAAAAAAAAAAAATTTCGATAAACACTTTTTGGAATTGATTCTATATTCAAGCAGCACATATCTGAAAGTCAGAACCTTAAACCTTTTATTAATTTAATAAACATTAAATCAAAATTAAATATGAATTTATCATATTTATGTAAACATGAATTTATTTGAATGTGTAGGTAAAATAAATAAATAAAACATATTATATTGTCATCCTTTCGATCGATGATTTTGTATCTTTTTTAAGAATTAAATCTCACATTTTTTTTTTAATTTCGCTTTTTCTATTGCGATCGCAGCATGCTCGTATAAATCATTATTCTATTTCCTTTTATACATTTGAAAATGTATCACCACATATTTCTATTTCATTACCTTGTAGCGAAATCGGAAAAGGGATAGAGTGCAAAATTATTCCAATAGGCTGAGATCGCAATAGAAAAAAATCAAAATTGAATTCACGAAATAGCGTAAAATTTAAAAAGAGAACATAAACATCGATCGATAGAAAAAAAATTGTGATATTGACAACTTACAACATGTCATAGGGAGTTCCAATAACAGCTGCCCAATTTATTTAGAATAATTATGCACAAATAATTATGCACAAATGCGTAACAAAACTTTACCAAAATAAAATAGAACCGTGCCAGAAGAACTGTGATAGTCATGGTGTTCCATTTATAATCTAAAATCCAAAATTTACGTTGAAATTGAAGTGAAATTAGTTTGAGATTTATTCAAACAAAATCATGCAGCTTTTATTGAAATACCCTTTAAGTATTTTATTTTATTCACAAAAATATAATTCAAAAGGAAACACAACCACATTTTTACTGTTTTCTCTTTTCGTCGTGCAGTTTAATTTTTATTGCGTTGGTATTTGTGTGTATTTACGTATATCAATTCAATGTAGAAATGTTTTTTTTCTATAAATTTTATTAATAAATATATCAAAAATTGAACAACTTCTTTGATCAAGCTTTGAATCAATTATAAAATGATAATTGTAGATTCTATTTCAATGTTAAAATACTTAATCCATCGACATTTTCATTGAAAAATATCGCACCGAAAAAAATTTAATTTTTCATATGTTTTGTATGGAAAAAATGTTTTTTTCGTCAATTTTAGTTCCTCTAGAAAAAGCTCAATTTTTAACCTTAGGGCTCTGTATATATAGGTGGCTCTGATTCTACACGACTTATTTTTAATTATTTCACATGTTAAATTTTTATTAACCAAAAGCTCTCCGACTTGTACAGCAGCCACATCAATTCTTTCAATTAGATTTTCCAAAAATAATATTTCCGACTAATATACCATGCTTTTGAAAAGCCATGCCCTCTTATTGCCAACCAGAAGAAGCGTAACAAACCCTTCTGGTGTTCTGAACTTAAACAGTTAAAGAAGAGTGTGCGTAAAATTAAAAATAAAGCCAAAAAAACGAATCTCATTTCGGATTGGAATCGATTTTTATTAGCTCAAAAGGCTTATAAAAAAAGCTTAAGATCCGCGCACAGGACTGCGTGGAGAAACTTTTGTGAAGAAATTGACAGCTTATCTGCCGTCGCCAGACTTAACAAAACTCTGGCTAAGAATGATACGTGTAGACTTGATAATCTTCGTCTACCCTCCGGTAAACTAACCTCGTGTAGGCGAGAAGTTGGTGAGCTACTAATGTCTGTCCACTTTCCTGGGTGTGACATTGTTGATTCGGATGTGGATGACTCCGAGCCAACGGTCATTTTTATCGGCACGCCGGATTGGAACTTGGCCCGTATTCTGATCACCACTGATGTCCTACACTGGAGTGTTTTCTCGTTTGCACCTTTCAAATCGAGCGGTCCGGACGGAGTTTTCCCTGCTGAATTACAGCATGGTTTTCTACACATCAGCAATTACCTACTCAATCTGTTCCAGGCCTGCGTTGCTTTTAGCACGGTACCGCGCGCTTGGACCAGGAGTAGAGTAGTATTCATACCTAAAGCTGGCAAGTCGGATTATACCGACCCTAAGGCTTTTAGGCCCATTAGTCTGACCTCCACTTTTCTAAAAGCTTTAGAGAGGATCATCGACAGATTTATTAGAGACAATTATTTAACTATCTCCCCTCTCAGTAACATGCAACATGCTTACAGAGCTGGCAAGTCCTGCGAAACTGCTCTACATGAACTCGTAACTAGGATTGAAAGATCACTTAAATACAAAGAGTTTCTAGTAGGTACCTTCCTGGACATTGCGGGAGCTTTTGATAGCACTTCGTTTTCCACGATCACAAGTGCTTGTACCAATTTTAATATTGACCAAACCATTGTCAAATTCATCGATTCCATGCTTAAGTCTCGGATAATTGAGATGGAGCTGGATGGCTCAACAGTGTCCGTCAAAGTAGCCAAGGGCTGCCCGCAAGGAGGGGTTCTCTCACCCTTGCTGTGGCTCATGGTTATCGATGAACTACTTGTTAAATTGCAGCGATCTGGGTTTTTCGTGCAAAGCTACGCGGATGATCTTGTTTTGACAGTTTCTGGTAAATATCTGAACGTCTTATCTGATCTGACGCAGAACGCCCTTAATATGGTAGAAGCTTGGTGTCTTGAAAAGGGGCTGTACGTCAATCCCTCTAAGACTGATCTGGTCCTCTTTACGAGGCGCAGAGACATAGTTAATTTGTCTGTTCCCACTCTCTTTGGTAGAGCGATCACAAGGACAGAGCAAGTTAAACACCTAGGTGTCATTCTAGATGGTAAACTCTCCTGGAAGTTCCACCTTGATTATAAGCTGCAAAAGGCCATTGCTATTTTTTGGCAATGCAGAAGGGCCTTTGGCAATTCTTGGGGTCTGACCCCCAAAATGATGTGTTTCATCTATAAATCACTGGTTTTACCCTTACTGTCATATGCTTCAGTTGTTTGGTGGCCGGTTGTGGAACTGACGTCTTCGGTAGCAAGACTGGAGGGATTGCAGAGGACAGCTTGTAGGGCCCTAACCGGGGCTATGTCATCTGCTCCACTTCTTGCTATGGAGTCTATTCTACATATGCCCGAATTGCAGTCCCACATTCTGGGTACAGCGTGTTCTGCTGCTTATCGACTTAAGTGCATTGGAGCTTGGAATGTGTTCGGGACTTGTACGGGGCATAGACAGATTCTCAATAAGTATAAATCACTTATTCCGGAGCTGGACATGGTGAATGACAGGCTTCTGCCTGAATTTAACTTTAGCAACCCATTCTCCGTAGTTTTTCTTTCGAGAGAATGGTGGCTATCTCAGGATTTCTCTAGACAGTTGTCGGAGTCGATAGTTTTTTTTGCGGATGGCTCTCGTTCGGAAGTCAGTGCAGGGTTTGGATTTTACTGTCCTAAATATGAGCTAAGATGCTCGGGTAGTCTGGGCTAACACTGCACGGTTTTTCAAGCTGAATTAACTGCACTTACCCATTGTGCAATTGAAGCGTTGAAATTTAGCGTTTTAGGGAGGGATATTACTATTTGCTCAGATAGTAAAGCCGTGCTTAATACCCTCATTAATCCTTTAACTAAGTCCAAACTAGTCAAAGATTGCAAGCACTACATTAATCTCCTTTGCTCTAACACGAGAGTAAGGATCATGTGGGTGCCTGCTCATTGTGGCGTTGAGGGAAATGAGGTTGCTGACTTGCTAGCGAAATCTGGCTCGCAAAGTAATTTTGTTGGCCCCGAACCAGCAATTCCTCTATCCTTCAACGGTGGTAAAGACGCTATTAAGAAGTTCGCTCTACTTGAGCTGGGACGGAAGTGGCGTTCTACTCCTAGTTGTCGTAAGGCAAAACATTTCATTACTGAACCCATTCCGAGGTTCACTAATTACGCATTATCCCTAAAAAAGAACCAACTCAGAACTCTGGTCGCACTTATCACTGGCCATGGACCAGGTTCATGGTTCATCTTCAACGCATGGGACTAGCACAGGACGCTCTTTGTGACGACTGCCTAGAGGATGTGGACGACTGCATACACTACCTCTGCAGCTGTCCCGCCTTTGTCGGAGCTAGATCCCAAGTGTTCTCTTCCGGATCGTTGAACGTAGATCAGTTAGTTTCCATTCCTTGGTTCAAACTTTTACAGTTTGCTAAGATTGCAGTACGCTCTTGCGAATTAGGATAGATCCTCTTGGTTTGCACCATGGGCCCATTGTGGCATTGAGTGCGGGACCTCAGCAGGTTCCAACCGTTTTAATAAAAAAAAAAAAAAACAAAAAATACCAAAAAATAAATCTCTTAAATTTATCCCTGGATTTTTTTCAAATACCTATGACAACACAGACTTGTTTAAAATACATATATGATTTATACAGTTGGTTCATACCAGGATTTATTTACAAGTATAGTATCGTAGACTTTTTCGCGAACAAAACAATATACAGTTGGTTCCAAAATACTAATCCCAGACTTTTTAATATGTAAAATGTATTTGGTGGAAAATAAATTCTTCTGCCCAAGTCGTTAGAAGGACGGCTATTTTCTTTTGCGATTAAGTTAAGGACACTGTAAGCTACCATTACGCCAATTTTGGGACCTTGTTGGCCACCACTGTGCTAGAGTTGATATTTATTTGAACTTTGGAGTTTCCGCAATATAAATAAATGTGGGACCATTGCCAACTTTTCTAAGAAAAGTAGAACCGAAAAAAAAATCTGGCCAAGATTTTGTAGGATCAGCTTTTTCCTCATACTGATTGAGTTTGAGACCTGGTTGGCCACCACCAGGGATGGGCGAGGTAGATTACGCCGTATATTCTAAGCGGTTGTCAAAAAAAATGTTGTATTTTGTAAAAAAACCACAAACCATACTATAACTATATATAACCACATACTATACCATAACTATGGAAATATATGTTGAAATAAAACAACCAAAAGGTTTAATTAAAGAAAGTTTGTTCTAAACATTCGGATTGGTCTAAATTTCAAATTTTATTATATCGGATAATTAAGTCAAGCACATGTTGATGCTTCCCATGAGATTCTACGCAATTTCTGATGTGACTTTGCCAGCAATATTAATTGTTCCATTTAGAACGCATATTTTCGCCATTCTCCTTCTTCATCTATATAAAGTGTATTTTTTTTGTGGGGAATAAAAAATTATTTTTGTATCATATTGTGAAATATGGCCAACTGGAATGAAACTAGTCTATTTCTGTAAAAGTTAATTTAAGGTAAATATAAAAAAAAATTTTTTTGAATTGAAGACAAACCTCTAATTTGACAAATTTTCACAAAGCGGTCATATTTTGTTACATTTAGCGAATGAATATTTTTTTTGTAAGTGAAGATATTTAATCTTAATCAAGTGAAAGCCACATTCCAAAACTATTCTAATTCATATTCTAAAACTTATCTCGATAATCATGTTAGAATTTTTATTTCAACCGAACATGTCGAATTACATCATACTCGGTTAACAAATAATCTCAAAATTCATTTTTAAAACCTGTTTTTATCGAACAGACGAGAAATGGGCTAGCTCTATTCTAGCCATATACCAGACATTATGCATTCAAAAATATTTAAGCCCAGTTTTTTCAAATCAAAAATCACTTAAAATCTAACATGTCGAGTTATAATCGGTCAATGATTAGCCTATAGTTCCGTTCAAGTTGGTTATTTTTCATACCTTTAAAATCTCATTTATATAAGTTGAAGTACTTATATTTACCAGGAGCGCATTGTCACTATCCAGTTTCAAATCCAATTTTATGTATACGATACGTCTTTCATCACAATTCATTCACTAAATTTTGTCGAAACTGGGTCATAGAGCAGTCTGGCACGTTTAGCGGACAAACTTGTAATATATAGTTTGTTTATTTATCGACACCAAAAACTCGGTTATATATTTATTATTATAAGTGATACTTTTTTTGTATTTTTATTTTATAATTTATAATTAATTATTACAAAAATTAATTTATATAATTTATTGTTTAAAATATTCAATTTTTACCAAATGTTTTATTTAAAACTTAAAACCAACTGCCTGTTCTCATTATAAATTTGAGCTTTTATACATATATAAATTCCCAATGTTTTATAAATTCCCAATGTTTTTTATTGTTTTTTTCTATTCGAATTTCGAACATGAAATCCCAAAATGTAGTGCATTCCTACACCACACCTCACCCCCCAAGAAAAGAAAACGTAGTTTTCTTTTTAATAAACTATGCTAATAATATTATATAATGCAATAAAAAATATAATTTAGTTTAAAAATATATAAAAATTCTTATTTTAGAAAAATGATTAAATATTTTTTTTTTTTTATTTTTTTGTTTTTGTTTTTGTTTTAGGTAATATACCTTATATAATTAAATTTTTTAAATTTTATTTGTATAATTTCACATACATTTTTTATTATATTTATTTATTTATTTTATTCTTATACAATGTTATTAAATTTTTTAATTGTTTATAATTATATAAAATAGGAAAAAAAACTAATTGTAATAATTCATATATTAATTAATATTCATAATTATAATTTATAATTTTAGTATACCAAAAAATTAATAAAGAAAGGCTTATATTAATTTTAACCCTATGCACACTTTATAAATACATAATAAATTTAATTTTTCCATTCATTTGTATTTTAATCTATTTCATTCAACATCCACGTCAGTACTATGAAAATGTTTCAATCTATTGTTATGTACTATTTTATGTTTATTTTTTATTTGAATTTGCGTATTTTCATCAGATATTATTTTTGTTACTAGATATGGGCCTAACCAAAGTTGTTCGATCTTGCTGTTATTCATTTCATTTTTTAAAAGCACTTCATCTCCTACTTCAAAATTTTCGTAATGAATGTTTCGATCGTAACGAAGTTTAGATTTTTGTTTGTTTTCATTTAAAATATTTCGAGCTACATTCCATGAAGTTTGTAATCTATTTTTTAGTTCTTTGGAGTAGTCTTCATAATTATAAATTTTATCAGGTTCTTTTAACAATGAGTTTCGAATTGCTGGCTTAATGCCGAATAATAATTCGAATGGCATAAATTTTGTTAAAGTATGCGGAGTGGTATTATAGGCAAACATTGCATATGGAATCCATTGATCCCAGTTTAAAGGGTCGGCTTGTGCATAATTACGTAGATATTCTCCTAAAGTTTTGTGGGACCTTTCTAGTGCACCGTTACTTTGAGGATGATACGCCGTACAGTTAATTTTTTTTATTTTTAGGATATTACATATTTGTTTAAACATATGACTCATAAAATTTTGTCCTTGATCTGTTAATATGGATATAGGACATCCAAATAAACAAATAAAATTTTCCACAAATGCCTTAGCAACCGTTGTGGTTTCTTGGTTCGGAATAGGGATTGCTGATGAAAATTTTGTCAAGTCATCTTGAAGAGTTAGTATAAATTTATTATTTTTGTGAGATGATAGTAATGGACCAACAATATCTAATGATATTCTCTCGAATGGTTTGATTGATGTTGACGTTATCTTCATAGGCATTTTTTGTATAAGTCCATGTTTATTATGTTGGCACTTCTCACATGTTTTTATAAAGTTTGAAATTCGACTTAGCATTTTAGGAAATCTATAATAGCATTTCATTCTATTGAAAGTTCTAACTATTCCCTGATGACCACCTAAAGAATTTATGTGAAATTCTTTGATGATTTGAGAGATTTCATCTTCATTATTTAGAGTTATTATTTCTTGATCTGAATTATTTTGACTGTTTATTGAGTTTGAATTTGAAGAAATTGGTTCTGGATTTTGATTCGTATGGTTTAAAATTAAATTTGAATTAATAGAGATTTCTTTAGAATTGTTGATTAAAGATTGATTTTTTGACTCCGACCAATCGGGATTATTAATTTCATTACAATTTTGATTAGAATTATAAGTTTTTGGAATTTTTTCTAGATTTAGTTTACTTTGAGCACGAGTTACAATATTAACATTTATGTCACTGGGTATTTCAATTCGTGAAAGTGTATCAGCATGGATAATTTGTTTTCCTGGTTTATATTGAATTTTAAAATCAAATTCTTCTAGTTGAATACGCCATCTGATTAGAATTGAATTAGGATTAGGAGTTGAAAATAAATAGGTTAGTGGTTTATGATCTGTAATAATAATAAATTTACGTCCATAAACGTAAGGTCGGAAACGATTAACGATTGCCCATTTTATTGCTAATAGTTCACGTTTTATCGTGGGATAGTTACGCTCAGATTTATTTAAGATGCGACTCGCAAAAGCGATTGGAAGATCTTCTGAGTTTGTAATCTGAGATAAAACAGCACCTTTAGCTACGTTTGATGCATCGGTTGTTATATAAAATGTTTTTGAAAAATCGGGGAATTGTAAAATTGGTGAACTAGTCAGAAGTGTTTTTAAAATATTAAATGATTCATCTGCAAAAGCATTCCACTGAAATGTTTTTGGTTTTCCTCTTTTAAGAGCGATTAAAGGTTCGATTATATCAGCATAATTTTTTATAAATGACCTGTAGTAACCTGTAAGTCCGATAAAAGATTCTAGAGTGGAATTGTTTATTGGCTTAGGAAATTTTAAAATTGAATCAATTAGCTTTGGATCTGGTTTTATCCCTTCACTTGTAATTAAGTGACCTAAATATTTAATTTTGCGCCGTAAAAAATTACATTTAGTAGGTTGTAGTTTTAAATTAAATTTGCGAAAACATTGAAGAACTTCGATTAATTTTTGGTTATGATCTGTTAAATCGTATCCATAGATAACGACATCATCTAAATACACAAAACATTTAAAACAATTTAGTCGTGACAAAACGTGATTCATTAGTCTTTGAAAAGTAGCTGGTGCCCCTTTTAATCCAAAAGGCATCCTAGTAAAGTGAAAATGGCCCATGTCAGTGCTGAAGCCGGTTTTTTCTTTATCATCCGGGTCTATCATGACTTGGTGATAACCACTAGCGAGGTCTAGGGTAGTGAAATAATTTGAACTACCTAATTGTTCCAATATTTCGTTTATGTTGGGTAAGGGAAATACATTATCAATAGTTATTTCGTTTAATTTCCGAAAGTCTACAACTAGACGCCATTTTTTTTCAGTAGAATCAGACTTCTTCGGAACTATTAATAATGGGGAGTTCCACGGACTAATACTGGGTTCGATAATTGAATCATCCAGCATTTGTTGTATTTGCGAATTTATTTCCGCTTTGGTAGATTGCGGTAATCGGTATTGTTTTTTATTGATTGGTTGAGCGTTATTTAAAATAGGAATTTTATGAAAAACTGTGTAAGTTGCAGATAGTTTATCACCTCGTAAATAGAAAACATCATTGAATTCGCGATAAATGTTTCGTATTGATGTTTTTTCTTCGCTGTTTAAGTGACTTATATCAATTTCTTCATCTAATTTTCTAAGACGTTCTTCAAATGTATTTGTCCATTCTGATAGATGATATACTTCATAATTGTCTAAATTTTCTTTAGTAATAACAACATTTTTAAGTTCAACTTCGTGTTCATTATTATTAATTATACTAAAAACAGCATTGTTATTTGATGGTTTAATGATACAGTTTGCGAGGAAAACTCCAGGTGTTAATTGTTGAGAGGGGCAGAAATATTCTTGGTTATTAGTTGAATTAATAGGTAAGTTAATATACATTTCTGACCTTTGAGGAATAATAATTTTTTGAATTTGATTTGAAATAATTGGTATATTGAATTTATTGTTATTACTTATAATTTCTAAAGTTTTATTTTCATAATCAATTTTGCATTTGTAATTTTCCAAAAAATCTTTACCTATAATTCCTGAATAAGTTATGGGAAATGAATTTTGAACAATATGAAATTTTTGAAATAATTTTGTAGAATCGGATAATATAATATTAGCATGTACCAGGGCTAATGTTTCTGTAGTAATTGGGCTTATACCTTGAATAAAGATTTTTTTTTTGGGATAGCACATTGCTTCTTGACGTAAACATTCTTGTTTTATAAGGCTTATATCGGCACCTGTGTCAATCAAAAAGTTACAATTATCACTAGACCCGATATCCAAATTTAATTTTACACATCCTGGAACAGGTGAATCCCCACCAATCGAAAACATACCGGTTGTTTTAGAATTTGAATTTGAGCAATCAAGAACAATTACTCTAGCTGGGTTACGATTCATGTCTTTATCAAAATTTTTATTTGAACACGAATTTATTTTAAGTTTTGGATCCGAACAGCTGTGTTCGATTCTTCGGATCCCACTTGGTTTTCCGACGTCTGTGATTGATTGATTACTTGTATATTTGACGATGTTTGACCTTGTTGTCTAGACGCGTTGAATTTTCTTTTGTAACACTCGGAAATGTTATGTCCATCGCGTTTACAATAATTACAAGTTAAATTTGTATTGTAATTTGAGTTACGAGTATTATGATAGATTTTCGTTGGTAAACTTCGATTTGGATTTGTGTTTGGATGTTGATTATTATAGAAATATGTTTCATTATTTTGGTTAGAATTAGAGAAATGTGGTACATTATGTTGGTTATAATTATAGGAACGGAAATTTCGGTTGCTTTTTTTGAAGCAATTATCTATACGATGACCCGATTTATTACAAAATGAACAAATGATTCCACTTTGATCATTTCTACTGAAGTTCTGGAATGGTTTATGATTAATTTCTTCTTCAATAGCTTGCGCAATAGCATCATTCAAATTTTCAAAATGATGAGATTTTATTATGATTTTTAAATTATCTTTCAGTCCATCTTGGAATGAATTTAATGCAGTGGATTCATTTATTTTTTTTATGATATCAGCGCATTCTAAACCTTGCTTTGCAATACAAATATCGTTAAGTTCGTTCAACAAACTTTCAATTTTAGAAGAATAACTTTTAACAGATTCATTTTTATTTTGGACTAAGCAGACTAATTCGGCTGAAACTGCACCTTGAGATCTTCGTTTTAAAAATTTTTTTTCTAGGGCTAATTTTAAATCTTCCCACTTATCAAAATTTTTATAACGGACAACTTCATACGCTTGGTCACACAATTTTGTTTTTAAAATATTCATGAAGAACGGTTTTTCTTTTGGATCTTCAATTTGAGACCAAATAACATCTACACACGTACAAAATCTATGTATTTCCGTAATTTTTCCATCGAAAAACGGAATAATTTTAAGTGCGTAATTGATTTTTAAATCCATTTTACGTTCAGATTGATTTTTTGTTATAGCAACGTTATGTATATTAGAAAATTCGTCCGAATCTGATTCAAAATTTACCTATGGTTCACTTTCAAATAAACTATCAAAAATATTTTCTTCGTTATTATTCAAGGATAAAATAGAATTTGAAGGAGAATCCAAAAAAAAACGATCAACAACACGATTTCGGAGCTCTAATTTTTCAATTTTTTTAGACATAAAATTTATCTATTGAAAGATTTTCATTTAACACATGAGTTTTTAAATTTATTGAATGAACTAAATATGAATTTTACTGGGTAATTTAACTTTGTAAAATGTGTAATGTTTAAAATTGCCGAAAAAATAAGTATAAATAGATAATAAATATGAATATTAAATAATAAAAATTAGAAATTAACTTACAATTTAGTTTTTACAAAATTATAAATTTTTTAAAAAATTTATGAACAAAAATGATTTCGTCTATGGTGAGTTGCTGTATATTGTATTGTATCCATGTGTTGAACGATGGTATTAAGACTAAAGTTGATTGATGATGATTATTAACAGTTGAGTTACAGTTGAATTTTTATTGGTGATGATTTATGCCAAGCTGTTTTTTTATAATTGATGAGTAAGCTGATTTTGTGTCATCAATAATTTTAGCCTGGATATTTCTTCTTTTTTTTTTTTTTGTTGTTTTGTAAATTTCGGTTTTTATGATGTAACAATAAAAGTATTGTGTTAGATTTAAATTATTCAAGATGATTCTATCTCAAAATATCGTACGAGATTTTACAATTTCTTTGCGTTTCTTGAAAATTTTCACAATAGTTTGATTACACTTATTTTTTATGTATTTATTTTTAATTTTATGTAGATTAATTTAATTGTAAAATTATGATTTTGAATTTTTCAAAAGTATGAACTTCACTTATGATTTATGTTCTATGGTAATTTATCATTAAATAATTTAGTTTATACTTGCTACATACGTATATACATATTAATATATGAACATATTCAATGTTTGATTTTTACTGATTTTTATTTTTTTTTTTTTTCGTAACACTATAAGTCTTACATAAATTTATTATTTTAGTGTATTATGACGTTATTGTTATAATTTTTATTTCACTTGATTTTATTGAATTTTCACTTGAATTACATTTGATTTTTTCTTTTTTTTTCGCTGCCACCATTGTAATATATATGTAGTTTGTTTATTTATCGACACCAAAAACTCGGTTATATATTTATTATTATAAGTGATACTTTTTTTGTATTTTTATTTTATAATTTATAATTAATTATTACAAAAATTAATTTATATAATTTATTGTTTAAAATATTCAATTTTTACCAAATGTTTTATTTAAAACTTAAAACCAACTGCCTGTTCTCATTATAAATTTGAGCTTTTATATATAAATTCCCAATGTTTTATAAATTCCCAATGTTTTTTATTGTTTTTTTCTATTCGAATTTCGAACATGAAATCCCAAAATGTAGTGCATTCCTACACCACATTCTGTTTATCTGAACGATTTGATTTTTTAATAACTCATTAAATCAAAGCCTTCGTGAACTCGAATTCGTGTTACCATCAGAGATCTCCTAATTAATATTAATGTAAGTTATAATTTTTTTATCATAATTGTACAGTTTTTTTCCGATTTTGAAACCATCTTTACACTATTTTAAAACAATTTCTATCGTTGTTTTGCGTTTATCCTAAATCAATTTGGCCACCGTGGTTTAGAACTAATTCACAAAATCACTCTAGGAATTGTCTAGGCCACCACTATGCCAGCGTTGATATTATTTTGACCTTTTGAATTTTCGCATATAAATAAATGTGGCACCTTTGCCAACTTTTTCAAGAAAGCTAGAACCGAAAAAAACGTATGGGCAAGCTTTTGTAGGGTTGGCATTTTTCTCATATCGATCGAATTTGGAACCTTGTTGACAACCACTGTGCCAGCTTTGATTGTTCAGAGTGCCAGTCAATATAATACCGTCAGTCGTGGACACCCTGTAGGTATGTATGTACATGTACATTATATTTACACATTTTTTCGTGGTGAACATTTGCCAGCTTCATTCCGATTAGAGAATGTGGCGGGAATCTCTTAACTGCATGTAGGAATAACAAAAACAATTTCTATAAATCAGAGTAAAATCGTTACCACATGGCAATAGTTTGTAGTACATCGTTTTTCCTATTTATAATTAAATGAGAGCATATTTATGATCAAAATTAATGGGAAATACACAAACGCTACAAGCATACAACTTAAATTAATATAATTATAATCTAAATTAATAATTATATTCTAATTTATCACTTCGTGGCTAGGAATTACGAATAAATCATTTTTAGAAGCGAAATGTTAATTTTTCAATTAAAAGTATACTTTCCAATTTTTCTAATTTAATTATTAATTTAAGTTAATTTGTATCATTCTCCCCAATCAATTTTAATCTTAAATACCATTTAATCGGAAGTGAGAAAAAGGTTCTTGAAACGAGATCCAAGTGGCAACGCTTTAACCATTGAAAACGAATACGATTTTCATCCGTTTTATATTTACTGAAGCATCCCGTACACACTGGAATATTTTACTGCGGATTTCAAATGAAAAGTTTTCTATGATTGGATAGTGAATTCTATTTTACCACTTTTATATATATTATATTATAAAAACTGTGCTAAAGTTCCTCAAGATTACACTAATCATATGAGTCAGTTACCTTACCATACATACTTTCCGAAAATGTATAGTTGAAAATTTAATTGTAGAAAGCTAAAACAGAAACGATTACTGCAAGCCATAATTACCTCTCTTTACACCAGGGATGGACATTTACTCGTCATCTATTGTTTTCTACGTCGACGTGTCGACAATGGATACTAGGGGGGCGACAAGTTTATAGAATTGCCCCTTAATCTACATTTTTTTTTTTTTGCTGCTCAGACATTTCAAAGGTTCATTAACGAGGTAGCTAGAGAACTGGACTTCGTGTTTGGATACATTGATGATATACTTGTAGCTTCTGTTTAAAAGGCTTGTCGATTTTGATATCAATATCAGAACTTCAAAATGCTTCCATCCGAGGAAACAGTCGAAGCTATATAGGAATTTCCAGTGTACACATCCATAATAAACAAATTCAACAATTTATTGGCATGCTGAATTATATTACCATTGCTTTATACCAAAACTAGCTGAATTGTTATCGCTGATTTATGCGCATCTAGTTTTGTTAATCAGAAAGCCAAAACCTGAAAGAAATGTTGGTTGTTCAGAAAAGTGTATAATGAAGCATTTGCTTATAATAAAAGTTCGTTTGTTCAGTATTCCTATACTGTTCCATCGAACACCGCAGTTGGAGTCGGCTTGCAGCAGCTCAAAAATGGATGTATGAGACCTCTAGCATATTTCTCCAAAAAGTTACAACCATGAGCCGAAACGAAATATTCAGCATTTGACAGAGAATTACGCACGCAATATAGTTAGCGGTTAAACATTTTTGATAAGAAGAATAAGTTCACGACAAGCTCATCATTTGGATTTTATTCCGCAGGACCTTGTCGCTGACAGTCTGTACCTCGAAAAACACTAGATCTTCCGGAATTATACTTTCTGCTTCTACTCGTCTCACAACTAAAAAATTAAAAATGGATCGTTACTTTTGACCTAACATGAATAAAGACGTTAACATCTGAGCACAGTCCTAGGTCTTTCATGATAAAGATCTAAAATTCAAAGGCACTCGAAATCAGAATTAGGATAATTTAAACAGCCTTTTGATCGTTTTGAATACATTCATTTGGACATCGTTGGACCACTTCTTCTATGAAATGGATATGTATACATTTTAACAGTTGTAGATCGTTTCACTAAATGGCCAGAAGGTTACCTTATGATGTTACAAGATTTCGGAGTGGAACAACCACTAAAAATAATCCAGGCGAATTTTTTATGGAAGCACCAGATCAACCAGACTCCGCTCAGGTTATTAAACATCTTCGAAATACTACAAGGCGCATTGAAGTTCCAACTCCGCCTCAATATGCTCTGAAAAACGATATATTTATTCCAAAAACGTTGGCTAAATGAAAGTTCGTTTTTATCAGGGTCAGGGATGGGCGAGGTAGATTACGCCATGTAATCTACGCAGTTGTCGGCACGTATTTAAATCGGATGCGCCAGTTCGCGGGAAGCTTTTGTAAAAGCGTTCATCTAGAGGCATCATTTGTTTCCTTTTGACAAGTGACGCATGAATTGTTTCAAACAGTTACCGTATTTTTATTTATTCAGTATTGTTTGCCATTTCATCAATAGGAAAGACTGAGCCCGGCATAACGTCTACAAATTGTTCAGCTTTATTACGAAAATCAGCGTTCTGTGAGGAATGTATTTCGAACGCTTAGACCAAGTTACGGTTAACATGATCGGCCTGTCGAGACCACTATTTGGAATACCATCGAAAGGTTTGAATCCCAGGTTACAGTATTGGATGATACGCGACTAAATAGACGGTTTGGTGTGGTTTATGCGCCTGTGAAATTCTTCGTCCATATTTCTTCAAAAAAGAAGACGGATGGGGCTTACCTGTGAATAGTGCTCGTTATTGCGCCATGATAGCGGAATATTGGCTGCTTTAAATTGAAGCCCGACCTCTACGACATTTGGTTCCTAGAAGTCGGCGCTATTTGCCATAAGCGCGCAAAGAAATGTACTTATTGAATAATCATGTTAGCGAGCAATTAATTTCACGGTTCCGGTCGTTGAAGTGGCTATTTAGATCATATGATACATCTAGACTCTTTTTTTTGGGGCTACGCAAAGTCCAAATTTTATGTAGATAAACCAGCTAGATTTGAGGCATTGGCCAACATTACTCGTGTCATTACTCGTGCCAACATTACTCGTCATCAAAAATTGGACTTTGAGAAAGGACAAAGTTGCAAACCGGGCAACGAATGCTTAAGTCACGTTACATATATCAAAGAGATATGACTCCAAGAGGTACAATTGCCCAACAAGCTAATGCACACCTGGAGAGTGTAACAAGCAGTTTTGTACAACCAGGAGTTTCCTATGCCAACATCCTAAAAGGTACCGCCCCAAAAACTAAAGTTCATTTCAACGAAGAAGAATTGAATATTCACGCAACCATAAACAAACTGACCGAAACGATCCAAAGTTTCATGATGATGATGGAAAGACAAATGAATATGATGATGCAAAATATGAACACACTAATGCAGATTATCGTAAAAAGCCAAAAATGACGAGCCTAAAGATAGCTGTATGGAATGCGAACGGTCTTTCACAGCACAAAGCTGAGGTACAAACCTTTCTTGTCGATCAAAATATAGAAATCATGCTAATATCAAAAACACACTTTATGACACCAAACATCCAGATGGAAGAGCACACGGCGGCACTGCGGTCTTGATCAAATGAAAAATAAAGCATTATGAACTCAACAAATATGATAAAGATCACATCCAAGCAATATAATATCTGCCTAGAAGAATGGTCTGGAAACTGTGTAATATCGGCTGTTTACTGTCCACCGAAACACGCAATCAAAAAGCAGCAATTTATCGACTATTTTAATCAGTTGGGCATTAAATTTGGCAGGGGGCGACTACAATGCTAAACATCTGCAATGGGGTTCGAGAATAACAACACCTATAAAGGAAAGCAACTTTATGAAGCAATGAACGAAAAAAATCTAGATTATTTATCTTCTGGACACCTAACTTACTGGAGATCAGATAGAAATAAAATACCAGAATTAATAGATTTCTGTATAACAAAGAGAATTGCACGCACCAATGCTCAGGTAGAAGATTGCTATATGACTTATCATCCGATCACTCACCAATAATAATAACTCTGAGTACCAGAGCTTTAAAGGCAGAACCACCTCAACGTCTAACAAATAAATTAACTAATTGGGCTCTATATAGAAATATAGTCGAACAAAATTGCCAATTGGATATCCAACTTTGCACCCCGGAAGATATTGATGCGGCGGTAGATGGTTTAACACATATATTAGATATATCAGCAAAAGAGGCCACCCCTGATATTAACAACTCTGAAAAAGTTATCAAGCCATCACCTAATATACTGCAGTTAATCCAAGAAAAACGGACAATACGCCGTCTATGGCAGCAGCAAAAATCTTATATTACTAAAAGGAAAATCGAATAGGGCTATTAAAGCCCTTAAACGAGCATTGAGAGAAGAAAAAGGCTCAGGAATCCAGAGCTACCTAACTGGACTCTCGGCGACCGAGAAGACAGATTATTCACTATATGGAAGGCTACAAAACAACTAAAGCGGCCAACATTATCGAATCCACCATTTAGGCAACCAGATGGACTTTGGGCCAGACGTGACGTAGAAAAGGCTACTGCGCTCTCTGACCACTTGAAAAAAGTATTCACACCAAACGAAAAAACTAGCAACAGTGAACTATCAAAGTTCACGGAGGACTCTTCGAAACCAATTCCTTTAAAATTTAAGTGGAAAACTGTTAAAAAATACCATTAAAAATTGGATAAACCGCATGAAAGCTCCAGGACATGATTTTATTACCGGAAAAATGGTCAAAGAATTACCTGATAAATGCATAAAACTCATGACTTATCTTTAATGCGATTATGAGATGTGGCTATTTCCCTGAAAAATGGAAAATAACGCAAATTACAATGATTCCGAAGCCTGGAAAAGACGTAACACAAGTCGCATCGTACAGGCCAATAAGTATACTTCTGATGATTTCTAAACTATTTGAAAAAATGGTATTACAATATTATCTGAAGGACAGATTATACCAGACCACCAATTTGGGTTTCGAGACCAACATGGCACTGTAGAAAAGGTGCACAGAGTTGTTAACACAGTTAAATTTGCATTATAGAAGAAAAGAAATATTGTTCGGCAGTTTGCAAAGTATGGCATGAGGGCCTTATATACAAAATGTAAAACTCATCTGCCAAAACAGTTTCATGCAGTCTTTGAAGGCTACTTGTTTCAAAGAAAATATCAGGTTAAACACAATTCAGCCATTAACATCAACATTTGCAGATGACACTGCTATCATGTTTTCACACAAAAATCCTCAAACTGCATCAAGAGAATTGCAAGATCATTTATACAAAATTGAAAATTGGTACAAACTCAATGTTAACTCAACAAACTAATGTCAAATACTTGGGTTTTCATCTTCATCAAATCGCAACCACATAAAATTCTCAAAATTGTACTGGCTGATTGGAAGAAAATCAAAACTTTCCCTAGAATGCAAGGTTCTAATATACAAAATGATCCTAATTCCTATATGGACATATGGAATTCAACTGTAGGGATGTACAAGCGCATCAAATATAGATGTTTTACAACGAACGCAATTTAAAATACTTCGCTGTATTACAAATGAGCCGTGGTATATCCGATATTGCAACATCCATAGAGACCTTGGGATTGAAACGGTCAAAGATATGATCCAATCACACAGTTTGAAGTACATTTCGAAACTGGAAACTCACCCCAACGAATTAGCAAGACAACTATTAAGGCAACCGAAATATAGACGGCTTCGCAGAGTAGATCTACATAATGTATTGATAAATTTAATTTAACTTCATATTTAAGCTAACACACATTAAAACTAATTAATTATTATTTATGCATACTAATAATAAGTATTTAACATAAGTTAAGGATTTAGATAATAATTTTTTTTTAAGCTTTTGTTGTAAGCTTTGCACACTTCTTGTTACATTTCGTATAAAGAAAAATTCAAGAATAAAGCCATTGGCAGTTTATTAAATAAAAAAATATATACTCGAACCTTCCCCGTTCACTAATCCAATGCCATTCATTCTACTACCTCGCCCACCACCGTATATATATATATTTGATGTTACGCAAATCTTTTATACTTTTCAATTTAATTGAGAAACTTGGGAAATTTTTTAACAGAAGCTGAGTTGAACCAAAAATGTCTCAAAATATCTTTTGAAACTTAACTAAACTGCACTGGCACTAGAAGTTAAAAATCTGATAAGCTATTCCTGCTTATGTTCTTAAAAATAATAAAACTTCCGTTCCAGTCAATGATGCTTGATGCGATTTTCTAGGCGCGCCACAATATTGTCCACTGACCATACAAGTTTTAAGTTTAAGTCAGTACATCAATAACGTTTAAATAAAAAATTTCCCTGCAAACCAGTAAAGCCTCGGTTTTACATTATGTTTATTAATTAAAAATGATAAAATAAAAATAAATTATACGTGTGCAATTAACCTAAATAATTTTAATGATTACAAGAAAACAAAATGCACTCAAGGTTAGTACAAAATTCACCTACATTACATAAAGGTATAAATATCGCATATAAGTATACCACATAAATTATATGAAAGGTAGAAAATACATCGTACGAAAATATTTCATTCAAGCTGGGTACATAAATATTTTTAATAAGATTCACATGAAGCACCGTATAAAATATGGGGTTGTGGTGTCACAATGCATCGCGAGACGATAAATTTTATTGCATATATGTACCACACCCCAATGTCATATGGATACGTATATGAACAAAACTAATTTAATTGTTAATTATGTGCAATTACTAATTCTATCATTGTATGTATGTGTAGCTTTCATATATGTAAAAAATTTCTTTTGCACAAGGTCAAACGTATTATTTGTCTCACAACACGTTTCTTATATGTACATACTCGTATGTAGGTATATTCACATAAATACAAGTTTTAAACTGAAAATCATATGAATTTCAGTACACTTTAGTTCATACATTATTATTGTATATATAGAGAGTAAATCAATTTTATAACACACATGAAAAGGTAATAAAATTGTTAAGTATAATGAGAGACTCTGATTATGTATGTACGACGGTTGATTGTATGGAACACATACATACATATATGTACACCAATGGTTAAAATACTTAAATAAAATGAGATTGAAAATTGATAATGTAATGATGACCTATCATGATACATGTTCACCACAACCAGTCAACCACATAAATATGTTTACATTTGTACATACAAAATTAAGAAACTTTATAGTTCAATTTTACCTCCCCATATAGTTTCTTAAATACGCTTACATGCATACATACATAATTTAATAGTTTACAAACCGATTCAACCCGCAACCACAAAAATACTTACATCATTTAATGATACGGTTTGTGTTCGTACATCTAAATACTTTTATTGGTATTTTTATTTCTTCTTCAAAAATTAAAAACTACTAAAATTTATCTTAAACGTGACGGATTCGATTTTATATTTTATTTACTCTTCAGAAATATTTCTTTCGTTGTTCTTTATAGTATTCTACATATACATATATATAAACATAAAATTTGGCATTATTTTCAAAGATCAATAGAACTCTATCATATATATGTGTGTGTGTGTGTGTAATATACGAGTGTTTTGAATAAATAAAATTCGAAATATCAAAAAAATGTTTGGAATTTTATGGATTAACCCTTTTTGGACCCCGCTTACGATACTATTGTATACGTTATGTATGTACATACTTTCAATACAATACACGTATTCGATTTAAAATTTTGGAATTGAAATCTTTAATATAAATGCAATTCCGAGTGTGTACACCCTTAAAATTCACATTCAGCATCATATAAGCATTCTACTTGCTCTATTGGGAGCATATAACATAACTTTCCACCACAGTTCTTTCGATTACCCAGACCACTTAGTTTGTGCCTAAGATTGTGTTGACATGTTCAATAAACCCGATTAATAGAAAAGCACTGATTAAAACTTTGAGTGGAATTTGAAATAAGTTATGAAATTTTGTAACTCAATTCGTACGGGTCATGTCGGAATGATCGAAACTTCCTTGAATTTGTAGTTAGTTAAACAAATCAGTTGCTATTATGGAAAGGATCGTAATCTGAGTCTGTGCTTGAGTAAGGCTATTTTGCCATACTAAATACAAATTCAAAACTACCTCGATCATTCCGATATGACTCATCCAGATTGAGTTACAGAATTTCAAAAATTGAAAAGATTTTTCACGAGGAATTTTCAGGACATAAGTGAATCTATTCTGCCAAGATAAATACAAATTCAGATAGCTCGATCATTTTGATATGAGCCGTACGAATTGAGCTACAGAATTTCGAAACTTATATATTTCAAACTTCACTCAAAGTTTATTGAATTCTTCAAATAATCAGAATTAAATAATTCTCGTTTGGTACTTGAGTAACGGAATGGTTGCAGAGGCTAGTCAAATTAAAAACATCATTCGAGCTGAAATTGCGGTCATTGATACGCTTTTATTGGAAAAAGTCATCGGACATTTAACTGTACGAGCGATATTGTTTTTCATACATAATATGTTCTTCCCAAAATATCTGTTTTATTTACAAATAGAAAAAGTACTAGCAGATGACCCACCCTATATATAATTTCCAGAATAATAAGTTATGTAGCAGCAAAGCTACTATGAGGATGCGACGGTTATACAAGCTCCTCGCGCTGCATCCTGGATAACGCTAAAAGTATAACCAACGCGAGTACGGGCGCGGTAAAACCCTAGTACCGCCATGTGAACAAAGGTTGGACTGGACACCTTAAGATGGATTATCATCACCAGTACGTGATCCACACACGTAAACCGGTTGGGCAGCGGGCTAACTACCCACTCTTGTAAAACAATATCATGTTATGAACCCTACACCTAGGCCTCGGATTATTACTTCGGATTTATCACAACAACGACCTCGGAAATTGTACACGGACTACGCTATTAAATTGGGAACATGGAACGTATTAAGCCTACTGCGACCTGGAGATCTCCAAAATCTATATCAAGTCAAGCCGAAGCCTACACATTAGACGTATTAGCATTACAAGAGCTGAGATGGTCAGGAAGTGGCATTCACTATACCAGCAATGGTTACACTTTCTACTATTGTGGCCATCCGAATGGAGGAGAATTCGTCGTCGGATTTCTCGTTCGTCGCCAAATGAATCAATACGTCATCGACTTCCGACCAATCAACAAGCGGATATGCACAATAAGACTTCGCACGCAAAAATTTAATATATCGATCGTCAACATTCATGCGCCTACTGAAGACAAGCCGCATGATATCAAAGATCTATTCTTTATCGAACTTGAAGATGTCATCAACAGCATCCCACGCCACGATATTAAAATCATCGTTGGCGATTTTAATGCTCAAATTGGTAGGACTGCAGAAATAAACTCTCATATCGGACCAAACAGCTTGCTTTTTTTTGATGTATGACCTAGTTGTCTCAAGCACATTCTTCCCTCACAAGAAAATCCACAAGGCAACGTGGAGATCAAATGATGGAAGAACAGAAAACCAGATTGATCACGTTATGATCTCAAAGAGACATTCCTCTAGTATCACTGACGTACGATCGTATAGAGGTGCCGATATAGACAGCGATCATATGCTTGTCATCTTTAAGTATAAGTGCAAATTTTCATCCACATTCAATAGACAGGCAAAGAAGACCGTGCGCTGGAATCTCGATGCGTTAAAACAACCCGACTCTTCAGAGAGTTACCAAACGGCCGTCACAGATTACCTAGAAGGGCATAACACCAACCCCGAAGATTCATTCGATATTCAAGAGCAGTGGCTAACCGTACAGTCGGCCCTTACATCCACAGCACAATCGACCATCGGAAGGAAACCACCGAAAACTCGCAATGAGTGGTTTGACGACCACTGCCGTCAGAGCGTCGAAAATAAACGGCAACTGCGTGAAAAATGGTTAACTCGGAACACCAGAAGCACTAGAGACTATCGAAGACATCAGCTTCCATGCGGCAAACGGAAACCTCAGAGACACCTTTGCTAATACCAGGAACCTTACCAAAGATTTCCATCCTAGATCGACCGCCATCAGAGACAGGCATGGTGAGTTGAGAACAAGCCAACATGATGTTTTAGCGGTTTGGCAAACTCACTTTCAAAACCTGCTAAACAGGACAGATGAAGTGACCCCAAATTCGAGCTATTGCTCCACCAGGAGAGGAGGACTTTATTCCGTACCCCACAGCAGAGGAAGTGGACGCCGCCTTCGCTAGACTCAAGAATGGAAAACCGCCAGGTCTCGATGGAATACCCGCAGAACTAGTAAAACTCGAAGGAGCAACACTGGCATCAAAGCTCTATGACCTCATTCTCGTTATCTGGGACCAAGAGGTTCTACCCGATGAATGGAAGACAGTACTCATCTGCCCGTTACGTTTCAATCTGGCGCTCGAGTACGTGATCAGGAAAAGCGGAATTAAGACTCAAAACTGCATTTTTAACCAATCTAGCTAAATTCTTGGCTATGCAGATGATATCGTCCTTCTTGGACGAAGAACTCAAGACATCAATGACAATCTCGTACCGCTGGACCGCAATGCGCGGCGACTTGGATTATGCATTAACAGCAGCAACACAAAATATTTAGCAACATCCCGGAGCATTCCCAATGCCGATTTCGAATCCGGTGAACACAACTACGATGGCGTACAAGACTTCAAATATCTCGGGTCAACAATAACATCTACGAATGATATTCAGGCAGATATAAAATCCCGAATTGCTGCCGGCAATAGAGTCTTCCACGCACAGTCGAAATTATTACGATCTAAACACCTATCGCGGTCATGCAAACTTTTACTGTATAAAGCACTAATAAGACCGGAGCTTACATATGGAAGCGAGAGCTGGACCCTGGCCACCACCGATTGTAGAATTCTTTCTACGTTTGAGAGGAAGGTCATACGAACAATTTATGGGCCAGTGAAAGTTGCAGAGGACAACTTCTCGGAGGATGCGATGTTATTGGATACATCAAATCCAACCGAATCAGATGGCTTGGCCACGTCTCGAGGTCCCCCATCAATCCGAATGATTAAAAGAGTGTTCCAACAACAACATCAAGCTGGGGTACGACATAGAGGAAAACCCCGATTGCGTTGGTACGATGACATCCAACAATATCTGCGTATATTAGGATGTCGTAACTGGAGGCAACGAGCGATGGATCGAGGTAGTTGGAGGTCTACAGTGCAGGCGGCAAAATCCCTTCATGGGATGTAAAGGCCAGAGAGAGAGAGAGAGAGAGCAGCAAAGCTTTATCTGAAACTGGTGCTTACACACTAAGAAGAAGACACTTGCCTCGGTCCCCTTTTAATTATTTTTTATTAAAACAGTTCACTGAAGTTCATTGCTTTACAAAGGCACGACAGCGGCAAACATAGTGTATACAATCACCTCCTCCAAATATTCGTCACATAGAGTATACCTTATGCTAGTACCATGCGTTACAGATGAACTTTGACACGTTCATTACCAGTAATAAGTGCAACCAGGATTCTCAGGTTGTGTGTTTTTAAACGAAAACACATATAGGGTTTTCCAATAAGAGGTTTTGTTTTACATAGCCTGCTATTTGGGCAGCTGTCAATTACTAAAAAATTGTACGATACCCGCTTCAACAACGCATTGAAATTGTTAAAATTCACTACAAAAATGGTGAAAATTTTGCAGTCACAGTTCGTAAAACTAAAGCACTTTTTGGTCGTCGTGAAGCACCCTCTCGCCCGGCAATAGAGAAACTGGTGGAAAAATTTGAACTGTTGGGACAAGTTAGTGATGTGAAGAATCGAAACCGTGTGCGTCGCTCAAGACGCTGAGAATATTGCTGCTGTAGCCTGTAGTGTTGAAGAAAACCCAGATGTTGTCGATCTTTGGAGTTAGACATTCCACAAACGACATTACACCGTATTTTGCATAAAGACTTAGGTCTTAAGGCTTTTAAAGTTCAGTTAAGACAAGAACTCAAGCCGGTCGATCACCATAAACGTCGCATCTTTGCTGATTGGGTCCTTGAAATGCATCAAAATGACCAAATTTTCATCGATGAGGCCCATTTTCACCTCGGAGGCTACATATATAAGCAGAATTGTCGCATTTGGGCTCAGAAAATCCAAGAATAATTGTTGAAAAGCTTCTCCATCCTCAACGTGTCACTGTTTGGTGTGGTTTTTGGGCTGGCGGTGTGATTGGACTTTACTTTTTCGAAAATGAGGCTGGTGCAACTGTTACGGTGAATGGATTGCGCTACCGAGCTATGATTAATGATTTTTTATGGCCGTAATTGGAAGGTTTTGATGTGGATGACGTTTATTTTCAGCAAGATGGTGCTACGTGCCACACAAGCAACGAAACAATCGCAATTTTACAAGAAAAGTTTCCTGACCGTGTTATTTCTCGAAGAGGTGATCACAATTGGCCACCGACATCTTGTGATTTAACAAGTTTATATTTTTTTCTTTGGGGCCACGTGAAAGATAAGGTCTATGCCAATGCTCCACAATCGATTCAAGACCTTAAAGATGGAATTTGTGAAGTTATCGAGGACAGACAGCCGCAAATGTGCGAATTATAGTCATGGAAAATTTCATGAAAAGGATATGGTTGGATTTCTCTTGAAACCTCTTATTGGAAAACCCTTTATTTAGTGAACCTCAACTTGGGTTCATTATAATGTACAGTTTAGCTCTTCGCTACTTCAGTATACCAGTTTAAATAGAGCGAAGTTCTTAATACCGTCCTTACCTCAATTAAAGAATAGAGCAGGTGCTGGTTTGGAACCAACAAACTATTCAGCTTTCGGTAAGAAGTCAAAAACTTAAACTCCTATAAGAACGCCACAATGACCCTTACTCTAGTATTGGACTAGTATTGGACCAAAGGAGATTAATGTAGCACTTGCAATCTTCGTGTAAGTGTAATTGGTTCGACTTGCAAAACCATACAGTGTTTACCCAGACTACCCAAGGATTAGAGCCTATAATTAAGACAGTAGAATTCAAATCTCTCCACTGACTTCTGATCGAAAGCCATATTAAAGACTATCGAATCTGTCTGTATAGAAATTCTAAGAATGCCACAACAGTCTGCCATTCACCATTTCAACGATCGGTCGTTCATATCTCAGTCCAAACGCTGCAAACCGCACCCTGTACCCAAAATGAATGAAAGCACAGAATGGACTGCATTGATCTTCAGATTTCCTGCATGGGACGATAATTTTTCAATCAGCCAACTAGTGCATATTACAGCAAAGTTAAAACCAACGATTTGTAAATGAAGAACATCATTTTGGGGGTAAGACACCAAGGAATAAGGATTGCCATAAATCCATCTGCATCGCCAACAACTATAAGATATTTACCATCTGGAATGAAACCTCGGTCCTAGATGTGGCTAACTCTTGAGATCTCTCTCACTCTAAAAGAAGGTACAGATAAGTTAGCACTGCTTCTATACGTTAGAAATTGACGTACAACCAGATTAGATAAGAGTTTCTGGTATTTACTGTCAAAATGAAACTGATCATCCGTGTAGCTATACAAAATGAACCCAGATCGCCTCAATTTAACAAGTAATTCAGTCAATAATCAATGGCCACATCAGGTTCCACAGGATGATACTCGCTAGAAACTCTTTGTTATTAAGTGATTGTCCGATTATAGTTCATATAGAGCGGTTTCGTAAGACTTGGCAGCTCTGTAAATATGTTACTGAGAGGAGGAGTAAGTAATTTGTAATAATATCCCTAATAAATCTATCAATGATCCTCTCTAAAGTTTCTAGAAATGACCTCTACATATTAATGGGTCGAAAAGCCTTTTAGTCAGTCATAGTACGACTTGCCAGCTTTAGGTATGAAAATTACTCTACCTCTGCCACTGGAGCGCGATACAGTGCTAAAAGAAAGGCACGACTGGAACAGATTGAGTAGGTGATTGAACTGATGGGAGAAAACTTGAAAGATTCACTGAAGTTCATTGCTTTACAAAGGCACGACAGCGGCAAACATAGTGTATACAATCACCTCCTCCAAATATTCGTCACATAGAGTATACCTTATGCTAGTACCATGCGTTACAGATGAACTTTGACACGTTCATTACCAGTAATAAGTGCAACCAGGATTCTCAGGTTGTGTGTTTTTAAACGAAAACACATATAGGGTTTTCCAATAAGAGGTTTTGTTTTACATAGCCTGCTATTTGGGCAGCTGTCAATTACTAAAAAATTGTACGATACCCGCTTCAACAACGCATTGAAATTGTTAAAATTCACTACAAAAATGGTGAAAATTTTGCAGTCACAGTTCGTAAAACTAAAGCACTTTTTGGTCGTCGTGAAGCACCCTCTCGCCCGGCAATAGAGAAACTGGTGGAAAAATTTGAACTGTTGGGACAAGTTAGTGATGTGAAGAATCGAAACCGTGTGCGTCGCTCAAGACGCTGAGAATATTGCTGCTGTAGCCTGTAGTGTTGAAGAAAACCCAGATGTTGTCGATCTTTGGAGTTAGACATTCCACAAACGACATTACACCGTATTTTGCATAAAGACTTAGGTCTTAAGGCTTTTAAAGTTCAGTTAAGACAAGAACTCAAGCCGGTCGATCACCATAAACGTCGCATCTTTGCTGATTGGGTCCTTGAAATGCATCAAAATGACCAAATTTTCATCGATGAGGCCCATTTTCACCTCGGAGGCTACATATATAAGCAGAATTGTCGCATTTGGGCTCAGAAAATCCAAGAATAATTGTTGAAAAGCTTCTCCATCCTCAACGTGTCACTGTTTGGTGTGGTTTTTGGGCTGGCGGTGTGATTGGACTTTACTTTTTCGAAAATGAGGCTGGTGCAACTGTTACGGTGAATGGATTGCGCTACCGAGCTATGATTAATGATTTTTTATGGCCGTAATTGGAAGGTTTTGATGTGGATGACGTTTATTTTCAGCAAGATGGTGCTACGTGCCACACAAGCAACGAAACAATCGCAATTTTACAAGAAAAGTTTCCTGACCGTGTTATTTCTCGAAGAGGTGATCACAATTGGCCACCGACATCTTGTGATTTAACAAGTTTATATTTTTTTCTTTGGGGCCACGTGAAAGATAAGGTCTATGCCAATGCTCCACAATCGATTCAAGACCTTAAAGATGGAATTTGTGAAGTTATCGAGGACAGACAGCCGCAAATGTGCGAATTATAGTCATGGAAAATTTCATGAAAAGGATATGGTTGGATTTCTCTTGAAACCTCTTATTGGAAAACCCTTTATTTAGTGAACCTCAACTTGGGTTCATTATAATGTACAGTTTAGCTCTTCGCTACTTCAGTATACCAGTTTAAATAGAGCGAAGTTCTTAATACCGTCCTTACCTCAATTAAAGAATAGAGCAGGTGCTGGTTTGGAACCAACAAACTATTCAGCTTTCGGTACATTCGGGAAACCACACCAAACCGCACCCTGTACCCAAAATGAATGAAAGCACAGAATGGACTGCATTGATCTTCAGATTTCCTGCATGGGACGATAATTTTTCAATCAGCCAACTAGTGCATATTACAGCAAAGTTAAAACCAACGATTTGTAAATGAAGAACATCATTTTGGGGGTAAGACACCAAGGAATAAGGATTGCCATAAATCCATCTGCATCGCCAACAACTATAAGATATTTACCATCTGGAATGAAACCTCGGTCCTAGATGTGGCTAACTCTTGAGATCTCTCTCACTCTAAAAGAAGGTACAGATAAGTTAGCACTGCTTCTATACGTTAGAAATTGACGTACAACCAGATTAGATAAGAGTTTCTGGTATTTACTGTCAAAATGAAACTGATCATCCGTGTAGCTATACAAAATGAACCCAGATCGCCTCAATTTAACAAGTAATTCAGTCAATAATCAATGGCCACATCAGGTTCCACAGGATGATACTCGCTAGAAACTCTTTGTTATTAAGTGATTGTCCGATTATAGTTCATATAGAGCGGTTTCGTAAGACTTGGCAGCTCTGTAAATATGTTACTGAGAGGAGGAGTAAGTAATTTGTAATAATATCCCTAATAAATCTATCAATGATCCTCTCTAAAGTTTCTAGAAATGACCTCTACATATTAATGGGTCGAAAAGCCTTTTAGTCAGTCATAGTACGACTTGCCAGCTTTAGGTATGAAAATTACTCTACCTCTGCCACTGGAGCGCGATACAGTGCTAAAAGAAAGGCACGACTGGAACAGATTGAGTAGGTGATTGAACTGATGGGAGAAAACTTGAAAGATGCAAATGAGAACATACTCCAGCGTATAGAACATCGGTAGTGATCAGGTTATCGGCCAAGTCCCAATTAGTACTATCGATAAAATAGTCAGGAGGCTCGGAAACAAACAAACCCGAATCAACAATGTCACGACCAGAAAATTACAGACAATATTATAATAATTATAATTCTTAACCAAAGTTCTGTTTTAGTCTGCGGCGAGAGCAGTTAAGCTTTCAATTTCCCCACAGAAATTTTTCCACGCAACATTGTGCGCGGGTCTTAAGCTAAACTGACTGCCGAATGTATTGTAAACGGTGATTAGAACTCGCTGTTCGGGTAAATTCATACAATTTTTCTCCTATAGGCGTCAGGTTTTATAGCTTTATACTATTACTTTGTCGTTCGGGTAGAAAATTAATAAATTGTTTGGGATTTAAAAAATAAAAGAACCAATTTAGTAGATAGGGGTTGTGGCCTCTCTGTTATTCCAAATTCACTATCGAGACAGATACTACTTTCCGGGGGTTCCGAAAAATATGGATTGAGAAATAGCCAAACTATTAGAAGGTTTATAAGACTATATGGTTCGTGGACGGAATGAGGCGGAACATCAATCCAGTTACCTATGGTTAGTCATTTATTAGTCCATTGCGATTTAAACATTGGACTCTTTAAGTACGTTTTTGGTGAATCACCCTTAGAATTTTTGAGACTAACCATCTTTATACGGATGAAATTCCTCCGTCATCTAGTAGAGTCTAAAGCGATCTCTAATTTTACTTTTTTGTCATCTCTCAAACAACTACAATCATTTATCTGAATAATAAATTATTGCAGCCGATTCATTCGCTATTAATATCCGATGCAGGTGAATAAACCTGCATCAAATGCAGGTTTATTCACCCTTTAACATCCTTCAACGTGGATAGTCGAGTTCTGATATGAATCACGTAAATGCTAAAAAAATGTCCATGACTCATGCATCAGGCATTAACGAATCGTATCATCCGAAAGATCGTTTTACATACTCTACCAATTGTTTTATACCGAAATCGTGTAAATCGAGGATTATCTTATATTTTATTTGTTGTCGTCATTTCATGTGCGTTTACTCTTAATGCTGAGATTTACTATTTTGCTATATCTCTCTATTAGTAAATTAATTTACTAATAAACGTTTGCCATGTTTCAATAATCAAGAGTATATATCGGTAGAGTACTTTTGTACACACAACATGTTTTCCAAAAAAAAATATTTCCATCTAGTACTCACTTTAAATTTATCGACGGTATACATTTTGTTTTTAGTTTTTAAATTCAGTTACAGTTACAAATATGGCGTTGACTAAAGAGCATCGGGTTGTCATTTTTAAACTATTGTAACAACAATTGTATTTTTTTCGTAATACAAAATCGAGTAAAACCCAAAATAAAATGAAAACCGTTGTATTTGAAAAAAATGGCGAGAATAAAGAAACCACGGAAGCACATTGAGCGAACAGCGAATCAACACCAAACAGGGAATGTTTATTGTTCGTTCATTTCGCTGTTCCTTTGCAAAATTAATTGGTGAACAAGATTGTGGATGTATTTTGTGTTGAAAAATTAAAAATGTCGAGTGAACAGTTAATTCCACCTGCTTGTTGGGTTATTATTACTGGATTAGCCCATGAGAACCAGAAAAGAAAACGACGGTGGTGGATGACTTCTATATTTATGAAAGCCGTAAAAAAATATGTATAGGGGAACCAATTTACTACAGGATTTGGGCAAACAAGATTTAGGTCAGTTTCACAATTTCTATAGAATGTCGCGGACAACTGATTTTGAGCGGTTACTTAATAAAGTTAGTCCAAAAATTTGTAAGAAAAGTACAAATTTTACAAAAACCGGGCCGGTTAAAGAAAGCTTGGCCCTCCGTTTTTTAGCTACAGGAAATTCTTAGACTATAGCCTCAAGTATCTTTTTAAAGTGTCAAAGCAACTAATTTCAAAATTTGTTCCGGAAGTTTGCCCTACTTTAGTGGAAGAATTTTAAAAAATTGTTCAGGTAAGACCCATTAAAACTAGAATATAAATACTAGTGTTGTGACTATTTTGTATGATGATGGTCCTCGATACCGGGATCGTTGTGATCAGGGATGGGCGAGGTAGATTACGTCATGTATATTACTTGGCAGTGCTTTTTGCCAACGTCGACAATTAAAATAATGTCAACAACCTACGATATTTTAGCGATTTGAAATCGAATGCGCCAGTTCGCGGGAGTATTTTGTAAAAGCGTTCATCTATAGAGGTGATTTTTTCATTTGTTTCTTTTTGACAAATGACGTATTTATTCAGTATTGTTTGCTATTTCATCATGGAAAGCCTGAGCCCGGCATTGCGTGTACAAGTTACGCGGTTCACATAATCGGCCTGTCGAGACCACTATTTGGAATACCATCAAAAAGTTTGAATCCCAGTTTACAGTATTGGATTATACGCGACTAAATGTAGACGGTTTGGTGTGGTTTATGCGCCTGTGAAATCATTCGTCCATATTTCCGGGACATACCTGTGAATAGTGCTCGTTATTGCGCCATGAAAACGGAATATTTGATGCCTGAAATTGAAGCCCGACCTCGACGACATTATTGGTTCCAAGAAGTCGACGCTATTTGCCATAAGCGCGCGAAGTAATGTACTTATTGAAAAATCTATTTGGCGAGCAATTAATTTCACGGTTCGGATCGTGATTGGCTATATTTATATCGTGTGATACCTCTAGATTGTTTTCTTTGGGGCTATACGCAAAGTCCAAAGTCTATGTGAATAAACTGGATTGTAAATGTGACAAAACCCCAGTTCGACAACTGCAAATTGCTGGCCAAACGATTCAATTATGCAAATGTATCTAACTTGAAGTGTTTCAAAGCCAATTTCATGTACGTTTCGTCATCCAGCAAAACACATCCACCAAATTTTGTGAAAATTTTGTCATCAGCCTGGTTATCTCAATGATTTGGCTTTTTATAATTCGGTAGCACTTATAGACTTCCTGAACTCAAATTCGTTTTACCATGGATTGGGGTGTGTCAAATTTAATGGCACGGTCTTAGTTAAACATTAAATAATTTTTAATTTCTTCCTTTAATTGGCAAATATAAAGGATGAGAATAGCGGCAAATCAAATATATCGAAATGTTGAGATGGTAAAGTAAGCGGTATCATAAATAGGATTTGGAATCGTGTATGTTGTGCAGTGTTCGAACCTCGATTAAGGGTAAACAATTTTCAGCGGGCATCCACACATTTCTCATTAAATTTAAAAAAAAATCGGTTTTTTATTTAAAAATGAAAAATTTTCAATTAAATTAAAAATATATATTGAGGCTTGAACAAGTCATGATTTCAGTCCAATCACACAGCTTCTTTAACCACCGAGCCACCGCCATATATATAAATAGTGGTATTCATAACTGCCATTTGAATAAAAAAATTGAAAATTTTAGCAACGACAATGGACTCTGCTACCATCGCCATACAATTTCATTACCGGCACTACTTGAAAAATATGAAAATGTTTAACAGAAGCTGTGTGTTGAACCAATTTGAATACAGAAGAAATTTAATTAAAAATAATACCGTCGCTAATAGGCCTCGAACCTAGACACGAATCTAAAGTCAATCAGTCTACTACCTCGCTCACCACCGTATATGTACTTGCCGTTACGAAAATCTTTTATACTTTTCAATTGAATTGAGAAATTTGGGGAAATTTTTTAACAGAAGCTGATTTGAACCAAAAATGTCCCAACATTAATATCGTTTGAAACTTAACTGAACTGCATAACTTAACTGAACAAGATATTCCTCCTTATGTTCTTAAAAATTATAAAACTTCTGTTCCAGTCAATGATGCTTAATGCGATTTTCTAGGCGGGTCACAATATTGACCACTGACCATACAAGTTTTAAGTTTAAGTTAGTACATGAATAAAGTCCAAATAAAAAACTTGCCTGCACAAACTGAAAGTATAACAAATGGGTATAGCTGAATCAAATTTAGTTGAATTTCTTACAAATTACTTCAATTCAGATTCTGTTAAATTTTCATTTTTCTCTATTCAAATGGTGAGTTTAAAAGATGGATTTATCAGTAATGAAATTGTACGGTAGTGGTCAAGTAACCAAAGTAATGGGCGTTTGAATAGTGGACGTGAGTTCAAGCGGCATTCGGGCTAAGGTTTTTTTTAATTTAATTTCATCTTTAGTTCAACTCAGCTTCTATTATAATTTTCAACTTTTTCCAATTATTTTCCAAGTATTAAAGGGTGATGTAGCAGCAATGAAAATGTACGGCGATGGTCAAATAAGCAGAGTCCAGAAATACTTTTGGTTATTAAAATATCGATCAGGTCGGATTTTGCTTTTTAATAACTCGGTATCACTTATATAGCCTTCCTGAACTCAAATTCGTTTTACCATGGAGTGGGGTGTGTTAAATTTTATGGGACGGTCATAGTTAAGGTTCCCCGGATTATTTTTAATGAAAATTATAACCTTTTTGTCTGATTTTTTGTGAGCCGTTTTTTCCGATTTTTCTGCGAGCTGTTTTATACCGTGCCACCGTTGTAAAGAGGGCGCCACTCTATATAACGCTATATATTGTTGTTTTGGGTAAATTTAATAATTCGCTGAAGTAGATTCATGGTATTTGAGCACGATTAGTTTTACATTCCGCTCTTTTTGAAAAGAGATTTATATGCATTGACGGAAATTCTATAAAACTATCACCAATAACACATTGCTCCTAATGAAATTTGGTCACTCTTTAGTTCAGAACTAACTGACAAAACCACTCTAGAAAATGTCTACATTATCGACGTTGTCTACGACGGTTATTTAGGGGTTGTCGACAGGTTAATGTAGAAAATAATAGATGACGCGTAAACGACCATCACTGGTTGTGATGTTTGGAAATAATCGTTGTCTCTAGGAGATGATGATAGTGGAGTCACAATTGTGTTTGGCGATGTTGACAGAGGTAATAAATGAGGGGATGATACTGGTGTAATAATTTTGCGCATGACGATGCTTATGGAGGCCGGGATTATATTAATACTTATGGGTAAAAGTATATATATGAACTTCTTGGGTGGAACATTGTCAATTTTCCTATGTCTTTTCCTTTTTTTTTATTCATTTGGAGCAAATGTTTTTCTGAATGTCACTGGTTTAATTATATTTCCGAACCATTCGACTTGGGTAATTTCAGTCCATTATGCCTGAGATCTATTGACGTCGTGTATTGTATCTTACAAACTCCAATTAATACCAAAATCGAGTTTTTTAATTATAAAAATAGTTTTAGCATCGTAGATTGTCACGAGTTCTTCTGGTCGTTGAAAAAAAAGTTCGGGATATTGCCTGCTAGATTTAGAGTACTTCGTAAGCCGATGCTGTTAGAACCGGAGACGGCCAGTATTGTCATACAGTGCTGCGCCTATTTACACAATTGTTTGCGAAAGAGTCAATCTTCTCGAAATTATTATACACCAAGGAAAATTAGATTGAATACAACGCCGAAGGTAGAAGTTTGACCGAAACAGAGGTACCTACTTTTTTTTGCCATTGACAAGAATCGATCGAAAACCATCAGAATATTGTAAACTGATTAGAGATTAGAGAATTTGCTGAATTTTTCAATTCATCAGAAATTGGAAGTGTGCCATGACAAAACGACTATGCACAGTTTACAATATGAATTATTATATTTTATTATTGGCCTTTCCCGTCTAAGTGATGATAGTAGTAAATCAATTTCTTTTTATGTCGGCTCCCTGAAAGATATATAATTTAACGGACACTTTCCTATTGGTATAAAATAAAATCTTAAAAACTAATAATCATCTATTACTTACAATACAATGAAAAACAACTCCCAAAAAGCCCCAAGAATCTTGTTTTTTTAAATTGTTGTGGAAATTTGGGTCATTTGGATTCCACAATATTTCCTGTAATCGATACTCTTCTATCAAATCTATAGTCATTTTTTAGGTCCAGTCTGGTTTTGCCATTTAATTGGTTTTTTACCAATTTATTATTTGAATCGTATATCATTGTTATCATACTGTGGAAATGTCTTCAGACAGGACACTTGACGATAATTAGATTGCTAAGGAAGGAACTGGTGAATCTAGACTACGTTACACCAATATTATGCTTCGAGAAAGGGTTCCGAACTACCTGCCCTTCAAGAGAATCTTGGAGGAGCGGGTCGTTATCTGAAATAGAAGCATTACGGGTCTTTATGGATGGATCCATAAAGAAGCTTCTGTGATAAATTCGAATTAGATATATCAGTTTGTCTCCCTGATCATTGAGAAGGTCTTGAATTAGTTGAAACATAATGTGGTATCCTCGATTGATATCGTAATTTATGTAGTGTAGCAAGATAAGTCTGGCCAAAGCTGGACTTGAAACACTCAAAGACACTGATCTCCCTACGTAGACGTGATTTAAAGACGATTGTGGGGATATACTAACAGGACACTGCATACTTGGAGATTTTTGCAGATCAGAAGCTGTATTGACGAGGAGGAGGAAGAGACGGTAGTCCACTTCCTATGTTCATGTCCGGCTTTGGCACAAAGAAGGCATACATATATAAGTAGATTCTTAATGAACTGCCTCTCTGCAAATTGGTTCACATAAGGGTAACAGGGAAGTAAGATCCTGTGGTATCACAATAGACCATCACCGGTCTAGTGTGCCGTAGCAGCCACTCAACCTAACCTAACCTAACCTATGACTGTTAACGATCAAATATCACTGTACAATAGCATTGCATTTAAAAATGCGATAGAATAATTACGGATAAACCAAATAAATTTTATAAATGTATGCATGTACAGGAGGAGGCGAAAATCTTGATCATTTTTTTTTAAATAGACCGAAAATTTTAATTTTAAAAATAAAAAAAATTGTATTATTTTTTAATTTAATACTAACGACGATGACCAATCTCACATAATATGTAATAAAAATGCACAAACAATCAAATGATGATTCATAACATAGTTTGTATCAGGTTTATAAAATTAAAATATAAACAGTGGCTATATGCCTGGCTAATCATGACTCAAAGTTAGAGAATTTAAAAATTCACACTATCCCCTCAAAAACAAAAAACAAATTATAGTTCCATATTTTATTGGCATAAAGTTATTAAAGAAGTCATTTTCTGTGTGAATGTTCAAAAACGTGATGGATATGACAATTTTGTTTTGTTTTTTTAATTTATGCTGCTAAGTTCAAACAATTTCGTGCCAGCATTAAATTTTATTTTATTTTTTATTTTTTCACTGGAGGCTATAAAATTTTCAAGAGATGTGCGCTGCATATAATAAAATTGAGAATAGTATTTAAATTTCGATGATGCAAACTCATATATGTATGTACGTCCAAACAAGTAGTTTGATCATCAAATAATAAAATTGTGCACAATAAACCCGATTGATTGCGTCTTGAATTTTAAGTGTGTGCATGTGTGTGTGTGTGTGTGTGTGAAATAAAATATAATGGATATGTAGGTATTATAAATAAAATCGTAAAAGGTAAGTACACATATGTACGTATACATTATATAATATTATATAATTTATCACATATTGTGTATGAAATTAATATATTACACAAAACCAGAACGTACCAATTTCAAACATGTAAAACAAAAGCCACAACACACATCTTATAAAAATAAAATTACCGTAGAAAATTATATTATTTTGTAAAATTAACTGAAATTGTTTAACGACTATACCATAGCACATGGCATATAATCATAGACACGTTTTATAAATTCCATGAATAAAAAAAATTATATAAAACTAAAAATGTGTAATAAAAATAATCGTATTAATGATAAACCACAAAAAAAAACTTGGAACATTATTTTATTTATCGTATATTACTCGTATATATGTAAGTAGATAAATATTTATGCATATCTGGCTGTTTACGGAAATTCGAAATTTATCTTCCGCTTAAAACTATTCTATTTGAATGATCAAAAGGAGCCAGTAATTTAAAAAATATAAATTTTTAATAAATCAAACATCAAAATTTGCTAAAAATTGGTCAAAACGTACATTTAACTGATAAAGTTGTAAATTCTTGTTGAATAAAGAATTAAAATTAAAAGGTTCCGGATTTAAAATTTGTTAATTTTAAAATACTGTAATTCGAATTATTTAGTTTAATTATAAGGTTTTTAATAGCAGAAAATTCGAAATTATAAGATTAAAATTAAATTAATTTAACATCAAAATTTTAAAAATTAAACTTTTAACTTTTTCCATTTTTACAATTTAATTTCCAAAAATCTATAATTAAACATGTTTTATTTAGGCTGTAAAACATAAAATTTGTAAAAAAGTAAAAAACATGGCGGAAAATATTTTAAACAAATATGGCGGAAACATGGCGAATAAATTTATAAAATAAGACGCACATTTGAACGAGATTTAAAATTTATGCAAAACCATTCAAAGCAATTGAAGAAATTAAAAAGAAGTTGTTGTTTCCTTATGTCTGTTTTGCAGTAAACTTTAAATTTTAAAATAAAATATTAGAAATTCTATAAACAAAATTTGAAATTTACGAATTAGGAAAGATTCAGAATTACGAAATTTATACCACAAACTATTATTATTAAACAAACTACTATTAACTAATAATAAATTTTATTTTTCTAATTTTAGAATCAAAATTTTAAAATAAATCAAAAAATTCAAGTCTCCAATTTTAAGAAAAATTGAACAAAATGTCAACTCCGACAATACTAGTGATAATTTGATTAATTATGAAAATAAAAGAGACAAGCTCAATAAATTATAAAGTTTCCACAATTAAAATTCTATAGCTTCCAAACTTTAAAATGTTAGGCCACAAATATTATATCTAAAAATTGAGAAAATTAAAATTTTAAAAATTTCTTTATAAATTTTAAAGAGCGTCTAATTAAAATTCAAAAATTTCAGTATCAAAATAATAAAATTTGAATTTTCCAAAAGTCGAAAATTTTACATTTAACAACTATTGATTTGGACGTTAAAAGTTATTAACATTTACCGGAATTAAAATTAACTTACCAACAGTTGATTAAAACTGAGATTCATTTCTGAAATTTTAAAAATTCCAATACTTAAATGTTAAATTTGAATTTTAATATTTTAGAGATCCTAATTTCCAAAATTATAAACTTCTTCGGATTAGAAATATTTGAAATTCTCGACAGTAATAGGAATACATAAATTCTAAATTCTAAATTTAATTCTACATCAATTTATAAGTAAATTTTATTTTTAAACATTTTAAATGGTTATATTTAATACATGAATAATTCTAAATCGCTAAATTATGAAAATCTACTTCGCTCAAGAAATTTGAAAATTCGACAATACTAATTTGTGGTAATTTTTGAAAACTTTGCAAAACCATACTTCGAATAAAACAAATTTCACAAATCTTGAATTAAAACTTGAGCAAAAAGAATTTTTTTAAATTAAAATACATTTTTAAATTTCAAGTTCTAGAATTTAAGTAGGTTCCACATTCTAATTGGAAAAACTAAAATAATCTAATTCAATAAGAAATCGAAATTCAGAATCTAAATTTTTAAAAACTAGAAGGTTCTGAATTTAAAATGTATTGTTTAATTTTATACTATTTAATTGCAGAAAATTCTAATTTCTAAGATTAAAATTAAATTAATTTAAAAATAAAATGTTTTCAATTTTAATAAGTACAATTTTAAAACTTTTTAAATTTTTATTTTCTAATATCTTTAAATAAACATATTTTATTCTTACTCCGTAAAAACTTAAAATATAAAAATATAAAATATACAAAGTAAGATTTCTATTTCAACGAGAATTAAAATTTTTGCAAAATCATACATATAGCAATTAAAGAAAATGAGAAGAATTTGAATTAATTTTCTTATATAACTGTGCCACTTTAGAAATTAAAAAATTGGTATAAATGTGAGAAAATAATTTTAAAATTTCATTACTAAAATTTTAAAATTAAATTTTAAAAATTCCATAAATAAAATTCGAATTTGTTTTTTCAAATTTTCTAATTTCCTTAAATATAAAACTCATAACATAAAGCTCTTAACTCAGCAACACTCGATGTACATTAGAAATTTGAACTCCGACAGTACTAGTGGTAATTTAGAATCTAAGCTCAAATTTAAACAATTATATAAATAAATAATGATAATAAAAAAACAATTTTAATAAATTATAAACTCATAATCAATATTCTACCTTTCAAAAACTTAAATCTTAGACCATAATTATTGTTTCGAAAATTTGTGAAATTATCAAAATTATTTTTTTTAAATTTGGTTCAAAAAATTTTAAATTTTACGAAAAAAACTTTCAGAATTTTAATAATAAAATTTGAATTTTCAAAAAGGTTTAATATTTTAGATTGACTTACTTTTTAAAGTTAAAATTTATCTATTTTAACGGGATTAAAATTAAAACAATGTTAATTTAAAATGCTGGACAATATGATTAAACGCAAAGTATTCAATTAAATTCTTAAACTTAAAAGGTTCTAGATTTAAAACTTAAGTTTTTAATTTTAAAAAACCAGAATAAGAATTTCGAATTCTAAGATTTTATTTGCAGAAATTTCTCATCTTAAAGATTAAAATTACATTAACTAGTTTTGAAAAGATATACAATTTAATAAATTTCAAATCTGGAACATTAACTTTAAAAACACTTTCCTTTTATAATTTTCTAAAATCTTTCAATAAACATATTTATATTAGAACTAGATAATTTATTTAAAACTAATAATAACAGTGTTAAAGGCCATTACTGGCCCCTTACTGAATCAACAATCTGGCTCGAACGGTTTCGATCCTGAGCTTGGTCTTCATACTGTCTTAGACAATCTGAAGAGGCCAAGTCGTTCTCTACATCGTGGAGCCATCGTCGCCTGCAACGACCTCTGCGCCTACCATATGGTGGCTCTCCTTTCAGAGATCGCTGCACAATTCGTTCCGGATCAGCACGCAGAACATGACCGAGCCAGCGTACTCGCTGAGATCTAACTTCATGTACAATATCGGGGATCTTCATCAGATCTCTGATCTCGAAATTGTACAGAGCTCGGTATGTACCATCTATTTCGCGTTTAGGGCCGTAAATCACACGCATGATTCTTCTCTCAAATGTAAGGAGCCATCTCTCGTACTCATCCGTCAGCGCCCAACTTTCACATCCAAACATAACAACGGGCCTGATCAACGCTTTGTAAAGCTTCAGCTTCACGGCACTTGACAAGTGTTTAGATTTTAGTAGTGGCCTTAGAGGATATAAAGAACGACTGCCAGCTGCCAGCCGCACTTTAATATCCTCACCCACACTGTTATCGTGAGTGATAAGAGAGCCCAAATATTTGAACCTCCTCACTCCCTCAAACGTGTGGTGGCCACTACTAAAATCTGGTGTGCCATTGTCTCTAAAACCAGAGATCAGGTATTTCGTTTTGGACTCATTGATCTAGAGTCCAACAGAAGCTGAAAACTCTACAAGCGGATCAAGTATTTCTTTCACTCCGTTGCTATTCAGTCCAATCACGCATATGTCATCTGCATATGCAAGCACTTGATTGGACTGGCGATATAAGATGTTGCGCTGAGGTGTTTCAGTTTTACGAAAGATTTACTCCAACATGAGATTAAAGAGTATCGGGGACAGAGCATCTCCCTGCCGAACACCCGAGTTAACTGCAAAAATTGTCGATAGCCTGTTCTCAACTTTAACACAGCATTGAGGCTGCGTCACTGTCATCCTACACAGTCGTACCAATTTTGTTGGCATTCCTAGGTATTCCAGGGCAGACCACAAACTCTCTACCCTAAAACTAGATAATTTATAAAATAATATGCAAAATAGAACAAGATTTAAAAAGATTTCCAAAATTTTATTTTAATTGAGTAATTGAATAAAATTAGAAAATTTTCTTAAAATTATGCAATTTTTAAAAATGAAAAAATGCAAATGTGTGGCAGAACATACCATCAGTTGATATAAATTCAGCATCTTGGACTTTTAAAATTCTAGTACTAAAGTTATAATATTAAAATGAAATTTTTGGAATTCTATATAAAAAAATTATACAGAGATTCTGAAATGCAAAATTACAAATTCCTTCGACAAAACTCTAACACTAAATTCTTAAAAATACGGATTCAAAATTTTTAATAAAATAATATTTTAAAGTTTTAAAAAATTTCACGATACTGTTTGAAATCTATATTCTAAAAATTTAAGTTTTCTAGATTTGAAATCTCAATATTAATTAGTTAAAATTTTAGATTCAAAATTTTAAAATTATACATTTCAGATTTGTCTTAATATAAAAATCAAGTTCCACGTGTTGAAAACGTTGATTTGCAAACTTTAAGAAAATTTAGACAAAATTGCACCTGCAACAATACTCGGTAATATTTGAAAGATAAGCTCAAAATTAAATAGCAAATTCCAATTAATTTAATTTTGAAAGTTTTACAAATTTAACAATAAAACTTTTAACCATAAAAGCTTAAACGTTTAAATTTCCACATTTTAATTTTCTAAATAAAAATTTACTTTTAAATAAAAATATTTTTTTTTGTGTAGAAGTCAGAATTTGAAAAAATTGAAATAAAATATGGTGGAAATTTTTTAAATAATTTAATAATTTATAAAATACGTAGAAAGAACTTTTAAAAATGTTGAATATTTTAAAATTCAAACATTTTTTATCCAAATTTTTTTTTTTAATTCAATTTCTTAAATTATGAATTCAATAGAATTAAAACTAGGTTATATATACATATTCTAATTCCACCAACGAAATTAAAGTAATTTAGAAATTTTCGTAATCGAAATTCTTAATTTATAAATTTTTATAATGTAAATGTTTCTGATTATTAATTTAAAATTATTTAAAAGTTAAAATTGCCGATTTTAAGAAATCGAGATTTTCAGAAATTTACTTTTTTTATGTTTTAAAACCAGGGGCATATTTTTTTTGAAACTTGTAAATTCATTAAACACAAAATTTAAAAATTAATCAAAATAGCATTTGAAGTAATTGAAATAATTTGAAAATGTTGTTAAAATAAAATGGAGATACCAGGTTCAAATCCCAATAGGGGCGAAATGCAAAAAGGCATTGTCTTTACATTACAAACTCCAATAACTCAAAATTTTGAAGACGATGCATTAAATAAAACATTAACGTTTCAATTTAATTACATATTAAATATTTATTTGTCGATTTTAATATTTTATACAACGCCAATTTAAAAAATTTAAGATCATCATAATCAAATCATTCTCATTAAATTTATTAATAAATTAATTAAATATTTTAATTCACTTTTAAACGAAATCGTGATATTTTCTCAGTACATGGTTCTGCATTAAGAAGAACACTCTATTTAGAATTTATCACTAATAAAAAAATTATAATTTGTTTTTAAAAGAATTTTTAATTAGAAATTCATTAAAATTTATTAGGTACTTATTGGATTTATATTATTCAAAACCACTTCTCAAATCAAACATCGTAAATAATTTTGATTTGTTTTTGTTTTCAAATCGAAATGAATATTTTAATATTTATTTGAGGCTTACACATACATACTTACTTAATGAATTTATATAAATGTATTATATGCGTACTTTAGCTGTTTTCAGTACACAAAGTTGCGCCTATAGGGGTTGCGTAAACTCTAAAAATATAATTTTTCTTTAAGACCAGATTATTCCGTGACCGACGTATGTTGGCAAAACAGATGTTTCAAGATTTAAGTAAACTGTATTTTGAATTTAATTGGCGGCAGTTGGTTGGGAACAGCTTTAATGTACAAATCAAATTTTCAGTACATCAAGTTAAAACTAAGACTACTCGAATTACTCTACCATACAAACTTGGATTTAAAATTAATTTTTATTGCGATTTCTATGTAAAAACCGGAAAAGGTTGCTATAAATAAATGGAACTTAAATTTGCTTACGGAAATTTAAATTTCAAAAGGAGGTAGTAATTTAAAAAATGTAATTTTTTAATAAATCAAATATCAAAATTTGCTAATAATGTGATAAAACTGTACATTTAACTGATAAATTTGTAAATCGCTATTTCAGATTTATCTTTGTAGATATTTTTTAAATTTTTGTGACTGGAATAAATAACATTAAATTTTAAAAACTTCATAAATAAAATTCAAATTATAACTAAAACTAAATTATTCTAATTCAATTAAAAACGGTAATATAAATTTAGAATTAAAATTCTTAAAAATTAGAAGGTTCTGGATTTAAAATTTGTTAATTTTAAAATACAGTAGTTGGAATTCTATAGTTTAATTATAAAGTTTTTAATCGCAGAAACCTATAAATTATAAGATTAGATTAAAATTAATTTAAAATCAAGATTTTAAAAATTCAAATCAAATTTTTTAAATTTTTACGTTTTGATTTTCTAAAATCTTTAATTAAACATTTTTTATTTAGTCTGTAAAATATAAATTTATGAAATAAGATGCACGAGGTTTAAAACTTAGCAATGATTTTGCAAAGCAATTGACGAAATTAAAAAGAATTAGTATATTTTCTAAAGTAGTGGTTTTAAAGTACTAAAATTTTAAATTTTTAATAAAATTTTAGAAATTTTATAAATAAAATTTGAATTTAATAATCCAGAGATTCTAATTTCCAGAATTAAGAAATTTATACCACAATTTCAATAAATAATTTTTTTTAAAATTAGGTTTATAAAACTGAATAACTAAATTTTATAACGTATTTATAAATTAAAATATATGTATGTACATAATAAATTAAATAAGAGTTTTTAATCTTAAAATCCCTTGGTTAGAGCGGAAATGTTTACTTTGAGATATTAAAATTTTCAATTTTCCTCTATTTGGTACGTATATCCTGTTACGATTTACGTATGGTTTTTCAGGAACCGATTTGTTACGTAAATCGAGGGAAACCTGTATATGAATAATTGTAAATCGCTAAATTATGAAAATCTAGTTCGTTCAAGAAATGTTGAACTTAATGTAAAATTCGACAATATACGGTAGTTTTTGAAACCTTAACAAAACTAAACTTCGAATAACATGAAAATTTCTATTATCAAAATTTCACAAATCTTAAATTAAAACAAAGAATTTGGTAAATTAAAATTTTAATATTTACATTTTCAAAAAATTCTCAATTCTAAATGTTTGTTGTTTTATTCTAAAAAGTTAACAGTCATTATAAATACATTTTTAAATTTCAAGTTCTAGAATTTAAGATAGGTTCCACATGCTAATTGGAAAAACTAAACTAATATTATTCAATAAAAAATTTCCGTAATGAAAATTCAGAATTTAAATTCTTAAAAACTAAACGGTTCTGAATTTAAAATTTATTGGTTAATTTGATACTTTTTAATTGCAGAAAATTCTAATTTCTATGATTAAAATTAAATTAATTTAAAATTAAATCATAATTTTTACAATTTTAATAAGTGCAATTTTAAAAGTTAATTTGAAGTTTGAAGTTAATTGAATAGTTTGCATTTAAAGATCATAAGTCAAGCATTTGAAATTAAAATTGTTTTAATTTTAATCCCGTTAAATGTAGATAAGCTTTAACCTCAAAAAGTAAGTCAATCTAAAATATGATACCTCTTTGAAAATATAATTTTTTTTTTATTATTTTAATTTTGAAGATTTTGTTTTGCAAAATTCTAAATACTTTCCTTTTATCATTTTCTAAAATTTTTCAATAAATATATTTTATTTATTGTGTTGAAAAATAAAAAATATAAATCTGTCGACAAATTTTTTAAAAACTAAATAATTTATAAAACAATCTGCAAAATTGAGCAAGATTTAAAAAGATTTCCAAAATTTTATAGTAATTGAGTAATTGAATAAAATTAGAATATTTTCTTAAAATTATGCTGGGATAAAACTGGGGTAAAATATATATACCAGCAGTTGATATAAATTAAGGATCTTGGACTTTTAAAAATTCTAGTACTAAAGATAAAAATTTTAAAATGAAATTTTAGGAACTCTATATACATACATATACAGAGATTCCGATTTGCAAAATTACCAACTCTTACTACAAATCTCTAACACTAAATTCTTACAAATACGGATTCAAAATATTTAATACAATAATATTTTTAAAAATTTCACGTAAGTAAGTACACTGGAATATTCTAAAAATTTAGAATTTCTTGATTTCAAATCAAAATTTTAAAATTATACATTTGAGATTTTTCTTAATATAAAAATCCAGTACCAGTAGTATTGAAAACGTTGGTTTGCAAACTTTAAACAAAATTGCACCTCCGACAACACTTATTTAAATAAGTGATATATTAACTTACTTATTTAAATAGGTAATATTTGAAAGATAAGCTCAAAATTACACAGCGAATTCCAATTTATTTAATTTTGAAAGTTTTACAATTTTAACAATTAAAATATTAACCATAAAAGTTTAAACATTTAAATTTTAAGATTTTAAGACATTTAAATTTTAAGATATTTTATTTGTGTTGAATTGAAACAAAATATTGCGGCAATTTTTTTAATAATTTAAAAATTTATAAAATACGTAGAAAGAACTTTAAAATTTTTACAAAATTATAGTATTTGGGAACTTTAAAAGTATTTGAATATTTTCTTTAAAATGTGTAATTTTTGAAATTGAAAGTTTTTGAAAACTTAGCTCAAAATCAATAAGCAAATATTGAATGTAAAAATTGACAAATGAGAATTTTATTAAAATATAAATCACGATTCTAAAAATAATAAATATTTTAAAATCCAAAAATGTTTAAACCAACATTTTTTTTTTTTAATTTAATTTTTTAAATTATGAATTCTAGAATTTAAGTTAGGTTATATATGTATTCTAATTCCAACAACGAAATTAAAATAATTTAGAAATTTTCATAAACGAAGTTCTAAATTTCTAAATTTTCATAATTAAAATGTCTCTGATTAATAATTTAAAATTAATTAATGTTAAAATGGCCGATTTTAAGAAATTTAAATGTTCAGAAATCCGAAGTGTTAGATTTTAATAACAGAAAGTCCTATTTCTAAGATTTAAATTATTTTGAAAACAATCTTTAATCAATTAAAATTTTTAAATCTAAATTTTTAAAAATTTGCTTTTTTTATATTTAAAAACCAGAAGCAAATTTTTTTATCGAACTTGTAAATTCATTAAAAACAAAATTTAAAAATTAATCAAAATAGTATTTGAAGTAATTGAAATAATTTAAAAATATTCTTAAAATAAAATACTTAACTATTGAAATTGAAATTTTTTCAAATGCCAATAGCGGCGAAATTCAAAAAGGATTTTTCAACCGTGAATTAAAATAGTGCGCAAATGAGAACAAGATCAGAATACATTGTTGGCAACGTTAATGGCAACATTAACGTTTTATTTAATGCATTGTCTTAAAAATTTTGAGTTACATACTCCAATAACTGAATAAAATATTTATTTGCCGATTTTAATATTTTGATACAATGCCAATTTAAAAAATTTAAGATCATCATAATCAAATCATTCTCATTAAATTTATTAATAAATTGATTAAATAATTTAATTCACTTTTAAACGAAATCGTGATATTTTCTCAGTACATGGTTCTAAATTAAGAAGGTACTCTCTATTTAGAATTTATCACTAATAAAAAAAAAATTATAATTTGTTTTTAAAAGAATTTTTAATTATAAATTCATTAAAATTTATTACGTACTTATTGGATTTATTATTCGAAACATTCCTCAAATCAAACATCGTAAATTATTTCGATTCAAATCGAAATGAATTTTTTAAATATTTAATTGAGGCTTACACATACATACTTACTTGATAAATGTATAATATGCGTTTTAAGTATACAAGGTTGCGCCTATAGGGGTTGCGTAAATTCTAAAAATATAATTTTTCTCTAAGACCACATTATTACGTGACCGACGTATGTTGGCAAAACAGATGTTTTAAGATTTAAGTAAACTGTATTTTGAATTTCGTTGGCGGCAGTTGGATGGGAACAGCTTTAGTGTACACTCGAATTACTCTACCATACCAACTTGAATTTAAAATTAATTTTTATTGCGATTGTAATGTAAAAACCGGAAAGGGTTGCTATAAAATAATGGAACTTAGAATTTGATTATCTGGATGCTTACGGAAGTTTAAAATTTATCTTCCGCTTAAAAATATTCCATTTGAATGATTTAAATTTAAATTTAAAGTTAAATGTAAAAAATATAATTTTATAATAAATCAAATATCAAAATATTGTATCTAAAAATATGGTTCTGAAATTTATAAATTTTACAGAGAGTCTACATTAAAATTCAAAAAATTCAGTATCAAAATAATAAAATTTTAATTTTCAAAAAGTCTAAAATTTAAGATTTAACAGTTATTGATTTACTCTTTAAGGTTTAAATTAATTTACTAAGAGTCGATTAAAAGTGAGATTCATTTCTGAAATTTTAAAAATTCCACTACCAAAATTTTAAATTTGAATTTTAATATTTTAGAGATCCTAATTTCCAAAATTATAAACTTTAGAAATAAATCTTATTTTTAAACATTTTAAATTGTTATATTTAATAAATACATCAATAATTCTAAATCGCTAAATTATGAAAATCTAGTTGGCTCAAGAAATGTTAAACTAAATAAAAAATTCGACGCAATACTAGTGGTAGTTTTTGAAACCCTAGCAAAACTAAACTACGAATAAACAAAAACATGAAAATTTCTAGTATCCAAATTTCACAAATCTTAAATTAAAACTTGGGAAAAAAGAATTTTGTAAATTAAAATTTTAAAATTTATATTTTCAAAAAATTGTCAATTCTAAATTGTTGGTGTTTTATTCTAAGAAGTTAACAGTTATATTAAATACATTTTCAAATTTCAAATTCTAAAATTTAAGTTCTAGATTTAAGTTAAATTCTTAAAAATTTAATTACTAATTTTAATTTTATCTAAATTTTATCTAAGATTAAAATTCAATTAATTTCTAAGATTAAAATTCAATTAATTTAAAATCAAAATTTTTACAATTTTAATAAGTACAAATTTAAATCTTTAAATAGAACTTAAAATGTAAAAAAAAATTATTTTAGCGGCTAATTTTTTAAAAACAATAAAAATATACAAAGAAGATTTCTATTTCAACGAGAATTTTCAAAAAAAATTTCAAAATCATACACAGAAATTGAAGAAAATGAGAAGAATTTGGTATAAATGGGCGAAAATATTTAAAAAATTCCAGTACCAAAATTTAAAATTTTTAAATTAAATTTTAAAAATTCCATAAATAAAATTCGAATTTGATATTTCAAATTTTCTGATTTCCTTAAATATAAAACTCATAATATAAATCTCTTAACTCAGCAACACTCGATGTACATTTGAAATTAGAACTCCGACAATACTAGTGGTAATTTAGAATCTAAGTTATAAACTGTTCATAATCAATCATTTTACAAAACAAAATTTTCAGAATTTTAATAATAAAATTTGAATTTTCAACAAGGTTTAATATTTAAGATTGACTTACTCATTAAAGTTAAAATTTATCTATTTTAACGGGATTAAAATTAAAGCAATTTTAATTTCAAATGCTTGACTTAAGATCTTTAAATGCAAACTATTCAATTAAATTCTTAAATTTAAAAGGTTCTAGATTTAAAACATAATTTTTTTTAATTTTCTAATACCAGAATAAGAATTTCGAATTTCAAGATTTTATTTGCAGAAATTTCTACTTTTAAATATTAAAATTATGATAACTAATTTTGAATCAGTTAAAATTTTAAATCTGAAACGTAAACTTTAAAAAAACTTTCCTTTTATCATTTTCTAAAATCTTTCAATAAACATATTTTATTTCTTGTGTTGAAAAATAAAAAATATAAATCTGTCGACAATTTTTTAAAAACTAGATAATTTATAAAATAATATGCAAAATAAAACAAAATTTAAAAAAAGTTCTAAAATTTTATAGTAATGGAGTAATTGAATAGAATTTGGAAAATTTTCTTAAAATTATGCAATTTTTAAAATTTTAAAATGAAATTTTAGGAATTCTATATACACAAAAATTATACAGAGATTCTGATTTGGAAAATTACAAAAATTTTAAAATTTTTAAGAAGCTTCACGATATTGACTGAAATATTCTAAAAGCAAAGTATTTCTAGATTTCAAATTTCAATTTTAAATAGTTATAATTTTAGAATCGAAATTTTAAAATTATACATTTCAGATTTCTCTTAATATAAAAATCTAGTACTCGGTATTGAAAACGTTGTATTACAACCATTAAGAAAATTTAAACAAAATTCACCTGCGACAATACTTAAGGTAATATTTGAAAAATAAACTCAAAATTACACAGCGAATTCCAATTTATTTAATTTTGAAAGTTTTACAATTTTAACAATTAAATGTTTAACCATAAAACGTTAAACATTTAAATTTTAACATTTTTATTTTCTAAATAAAAATATTTTATTTATGTAAAAGTCAGAATTTGAAAACAATGGAATAAAATATGGCGGCAATTTTTTTAATAATTTAAAAATTTATAAAATACGTTTAAAAATTTTGCAAAATTATAGTATGTATTTGAGAAAATTAAAAAGTATTTGAATATTTTCTTAAAAATGTGTAATTTTTGATATTGAAATTTTTTGAAAACTTAGCCCAAAATCAAACTGTAAATATTGAATGTAAAAATTGACAAATGAGAATTTTACAAAAATATAAATGTCGCTTCTAAAAATGTTGAATATGTATTTTAAAATTTGAATCAAAGTTTTTTTTTTAAATGCATTTTTTTAAATTATGAATTCTAATATTTTATATATATGAATTCTAATTCCAACAACGAAATTAAAGTAATTTAGAAATTTTCGTAATCGAAATTTCAAAATTTTTATACTTAAAATGTCTCTGATTAATAATTTAAAATTATTTAATGTTATTATTGCCGATTTTATGAAATCCGAATTGTTAGTTTTTAATTACAGAAAGTCCTATTTCTAAGATTTAAATGTCAATTTTTAAAAATTTGCTTTTTGTATGTTTAAAAATCAGCGGCAAATTTTTTTTAGTACTTGCAAATTCATTAAAAACAAAATTTTAAAATTAATCAAAATAGTATTTGAAGTAATTGAAATATTTTGAAAATGTTCTTAAAATAAAATATTTAACTGTTGAAATTGAAATTTTCAGAGATACCAGGTTAGAATACCAATAGGGGCGAAATGCAAGAAGGATTTTTCAACCGGGAATTAAAATAGTTCGCAAATGAGAACAAGATCAGAATGCATTGTTTCAAAATGGCAACATTAACGTTTTATTTAATGCAATTTCTTAAAAATTTTGAGTTACATACTCCAATAACTCAAAATTTTGAAGACGATGAATTAAATAAAACATTAACGTTTCAATTTAATTACATATTAAATATTTATTTGCCGATTTGAATATTTTGATACAACGCCAATTTAAAAAATTTAAATTCATCATAATCAAATCATCCTCATTAAATTTATTAATAAATTGATTAAATATTTTAATTCACTTTTAAACGAAATCGTGATATTTTCTCAGTACATGGTTCTGCATTAAGAAGATACACTCTATTTAGAATTTATCACTAATAAAAAAATATAATTTGTTTTTAAAAGAATTTTTAATTAGAAATTCATTAAAATTTATTAGGTACTTATTGGATTTATATTATTCAAAACATTTCTCAAATCAAACATCGTAAATAATTTTGATTTGTTTTTGTTTTCAAATCGAAATGAATTTTTTAATATTTAGTTGAGGCTTACACATACATACTTACTTAATGAATTTATATAAATGTATTATATGCGTACTTTAGCTGTTTTCAGTACACAAAGTTGCGCCTATAGGGGTTGCGTAAACTCTAAAAATATAATTTTTCTCTAAGACCAGATTATTCCGTGGCCGACGTATGTTGGCAAAACAGATGTTTCAAGATTTAATTAAAATACTAAAGACTTAATCAGTAAATCAATTGATTTTCCATATAAAAATTGTTTGATGTACGAGCACCTTACCCACAACGTGCAATAAGAGTTATAGTGGTGCACCTGCCAAATGTTGTTCAATTTACAATCCGTTTTGAATGAATTTTGTTAGCACAAAAAGGATTGCTATATAGGTAGTATTTATTGCCATGACTTACTACCAAGCAATTCAATCAATAAATTTGATCGCATTTGCTTGTGTTTGTACATTGCAATCGCAAAAACCAATAAAAATTAGAAAAAAACATAATTTAAAACTAAAATGGTCATGGTAGAAATGATTTAGTAGCCATGGTAAAAATAGTCTTATTACGTCAATCAAACATTAAAGCTGCTCTCATACGAATGATCCTAGGGTTTTTCGATCCGAACTCATGACGAAGAAAACATAACAAAGAGAAGTTATTGAAATTTGTCTATGAGATGGAAATCATTTAACTTTGTTATGGTGCGGATGAAGTTTTTCCTCAATTTGTCCTAAATTACGTCATTTAAAGTTAGGACACTTTTAGTACAAAATTCACTCGCCTATATGGGCGAAAAAATGAAGTTTTTCCTAAAACTGAATTAATTTTTAATTTATGTAAATGTATTAGTGTTGATAATAAATAAATAGCATACATTCGGGCATATAAATTTTATCGTATATTTTAAACATTTACTTTTGTCCATCCAATTAGTAAATAATCATTACATAAATAGATATAAAATTTATATTAAACTAATTAAATAAATTACATAGTTCATTTAATTTAAATTTGGTTTGGATATCACAAACTAGCTTGGCAATTTAACATTCAAAAGCTAGTATTCAACCTTACATTAAAAAATTACTAGTTTCGAATCAAAGAATTATTATTATTAGTGTAAGACAAATTATAAATAAAGCACAAAATAAAAAGTTTACTGATTATAATATAAAACACAATTTATTAAATTTTAAGGCCATGAAAGTGTTCTCCATTTTCTGGCCGCATAACAGATTTTTATCTTGGATATTTCATATCCAAATATGTAAAAATGTCCGAAAAAGTACGAATTTCGTAGGAAGTGCACAGTTTATGTAATAGTTCTTATTGAAATGGGCCGTGACCTCACATGGAGTGATATTTTTTTATAAAGTAATTGTCATTACCATTAATTGACGCACAGCAAACTTTCATATTACTTACTTAAATCTGAATATTTCATATCCAACCTAAATGTCTATTTTCTGACCACACAACAGCTATGTGGCTTTTAAATTTTATATTCCTATCTTTATGTTTTAATCTTTTGTGTTCGGTATAATTAGTTGTTGTGGCGGCATAGTGATATTATAATAATAAGCAGTATTTAAAGGCCATTACTGGCTTCTTAATGAGTCAATAATCAGGCTCCACCGGTGTCGATTCTGAGCTTAGTTCTCATACTGTCTTGGACAACCTGAAAAAGCCAAGTCGTTTTCTACACTGTGGAGTCAATGTCGCCTGCAACGACCTCTGCGTTAACCATGGTGGCTCTCCTTTTAGAGATCGCTGAAGAATTCGTTTCGGATCAGCACGGAGAACGTGATCGAGCCAGCGTACTCGGTGAGATCTTACTTCATGTACAATGCCGGGGATCTTCATCAGATCTCTGATCTCAAAATTGTATAGAGCTCAGTATATACCATCTACTTCGCGGTTTGGGACGTAAATCACACGCATGCTTCTTCTCTCAAATGTTGGAAGCCATCTCTCGTACTCGTCTGTCAGCGCCCAACTCACACCACTATACATAACAACGGGCCTGATCAACACTTTGTAAAGTTTCAGCTTCACGGCACTTGATGGGTGTTTAGATTTTGGCAGTGACCCTAGAGGATATAAAGCACGAATGCCAGCTTCCAGCCGTGCTTTTACATCCTCAGCCACACTGTTATCGTGAGTGATAAGAGAGCCCAAATATTTAAAATTCCTCACTGCCTCAAACGTGTAGTGGCCACTAATAAAATCTTGAGCGTCATTGTCCCTTTAACTTGAGATCATATATTTCGATTTGGACTCATTGATCTGGAGTCCAACAGACGCTGAAAACTCTACAAGCGGATCAATTATTTTTTCACTCCGTTGCTATTTAGTCCAATCACGCATATATCATCTTCATATGCAAGCATCTGATTGGACTGGCGATATAAGATGTTGTACTGAGGTGTTTCAGTTTTACGAAAGATGTATTCCAACATGAGATTAAAGAGTATCGGGGACAGAGCATCTTCCTTCCAAACATCAGAGTTAACTGTAAAAGTTCTCGATAGCCTGTTCTCAACTTTAACACGGTATACACACCGAGCAAATAGCGCAGTGGTTAAAGCTGGATCGTTTGGATCGGGAGGTACCGGGCTCGAATCCCAACAGAGGCGGGATGCAAAAGAGATTTTTCATCTCCCGATTACGATCGGTGATTAAATTGAAAACATCTATGACCCTCTGTTGGAATGTAGAACTCATGGGCCGACCCATCTTCCATGTCACTTACAGGGTGACATGGAGCTATGCAATGCGCAGGTATACTGTACTTGTGTGAATGGGATGAATGGATTGAATGAATTTTAGTGTGAATGTGGATATTGCACCGTGGACCCATTAGTGGCATTGCTGGAGTAAAATCCGCCCAATTTTAATTTTAGTTTTAAACACAATATTGAGACTGCGTCACTGTCATTCTACACAATCTTTCCAATTTTGTTGGCATTCCTAGGTATACTCTCAAACTCTCTCGATTGATCGAGTCGTAGCCCTGCTAACAAACTCTCTCGATTGATCGAGTCGTAGGCCTGCCAGAAATCCCGGAACACCTGATATACGGGGATGAATGTTTCATAATATTTAGATAGAATCATCCGCAGCGAAAACACCTGATTAGTAACTGATCGAGTTGGACGAAATCCTCCTTGATAGTAATCAATAAGGCCCTCCGCTAGAGGCGTGATTCTATCCAATATAATGTAGGATAGTAACTTGTATGCTGTGTAAAGGGGATCTTGGCCGCGATAGTTCTCACACTTCAAGTGGTTTCTCTTTTTGTAGATTGGGCATATCGCGGCCACTTTCCATTCATCAGGCATAACTTCGGTTCGCCATACTAATCGAATAAGATCAAAAAGACAGTTCCACAAAGTATCCCCTCCGAATGTCAAGAGCTCCGAAATAATGCAGTCCACTCCAGGTGAGCGGTTTCGTTTTAATCTCTGCATAGCCTTAGTACTCCCTCCTCATGGGAAGGGTCTGCAATTCAAATCTCCGCAGTCTATATTTGAGGTCACTAAACTATGACATGGATATATAGCCTTCTTGAATTGGCCAACACAGCTTGAGAATTTTCATACGATTGATTCAAATTTTATTTGAATTTCCTAAACGGCTAAGATATTATTAATTTGGTTGAAATTCTTAAACCACGACAGCCGTCATTTAAAATTTGAATCAAGAATAACTATGCTTGCTTAACCATTTTTTTATATTTTTTATTTATTTACATCTATAAATTCTTTTATCTTAACCACAATATTTACACTTATTTTCTATAATAATTGCTCGTATTCCGTTGCATGATCTATGCACTTTTCTATTGCAGCTAGAACACACAAGTGGATTTTCATCCACTTCATCGAAACAAATAATGCAATTTGCTAAAGAGGATAAAGTTTTTTCCATTATGAGTTTTTTAAATACAATCTGTATTCCGCTACAGTTTTTAAATACTCCCTACGTTTTTCCGATGTCATCAAAGGGATAGTTTTGTTATTTGAAATAACATCAAATGCATAAGTTACCAAAGCTCCACAATTATAATTATCTTTTTGTAGTGGTAGAGTATAATTTATCTCACTTTTAAAACATGTTTTTTCCACTTTCCAAAATTCTTGCAATTTTTGGTAAAATTTAGAAGCTTTTTTTATTAATACGTGGTTAACAAAACTAGGATTTAAGGGATCATACGTCTGAATGGTTTTTTTTACAGTGTTTAGTATAACTACAACCCAATGGTTTCCATTTTGAAGAATGGGAATATATAATATGTTTTTTCCCCAGCACACCTTTGGTAGTTCATCGCCATTTGAAATATTATAATCAAATTTATCGTTGAACGCATCAAGACAATAATCATTTGTTTCTATTAATAATAGATTACACGCTATAAACAAGGCATTCACGGTGAAATATTCTTTGTTATTCAATGAAGAATAACAAATGTTCGTCATTCGTGCAGGTCGTCCAAAATTGAACTGGAATATTTCAAAGCAGTCACCTTGCCTTGTCATATTATCAAAATATGTCAAGCTTTTCCATTCAAAAAAATCTAGTTTTTTCGCCTTGATATTATTCTGGAGAGCATGTCTACCGCAATATTTTGATTTTTTCCTAGATGGCTTCCCCCACATTTCCTCTAAATTAACATTAGTCGGGTCTTCTTCATCTCCCCCTTTGATTCGTGGGGTATTATATATGAAGCAGTTGTTTCGGATGTTTGTCTCCCTGGAGTCCTTCGTTTGGTTGGAATTAAAGATTCAATCTCCAAAGTATTTAATAATAGTTTCGTAGTGTTTTTTAATTCATTAATGAATCGACCCAATTTCATATTTGGCTGTCGTATTAAATTATTTTTTATTAAGTTGAACCAATTTTCTACTATAGCGTTCGCTGGCCTGGCGTTTACACCCGTATTTTTTAAAATTATGGAACCCCACAAAGGTAAATACGAAAAGTATTTGTTTATACAAAATATCACAAAATCTTTTGAATAGTACTGGTTTTCACTGCAATTTTGTTTTTTTTTCTGTTACATCAATATTTTTGATGGTCTCTAAATATATTTTATTAAACCTCACATAGTATGGGGATGCAGTATATGTAGTCCCTGTAGCTTCATCTGCTTGATCATCGTTTTGAGACGTATCACTGGATGGATTGTAAGATTCCGTACTAATATCGCTCGTTCGCCGTTCTACTTGTCTGAGAAATGTTCCGTAGGCGGCCAAAAACAAATCGTGTTTATATCGAGAACAACAAACGATGCAAAACACTTTAAAAAGTTCATCGATATCCGATAATTTTCCACAGTCTAATATTAGGAAAAATACCACCATTATAAATTATCTTAATTCTTTCGAACATGCCTTCAATTTTCAATGAATTTGTCGAACAAGAATGGCCAAAAAATGCGAGCAACAAATATAAACACAAATAAGGTCAATATTTGCTCTTTCTCCACGCAGAAACTCATATGTTTGATTTAAATACGGAATAATTTGCATTCCATTCATCACCAAGAGTACACTATTAATAAACACCCAAGACCAATCGCAAATAAAATATTTCGGCAGCATAATTTTAGGTTTGGCCCGTTCAATTGATTTTTTAAAATCAATAAGAAATTTTGTTATCTCAGCCGTATCATGTTGACATATGATCAATTCGCTAACAGGAATTGATGTGTTATTTATGTTAATTACGCAAGCATAATAATAAATTCGAGAAAACTTATGATGCGGACAGCAGTTTGGGTTTCGAATTAAACCACCAGTGGCATCAATGTACACTGGAAGATTTTTATTTAATATCCTTAGTTCGTCGGTCCTCATCAAAATTATTGATAACGGCTCCGCGACCGAAAATATATATTTTTCATTTTGAGGTTGGTTTCTAAATTGTGAAAAAGCATCAGCTACTTCACAACCTTTAATTATGTCCTGTTCCAACATTCTTTCCGAACGCGCCTTTCACAAAACATTCGCCTTTACTACGGTTTGTGTATTACCTGCACTTAATAACTCTTTATCTAACGATGTGTTGTTTTCAAGATATGCCTGATATGGTAAAATGTGTCTCATTTTGTTTTGCATTTCGCATCTCCATGCTCCTCTGAGCTGTGAAAACTGTTTATATATTCCGTGACTTTCAACATCGTCACCTTTAGTCAGCATCTCCATGCAATTACCGTGAATATAAAATTTATTTCGTTGATTGTGACTACGATATTTACAGTGAGCATATTGTATATAGTTGTTAGTCTTCTTATTATAATTTAAACTCCTGAAGCTTATCACGCAGTTATTCTTTATACTAGTTAACGCCACTCGAATACTCTTTCTTAGTTTTTCTTTTGACCAGTTTTCAAAAACATTTACCGAAATGTTCATAAAACCACGTGACATCCATTGATTTTTTGGTGGGCTGTTAATGTCAATAGGACAATTATTAAAATCAATTGATTGGGGTGTTAAAATCAATTGATTGGGGTCTGGCGATCTGCTGATTGGGGTGTCCGCAATATTAGGTGCTGTTAATACTGATGGACATATTTCATCAGTAAGAAGTAGAATATTATTTGTTATAACATTTTCAACATTACTGGTAGTTTTGGCTTCAGAGAATATATTGTCAAGTGAAGTTCTTACTGAATTAGAGAAGCTTATATCTGCAGTCTGTTGCATTTCATTACCAGATATAATTATATTTTCACTTACATTTTTGTGTATAGTACTACAGAGTTCTTCATTACCGGTAACGAATTCATCATGATCTAGTAAATCTTGATTTTGAATTTTTCGTTTCCACAAGTTATAAATTTGCAGCCTATTTTTATCATTATCTGAAACCTTTAATTCCATACAAATTTTGGTCATTAGGCTAGATTTCTTGCGAGAACGGGAAATTATACAGTTTCGTAAATTTCCATGATACATTGAAATCAAGATATTTTTAAGAATCAGAGGATTAATTTTTCCTCCGTTTTCTTGAACAACTTTCATGATTTTTTTAAAAAACTAATTACAGGGCAATTAGGACATGCATTTCTATAGAAACTAAAGTCACGGCTATTTTCATTAAAAATTATTCCATAAACTGCCCGCTTCTTACGAAATTCATACTTTTTCGGACTTTTTTACATATTTGGATATGAAATATCCAAGATAAAAATCTGTTGTGCGGCCAGAAAATGGAGAACACAATGGCCTAACAAAATAATATCAGCTCAAGTGGGGTCACGGCCATTTTCATTAAAAATTATTCCATAAACTGCCCGCTTCTTACGAAATTCGTACCTGTTGTGATATGTTTTCCAAATTTTATTTTTTTTTGTATTATTGAAGGGTGTATAGGATTTGTCTCCTATTTATTTCCAGTACGGACTTATTAAAATTAAACACGTACACACAGCAATATTTTATTGTATTAAAATAAATTTTATTATAATTTTGTACACAAATAATTTATTAAATTTTTAATTTATTTAATTATTTATTTATCTAATTCTTTATTTATTTAATTATTTATTGGTTTAATTAATTTATTGGTTTAATTATTTATTGGTTTTAATTATTTATTTTCACCACCGTTTTTTACACAAGTACGTTTTTTGTAAAATCTCAAAATCGCAATGGACGACAAATGTCTTGTTTTTTGTTGTGATGACGTCGCCTTCGTCTTCGTTTTTGATGAAGGAACACATGCGCCGGCGACGGTGAATATTGCACTTACGCATTAGTGTTGCATCACCGAACATTGTTGTTCGTGGTGATGTTGTTAGATGGCGATGTGTTTTTACTATAAATGTTTTATAGTAATGGTTCGGTTATTAGATAGTGGTGGTTGGATAGATGGATATGTGATGGGGTTAGTGAACGCTTAATTCAAATAAGTTGGTTTATATTTGAATTTCACTAATTGTTTTGTTTGTGGCAGAATCGAATATCGGTGAGTCGAATATTCGAGCTGCTACAGGTGCGTTTAATATAAAATTGTTTTGTTGTATTTATTAAATATAATTTATTAATTGGACAGCATTATTTAAATAAAACATAAAATAAAATATTTACGCCTGAATATATGCAAATTATTTGATTCTATCATCAATACATTTACCATAAATTTAAAAGTCAGGACACTTTTAGGACAAACTTCCACATCGTTTGTTATGTTGTCTTTGTCATGAGTACGGATCGGAAAAACCTTAGGTGCATTCGATATGAGAACAGCTTAAGTAGGCTTCAAAACTCATCCAATAAATGTTGTGAAAATTTTGTCATCAGTCTGGTACATATATTATCGAACAAGTGTTGCTCATCTCAACGATTTGGCTTTTTAATAACTCGGTAGCTCTTATAGCCTTCCTGAACTCAAATTTGTTTTACCATGGAGTGGGGTGTGTTAAATTTTATGGCATGGTCATAGTTAATTTTCCCTAAATTGTAAAGATTTCTATCATTGTTCAGCACAAATTTTTAATACGCCGATGGTCGAGTAAGCAGGGTCAATGCTCTTGAAATCGTGAACTTGAGTTCAAGATTCTCGTCAGCGCCAATCCTTTTTTAATTTAATTTCTTCGGCAAGTATAAGAGCCATCTCTTGTGTATGACCGTAATGAATTGTCTATATTCTTGTTGATACAATTTTCAATTTTCCACTGAATAAACTTGGCATTGAATTGGCAAACATAAAAGATTTGTATAGCACCAAATTTATATACGCCGGTGGTCCAGTAAGCAAAGTCGTTGCATTTGGAATTGTGAACTTTGAGTTCAACCCTCGGTTTGGCATTAAATAATTTTTAATATAATTTATTTAATTTCCCCATTTAATTGGCAAATATAAAGGATTAGTATAGCGGCAAATATATATATGGAAATGGTGATGTGGTAAACTAAGCGGTGTCATAAGTTATGGAATCTTGTGGATGTTGTGCAGTGGTCAAACCTCGATTAAGGGCAAAAAAAATTAGCGGCAATCCACACATTTCCCATTAAATTTAAAAAAATCGCTTTTTTGTTCAAAACTGACCAATTTGCTAATAATTAAATTAAAAATATATATTGAGGCTTGAACTAGGGTCATGATTACAAACCAATAGCTGCCATTTCAATACACAAAATTGAAAATTTTAGCAACGGCAATGGACTCTGCTTTTTTGACCATCGCCGTACAATTTCATTACCGCTCTATATCCATCTTTTATACTTGCCACTTTAACATGGAGAATATTGAAGTTTTGACCAGTTGGATTTGAGTAACTTTATTTTACCATCACCAATTTGACAGGAGAAATTAAATCAAAAAATGTTTGTCTCGATCGAGGATCGAACTTAGATCCATAAATCCAAAGTCCCTGACTTTGCGTAGTGGACCACCGCCGCATACATTTCATGGAATACAATTCTTTTATATCTGCCATTTGAATAGAAAATATTGAAAATTTTAGAAAAGGCAATAGACTCTGCGTTAATTTCACCATCACTATATATACCCATCTTTTATACATGCCACTACTTGAAAAATATGAAAATATTTAACAGAAGCTGTGTGTTGAACAAATTTGAATACCGAAGAAATTAAATTAAAATAATACCGTCCGCTAATGGGACTCGAACCTTGGTCCACGAATCCAAAGTCAATCACTCTACTACCTCGCCCACTACCGTATGTGTATTAGATGTTATGAAATTATTTTATACTTTTCAATTGAATTAAGAAACTTGGAGAAATTGTTTAACAGAAGCTGAGTTGAATGAAAATGTATGGCGATGGTCAAATAAGCAGAGTCCGCAGAAATACTTTTGGTTATAAAAAGATCGATCAGGTCAGGTATTTTTCCTGGGTCAGTTGGCCAATATGTTGGTTTTCCAGTTGAAATGGATTCACATCCATTTTCTTTAATGGCAATCAGTAATTCTTTTCCTTTAGTTGTAGTTAGTTTAGAACCCCAGTGAGTATTGTTCGCATTGAAGTCACCACCTATTATGAACCATTCTCCTAGACGCTTGAAGAACTCTGAGTATTGCTTGTTTTTAATAGAATGTCTTGGTGGGCAGTACAATCCTGCCACAATAATATGAAAGTTGTTGGTATACATGAATAAGTGCTCATATACTCATTACGATTTCCTGAACTCGGATTCGTTTTACCATGGAGTGGGGTGTGTTAAATTATATGGCACGGTCATAGTTAAAGTTCCTCGGATTATTTTTAAAGTTTTTGTTTTATTTTTTGTGAGCCGTTTTTTCCGATTTTTCTGCGAGCTGTTCTATACCGTTCCTCCGTTATAAAGAGGGCTCCACTCAGGCATCATGGTGTATTGCCATTTCTTCCTGGCTCTCCTTTTTTCTTCGACAAGTTCCCTGATTTCTTTTGGGTAATTTGTACCTATTGTTCTTCTTTTGAACTCCGGCGTATTATTCCATGCTGACTGTTGTACATCATTTATGAATTTTACGATTTCTTCATCTAGTTGTTCTCTGTACTATTCAGCTCTTCTTTGAATCCCTCCCAGTCTATATATTTATTTGTCAGAGTCGGGTTGCATTCTTTTGAGATTATTTTTTCACTGAGAGTAAGTTGTATTGGAGAGTGATCGGAGCTCGAATCATACCCCTCTTCGATTTTAACATAAGTTGCTGGAAGTTTTCTAGTTATAAAGAAATCTAGTAGATCAGGTATTTTGTTATTATCTGTTGGCCAGTATGTCGGTTTGGCAGTAGAATGTCAATTACATCCAACTTCTGTCATTGCTCCAAGAAGTTCTTTACCTCTAGTAGGGATTATTCTTGATCCCCAATGAGTATGTCTCGCATTGAAGTCTCCGCCAATAATGTACTTATCGCCTAAGCTTTCCAGGAAGTCTACGTAGTGTAGTTTTTTAAGATTATATCGCGGTGGGCAATAAATTGCCGTTACGGCTAATGACTGATTTTTAGTTTTAATGCTGACGGTAGCTGCTTGTATTTCTTTTGTTTCATATTTTTTCTCTTCGTAATGTTGTATATTACTTTTTATTATTATCGCACTTCCTCCTCTGGCTGTATTTTCTGGGTGTATTGTATGGTATACTTGATAACCTCTAAATTTTATAAATGATTGTTTTGTAAAGAGTGTTTTTCGGATATGAGGCAGATATCAATTTTTTGAATGTTCAATAATAGTTGGAATTCTTGCTGCAATAATCCATTGGGAATCCATGCTACTATTCGAATGTCGCTATTCATGCTAAAATATGAGTGACAGGAGCAGTCCTGATGCTGTTTTCTAGTTTCGTTAGTCTTTGAATGATTGATCAAATAGCTTTTCCTTGCTTTTGTTCTTGCTCATCCATTCGGTTTAGAATTGTTTGCAACATTTCACTATAACGGTCAAAATCGTTTTTCAATTCTGCTCCCCCTTTGGCAACTTCAGCATATGAGATACCTGGAGCTTGAATTATTTGATAAGCCGGTTTTCTTATCTTTTCTATTTGATTTCTTGGCTTCTTTAATTTGCCTTTTGGTATGTCCTTTTTGTTATTATTATTTTTTCTCATCTTCTGTAGTTCTCTGGCAACTATACATCCTCTATAACTTGCGGGGTGTGGCTCTCCACAATTTACACACTTGGCTGGAGTTTCTCTGGTTTTTGTACATTCTTTGGAGGAATGCTTAGCTGCACACTTAACGCATCTTGGGTCTCTATTGCAGTAGTTCTGAGTGTGCCCGAATGATTGGCACTTTTTGCATTGTGGGAGCAATCTTGATTTTCGTAAAGCTTCAATCTCAACCTTCATGTTTACCCTTTCTCTTCAATATTTGTGTAACCTCTTTTATTTTCAAATTTTTAGAAAGTAAATCTTCCTTTATTTCTTCTGGCTGGCAGGATGGGTGTAGCTTTTTTGCCACAACTTTAATCGTCCTGGATCTTTTGCCCTCATAAGAGTACCATGTATTTCCCTTTTCATTAAGTGAAAGGGTCAGTTTTCTATAATTCTCCTCGTCTGGGACATTGACTTTAAGATCTCCACTACTGAGCATCGTTGTTTAGTATTGTATTTGGTTTGAATCCATCGTTTTTCGTATATCATTGTAGTTTTCAATCTTATTTACAATGACTGATGGTGGTTTGGGTTGTTGCACCTTTTTACTCTGATTTTTTATTTCCTTTTTTTCTTGTATTTGTTCTGGAGATACAAAGGATGATTTGCTCAGTCGTCGCTTTTTTCCTTGTTTCTTTTTTTTTTAGCACCCAATTCACTTCAGAATTAAGTTCATCTGAGTCCGTGACATATTCATTCTGGCCGATGGCTACGTTTCCGCCAAATGCTACGTTCTGCTCTTATATTCTTGATTGCTCTTCTGTTACAGCAGGTGTTAGAGTTTTTCTAAGTTCCTCATTTTCTTTTTTAAGTATCATGTAATCATGACTTAGCTTAGTTGTAATCTTTTCAAATTCGCCTAGCTTTCTGCGTAGTTCAATATTTTCCTTTTCATATTCGTTACCGTATCTTGTTGGTGATCTTGTCAATTTGAAACTCTTTCGAAAAGGGTTAGTAACGCGGTTTTCTTTGGTAAAGTTCTCCGATCGTGATTTTTCCTTTGGCAATGGTTGGTTCCCCCCAGAATCCATGGAACCGGCCTTCTTCGAGAAGGGTGGAGTTTCCAAGTTAAAACCTGGATTACCACCTGGGGTAATATTTCCTTTCGTTGTTTAAATTGCATTTTTCTTTATGTTTGGTCCGCAGGGAGTACCCTTCGCTACCCGTAGATACCGATACCGCCACCTGAGGACGCGCTCTCTAGCGGTTTACATACACCGCCGAGAGCGAAATTTGAAATGATCGATCGTTTATGCAGTTTTAATAAAAATATCATTCAAGATATTTAACTGTTTTGTAGGTTGTTAAACAATAAATGTTATCTTAAGATTTTTCTTGTTTTCTCAGTCTCTCGCTTTTCCACGATACAATCAAATAAAATTTCGAAATATGTATACATAAATCAAATCATCATTACTTAAGATTCTCTGTTCGATTTCTTTTTTTTTGTTGTGTTTTGTATTTTGTGGTTTAAGATTATTCGGTTTATCGATTTATCTGTCTGTTTGTTGTATTGTACATACGTATACGATACTCGTATCTCGTATATCTGTAAATACAAAATGTATTTACATTTTCTTGCAATTATGGCTTAAATTTGGTTTTTTGTTGTTATTGTAGTTTGGGATAAGAAAACGAATAAAATAAAGATGTTTGTATATTATTCCTTGGATGTAACAGATGTTACAGAAGAAAAATGGGTTTTAACGTTTTTCCTATGTATGTATGTAAAAAAAATTGATTATCCATAATACAATGTGTACTCGGGGTATCTACCTATTTATACTCAATATAATGCGTATCTGGTGCGTATAATTAATAATGTAAAAAATCCGTTAAATCAAAATTACCACGAAATAAATAACTAAACAATAATAAATAAAGGAATTTTGGCTATACTGTTGTTATATACTCGTACATACAGTATAAGCCACCAACAATAATAAACAACAAATTTAAAATTTCGTAAATCTTCTGTGTGTATTGATAACGCGCGGGCATCACCACCCGCACCACTAAACTAATTATCTTTATCAATATTTACCCAATTTATCTAGAAAATCTAATAAAATTCGATTTTGATAAAATTTAACCAGACTTAACTTATAGAATTTTATTTAATTTTTTTATTTTTGGATTTTCATTAGTTTCAAGAAAATTAATCAAAAACAACAAAATATTTTCACGACATCAAAACAACAAAATACTGACTGCGGAGGAATTTTTTTTTTTTTTTTTTGTTGGTTTTTTGGTTTTTTTGGTTGGATGTTTATTTTTTGTGTGGTTTGTTTGTTTGTTTATCATATTTTAATATTAATTAATTTATTTATATCTATATGGATATTTTGTTAGTTTTACGATAATCGAATTGTTATCGTATCTATACGATACATAAACTATAAAAAATCGTTATTAGAATTTTTTTTGGAATTTCTGCCTCTCCTCGCTCGCACAAACTAATATAAATCACTAAAACCTCGCATTTATGTGTACATACATACATACATACATACATATATGTAGTTCTATATATTAAACTAAACAAATGAATCTAATAAGCGTATATAAACAATTAAGTTCTTTAAGTGGAAATCACTTGTGTATAATATATACGATGCGGTGCGGTTTATGTTTTATACATGCGGTAATTAATTTTAGACTTTTAGTACTTGGGTGTTTGTTATGACAATGAACAACAGGATTATAATGATTTTTATATAACTCTTTTGTACAGATTGGATTATGATTAATTTCCGCCTATAGATCGCTTTTTGTTGTTGTATTTCTTATATGATGTAGTAAATTTCCACATATCGCACGTCGTAGTAGAGAATATTACTAAATTATTTAGTTGATTGATAGTTTTATCGATATAGTAATAATAATAAAATGAACGAAGTACATCTGGCAAATTTTGCCATATATTTAAAACGAGTGAAGTTTAACCTAAATAAATTGTACATTTAATCCAGCCGGTATGTTCAAAACTTAAAGTCGACAACCGAGAAATTATTTGTATATACATATATATAAGGCCAAAAGTCAATTTAAGTTTTTCTAGTGCATTGAATCCATATACTGTTTTGATGTGCGCATAAAAATAATTTTTGTATTCCCAGATCAATAACTACATCATAAAAGATTGTGTGCTTGGGTCGTTTACATACTGACATTTTCATTACGGTTAAAGATGGAATATATGTTTTATCTTCCATATTTTGTTGCTCAAATTGATGGCTTAGAAAACCAGGAGCGTTGGAAGGTCTAATCACATGCATGAAGGAGTTTCGCCTGGAACTCGTTGCTCTTCATGAAACTCGATGACCTCGGGAATCATGAAGCTCGGTTTCTTCTTGGGACGCAAGGTAAATAACTACGCCGTACGCTGCTTCAGTTGCGTCACAAAATGCATGCAACTGGATATGTTGTGGATCGTTTTTTGACGTCAGGCATCGATCAATTTGAATTGCTTCTTAATCTGGTAGTGACTCGAAAATACTTTGCCATGCATTTATGATGGAGTTTGGTAAAGTAGAATCCCAGTCGATATTGACCAACCAAATCTTCTGTAATAACATTTTAAAAAGAATTATTGTTGGTGCAAGCCAGCCTATAACGGATCATACACTTTTGAAGCTGTTGAGAGTATTTTTCGCTTGGTCCAACTAATATTACTCTCACTTGGTTGAACTTTGAATGAGAAAGTTTTAGATTCGGCGTTCCACATGATTCCCAAAGTTTTGATTGAAATATCGTCTTCTAGCAATTTTGGAGTACTTTGAATTTCCTCTTGTGAAAATGATTTCAAAAATTCTTGAGAATTCGACTTCCATTTCCTTAAGTTGAATCCACTATTACTTAAGATCATGCTAATTTCGTCCTTTAGTGCTATAGCCTCTCCAACGCTATCACAGCCAGTCAACAAATCATCAACATAAAAATCGTTGTTGATAATACGTGTAGCCTGTGGGTGTAATTCATCAAAATTTTCTGTCGTTTGTTTAAGGGTTTTTACTGCGAGATAAGGTGCACAAGCTGTGCCATATGTAACGGTGTTCAGCTTATATACCTTTGGCTGCTCGTTGGGATTTTCACGCCACAGAATGAGTTGATAATTGGCATCTTCAGGCGTCACACGAATTTGCCTATACATTTTCTCTAAATCCGCAACTAGAGCAATAACGTGCTTTCGAAATCGCAAAATGATGGTAGTCAGATCAGTTTGTAGGTTTGGGCCAACTAGAAGTATGTCGTTCAATGATACTTGTGTGCTGGTTTTACAAGAAATACTACTCTTAATTTGATGGTACTGCTACTGGCCTAGATCACAGCGTGATGTGGTAAAAAATATTTTTCATTGTCCAGAACTGGAACATCACTCCAAGGCATAAAAGTCATGTGTTTGAGGGCAATATATTCATTCATGAATGACTTATATTCGTAGCAAAACTCTGGTGCATGTGAGGACTTCCGTTCCATTGCTCGTAATCGCTGATGTGCTGCTTCGAATGAACTGCCTAATGAAGCTCTTGGTTCTTTGAATGGCAGTCTGACTATAAATCGACCATCGGCATCTCGTGCGTTGAGATAGTAGATGGTTTAACAAGAGCAGCTAATTCTTCAACCTCCCAAAACTTCCTTAACAGCTGATGTAGATCCTCATGATCGGTTTGGATAATTGGATCAGTGGTGGCGTGTAAATTAATGGATGATTCTTCATTGGTCTATGGTCCTGCAATTAACCAACCAAATTTGGAAGCTTGCAATATTGGAAATCCATCGATAGAGTGTTTCTCGGGGTTCAATAATTCAAAAAATACGTCTGCTCCTAGTAGGACATCTATTTTATTTGGACTGAAAAAATGTGGATCTGCTAACTCTAATCCCATAACTTGGTTTTGTATATAGTGATTCGTTTTGTTGGCAACATGTTAGTTATGTTTGTTATGATATGAGACCGTATATTGATAAAAAGGGCTTCGCTTTGGGCCTAGGCGTTGGGCACATTGTTCAGTCAAAAAAGATGATTGCGAGCCTGAGTCCAAAAGTGCTCGAACTAACTGGAGTTCTTCTGTACGTGATACTATACAAGCACGACTGCAGTTGGTAGTACCGTGGTTGGCGATGCATAGAGCTTATGCAAAACGGTTTGTGTTGGTTCATTCGTAGATTTAACTTCTTTTAACGACACGGCATTGCTATCATCTTCTGGTGAGTTATGAAATGATGGTTCATTGAACGAAATATGATGAGTAGTAGATTGACGAGTTTCTGGTTGTGTTTTGGGTTGGCCTGGATGAACATGTAGCAGTGAAAATTTTGAATAACATTTTGCGCTTGTGTGACCTCTTTTTAAACAGTTTTGGCATAAATTGTTTTCGTTCACAAATCTTATTCTTGTTTCAACACTATTATTTTTAAACACTGGGCACTTGAACAATGGGTGTTGTTGTTTACGCAAGCTAAGCACTCAAATACTGAATTATTGTTAGCGATTATGCAAATAATTTAGCAGTAGATCTTGTAGTTACCCTTTTGGCTGCATCACAAATTTCCAAGGCATCACATCTCTTATTTAAAAATCCTAATAAAGCATCAAACGTAGGAAAATTCTGACCAACGCACGAAGCCTACGAATTACCTCGTCACTTGCTTCAGTAACTCGACGCAATTCTTTTCCGTTCACTTGTAAACATGGCTTTTGGAATGTTTGAATCAGTGATGTGACAATCGGGGTCATACTGATTACAAATTTTGTCCAAATGCTTCGGCATAATTATTTTCAGTAATTGGAATATGACGGATAAGTGCAGCTGCTTCACCCGAAAATCAGCCTTTTATCATGCACTGTTGTTAGGTATAGATCATGAAACGATGCCCAATACTTATAATCTCCAGAAAACGGCTCAATGTTAATTTTCGGAAGTCGCACGTGTTGCGACGTGTTAACGCCTTCGTAAAATGTCTTTTGTTGCTCAATAAAATGTCCTAACGTGGTATTAAGTTCGTGAGTATCTTTGATTCCACCTCGTCAATGAGTAGTACTTGCTTTGATCAATAATGCACGTGCCTTAAAATATATATCATCGACCCTATTACTATCTGGTACATATGTTGGATTTTCGCACAACTGATCTTCAAGGTCGTTAAATGTTTGATATCGTGTCTCTAGTGTGTCTAAGCGAACCTTTATATCTTCAAGAGTGGTATCCTCCATATAATTAATCCACTAAATCGCATAATCAACTTTGCACTTTTCACTTAGCACTTAAAATGTTTATAACTTAAGTTTCTAGAACCCGCAGTGTGGTTTTGTATAATAATGAATTCTCTCACGAATTATTGGTCGTATAAATTAATTAAATAAATTTATACTTATCTGACTTTATATAGTAGGATGTAATTCCCGGCTTTCGGCACCAAAAAATGTATGTTGTTGCGTGAGGAACTAAACACCCGCTTGTGAAACACCGCAAACCACTTTAATTGTGTAAGTGTTTGTTATTTTAGGCTCCCTTAGTCGCTGTTCCTGCACCAAAACATTTCTTTTGGGAATTTCTAGCATTTCACGATCGAAATCGTCGATGTCCCGTCTCTTTCGTTTAGATCCAGTTCGATGTGGAATTGGAGAAACTCTACTTGAGGTCGGTGGTAGCTCATCCGACATAAGGTTCAACTCCTCATCTTCCGTTGTAATTGAAATCTAAAAACGTAACAAATATCTCATTCTGAGAACATTTTTACGTTTTATACATCACTAAACTCATCGACATAAGAACTAATGCCGGGCATTGAGTTACGGCACGCTAATTGAATTATAAGTTCTTTGTACGGTTTTATATGAGGTGTTGGAGTACAACCGGTTTCCTATTGTTGTAATTAATTTGATGGACCAAGTGCAGTAAAAGTTTTTAATTTTTGCCATAACTTGTCAAATATATTCGAGGTTAAGATTGAGATCACTGTCAAATACCATTTTATGTGCGTCACAACTATTTAATATTATTTTTTTAAACCTGATCCAAGGTTAATCATAATATAGTTGAAGTACGAAGCAATAGTGAATGTAATTTCGACCATCAACCAGCAAATTATAATGTTAGATACGCCAATCGTGGCATCAATGTTAGATCAATCAGGAAACTGCGTTTTACGAGTCCGTCTTAATTGATCAAGTTGAAAATAAATTCAACCAACTTGAAGTGGAAGTATAAAATGCATTTCCAACCTCATGGCTTTTTAAGACAAGAGTGAGTTCTCCAATTTTAACAATATTCTCTGCCATTTTAACATTTTCAGTAATATTTATGTGTGTTTAAAAGGTATATTTTAATACGCGCCTAATATCAAATTTATAACATATCCTTGTGGGGTTTTCCAGATGATGTAGACAAAAAATTTCATTTAAAACGAAAATTCGATAAAAGCTGTTTACCATGTTTCAGCCCAATATACCCATGAGTAAAGTATATACGATATGTATCTCAAAGATGTATAAGGCAATTAAATAATCATACATCTCCAAGAAATTCATCTTTAAATATATGTAACTCTAATTTTTTATGTAATTTGTGCGTACATATCGATAAATTAATTTCGGAAAATTTTGTCTGACACAATTCGACGAATTCGACGACGCATATATAGGATTATGTATTTATCAAGATGTTTAGATATTATGTCTAGATTAGATCAAAAAACGTATTCCACGTGGCGACCATCGTGTTTCAATGAGTCAGCGGGGAAACAACCTAATGCCGTCAGTCAATAGATCAAGGTGAGTGAAACTATGGGTAACAGTTTAGTTTATTTAAATAAAATTATGAAGATTAGGCTGTTTAAAATTTTAATCAGTACCTTTTTCGTCAGTTACTAGATTGTTACCTATATTGGTAGGAGCAACGGTCTTATTACAATTTACTCTGTTAGAAATAACTTAAATGAAATTTCTTATTTTTCCAATCTCGGCCAAAATATATAAATTATTGAAGATGCTCGAACATACGTATAGCCATCCATACTCCACATATCTACTACAAACCAGCTATGTAGCATCACTAAAATAGTAATATATAAAACCAACAACTTTCCTATTATTGTGGCAGGATTGTACAGTCCATCAAAACATTCTATTAAAAACAAACAATACACAAAGTACTTCAAGCGTCTGGGAAAAAAGTTCAAATAGGTGGTGACTTCAATGCGAAGAAAACTCACTGGGGTTCTAGATTAACTACAACTAAAGGAAAAGAATTACTGATTGCCATTAAAGAAAATGGATGTGAATCAGCTTCTGTTAAATATTTTCATATTTTTCAAGTAGTGGCATGTATAAAAGATGGGTATATATAGTGATGGTGAAATAAACGCAGAGTCTATTGCCTTTTCTAAAATTTTCAATATTTTCTATTCAAATGACAGATATAAAAGAATTGTATATCATGAAATATATGCGGCGGTGGTACAGTAAGCAAAGTCAGGGACTTTGGGTTTATGGATCTAAGTTCGATCCTCGATCGAGACAAACATTTTTTGATTTAATTTCTCGTGTCAAATTGGTGATGGTGAAATAAAGTAACTCGAATCCAACTGGTCAAAACTTCAATATTCTCCATGTTAAAGTGGCAAGTATAAAAGATGGATATAGAGCGGTAATGAAATTGTACGGCGATGGTCAAAAAAGCAGAGTCCATTGCCGTTGCTAAAATTTTCAATTTTGTGTATTGAAATGGCAGCTATTGGTTTGTAATCATGACCCTAGTTCAAGCCTCAATATATATTTTAAATTTAATTATTAGCAAATTGGTCATTTTTAAATAAAAAGCGATTTTTTTTTTATTTAATGAGAAATTTGTGGATGCCCGCTAAATTTGTTTGCCCTTAATCGAGGTTTGAACACTGCACAATATCCACGATTCCATATCTAATGACCCCGCTTTACTTTACCACATCACCATTTCCATATATAGATTTGCCGCTATACTAATCCTTTATATTTGCCAATTGAATGGGGAAATTAAATAAATTAAATTAAAAATTATTTAATGCCAAACCGAGGGTTGAACTCAAGTTCACAATTCCAAATGCAACGACTTTGCTTACTGGACCACCGGCGTATATAAATTTGGTGCTATACAAATCTTTTATGTTTGCCAATTCAATAGAGAAAATTGAAAATTTTAGCAACAGGAATGGACTATGCTTATTTGACCATTACCGTATACTTTGATTACGATCATACACAAGAGATGGCTTTTAAATAGTTGCAGAAATTGAATGTAGATTTCAACACAAGCTGTGTTGAACCAATTTTACAGTAGAAATAAAACTAAAAAAGTATTGGCGCTGACGACTTTTGAACTCGAGTCCACGATTTCAATAGCAAAGACTCTGCTAATTCGACCACCGGCGTATTGCAGATTATCGTGCTGAACAACGATAGAAATCGTTACATGACATAATAGAAATATTTACAGAAAGGTTATGACTTTCAATAAAAATAATCCGGGGAACTTTAACAATGACCATGCCATAAAATTTAACACACCCCACTCCATGGTAAACCGAATTCGAGTTCAGGAAGGCTATATGTATAAGAGCTACCGAGTTATTAAAAAGCCAAATCGTTGAGATGAGCAACACTTGTTCGATAAAATATGTGCCAGACTGATGACAAAATTTTCACAAAATTTAGTGGATGTGTTTTGATGGATGACGAAACGTACATGAAATTGGTTTGAAACCCTTCAAATTAGATACATTTGCAAAAAAATGTATGATTTGGCCAGCAATTTGCAGTTGTAGAGCCAGGTTTTTATTACATTTTTCATAACGACGTATTTTGCCGTTAATTGTTCAACACGATTCATTAGTAAAGTTTTGGCCATATATCACGTTTACACGACTCTAATTCCAACAGAAGAAATAAATTTGCATGAGATTCCCCAGGTGTTCGATGTATCGAAACATTTTGGGGTATAGCGCAAAGAGTGCTGAAGTTTAAAAGTCACACCGGCAGTTATGCCAGAAATAGGGAGCATCAAACAACATTTTCGTGGTGTTATCCGCAATAACGAAATCTATATAGAGGTGATTTGTGCAAAATTTAAAAAAAATCATAAAATTCAATTTAATCGTATATAGAAACTTTATTGGGTAAACCGTCATGGGTAAAGAAGCACTGAACTCTGTACGAAACAATAATGGAGAAACACTCATCGACTTCTGTGTCACAAACCAGCTATTAATATAGGAGGCAGTAAATTTCCACACAAGAATATACACAAGTATACATGGACATCACCTGATGGCAGAACAAGAAACCAAATAGACCATAATGATCAACAAGAAATTTCTCACATCATTACAAGACGTCCGACCATCACTTGGTAATTTCACAGTTCAAGATCAAGCCTGTAGCTATGAGATGCACTATAAGACGAACAGACGAAAATTCAACATCGAAAGGCTAAACGATCCCAATACAAGGGAGATTTTCAGTGAAGCGCTCGAATGCAATCTAGCAACCAACAGTGCCACCAGTATAGAAGACCGATGGAAGCAAATCGAATAAGCCTATATCGAAACTGCTGCGAACACACTCGGATACTAAGAATACAGTCGCAAACCATGGATAAGCGACAGCACATGGGAGAAAATTGAAGAATGCCGACACCTTAAGCTTCAAATGAACCAGCAAAATACACCGGAGGTGAGAAAGAAATATGAAGACACGGCAAGACAAGTAAAAAAGATGGCAAGAAATGATCGTAGAAAATACACTGAAAATATTCTCAAGGATGCCGAAGAGGCAGCAGCAACCAGAAATATGCGCACTCTACACAATGCGTACGTAAGGTCACAGGAAAATACACCAATATACCACCTATAAGAGATAAGAATGGTAAAATCCTAACAACAGATGAGGGACAGTTAATTACCCAATAATGCAATAAAATACCACATAAATGAAAAGAGGGATTAACCATAATGATTCCAAAGAAAGGAGACCTAAGAGAATGTAAAAATTGGCGAGGCATATCACTACTCAATACAACAATAAAGGTGCTAGCAATGATAATCCTCGACAGAATACCACCTACGATCAATTCGAAATTTAGGAAAGAACAAGCTGGCTTCAGACCGTGACGTAGTTGCACTGACCATATAAATACGATCCGCATTATCATTGAACAGTCCAATGAATGGAACTCCCCACTATACCTCCTCTTCGTGGACTTTGAGCGTGCATTCGATACAATACATAGAAACACAATATGGCAGACACTTTGTGAAATGGGCATCCCAAATAAGATTATCGAACTCGTACAAGAGATGTACCATGATGCAGGTAACCGAGTTCAATGCAGGAAGCAAAGTGATGCATATTACAATAGCAATGGAGTAAGACAGGGATGCGTATCTCCACACTAGTGTTCCTAGTAGTATTAGATAGTCTCATGCGGAAAATGGACCACAAATCGCCACAAAATTGGATTACGCTGATGATATATGCCTGCTAACTCATAAATACACGGACATGCAGCAGAAAATAGAACAGCTATCGAACTTAGCGGAAGAAGTTGGTCTAAAAATAAACATTACGAAAACCAAGACGATGAGGATAAATACTACGATAACCACACTAATAAGCGTCAACCAACAAAATATAGAAGATATAAAGGAATTCGTATACTTAGGTTGTACACTAAAGAAACAGGCGGAACCGAGGAAGACATTAACAAGCGCATAAACAAAGCCAGAACGACATACAACATGTTACACAAAATCTGGAATGCATCTGTCCTCTCCCGTAACACAAAGATACGAATGTTCAACTCGTGTGTAAAATCAGTACTCCTATATGGCTGCGAAACGTGGAAGCAAAATCGGCAGATTACGAACAAACTACAAGTATTTGTCAACAAATGTCTAAGAAGAATACTAAAGTGCTTCTGGCCCAATACCATATCAAATGCGGAACTCCATAGAGTAACTAATCAGGTAAATATGGAAAATGAAATAAGGAAACGTAAGTGGAGATGGATCGGACATACACTAAGAAAACCAGCAGTGACGTAACACGCATGGCCTTAGAATGGAACCTTCAAGGGAAAAGGAAGGTTGGACGTCCACCTGTAATGTGGAAACGAACGGTGCTAACGGAAGCGAAATATCTCGGCAAATCATGGAAGGAAATTAAGAGAGTAGCAGCCAATAGAGTTTGATGGTCCCACCTAGTAGACGCCCGCCTATGGTCCTAAATTGGAGATAAAGGTTAAAAAAAAAAATAGAAACTTTATTATCATTCGAAAGAACATTTCTTGCCATTTATTTTTTAAAGATTATTTCTTTCAAATGAGGGCCGCAACTGCGATGTCCTTTCTCAAAGTCCAATTTTTAATGACGCGTTCGATAATATCGATTGGTATTTGGCGAATGACACAACTCTATATAAATTAGATGGTGTGGTTTAAAATCGGTTCGAAATTTTATTTTTACTTCCTATTTGGTTTTAGGATATTCTAAAACACATTTTGGGCCGGCTATATACATACTCTACATTGGCTAGAATCGGCCATAGAATTTTTACAATTGAAAACTGACGGTTTTATGGCCTTTTAAAATAGTAAAATAATTGTTACAGTTACCACATCATTTGCTAGATTTTTTATATAAAATTCATAAATGTTTGAAATTTTATTATTTTTGGATATCGGATCTACAAGGTCGAAAAAGTGTGGCATGTCCAGGAAATGACTTACTGTATGGCCTAAAATAAAATAATTATTCCAGCTACTATCATGGCCAGGATTTTTATAAGAAATTCCTGAACTTCAATTCTTAAAATATTTCAAATTTTATTGATTTGTCATTTGTCTAAAAGAAACAAGTGAAAAAATCACCTCTAGATGAACGCTTTTACAAAATCCTCCCGCAAAGTGGCGCATTCGATTTCAAAGGTTGGCATTATTTTAATTGTCGACGTTGGCAAAAAGCAGCCAAGTAATCTACGTTATATTTTACGTGTCGAGAACCGCGTAGATTACAATATCTACCTCGCCCATCCCTGGGTATCACATATAAGTAAGTTTAACAAATAACTTTTTTCCGGTAGGCGCCATATTAAGTTGTTTGGGTTTGTTGTCGTTTTGTATCCATTCTATACATCAAATTATTTTATTGATAAAGTTTTTAAAAATATTTAGTTTAGTATTTTTTTCTGTTGGTCCTATATGTTGCTGTTTATTTTTATTATTATTATTATTATTATTATTATGATTTGTTCAATGATGCCTTTCATTTTTAAACAAAATATAATTTAGAAAATATTTCCCAGTATATATGATACGAATACTCGTAATTTATAAAGATTTTATTTAAATTTTGTATCTTTACAAAAAAATTATCGTCCAATTTGATTAACATAATAAATAAAGGATTTATACATTTTGTGTATTAAACGTATATTGCAGGAAGGAATCCCATTTGGTAATTTTATGTGTACACAATTTAAATTCGTAATTGTGCGTGCGAGACAGAAGTGTCCACTTTGAGCAATATATTATATTGTGTACATACTGTAGTGAATGCTTACCCTATTCTCTCCTATAATTTATATTTGTATATACATTTTACATTATATGCTTATTTTTATGTATTTTTCATTGTATTGTAAATGCTAATTATTACCAATATCATATACTATTATATACATAATTGTTTATTGCAAATATCATATACTTTTATATACTAGTGATAGATAGAATGACTGTCATCCAAAAGAATTGTTAGACCAGAAGAAATTGTGATCTTGGTCCAGTAATCAATAATTAAATAAATTGTAATTTAGATATTAAAATCTATAAAAATTGTTAAATTGAATTACATATAATAATAATTATATAAAATAAAATTGTTGTTTGTGCTAAAAGTGAACACATTAATTGAGTGATTATTCTCTACCCATCGTTAATGATTATAAAACATATCAATACATATACGGTGGCTGCACGTCATATTCACATATCCATATATTATAATGACTTGCTAATTGTGTCATTGCTATACCATATCAAATTTATATACGAATGAAACAAATATCCTCTAACCATTTACTTTACATCGCTCCCATATACGCAATAAAAAATAAATAATATGTGTCCCAATCACCGGAGCTGTTGTAATGGAAAACCTATTAATCAGATTGAGTGACAACTTAAGATTTTTTAATTATTTTATTTAGTTTACGGCAGAGAGAAACCTATTCGAGCATAAAACATTATACTCGTATATATGTATATATGTATGAATAGAATTGAGATGCAAACATGGAAACAGGGATGAAAGCGGCAATAATTATATTAGTTCTTATCGCAAAAATTATCAAAATTAGAAGGAAACCCATAAATCTTTAATAACATAAATGAAATTATTTAGTAAATCATGTGTGGTTAAAGACTAACTCTATAAGTAATAATAATATATCCATCCGCCCATACTATCATCAGCTATCTAAATCTCTGCATATATGTATATACCACGAGATTTTTTGTTCGTTTAGATAAGATTAATTTTATTTTAAGATTTGAGGGCCAAAAAACAAACTATAAAATGATTGATTTGATTTATTATAGATCGGCTTTAACATACGAGTACATACATATATACACACACGAGTATAAAATGTATGATATAATCTCCGCCCGCATATACTCGAACCTACATAATTTTAATTAAAATATACATTGCTATTCCTCTAAATAATTATACGATTTATAACAAATAATTTATTGTATACATGTATACACGTTTACAGCCCAATCCAATGTCATAACGTATAATTGATCAAAAAGTTAAGGTAATTTATTAATTGATTTATTGGAAAATATATGACCGATAAACAATTTAATCATAGATTTTTTTTTTTTTTGTTACATACACAGACAACAGAGAAACACATGTTGCTTGAATTTTTATCGATTAGTCATATTCACAAGCGGATTTGCTTTTATACAAAATGTCTTTAAGATAAAGGAACTGTATAAGATTAAATTACATTTTTTTTTCGAAGGTTTTTATTTTAAGTTTTGGGATATAATTCTGATTTGGCAATTTCTGTCTCAAAACAATTGAATCAATTTATGCGGCCCCAGGTGGCCGACCTGATTTTCAGGAAAATCCATCCTCGTCAGCGGCCGGTCCCAAGAATTTTGGTGGGGACTACCTATTGCATTACTATAATCAGAAAAAATACTTAGAGGAATCGGAATACTCGATGAGTGAAGCAAAAATGGATAATTCCAAAACAGTCAGATTCTACCGAGATCTCCTACGAGAGCCTGTAGCACGTTCACCACGAAGAAATTGGGTATGGCCAATGATGAATTGGTTGAATTTAACAATTTAAATAAGCCATTAAATGATTCAATTGCTTGGATGCAGGGACACATAAGGATTCTTGAAAACGAAATTAAAGCCCTTAAAGCAAAGGAAAACGTTGATTCTCCTCCTACCCAAAAAGTAATGGAACAAGAATACCATACGGATGGAAAATAAAGGAGAAGCAATGATACACCTACTCCTCCTCAACTAAAAGAGACAATTCCTAAAATAATCCAAAACAATCCAAAAAAATTACTGATGGTGAACCTACAGAGAAATGACAAAAATGTTAAGCGAATGGGGACATTCTTGGCATACGTTTGAAAACATACAAATCAGACCAATTAGGGTAATGGCTAAAAATCTGCACTCTACATATAAACATAGAAAAAATAATTGAGGACCTGAAAGGAAAAGTTTTTAATGCAACTGAAGCATCAATTAAGCAAAAACGGAGAAGTAAGGAGCCTATGAACATGTATATGCTGACATTGAGCGCAGATGATGATATTGAAAAAATACATCAAATCAAGCATATGGACATACTCAGAAATACTGTAACAAAGAACCCAGGTGTGTCAATATCCAGGTAACCACCATACTAGAGATGGTGTCAAATCCACAGATGTACAGCCTAGATGCGTGTACATTGTGGAGAAAACCATCCAGCTAACTACAGCGGATGCAGAGTTGCTATTGAATTGCAAGATATCAAAAATAAAAACATAAATGCTAAAATACAAATGTATAATAAAGAAGCAAACTGTTAGAATAAACAGGCCTGTATCATTTATAGGAGAGTTAAGGCGTAAAGCGTTTATAGCCTCTCAAGCAGAAGTGGGCAAAAAAACTTACGCTCAAGTAATGATGAGTAACGAAAACAAACAAAAAACTCCTCAAACAGACGACATAAATCAAACTTAATACTTTTGATCAGCGATTACAGAAACTAGAATACAGTACTAAGGGAGCCATCCCTAAACAAAACCATGTCTAACGACTTAAGAATTTTATGCTGGAATGCCAATATCTCATCTCTGAAACTCACTTCACTACACAATCAATTATCAAATTTAGAAATTATAAAACATATCATTCTATTCACCCGGGCAATACTGCTAAGGGAGGTAGTTCCGTTATAATTAGAAATAGTATTAATCACTTCGAGGAATTAAAATATGAAACAGAAGAAATACAAGCAACAGCTGTTAATATCCAGACCAAAAATAACTCTATTAGTATTATTGAAATTTACTGCCCACCGTAATACTCTCTAAAAGAAAAAGATTATCTTGAATTATTCAGTAAACTAGGGAAAAGATTTGTAATTGGAGGAGATTTTAATGCAAAAAATATCCACTGGGGTTCTAGACTAACAACAACTAAAGGTAAAGAACTCCTCAAATGCTATCAGAAAATACGGTTGTGAAGCCTTATCAAATAGTAAACCGACCTACTGGCCAACTGATCCAAAAAAAAATACCAGATCTAATTGATTTCTTTATAGTGAAGCATATATTTGTAAATTATATACATATAGATGTATTCTTGACTTAAGCTCTGATCACACCCCAATACTTTTGACATTAAGTGAAAGGATCATTCAAAAAGAAAGCTATCCTAGTTTAGTAAATAAGCACATAAATTGGGAATACTTTAGACTGTCTTTAGAAAGAAAAATTAACTTAATGGTTCCGCGTGACGAGCAATTAGAAAAAGAAGTTCACAAGTTCATATGTGACATACAGCAGTCAGCTTGGGAAAACACCCCTGAAATTAAAAAGAAAATTAAGGGAAACAACTACCCTAGAGAAATTAGAGAGCTCTTGGCAAAAAAAGAAGGGCAAGGAGAACATGGCAACAAACTCCCTCAAGATAAAACTAAGCTAAACAATCTGACTCAGCTACTTAAAAGGGAAATCAAAGATCTGAAAAACGAATGTATCAGTAACTACCTCAGAAAATTATCTAATGATACTAGTACTGATTATTCTCTCTGGAGAGCAACCAGAAGAATTAAAAGGCCGATTCCTCCAATCAGAACAGAAGATAAAAAATGGGCCAGATATAACGAAGATAAAGTACGAAGTTTTGCTGAATACCAGGCAAAAATATTTGAACCACATGATGACGAATCCATTGGAAGCCGAAATAATAACGGGAGACGTTGTACAGAAAAGTTAAGATATCCTACGAACAACACCAAAAGAAGTCATGTATGAGATAAAAACAAATATGAATCCGTAAAAAGCGCCGGGTTATGACCTTATCACAGCAGAAATTTTAAAAGAACTACCAAAGAAAGCTTTATTAAAGCTCACCAATATTGTAATTGCCGCCTGTCGATTGAAATATATGTATATCCAGCCTGTAGAAAACTACAGAAGTAATTATGATTCCTAAACCTGGGAAACCACCAGGCAAAACTGGATCTTACAGGCCAATATCGTTATTACCAGTTATGTCTAAACTCTTTGCGAAGTTATTAGTAAAAAGGCTAAATCCGATAATTGAGAGGAAAAACCTGATTCCAAATCATCACTTCGGTTTTCGCAACCAACACACAACATTAGATCAAGTACACAGAATAACTAATATTATTGAAACAGCATTAGAGGAGCAAAAAGTCTGCTCAATGATATTCTTAGTCATTGCACAGCCTTTTGATAAAGTTTGTCACGAAGGACTTAACCATAAGTTAAGAACTGTACATGGACTTATGGTATCCAACTTTGGGGTTGTACCAAACAGAGCAACGTAGAAATCATCCAAAGATTTCAAAACAAAGCATTAAGGAACATTGTTGATGCACCATGGTATGTTAGAAACAGAGACCTCCATAGGGACTTGATAGGAGATTGACATGGACAAAACACATCGAATCATAGTGCAACTAACTAAAAATAAAATTTTCAAAAATGTACTGGCTGATTGGACGAAAATCAAAACTTTCCCTAGAATGCAAGGTTCTACTATACAAAATTATCCTAATTCCTATATGGACATATGGAATTCAGCTATGGGGCTGTACGAGCACAACAATTATAGATCTTTTACAACGAACGCAATCAAAAATACTTCGCTGTATTACCAATGCTCCGTGGTATATCCGAAATTGCAACATCCATAGAGACCTTGGGATTAAATTTTAAGACCTTGGAATTTTAATTTAATTAGCTAAATTTCGTAATAATGTTGAATCCACCAAACTCGTGACAATTTTTTGTTTAAAAAATACTAAAATACGAACAAATTTGAATCAAAATTGACAATCATTTGGTTAAGTTTTAAATGAGAATTAAATAAGAAACGAATATATTTAGTCAAATTCTATAGAATTTTTAGTACATAATTCGATTTTTTAGCAAGCTGTTAAATAATTTATAATATAATTTAGTATGCTAAAAAAAATGCAATCTAAAATTCATTAAATAAGTATCTCAAAGATGAAGCAATTATTTTAATCAAGCAAAAATGTACATACATTAATTTCGGAAAATGTTGTCTGGTACATATACGTTTCGACGAATTCAACAAAGCATTTTATGTCACTTGGATATACATATATATATACATTATAATTATGAATTTATGAATTTAGGTTTGAAATATGTATTTTAATTAAATTAATTAAAGAATATCTACATATGCTTATATTGTGTATAGATAATCTAATCTCACGCATATCTCTCCATCCCGAATCCGAATGTCATATAACATAAAACGAAAAAGTTTGTTTCGATTTGTAAGTTCTTACAAAGTCTGGTACATGTACGACTCTGTTCATACATATACATACATATATTTCTTCGGCAGTAAATTAAAATACGAGAAACCTCAACCTTATTTTAATACTTACATAGACTGTGTCCGAATCGTGTGATAAAAAATCGTGAATTAATTTTTTGATATTTACTTGAAAATACCGAACACACCCAAATTATTCGAGTCTATCATGATAATTTTTGACAACTATCGAATAATTTGTGTACGCATGTGCAACTTGTGATTTATATATATACATAATAATTTAATCTAAAATTATTAATACTTCTAATAATAATAACGTGAGATTAAAAGGATTATCGGATCCATTATTTTAATTTTTTAAATTTTCAGATTAACAGAGCATCATAAAAAATTCCATACAGTGGGTGATCTTAAGAATTTCGAAATCATTAGTGAAACAGGTGAAGATAAAGCTGGTACAGCTCGATATGGAGATATTATAGTGAAATTGTTTAAAACCAATGAATAAAATAAACACAATTTAAAATTTAGGTTATTTTGTTAAAATCGATAATGCTCCAAACATACACGTTTCTCTTGAACACAAAAATACTATTTTTGGTGCAAAAATCATATTGAATACCAACATCTTCATTTAGATTAGATATTAAACCGCAGATAAACAATACACACAAAGAAAAACTACTAGTTTTTATTACAAAAAATAATGAATTAATTCAACAAAATATAAAAATGCAATAAAATATCCATCTAACCTTCAAATGATACAACTAAGCAAAGATCTAAATGAGCATTGATATCACCTCGTTGTAGTTGATTACAAACAGGGCAAACAGTTCCCAAATTTGCAGCTCATCATTTGAATCATTCTCAATCACAGCGTCAATTTTAACTGGTTTATTTTTATAAAATGGTGATTTTCGTGGTACATTATATTTAACTGGTCTGACCTCGACTTTTATGCCCATACAGCCCTCGAGATAGATCGCTAAATCGTTACGTGATAGACGATCTTGACATAATGGACAAGGAATTATATTATTTTCCGTTAAGCATATCAAGTCAGTGTTTCGGGATGTTGACGTAGTTTGATATCGATTCAAAAGTGTGTCCTCACCAAATAAATAATACTTCTTTATCGATTAGATCATGCCAACAAAACTGGTACAAAACTGGTACGACTATGTAGGGTGACAGTGGCGCAGTCCCAATGCTGTGTTAAAGTTGAGAACAGGCTATCGACAAGTTTTGTAGTTAACTCGGGTGTTCGGCAGGGAGATGCTCTGTCCCCGATACTCTTTAATCTCATGTTGGAGTACATCTTTCTAAAACTGAAACACCGCAGCGTAACATCTTATATCGCCAGTCCAATCAGTTGCTTGGATATGCAGATGACATATGCGTGATTGGACTGAATAGCAACGGAGTGAAAGAAATACTTGATCCGCTTGTAGAGTTTTCAGCTTCAGTTGGACTTCAGATCAATGAGTTCAAAACGAAATACCTGATCTCTGGTTTTAGGGACAATGGCACACCAGATTTTAGTAGTGGCCACCACACGTTTGAGGGAGTGAGGAGGTTCAAATATTTGGGTTCTCTTATCACTCACGATAACAGTGTGGGTGAGGATATTAAAGTGCGGCTGGCAGCTGGCAGTGGTTCTTTGTATCCTCTAAGGCCACTGCTAAAATCTAAACACTTATCAAGTGCCGTGAAGCTGAAGCTTTACAAAGCGTTGATCAGGCCCGTTGTTATGTTTGGATGTGAAAGTTGGGCGCTGACGGATGAGTACGAGAGATGTCTCCTAACATTTGAGAGAAGAGTCATGCGTGTGATTTACGGCCCAAAACGCGAAATAGATGGTACCTACCGAGCCCTGTACAATATCGAGATCAGAGATCTGATGAAGATCCCCGATATTGTACATGAAATAAGATCTCAGCGAGTACGCTGGCTCGGGCACGTTCTGCGTGCTGATCCGGAACGAATTGTGCAGCGATCTTTGAAAGGAGAGCCACCATATGGTAGGCGCAGAGGTCGTTGCAGGCGACGATGGCTCCACGGTGTAGAGAACGACTTGGCCTCTTCAGATTGTCGTAGACAGTATGAAGACCATTCTCGGGATCGAAACCGCTGGAGCCGAATTGTTGACTCAGTAAGGGGCCAGTAATGGCCTTTAAAACTGTTTTAATTAAATCGATTAGATCACATCGGTATCGTCTTCATCAGCGCTGAAATTATGTGTCTTTCTTGGATCGTTTGGTCAGTGAGAGCTCTTATGGTGCCGCGTCTCTCAACTTCTTCATCACTGTCCAATAATTCGACAGTTGGGTGTTTTTCTTCAATCATCCTCAATATTTTCTTCGACCAATCGAGGTCGTTTTAAATCTGGAACATCTTTCAAACCACAACTACCGTACCGTTTTGCCCACAGATCACGAACTGTATGATTAACATTTTCATTCGGTTTAGCGTGTGGAATATCAGAAAGGTATCTACCTCGGCCAGTCAATGGTTCAATTGATTTGTTATTGGAATGTGAGGGAGATTCGTCATCACTGATCGGTAAATCTTTAAATCCAACTACATTTTATAGGTTACCGCTTGATCGATCATTGCTTGGTCATTTCGTGCTGTAACACAAATTGTGGAGGTTAGTTGATATAAGGTTATGCAAAATCTAAAATATTCTACCAAAAGCGATTCAATCAAATTTTACCATGATCTCAATTTTAAAAGTGGTTCACTTAATCGTATCGTGCACTGCATACCTATTCCCGCACAGTTGTACATGCGTTTACTCCATTCCAACGCGACACACTGTAGTTTCCCTTGAAAGAATTTCAAATCAATTGCACCAAACAACGTATGAATATCTGGCGTTGGATCGATTGTTTCCCAATCCGGATAGCTAAATTGTCCTTAATATTTAAATCTTTTAATTTAAATTTAAATTAAAATCCAATAACAATCCATTATTTTCATTTTAAATTTTTTAAATTTTCTGTAAATTTATTAGTTGTCACAGAAAATTTGAGGTTATGAAAACTAAAATTGACATATATGACGTGGGGAAAAACTTATCGGGTGGGGAGATTTATTACACATTTCGGACAGCATAATAAAAAATCGTGAATGTAGGGGAATAAATATCAAGCAAATGTCAAAAAATTAATTCACGATTTTTTATCACACGATTCGGACACAGTCTTATGGCGAAGTGGAATGAAATCTCAATTTTCTAAAAATCTCCCATCATTTTTGATACACTAATGTTTAAAATGCTCATGCAAATTTCTACTAATTCGTATAGATCACTCATTACCATTTATCACTATTAGTCCAAGTAACAAAGACCAAAAAATACCAAATAGCGGAAATAATTCATGTAGAGACCAAAATTGGTACAGTTGTAGGGGAAGGTGTCCTAGCATACTAAAACTACTGAGGGGTGGGGGTGTTGCTAAGGTTAAAATATCTGCTTTTATTTTGTTAAATATTTGCTCGCATTTAATATAATATTTTTATTTCCAGTGTGTATGTGAGTATGTGACTATGGCTAAGAAGAGTTTAATTTGTGAGAGTGAAGTTGAAAGATTAGTGAAGACAAGTTTGTTAAGGAAATTTGGGAAAGAGAAAGGTTTCAGGGGTAAGACAAATGGTGTTGTTCATAATTCTTGCAGAAGAGAATACGTCAGAAGTGACTCAATAAGAAGGTTTCTGCGAGACACTCTCTCAGATGAACCTTCAACATCACGTGATGCATCTTTGCGTTCACGACAAATGAAATTTGATTTTAAAACAAAGTGTTTTTTCTGCACGGAAACGTCTGACGAAGAGAAGCAGATTAAAATCCGAACAATATATACGCAGCAGATGCAATATATCACGAAGATTGTTACAAAAGATTCATGTTAGCCTCTGTACTTTCAAAAAGAAAAGCTGGACGTTCAAAAGATGAAAGAATTTCAGAAGCAATGGAAGAAATATATGGTTATATTGAAAGTACTGATAATTGCCAATACTCTATGGACGAGTTGTTGGAACAGGTTATTGCAGGATAACCACCACATGTGAAGACCATTAAGGAGGGAATGATGGAAAAATATGGGGACCAAATTTTTTTCAGTACTATTCGCAGCAGACAAACTGTCGTCTCCTTTCGTAGTTTTACTGATAAAATCTTGAGCGACTCATGGTACACTTTAAGGTGTAAAGATGAACAAAGAGAACGTGAGAGGATTGTACAAAAACCTGCTGAGATTATTTTGGAAGACATTGAATCCATGACTTACGATAACAGTACCTATACCACTTCATCTAGCTTCTGGGACTACATTGCAAGGAAAAACGGTCGAAAGAGGCAGTGGGGAAAAAGATGACAACTATTGTTCATGCTGTTATTGCTGCTGTTCGCCGTCGATGTTTCATATCCCCAATTCTGACCAGCATCGCTCTGTTCATATACAGAAAATTGGGATCAAAATTATCGAAGTTGGGATTTAGTGCCTCTTACTATGACGCTCAGCAGCTGGAGCTCTCCACCATCCACCACCCGCAAGAGCCTATCCCAAGTGACACATTTTGTCAGTATATCTTTGATAATGCAGACTTCAATGTATCCAGTCTCGATGGCTGGAATACCTTCCACAGCATGGGAGGAATCAAATGTGTTACACCAACTCACGCTTTCCTTACTTCCACGAAAGTGGAAAGACTGAAATCTGTTCCCTCCAAGAAGAAGTGGGCCAGCTGGGAGTTCTGGTGCAAGCCTTTGAGGGAAAGAGAACCAACGCATTGCAGCAAATTACTATCGAAGACTTGAGCGTGTTGATGCCCATCACCTGTGGCAAATTCACACCCACTGTTCAAGATTTCTTGTTGATGAGCGGTAAGTGGCTTCAGGAGGTGGACCCCACTGCAGAGATGCCAACCGTTCCAGAATGGAAGGGTTTCATGCAATTAATTGGTGAGTAAAGTCATTAACAAAGAAAAAACTTCGATAACCTTTCTTCCATTCATCAATGCACCACCCAACGAGTACAGCATAGTACATACAGCGTTACACTATGCTTTAAAAAATAGTCGAGAGATAGGTTTTGCTTCGTAACATTCGACCAGCCTTTATACATAAAGGCTAGAGAAATCGAGTTTGGAAACATTGTTGTAAGACTTGGTGGGTTTCACACAATGGCTGGATCTGGACTGAAAGATGTACTATCCCAAGTATTCGCTGCTAATTTTGTTGACAAGATGTTAACAGGCCACGCGTACATCCGAGCTGTTCGAGGACATTTGCTTGTTCAGCATGTTTTATGCCAAATTGTTCTGGAAGGAGCCAATGTTTATTGAGAAAGAGAAGTACTATGCTGACCAACATGGAGGAACTTACTCCAGACAAAATTGAAGAGAATGCTTTCTTGGTGTCAGCTTTGACGAAATTTCAGAATCATCTGAAATCCCTCAAGGATAATGGCCCTACCGCTGCTTTGTGGGTTCAATACTTCAACATGGTTACCCTGATGAAGAAGTTCATCGATTCTGAGCGTCGTGGTATTTGGGACGGGCACTTAGAGTGTGTACAGCAAATGTCCATTCTTCCACGCAAGTGGGCACTTCCAGTACGTAGTCTCTATGTCCAAGATATGATACAACTGAAAGCTAGCCATCCGGAGGCGTACGGGAGTTTGCAGATAAGGGGTACTTCAGTGTTAATCGCACAGGTATACCTTGGGCGGGTAATTGGTCGGATATGGTCATAGAACAAACTATTTTCCGCTCCATGAAAAGTTCAGGTGGCCTAACGCGAGGAAGAGGAATTACTGATTCTGTACTCGCCAAGTGGGTTGTTGGATCACCGGGAGGCACCGCCATATGTTTGTCATTGGAGGAGTTTGCTTAAGTGGTGTTTGCAACTGGAGAGCAGCACGTGGATATTTGGTTATCACGGTAAACGGAGATTCACGAGATTGAGGTAAAATACACGAATGATTCAATGATCATTCCCCTTTTGGATTCACTGATGTCACTGTCTGCAGGTATCGTGGGAAATTCCAAAATAAACTACCACCAAGCCCTGAATATTGGAACTAAAACTATGCAAAGTTTTATCGGCAGTAAATTTGGTGATATGAAGCAATCTAAAAAGAATGTGGTCTTGTCGCTAGCCACTATGAGCAGCACCATTAAAATCAATGGTGATAAAGTTACAATTAACCCTCTGACAATTTTCCAAAGAATTGTCATATCAAAAAAGGACGATAAAGTTGTAGAAGAGCTTTTGACATATAAATTAACTCCATACCCCCTGGCCCTGTTCAGCGGTGCGGAATGCGAAAAGGGAAAAAATCATCACTCTATGATGTTTTGCCTGTAGAGGACAACGCAACTGTGGATCTCACCCACAGCTTCAATGTGGTAGACGGTGGTTTCCTACTCTATCGCATGAAATGGAAACAGTCTTCCAACATATTATCCATGTGCCATCAGTACATTGCCTACGTACATAAACATTACGGTACAAATTGCCCGGCGGTTTTTGATGGATATGGTTATGACAACATATTTCCTTAAGCTTTGATCCTATCAAAAAAGTATAGAGAATTTTATGTAGATTAATTTAGTATATATACATTCTTTTGATAGAAGCAGTGGTTTTTGAGTTATTAACGAATTGAAAACAGGACCTTTCTAGACGGTTATTTTTAACCTAAAGTACTTGCCTAATATTTTTAATCAGGTTACTAAAACCTGCCTTAAAAACATTAGATGAGTGATTTGAAACATTATCGTGCATGTTAATTAAATCCTCGCAATATCGAGAGATTTGTACCAAATCTGCTATCATGTTGTCACCAAAATAACGCTTTAGCATCACACAACATCCTCTGTGGCTAATTGTAGGAATGACACAGACTGGAACCGTTTTTTTGCCGATTCTTCGTCAAATAAAACTCTTCGTTCTGACTCAAAAATTTCGAGACCAAAGAACTTTCCTACTTTGCGAAATTTACCATTTCTCGTGGTACTTTGCCTTATTGAGTCGTTAATGGCGGGATGTTTCACAGCAATCTGTCATTTAGTCCTTGATCTTTGAGCTACCTTTTCACCGTTGTCAATGATAGTTTATTTTCTACTTCCGTTCATTTCCGACAATCTCTGAGGTGTCGCCAACTTTCTATTGCGGTTAGATAAAATTCTACTATTATCATCCTCAAGTTTGATTCTGTTCTGTGCAGTTTGATTAAATCTCTGTAGTGTGTATGTGTATTGCACGGCAGTAACATGATAATGGCTGCACGTAATTCGAGAGCCAATTTTTGTCCATTTTAATATGAAGATATAATATCAGTAACCTTTTCAAATTTTTCTTAAATACAATTGAAATATTTATTGTTAACAGCAAAACTTAAAATGTTGTGATATTTTATAACATTCAAAATATTCGATACATGTTAAATACAACATAATCACGAAAAAAAGTTATTCATGTTCACGCACAATTCTCAAAACATAATCCATCTATAAAACGAATAATTTCTAACCAAATCCTAAAAATAATCGATTTCAATGAAATTTCTAGTCTATAATCTAATTAAATATATTTGTTTTCTTTCTTTAATTTGATTAACTTAATTAATTTTTATATAATTAACCCGATGATGAATTAGATTTTTGTTGAAAAATAAATTAAATTCGTTGCCTACCTAACCTAAACAAAGACTTTGTGAGCGATTATATATATTTTCTTCGAATTTTGTTGCTTCTTAATACTATTGTGAATTTACGCCATTTTATGATAATTATTAAGAATTATAAATTACCTTTTACAATAACTTACCTTTCACTGCACGATTTCTTTATAGTTCATTGATTTCAAAACATACACTCCACGAAATAACTATAAGGGACAACTTAAAATTAACTAAAAATCAATAACAGAAATAGAAATTTTTGAAAATAGTTTTTATTAAATATGAGCTTGGTGACATAAACAGAAAATATAAACCAAATTTCATTTTTTTAAATTAATTTCATTTTAAAATTATTATATAAAAAGAATTCATACGAAATTAGTATAAGGGACAAACTTAAAATTGACCGTTAGTTATATTTATTTAAAGTATAATAAACTATTAATAATTAATATGATCACCCTTAAGTCAGATTACTTCACTTAACCTATAAAGCATGGAATTTGTTAAGTTGCATAAAGTTGCTGAATCAATGTTATTCCACTCTGTTTGAATAGCAACTTTGAGCTCTAAAATACTATCGAATTGTCGCCCAGCTGCATACACTTTTTGAGAGAGTATGCTCCATAGATTTTCTATAGGGTTTAAGTCGGGGCTAATTGCAGGCCATTCGATAATTGGTATATTACTTGATGAAAAGAAGTTTTTAGTATGCTTAGCATTGTGTAGAGGCGCATTGTTTTGTTGGAATTTCCATTCATCTCCATATAACTCGTCTCTAAAATTGTCAAGAACATTGTCGAGCAGTTCGACATAGTCATTAGATGAAATTTTATTAGAAATGAAACATATTGGAGACCTGCCACGATGACCAAATGCAGCCCATACCATAAGTGAACCACCCTGAAAATTTCTACAGTGCCTATATTCACGATCTTGACGAGTATCTCTCCAGTAATTTTGGCATCCATCCGGCCCATCAAAATTAAACTTTTTTTCATCACTAAACAACACAAATTGCCATTCTGAATCCCAAAACTTGTATTTTTCAGCAAATTTGAGTCTCCCAATTTTGGTCCTTTGTAATAGCTTAGGTTTCGCTAGCCGTTTATCATATTTAATGTTTTCACTTTCCTTTAAAATTTGTTGCACCCTTCTTGTAGATTCAGGAAGATTTAATTTATGCCGAATTTGAGCTGGAGAAGTCTTTTTAATAACGGCTAAGAGTTTTATTTCCCTTTTATCACTTTTGCTCAATAAGGGTTTACGACCTAATCTTTTTATAGTAACATAATTTGACGGATTTGTTACAAATTTTTGAATTGATTCTGTACTCGCCAAGTGGGTTGTTGGATCACCGGGAGGCACCGCCATATGTTTGTCATTGGAGGAGTTTGCTTAAGTGGTGTTTGCAACTGGAGAGCAGCACGTGGATATTTGGTTATCACGGTAAACGGAGATTCACGAGATTGAGGTAAAATACACGAATGATTCAATGATCATTCCCCTTTTGGATTCACTGATGTCACTGTCTGCAGGTATCGTGGGAAATTCCAAAATAAACTACCACCAAGCCCTGAATATTGGAACTAAAACTATGCAAAGTTTTATCGGCAGTAAATTTGGTGATATGAAGCAATCTAAAAAGAATGTGGTCTTGTCGCTAGCCACTATGAGCAGCACCATTAAAATCAATGGTGATAAAGTTACAATTAACCCTCTGACAATTTTCCAAAGAATTGTCATATCAAAAAAGGACGATAAAGTTGTAGAAGAGCTTTTGACATATAAATTAACTCCATACCCCCTGGCCCTGTTCAGCGGTGCGGAATGCGAAAAGGGAAAAAATCATCACTCTATGATGTTTTGCCTGTAGAGGACAACGCAACTGTGGATCTCACCCACAGCTTCAATGTGGTAGACGGTGGTTTCCTACTCTATCGCATGAAATGGAAACAGTCTTCCAACATATTATCCATGTGCCATCAGTACATTGCCTACGTACATAAACATTACGGTACAAATTGCCCGGCGGTTTTTGATGGATATGGTTATGACAACATATTTCCTTAAGCTTTGATCCTATCAAAAAAGTATAGAGAATTTTATGTAGATTAATTTAGTATATATACATTCTTTTGATAGAAGCAGTGGTTTTTGAGTTATTAACGAATTGAAAACAGGACCTTTCTAGACGGTTATTTTTAACCTAAAGTACTTGCCTAATATTTTTAATCAGGTTACTAAAACCTGCCTTAAAAACATTAGATGAGTGATTTGAAACATTATCGTGCATGTTAATTAAATCCTCGCAATATCGAGAGATTTGTACCAAATCTGCTATCATGTTGTCACCAAAATAACGCTTTAGCATCACACAACATCCTCTGTGGCTAATTGTAGGAATGACACAGACTGGAACCGTTTTTTTGCCGATTCTTCGTCAAATAAAACTCTTCGTTCTGACTCAAAAATTTCGAGACCAAAGAACTTTCCTACTTTGCGAAATTTACCATTTCTCGTGGTACTTTGCCTTATTGAGTCGTTAATGGCGGGATGTTTCACAGCAATCTGTCATTTAGTCCTTGATCTTTGAGCTACCTTTTCACCGTTGTCAATGATAGTTTATTTTCTACTTCCGTTCATTTCCGACAATCTCTGAGGTGTCGCCAACTTTCTATTGCGGTTAGATAAAATTCTACTATTATCATCCTCAAGTTTGATTCTGTTCTGTGCAGTTTGATTAAATCTCTGTAGTGTGTATGTGTATTGCACGGCAGTAACATGATAATGGCTGCACGTAATTCGAGAGCCAATTTTTGTCCATTTTAATATGAAGATATAATATCAGTAACCTTTTCAAATTTTTCTTAAATACAATTGAAATATTTATTGTTAACAGCAAAACTTAAAATGTTGTGATATTTTATAACATTCAAAATATTCGATACATGTTAAATACAACATAATCACGAAAAAAAGTTATTCATGTTCACGCACAATTCTCAAAACATAATCCATCTATAAAACGAATAATTTCTAACCAAATCCTAAAAATAATCGATTTCAATGAAATTTCTAGTCTATAATCTAATTAAATATATTTGTTTTCTTTCTTTAATTTGATTAACTTAATTAATTTTTATATAATTAACCCGATGATGAATTAGATTTTTGTTGAAAAATAAATTAAATTCGTTGCCTACCTAACCTAAACAAAGACTTTGTGAGCGATTATATATATTTTCTTCGAATTTTGTTGCTTCTTAATACTATTGTGAATTTACGCCATTTTATGATAATTATTAAGAATTATAAATTACCTTTTACAATAACTTACCTTTCACTGCACGATTTCTTTATAGTTCATTGATTTCAAAACATACATATATAGTAATTATCGTTAAGCATCGATAAAGCGTTAATTAATTTAATATCGAACGACCGGACATGTTTTCAATTTTATATATACATTTTAGCAATATTGACTATATCCAATAATGATCAAGATGTTTTAAAAAAATAAAAAATAAAACTTGTAAGAAATTAAAAACAGAGGAGCAAAAATTAAATGTACTAAAATGAATTTTTAATGTTGTTTTTTAATGTCCAGATAATATCGTTTAATTGCAATTGAAAATTTTATCCATTTATCCATGACACACAAGCATAATATAATAGAGAGCTGCAGTAATAATAAAACTTCTACAGGAATAATATAAGTTATACTCGTACCGTAACGTATCTTACAGAATCTGAACTGTTTTTTTTTATTGTATTGTTGATGTTGTTATATAACAAATTTTCTAGAACTGGAAAAACTTTTATATTATTTGAAATAGTATAGTGCTGCTGTTGTGTTGTTTTATATACATCTTTTCTATTTATTTTCTTTTTTAAATTAAGAGAACTTTTGTTTTTATCCCGGAGGATTTTAGGATTTAATCTTTATATAAATAAAACAATTTTATTTTTCTTGAATTTTTTGATTTAGAATTGTAATACATTTATTAAATTTGCAAAGTATATTAATACAATTCTAATACAGAAACTTAAAACGTAATTAATCTTGATCAAAGCAGAATTTAATCTTCAACGTATTCGAATGGTTCAGGTGCTTCGGGTTCTTTAGCATCATCGTTTTTGGGTCCGTATGCGGCTACCGGTTCAACCAAAACTTGTTCGATCTTTGACGTGTATTCCATCATGATAATGCCACCAATATGAACTTCTTTTAATGGTTTGTATGATTGAGCTTCGGCCATACTGATCACTTTGAGTTGTTGACGCATAATGCGAGCCGGATTTTGAAGGATTTCAAAGTTAGGTTCAGGTTCCTTCTTTTCTTTTGGTGGTTCCTTAACCTCTTCACCTTCTTTTTTGTCAGCAATTTTGTCACTCGGCTTCTTCTCAGCCTCTTTTTCTTTTTTCTCATCTTTTGCTGGTTCCTTTTCTTTATGGTCTTTTTCTCGGGATGTCGATAACATCACTTTTGGTGATGAGCTTGTAGTACCAGTTTCATCTTTCGTAATACCTGAAGAATCTTTTAATACTTCCACTTCGTCCACATCCATTTTCTCATCCTTATTCTTTTTCTCTGAAGTTTCACGTCTCTTTTGACGCGCCGCAATCGAGAGCACTGCGGTTGTTACTTTTTCACGTTCTTCGCGTTTCTTTTCCTCTAGCGGTGCCGGATAGGCATATAGGGATGGTTTGGCGGCAGATCTATAATCGATTTTGGGCATTTTTAAATCGGAATTAAGTCCAATTAAACAAGTTGGGGAAAAGGCCAATGAAAGACAATGGGCTAGCGGGAACCAATACCAGTATTGAGTAAACACAAGCATACCGACCACAGCTTGTAAATTGGTATGACCAGTTCGACTTTGTAGTGATACACTAACATTTCGACCACCCGCATCGATAATACCCTGAGCCAAAATTGCCCCAAATTTAGCCATAACATCTTCGTGTTTATTCGTGATGACCGATGAATAAAGTTGTCGGAAAAATGTTGCTTTAGGACAAGTTTGATCGGTTTGTTGGATTAAAATCATCGCGGACGCAATCTAAATTTCCAAAATTTATATTGTAGTTAAATAAAACTAAAAAAAAATATTATATAATTTACCAAAGCTCCTTGTCGTACGAAATTGACCGGATCAAATTTGGCCATTGGTTCAAGAAGCGCAATTGCTTCACGTAACCCTGTACCAGCACAAGCGATACCCAACGCCATTGCAGCACCATATCGTACATGTGGATTGTATGACTCAGCCAATAATGACACAACTGATGGACATTGTTCTGGAGTTCTGAAATTAAAACAAAATTTAACAATTTAGTCATCGCGTCATATAAACATTTATAAAAAATAAAAATTACAACCAGCTATCCTCAATCAACAATTGCAATAAAATAAAACAACGTACATATGTATATATATCCATATAGTTTATTATTATAACTACCTTATAAATTGTTACAACATGTTAACAATTCACGTCTCTTGGATAATTTAAAACAGAAGATTTTCAATGATTTTTTTTTCTTCTTTCAATTTGTATTTTGTATTGAAAGAATGGAAAAGATGAAGGTTATTGAAAATTTTATTAACTGATGAAATGAATTTAAAAATAATATTTTGGAAAATATCAATATATTTTCTAACAATTATGCATTTTTGAGTGAATAAATCTAGGATTTGACGCAGCCATATTAGGCGAGGAATATAGATTTTCCATAAAAATTTATTGTTAGAGATAAATTTTATAATTTTATGGGATGGGATTTTAATAATGAAAAGAAAAAAACATTTATAAATATTAGGCATTTATAACATAAAAAACATTATAAAAACATTTATAAATTTAGTTTAATATTTTCTTTTAAAAAAATGAACCTAAATATAAACCAGGTTTATTATTAAACTGCAATCTTCCGAAATGAGACTTGAGTTGATTAAAATCAAGTTTTGTCATATTGTAAAAAATGAAAAATAATCCAATAAAGATATAATTAATTAAAGAAATTCTTAAAACAATCAGAAAGAAAAAATAGATTATGCTCCTAAAGACTGATATTCCTTAAAACATTGGATGACGAAGATGCGGCTTGTGTTACAGTAGAGAGATTCAAAGGTCAAGTGCTCCGGACGAGCAACAACATTATTCTAAAATGGCATTAAATTATTCAAACGATTCAGTTGATTCAGTTGTCAAAATTACATAGATCCTGAAGCATATATTTGCATATCAAAACATAATTTAACCGTGCAAGTTTATGTTTATCATCTGAAATATTATCATATTTTTTTAAACGAATACAAGAATTAAACACTAATAATTCATGTTTGTGGAAAGATTCAACATTTGTACTGTAAATAAAGGGTGTCCCAAAATTAACACAAGATTTGAATTTGCCGCCATTTGTGCAGTAAAGTGTTAGGGTTAGTAAAAATGTGGCGTTACACGATAAACAACGTATTTTCATTATTGAAGAATATCTTCAATTTTTTAATTAGTTTTTCGAGCAAAATCATCCTAACTAAGCGATGAAGCACATTTTTACCTTGATGGCTTTGTTAATCGCCAAAATTGCCGCATTTGGGGTACGGAGAACCTACATGTGATTGTCGAAAAACAAATTCATCCACTACAGGTGGTATAGTATCGTGTCTAGTACGGAACTACAGCATTCTAAATTGTGATTTTATTTTGTTTAAACATTTTTTCTATCATTTCAATATTTTATTTTTAAATAATAAAATTTTGGTAATTTATCATGAATAAAGCCATATTAAATTCGCTGTAATTAAACAAATTGTATTTCTAACATAAAATAATGTATGTACACAAAATCAAAGTCATATAATTTCTCTAACAGATTATGTAGAATAGAATTCGGAAGCCAAAAACTAAGTTGACTGTTATTTATGATTCAATTTAGTAGAATTTCACTAATACTCTAAAGTCGAGAAAGCATATAATAGCTTATATAGCAACATTCATCAAAGCACTGCTCTTAACAATCAAATCACATTGTCAATTTATGATTTCTGTTTTTTTACAATATAATTTTTTGACACATTTTCGAAACTTATTATACATTTCCGAAACTTATTAAATTACCAAAAATCTGTATTAAAACTAAAAATTTTAATTAATTTAGTCTTTTCAACGTTTAACTTTCTTGAATTCCATATAAGCTAAATTCCATATAAGCTATAATCTAAATGATTTTTTTTATTTAAATTAAAATTGGCATTTGAATTAATTAAATTCAGAGTCGAATTTGACAAAGGTTTTACCAATTACAAAACTATCTGTATTTTCAAGGTTCGCCAGTAAATTTGCCTTAATTTTCCACATTTAATATTTCTACTGGTTTTATTTAAGAGAATATTATCAGTCGCAAGAGATATAGTGACTTATTTGGCTTTTCGAATCGAAGCCATTAATATTATTCTAAAATTATGAAATCAAATTTCCTGATGTTTATTTTATTTTCACCTTGTTTGAACCCTACAATCTATTATATCACTGTTCAAACTTTTCAATTTTCATCATTATATTCAGTTAAACATCATACGATACGAAAAGAGCGATGACCAGAAAGAAATTCAAAAGGAGATCGTACAAAAAAAGTTTGTTTGGTAATCTTAAGTTGAAGGCCAGAAAATATATTTGCTTAAAGCCTAAAAGTACTTAAGTGTGACCATGCTTGTTTTTTTAAGTAATTTAGTTGTATAGTAATTATTTCTATATAGGGCATCCAATACCGATAGTATCGATTCCGAGATCTCAGAAATATCGGACTTTCATGGTATCGAAAAGTATCGGAATTGGTTTGGCTCAGTATCGAATTTTCGATATTGAAAATATTTTTTCCTGGATACGAAAACACGGTCCTGGATACGAAAACACGATGGAAAATCACTGATTGATATTCGCACAAAAATTGAGATTGAGATTGAAATCAGTGATTTGGAGTTTGACACCATTTCATCGGTTGTCGCGTGTCTGGAACCGGTGAAACTGGCCGTAGAAGCTTTGTGTCTTTTGTCAGCCGACACGGCCATAGTGTTCATGATTAACAATTTGGGAACATCAGATTTGGCTGTTCGTTTGAAAGCATCTTTGGAGACGCGTATCAACGAACGACGGACAATGTTATCTGGTTTACTGCATTACCTCCACAAAGATCATCAGCGATATGAAAATGTGGACAATGCTCTAATTTTTCGGCAACATAGCAAATCAGCAAATGCCAATGCTGTGATTGAACTGTATGGGCGACTTAACAAAGCTGCAGGAGAGCCAGAGTTAGTAACGATACATCGTCTGACAGTAATTCAGTAAATGATTCAGCCAGCTTGTCGTTGACAGCAACTTCACATGGCCATTTGCAATGATATGAAAAATCAGCCCAAATCAAAAACGTGTAATGGTTCGAAGGATGCATTGAAAGCTGTTCGTAGGGAAATGGCCACTTTCGAAGAGGATGGGACGCGGGGATCGTATCTTCGTGAGGCCTACGAATATTTGAAAACTGTAAAACCATCCAGTGTCGAATCTGAAAGGGCATTTTCCGCCAGTGGTAATTTTGTCACAAAACTGCGTTCATCTTTAGAAGATAAAACTTTAAATGCCCATGTTTTCTGCGGTCACACTTCCAGAAAGAGCATCAAAAGAAAAATAATTAAACAACTAAATAAATGTACTTAATTATAACTTTTGCAATTTTTTAGAAGAAATAAATGTTCCGTTAACTTACATTTTTATTTCTTATTTTTGTTTATTCATATCTGAGTATTTTTTTCAGTAAAAAATTGATTTTAAAATTTTTTAATTGAAGACGTTCAATATCGATATTAATATCGGAATCTCTAAATTCAAAAATTTCAATAGTGAAATATCGAATTGAAAAATCTGTCCGATATTGGGTGCCCTATTTCTATATAACAAAACCCCAAACCTAATTTTATCAAGCCTTTTATTGAGAGTACGTTCATCTATCTAAAAGAAATATGGTAATACGAGTATCTTATGTTCCTGAATATCAATTAATCTATATAGTGTTATTGACATAAATGCAATGACTAATGATTAATCGATACAGGTTTCTATGTTTATTCTTGTGATGGGGGGTTTAGTATAAAGAAATGCAAATAATTTTTTATAAAAACATCTGTTATTTTTATGTGACATTGACAAATGAAGTTCAATTTATAACATTTACATAAGTCTACTAAAATCATCAGTTGTTTAGAGCACAGAGAATAAATTAACTATTTAAAAGTAGTTCGCTAAAAGCTAGCATATATTAGAGTGCTGAGCTATGAACTTTTCCATATCAGGTACTTTAAGTTGACATGAAGTAATGAAAAAAAAAAGTAATGAAATAATTGGAAAATAATTGGAAAAGCTTTAGCACACAGGCTTTTCCATAAAATTCAAAACGTGTTGATTCATAGTTGTGCCATAATTGCAAATACTGCATATTTTATATAACCTTGTTGCCTTGAATGTCACGGTCAAATGATTTATTTACTTATGTTCTGCTATTTATTGAGTTTAGAAAATAAAATTACTTTTACACACAGATGTTATTAACAGTACTTTATTATAATTGCTGACTTTGTTTTGAATGACGATATTGCATAGCTTTATGCCACCATGTAGTACTCATATGAAAAATGAGTGCGTACATGGATTCTGCAACAGGGCGTCATTCAGCGTTATCGAAATCACGAAAGACTCAGTACCACCCGATTCAAACGTCACAGATCTAACCATCCTGCCATTTGTTCGGTGCACAAGTAATTTTTTTGTCATATTATGTCTAGAGAAGTTAACGTAAGGTTTTTGGATTCATTCCAGTTCGAAATAAAGAAAATTAATGATGAATAATAATTTTAAAATTATCAAAACGTGTTTTAAGGATTGTCACAAAATTGGAAATATTTAAATGCATTTTACCCAAAGAAATGTATTATTCTAAAATATTATTCATATCTATCTAATTCTAAAAACTTTGTTAAAATTTGACAATTTCAGCTTGATTTTTTGACAAAGGTAGACTTCTCTAGTTCAAGTCTATATTAGATTTTTATGAAATTGAAAGATACAAATTTTAATATTTTAATCTCTAAACATAATAAATGTTAATTTTTTCGATTTAGTTAGTTTGATTTATAAAGAAATTCTGAAATTTGAACATTACTGTTATTTCATTATTGAAATATCTTTTTTCTACAAAATCTAAATTCAATTCTGAAATAAATAGTTGGTACCATTTTATTATAACTAATTTATAACTTATTCGAGACAAATAAAACAAATTAAATAAGCATCGCTGAATTATTACATTTATTCTTATGCAGTATGCATTTCGCTGTATATCAACGTAAATCAACGTAATAAAACAACCAGCTGATTACGACTTTGGTGACCTTTTTTTAATATTTACCAACACATACATACATTATTTTTAGAGACTGTTCGGCTAGTGTACCGAACCTCCCGATCCAAAACGTCACAGCTTTAAGCAATGCGCTATTTGCTCGGGACCTTAATTTAATTGATTTTAAATTTTGTGAAATTGCTTTTTGATGGTTAAAAATATTCGTCTCGATGATCAAGTAATTAGTAATAATATTAATAAAACAAATTTTATTAAGACATAGCTTTCATATCATCATATCTTCAAAAGTTATATAATACATAGCTACTTAGCTATGTATATACATATATGACAAAGAAAATTAAAAATTTTCCATAACACAAAAAATGTATACAGCAATCGCAAAATACAAAAACAATTTTTCTTAGAGACAGGTATCTCAGACAACCTTAAAAATCAATTTTTGTATAGAATGGAATAGATTTCATGAAAAAAGGTGTACAAAGTATGAATTAAATAACATGGAATTTACAAAATTCCAAATTAATAAATTCAACAAAATTAAGTATGCCTTTAGAAAACGTAAAAATGTTAAACAAAGTTCGACGATGAAAGAAGACGCAAATAGTTATGTCGGTTCCGTATATCGAAAATATTTCAAAAGTTTTCAAAAATTATAATTTAATAATTGTGGGACGCTACAATCACAACCACAATCTCTTAAATGACAGAATTTGATCAAACATCAAAAATTCGATATATTTTTAAAAAAAACAATCTAAGTTGTTTCTCAAGTGCAATAAGATGTTAGTATCACTTATACATAACAAACCAAACAATTTATAGAAAAAAGGTTTTATCAACATAACAGAGGGAACAAAAAAAATTGGAACACCAATATTACCCATACGGTATACGGTACACAACATTTTATAGATACAAAGCATAGAATTTTAGTTTGGAGTAATGTAAAAATACGAGAATTTTAAAAAAAAAAGATCAATTTTGGAAATGACTCAGTTAATTCTAGTACTATTGCAATCAACACTAAGGAAGATCGTGCTAATATTGTATTTCTTATGATTTGACCAACAAATTTTAGTGTGACACTTAATTTTTATAGGTATCTTCTTAAATTAAATTCATATTTTGTATATTTGTTTTCATGAAATCTATTTTCATGTTCACCAACAATAATTGGTTTTTAAGGTTGTCTGAGCTATGTAGCTGTTTTCTAAGAAAAATTGTTTCTTTGTATTTTACAGTTGTTGTACATATAGGATTTTTTTGCCATTTACGTTTTGAGAATGATATTGAATAGACATTGAAAGCTAAGCCAGTAGAAATAAATAAAATACAACCGCTAAAATTTCAATACAAATTGTTTTAGTCATATCATTGTTCGCAGGCATTACAATGCCTGGTATTCCGTAAATACATATATTTTAGAAAATTTAGATTTTGATACCTAGTCAATCGCGCAGTTACGAATAATATATTTGAGAGGTAAACACAGTATGAAGGCCCTATATAAATTTACGAAAAATATATAGTATCAATCAATATTAGGTATACTTTAACACTTCGTGGTATCACATTTCTCTGGATTCGTCCAAAGTTTAATTTTAATTTTGCTAATTTTCAAGATACAATAAAACTTATTTCTATACAAAAAGTTTTTATTTACGTTAAGTGTTACCGCATCTCAGGGGAGTTTAAATCTTCAGTAAAAAAAAATTATCGATTTAAGAAGAATGGTTTGCTTAATAATATGTGAACCTCTTGTTGCAAAATAAACGGTCATCGACAAAAAAGTGAAGAAACGTCGATTTTTAATCGATATTCAAAACGCCATAATCACAATGTTTGCCCATTCATTATGATAAGTTTGAATATATTGTATAAATAATATTGAATTAAGTACTAAACATTCTAAACATCTAAAATTTCTTTCTTAACAATAAACATATAAAATCTTGCTCTTTGTATTTAAAATTATAGGGTTTGCCTAATAATTGTAAATACAAAGGGCGCCACTGTCGAATCGGTGACTTTCCTTAGTAAATAAATATAACAATACCATTTATAGTAAAATAGTGGGCGAGGACGTGCACGATGAATTAAAATATATTTGATATAAGCAATTAAACAAAATTATTGAATTTTAGAATAGGCAAAATCATTCAATACATCACACAGATACTGTAACTGCATTGAAGCTTTAAAATACACAATTCATAGACCAGATCTAGGATGATATGTTTCAACATCACATTTATTCGCTTTATTATATTATAAGTTATAACTTGTTCATTCGATACTAGATTCCAACTAATAACTCAAACATTATGATTAAAAACTAAGTAAAACAACCTTCGATTAAAACTAATATGATTCAATAGCCGTATTTCTTACCGTATGATCTGATCCGGATCAGATCATCTCTGCTTTCCTTTAGTATGTATAGCCGCGTTTCATGAAATAAATATAAAAATTGTACAATTTTTTGTTTTTGTATGAAAATGTTGAACCAAAATACTATTAGGATCAATATAATGACTCTTCAATTACTTTTAACGATTTTCCTTTTCTTTAAAGACTAAACTTGAAATTTCTAGAGGTACTACACGTTATACATAATTAAAAAATTACAAACACAGTTACACGAAAAATTTGACACATTTTTGCGGTTACAAAAAACTCATGGCAACAGAAAACAACAGCACAAAAAAAAATATTCTTAATTTTCGTCAAAAATAATTTAATTTTATGAGAAAATTAAATGTTTTTGCTGTTATTGCCTGCCTGCCACATTGAATTACAGCATTCACCCACTTAATTAAAATTTAAATAAATAAACGTTAAATTAAAATTATATTTGTATAGTTTTATTATCGTTTATAATCCCATCCTAATTGTTCATTTTCTAAGTATGTTCAGCTAAACACAATATTAATTGAAAATTTTCATTTTCAACAGATACCCTCCAAATTATTTCAAATACTTTATTCGACATCGTTCCTGTATCTACTTTGTTGACAAAAATAATTTAGTAAAGATTTTGTTAAATACCTTCCTCAAAACTATTGTACAAAACTCTAATCCAATATATTTATATTTTATATTTAGGAAGTATTATTGGAAACCATATTCTTACCATGAAATGAGCAGGGAATATTCTTAGTTGATGATTTTGCTATTTGGTATTCCCCAACTTGTTTGAGTTTTACACCAAGTGCTGCTTAAAAAATTGTACATAACCATTTCCTTAAGGGATTTTCAAACTCGTGATTTCTTATGGAACTTCATTTACTTCTAGTATATATAATCATATTTAATTTGTCAAACTTAACGTTTAAAAAGAAATTAAATTTGTACCAATTGGTATAGTTTTTGGTTACGCCAATTTATTTCTAGGATTTCAATATACATAGTGAACTATATCATACAGCGTGTCCGTTGTAAATCGAATTTAATTAAATCAAATTATAAGAATTAGAACTAAATAGTAAATGTAACAAATTGTTTAGAATGTCATTGCGATATTAAATAACGATACGATAACGTGCCATTGTCTGAAATATAGTTTTTTGTAATTATATGTATTTATATTATACAATGATAAGATATAATGGCACGTAAATTAATTTTGATTTACACATATTATATTACCGAGGGGGGAAAATGGTCTCCCACGTCGTAATAATAAAATAATAAAAATAAAACTTCTGGTTTTTTTTCAAACCCTTAAACAAATTGTAATGGCACAAACGTTGAAATTAATAGAAAATAGATCCATTCTTTTCAAAAAGTACATATAATATTATGAAACAATATAAATTCAAACATTATACTATTTTGAAAAATATGCTACACTAAAACATATTACATGAATATATTTATTAAATAGATAACAAGATTATAAACTACATATGCGCACGTATCAAACACTAAACAAATTAGATTTTAATTGTGCTATTAAACAAACACTAGTCACCACACTCGTATTTCTAATAATAATGATAAATAACAACAACAAGAAAAACATAAAATTGCAAATCATCTATTGATGGAAAATATTAAACTTGACCTCTTCAACTCAACCATTTCGTAGGCACATTTAATTTAAAAGTCTTTAAAAATCGTTTTACATATTGCTGTGTGTCTTAAATCATAATTTTATTGCTTTGAATTGACAGTAGAGGTATAATAATAATAATTTAAAAACTATCGTGGAAATACGTAAATTATGTATAATCTTCACGGTTTAAAATAAGATTTATATTAGATATTTATGTATATACATTTTATACATAAGAGGTGCGTCTTTTTCAAGCGAACTTTAATTATTTTAATGAATTAGTATTAAATGGCATATTATCACAACTCTATAAAACGGCAAAAATAGTATTTAACCGCGCGCGCCAAATGCATTTAGACTGTGTATAGTAATCCTAAAACGATATAAAGCGAGAAAATAGTATACATAAATAACATATGTATATATAGAAAATATATACGCACAGGGGAAATTTATGTTCACCACAACTTTTTAGTACACCAAAAAATTTTACCACTCATGTTTTTCACATTACAAAATACATTTTCTTTTTAGTTTGTTTTTTTTTCTGTATTCTACATTCAACATTTTTCATTTCTCATTTTATAGTAATTTTTCAGTCGTTCATACGATGTAATACGCGTTGCACGTTTTTCTTATATGTATACTTCTTGGCTATATTGAATAAATTTAATGTGTTGTGGTGAATCATAATAATTATAATTATTATGTTTATTGTAAATGGGATTATCTTTATCGATGTGGATTAAGCATACGGATTAATATATGTGTAACGGAATAATATAAAAAAAATTGGAATACATAGTGAATTTATATATTACATATATACATAATTATGATAAATATAAAATTAGTTAATTAATGTAATATGTATATATAATACAACAACAAATCAAAATAATTAAATTTTGTGGATTCTAAGCGTTTTGTTAATTTAGATAGAATCAATCGATTTAGATGTATATCTATAGTAATACTACTAAAACAGATGGTTTTCAGAAAAATGTGAATTTTAAAATCATGTTCAAAGAAAAGTTGAGTAATCACAAGTGTTTTTAGTGATTTAAAATATAAAAAATTAAAAGTTAAAAGAAATTAGCAATTAGTTAGTGATTTATACATAAATTGAAATTTATATAATTTAAATGTTAAAAGTTATAATGTGCGTGTAAAAATCAAAATAGAAAAAAATAATTTCCATCAAAATTCAGTGTGGAATGAAATGGATTTTTCTATATTTACCGGGCAAGGACCAGGAACAAATTCAAATTTCGCAACTACTACAACAACAACAACAACCACAATCACCACTCCTAATTATACAACAATTCACCAATCAACTAAAAAATTCATATCAATATTGTTGTCGTGTACCCCAAAAACAAGGGAATGGGAAAAATTTTGGGGTCCCGATATATTATGTAAAACCACAACCACCACCACCACCGCAGCCACCGCCGATGATTTTATAGTCAATAATAATTTAAATAATAGTATTGATTTAGCAATAATAAATTCGACCGGAATTCCATTAGATAATAATTTATTAAATAATAGTTTAGCATATGAAAAATATGAATGTGAAATAATTAATAAAACGTTAATTAATAATCAAAATTATTCAGAAATACTATACTATTGTAAAACACATATTTTTAGTGATTATTTAAAAAATTTAACTGTTATAGCAAAAAATGTCTTAAGCCCTGTATCAGAATTAAGTTTTGTACTGCCAAAATTTAGTTCGTTTATAAATGACGCCGTTAGTACTAGTAATACAAATAGTTTTAATTATAATTTAGAACAAATATTAAATTGTGATAATATAACCAAAAATTCATCATTTTATGAAAATACCTATAATACCTATGATTTAATTAATACAACATATTTTGAGCCGCTACAATGTATATTACAGATGAAAAATAATTTTGATGGCAATCAAACACCAGGAGGAGGAGGAGGAGGAGGAGGAACAGCAGCAACATATTTTAATGGAGGTGATAAAGCAACTTTACCATATGATTGGAGTTTTTTATTTGTTATAATATTTATATTTGCCGGTGGATTAGGCAATATACTTGTTTGTTTGGCGGTCGCACTCGATCGTAAATTACAAAATGTTACAAATTATTTTTTACTATCGTTAGCGATCGCCGATTTACTTGTTAGTCTATTTGTTATGCCATTAGGAGCTGTACCAGGATTTTTAGGTAAGAATCACGCGTTCATTTAATTAATTTTTTTGTTTTTAATTTAAATTACCGGAAAATAATTAAAAATTGTAAAAAAAAAGTACACAAAAAAAAATTCATACGTGCACTTTTCGAAAATAAATGTATTTTTTTTTTTTTTGGTTTTACACTATATGAAAACCAAATATAATTTTATTTCTATAAATAAACGCTCCGCTCCATAGGAGGGTGGTCTGGGGTTGTTCACGTGATTTTATTTTTTCGCAAACTGATTTTATATATTTTATGCATTATATAAATTTTGCATCATTATTTATAAATACCATAAACATTTATTTACTTATTTATAGTACGGCATATATAATTAATAGACGCTCATTAATTTTCTAAGAAAATTTGTGTTTTAGTTTTCTGCATTTTATATATAATAAAGTGTAATGTAATTTATATTGCTATGGTGGGCGGAAATAATCCGCCGGCAATATTTATCAATGGAAATTTATATAAATTTATTGAATTGCATTTATAGATACGGGGAATATTTTAAAATATTGTAATTCCAATAAAGTGAATCAACAATCTCATTTAAAAAAAAACAATTTCATATTTTTCCAATTATGTATTGGGTGGAATTTTAGAGAAAAAATCTAACATAAAATTTAGAAATAAAATGATGGTATCATCATAATTATAGAATTTATGAATAAAAATATTTAGAATTTTACAGCATTGCGTTTAAGCAAAAAATTAGACAATGTTGGAAATTATGACTGTTTTTATAGAAAATCGACATGCAATAAGTAATTCGTATTCGTATATGCTAGAGAATATGTGAACAAGAACAATACGAATTTCTGTCCGATTTAAATTATATCACCATAATATATATACATATATAGGAATTTGAAACGAAAGACAAACTGAAATTCCAATAATTTTTATGTTTGGGAAAAAAATTTAATTGAGCCATTAATCATTTTATTCGCACTGGTAGTAAAGATTTAAATTTTTTTTGTCGCTTTTAAATTAGATGGAGAAACGAAAGAAATTGGGATTGGGTGATTCGAAAATTCAAGCCTTAGGATTGAAACTTTTAGTAATATTTTAGGTGGTCTTGAATTAATTATAACATGATTCTTAAATGTAAAATTCCTGATCACTACTATCTGAATAAATTTTAAAGAAAATGCTAAATCAAAATTCGAATTGAAAATATACAATCGAACTTTTGAATTTTGACATGAAAAAAATTTTAATAAAAATAAAAATCACTTATAATTCTATTTTTGTTCAGATTACAATTCCGAATACAAAAACCAAACCGAGCTATATAATATAAAAAAAAAACAATTGTTAAATCAATTTACAGAATCTTATTTCGATTTCTAATCACATGATCGAATGTTTGGCGAGTTAATTTTCAAATCAATAACTATATTCGACCAGACATTTTTTACAAATTTACATTAGACTCGTATAAATACAGCTATTAAGACTTGTGGTGTCAAATCTTATATAGTAGTCGAAAAAATTATCACATAAGGATAAGGAACATTAAATAAATATTTTTCTAATAATAACAAAAGCTCAAGCGACACAACAAAATTAATCTTATATGTACTGTGTAAGAACAATAATTTATTGACCAATATTACTGAGTTAGCAGCACACGACAATCGATGTTTTTAATTTTTGGATTGAAATAAAAAACCACACAATATATACAAAACACTTGTCGCCATATTCTTGAATAGTTAAAGCTAAAGCATTTGAGAATAAAACAGATAACTAGTCTATACATTATATTAAATAGAAAACAACATTTGCCATATCCACTACAATTGGTCAAAAAAATAGTAATTAATTTCAACTCATTAAAATTTAAAAATAATAAATTTGTACATTTGTGACAACACAGAAAGTTGTTTTTTTATAATCGGTCATGAAATTATAAACTTTGTAAATGTAAATACATATTCGGATTTCTCGGATAAAATTTTCGTAAGAATTTCAATTCAATATCAAAATGCACATTTAGCCAAAACACATGCCAAAACTTCTTACGATAATTATATTTATATTTATATGTATAACATACATACGTACATGTGTACGTACATTAAATTTTCCTTTTTATTTTCTCACCAATTCAAAAGAATTTTTTCGAAAAATTAGAATGATTGGAAGACCAAAATCGCAAACCAAGACTATACCACAAATAAATAACTATACTTTCGAAAACGACAAATTTCAATCGATATTTAAAATATATCTTCCGAGCAGATAAAATTTATTGATGTCAGTGACTTAGATACTCATACTCGTATTTATGCGATAATCAATAATATAAGGTTGTCAAAAAATGTGACTAGATGTCGTTTGATGAACAGATTTTGTATTGATAACAGAATTTGATATGTTATCACAACAGAAATGTCAGTAGTAAATGGTTTTAATTATGACTATATTTTTTATAAAAAAATACAAATTATATTCATCCTCATGCAAATTGAAACACTTTTTTATTTTACCAAGAAAACCAAATTAATACCGCATCACAATAAATAATTTCGTTGAACTTTTATCACCTTTTATATACCCAATTTAGCCTTAATTGAAAATTAATTTGATTTTATGATGTATATCCTCGTATAGATATCACACATCTAATTGAATTTATGAATAATTTTATATTACACGTATGCTATAACCCAAAATAATCGTGCGTGTACACATACATAGTACCTACATTACATACCAATCGTCATTAAGATTTTATCACTCCGATCAATAAACATTTTATCAATAAACGATTTTAGAGCCCTATAATTTTTAAAAAGTTTTTTAATTAAACTACCCTATCCAATACCTATATTCGTATAAATAAATATCGCAACATCTACGTGAGTTTTATCGACAACACATAAAATATTAGTCCTTAAGGAATCTCCAATTGAAATATATCAGATATACATACTATACATACATAATATAGAGTAAAAATAATAATAAAAAAAAATGTTCGAGATAAGAAATTAAAAATTTAAATACGGTACGGTACGACTTAGATTAAAATTCAACAATCAAATCAATCTTTTAGCCCCAACGAATAATAAATAGATAGATTAATCGAGCAAAGTTTTTATGAGCCGCGCGTATATATGTACCCCTCCTGAAACAGTACACCATATGTGTTCCATTCATATAGACATCGTTTTAATATTCTAAACAGGAATTCCATCATCAATCATGATTTTAATATACACATCACAAACAATTTATACGCGCATGCAATTCATAGGCCAATCAATCAAACGGCAATCAAAAATTGTGTTTTGTTATGTTTACAAAAAAAAAAAAATTGTTATCGACAATTATTATCGCAGTGTGGAAATAATTTAAATTTTTGTTACGTTTATTATAGGCTACTGGCCATTTGGAATTACGTGGTGCAATATATATGTAACTTGTGACGTGCTGGCATGTTCGGCGAGTATTTTACACATGTGTTTCATCAGTTTAGGCCGATATCTTGGAATTCGTAATCCACTCGGATCGAGGCATCATTCAACGAAACGTTTAGTTGGAATGAAAATCGCTCTGGTGTGGTTAATGGCAATGATTGTATCAAGTTCAATAACCATTTTAGGTAAGATAAACTTTGTATTTTTTTTGCACCAATTTCTTATGTAAACCCTTACTAATTCTATATTCGCAGGAATAACAAATCAAGAAAATATAATGCCTAAAACAAATGTTTGCGTTATAAATAATCGAATATTTTTTGTTTTTGGTTCGCTCGTAGCGTTTTACGTGCCCATGGTCATGATGGTCATAACGTATGCGTTAACTGTGCAGTTGCTACGTAAAAAGGCAAGATTTGCATTGGAACATCCCGAAAGTGAAATATTTCGTAGGTAATATCCATTACAATTATATGCTGCTTTATAAATAATATACAAAACCCCACATGTAAACAAATTTGTTATTTATATAAAATTATATAATTATAACCAATATTATATATGTATATTTAACGAGTGAAATGTTAAACTGCATTACGTCATCCGAGATATTCGTATAATAATATTATTTGCCTTAAAATAGACATTTTTTCTTCTATATATTATTTTATGTGTAATTAAATAGTTTTTGTATTAAAATAAAATAGTTTTGTAGGAATTTATTACTTATACGAGATATATGTAGATAATTTATGATATGTTATAAATATTTTCAGACTTGGTGGGCGTTTCGCTCTTAAACCAAATCAAAAACCACATCATTTACATCATCATTCCATACAACAAGGATCTCAGACACATTGTAGTATAATTAATAGTGGCAAAACTAATGAAACAAACTTAGCACATTCACATTCACAACAATCATTACCGTGGCGAAATCGTGGAACAAATTCTTCACCAATCATAGAACGAAGTTCAAGCATACAATCAAGTGTATCACATCCGCATTTAAATTACAGTAATGGTGGTTCAAGAACATCAAGTGCACGCGGTGAACAACAAAAATGTGATCAGGGTACACAAACTCCGATAAATATTGCAAAAGAGACGAGGCGATCTAAAATTAAACCATTCAAATTTAAGCTAAATAGTGTTACACCACCTTTAAATATTAATCTACGATTTTTAAGCACAAAAACTAAACGGCCAAGTTTGTCCGCGAATGCAGTTGCAACGGAACAAAAGGCAACCAAAGTAAATACTTATATACGTATATATTCTACAATTGCATACAAATTTAATTAAATATATTTTATTTTATTTTATTTTATTCCACACAGGTATTAGGATTAGTATTTTTCACATTCGTATTCTGCTGGTCCCCATTTTTTATACTGAATATAATATTTGCGGCATGGCCAAATTTTCATGTTCCCGATTCAATTGTACATGTATGCTTATGGTTGGGCTATGTATCGTCAACAATAAATCCGATCATTTATACAATATTCAATAAAACATTTCGAGCTGCATTTATTAGATTACTCAAATGTGATTGTGAAAAGTAAGTATCTTTGCTATAAAAAAATTATACACATAATTATGTACATTTATATAGAAAATCTAATATGTATACTCTATTTTAGGTCAGGTCGACCGCCACGTTATAGATCTGTAACAGAAACACGTGGCGCTGTTAGTTTATGTGCACCATCAGCGCTTCCATTAGCAATATCGTTACAGGGGGCACCATTATTGACCCCCTCGTCAACACATGTAACACCGCTAAATGATTTTCGTGGTAGTTATACAATAACAGACGATGAATGCTAAAATTTAATTATGTATGTCATAAATTTAAAAATACATATATATAAATATAGATTTTGAAAAATAGCAATACATATTTTCAAAAAAAAAAAACATTATACATAAATATAGATAAATATCTTTATATAAGCATTATTACATGTAAGAATAAAGTAAAATAAAACAATTGTCAATAAAATTATAATTAATAGTATAGTTCGATAAGTTTAAAACAAAAATATAAGTTTTATGTTCAAAATAATAATAAATAATATTTTCAAATATAAAATAAAATGTACGCGGTTTTTCATATTTTCTTAATTAAAACATAATATGTAGTCGGAACTAAATTATACTAACTTTGATAGAAAAAGAAAATGAAAAACAACAAAAAAAATTTAAAAACTGTCAAAAACATACAAATTACTATGCTCATTTATTATATTATAAATGTACACACAAAAAAAGACAAAATCTGTGAAAATATACATTTTTTATGAAAAATTGTGTTACAAATTATAAATTTGTTGGCACATTTGGTTATATCGAATCGAACCGCATATATACAAACCTCCAAATCAATTTCACATTATATACATTTTACCAAGCTTTTTGTTTTTCTAACTAGAATACAACAATTCTATTAAATTTTGTATACATATGAAATTTTTTTTTTTTTATAATCGAATATTATATTAAAAACTTGAAAATATGCCAAAAATATATTTCCGCGACACAATACACAATTGTGTCTATTTATTTTTTTATATTGTGACGTTACAACAACAACAAAATTGTTTTATAAAAAATAATAGATATGATAATTGAAACCAATTGATTTATAAAAATATATTGCATAGATTTTTTAAAACAGATGAGTCAGCTAAATGTCATAATTAAGCTGGTTTTGTTTACCATTTAATTTTGTAAAACGATACGAGAAAACTTTTTACTATATACTAACCAAAATCTTAAATATGTATATAGTTTCTATAAAATAAGCAACATCAATAAAAATGTATGCAGCACCAAGCAACACCAATCAACATTGCACTGCAACATACATTTAAAATGTTGCACAAAAGCATGTTGTGTTGTGCTAATGAATTTTGAATTGCATATTTTATCTTTCATTTAATAAGCGAAACAAATTTATTTTTAAATCGATTAGCAGTTATGCACATTGCACAAATAAAGTGCATACAAAATCTAGATATTTTATTGCCGGATCTAGTATACAGTCCCTGGCCATATTATTAGACGCACTATAGATAATATAATAAAATTTTAGTTTACAGCTATTTTAATTTGGTTTTCGGATATTTAATTATTCTTAATTTAATCTGTATGTACAATATACTTTATTGCCTGATTGTTATCACAAATAAAACATAATATTTATTTTAAAAATGTATATTTATTAATATTTAAATAATATTTTTGAAAAAAATTCATTATACTTCAATATTTAGTTGAGCCACCTTTTGCCGGTATCATCATCCACAAATGCAGCAGACAGTACAGTCTTGCATTGACTGCTGTCTGCCGCGCAGAATTAAGGCTCTCATAGTGGCAAAAGGTGGATCAACTAAATATTGAAGTATAATGAATTTTTTTCAAAAATATTATTTAAATATTAATAAATATACATTTTTAAAATAAATATTATGTTTTATTTGTGATAACAATTAGGCAATAAAGTATATTGTACATACAGATTAAATTAAGAATAATTAAATATCCGAAAACCAAATTAAAATAGCTGTAAACTAAAATTTTATTATATTATCTATAGTGCGTCTAATAATATGGCCAGGGACTGTAGATATAATACCTTTCACATGATTATGGTTATATTAATAATTTGTGGACATAACACATATTATTAATTTGAAACCGCAAAGAAATATTTAATTTTGAATTCGTAATCAAATTTTTGAACCACATATCGAATTAAGCTTAGCATCACCAACACAAACCAGTAACAATTTTTATTAGAATGAGATTTTATAGAACAAAAAATGTTATTGAGAGACAGTTCGTTTCAATCGAAAAATATCCACGAAACAGATAGGAAATTACTACTACCGCTTCTAAGGTCAAATTTTATGAACGCGAAAGGACGGAAAAATTAATCTGCCCTTTCTATATTTGTGCACAATAAATCATCTTATTTTAAACATAACATAGAAATTTGAGGATAATGTACATATTTGAGGATAAACTGCAAAATAAAAGCGTAAAAACTAGCATAAATTATTATCTACCGTCGTTCATAAAATGGACAAAGAAAATAATCCTTGCCTAAAAATTTATGTTTAGTCGCGGATTTATGTTATTCATAAAATCGGGCCTAATAGTTACAAACACAAATCGACAAATATACTTCAGCATAAATTAACTAAACAAAAGGCCCTTGTCAACTCTAAACTTACTTCACCACTTTCGATTCCACAAGCACTTGGAAAATGAATAAGAAATGAATATTCTATATATTCTATCGAATAGAATTTAAAATTAAATTCAAAAACGCAAAAAAAGTTTAGAAATTTATAAAACTAAACGCCAATTTCGTGATTCCTATTGTACAAAATTTAAAAGTCTGATAGGTCAATAAAAATACATTTTAAAATAAAACATATAGATATAAGTATCCAAAGAGTAAATAAAATAGCAAACGTTTTGTTACTTAAATCTCTTTGAACTTGATATAATGACTTATGTGGGTATTTTTAAAGTTTAATTTTGCTTCCAAAAACTTCATAACTTGTAAATACAGAGGCTTAGTAATAAAATATTTCCTAATGTCTGCCTATGATAAGGCTTGTCAACTAAAAAGCTTTCGGGAGATGAATCTTAAGCGTACATATATAGAACAAGAAAATATATCAGGAAATAAAAGATGTAAATTTACTCAAACAAATTAAACAAATATCTATAATGTGTTGGATTAAGATGATATATGTTAAAACTGAAAAGTAATTTGGCCAAACAAATCAAATTTTGGTCTAGTAAATGTTTCATTTTTATAACCGATAATTTATATGGTTAACTTAACAATAGGTTAACTTCCCTATGTCAGAACTGTCAAACAAAGAAACTGTAGTCGAGAGTGTTAGGCCCGTATAATCGGCGCTTCCTCTTTTTCCACAATGGAAACATCTAGCAGCTTCTCTTCAAATTCGTTTAGTTTCATATCAGCACAACTGCGCTAGTAATTTTTTACAAAATTAATTCACTTATAAATCCTAAATTTAATTTCAAATAATTATTGCTTGATGAATTCTCTAACATATATCTCCACATTTCTCCAAAAAATATATTTTTAAAAGGCACAATGCATTAAGTGATTTATCACTTAGAGAAGCCCACCTCTTAGTGAAGAAATCGCCCGCAGTAAAAATAATTTTCTCACTATCGTTGGATGTAGGCAAAGCAGACAATAATTTGGTTAGATTAGTCGTAATTTTATCGGTGCTTTCTTAAATTTGTATCGCAGTGACACAAAACCAAATAATTATTTAATTTCAATTTAAAAAATATCCCGGGATTCGAGAATGCAATTATTAAGCCAAATCCCGGGAAATACCCCCTAGAATGGATTTGATGTAAAAACCTATATGTATGTGTCAGATGGAAATTCAAAATCAGTGATGGGTGACGTAAATTGCGCTATGCAATCTACGCGATTATCGACACGTCAAATGTTACGTAAATTACTTGGCAATGTTTGTGAATGTCAAGAATTAAGACAACGTCAACGTATAAAACAGATTTAAAATCGAGTTAATCTGTTCACTTTTTTCTTTCCTAAATAAAATAAATAGAATTTTATAATCAAATAAAATTTCGATACCAAATTTTAGTTGCCTTTGCCAAGCATTAACATAGAGAAACTCACGAAAAATTCTCCTGCACTAACGCAAGACAATTTTTTGTTTATTTTACCAAGTCATTGCTTGAAAAGGTGGAATAAAATTTGGTATTAACAATTGAATAGTTTTTTTGAAATTTAAAAAAAAATCGATTTTAACACTGAAGATCCAAAATGTTTGTCGCTATTGGTATAAGTCCCATGGACCGCTACTGACCATAAGACAAAAATGTTGATTTTGTGTTATTTTAAGCGATTTTATTCGTTTAAAGCTCGGATGTACCGAGCTACGGTAAAGATCCGGTGAGCCGCTTTGAAGGAGATTCTAAAGATGTCATTCACCACATTAATTTATCAAATTACCAAGCTATCATTTCCTTATCATAGCATTTAAAAACAATCTCTAGGATTTCTGGTGATTGACTACCAAAAAAAATCAAAAATTAAAATGCATGCCCTCCGTTTGGAAATTACACTTAACCCATTTAGTTCACTAACCAAAAGGCTATCATTTCCATATCATTGTTTTGGTCCAATTACAATAGCAATTGGACGATGAACCAAGAAAAGGTGGGGAGATAATTTTCACCTGTCTGACCCCCACAGCTATATTCACTTGAAAGTATTGTATATTTGCTAAGTAAGCTGAAGGTACAATTTCATCACTACAGCATAAGTTCTACAGCATTAGCGACACGAATTTAAATGGCACTAATAACGAAATGAGATATTCATTACTATCTATAGGAAGAATATACCACTGGGCTAAAATTGTAGTTAAATAAGTTCGTTAAACATAGAAATATTATTTTTGGTAATTGTGCGTTGAATGGGTAAAAACGAGGTACGACAATTAAGACTGAAACAATGACCATCGGATCAATGACAATTGATCCATTTTACTCAACAATTAGTGAGTAATTTTTTCTGATATATATGTATAAAGCCAAATGTTGAGATTAACATCCCAGTATATTCATAAAATTTGATTGCATAATTTCTGAATTCCGCATTTAAGTGGTGAAATTCTACATTCTTTGTCCTGCCTAAATTTTCCTAATGCACAGGATTTTCTTTTAATTTTGATTTAAATTTCATCATCAGATGACGAATACTTCATTAAATAAGAATGCCTATAATGGAATTCAAATAGTGCAACTATTTCTAAATTGGGTTTTCTCATTATGCCCGCCAGCCTTACGCTTCCAACAGACTTTACAAAAATCTGCTATCCATCCATTCCAACTCTTTATCAATGTTATGAAAAGCTACAAATTGTTGTTTATACTTTATTCTTATATTATTTAGCTTTATACTATACTCTTGTGTGTATACTTAAAGTTTTCAACAAGTTTTCAAATAATTTAATCTTGAATTCAAAGAAATCATTCCTTTTCAATAAGTTTCGAAATGATCAAATTATGATTCAACTGGACCAAGCTTTTAAGATATAATAATTATATAAGTGGCTATATGAGAATCAATTTTTTTTGTAGTATTTTATCGTTAAAAGCTTTATTTATGAAAAATATACAAAAGTATGCAGGTTTTTATCAACCAATAATTTTTTCGGATGCGCCTTAACTAAACTCAGGTGTTCTAATTCTTAATCAACTTTATACCAAGCTTGTTGGGACACACGACAAATACTTGTACGAAAGTTGCATCGCTTAGATTTATACCTTTTATATAGCAGAATAACCTGCTTTTAATAAATTTGTGAACGATAATGAATCCGATTCATCTTTCTTACTTATAACTTTTCACTAAACTTGGAAAACTCGAAAGCTTCTCTGAATTATTATTCATAGCTTTTGAGGTGACCGATTTCTAGTTTAGTGACCGATTTCTAAATTGACATACAGTATTGCTTATATTGAACGTGCTCGATTTAGTAGAGACATTTCAAAGTATCCACCCCAACAAATCAACAATAAAAATCTACATCTTGGCAATTTCTGGAATTCCCAAAATAAAATTTGTAATTATTTTTAAACATTGTTTTACATTACGATTACGTTACGAACTCAATCAACTTAATTCAAAGAAAACACACAAATTTCACGTTAATTATTTATTAGCTAACGATGTCAACATATAGCTAAACAATCATAAAAAATAAATTACGTTTGCACAAAAAGAATTACTATACTTGTTATTCTCAGTTACTTAATGTTGAAAATAAATAATTGTTCGTTGGAATAGTAAATTCATTTAAATTCTTAGAACTTGTCACACTATCGATTTTTAAGGATTTGAAATACATATATAATTAACGGTTTAACCAAAATAATGTGGTCCATAAATTTTATTAACTGAGCACATTTTTTTCTTACTATTAGATATGTCTTTTATGAATAGGTTAACCATCATTGCTAAATACACCTACTAAAAGGGTTTATATTTACTCTATTTCCAAATTCTAGTATTGCGGTTAAATTAATTTTAAATTAATTTTTTGATTTGTTTTTGTCACTAAGTCTAATAAATTAACACAAATCTCAGCATTTTACGTTTAATTCGTCTACCGAATTTGTTTAGTCAGGTGATTAAAAAATTACTAGAAAAGAGGCAAATACAAAGATTTTTGAAGAAGGGTGTCATGCCATCATACAAAAATAGATAATATTATCATATTGGAGCCATATGACCCAATAAAACTCTAGACCCCAAAAAAAAAGATGGCATCACGAGAGGTACATAGACTAAATAAGACCGATAATAATTCTACAAGAGCCTTATTTAAGCGGCAGAAAAGTGATTTAAATTACAAAACACTGAAGTCAGTTCCAAAATAATGATTCGTGAATAAATAAGCGATGTATGGATATTATAATGGCAAACTAGAGCCACGACTGCTCAAAGGTAATTGAAATATATTTAATTAATTATTAATTTGTAAACTTATTAATTTGTATTTTTATTGCTACAACAAACAAATGTATTTTTGTAAATATTTCAATGTCTAATGGAGTGGAAACTATCTCTTTTCATTAGCCTTTTTATACAGCAAAATGGACTGTAAGGAGTACATTGGCGTCATTGAAGATCGCCTTTTATCAGTTCTGTATTTTCATGAAACCAGGATTTTCCAACAGGACAGGAATTAAATATATTGGTTTGTGGAAAAGCCCATATACATTGATGGATCCGCTACATAGAAAATTTATGGGGAATATTAATAAAAACAGATTATTAGGGTAAAAGACAATTCCAGACTGTTAATAAAGTAAGAATCGCGGTTGAACATGATTACAGTGAATTATCGTTCGAAATTATTTAATTCATTAATTCGAAGCATGTCCAACCGGATTTTGTGTTCGAAGAAAACAAAGAGCCCACAAAATATTAATTTCTATCATTTTAATTTATTTTTTGAAGTTTTGTCAGAAAGTGGTGATATACTCGTATTTATGTACATATTTATGAAACGGATTGTATGGATATGAAACAAAATTTGAATCAAAAATTATGAGCTTACTAAATGTTTTCCAGAAATTAACTAAATTGACTAAATATTGCGATCTACAATAAACTTTGAAGGAATGAGAAACTGAGATAATTATTTTAATTTCTTAATTGACTCAAAAGATCATTTACATAAAATAAAAAAAGTGATGACAAAACATAAAGACTTCTGCAACCAAAACCAACGAGAAGTTAAGTATTTGACCAACAGATTTTTCAAAAAAATCGACATTAGATACAATTGGTTCGGGATTTAAAGGATCTGAATATTTCAGTCTTAAAAAATTGTAAGATACTTTATATCCTGATCCAAGTACAAAATGCCTTCCCTCCTCAAACAACTCTGATATGAATTCCAAAAACCATTAATGTAAATTCCGATTCATCAAAATGTATACTATAAAAATAAGGAAGAAAGCTAAATAGCATCGTAGTAGGAACAACACTATAAGTTTTGGAAAAATGCAAGATGTTGAAGTGGTTTTATAAGGCTCAGAAAGTGTACCACCAAGACGATTGGCTGTATCTCAAATCTAATGGGTCAATCTAACTACACTTCACATACTTATAGTTTCATAAATAACGTAAAATATTTTGTAAATTCGTAAAAATTTCCTAACTCGTAATATGTAACCCAAAATCTGTAAATTCAATAAACAAAATATTTAATTACATTTATAGTTATTTTCTTAATTAAATTAATAAGATTATGAAATTATTTTAAAAAATCACTAGAAATTCATACCAAAATATTTTTATTTGAAATCGTCAACTAATTCATCAACGTACAGAAATTCGTTCATAATCGGATCCTGGCTCAAATTCGTATTGAGGAATAAGGGAAATTTTGTAATGTATCAAGTAGGCACGAATTCGTAGTATAATTATTCGAATTCGTATTCAAAGTTCGGTATTTTTCGTACAATTTTTATACGAATTCGTATTCAGAAATAGGGCCCCAGTATTTCGCAAACCAGTAGTTTGTTTCTAAATTATTAATTGTTTCTGCTTCAATATATACATTTAAATATCTTTTTTGCCCATAATTTGTTACGCGGACGAAAATTACTAAAATTAGCGATAGTATTTTTTTCAATAATCTTACGACAATAAAAGATACTAAATACATATTGTGAAAAATAATAGTTTGATGTGCAATTCCACAAATATTAAACTGGCCGAATTATCATTTTCTAATTTTGAATAAATGTCGAATTTAAAATTTTTGGAACTGATTTTTAAATATATAACTGTCTATATTCAAATGTCGAATTTCAATGTACATACAGTGCTGGGAAAAAAAAATTGGGCAAACAAATTTATTGCAAATTGGAGTCTTTTTTTACGAAAATTACAAAACTTTTGAAAGGCATTTATTTATTGTTTCATTTTAAATGTATGACGTAATTTTTTGAAAAAAAAAATTGACCTGCAATTTAGAGGCAAAACAATCTTTCATATTAATCATATTAAATCGAGAGATGGGTACACAAAGAAAGAAAGGCTCTGGAAGGCCCAGAAAGACAACGCCAGTGGAAGATCGTTTTATACTATTACAAAGTCGTCGGAACCGTTTTAAAACTTCATCGGACATAAGACAGGATCTTGAGCGAGCAACGGGAAAAAAATTTATTTTTCAACAGGACAACGCTCCGTGCCATACCGCCAAAATTGTGAGTTATTAATTTTGAATTGTAGATAGACAAATTGGCTTTCAGATAAACATAAACAATTTGTTAAAAACTTGTGTTTATTTCTTATCTATTCATTTAAAGGTAAAAAATTACTTCGAAAAAAAAGGTATCGATGTGTTGACCTGGCCCCCGTATAGTCCAGACGTAAATCCAATTGAAAATATTTGGTCTATAATGAAGCTAGAAGTAGCAAGGAACCGCCCAGAATCGATTGAAGCTTTAAAAAGTTTGTTGATGATGATTTGGGAATCCATATCTCCTGCGACTTTGAAAAATTTATCAAATTCAATGAATCGGAGGTGTATCGCTGTAATAAAAGCAAGAGGCGGTCCAACAAAATATTAATATTAAAGATTGAACTTCTATAAATCAATAAAACACAAACAAAAAAATAAAAAATAAATGTTTAATTTATTAGATTACTTTAACACCCATCAACGTATTTTGAATATTTTGTCATTTTTCGGGGTTTTGCCTCTAAATTGCAGGTCAATTTTTTTTTTTTTCAAAAAATTACGTCATACATGTATTTAAAATGAAACAATAAACAAATTGCTTTCAAAAGTTTTGTAATTTTCGTAAAAAAAGACTCCAATTTGCAATAAATTTGTTTGCCCAATTTTTTTTTCCCAGCACTGTATATAGTAGAGATTATCATAGCTCGTCTCTTTAAAACCGGTCAGCTATAAAATTTGGATTCGAAATGTTGATGAAAGTAGTGCATCTTTTAGGAAAAAAAATGGCTCATCATTCTTATTACTATTCGTGTAATAGTATCTGAAGACTTATAATAACTATACTATTAATAATAATTAAGTATTTTTCCATAATCTATTTCATGATCATCACATTATACAAAAATGAATAGCATCTATTTTCGTTTGCTTTAGTTTTTTATATGGGAAATGTGTGTGTGAATATACAGTGAAAAGATTAATATCCTGATAAAAAAAACTATCCTTCATCAAGTAACTTTATTCCATATCCAACAGATTGAGAAATAAAGAAAATGTAAATTGTCTCGTTATACATTTTCAAAAAAAAAAATGTTTTTCTAATTAAATATATTGATTTTGCTACTTGACACTTCACATTATTATTCATCCTTATCATTCAAGCAGTTGAGCAAAAATGGGCATTGTATTTTATTATCTCAATCTAGAATCTTACGAAATACTATATAAAGGTGAATATCAAATATTTTATTCATACTCGTTCTATTTTAACGAAATAGAAATATCCTCGTTATATACGTATACAAGAGAAAAAGTATCCATCCAGTAATATCTATAAAACAAAACAAAAAACTATGCATATATGTATACATATATGTATGTAGTCTTAGATTTAATGAAGCATCACAAAAAATCAATCCTGGATATATTGAATATTTTTACTACTTTATACATTATTTTGACTATACTCGTATATTTACAACAAAATGTTTGTTTTTACATGTTTCTAAATTTTATCTTGTTTAATATTTCCTCACAATTATTCTTCGCTTGGCTGCATTATACCAGCTTATTTTCCAACCAACATTTCAACGATATTTTACTCGTACTTCTTATATATCTTACACCACAATATATAAGAAGAAAATCAATCAAAAATTAAAATAAATTTCTTTCGTGTGTTGAAGATATTTTTTTATTTTGGAAAATTTTCAACTACACGCGTTTATATTAATTTGATATAATTTATTATTAACTGACTTATTATTGATCATAAAAAATTTCTGTATATTCAACATGTGGGTAAATATTACATATATGAAGAAGAATACCAACTTGAATAATAGCACATAGGAAAATTACATAACATAAAAACTATAATTATTTTACTATAGTAAATACATAATAATAATTAGCATTAGATTAGCATTTAAGAATATTACTATAAGTATTAATATTATTGGGCTGTGTATTAAAAAGGGTGAAGAAACCCGACAAAAAAAAAAAAAAAATACAGAAAAAAAATTTGCTAAACGTACATAATATATATTCTAGTATTATAATTCTCAAGTGAATTTCTTAAATTTTGAATAAAATTCATATTATAATGTCTATTATTACATATACTATATACAATATACAAATACTATACGAATTAGAACAATATATAGACGGCAATGGAAGGTTCGTTCCGTTTATTTTTTTCATTCAGCATTTTGGTAGAAAAAAAACATTAAATTATATTTTTATTGGATTTAATTCAAAGAGAAATTGTCTGTTATTTTTTTGTTCTGTTGTTAAATAAAAAAACTAAAATGTTTAATGTGTACACACAAAAAAAAAAGAAGAAATAAGGAAAACGTTTCGTATTTTATATACCCATGTTTTGAAAGGTACATGTCATTTACACAAATTGCTTGAAACATGTTCTAGGATGTGAGACTGGGGTCAATTTTATCATACATTTAAATAAATGTATCTTCAAAAATTAGATCGTATATAGCTCGCTCGAGAAGAAATATATGTTACGCTTATACATTTTTTTTCCAAATCATAAAACTATATAGTGATCCCTCTAGTTACGCGATCTCGAAATTAGTTTATCAGAATTTTTTATCTCCATTCGTGGCCGAATTAAACTTAAATTAATATTGAACTGCATTCGAAGTATTAAAACGTTTTACAATTTACTAATTTTATTCTGATTATTATGACATCTATCTTAATATGTAGGTTTTTCAGATTAATTGAAACCATTTCCAAATTTTAATGAAACCTTTTTCAATTGGCATGAAACTATTTACAAGTGGAATAAAACCTTTTATATTAACTTGGTCACCTTTAAATTTAATACTGAGATTTATGAAGGATAATCTATAATAACTGTTTTCAATAATTAAAAATTTAACAAATTCATTTTTATTTGGCATTCGATTATAAGGCAAAGGAAATTTAAAATAAAAAATGTTTTTCCGTAACTGCAAGTGCCGAAATTTGAAACCTAATTATTGCTACGAATTATCCTTCCTACAATAAGAGGTTGAAATGTTACCTTGATATCAGGGTTAACGAATCGGGGCATTATCCATTCAAAATAATTTCAAACTCTACCTGCAATTCAACCAAATTTTGCGAATTCATTCAAGAACTCGTTGAAAAATTAGAGAGCACTGAGTTTTATTCTGTAATGGATAATGCCCAGATACACAAAACTGCGCAAGAAGCTTTCTGCTACCGTAATACCCCAGATGTTGAACCCAATCGAACAATTGTTTTCAAAAATAAAAGCAAATGCTAGAAATAAATTGATTGGTTTCAACGAGAGAAGATAATATGGTGAATGTTATAAGGGTCGGTGTAAATTCAAAAACATCTGCGGACTCTTCGAACTTCATAATGGATATGATGATAAGACTCCTTGCTGCAGCGACAGGCGAAATATTGTCGTAAGTTTCAAGAATATAATTGTGTTGAATTTTAAATAAATTTTGTGTTGAATTTATAATAAATAATTTAAAATTTATTATAATTATAATTATAAATATTTTATCTTTTATAAATTTCAGTGTTAACTTCAATGGCGATCAAGTTAATATAAAAGGTTGCATTCCATGTGTAAATAGTTTCATTCCAATTGAAAAAAGTTTCATTGTAATCAATTTTTTTTTTGAAAAAGGTTTCATTCCAATTGAAAAAAGTTTTATTAAATTTAGAAATGGTTTCGATTTATTTGAAAACCGTTTCTGTTAATTTGTAAAAAAGTTTCATTCAATTTGTAAATGGTTTGATTTAATCTGAAAAACCTATATTCGTTAAACTTAAAAATTTTTAACGTACCAAATTAAATAATTTATAATTGAGATAATTTTATGGAACTTATGGACGAGTGAATAAACTAAAATTACAAAACGAAATAATTATATTTTCCCAATTTGATGTAATTTTCGAATTATTTTCACACTGGTTAAGAATTTAATGGAATTTTTAACAATTTATTTTGATTCAATTTGTAAAAAAAAAATGGAAATTTTGCGAGCATGAATTAGAAAATATGAGAAATACATATACATACTTAACTATATTTATGGAACGTATGGCCTGAAGCACTACTGAAAATAGCGATTTTTATTTTTGCGTTCCCCGTATTAGTTCCAATTACTAACCTCAATATCCGTAAAATTACCACCCTCTCATTGTTATCGGCACAGATACCCCGCGGATGTATACGAATCACTGTACATATAAAACAGAGAGTCTGACAGATTTATGTAATAAATATAAAACCCAAATTGGAACGAAAAACATTTATCCACAGCCACTTCAAAAAATGTTCGTTTTTTTGTTTGTTAACAATGTAAATACGGATATGTGTATACGAGACTATTTATAGTTAACAGAATACGACAGTTCCGGTCATCAAGTAATATATTTGTATGTACATACATACATATACATATACCCACATTTTTTTGTAGCGGGTTAAGCAAATATTTACTTAAATTTATTGATCCTTTTTTTATATATATATGTATATAAGAAACGACGTTGTTGTACCTATCTACGTACACCATATTGAAAATAAAACAATTACTTCATCTTGAAACGTAACAAAAAACGAATTAAACAATAAAATACTATTTAGATTTTGTGATAAAATATTCAGGGATATAATACGGTTCATAATTTTATTAGAATCATGGAAATTTGCTCATACGTATTCAACATCATTTTTTATGGATACATAAAATCTTATTCATATACATAACATATATACACAGTATATAGTTAAAATAAGTTTTTCATAATATCCTAGAGCGCACACAGTTTCCTATTTTTTAACAAATTTGATTGTTGTTCCAATTGAGGGATGTTTTTTTTTCAAATATTATATAATAGATACAGAACATATAATTTTTAGTTTTCACGTCGCTATATACATTTTATGTAATCAGAGCAATAACTATAATTTTTTTTGTGCGATTATTTTTTAAGATAATAAAAACATAAAACAAAAAAAAAATTTACATAAACAATCCAATGTAAATTTTATAAAGACATTCTTATACACACAAAAAGACAACTACGAATGCCTAAAAGCGTTCTATGATGGGAAATTTATGGAATATATTATGGTTTGATTTTATTATTTTTATGTAATAAAAAGTCAAGATTATATCCCATATGCGGAGGTTGTTATATATTTCGTTATATACACCGGTTGAAATATGTGTATTAAAATTAACTCCTCCATTAGGTAATAAATGAAATGAAGTAACAATAATATTCTGTATTTATTTATTTATGTTTATACAACATTTTCTATATAGCATAATATTCACCTGAAATTAAAAATGATTTTGTTTTTCTGTTCTTCCAAGAAAACTATGTACGTTGTAAAATTCCAAGAATTAGTTGCATGAAACCTTCAACAAGCTTTATTAGCATCATTAGTTTTATAGTTTTATGTAAAACTGGGAAATTATAGTAATGCAATTTAAATAAGCTTTATCGAAATGATTTATAATTTTCTTTAGTATTACACAACTAATTAGTAAGGCCTATAATATTTGTGTAATTAACAATTAATTTAACAACTCTATGTTCTCACAAAATAATATATATAATGAAAATCGTTACCAAATTGGGGCATTAATATCATTAATATTTCTTCATCGTGTTTATAATATTTATGGCAAATTAAATTATATCATATGCTTTAAATTCCAATTGTTTAGTTTAAATTGTAAGCTTAGTCTCACTGATGAATATTCATTGCAATTTTTAAAATACTGTTTAAAAAAAACTCCTAATTGGATAAAATATGGATAATTTCGCGAATTTGATGATTAAAATATAATGTTAAAAATTTAAAAATCAATGTTTCAATTTTTTTTTTTTTAAACAATGTACAACCGATTGTTTCTAATTTCGTTTGAATTTCAATTTTGAAGGCTGAACGATATCACTTAGATAATATAACATAACGACAATATAAAAAATAAACTATTAAGAGTCGTTAAAACCTTGACTCGTGCAGACGTGCATGAAAAGCATATTAAAATAAATCAATTACTGTTCAGAATATCTATAACACAAATCAATACAATCCCAACGATTTAGATTCAATCGTATCTTAAAATCAACATTCTCGGAGATTTTAACAAGAAAAAATGAAAATATTTATTATTAAAATGGGCAAAATCCTCAAGGATCTAAGAATACGAAGTAAAATAACATGTGAAAAAATTTTCCACCAGCTGTTGATTTAGTAACATGACTTTGTGAGCAGAAAGAAAATTTCCTGATATTTTTTTTAAATAATTTATTACTTAACATTTACTGGATATTCATAATAAAGCTGAGCAACTTACCTGTAAAGAAAAATAAATTAATTATTTAAAAAAAATCGACATGCTAATAACTTGTATTTACTTGGAAAAAAATAATTTTTATGTGTAAATTATCGAATACAGGTTGAACTCAACGTAGGTGGTGCTGGGCAATGGAAATTATCGGATTTACCATTCAACTCAAAAGGTAGGTGGCTTATTAGTTATATAATCATTGTTATAATCTAAAAATCACAGCATTAACCATTTCTGAGCATCTTAAACTGCTACACAAATTATACCTAGGGCATAAAAAACGATTTATTGGTTTTTCAATCTCGTTTAAAGTAAAAATTCAAAAATTGAATCTACTACCGTATCGATTTTAGTAATGAACACCAAGTAACCTAAAACTCGTACAAAATATAGAAGGTGAAAATTTGACACCAAAGTTCATCTATCATTAATTTTTCTAATAAAACATGTTTGTAATTCAATATGATATGTATATAGAGTAGTGTTTAAATCCATTAAAGTTAAATCTAACTAATTTTCCTCAAGCAGTAATATAAAAGGTATGTATACAAATTCAAACGGGAAAAATTAATTTATTCTAATATAACATATTGTGTAGTAATAATACGCGCTGAAATTTAAATTAGCAATATTATAAAATCAACCTCCAAATTTAACTCCTAATTTGTTCATTGACATGACATTATACCAAATTCTTATAAAATTATGGCAATTCAATAAAATTCATTGTATATTGTAAATTTTCATAAAAATATGTAAATATCACCATAATACATACAACCAAAACATTTTAACCTAATTTAAATCAAATATTATGTAGGTATAGATACATACAAATGAATAATATGCATTTATGAATTTTAAATCGAAATATCTATGTATGATATAAATAAATTTCTTATTCCTATATGAAATATTAGAATTAATTAAAATATTCTATGAGCACACCTAATTTACACCAATTTAATGAGCAATTGATTTTATATAAAGGGTGTCCCAAAATTCACCAACATAGGTTGTTGGATTCCTCGATCAAAATGAACGTGACTTTAGTTCTACCACTTTGCATTGGCATGCCAATATTTTAAAACTGTATGTACTAATTTTTCTGTTATATAGCCGTTTCTTCAAGACAAGATACTATGTCGACAGGTTTTTCTGTTTAAACGCTTATAACTTAAAAGGCAATTATGGCTGTAAGTGGTGAAACTAATGTCTCCTTCGTTTTTATCAAAGAATCTAACGGTTTACTCCGTTTCAGCGAACATTGAGACACCCTGTATGTACATTATAATACAAATCACGTACTTAATAAAATGTATCTTCAAATTACAACATATAAAACTAAGAATGGATTTATCACTCACACATAATATTATACATGTGTACATATAATTGTTTTTGCTTTTAACAATAAATGTACTTAAACGATGTAGATTTTTTTGATTTTTCATTTTAAATGTATAATCCCCAGGGAAACTCTTATGTGCCCACACATACATATATGTATATATTTGTACATTATATCGCGGCATGATAATATATGAAAGGTACAAAAGTATATACATATTTATGTTTATAAATTTGAGAAATTATAATCCGTTTTCCTTATAAATTCAATAATAAAATATTTTTTTGCGAAAGCTTTCAACACGAAAAGCAACAAAACACATTTCTCCAAAATTTTATTTCCGCGAGCGCTAAGTAACAAAAGCAAAAATTCTCTAAATACAACGATCGACCGACGAGCTATAAATTTTCGGCTATGCTTGGTGTAAACGAGTTTGTAATATAAAATGAACATCATTATGGGAAATGGAACAAGAATTTTTTTTTTTGCTACTGCAATCGAAAACCTAATTTGCAATTCAATGCAAACCCACATATAGGTTCTTGGACATACATACAGACAAATCAGTGGAAATTTGTTATCAGCATTTGGAAAGTGTAAAAATATACATATAATGTATTAAACAACAGCGATGATAAATTCTAGAAACGCGAGTCAACTCTCCTGATAAATCTCATTAATACCATAAAGATACATATTCCAGCCTACCAACTATTTATGGAGTTAAATTATACAGTTCATAAAACCACTCAAGTCAAGTTTATTTTCACTCAAAATTATTTCAACATCGATTGCAGTTTTAAATCAAATTAAAGTAAAATAGTTAAAACATTAAATCAAATAACTATAATTTGTTATAGTTTGATTTATCGAACACACGTAAATTAATTCAACAGAAAAAACACTCAAACTTTTACTCAAAATTAATTATCTCGTTGAATGTGAAAAAAATCCTAAAAGGACAAGATTTAGTCATATAATCTATGTATGTATGTATATGTTGAACGGGTTTAATAAACTGAAATATAATAATTTTTTGTAGAAATTTTGTTCTCAGTAAACAACACCTGCGGACATGACTAGAATAGAATGGCATTGATTAAATAAAATAAAAATATTCTCCAAAATTATTTAATATTTGTTACTTAATGTTAAATATTAATTACGTTTTAATTTTAACCATCCCGCAGGCCGGGCAAACGATATATTTTTGGTACGCTATAAAATTTGATAGTGAGAGGCTCTGTTAACGTCATTTTAGATTATTAATGAAATAGAATGTTATAGTTAATGATATAGTCGAGGAAAGCCAAGATAAGTCCTAGCACATCCTTAAAAATGTTTTTTCCTTATTTATACTTTGACAGAAACACTTAGGAAAAGTCACTTTAAAGTCCGTCAAAAACAAAAAATGGGAAAAGGAAGTAGGATCAGAAATTAAACTACATCTGCAAAAATAATAATTAACAACGAAATGACGTTTCAACCAAAACAAAGAAAAATTAAGAAATCTCTTTAAATTAACTTTTTTAACATTTTAAAGCCATCTCTAAATCAAAAACCTAATATAGTCTATTTAATTAAGTTTATTATAGCCTATCTAATGAGGACTTAAATTCAATTGAACATATCATTAAACTTTCATAAATAGTATTTAAAACGCCCAGTTTAAAACGCTTACTTTTCAGGAAAATTTTTGAAATTAAAATAAAATAAAAAAATTGTGTAAACGGTATTTTCTCATTAAAAACCATATTAATCGAAACTAAATATTATTTATTTTAATTCAGAAAATTGAAAATATATTATCCTTATTTACATTAATCCGATTGAATATAACATATTTATTAGGATATACCGCATACTATAGCAATGGTATATGTATAATGAAATGCGGAAAAATCAAACCAAACTACTTTTAACAAAAAATAATATGTATTTAATAATAATTTCGCATTCAATAAAAATCCAATTTGTCATCCCTAAAAAAAAATATATATTTCAAAAGCCGCACATTATTTTTATACACATCCCATAACATAGCGTAGGTACGTAAATTAATTTTCGTTTATATTTGAATCGATTAACAAACTATGTTTATGCGCTTTAATTTTTATTTTAACAATATAGATAATTGTTAATGACTTTAACAATATAAAAAAATTTAGTTAAAAATTTTAATTTTATATATGTACTATATAGGTAGATAGTTATTTTGTAATAAAATCAAACCACAAAAATCGATAGGATGTGTATATGAAATCCGAACATAATTTTTATGCTTATATCCTTTCTATTTCTCATTATTTTTGCGTTAAAAAAAAATTAAAAATTTCAATAATAACAATTAAAAGAAAATTAAATTGCAACTCGACTTTAAATTAGGTGATATAACCTGTAGGCTAAGCAAAACAAAAAAAAAGGAAACGAACAAATTTTCCTTTTTTTATCTTACAAAAATTACTCGTATGAGTTTTTTGTTTTGTTTTTGTTTCGTGTAGGCTGCCAGAAACTGTGGAAGTCTATAAAATCGTGCGCATGCTCCGCATTGACCGCCAAACTTTTCGTATTTATACCCCGCACATATAATATTCACAAAACACAAAACATCGAAAAAGGAAAAATTTATTTAGTCTACGATTAGTCAAAGCACTATATACAGTAGTACTTTTGTCGGGAAAATACATAAAAATAAAATTTTATTATTTTTTTTTTTTTTTTAGAATTTTAAGCTTTTCCGTTCTAATCATTTTCTTTTGTTATGGTGTATTCTATTATAATGTATATACATTATATAAATATATAGAGGTATTAAACGAAAGATTTTTAATAATTAAAATTGTTTATGTGAGCTTTTTAGTTATTATAAAAAATAATAATAACATTAATAATAAAAATAAAATAATAATACTGTTGTGGTTTTGTTTGATATTTATTTAATTTTTATTTTTTGGTGTTTGTAATAAAAATAAAAATCATTAAAATTTCAAACTGATTAATAAATTATTATGTATATATGTACATAAATACTTTATGTAAACACAAACAAAAAAATCAATAATTAAGAAATAAATCTTTTTATACATATATTTACTTAATATAATATTTATTGGTTTATAAAAAAAAATAAAAATATTTTATTCTACACAAAATTTTTTTAATCCAGAATTGATTGATGCAGTTACACGACGTACATATAACATATTGTTATGCACACAAAAGATTTTCATTAAAAATTTATATTTCATTTCAATTTTGTTTTTCTTTTTTCGATTTTTAATTTTAATAAGAGCAACTACTTTTCTTCTTTGTTAACTTATTATATCCTCCCTCAGTGTACTCACGTTTAATCAATTGTTTAAATTACTTTTTCAATCTTGGAAAAAATATATATGTATGTATACATATATTTTTTTAAACAGATTACTTTCGAAAAAATAGTCACAATTTTCTATACTCATTTTATTTTTGGTTGGTTCTGTTGTTTTCTTAAATTAAAAGTTGAAAAACCGCTTAGCTAATTTTTTTTTTATTATTAATGAAAATGTTTATTAAGAATAAAAAAAAAGTTTGTTGAAAAGTACTTGTAGGGGTTTGTGCTCTTATGAATAGAGAAAATGTGTATACATATACATACTAAAATTATGATAACACAATGTCATTTAAACATGACATTATTATCTTAATGTAACATTCTTCAAAATGAATTAATCTCAAATCAAATATAATATTAGATTTTCACTTTTTTTTTTCTTAACTTTCCTGTGTATTATATTTTGAAACGTACATACATACATATCATAAAAGATGTTCTACAGGTCCTGTACAATATAGATATATTATATGAGATAAGAACAGTGATTGATTGAATTGTATTTCAAGAGCTTTAAGTCGATAAATTTAATTTATGTGTCTTTAAACCGCACGCACAAAACCGAGATACATATTTATTGTATCGGGCGCGATAATAACTTATTATAATCGTAATCTGAATTTTTTTTTTACCCAAGATCTAAATTTATACATGATTTATAGTACAGTAAAAATTTAATTATACTAAGCCCCAAATGGAATATCATTTTTTATTTTTATATAGATATATTTTCGAAATCTAACAAAAAAATAAATCCTTTAATACATACATCAACACACATTTTAACATTTATATAGCTCAAGTTAATCTACATAAATTCTCAAATATCAACCATGTAAACCTCATACCTCATACCACACGCAACATTCTACAACACCTTTTTTCATATTGTATCAATTTAATTTTATATTTTTTCTTATTTTTTTTTTTTTTTTGATATGATACACATAAAAATTTTAATCAATACAATTTTATTTTATTTATTATTTTTATATTTTTTTTACGTTTGTCTTAGAGAAATAATATCATTGGCATAATGTTATGTGAAAGAAAAAGTGAAACAACCTGGCCTGCAGTCAAATAACAAAATATTTATAAATAATATAACAAGTGCATTGTGTTGTGTTTGTGTGTGATTGTTTATTTTCTGTTCAAATAAAATAATAAACGTAAATAAATACAATATGAGAAATAATAATAAACAAAAAAATTAAACCATATTAAAATAAAAATAAAAATTAACAATAATAAATTTATTATACAACTAAATATCATAAAAAAATCATGGATGATGATGATAGAATATATTCGAATATTTCTCCGAATTTCAAATGGAATAATACAACATTAAATTCCAAAACGGTTTTATTAATTCAAACAACACAAGATTACAATAATATAATAACAACAACCGAATTTCATCAACATAGTGATATACATAATATAAATAGTCATACACATAATGATGGTGAAACCATTAAGGAATACAATAATTATTGGGCATTGTTAGCACTATTACTAGTACTTTTTACAGCTGCCGGAAATATACTTGTATGCTTAGCAATAGCATGGGAGCGCCGTTTACAAAATGTTACAAATTATTTTTTAATGTCATTAGCAATAACCGATTTAATGGTTGCAGTATTAGTTATGCCACTTGGTATTTTAACACTTGTTAGAGGTAAGAATTAATTTTAATGTTTCTTTAAATATTTATATAGGTTTTCAAAATTCTAGGAATAATATATGTCGTTAGAAAAGTTTTTAAAGCTCGTGATGATTTTACTAAATGAAAGTTTACTAATGAATTAAGTTTAAATGTCAATATTGTAGAGATATGTTATCGGGATAATATTATTTCTAAGTAAGGTGTTAAATTAAGAATTTAAACTAGCTTTTGGAAATGGTTTAATTTATTTCAATTTTTTATGTTATATTTGGGAAAAGCTTTTAACGTAGAAATTATGAATTTAGCACTTACATGTAATAAAAATAATACCGAAAGAGTACCGAAATTCTTCAAATCTGTTAAATGAAATATGATTATTCCACGCTATATGAAGAATTCTCAGAAACTGATTTTTATAAATCATATTCAAATTTCATAGAATTCCGACAAAGTTCTAAAGTAATGAATAACAATAATAAATATATATCTATCAAAATAATATTATAATGGAGACATTTTGACGGGCCCTTTCAATCTAGCTAAAAATTGTTACAGTCGAGATAACAATCAGAAGAATATTTATTACTGCCTTTCTATTTCGGTGAATATTATTTCTATATATAAAGGAAATTTATAGATTCGATTTTTTCATTTTCTTTCAAAACCTTAAATTGTTCATAAGGCAGATGAATAGTGGAAGAATTGCTAAACTCACCCACAAAAGTACTAACATTCCCAGATTTATGTATATTTTACAACTGTATATTGCGTATTATCAATTTAAGTCAACATAAAAAAATAACAATTCATGTTTACAGGATTAAGACCAATGCTGAACAGAGGCGAAACCTTTAATTAACCGAGTTTGAATTCAGTAATTCCAGAGACTAATCAAATAAAATATCTATACAAAAAGTGTTTAGGATACACTCATTATTCAATTACGATTCATTAAGATAAACTTCAAACTTCTCGTCTAGCAATGCACAAAAAAATCGTCATAATACTAACAACAATACTAACAAGCTACAAAATAATTACCATATATGTATGAGAAAACCAATTAAGCTATCGCACGTTTTTATATAACATAGCAACTCTTGTTAGAAAGCGGAAATAATTTTCCACTTCTACCGCTCAATTCACACACACATACATATATTTATATCTACTCGTATAAATGCATACCTATGTATATGTATATACATATATTTTATACCCGTCTAAAGTAATCATTCTCATACACAATTTACATCAAAAAAAAAAAAAACCAAAAGCATCTTATAATACAAAACTCTATAATTTGTAACTAAATATATACACAAAATCCATAAACGCCCAAATATAATTTTCCGAAAATCAAATGATTATTTCATTCTTGATTGAATAATTAATTTAGTCAAAAAAAAAAAAAAAACAAACGTAAAAATTCTTATCGAGAAAAAATTATTATACATAAAATTTTAGGCTATTTTATGTGAAACAAAAACAAGTAATTAAGAAATAATAAAGGACTTGGTTAGGTATGAGGTTCCTAATTATATTTAAAGGTCTATTTATACTATTACCACCTATTAAATGTTTAAAAATGTATATTCTTTTATAAATAATATACACAAAACACACAACACAAAAAAGAAAATTATTACACAAGTCATCCGGCACAGAAAATAAAATTAATTTTCGCTTTCAAAATGTATTTTCTCTTAAAAGGATTTGACTTAGCAAAAAATTAAAAATACCCGTATGTGTTTGATAATAGCGATTTTAATTTATAAAACTTGTTTGTGTTCGCTTTTAATTACACACTACATACATACATGGCGAGGAAAATTATTTTTAAGTGAATTTTCCACCTCGGGATTAGATATAAACCCAAAATACATATATTGATGATTTTGTTTTGTGTATATACAAAACGGTTATGTAAATATGTTTTTTATACATCATTTTTGAAATTTACAAAACAAGCAACACAACACACGACCAGGATTAGAGGATTATTACGGTTTACATACAAACCAAGAATCAACAATCAACATAATATATTTACATTGTACATAGGACAATAATTAAACTATATGTTCAACATAGATGGATTTTCCGTTAAAAGCAACGATTTATATTTGTCTGCCTTGAAGAAATATGCGTTTTGTTATTCTTTTCACATTTTCTCAGCGCGCACACAAAACAATTTTTTTTTTTATTTCCTTACAGTTCCGTTTTTCCAACAAACCGACATTCAGAAATTCTTGTGTAAAACAAATCATTATTTGATTGTGTTGTTATGTTTTTATTTAGCCGGAACCATATTCCGGATATTATATATGGTGCAAATTAATTTTTCTTTTCTAACCAAGTAAAATGGCACGGGGTTTTGTAGTTTAATTACCTTTGCTCAGATTATCTCGAGTCCTTAACTTTAAAACCCATAATTTTCCCACTTAACGTTCAATTATCTCATATCTAATGTAATAATAATCTTTTAAATTTCTCTGTTGTATCTCGATACAGACGAAGCAACAGCAAATAAATACAAATTATATATGTTCTGGCTAAATTGATTTCTTAGAAAACGTAATTCGAAAAGTTAAACATACACATCAAGATTATATAAGAAGTTAATCTCTAATTCTTTTCTAAATCGAATAACATACATACATACATACAGACATACAGACATACAGACATACATACATACATACATACACACTAATTTTTCTTTTGAATAGATAGGTTCCTAGTAAATTTAAATAATTTTATGGTGAATTTAGCATTCTATTTTGTGGGTGTATAACAATAATGGTTATTCCATTTGAGACGGTGAATCTAATTTTTTTTAATGAATTATTAATTGTTATTAAACACGAATATAATTTTCTTATTGTATAATATATATAGCAATTTATTTCCCCCACTAAAAAAGCCACAACAAACCGAAAGGATTCGCTCAAGTACTTTTGAATAGAAATATTATTTATATTAAAAAATAACTGAACCGAATACACTTCGTCTCTCGAGAAGTTTAATTATATTTATTCATTTTGTACTTATACACATATATTTCATGTCATATGAGTATCTAAGTACCCTGTAGCACAACGATACATTTTGTAGGACAATTGAATTTCTATATAATGCTTCATACATGGCTAAGGGAAAAAAGGCTAAAATGGAAATGTGTTTCTAAACAACACAAAACTGGATGGATGATGTCAGTTTTTTAATTTTGTTCACATAATATAAAATAAAAATTTGATTGTTCTATTTATATAAGTACATAATACTTTATTGCTGTATATTGGTGGCTAAATCGACTCATGTACACATATACATACATATTTGTATTAATTAATTCCTCTGTAAAAATAAAAAATATTAATGTAACATTGATATTTATATAGCATTATAGCAAGCCCAAAAAACAGCAATACTTTACATCCACCCTCTCCGTAGCATAATTTTATAACATATATTTTTTTATTATCCTTTATTTTTGCGCTCAACGAAAATTTCCATTTGAATTCCCTCATAGAAAATTGTTATTAGTGCTTTTTGTTGTTTTTCAATGACATGGCACAAAATTATTATTAATTTTCTTTATTTATATTAAATCAATTTAATGACATTATCTAATTAAATATTGTTTATTAGCGAAACGACGGAATGTGTGCGATTAAAAATGAACATTTTCATAAAAAACAATTAAATTTCATGTATTATTATAATACAGTAAGGAAAACAGAAAAGACGGCGAGATATTATTTCGACATAAAAAAACAAATGAAAATCTGAGAAAATCGTCTTATTACAATTTTTATTGCATGCATTCTACGCCCTATATGTATTTTCATGTGACACACGATGAAGTGTTTAAATTTCTCAAGGCTGTTTGTATTGTATTATATTATTAGCTTCATACTTTTTCGCTTTTTCCTTAAAACACACTTAAAAAACAAAATAAATAAATAAGAAATAAGGAATGCGTAAGACAAAAAAAAACTTAGGAAACAATTCCCACTAACACAAAAATACTTAACAAAATGCTGTTCGAAACAAATTTATCCATAACATCAACAGAGTTAAGTTCTAATAAATTCGGACAAAAATGTGAAACTTGATTATTTACACAATAAGTATCAGTCATAACTTGATTAATTTTCCAACAGAATATTTCGCTTCTAAATTGAATTTAAAATAAAATTTTAAACTGTATAGGTTCTTTACTTAGTTCTCATTGGAGGTACAAAATTTGATTTTCGCTATATTCCACCTTAGAGATGTATTGCTTCATGCTTGATTTTCTATCAAAAAATGTAAGCTCAGATATTTAAATTCCGCATTTTTGAAAAACAGTACTTTTAACATAAATAAATAATTGTATTTTTCTACATCACAAGCTCCTCCAACACGAATTTTTCTCAAACAACCATATTTTCCAATGATTTACTTTAAAAATCAACAGGAAAATTATTATTTTGATTCAAAAAAGTACCATTAGCTTTCATTATACGAGTACATGATTTTAAAGTTGTAGGTTTAAAAATGATTTCAAATTTGAAAATAAAAAGTAATCACTTGGGTAACATAGTTGGTCCGTGTGGACTGAGCGTTGTCGAGAATAAGTAAAACTGTAATTCATTTATTTTGTCTTTAGTACCACATTATCAGATTTGCTTTGTGCAGTAAGTAAGCGTGATATTGTATTCCCTTTGGACATATGTATAGATGATCATGAATGTAACTCCTTTCTATAGGTTCGTCGTAAACTTTTGACTTGAGATAAAAAATATTTTAGCGTTTTATTTACGTATTTTAAAATTTTCTCAAAAGAACATTAATTTTGCTAATGCTAATTTTTTATGACTATATTCCCGAACGAGTTAAGCACAAAACCCAATTATAAAATTTTATTAAAATTGATCAATAACTATAAACTGTATTAGTTCTAGTATAATTGATATGGAAATTTCTAAATCAAATCAATATTGATTTCTCTGCCATCACAATATATTAAAATAGGAATTCCACTTTATTACTAAGTGAATAAAACCTTTAAATGGTTAATATATATTTTAACCTACATTACTTATTAATATTCAATACAATGTGCGGTTTTACATGAAAATCAAACAACAAATCTAACATTTTTTATTAAATTAAATTATTTAAATTTTACAACACAAGTACAAGTTTATTCTATTTTCAATTATGAAAAATAAATGGAAATCCACCTCTTTCTTACTTAAAAAACAAAAATATTTTTAGATTTAAGGATTTTTGAGTGAATTATTATTCCAAGCAGATGATGATGATATTATATCGCTAAAATTTCCAACCTTTCGAAATATCTGAGAAAGAGTTAATTGTAGTTATAAAAGACGTTTAAATATTGTTTTTAAAAAAATATTTTTATGATTGATTTTGTTTCACAATGGCATAATTAAATTGTAATCTTTTGTAGAATTATTCTTGGGGTGGCGCCCAAGTCAGATTGAAAATTAACTAACAGAAGTTAGAAAATTAATTCAAAAATTATAATGCAATAATCTCCTTCATAATTACTCCTTGAACTTTGATTACTTTTTTAATTAATTTTTACAAATTAGAAACAATAGGTGGCTATAAACTGTGCTCAATGTTGATTTGTGTTTCAATTTAGGGTGTGTGACCAAATGCAGACTATTCTAAATACAACCTGTTTCTGCTATCAGCAACAGGCGACAAAATGAAAAATCTACTCTCGGCAAATTGAAATAGTAATGTGCAAAATTAAATTAGATCTAGAGCCCAACTTAGGTTATACAAAACAATTTTGTTTATGTTATTGGAAACATATGTAGATACGATTTAGTGAAGTATCATTTTTATTTAGAATTGTCTTATTTTAATCTCAAAACACTTATATGAACATTAATATATAAACTAAGAGGCATACAAAGTGGAATTCATATTCCTCTCCGGCAAAGTTTATTTAGCTTTAACCACACACCATCAAATAAATAACACATTTCCCGGGGGTCAAAAAACAAAATATATAAAAATTTATATTATGACCGATGTAAAATTCTTGTAAAGTTTAATTTTGAAATTCCACACATGTGTGTACATACATATTTTGATGGGTTTTTCGTCTATAGACGTGCACAAACCGGATATTAATGTAAAATATTCAATTTCCTTAACATTTTCTTAGTCGTTTGCTGAAAATATATTATATAAACCTTTTTTCCTCTCTCTCAATATTTTATTTATTTACAAATTTTGGTTTATATCGCAAACACACATGTTATGTGTTTGCCTCGTTGTGTACAAACGTGTAAATAAATCGAATAAGTGAGTAAATGTTATTATTATCATACCAAGAAACAGTTCAAATTTTATGAATACTAATTATCCTTTCTAAGATTTTCACCTAATTTATATATAAAAATTAGAGTGGAAAAGGTTAATTTTTAATTTCCTAAATTATTGTGGCGTACACATAATTATGTCCTCATGATTTAACAAACCAAAATACGCCTATTTTATTTGGTACGAAATCTAATTCACTGATGGTTTTTTCACAGCATCATCATCAACTACGTCATCGTATTAATGATGAATTCAACAATTGTCATTCGTCATATCTAAACTGATGTGGGTTATATGAGCTTCGCAAAGGGGAAGAAATAACGAAAATCATTTAATCGTATATTGTGATTACGTGTCGTGAAATTTTTTATCATATTTCTTTTATATTTTGCGTAAAATACAAAATTTCAATTTCAATTGATTGAATCATTTCCCGATTGTATTTTTACACGAACTATAAAAAGCCCACCTTCTTATTAAACTAAACAAAAAATTATATAATTTCCCAAAATTGTTACGTTACGTATGAAAATTAGGTAGGTCCGTATAAAATTATTTAAATTACCATAACATAACTAAATCTAAATACGTTTCCAAGAAAATTATAAATAACTGGAAAAGTTTCGTTTTTTTTAAAACCACAAGCCTATATATACACAAGTAAATCGCTTCGTAAACTAAAATAAATTTTTATTTTTATTTCAAATTACATTCTATATATGTACATATTTTCTATTTTATATTACTAATTTTGAATTTAATAAGAGTGTATATCTATATATAGGGAAAAACTTCTTAAAGAATAGAAATAAAACAAAAATAATATTAATAAAAAATAAAAAAAACTCTTGATGATCCTTTCTTGAGCAAATATTGAACTAAGGTCAAAGTTATATATTGAAGAATAAAAAAAAATAGAATTTTGATAGAATGTTTACATTCGAAATTTTATTCAGTTTTTCCATTTTTATTACTTTCCTACTTTGTTTTTTTTTTACCCCAACTTGATTAAATTAAACAACATATACTAATTTTATTGATGAATTGAACTGTATGTTTCGGGGAGATATAACATACGAATATAAGATAAGGTTTATGGTGGAAAAACTATTCAACGAAAACTTTTTGTTATTATACGCTATTTGAAATACGTACGTGTGTTTTATTATTCAACTTTCAAAACAGCTATGGTTGAGGTCATTAAATTTGTTGCTAATAGATCAGAACTTTGAAATTTGATAAAAAACTAATTGGGATAAGCATTTTAGAAATGTTTTTAAAATTATACATTCAAAATTTGGTGTAGGATTCTTGGTGTAGAAAAATTCTATGTGCAATTTAAAGTTCAATTCTCAGTCAAATACTTCTATTGACAAATTCTAAGATAAATTCTAGGATTAATTCAAACTATAAATTTAAATAATAACTTAATTCAAAATTCGAAATAAAATTCGGCCTAAAATTCAAAATACGTGAAACTCAGTCTCAACTACAAAATCCTATGTTAAAATTAAATCAAAAAAATGTCGAAAATGGAATTCCAATAAATTAGATCTGATTGGATAATAAATGGAACCTTTCCCAATAGACTTGGATTAGTTTTTTAATTTTAAGACAGTTAACCTATTTGTATTACGAGCCCCAACAATTCGAAATAACATAAAATTGCGCATTAAAGCACCAACCTAATCAACCGATCATAAAATCAAAGTTATTAAAAGAAAGTCTCTTAAGTGGAATTTCTACATAACGTAAAATTAATTGGTGTTTACTATATTTTTTTTGTTCCATTTCTATAAACTCCCTTCTGCATAAGGAGTAAGATTTAAGATAGAAGAAAATAGTGTTTTGAAACCAGAATATTTACGTGGCTTCAATATGATATCTTACGTGATATATTTACTATTATCATTTTAACGAATTTTCTCACACTCATCGTGACGTACATAAAAAAGCACCAATAAAATAGAAAAAAAATAATAATATTTATGTAATTTTAATTAAACTATTAACTTCACATGTACTTCAGTGTAGTCATTTAACGAATTGTGTTGTGTCAATTCGGTTAATTTAATACATTACATAATATATTTTAAATGTTTCAATTACGATTTTATGTTTGGTATTTTATTAAAACGTGTAGGTTTTTACAATTATCCTTTTTTATGACAGTTCTAAATATTTAAAACAAAATTGACCAGTGAATTTTGTCTGAAATGCGCATTATTGTGGTGTTTTCACTTTTATTTGTATGTAATGTCACTTTTTGTTCACATTAAAAATTAATTCAAACACAAAAGTGATGTTTCTACTCCATACAAATTCAATGTATGGAGTAGAAATACCACTTTTCCCATTAGATACAATTCATTTCGCGAATATACATATACATATATTATATTTATATGTATATGTACATATAAAATGTTGGTTCGTAAAAGATATATTTCTTATTTGTATGTTATGTAAGCTATATTATTCAAATAAGACATGTCGAACTGGTATTTGACTGAGAATAACACGTTAAATGCCCGAAATAAAAATTTAGACCTCTATCTATATTTCTATACGCATAAGACTAAATCGAATAAATCATTTCGACACACACACCGTCGATTCTTATAACAAAAGTCATTAAACCACATACATATACATATAATACATATTATAACATATATGATTAATACATACCAGTATCGTTGGCATTTTTCAACCAAAGATAATTTTTCATACATCACATATAGTGATAAGAAATACAAAACTATACTCTTTCAGGTAATCAATTTCTTTCAATAAAATTACAAAAAAAAAATGTTGAAAAGGGTCTGCCAATTCTAAAATTTACATATTCTTCTTTCTTCTATTGTTCAATGAATGAAATGCCCCAAGAGAATAGAATTTCAATAAACGGTTGATAGATACATAATTTTTATTGAAAATTGATTTCGTATATGCTTAGTACGAATGAATAATAATGCGGTTGTTGTTGTATCATTAGCGGGCGAGGAAAATGTATATTATAAATACCAACCGCCATAAATTACTTGAGCGCACATTAAAACGAATTATCACAAATTACAACAAATCTATATAGATATAACTTAATCTTAAAACTTGTAAAACACCTGAGCATTTTTATTATTCCATTAAATTATATGCTAACCGCACTTTTCACTTAAATTCATATAATTTGATTTGGAAAATTTTCTTTTTAAAGTTTTTATGCTACTGACCAACATTTTTTTATGTGCGGCAACAAAAAAATCAAAGGGTTGACATTTATATAAAAAACAAACTTTTTAACTTAAACAAAAAAAAAAGGTAACTTCTCATAAAATCAAATAACTCTGGTCTCTGGGAAATTTTTGTTAGACCGTATTAATTATTATTATTATTTATTCATCTTGAATCAGAAAATATATAAGAAGAATATAAGAGAACAAGAAAAGCAGCTTAAGTAGATTTTGTTCAAAGAACATTCGGCAATAAGGCTTTTTGTTTAGACATCACCGCACCGTTATTAAACATGTTATAAAGCCATCTATTAAATCAAAAGCAAAAAAAACTATATATTACAGATTACAAATTATACCCTGATACAATTTTTTACGAGCGTATAAATGTACACATATACATGGACTACGCCCAATAAAGACCTAGAATTAAATTCCTAAAAACATATCATAAATATAAAAATAGAGCCATGCTAACTATACGGCCGAAAATCATCTTAAACTATCCCAAACATTAAAAAAATATAAAATGTAAAAATAAACACATTCCATTTTCCTATCTATATTCCTGAATTTGACAACATCCTTTCTTCTCTATATAATGGTAAAAAGAAATTCTCAGCTGGAAAGAGTTGTTTACTTTTTTTATGGGTTAGGTATTTTATTGAAAATACAACAAGGGGATCGACGAAAAAAAAATTATGCGGTGAAACCTTTTAATTTTAATTATAAAACATTATATTTGTTCCAAAGTATATAAATATGTTGTATATATAAACAAAACAAATTCTTTAAAAAACATAATAATAATATTCCCTGCCAAAAATAATTACAAGGCAAACCTTTGTATATAATATACACAAAACAAAATAAAAACAGTATTAAAATTATAATGAGGACATTCTAAATGGTTCTAAACTTATATTGTTTCAAATATTGAATTGCTTCATTTTTAAATGAGATAATTTAAAAAAAAAAAAAAACTAGTTATGGTTTGAGAAAATATCATTGCTTTTACTCATCGGGAGGCTCCAACAAAACAATAGTTATCCGTTTAATTATATTCGAGGCCACTGTTTACCCGAGTATTCAAATTTAGAAAATTGATTTAAAAAAAACTCAAATCTGCAAGATTTACTTTTAAATAATAGATTATACAACAACAAAACACACATACACAAAATAAAATTAATATTCACGTGCATCAAATTCAAATCTTTCAATCTTTCAACCTAAAAGGATTAAAAAGATTATTTACTTTGATATACAAAAATATACAAATATAATAGAAAAAATACTAAAAACAAAATAAAATATAAATTAATTTTATGAAATATTACTAGAATTTTTTTTATTTTAAATTTGAATAAATTATGAATGATAAATTTTGAAACCATAATATAAATGTAGCATGTGTATATAGGGAGGCAAACTTATCATAAAATATAGCAAAAAAACGGACCGATGGTGTACTCTATGGCGCATACATATATGAAATTTAAAACTTATCTTTATACTCCTTCGTCTGATCAGCACATATTATTATATTTAGAACATTGATTTTTTCGATTTTTAAACGAATTCAGTTGCGTAACAAGATTTACTTCGATAAAAATATTGTTGGTCTCCTAGCAAATCTCTCAACCGGCACTTAACAATACACAAAAATACAACCTTTTTTTGTTTATAATATGCAATTTTTTCCTAATCTCAAAGCAAATTTTTTTCTCATTTTAGCATGGATTTAAAAATAAAAAAATTCCAACCATATATTTTTTATAAATTACCATATTTTTACATAATTAAATCACAATAAAAAATTCTTTCTTATATTATTCCAGGTTATTTTCCACTTCAGTCAGAACACTGCTTAGTATGGATATGTTTGGATGTACTATTTTGTACTGCAAGCATTATGCATTTATGTACCATATCAGTTGATCGTTATTTATCGCTACGGTATCCAATGCGATTTGGCCGAAATAAAACAAGACGACGTGTCACACTCAAAATCGTATTTGTTTGGCTATTATCTATTGCAATGAGTTTGCCTTTAAGTTTAATGTATTCAAAGGTAAATTCTTTCTCATTAAAATTCTAAGCAGATTCTTTTTGTTTTTTTTTTTTGTTTTGCCTGTTCTTTATTTTTAGACACCTTACGTTTAATCCTAAAAAATCTTTTAAATAAATTAGTTTTTTTTTTTATTCATCCATTTGCTTTATTTCAATAATCTATTATTAACTTTTTTTTTGTTTTGTTTTGTGTGTAAAGGACCACGCTTCAGTTCTAGTGGATGGAACATGTCAAATACCTGATCCTGTATATAAGTTAGTAGGTTCAATAGTTTGTTTTTATATACCGTTAGGTGTAATGCTACTAACATATTATTTGACAATCCGGCTGTTGGCTAGACAACGGCAAAATTTAGGAGGTCCACCGCATACCGGCGGATGGGCCAGTGGGTGGTTAGGCCATGCACCTGCGTTAGGTAATAATACGCGTACTAATTATTATGTGTACTCCAAAAAAACGTTAAATTATAATTTTAGAACGGAGATGTACTTGGAAAAAACTATTAAAAACGAGTACATCGCTGATACCAAATCATCCACATTCAGGGGCATCGACTGACACAGAGTTATCGACACTTGATACACACGACTTGTGGCTACCTGACTCCAGGTAAGCATAAAAAAAAAATAATCAATTAGTTAAGTTTAATAACATTATCGACAGGAAATCAATAATTACATTTTATATTGAATAAATTTTCCATCGTAAAACTTTTTTATGTGATGTAGAAATAACGACGATTTTTTTTTATAATGTTATACACAAGTTTTAATTTTAATATTATATATATATACATAGCATACCAGAGCAACCATCCAATACAATGACAGCTTTACATCAATTTGGAGCTGAAATGCTAAAATTGTCTCGGGGACTCGAAAATGTGGTGTCCGAACCAAAATCGGACTTTTTGGCGCCGCATCATCATCATCATCATCACCACCATCACCATCACCACCACCGAACACCGTCATCAGACAATCGCCAAGAGACTCGAATCATTAATTCATTGATTCATAATAATAATAGTAGAACAATCGAACATAGGTTAGCGGAGTTTTTAAGCGTATACATATATACACATTGATATTAATTTATTGATTTTTGTAATATTAAAATTTTATAGTTCACCTTCACATTCAATATGCGAAATAAATCATAGAAAACGACGAGCTTCGTTTGAATACTGGCAAATGAAATCAAATGAACATACGATACCGAGACGACGGTTTAGTAGTTTGCCACCAACAACTAATATATCATCGGAGCACGTAGACGACCTTTTCAACCAAATAAAAGAAAGTCGAACGACAAAAGAAAAATCCGAAACTTTAATATTACCGCCACCATGTACGTGTCCGTATTTTGGTGATAAATCAAATCATTTAAATACAGCCATGCGGCCGACTGAAGTGAAAATTATACAAACATCGGCCAGTTTTCGACATTCGACGTGCCTAAATAATAATAATGAAACAAATCAAAGGTTATCAATATCAGCTTCATCAAATTCCACCATAACAAATACATCATCATCAAAAAGTTTATCATTGCTACCGACAACATCACCAATTAGAAAACTAAGTTATTCAAAAACAAATTCAATTGTAACATGGGATTCGCGCCGCTATCAGCAACGGCGCGGATCAAGCTTTGGTGGTACGAAAACATCGTTATTAACACCATCAAAAGCACAAATGCAGGTCACATCATCACCGTTGAGACGATCGGCCACATTAAAATATCATAACAGTACGATAAAGGATGACGGGATATTCGATAAAGGACAAAAAATACCATCATCACCATGTCTGCTGCAGCGAACCACAACAATACGATCACATCATTCGCGTAACTCAAGCGTTGTATCGCGAAATTCATCGCGGCACGGTCGTATTATACGTCTGGAACAAAAAGCAACAAAAGTTTTAGGTGTAGTATTTTTTACATTTGTTATACTATGGGCCCCATTTTTTGTACTCAATCTACTACCAACGGTGTGTCAAGAATGTGAATCAAAAATAAGCCAAAGTGTCTTTGACATTGTAACATGGTTAGGATATGCTAGTTCAATGGTTAACCCAATATTTTACACAATATTCAATAAAGTATTTCGGCAAGCATTTAAAAAAGTATTAATGTGCAAATATCGTAGAAAGTCGAATTGGCGACCGCACAGATAGCAGCCAACGATAATGAAAAAAATTTGAAGTTCAATTTAATATTATAATAGCATTGCTAATTTGGTGTCAATTTATAAATGAAAACTGTATATACCCAATTTCTTCGTATCATCCTACACATTTATTTGTTAGATACATATTTAAGTTATTTAAACAAAAATAATAACTATAAAATTTAACAATGTCTGATTTAACTTAAAAAAAAAAAATTCAAATAACTATTTTTTTAAAAACTAATAGAGAATAAATAATATATGTACATCTAAACTTGCGAAGGCTGATCTAAAAATAAAAATAAATAATCATCTTTTTAAAAATTAGGAAATTTTAGAATACTGGAATTTTTTTTATAAATTTATATTTATATTAGACAAAATAATATTATAATTCTAAATAATTCTGAATAGCAGAATATGAGAGAACGAGACGAAATCTTCAGCTTTGGAAATATGTATGTACATATATACATATATGTATATGATAAATATATACATACATTAGTTGTATACAAAATCAATGGCAATTTATATATGCTAATACTCGTATATATATATAGCTTAGCAATCGGGAGTCTTATATATCAATAATTATATAAAATAAAAATACATATTTAGAAAATAATAAAATAAGGATTTGTAATAAAAAGAAATTAATACTCATTTTGTTGTCAGGTTTTTGGTTTGAAGAATAAAATTAATTTTAAGTAAAAATTGAACACAATCAACATTATCATGTATAATTTTTTAGAAAAACTACTACAGCAACAAAAATAAATAGGAATATTATGTCGCATATCATGAATATTTTTTTGTTGAATAGTATACATAAATAGTATACATAAATATTATATAAAAGGAAAAATTATATATAGTGGCAAACCATATATAAACTCATATATGTATGGAATATGTAATATTTTGGTGATAATGGAGGAGCAGCAGCAAACAAGCAAAAATTTTAAAAGAAATATTGATTAATTAGTATATTTTCACATGTAAATAACAAAGAAAAAAAAACAGAATTAAATATAATTATAAAATTTGTAATTGTGTTTTATTTTACCACCCGACACCATGGTTGTAAAAATTATCTGCACGCTACTCAGTTAAGCTGGGAAAGGCAAAACTTCCGGTTGTATAAATATTAGTATTTAGAATAAATTAATTTTTTTAAAAAGGTTTTTATTTTTGATATCGATAATGATAAATTTAATAGCTTCTTAATAAAAAATTTTAAACACATTGATAAACTGTATAAAACACCTAAACAAAGAACATGTCTTAAATAACTTTTTCTTTGAAAATTTTACACGTACATAATTCAATACACATAATTTTTTAACTTGTTTCATTTTACGTCGCTATAACCTAAACTTTATTAATTATTAATTACAGTATGGAACAAAAAACATAAAGCTATGTTGTTTAAAATCGATCGTTGGATTAACCACCACTCACAACATTTAGATGGCAGTTATAAATGGTTCGAACGATCTCGCCAGATCGCGGTCTATATGCCTAGTTTATTTTATTCAGATTCTATAATAATATCTAAATCAATTTGTGGAACTTATTAAAATACAATCCCCAAAATCCGATTAATTCTGATATTGAAAAAAGGATCAGAAATATTAAATATGTACATAAATCGCAGAATATTCAATCTTTACATTTTCTTTACATGAATTGAATCGATTTGGTCAATTAACCGCACATCTTTTTCCAATCACATATTCTTAGGATACATATTTTATTTTTAAAATATATGCAAATTCTTAAAAAAATATCTATGCAAATAAATAAATATCTTATGCAAATCAATAAACGGCTTTATGAGGATTAATGTGAATTTGAAGTAAAAATATCATTTTGAGGTTTATATTGCTTTTAGAATTAAAATTATAATTAAAGAAAGATTGTTGTTTCAAATTATATTTATAAAATGTAGTTTGAAGAAAATTTAATTCGGTTAAATATTTGTAACCATTGTTTATTTATTATTTGAAAGAAATTTAAAAGCATATTTAATAAAATAAATTTATAATTAAATCTCCCTGTTACAATAAATTTAATTGGGTCGAGCACATTTGACTTGAATATTACAATAATTAAAGAACTAACTTTTTATTTAAATACATCGATTCATATTTTAATAGGAAATAATTCAAAATTTAAAATTATATACATAATGTGTTCTTATTGTCGTAAATTAAACTTTAAATAAATTTTAATATGTTATGAATTTGAAATAAACTATCTTAATCAAAACTATATTTAAAAAAGGCAAAATTCCAAGATAAACCAAATATTTTTGTAAGGCGAAATTGTTGTATTAATATAGAAAAACAAATTGATCGAGAAATATAACGAACCTCAAAATTTGAATAAGCAACTTCATAATTTAAAACAACTTGAATAATAAGTTATAATAAAATGCTAACAATTTTTATTGTGAACCAAATTAAATAATTGATTAAGTAAGACTTTCTTATCAAAAACATAATAATCTAACCAATAATTTGTATAACTTTCATCAAAAAAATTAAGCTCATTCATCAGAAATATTATACCATTCATCAAATGTTACAAACAACAAAAAATTCCCTACTGACTAACATATTATATCTTCCACCAAATGTAACAAGAAAATGAAACTCTTAAAAATTCCTTCGATAAAATATGGAAAATCATTCACAAAGATTTAATACATTAGGACTTTAATCTATAATCAAAGTTTTTCAAATAAAAGATTTTTAAATTATAAAATGACCATTTTGGAGACGGAAGAACCATAAGGTGAATGATAGAAAAGATAGTGGTCTAATCTAAATTTTTAATTATTGCTTGTAGTTATTATTATTAGGATTTGAACTTTTTCGGTAAGAAATATATATAACGGAAGTTAGGATGAAAACAAGTAAAAATATTTTATTGCTTACATGAATTATTAGTATGGACAGACGTATCACGCGAATCGTGTATTAATCACACGGTTTGTTTATTGTATTTTATTTATGTTTTGCATTTCAGCTTGTTCAAATTTACAAAATAAAACAATTTCGAAAACCGATTTACTGACAAAATAAAGCCATATTGTTGAGAAGAAAATATGCAAATGATCATGATAAGTAACTACATATTAAACATCTTAATTTCTAAATTCTTAAGTTAAAAAAATAAGAGTTTAATCAAACTGTACAATTAAGTTCCAATTGAATTGAAGAATTTGAGACAGTTAGAATTTCGTAAAATAATACAAATTTAGCTCAAAAATAGTGGAATATAATGTACTAGCATTTAAGAATTGGAGAGCATCGAATTAGAATAACATGAAAAAATATATCATTTGAGTATGAGACGAATGAGAGCGACGGACAATATTCATTGGATGACCTTTAAATCGTCCATAAAAAAAACTAAACGAAAAACCCTTCAGTAAACGACCGGTTAAGAATCGGTCGTCTATAACCGATTGCTATGCGTCATAAAATAATGCATTTAATGGTACTGAGCATTTTCAGTCCTACATATAGTAAACACCATTAGCGATGTAAATACTAACCATGGTGGTAGTACTACATACGTATTACACGAACTGTTTGGATTATCGATTTGACAGAATGCATTATTTGTGTAGAAGGGCAAATTTATTTTATTATTCGTTATAGTTATTTATAGTTATAAACCACTATATAATTATTTCATTTCTATTCAAAACAGCTGCACTTCAAGAAAACACACTATATAATGTATATATTATATGTATATGCACAGCATAAATATGAAATTAAAAAGAAATAACATAAAAATCTTATGTCAATATATAAAAATAATCGTAACAAAGGGAAACATTTTCATCGATTTTCATTAATTTTTTTTTATATTGTACATACATATGTATAGTGCAATTAACAAATTTACTCGCTTTCGATATATTTTTAGCTTTTAAATAAATAATATCAAACAATTTTCTTATACAGTACGAGTACAATGTTACTAAAGAGAAAAGCGCTGTTATTGTAACCTATAATAGAAAAAACATTTACATCAAGTATTTATTGAACGAGCATATAATCCATTATATATGTTTTAACAATTTTACAAAATAAAATTCAACTTACATTACAATTATTGTAGTTTTAAAACAAAATGTATTTCAAGAACATAAACTATTCAGGGGCATAAACATATTTAACACGATTATCGGTAATTTGTAATATGTCATTACAACTTTGAAAATTTTACTTTATTTTAACATATTACAGTTGGAGATAATTTATTTTGAACATTATAAACATATATCGTGAATAGTTTTAGTGATATTTCTTGTCATATTCTATTTTTAAAAATTGTATATGCTACTCAAGACAAAATAAGAAACATCTTCTATTAGGATGTTAACTTTCCTCGTAGATGAATTTTACCCGAACTAATGATGCCATGTTATTCAATAATCTATTGTCTATGAATATACCTAAAACAAGATGCGTATCTCATATCTCTAAATCGTGCAGACTTTGTCCTAAGACAATACCGAAAATAAAATATCAAATGTACGCAACAGTAACAATTGTGTGAAAATCAGTTACTTTCAATAGATCAATAACATGGTGCGAATTAGAATGCATCTAACGGCTACGGAGATCGCAATAAACCAAGCAAATAGCGCATAGCGCAGTGGTTATAGCTGAGACGTTTGGATCGGGAGGTACCGGGTTCGAATCAACAAGAGGCGGGATGCAAAAAAGATTTTTCATCTCCCGATTACGATCGGTGATTAAATTGAAAACATTTATGAATATATCGTTCATGTTAGTACAGGCTAGCACGGAGCTATGCAGTGTACAGATGGCCAATTAAGACGGAGCTGTCCCCCGGTGTACATAATACGAAACTGTTCCGCTTTCAAAGGACAATAAATTCACTAGCAGGAGAATAACTAAATGAATCATGTTTTTTGGTGACATGTTGCCACAGTCAATAATTAATGTACGTTGGGCATTTATTGAAAATTAAAATAAAATAAAAACGAATTAACACAAGAGGGAAGTTTTCACGTTTTGTAGCGAGGATCAACGCATAGTACTGGCTTACCGCTCTCCGAGGCGGCAAACGGACAGTCGAATCGATTCAAAATGAATTCCGAGGTCGTACTATGCACTCCGCCTGCTATTTTCGAGTAAACAAAGGAAAAAAACGGCAACAAAATAAATTTGTAAATTATTTCTGTTTTTCAAATGATATCCGTCGAAAATAATAGGCGAATTGCATAGTAGGGCCGCAGTACTCTACTAAACCACCTGATATCGCATCAATCTTGTCGTCATCGCCTCAAAAAAGCAAAGAAAAACTAAAGAAGAGCACCGACGAGGTCGATTTACTGACGGCCGTATCCAAGAAAGCAATAGTTCTGATGGAGATTCAATAAAGATTTTGAGTGACATTAGTTCGAGAGGTAAAACAGAGCTCATATTGATTTATGGTGGATCGATTACGAGTGAAAGGTATGTGAACTCAATTCTCGGATCCCGCGTAAAAGTTTTTGCGGATAGGAATGGTCCAGAGTTTATCTTAATGCAAGTTAAAGTTAGGACTTAAGTGTCGATGCCTCTAAAAAATTCATTAGAAATGAAGACATTGTGGAAATGGACTGGCCAGCTGGTTAATGCTGTTAAACTAGAATGGAGTAAAATAACCCAAGAATTCATGAAAAGGCTGGTAAGCAGCATGAACCGGCGTTGTTTGGAATGTCTTAAGGCCAGAGAAGGTCATACCAGATAGTGAATTCGGTTCTATTGCAGTTGTACAGAAAATACAAACTTAAATATTTAAAATTTTAACCTGTTTCTACTTTATTTATGCTATGGTTTTACGGTAAGGTTCGCTAAGTTTTGTAGTTATGGGATAAAAACCAAGTTTTGGGTATAAGCATGAAAAATCAATTACATTAGAGCAAAATAAGGCATCATCAGTTTGAGTAAAGTATCTATTCTACAAAAAAGCTATAAGCCTAACAGTATGTATTTCTTATTTTGTTTTGATTAGTATAAGCCCTCAAGATCAAGGTTGATCTGGAGCATTCCTGGCGATGGATAAACCATCGACATTTTATGTTTTAAGATCATATCAGTATATTACATAAAGAGAAACTAGCTTAAGGAACATACATATATTGATCCTTTGAATTTCTTTGTTCGCTTTCTCATTCTGTTTATAATAAAGATTTACTATTATTTTATTTAGCTTCGAGTTTTATTAGAGTTTTTAATGGGAGAAAATAAAAATCGTCATAGACATACAGTATCGGTGTAATATTTAAACTTTATGAATTTTAAATTTATGATAATAATTGTTCATCAATACCTCAAATATCCCTTTATTATATATGCAGTAAGATGCAATTTGTTTAAGCTTGATATCATTTAAATGGACATAAATATTACATTCATAATAAACAAATTTATGGAAACCGGATCGACAAAAAATAAACATTTTTATATAGCTTTTTACTGAATGATAGAAGAATATCAGACAATTGATTTCAAAGCAATCAGAAACGTCCTCTTGTTTATTACATTTTAAATGTTAGAATTTAATATTTACCTTTAAAAATGAAACGATATACTTTAACACTAATTCTAATCTTCATTCCAAAGTTATTTGAACTCTGAATTATTATACAAATTATTGTCTTTTACTCTCCATTTGACACATAAAAATTACCAACTGCAAAATCAGTCAATAATTTTTCTTTGTTTTATGTTATTTTTATTTATACACCATCGATAAATTGATAAGCAATTGAGATAAATTTAAAAAGATATACTTCACGACATGACGTTCTTTATATATTTTTAAAGCTTCAAACACAAGAATTGATTAATTTCAAATTTTCACCAAAAATTCAAAAACAATCAAGTGCGAAAGTTTGTCCAAGTTTCATTAGTCCAACACGCACAAAAAAAAACTTTATTCTAACACCGCACACAAACTTGATAAAATATGGTGAATTGAGAGTTATGACAGTAAATAAAAGAAAATCCTTGAAAACTTATTACATAAAAAAATCTAGATCGAAAAAATCTATCAACCGTAGAAAATCCATTAAATAAAGCAATAAATTTAGTATGTGTAGAATATGTGTGTAAGGCTAAAGCAGTATGGTTTTATATGTATAGAACTCTAATACTATTAATATTCTTAAAGCGCAATTCTAAATAACCACCCATCATCATAACACAATTATTTTTTAACCCTCTAACATATTTTTTTTTATATACGAGTATATGAATATTATTTTATATTACAAAAATGTTGAACAGTCTCCAAATGGATTCTCCAAAAATGTTAAGGGTTAATCATTCGTCTACGTATACATTCCACCGTATGTACAATATTGTGTATAATTAAAAATCATTTAACATAATGGTCCGGTTATTTTTACTAAATTTGAATAAATTATCTGCTACCAATTAATATATAAATATGTTCCTCAGGGCAATTTAGAAAAAAACATACTGCAACAATAAAATTTACATTTTCCGATCATTTTTTTTTTTCTAATAAATAATTTTAGAGCTTTTAAGCTTTTTATTGTGCACAAAATAGATTTTTGTATATAAACAAATACTTAAATCACGTAAAATTATATGTTGTGTATACGAGTAGTGAATATATATTATATATATGTACATAAAAACACCGCACCAAAGTTATAAATTGAATGTTGCTCGTATACAAAAGTATATATAAAACATTATTTGATCAATAACTTTTTTTATTTTCTTAAAGGTCAAACTATAAAGTAATTTATTGTAAGGTTATTTCTCTTACACTATCCCTGTCAAGTGCAGATGTTTATAATAGAAAATAATAATAATAAAAAACTATTGTGTTTGTGAAAAATGTTAAACCTTTAGATACACACATCGCAAAACAAACATTGACCAAAATATCTGTTTAATTAAAAAAAACTGAACTTGGATTGATTTTTGGACACAGGCCTTGGATATTGTATTTTCGAGTGATACTGAACAAGGATTGAGTATTTATTTAATTATATTATAGATGTGATAAAAACTATTTAGATATTTATATGGTTTATGTCATCCACAGTTGGCTATATGTATAGAATACAAAACATAATATATATTTTGTATTCTTTTCGTTAAATATGCCATTAAAGACATCCATAGGAAAATTTAAGTTTTCACTCGCCTAACTATTTCTTTCTATTTAATTCGGTCAAGTAAAAGAAATATTAATATGAAGTTATATTGTGTGTTAACGGTAGCCCTAATAAAATAATGCACTTTTGCAACTATTGAATCAAATCGGCCATACGTATCCTTCCCACCTCTGTGAAAGTGATCTGTGAGTTTATGATATGTAAAAACTAATTGTGACTTAAAAATATATGCACATCTCGGCATTTAATGAATACTGAAATTTAAATTAACGATACCTAAAACTTACTTATCTAACTCTACTATTGTAATAAGATTGAAAAAACTACAACTTGAAACACGATATTGATTTCCTCATTACGTATGTACGCAATAGAACCATTCGTCGCACCCGACGCCCCGAAGCATCCCAATCTATTGGTCAGTGAATAACTTAGCTATTTGATTAGAGTAACATTACTAACATTACTCCAATAGTGCATGATAATGTTCAGAACTAGCATAGATTAAGTCTTAATAAATTATTTTTAATTAGCTCTAAAATTTGAAAACTTCTTTAACAACGAAACATACATATATTAAAAATTCAAAACAATTTATTCGAATCATATTAATAGATATTTGGTACAATTTATAATCTAGTCAACTATGGCTAACCACTTTGGAGCTACATTCATATAACCTTTTTGAGAATATCTTCACATTTCAAATAAAATGTATCTCACTTGAATTTGTAATCAAAAATTAATTTAAAACATCCATATCGGTCCCGTATACTTGAATAAATTCTAGTCAAAATTATATTTTAAAATATTTGCTTAAATCACTCAAACTATAAAATTTTCTTCAATTCATTTAATAGTATAAAAATAAATATTATATTTAATTCCAATTTTCTATTTACATTCAAAAGTTGTAAAATTGATTTCTGTTTCATCCAAATTTTCATTTAAATTTAATGAAAAGTTACTTTGAAGTTTCTTTAATTAGCTCTTAAAATTAAATTATTCAAATTCCACATCATGTGGAAATAAGTGTAATTAGATTAAATTTGTATGTACTCAACATTTTAATTCATATTGTTTTTAAATTCTAATCATATTTCAAAATTTTAATTCAATAAAATTAGAATATACATCAAACTAATGAGGAATTTAGAAAGGTCGACGATTTAGCCGAAAATAATGGCGTGAGGCACACAACATTAGTATCAATTGTAACGAATTCCATAATCTTATGTTTGGTCTGATGCCAAATACTACTGGAAACTATTATTTTATAAAGTTCTATTGCGAAAATAAATTAGAAAAATCTTTATGGCATATCTGCACGATTAAAATACCCTAAGCTCAATAGCTCATCCATATTAAGCAGTTCAGTTACGTCATATACGCATGTACCTTCCAAGAATATTTTATTATTCTAATTCACATACATCACACACATACTTAAACAAAAGTTAAAATAAAGTCTCTGAATTATAGATATCGATCAAATCAATTCTAATGGAATTACATCGACACATTTACCTATTTTTTAACCAAAAAATGAAAACAAAACCAGCATTAAAAATAAATTGTCTAGAGAAACATTTTCATACCCAAGACAATAACTAAATTCACTTTCATCAATTTATTGCCTAATTCAATTGTCCATCAATCATAAAAATAATAGAAAAATCTATTTATAAAAACGAAAACCCTTAAAATATTTTCTCATGGTTTTTATGACCGAAACAGAAAAATTCTATTTTCAAGATGATTTTTTTTTAAATTTCAACTTATGATCATATTTATTAGCGAGAAAAATTTGTTGCCCTGAAATTTTACTTCATAAATTTTGCAAAAATTTCAAGAATATTATTAAAATTTCAATAGATTTGTAAAAAAATATCCTAAAGACTAAAAATATGCCACCATTAAATTATACAGAAGTGTATATGTACATAATCTAATCGATTCATACTTTTAGCTTAAGAAGAAGTATAGCTTTTGAGTCAACAGAAAAAATATAATGATAAAAGATTCACATCTCTGCTTTAAGGCTAATAAAAGTAAAAATATTTTGTTTCTTTTTTGCTTTAGTTTCTACTTTTACAGATTTCCTTTTTATTTTAGGATGAATTATTATTTTATCAAAATTTATTAGGTGAAGAAGGTCTCTTGTATTAAATTGAATTGAATTTACTTTTTCTCATCTAACAAAGAAAAAAATAACAAAATAATAAAATTTATTTTTATTTTAAGTGGAGAAAAAAAAAGTACACAATGCCTCAACTGAATAATCAATAAAAAAAAATGTCTAAAATTATATTCCCGCATAAAAATAAAATATACTTCGGAAACACCATAAAAAACTAGTATGAAGCTTCTAAAATATATATTTTAAATTCGAAGAAATCATCATAAAAAATTGTTTACTATATACCTATCTACATAGGTTACATACATAAGTATGTATTTATTAAATTGAGCAAAGTATTTAATAAAACGATGACGATGATGAATACCATTATTGCATTTATGGGAAAAATATCAAATTTACTTACCGAAACAATATAAATCCAATAGATGTAACAGCTGCACGTCGAACATCATCATTCACATCAGACACCTAAATAAAAATAAGATGTTTATTAAATAAACATAAATAAGAATTAACTTGAATAAAAAATTTGCAGTGTCTCAGTTCAAGCATAATATTCATTTTACAATATTATGTGACATTATATTATACATATTTTACTTACCGCAACGTGTAATAATTTTCTTATGGCTTTATTACTTCCTGTACCACAGTATGCCATGCCAAGCGTGTACATACCGGATCGACGTAGTACGGGATCTTTATCCGTCGATAAGCTTGTCACTAATGGATCAGCCTCTTCTAATCTGGCATACATTGTAAGTGCAATACCAACCGCTAAACCACGTAATATTTTTTCATGTTGAGTTTCTTGTGCATACTGTAAATTAATAATTTAAAAAATAACTTTAATTTTAAAGATTCTCAATGAAAAACCTACAATAAAATAGATATATAGTTATTGCGTTAAAATCGTGAATCGCACAAAATTACTATATTTTCATTTGTCATGCAAACACATAAAAGTGAAAAAATACACATTGTATGAGATATTTAGAGGTACATATAAATAAAAAGCCGATATTTTATTATTTGTAAAAATATTAATACCAACCAGAAAAAGCAGGAAAATTTATATTCAAAAAACGAATTTTATAGCACAGCCACCGTAGCGTCGTATATACACGCAACAATAACAATAACCATATTTTTCGCGTAACAAATTTAAATTTTAAAACAAAATGTATTGTACCTTATACGACGACATGAAATAATCGAAATTCAGAAAATCGAATTTTCTTTTCTTTATTTTTTTTTTTTTGTGTGATTGTGATATTTCAATCCTTGGTTACGGTTCATAAAATTTAATTAATATATCTTTGATTTCTTCATATTATACGTAGGTATTCAATTCCTTTGTGTGCGGTTGTATCATGGTAAAATCTTACCGATATGAATTTAAATCAAACGATAGAATAAAAGTAAGCGCGTTCGGTCGCAAAATTCAAAGAAAACTGCTCAAATACATAAAATGGCCACAAGGCATATTTAAACATTTAAACGATTTTTGTAATTTGTGCTTTTTTACAAAATTCGTTTAAATCTTTAAATATGCGTTGTAGCAATTTTATATCTTTGACCGGTTTTCTTTGAACTTCTCGACCGAATGCGAATGTTTTTGTCAATATCATTACTTTATAATTTATAAGGTATATCCACTACTAAAAAGCTGCCAATTTTCTTCCTTTAAAATGGAAATTCAAAGCAACAAGTTGATTTATAAAATTAAACATCAATATAAAGTAAAATACCTTTCAAAATTAATAATATATTATTTAATGGCGATTTTAGTTTCTTTTTTGCAAAATATGTGGCTTCCACCAATTCCACCAAGGTTCCACAAATCGCATGTCATGTATGAGTGAAATATATAATTTTCTTACTAAATTGTAATTTTGATAAAATGTCGCTGTTCACTGAAATATTGTATTGAATCAAAATCAAATATTAAAGTCCTACTGTAATTTTAAAAACATTGAATCACTGATTCAAACTGTGAATTTTTATAAATAGATAAACTTTGAAAAAAGCTGAAATTTATAAAACAAATTACTGATTACTGTCTAAGAAGTTAGTTTTAAAACTGAGACATTGTGTCAGTTTAAAGTTTGAAGGTAATTCTGTAGGTTGGAATTTCTTCAAATTCTAAATTTTTACTAAATTTATAAAATAGTTTTTAAAGTTTTTGTGACAAAATGAGTTCAGGAAATTTTTCTAACAAATTAGGAAATTTTATTCTGATATGTTTCAACCTATGAAATTTTAATAAAGTTTTATTATGCTACAAAGTATGTCTTTTGGCTTCAAATTTTTCAAATTCTAATGATTTAAGATCTTATAAAATATTTTAAAATTTGAGGAATAAATAAATACTTCAAATTGTTGACATTTTCTCATCAATTTTAATACATATTAAAGACGTTTGCGTACATTTAAAATTTAGTATCATTAGACAATGAAAACATTTGGCGACTGTACAAATAACTAATTAAATCAAATAAACCTAAATTTAGAAATGCCGATTTATTTATTTATTTGTATTACCGTTTCATTCAACCTTCCAAGTTCTAACTACATTTCTGTATCATCTTTTTAAAAAGAAAGCCATTTTAGAACATGCCGCACGTCAGAATTCAAATTGATAAAAGACGGCAAAAATCGGTATTTTGAACCCATTATGTTTGACACCTATGTATTAGATGGTTTATCGTGCCAATAAGTTTTTTCTAATTTATAATTCGTTTTAATTTTTAGGTTACCAGAAAGCGAATGTTACAAAACAAACTTCAAAGACGGTATGAAATTAATTAAAAGTTTTAATAAGTTTTTAGTATAAAAAAAATCGTTTTTTCATTAAAACTAAAAATGTATAAAAAAAAACAAAATCATCTTCTACTCTTAAAAATAAAATTACATCACAAAAACGTGAGTTATTGGGTATTAAAAAAATAAAATCATCTACTATATTTGTTAAATTGATAAAATTATTCGTCTATAAATTAATTATCATTCTAAAGGTATACCAACGAATAGAAATTGAACCGAGAACCGAAAGCAGAAAAAAACAACTACATAATAATTTTAACAGAAATTATACGCTAAGAAATTTTATTAACTTGTATATATAGAATTTTCTCGACAACTAACAAAACAAAATGAAAATCTTTTCAGGAAAATCCAATAATTTCAAAAATAAATATTTTCCAGGTTTTTGTTGTCTTATCTCTATTGTTTTAATTCCGCACAGTAAAAAAATACATTAATATAACCTTTAACCAAAATCTACCTGAAACCTTCACCCAAACTTTATACACCCCGCCAATTGAAACAATTTATTCGGTAAACAGTTTATATATTAAAGTATTAAGTATGTATGTATGTATATACATATGTAAACAATACATATACATATATAAAAGCTTATATCTATATACAAAGAAGGTTAAATACTAAAGAATTATGAACCAATTTGTTACTTGTAATGTGCCTTTTTATCAAAGAATTAGTACAATTATTTAAATTGGAATGGGTTGAATACAGATTAAATTGCTTCATTCAGTATCATCTTGTTTGTGAGTAAAATATAGACATTTTTATTTAAATTCAAAGGATTCACGTAATTTCTTGTGAAACTAACGAGTATAATTTTTATCGATTATAAGGAAATTGGGGTATTCAGAGGTCAAAACAATGAAGGTGAATTTCGATTCAATTTTTTTATGCCGAAAAAGAATATTTTATCTCGTATCACATTACACATGATATTCTGCATATATGTAGTTAAAGGCGTTGTGTACCTTTAACTTAGTTATATTACGTTGGGTTGGAAACGAGTGACCAAAAAATAAAGATTTAATAAGTAATTTTAAACAGTTTTATTTTATAATATTCTACTGGCAAGATACAAACAATAATGAACGCGGGTTACACATTTGCTCGCGTTTATAATTACATTTTTGAACACAGATGTTGATGTTTTATTTATTATTATTTATTTATATTTTTACTGATAAGAGTAAACCGTACCAGTAACTTGATCTTTGTATTATTGATCTTACATTTTAAGCATTAGATCGTTCGAGTAACTGGATCTTTACATTTTAATCTTATATTTTATTTTTATGCTCTGATAAAATCCTGAATATTGAAAGTTTTACCAAATTTTATATAAAACTCTCATATTATTAATAATATTGAAATTTCTAAATATTGCTTAAATTCCGAAGCCTTATGTATTATTAACTTAGTTCAACTGATGGAAATCTACAATTTTATAAAATTGGTTAGAAATTAATTCAGTAGTCACAAATTTAATAAATTTTGAAATATTATAAAAGTAGAAAATAAAAATTCTCTGGATTTCCGGGCATACTAAATTCTTGGGCCCTACTATGACTTTCGACAACGATTTACGACGACGGTCGTTTTCCTATAGTAGGCAAAGGAAGAAAAAGGTAAACAATAGTATTGTTTCCCTTTTTCTTCCTTTGCCTACTATAGGAAAACGACCGTCGCCGAAAATCGTTGTCGAAAGTCATAGTAGGGCCTCTGATTTTTTTTCATTTAAAAAAAAATATTAATTTTATTTTCAAATATCGTGATTTTTGCTTACGATCCCTTGAAACCACTATATAAATCTTTAGATTAGTTACCAAAAAATAAAAAATAAAACCTAATAAGCGAACAACAATAATCTCAAAATAAAATCTGTTTTAGGAGTTTATAGGTGATGCCCCATGCAAAAGTGAAACCGTCAAATCCGTTCGGACTCTCCGTTTACTATGCCACATGAAAAATTAATAACGGACGGCAGAGCAAAACTCATTTTCTATTGTGTGAATCATGAAAAAAAACGTAGCGAGCTTATATCACTACCGGAAGCGTCCGTTAACTTCAAAAATTACATTTTTCAGTATTTCGACGACCGGATTTTAGCTTCATTTCGAATTTATACATTCTTTGCCTGCTGCAAAATAATCAGTAGACAATATATTAGGAAATCAAAACTGAAAAATTCCTTTTGCATCCCGCCTCTGTTGGGATTCGAACCCGGTATTTCCCGATCCAAACTTCAAAGCTTTAACCACTGCGCTATTTGCTCGCTAAATTTCCCTTTCCAAATTAAAATAATTTCAAATCAATACAAGATGTGCAGCAAGCAACAATCGCTACAAATTAAAATATGCTCAAATTCTCGCTCTTATGTCAATTTTGCTCGAGAACGATATTCTTTGAATATGCGGCACAATGTTAGGCGAGGAACTCGAAGTATTACGAATGCACCAGCAACAGGAGCATTTTAAATTTTTGTCGCATTTCAATCGAAAATTTATAATCCACACAGGACGTCGTAAGGATAGTCTAAAGACGAAACTAAATGCATGGTTAAATTCTATCACTTACGATCAAATGGAAGTGCAATATGTACCCGGTTGAATCATCAAGCCGGATGGTCTCAATCTTAATTCAGCATTCTGTTACGTCTTGATTAAAACAAAAGACGAATCGGAATCGGGTATAGTGTATGTGTGGATCGGATAGAAAAGTACCACAGACACAGCATGTTCATTCACCATGAATGAGCTTACAAGTTCTTAAGGAAGGTGATGAACCGGAAAATTCGCTTGGATAGCGTTAGGCGGCCGAAAAGATTTCAATCACGAAGATACATTCATGAAATATGGCCGATGATAGTAGTATGATACTATAGATAACGGGAAACAAGTGTTCCTCTGGCTTGGACGACGTTGCAGTGAAGTTGAAATAAAACTCGCATAAAAATCGGCCCAAGTTTATATACAGCACATGAAGAATAAGCAACTGGATCGTTCTCGGAAATTTACAAAATGTTTTGACGGATCGCGTACAAAAAGCCACCGAAATTCGAAAAGTAAAATAACGCATGTGAGGGTTCCCTCGATTTTTTAGTTTTAATTTTTAAAATTGTAATATTTGATGTATTTTACTCACAAATTATATAAATTAATTAAAATTAAATAATTCTTCAAAATGACAACTATATTGGTATATTTGAAGGTGGCTTTACAAGTTTGGTTTTCCTCTCGAAAAAGCATATGCCAACATACTAGAATTTTTATTCCTTTAAAAACGGGTAACTTCATCCTGTCCTGCAGACAATTTTTTTTACAATATTTATTAAAAATATATTCAAATTTTAACGGAAAACGTGTCAAATCTCGTGTCCTCAACACATTTAAATTTATTTATGTTAAAACTAATTGCTCGATTATGCCAAATTTCACTCAAATTCACTGGAATTCTCAAATTTTGTCTCGTTCCAAATATTAATGTGGAATATTAATTCTCGAATTTGAATTGTATTTTAAGAAAACGGTGTTTTGTATTCAACCGATTATTTATGGGAAGACTAATTCAAAATTCAATCAAATTTTAAATAGAAAACGTATCAAATTATCAAATGTCACTAAAACTGATTTTTAGTTGATTAAAGCAGTTGCTGAAAATGTCCAACTATCTATCCAACTTTGATTTCAAGTTCTAATAACGTAATCAAAATTTGTATTCAAATATAAATTTCAATTAAATTATAGAATTTTAAAATATTTGAATTGGTAGATCCTCTTCGAAAACGAATTTAATATTTTTAAGCCTTATCTCTTCCGCTCAAATTAAAATATAATTTTATTAGAAAACATTCATAAAACCATATCTGAATTTCAAACAACCATTAACAAATACTTTAATTTTTGTAGCAGCTGACATATGACTCATATTTATACCATATAGTTTTGTCCAAATCTATGCGACCAGATTCAAATTATTTTAATTCTAAATATATGAGTGCTTTAAGCTCAATTCGTATACTCAATCAATTTCACGACCAAACTGTGTGTGAGTTACGCATTTCATTAAATTTTTCTACGAATCTCATATGCGGTTATTTAACAGTTTTATATACATATATATTCAACTATTCAAGACAAGTGCCTAATAATATATTTTGCAAACATAAAATCTTCAAATAGTTTTAGTTCAAACTAATTGAATGAAATATCGAATATACCTCAAACTTCTATTTAACTGAATATAAATTGATTAAACTGGACTGTTTTGCTTTGGATCAATCTTTCTTTCAAACAAATAATGTCCTCCTATATCTATTTTAGTATGAGTGTTACTTGATTCCAGATCTGATTGTTTGAAACTAAAAACGACTCATTTTCGTTAATAGATTCGATTACATATTTTGAATGTTTTGTTTGATAGAAGAGATCGGCCTCATGGAATCCACTTGAAAACTACGCTATAGATAAATAAAGATCTAAACTAAAACTAAACTATAGGTAAAAACGTATCCAATTAACAAAATTTGCAATCAAACAGTACAAAATTTGTACTCAACAAAGTATTGCTGCGGTTCCTTAAAAATTGTATCATGTAAGATTGTATCATTTACTTAAGCTAAAGCAAAATTTAAAATTAGGAGTTCCAAAACAATGAGCAGAATGCGATAAATAAAATAGGCTGGAAAAGAATTTGATACCACCAAGATAGTATAGAAAATGTTAATTCAATAAAAATAATTAGAACTAAATAAATTATTTAAATTTATATTTAATTCAATTATTAGGTTCATGAAAATATTAAAATAAAATAACTAGATATTCTTTACTAAATTTATTTGGAGTCGTATTGCGCAATAAAAGAAATTTCGTAACGTAACAAATAGACAAATACAAGAATTTTTATACAACATCGTATTCAGAAATATGGGCTCTAATTTGGCAACACACTATAAATGGATCTGTTAAAAACTATATAAAAATGAGTTGGTGGCCGGTCATCCTGGCCTCGACGTTATAGCCGTTCGGATCAGCAGCAGACAAAAACCCATAAATTTGACTCGACGGCCGGCCGGAGAAACATGAAATAACATTTTTGTCAATTTCAATAAAATTCTGTAAGAGTATAATAGTTTTTATTAATTAAAACTATTTTTAAAAAGTTTTAATGTTACAAGTTTTGGTTTTATGTCAAGATTTGTATTTGTCGATTTTCAATGCCGGTTTGACGGTTTTGCATGAGGCACTGCTTTAACACGTTTCCCCGTCGCATGTATACTGTTATTTTAGCAAATTCAAAAGATTATTGTTTTTAAAAAAAATTCCCAGAATAAAATATAAATTTAAAAGCTACCAAAAAGAACTCTCATATTTCCCTGAAATGATGATATTTCATCAAACTACATAATTCTAACAGAATGATAAAATTCTACACAACACACATACATAAACAAATTGTGGAAGGTCGCAATTCTGCAGAAAAATAACGATTTTATAGCTTCGTTTTTATAAAAAAAAAACAATTATTGTAGATAATTTTCAACATGCCTTTATTAAAATGTTGGGTTTCTATGGCTATAAATTTACCAATCATAATTGAAAAAAAACTACTAGGTTAGGTATTTTTAATGACAAAAAACACTCAAAGAATAAAGAATGTAAAATCGATATACATGTACATATTTGTTTGTAATATTTAAAAATATATAAATTTCCTTGGCTTAGAAAACAGCTTATTATAGGCCAAAATAATTTAAAAATTATATTTAAAATCTCGTGTTATATGCTCTATACACGAAGTTCCCTATATAGAGGCAAGTAGCTATAGAATATGATTTTATTTAAATAATTTTATGAAAAGAGCAATTGTAAACATAATTATATCGAATAGAAAATTTGAGAAAAAATTTTTTATCTAGACACAAAACTCAACAATTTTGAGTTTAAAAATATTCGTACGATTGGTCACTGATCATGTTATGTACGTCCATTTCTGATTTATTTGCGATACTAAAATATTGAATATACATATGTACGTAGATGTACTTTTATGACTTTCGAAAAATACATTATTAATATCTAAAATTAATAGCCAAGCCTTAATTGCGAACAATTTGTTAATAAAAATAATAGATAATCGTGTGCGGTTTTAACCCAACCGCATACAAATTATATCATTTTTCCATTACAGTGGTATGAGATAATTGTTTAATACATTTGAAAACAATTTATTTATGTATGTATACACACATACATATATGTATATAATTTAATTTATTTTATCGACACATCGTAGAAATAATAATCAAATTCAATGAATATGTAGAAAATTATTAAATTATCACTTTTACTTTAACTCCTCGTCTTTTTTTCTTTATTTGTTCAGCCAAACCCTCCTACTATTTATACATAATATATACATATTATTTATATGTAAATACATACCGATATACAGTAAGCATAACAAATGCTTCCAATCTAACAGACGTTGAAATACACCATAATTCAAAACTAATAAAATGGTTACAATAATTTTTTATTTGAATATATGTATTTATAACATATAATATGTATGTACATAAAATATGTAATAAAAAACAAATAAATTTAGAAATAACTTTTGAATATAATTATCTATTTTGGTGGTTGATTTGGCTAAACACATGAATTTTCCCAATTGATACTCAAACTAACAGAATTTCTATTTCTCTTCTTTTTTTTTTATTATGTTTTATATTTATTGATTATTCGTTCATTTTAATATTTTTTTTTATTTATCTTAATATTTTGTTATTTTTGTTTTATTGTTGTGAAAATTGATTGCTGAATTTATAACATTCTTGTATTTAAAAAAGAGAATAATTTTCGTGTTTTCCTTTTACTGTTGAAATTTATTTAAATATTTTGCTTTATTTTGTTTTTGTTTTTTTAAATCAGAGATATCTAACCCTATATAAAACCTGACATTTTAATATCTCTTAACATTTTATTTAAAAAAAACTATACATGACGAGGGATCACCACGAAACAAAAATGGTTTTACACCAGGGTTCAACATGTATTTATGTACATACATATATGTAACGTACATACACGGAGAGAAAAATTCGAAAATTTATTTTGTAAATAATGATACATAAACAAGCATAAATATAAAAGTTACAAAAAATTTAAGTACATATATAGAATTACTTGTTATATGTATATTATATTATGCCAAAGCACTCGACTTTAAAACATATTTTTTTTTTGTATTATTCGAAATAAATAAAAACTTAATGCTGATATTTTTTTTAGCATGGATAACAATTTTTTAGACGTTTTGCATACCATAAGATAAATGATCTTTTAAGTGAAAATTTTGTAAAACCAGGAAAAATTTCCTGGAAACATAAACATATTTTTTTGTAGATTGCATAACAATATTCAATTGTTATTTTCAAAATATATTCTCTTAATTCCGAACTCTTCATACAAAATACTATAAAAATGGATAAAATAAATTAATAATTTTGTTTGTTTTCGAAAAATAATTGACAATATTAAAAAAAAACTAATAATGGGCCACTGAAATCATAATGGTTTATTACTAACTACATATAAGAAAAAAGTATGTGTTTATTTTCGTTAGCATAGGTTGAATATACCAAACATATCAATAAATCTTGCACACACGTCGATAAAAATTACATTAACTATTTAATCACTATTTCTATTTCAACTGCTCAATAACCCATATATCAAATTTTATTTGTAGTCTCTTGAGAATTTAATACTTAAATAAATAAATAAATGAATATTGCAAAATTTAAATCCAATTTACTGTATATTTGAAGCCTCCGCATGTGCATTTTTTCAACATGTTCACCATTCTAAACTGCGGAACACAATTGTTACACAATATGCTTTCAAAAACAAAACGAAAATAACCAAACCCACTACTCTTAAGGCCTAAGCTTTAAATTACAAAAATTATTTACTTTCGTGGAATTATTTATTTGAGATATAAAGGATTTTGTTTTTGATTACCATATCAGTATCCTGTCATATTTAGTAAATATTATTATTAAATGACCTATACGAGGGATGCTTTTTAAATTTAATGATTCCCACCTTGCAACTAAATAACATTTTAACTAACCTTGGAAATAGATGGTATACTTGATAATAAATTTCAAAAATTTCATTTTACATAATAAAAGATAAATGTTGGAACCTATAATCTTTAATTTTTAAGTGCGCGTAGGGTCCTACGAATAAGTATCTTTACTAATGTTTGTAAAATAAGAATTGACGGTCTGAGTAAACAAATTTTACTTCAAAAAGTCCCACGATATTTAAGGGTTAATTAATGATTAATTTAAAAAAAAAATCTTTATTCAAAAATATTGTAGTAAGCAATTGCTCCAAGATATGTTATTGGAAAATTTACTATACAAATTATGGAAATATTTTCCATATCATGCAGACTTTAAAACACCCATGCGTAGGTATTTTAACAGTTTATAAAGGTAGTAAACAGGAAAAATAGAATATTGAAATACATCAACATTATGAATTTTAAAAAATACATTTTACGAGTAGAGCATTTTAAAATAATAATTAAATGGTAGGTTTCTCTGATACTCGATTTGTAAAAAATAATGTTCAACTACTTCTAAATACATCTATTTTAGGGATCATGTGCAGCTTCTACCAAAATTGCAACATTTTGAACTTTGTATCTAACTATAAAATATTACAATTTAGGTATAATCTGCACAAGATCCCTAAAGTAAATGTATTTAGAAGTAGTAAAAACCCAATTCAAGTCTTTTGGTATTCATTGAAATTAGGTTAAGAAATGAACATACATTATAGATAGTTTCTTGTAACTATGCACATGAAATTTGAATTTGGAATTAATTTATGTTGAAAATATGACGATGATTATTAATAGTTTCATCACATTAACATAATGACAATATTGGCAATAGAGTCCATTAATAAATGAATCAACAAGCGCTTGTATCAATTTATCTACATCACAAATAGATGAAGCAGAATCGACACAATCGTCAGAGAAAATTAATTTTGTTCTTAAAAATATATTACAATATAATTATTCAATTTGCGGAAAATCATTCACAATAAATAAGATCATTTGAATCTTCAACTACCATTTCGATATATCAATTTCATAAATTCACCTAATTTGTCTCACACTACCAAAATGATTTACTTTTAATCAAATTTGCAATTCTATAACAAGAAGACATTATTAATGATAAAACAATAAACCTGAAAACTTATAATATCTTTACACAATTTATTAACAAAATAAAATTGCGAATATTAAATTTAATTTTCTATCAATCATAAACCTCGTTACGAAATCTTATACAAAAAATAAAAATATATATTGACAAATATGTTTTAAATCCTATATACTGTTAAAAAAACAACAAATATAAAAAAATTATGAAGTTATAATAACATTCAGAAAAGGCAAAAATATTACGCACAACACTACGGAAGGACGACGAGCATATAATTTCAATATCCCCCCCCCTCCCCCCCCCCCCCCCCCCCCCCCAAGGAAAGAAAAACAATTTTCTTCCTCTTTTGTCCGATCCCCATTTTTCATTCGATTTGAATGATTGTCATATTTGATGAATAAATTCATGTTATTTTTTAGTACACGAATAACCTTATTTATAGCGGCAAATATTTTTTGAAAAATTGATTTAAACAATTTAATTTTGAACATATAAAATAAAATTGAATTGAATTAATGTACCTAACTAGGTGGACATGTACAGTTGAAAATGTCAAATTATTAAAATAATAAATAAATGCGAAATTGTGTCTGTATCTATGATTTATGAATTAAATAATAAATTAACAAATGTATAATAAAATTTTAATATTTAATTACTTTTATATAATATAAATGTTATAAATATGTACTATAATGTTCGAGACCCATTTTGCTGTGCACATATGTATATAAAATAAATATACACATATTTTAATTATCATTTGATTTTTTTCATAATTAACTTTATTATTTTAAAATTAAAATTTAAATAATTAATTATCATTTAAATATAAAATAAATACATAGTATGTAGCACCATTATATACCATCAACAAAAATTTACGTTCATATACTACCTAGAATTTATCATTCTGTAAGATTAAAAAAATAAAAATAAAAGGGAGGTAAGATGAATATACCACATAAAAATTGCTTGAGGTTTTTCATCACATGCCATTTACCATTATGTGCTTTACGAGAAAAAAAAATACATTTAAAGATATATGTATACAACTAGTATTAATTGAACGTCAACTTTTATTTTAGCAAAATGAAAATAAAATAAAAATAAAAATGTTGGGACTAGAATAATTAGAAATATGTAGTGTAAAAATTCCTTTGTGTAATCATAAAAATATGACATTATTAATTATCATCGTCTCATGACCTCTAGAATTAGTTTTACTTACACTCAGATAATACATGATAAAAATTATATTAAGTGTAAGAAAAGAAAATTACCACGATTTCTATTACTTGCTAGTGATAACCAATAAGTCTTGACATTAATAATCAAAGAAAAGTAAATTTAAAAAAAAAAACATTGTTTGAATCAATTACATGGTTGCCCAGTGATGCAAAAAATTTAATAAGATTTGGAATTTTGACTGGTTAGTTATAGTCGTCTTACAGTGTCATTTAGTAACCGCATGTAACAATGGAAGTGGTGTACATCTAATATGTATTGGTTTAAAAAATTGATCAGCATTATATAGCTTCCTTGCAATCAAATAATGTTCTCAATAAACTAAACTAAACAAATGTAGGTGGTTTTCATGAAATGAAGCTACTAAATTTTAATAAATTTTTAATTTACACATATAAATAAAGACAACAAGAATTGGTCACATTTTGAATCAAATCATTAGTCTTGGTGTTAGATACCGAATATAGGAAATTAGAAGAATACATCAAACGATTATCTTTAGACTGGGACTAAATCTAATCAAATTCTGTACTGTTCAATTTCAATTGCGATTTGAAACGATATTGGTCACGTAAGCTATTCCAGATGTACTCCACTCCCTAGATAAATAATATTTTTTTGAGTCAAGTAGATTAAAAAAATTCAACGATATCGAAACACGCACTATATTTTTGCATCCCTTCAATTCCAGTGAAACTACTTTAGTATACCTAAATTCTATATTCCTCGAATTCGTTCTATACGCTTTTCACTTCATAAGACATTGACCATAAATAAGGCTCAAACCATACCTATACCTTGAAAGATTTTTTTGTACAAAAATTGATCTTTCACCTGAAAAATTTGTGCGAAAATCTTTTCCTCTATACTTATAGAAAATCAAAAATGTATCGTTGGTTTAGAAGATAAATACTTATATAGTAGATTTTATTATTAAACCAACGAGATTGTAGGAGGGTATTCCAAAAATTCTAAATATTGCACTGTTACCTTTGGTAAATACAAAAAGAATAGAATTTCAAGAATATACACTTAAAAAATTGAGAGTATCTCTTGGAATTGAATAACAAAGCCACTAAGCAGAAATTAGTAACAAATTGATGAGTAAAATGGAATTGTTATTTTTATATCAATTTACTGGAATTTAAAGACTACCTAAAATAAAACCATACATGTTGACAATTGAAAACCTTGGAAAGACTGATGGATATCTATATACTATCAAAAATAAAGCCTAGTGACTGGGCCCAGGCTCAGCATGCTTAATGTAAAGGGAAATCTGTGAACATAGCTCTGCACGCCCTGGTAAGTATAACTGAGAAATCAATATTCTCGCAAGAGTTTTGTTTGGTGGCGTTCCTTGATATTGAGGGCGCCTTTAATAATGTAAAGACGAAGGCCATTATGGAAGGATTGTCGCTCCTTAGAGTGATTACCATGTAAGTGGGTTAATCAATCATATGCTGGGGAGCAGGATGGTTAACTCGGAGCTGGAGGAATCTACCATTAGGAGGCGGGTGGCTAAGGGAACCCCGCAGGAAGGTATCTTGTCCCCTCTTCTCTGGAACATAGCATTCAATGGGTTGCTGTTAGAGCTGGAGAGAGAGAGGGGATCGGAGTGATTGCGTATGCAGATGACGTAGCGATAGCTGTCTCTGGTAAATATTTAAACACGGTAAAGAAGGTAATCCAAAATGCCCTCCTAATTACGAGGTGGGCCATCAGATGTGAACTGGCAATCAGCTCGTCCAAAACTGAACTGGTACTCTTTACTAGGAAATATAAAATCCGGGTAGTAGATCCACCTATCTTAAATGACATGAGATTAGCTTTTACTGATAAGGCAAGATTTCTGGGCGTAATCTTGGACAGTAAGCTTAGTTGGAAGCCCACATTTTGGAAAGAGTAAACAAGGCTAATATAGCGATGTACTCGTGCAGAAACGCCATCGGAAAGAGATGGGGCCTGAAGCCGGAGCTGGTACACTTTGTGATAAGCAGATGGCGGCGATTAAGGCCACTCGACTATCAGTCATATCTCAGTGGAAATGTCCTCAAACAGGACACTCGACGATTATTAGATCGCTAAAGAAGGAACTGGCGAATCTAGACTACGTTACAGCAACAGTATACTTCGAGAAAAGGTTCCGAACTACCTGCCCCTCAAGAGAATTTTGGAGGAGCGGGTCGGTTTCGGAAACAGAAGCATAGTTCTTTACGCATGGCTCCAAGCTATACGGTAAAGTACGAGCTGGAGTCTTCTGTGATAAATTGGAAGTAGATATATCAGTTCGGCTCCCTGATCATTGCAGAGTGTACCAAACAGAGGTGATAGCGATTGAGGAGGTCTTGAATTGGTTGAGACATAATGTTGTATCCTCTATTGATATCGTAATTTATGTGCGGACAGTCAGACGGCAATCAAGTCGCTGCATTCAGTTTCTCTGTCATCTAGGGTGGCGTTGGATTGCCACTTGTCTCTGAATGAGATGAGTGAGTATTTCAACATTCAGATAGTCTGGGTCACCGGCCACGCGGACAACATGGGGAACTGCAGGGCGGACAAACTAGCTAGGCATAGTACAACTCTCCAACTGCTACCTGAAAGTGCAAATGTGGGGAGGCCTATTAAGGCACTCAAGACAGTGCTTCAAAAGGAAGCAGAGGCCTCAGCGAATGAAAGGGGTATCAACACTCTCTCATGTAGTGTAGCAAGGCAAGTCTGGCCAAAGTTGGACTTGAAACGCTCAAACACACTGTTCTCCCTACGCAGACGTGAAATAAAAACGGTCGTGGGTAAATCACAGGACACTGCCTACTTGGAGAACATCCGCGGAGGTTAGGTCTAGAAACTAATGATTTCTGCAGAAGCTGTATGGACGAGGAGGAGGAAGAGACAGTAGTCCACCTCCTTTACTCATGTCCGGCTTTGGCACACAAGAGACATAAATAAATAAGGTACGAGATAAGGTACTACATAAGGTACTACATAAAAGTAAAAAAAGTAAAAAGTAAAAAGTAAAAAAAGTAAAGTAATATATAAGGTACTACATAAGTAGCTCAAATTGGTTCACCTAAAGGTAATAGGGAAGTAAGATGCTGTGGTATCACAACGGACCGTCATCGGTCTAAGTGTGCCGTAGCAGCCACTCAACCTAAGCTAACCTAACCAGAATTGTAATATATATTTCAAATATGACTTCATGTTAATACCTTGTGATCGTTAGAAGTTAGCCATTACTACAATTAATTATTAACATTATTTCCAATTTAACAAAACATTCTAACATCAAGTTTTGATTGAATTGAATTTACATAAATTTCTTAAATTTTTCCAGTGGTTTAGTGATTGCTTTACTAATAACAAGACTGTTTGCACTTCTCTTACGAAAAATTACATTTGATACAAACAGTTAGTCCAATTTAACTATGTTACAATTATAAAAGGATTAAATATTTTTAGATTGGTCATTGGTAAATAGAAATAAAAAAAACTGGAATTACGCCAAATTTATATTTTAGTTTAAAAATTTTATTGGAATAAATTCAGAGTGGAACGTTCCAAATAACACTTGTGGCTATCAGAAATAAAAATACATATGTACATAATATGCTTAATTCATCCAATGGAATTTTGAAAATGAACATTGCAAAATTAAATAGTTTCTGTTCGAATATCAGGCCTTCACAACCAGCAACCAACGAATCGGTTCAAACGTCAAATTGTATGTATTAAATTACATTTAAAAAAAAATTTTGAAAAATATACTTCTGAATTTAACGAAATTTTGAAATTCAATAAAGTAAATCAATTTTCTATTCTAAATCGAATATTTCGAAGAATTAATTAAACAATATCTGGGATCTCACGCTCAAACTCAGTGCATCGGTGAATGCAAAGTATACGTTTGAAAAATACAATTGGCTCAAATTCATTTTAATTGAAATTCTATTGAGTTCAATAGCAGTACAATTCAAATAAATATCATAGATTTTATCAACGCTATTCTAATTCGTTGTCAAAATAAATTGAAATGTTCCTTCAAACATAAAATCAATGATTTTTTACAATTTTACCAAACTTAATTATACTTAAAATATGATTAAAAAGTTATGAGTTCAGAAATTAAGATATGCTGCTTAGCTCATTTATCTGCCTATAAAATGAAATGGATAAACTCAACTAATAAACTTGACAACCCCGTGAGATTTTGAAAATAATAAATTTTGTAAGATTAGTTCAATCATTCTCCGCATAGCTAGCAAGATTAGCAAATGAGCGGTAAATATAAAATATTATAATTAATTTGAAAAAACTTTTAGAATATGAACATTCCATCCCATTTTCAGATTTCATTCAAAATTATATAATTATGCACGAATTCAAAAAAAATTCAAGCAAAATTTGAAATTTTTTAAATCAAAGATACTATTTGAAATTTTTTAAATCAAAAATTGTTGAAAATCTCCTTTAAATTTAAATTAATTTCTAAAAATTTCTGAATTCTTCTAAATTTAAAAGAATTTTATCGAAAAAAAATGTATTCTTATCAGTATAGGCAAACTTAGAAATTAGATTGATTAGATTCTTTTGTCTTATATTTAACATAAGCCTAGTATTATCCCTATAATTCTATAACACACATATTCAAATGACAAAATAAGAAAATTCATTCTGTTTAATTGTATTCCATAATAACACCTCATTATTCGGTAATATAAACAAATATACGTTCTTCCAATAAAGAAGTACATACATTTTAATTATTTCATTTTCTTGAAAATATACAAAAATTGAATAATTAATTTCATTCACAGAATTAAGTAATTAAAATACAATAATAATATATAGCTTTACAGTTTTTTGCAATCAATCTTTTATATGTTGTTGGAATTTTTTCTCTTTTGACATTTTGATATAAAATATATAATATATACATACTCGTATTTACAAAACATGTACATACAAATATGTATACATAATATATACATATACATAATATATAATATATAATAATCAATATCGTATGTGTGTATAATAATATACAAAAGAAATAAACCATAATCCTCATATATGTATACATTTTCCGAACGCAACACATAATTACACAAAACCAAAAACAAGAAAAATGGGAAAACCATGCTACAGTCTCCTTGTCAAATTCAATATTCACATATAAAAATCAAATGTTCGTCTGTCATAACAAATTTATTACATTTTCGGTATTAAAGAATGAATGACCCGTTTGGTATTTACTTAAAATTTAATTGAATGACAGATATTTGACTTTATATTATTTGTTTTATAAATAAAGTACAAAATAACATGCGTGGTTATTCGAAGATCGGCTGTATTATAATTTACAAAATAAAAATACAAATTTTTCCGCTTTCAATTTTGTTTAGTTGTGTTTTGCCCCAAATTATCCAACTCCCCCTAATTTAAATAAAATACATTTTATTTTTTTCTTCATTTAAATTCAGAGAACATTAAAGATTTATATTTATCTAGACAAGACGGTTGTGTATGTGTATATATATAAGTATATAGCCATAATGCATAAATTTAAATTGCAAACAATTTTCTTAAATTATCTGTTTATTGTCCCAAAATATATTATATAGGACGCTAAATGCTAACACAAAACACCACCAACAAATAAATTTTTAATCTTTAAACACAATCAGATAAAATGATAAATCCTTCGTGTTATATGATTCGTGTATCGTCCTACTTATTGTTTACTTTACTATTATATTTAATGTTTTAGTAAAATTATTATGCACACTAAAAAAAATATTTTTATTTTTCAACTAATCCAAAGGGATTTTCACAAACTAAAAAAAAATAGTTTAATTTATGCCACCCACGCCGCATATTTACGTCAGGTATTAAAACAGTTAACGTGGTAATAAAACGTCGAAAGTGAAACATTGTTGGTGAATAAATACATACAGAAATTTAATATATCTCCTTTATCTTTATAAATTACAATTACTATCGCTAATGATAAAATTATACAAGCCACACTAAACCGGAGTATAGTTAATAACAACACATAACTGTCAAATACCCAAGATAATTGTTATTGTCTTTCTCAAACTACGGAACACTAAAAATTTCAAATATGTGAGTTACTTCAAATACAAGAGGTAACAGGTGGAAAGATAGTTCAAATAGAGAAAAACTATCGAAAAGACGGTAGAAGAGAGAAAGATAGAAAGACGAAGGACGAAAGACGAAATCTCACCACACGAAAAAACACAACAGATGTTTGCAATAAGCTGGTAGAAGATATGCGCCATCGCCTACATAGCAGACCGCCATTGACACCAACAACGTCACAAAAAGCCCTACAACTTCCAAGCTCACATCTCGAGTCAGCATATAAACCAACGCCGTCAATTCGGGTGGATGCCATACAAAGTTTAACAACCGATTCCCAAAAATAGCAAATCAACCAAAGTAACTCAGCGGCAAATGAACAACAACAAAGGGATATGAGTAGTTCAATTGAGGCCCTTCAAGCAGCAAAGATAGAAGGAAACAACAACACAAAATTGTTCAAGAGACAAGACGTCCTCATGCGCTAGATATATCAGAAATAGGCGTCAATAAATTATTCCTTGGAAACCAACAACATATCTAAGGAATATGTTAATCTTAAAATAAGACAATTAGAAAAGGACATGGAGGAAATCGCAGCCCAACATACAGAATTATTAGTAGAGTTGGAAGAAGATGAACAAACCTCCAACTACTTTAGGGAAAATTGTTATGGCAAGCTTCAAGAAAGAGTAGAAGATGCAATGATCAAACTACAACAGTTTCGTTCCCAAATAACAACCACGGCAGAATCAGCAGCGCAAGTGAAATTGCCTAAGGTAGAAATACCAATCTTTTACGGTGATTATAAGATCGGTGAGAAACATTCAACGATACATTCACTGAGCTGATCCACTAAAACAACAAACTATCAGATACAGTAAAGATGACGTATCTGAAATCACACCTGCAGAAGGGAGCAGCGAAAATTATTAGTCACCTAACAACAACTGGTGACAATTACTAAACCGCTAGGAACCTAATCCAAGCAAGGTACAACAACGTGAGGCTACTGGCAAACCATCAATTTAATGCACTATTGTCATTGGCGACAATTCAGATACCGTCCGCCCAAGCAATGAGAAACTTGCATGATACAGCACGAGAAATATTACACAATATATAGCGGCTAAATGTGGATTCGCCCTTCGAGGCATTTGTGGGTTTCGTCTTAAACAAAAAATTGGACCCAGAATCCATTAGGATTTACGAAACAAATTCCACAACTGGAGGATTTCTTTCGATTCCTGGAGAGAAGGTTTCAATCCAATCTTTGGAAGCCATGGGCAATCATAGAGCAACAGCAACACGACCACACATGCAGTATATACGATACCACCATTGAAACGAGTGATTACAGCCATGTTAACCAAAACATGTTGGGTGGAAGGGTGTAAGGAGCATCATGGTTTAATTCAATGCCAGCAATTCAAAAAGATGTCAACATTAAATCGAGCAAGGCTTGTCAGCTCAGCCAACTTGTGCATACGATGCTTAAGCCAGCATCAAGGAAGAAACTGCCCGGCAGGAACATGTATATGTAAACGTGTAAAGGGGGACACCACACATTTCTGCACTGCAATAATGCAGCATCAACTACCGGAAGTAGCGTCAAAACCGCCAAGACATTCGTGATCAACCAGCAAAGACAAGTTTCACTACCAACTGCATTAGTCATACCTGCAATTAGCACAGGCGATTTTTTCACACTAAGAGCTCTGATTGATCCAGGATCGCAGGCCACATTAATATCCTCCAAGGCCGCAAATTTATTCAACTTTAAAAAAGAGAAAGTACACGTCCCATCTAAGGTGTAGGTGGACAAAAGGCAGGCACTTGCAGACAAACCATCAATCTAAAAATATCGCCAAGATTTGATGGAGATTTCCAAATGAATATTAAACCCTTGATATTCGACAAACTCGACCAACAATTACCCGAGATGGACTTTGCCACAAGCAGCTGGACACATTTCATCCAAATACAATTGGTTGATACCAACTACAATCAGTCACAACAAACCGAATTCGGTTGGATTATATTGGGTAGCAGGAACAACACAGGAAATCATCACAAAACAACGATGATTGCAACTATAATAGTATTGAGAATCAGCTGAGATTACTGGTAGAAAACGAATCATCCAAGCTCTTTGATCCCGGCATATAGTTTCCCAGTATAATAATCGAATGGTGGCCCGAGAACATTGCGTTGAGAACAACATCACAATAAAAATCACCATTCCTCTATAGTTTGCGCAGCATACTCTATTGGCAGTATTTTCAGTACCTATTATTGAGCACAACAACACGCAGTCGTACATCACCACCAATTCGCAATACTTAGCAGTAGATAAGCATCGGGAACACTTTACATTATTAACAAACAATGGCAACTATTTCAAAATAAACTATTTTTATGCGAAACATCGCCAATTTATAACGCAATGACTGACCAAAATCAATGCGAATTAGCGATCTTTCAACGAGCAGCAAATCTCGATGGGGCAAGCACCATTAGGTCAGTTAAGAAAGCAAACCATTGGATTAAGCTCCATGCGACGAATCAGTGGATATACTCCATTCCAAATGAAACAACATCCGATGTAGTATGCGGCAATAGCATTAGATCATTCAGTCTCCTAGGATCAGGAGCGATAGAAATCGATGCTGGATGTGTGCTGCGCGACACAAATGTATACATAGTCGCCATCGATTCAGCTTCCGACCACATCAACGAATCATTCCACAGAACACTCAACACATTAAACGGAGCCAACAACTTAAGGACATGCATCACACGGATTCGAAATAAAACGATAGGATACGATGAGACTCAGTTCGTAAATCTGTACCTCGATTTTGTTGCCTTTTTGAGACTATGAGACTAGGAGAGTAAAAATTACCGGAAAATAGTAATATTAGTGAGTATGTATGGATTTGTGCGCATGCGCTGTTTAATTTGTTTGTATTTTATTTTGACAAAAATTCAAAAGCTTTCGGATGCAAAAATATCATAATAGGATAATAAGTAAACATAATAATTTATGTACTATACTTTTGACATAAACGTCAATTCTCCGTCGCAATAGCAGGAGAAAACGGAGTGTAAGCACTAAAAATGTTTGTATTATTTTTGTTTTTTATACCGATTTATACCGATTCGATAATTTTTGATGCTTATTGTACACTCTCAAAACAAATACACATACAAAAAATGCCAACACACAATAACAATATTTAATACTCTACACAGTGTACGTATACAAAATATTTGGCAGTCTCATAGTCTCATAGTCTCAAAAAGGCAACAAAATCGAGGTACTGGAACAAGAAATAAAAGCGGTTAGGGAAAAGGAAGGACGACTACATGAGGGAAATTTTCATCACATACATCACTATACACAATATTTTGGATTGGTATAGCCATATGTATTATTTGGGGCAACAATTATATTTTTAAAAAAAAGGGCGAACAACGCACCCATCCCCTTCACCTGTTCATCATTCGGAAGCATGAAATCAACAACGGCAGCCCTGGCATATGTTAAAGTATAATAATCTAAATGGCGGCCCGGGAATTGTTGCACTGTTGAGATCAACAGTGCAACAAAAATTTCAATATGAAAATACACAATTTTATTATATTTCATAGACACATACATATGTAGACGAAATATGATTTAACTCATCATATATATGTGTATATAACAACAACAATATAAATAATATGAAAACGAAATATGATTTAATTTATCATATAACAATATAAATGCAATTCGGCAATTCTTTATTAGTGTAATTTTTTACTACTAAAATTACTGAATTGCAATTTATTTGCTGTTAGTGTAATTATTATGTAAAATTTTGTATATATACTGGAAAAATTAAATAATAAAATCAGAATAAATTCAACCTCAATACAACGTGTTTATTCTCGCTTACTTAATAGACCCCACCCGTGGTAATCTATTAAGTAAATCATAAATCGAAGAGAACTTAATTTTACAAATAAAGTACACAAGCTAAAATTTAAAATTAAACTTTTGAACCACAGAATTTAAAAGAAGGTTGATAATATGCGAAATATTAGAAATAGATCAGTTAAATAAGCACGATTCGAATAACCGAGAATGAAAATTGTAATCATCAATAATAATTCACTAGAAGCTTCCAACCTTTACTATCAAAATTATGATAGAACAGTTTATAGACTTTATTAGTGTTAAATAACTGGACGCTTCCAACTATTGGTTATGATTAATAACTGTATGAAAAACCGAGGAATAGAACACACACGTACAAAAAAAAATTCAATTAAATTTACCTATATGGCCTTCTTCAACCAGCCATAAATAAATGGAGTCGATTTTGTTAATAGGATTCTGACTTTAATTTTGTAACGAATTAATTAAGAAAATCAGTTTTAATTGAATGGTCAGGTCAAATGGGCAAATTATAATGAACTATTGATTGATAAATGTTGGCCTTTTATATTTTTAATTAATGTAAATTTGCATGGAAACCCACAGATTTGTTTCACCACAATCAAAACATGTATTTCAACATGATCGCCCCATGCCACTTCGCAAAACGAGTTATGGAATATATGAAGAAGAAAAAAGGAAACTTATTTGGAGATTAGACACTTTGAACCAATTAATTGTTTTGTCCTTAAAAATTGGAAAAGTGCGCCTTCGTAAATAAAACTAACTAACTGCAGATGTCAACTTTATGTGAATTAAATTCTGATACACCAAAACAGGACATCTGGCCATATTACAGCATAATAAAACTTATGTTTATGTAATATGTTTATCAAAGGTGATTTCTGCCATCTTCTTAAATTGAGAATTCGACTAAATTCCCAAAAATTATGCTTTTGCAGTTAACTAATTTCTCAAAAAAACCTCAGAATTTTGTGATTTGAATTTTTGAGGACAGAAATTTCGGGTAATAGAACTTTGAGATTAGGAATCATGGTAATAGTAAATATAACAATGAGAATCATTTTAAATTCTACTTCTAATAAGCAACCCGGAAACGAAATTTTACTCGCATGATTTATTTTTAACTTCGTTGTTTTATTATATTTATTATAAAACCGATAACCAAGAGGCTAATTTACTATATACTCCTGTTTTAGCTGCTGCTCCAACGTTCTCTTTATCATCTTAACACAAATAAAATAACGAGACCTAGCCAGAAATTAGTTATTTGTTCAATAAAGAAAGCAAGATGTGAAAACAAACATAAAAGGCGAAAAAGTTCTTACGAACAATACTTTCAACACTTTAGTTATCGTATACGATAGTTACTTATAGTGCGATTCTGTATAATTTATTTTACGATAAACATATATCACTATATCAGGTTGCATAAATATTATTTTACAATTTTCATTAGACTAGCACAAAATTTAATTATTAATAAAAACTATTATAAAAAATAAATTATACTTTTAATTTTGAAAAATACATTTCTCGAGAGGAAAAAGAATATCGGAAAATATAATAAATTCAATGTGAAAAATGTTGACACCATTTTCCTTATAATGGAAACTTTATTATTGATAAAAATTTGAGAATTGTAAATTGGTGTAATGCAATCCTACAGCTACATAATTTTCATTGAATAAATATTATGATAAAAATTCTAATTATGAATTAATTAGGAATGTAAACGGACAGTTTGAATCAGTCATACTCTGAAATGGGCTCTACTTAGATATGACGAAAATTAAATAGCGGTCCTGAAAATAAAAAAATACGTTACTTTTAGAAATATGTGTTAAATATCTGAATAAAATTAGTAAAATCTTGTAAGATCTTTATTTTATCTGCAACGTTTTTTCAATTGATGGCGAATAACTTTGATTTTATTAATTTTAAATTTTACGGAATAGAAGTTAACAGTTGCATATTATCAAATGAGAAAATTTGAATAAACGTAGGTACAATATACTCAAACTAAAACCGGTTTTAGTAGTAATTATACAGTTAAATTTTAAAATTTTAAACAGTTATGGCTCAAATTTTAAAAAGCGTTTGTGAATTAAGGTTAAAATTTAGTTAGCTTAAAAATAATATGAATAAAATTTGGGTTCATCAATCTCCCTGCAAAGTTAGAGTGAATAAATAAATATTAGTACTCATCCTTAGAAATTGTATCGGAACTTGTAAACACTATCAAATCGATGTATTATAAACATTTTAGCTCCACTTTGAATAAATTTAAAGAAAATTGATGAGAAAAGTCAAATTACACTTTGAAAGGCGAATTATGATATCAAATTTTGGGATGTGTATACAGAAATTAGTAATATGTACAATATACCCCTTTTGGGAAATAAAACACTTCATTTACTTTTCTAAAATTACGTATATTAAAGAAAATTCTAGTCTAGTGGGTAGACTAAATCTTATTGAGATTTATAAACTTCTCTAACTCCAAGGCTATAATATAGACAATTCTATAATTTTACTAAAAATAGAATATTACCAAGTTCACCATCTTTTGACACACATATTTACTGTACCCAAGTCCATTATTCAAAAAAAAAAATTTTTTTTTTCATATACCGTGTACACATTTTTGTCTCATTATTCAAATTGAGGATTTCACTTAAAACGAAATAACATTAACCATCTTATGTATAAGCAAAACGATTAAAACGTAAAAACAAAATCGCGTAAAAATTGGGTTTGAATAGGTTGAAATATAACAAAAAAAATTAAGTTTTGTCATTCTGAATTTTTTGTTATTTGGAAAATGGTTAGAGTAGTAGCACAGCTGGTGTTATTTCTTATGTTTTCCCATGTTCCACATCTAAGTTATTTAAATATTTTTTTTTTTAGTTTCTTAAATGATATGCTAATAAATAATTATGAAGTTTTTTAAATACAGAGTTAGGGATAAAATAAATATAGAAATTATATTTTTTTCTTAGCAGTGCGATGTTTATTAAATATATGTATATATAAATAAATGTATGTATAAATATGTATATACATATAATTTAATTTATAAAATTCGACGGAACAATGACGGTTCTACGTGATTTTTAGTTGGGTAGAGAGCAATTAAACAACATTTTATTTTATTGTGTTTGCGATAGAGACACATGTTTACCGTCGTTAAAGATCGCATTTTACAACACAAAAATTTAATCTAATTAAGGTTGTTTGTTGGTGATGCGATAAAATTTAATTTTTCCAACAGAGTTATCAAATGGTAGCACACTATCAATCTACTAGCTAAAACCTTATTATCAATTCATCACACGCATCAGATATTTTTTGTTTCGTTGGTTTAAACAATTTTGTGTTAGATATTTAAGCCCAGAAACGACAATAGTAAATAATCAAAAATGATCCGCAACAAAAAAAAATGAAAATATTTTCAATGAAATTTAATATTTTAATTTTAATTTAATTTTTTAGGAAAATCGACACGAAGACACAACAATAGCAATCTAATATTATGATGATGATGAAATTCCATGAAATTGACTGCGTACACCTAAGTAGCGAGTCAAATTATTTTGTAAAAATAATATCTTAATATTTTGGGACATTTAAATGTTTGATATAAAACAATGTTTCCCAAACTTTTTTCACGCAAAATCTAGAAAATAAATTGCAAAACTTCTTCATATAAAAATAATTTTCATATAAACCAAAAATAACAAAAATTAATTTCAAACTTTTTTTTTTTTTTTTTTTTTAATTAAAATTGGGCGGATTACTCCAGCACTCAATGCCACAATGGGCCCACGGTGCAATACCCGGACAAACACAAATACTTACACATTAAAAAACACCCAACCGTGATTTTTGGTCACCACCGGGAAACGAACCCGAGACCCTCGAATAACAAGGCAAGTACGCTACTTACTGCGCTATCGAGGGCGGCATTTCAAACAATTTCAAACTTACTAAAACTAATCTATTATAATCTAAAATCTTGGAAATTATTTATGTATTTATGATTTTATCACAAAATCCCTTTAAAAAGGCACGATTTGAGTTTGATTTTTATCACCTCTAAAGATGAAAATTCGATATTGATAGATAATCTAAGGCAAAGCTGAAATATTCAGGAAATCATTCAAACGGGAAAACTAATCCTGCTGCTTTACTGCGAACATAACTATCGTTAAAAGTTAAAACACTTGATGTATGATATTAAAATAACCAAATAAACTAAAAAAAACAAGGTTTCAACTCAATTTTGATATTTCTCATTCGACTCATTTTTAGAGCCTAATGAATTTAATTTAATTCAAATTTACAAATTTATCGCGTATTTATTTACTTAAACTTTCCTCAATTTATAATATTGAAAATATTCAATCAAATTTTACGTGAATAAGGCACTTCACACGTTCAGATCGACTTGTTACAGAGATAATTTACACCTTATCACGCTATTTGCTCATACGTGTATACGTGATAGTTGGAAAATCGCTATGATGTGGAAATATATTTTCTTAGTTTCGTTTGTTTCATTCTTATTCTACGCAAACAATGAAATGTGATTTCAGTAAAGTACAAATATATATAATTAAATCCTGATAAATTTAACATTATGGTCAAACTATAATTTATCAATATCTGGTTAAATCCTTTAAAACCTGTATATATTTGATATTCACGTTTGATCAACAGTCAATCAATCAATTTAGCAAATTAGTTTAATCTTTAATCAATCAATCAACTCAACCTATCTTCAATGGAATATTTAATTTTTTGAACTATGGTTAGGATTAGGAAACCTGCGGACTTAGACGATTATAGTATTGGCTATCATCAAGAGGGGTAAGTTACAAACAATGTTTGTTTAATGAGAACATTTTGTGTAATTTTATGAAGAACCAAAGTTGCAGCATTGCGAATTGATAAATTATGAATTTTACAGAAATTCAGCTTCTTTGGGTTCTATTGCTTTGCAAAGGAAAACGAAATAATCTAAGATAATAGAAGAATACTAAGTATACATAGTAAGGTTTTCTAACTTTGTATTATTATTTCACAGTAAAATTGATATTTCGCTTATCTTGTTAATAGCTCATTGAATTCAAATGGAGTCTTTAAATAATGGAAATCTTTAGTCTCTTCAAATAGCATTGAATATCCACGTTTAAATCAACATGCTCGACGAATGATTCTTATTTTACAACTACGTACTTACTGCTTCGAATAAAAGTTTTCAATCCTTATACAAATAAAGACACATTTTAGGACCTAGTTAATCATCTAGAAGATGAACTAGCACTACCATTTAATTTCGAACATAAAACATATTAAGTAATTGCACCAATCTATTGATCCTAAAAGTCAATCACATAATCTAAACCAGTTTTAACAACTTTTATCATCTCATGTTATATCGATTATTATTATTGGATTATGAAGCTCGTTGGTAGGGAAACGTATGTGACATTCGATTAAATAAATCAGAATAGGATGTTGGTAGTTCTATTTATACGTATTACGAGTATTACATTTCTTTCATCTCCGTTTATTTGGATTAAATCTCACACCCTTACATAACATATATAAATAGATGTAGAATATTTTAAAAATTAAAATTCACTTACCGCCACCATATCTTCAATAGCGGGCGCATGCTTTGAACCCAACATGACCATACCCATTGCAATTCCAGCAGCTTCACCAGTAACTGCATCATCTTGATATAAATTGAATTTTAGCTGTTCGTACACATCTTGGCGATGAGTACCCATGGCTGATAAACCAAGTCCAAGGCAACCACCATGTCGAACATTCTGTAATAATAAAAACAAAAATGAAATAACTACATTCTGTTGCTAAATGTTTAAATAAACTTACCTCATTTTGTGCGTCCTTCAATTGCTGTAACAAATAATCAATTATGTTTGCACCATGATTAGCATGAATTAAACCTAAAGCATAAAGGCCACCCCCTTCTGAATAACCAGAGCTTGGGCCGGCTTCTTTAGGTAAATAGCTTTGCATCAAAGCCAACGATTCTGTTTCGTGCCCACGATGAATTACACCAAGCGACGCGGTCGCAGTTAATTTTGCCCAATTAGTTGCACGCGACAACCAATCCAAATTATCACGTAAAAATTGATCGCTTGTCGTACCACTGTGCATAAATGCATTAGCAATCACGGTGGCCGTATGACAAATAGAAATACGTACGGCTTCTTTAGTCGCGCGCAAAATTTGTAAATCGGCATGATTACTGCGAATTAAGAATTGTAATTGTAAGTCAATTGAAACTTCTCCCGACAAAATACTGATTAATTTTTCAATATTTTGCTGATGGACTTTTTCTGCTTCATTCAAACTATCCACAGTCCGTTCAGGTTTAACATCATCCTCTTCCATTTTAACTTCAGTTGTTTTAGTTTCATCTGGTTTAGCAGCTGCTGTGCCCTGTGGCTTTAGTGTAGATGTTAATGCTGATGGGATAGGAGCGGTTGCTTTTAATGCTTGTAATACTTGGCCTAAAAATTGTTGGGTAGCCGATTCATATAAATCGAATGCAATTTGATAGGCCATCAAAACATCATGGTCACCAGATTTCGTTAAATTATCCAAAATTTCGGCGACTGATAGTGGATCTTCCAAGAAAATTAAACACTGGCAAACACTGACGTAATCAGGAATACCGAGTCCTCGATATAAACCAACTAATGAACGTAAAACACTATTGCGGAATGCACGGTTTTGTATTAAGCTCATGGTAACTTGAAAAGCGTATGCCAACATTCCCGGAATATCATCCGATTGCATAATAGACGATTCGAAAATATCCATTCTTCGAGTTTCTAGGGCAATACCAAGCGCTTGACGATATTGTCCATCGTCTAAACAACGTTGGATCATTCGATTTACAATGGCCTCGAGACGGGCATCAATTTGTTTCGCTTCTGTTGGATTTTCAATCAGAGCAACCCGTTGCTGAATATAGAAATCAATACATTTCGCAATGATTGTATCGACATACTCATTGCGTGCATTCACATCGAATAAACTTCCTGCGCCCAAAGCATAAGTGAGCGCATCCTCAAATGATCCAAGGTGATAGTAAACCTTTGATGCAACCAAAGCTGCTAAATCATGTTGCGAAAATCCTTTATCTTCATGTAGAATTTCAATTTTCTCGATTGCCTCACTAATTTCGGGCCAAAACTCATCCACGATGTCATCCAATTTCCGAAGGGCGAACACTTTTAGCTCGGCCATCGGTTCATCAAGAAGCGAAATAATTCCGGCTGAAATACATAAAAATATCAAAAAAAAAATTAAAAAAATTAGATTTCATCACAATCGCAACATAACCTAAAATTATTTAGTGACAATGCATAATACATTGTTTGCCCCGAATAAAACTTACCGGCCGATGTAATATTCATTACGGTAACCATTTTCGTACGAATTTATTAATTCAAATATATAATTTGATTTAAAACACTGTTTTATTTAAATTAGTTGAATTTATTAAAATAAATTTTTAATTTTTGTTTATGAGATATTTGATTGCTGTCTGTTTGCTGACTAATGTGAATTTGTTTTGTATGAAAACGAGAATGACAAAGTGACAACTGATTGAACTGACAAACACGCTGAATTGCGTAATAAGGCACTGAACTTAAACTTTAAATATTTTTTCTCTCTATGAATTTTTTGAGTTAAGTTTTAAAAATTAAATAGTATTTCTCATTTCTCATCTAATATTAACAACATAGCTGCTTTTTAGGCCGTGTGTCTATTAGATAAATATTAAAAGTTTGACGTAGATTTCATTGTTTTTTGTTGTTAACAAATAAATCGAAAAGTTTGAATTCTGTCAAAATTTTAATTTTGACAAATCAAGCAAACTTTACTTTCAAAAGACGAATCCAAACTGCAGTAAACAAATGACAAGCAAAGGTTACTACTTTTATCGGTTCACGCTTTCACCTCTCAATATTCAATCAATCCAATCATTCATGAAATATAACCAATTGAAATATTTAAATTTCAAGTTAATCAGAAATATGACGTCTGAAGTAGATGTGTCAGGTAAAATAATTAATTTACTATGAATTTGATTAAATATATTTCGAATCCAAATGTTTAGCTCTTCGAATTAAATATCTGGAAAAGCGGGATGCCTTTCTCGAGAGTAGCATCGATAAAAAGGAGCCGTTCAGCTTGTTCAACAAATGGTTCGAGGAGGCTCTGAATACGCCCGAAATTATTGAACCAAACGCAATGAATTTAGCAACAGCAACCAAGTAGGAGTATTGAACTTTGTATTAAAATAGCACGCGATTAATTCACACGTATACACTTTATAAATTTACAGAGGTGGAATTCCATCGTCCCGATATATTTTAGTGAAAAGTTTTACTAATCGTGGTTTTACATTCTACACTAATTACGAAAGTCGTAAAGCTCGTGAACTGCACGAAAATCCAAATGCAGCTATATCAGTGTATTGGTTGCCATTACGTCGTTCGATTCGAATTGAAGGCACAGTCTCGAAATTATCACGCTCCGAATCTGAGACTTATTTCCATCAAAGGCCGAGAGCAAGTCAAATTGGCGCGCTAGTCAGTCCGCAGAGCGAACCGATACCAAGTCGTGAATTTTTGGATCAAAAGGAAAGCACAGTTAAAGAAAATCTGGGCGAAAATGATGTAGTGCCAATGCCAAATTGGGGTGGATATTTACTAACGCCGCATACGATTGAATTTTGGCAAGGTCAAACCAATCGACTACATGATCGAATTAGATTCCGTCGCGGTAATGAGGCTGGCAACGCAGTAGATGAAAAATTGATTCATATAGGTGAAGATGGTTGGATATACGAACGTTTGGCTCCATAAAACGGAATCTAATCTTCTGGTGTAAGGAAATTGTTTGGTCGTGTATCTACTGTATAAATATTCCTATATACAATTAATATTATTACAATCATATTAGCATTTAAAAGGTTAAGTATTCAATTTAAGTTAAAATGTAAAAAAAAATTATTGATCAAATAAAAAATTATATGAAACAGAAATATTTTTGTATATTATGTACATAGTTTGAAAATCGATAGATGTTATGATTGGTTGGGATCTCCACTAATATTTCGCCGGTTATTTAGTGACATCTACATGTCGACACATTAACTAGTCAAATAACAATAGATGCTGCAGATTTGAGTATCAAGATATGGCAGTTTAACGTAGTTTATCATTTTTTAACTAGATAGCACCACTGGCAAATAAACGCAATGTTACAATTTTTTTAACGAAATTTTGAAAATTTATGTAAATAATCTAAAAATTAAATAAACAAAACCAAATTTACAATAAAATCAATAATAAGTAAAATTCTTGTTAAAAAACGTTTGGTTTGGAACCAGTGGTGTCCAACACCTCCACCAATCGGTAGAAAAAGGTTTATTAATTTGTGACGATTATTGAAATCGCGCTTTAGATACATCGAAATGGCTTCGGGCCATCTTCATTATAGACAGCAAAGAGCGACGAACATAGTTCATTTCTGTGCCGTACTTCATAACTTTTTGAAGCAATACCCTATATCTAGAAGATGAAGTCGAAATAACCGAGGAAATTGTGCCAGTTGTTAACGCAGAAGACGATGTAAATTCAGGATTATTGAATAGGGAATTTCTAAGTAATTTTATTGAAGAAAGCAGAGTAAAAAGTTGTTTGTATTTAATTCATTTCATGATATCACAGTAAAAAATAAGATATTGAATAAATAAATAAAAATTAATTCAACAAAAACAAGCATAAGAATTAAAAACTAATGTTTTCGTGTCGTGGTCAACTTTCTCAACCAACTCTGTCAAGAGCGATTTTATATTTTTGAGTAAGCGCACCGATCCCTCTTGAAGTTGCAGTTGGCAGACGACGTAGGCTACGGCTATCAGGGATGGATAACGACAACAACGTTTGTGGTTTTATCATTTAGTTCTAAACTAAATGGTGACCGAATTCCGTCAATGCATTTAAATATCTTTTCAAAAAGAGCGGAATTTAAAATTTATCGTGCTCAAATACCAATTCAATGAATCTACTTCAGCGTTATGTTTATCCATTATAAAATTATTAAATTTTCCCAAAACAACGATATATAGAGTGGGCCCTCTTTATAACGGTGGAATGGTACAGAACAGCTCGCAGAAAAATCGGAAAAAACGGAAAAAACGGCTCACAAAAAATAAGACAAAAAGTTTATAACTTTCTTTAAAAATAATCCGGGGAACTTTAAATATTACCCTGCCATAAAATTTAACACACCCCACTCCATGGTAAAACGAATTCGAGTACAGGAAGGCTATGAGTGCTACCGAGTTATTAAAAAGCCAAATCGTTGAGATAACCGACACTTGTTCGAAATAAAATATGTGCAAAATTTTCAAAAATTTAGTAGATGTGTTTTGATGGATGACGAAACGTACATGAAATTAGTTTTGAAACAATTCAAGTTAGATACATTTGCAAAAAAATGTATGATTTGGCCAGCAATTTGCAGTTCTGGAGCCAGATTTTTGTTACATTTTTCATAACGACGTATTTTCCCGCTAATTCTTCAACACGATTCAAAAGTAAAGTTTTGGCCGTTCACACGACTCTAATTCCAACAGAAGCTATAAATTTGCACGAGATTAATCAAAACAATGTTATCTCAAAGAGTCCACAGGAAAAATGTTGGGCTATGAGTGCTGAATTGTAAAAGTCACACCGGCAGTTACGCCAGAAATAGGGAGCATCAACAACATGTTCGTGATTTTATCCGTAATAACGAAATCTATAGAGATGATATGTGCAAAAATTAAAAAACTGAAAAAATTCAATTTAATCGTATAGAAACTTTATTATCATTCGAAAGAACATTCCTTGCCATTTATTTTCTAAAGGTTACTTCTTTCAAATAATGGCCGCAACTGCAATGGTCCTTTCTCAAAGTCCAATTTTGGATGACGCGTTCGAGAAGGACACGAGTAATGGTGGCTTCCAATGCCTCAAATCTAGCTGGTTTATTCACATAGACTTTGGACTTTGCCTAGCCCCAAATAAAAGAGTCTAGAGGTATCACACGATCTAAATAGCTAATTCAACGATCCGAACCGTGAAAATAATTTTTCGCCAACATGATTTTTCAATAAGTACATTGCTTCGCGTGCTATATGGCAAATAGCGCCGACTTCTTGGAACCAAATGTCGTCGATGTCGGGCTTCAATTTCAGGTAGCAAATCTTCACAGGTACTAGTATACTATTCATTTTCCAGATGGCGCGCCAAACGTTTTTTAAGCGTGCCAAACGGTTATTAAAAATAATTTTTACGTTACCTGTTATTTCAGCCAAGTATTGTCAATTTGGTTTTGTTTATTTAATTTTTTTTTTAAATTTATTTACATAATTTTTCAAAATTTCGTTAAAAAAATGGTAACATAGCGTTTATTTGCCAGTGGTGTCATCTAGATAAAAAGGTAAACTACGATGAACTGCAATATCTTGATACGCAAATCTGCAGCAATTTCCTTTATAGTATTATAAGTTATTTGATTCAATAGGATGGGAGACGTAACTAAATAGGAGTACTAGATAAATAATAGTAAAAATACTAGGAGTATTTTCTAGTATTTTTCAAATTTTGAATTTTCAATCAGAAAAATTCATGTACGGTTCATTTCAGTACAGACGGGCACTGAACCATATAATTTGTTAATTAAATAAAACCTATAGGTGCGTTCTCGGCTTAGCTGGTATAGCTTAAGGCAAAGAAGCAAAATAGCAAGCTGCGAAAGACCAGAGAGAGCCTTGGGTCATAGAACCAGTAGAAAAAAAAAATTCAAGAAAAAATTTGTTAATGGTACCCCCGGGGCCCGGAGTATCCATAATCCGGCAATATGTATACTTCTAAAATTTCTATGCCTAATTTCAACGTTTTTTTTAATAAGCTGATAGGCCCCGAGATCAGTTGATGGATTGATTCGGCTCAAAATTAAAGATTGATTCTATTACGAACGAAAATATTGCCTGTATAGAATGCTTTTTTGTTAATTGATTGGGAACATCTGCAATTATTTAAAATTACTATTACATACTTTTTTGGGTTCGAAAATATCAAATCATAGAATAGAGCAAGGAGCCTAATCATAGAATAGAGCAAGGAGAAGACAACTCGAGCTAATAAGTTAGTTTGTATCGCGCCAAATAAAAATCATAACTCGCATACCTCAGCCGTGGGGTGCTTCAATGTCAATCTATTAAAACTCTTTATTTACAACTGAACGCTATACAAATATATAACGCAAATCGTGACATCGCCTACTTAGTTGAACTAATGTTCGTTTCGTGAAATCAATAAACAAATTCTAGTATTTTTTGTTTTTGTATTTAAATTTTGATCCCAGTAGCATTTTGGTTTAATATTTTGAACCAAAAACAAAACATAGTACAATTTTTCGATTCAATTTTCAAACTATGAGTGCTAACGAATTATTAAAAATCCAAATTGTTATGGTATCCAAATATGGATACTCCGGGCCCCGGGGGTACCATTAACAAATTTTTTCTTGAATTGTTTTTTTCTACTGGTTCTATGACCCAAGGCTCTCTCTGGTCTTTCGCAGCTTGCTATTTTGCTTCTTTGCCTTAAGCTATACCAGCTAAGCCGAGAACGCACCTATAGGTTTTATTTAATTAACAAATTATATGGTTCAGTGCCCGTCTGGGTTCGAAAATATCAAATCATAGAATAGAGCAAGGAGCCTAATCATAGAATAGAGCAAGGAGAAGACAACTCGAGCTAATAAGTTAGTTTGTATCGCGCCAAATAAAAATCATAACTCGCATACCTCAGCCGTGGGGTGCTTCAATGTCAATCTATTAAAACTCTTTATTTACAACTGAACGCTATACAAATATATAACGCAAATCGTGACATCGCCTACTTAGTTGAACTAATGTTCGTTTCGTGAAATCAATAAACAAATTCTAGTATTTTTTGTTTTTGTATTTAAATTTTGATCCCAGTAGCATTTTGGTTTAATATTTTGAACCAAAAACAAAACATAGTACAATTTTTCGATTCAATTTTCAAACTATGAGTGCTAACGAATTATTAAAAATCCAAATTGTTGAGATAACCAACACTTGTTCGATAAAATATGTGCCAGACTGATGACAAAATTTAGTGGATGTGTTTTGATGGATGACGAAACGTACATGAAATTGGTTTTGAAATACTTCAAGTTAGATTTACATTTGCAAAAAAATGTATGATTTGGCCAGCGTTGAGGAGCTAGGTTTTTGTCACATTTTTCATAACGAAGTATTTTGCCGCTAATTCTTCAACACGATTCAGCAGTAAAATATTGGCCATCTCATAGCTCATTCACACGACCCTAATTCCAACAGAAGCAATAAATTTGCACGAGATTAATCAAATCAATGTTCTCTCAAAGTTCATAGGTTTTCGATGTATCGAACAATTTTGGAGTATAGTGGAAAGAGTGCCGAAGTGCAAAAGTCACACCAGCAGTTATGCCACAAATATATGGAGCATCAAACAACATGTGCGTGATTTTATCCGTAACGACGAAATATCTATAGAGGTGAATTGTGCAAAAATAAAAAAACTCAAAAAATTTAATTTAATCGAAACTTTATTATCATTCGAAAGAACATTTCTTGTCATTTATTTTTTAAAGATTACTTCTTTCAAATGATGGCCGCAACTGCGATGGTCCTTTCTCAAAGTCCAATTTTTGATGATGCGTTCGAGAATATCGAATGGTATTTGGCGAATGACACGAGTAATATTGGCTTCCAATGCCTCAAATCTAGCTGGTTTATTCACATATACTTTGGACTTTGCGTAGCCCGAAAGAAAAGAGTCTAGGAGTATCACACCATCTAAATATCCAATTCAACGATCCGAATCGTGAAATTAATTGCTCGCCAACTTGATTTTTCAATAAGTACATTGCTTTGCGCACTATATGACAAATATAGCGCGACTTCTTGGAACCAAATGTCGTCGAGGTCGGGCTTCAATTTCGGGCAGCAAATATTCCGTTATCATGGTGCAATAACGAGCACTATTCACAGACCGTCTTTTTTTTTGAAGAAATATGGACGAATGATTTCACAGGCCCATAGACCACACCAAACCGTCCATTTAGTCGCAAATATCATCCAATACTGTAAACTATTCAAACTTTTCGATGGTATTCCAAATAGTGGTCTCGACAGGCCGATTATGTCAACCGTAACTTGGTTATGAACGCTTTTATAAAATACTCCCGCGAACTGGCTCATTCGATTTCAAATCGCTAAAATATCGTAGGTGTTGACATTATTTTAATTGTCGACGTTGACAAAAAACACTGCCAATTAATCTAATTTATATTTTACGTGTCGACATCCCTGCTTGTAAACTGAGCACTCTGCGATATAATTTTAAGTTACTTGAAATTTTATGTTATTTTATGTCAAACAATAATTTAATTTATTGCATAGTTATTTGAAGAGTCAGGAATCGAAAAGAACAATTACTCTTTCGTTCTACAAAAATTGTGGCTTTAGTTTAAACCGGTGTAACTTATAGAGAAATTGGGCTCATCTGTGATATTATTGTGTCTGTTGTGAACCGGACTTGGCATTGTTATTTAGAAACAGGCAGCGTGAGTCTGAACAACCAATAAAAAGTACATCAAGAGAAGCTATCGCTCGTTACGCTACAAAAAACAGACAATCAGTGCCCAAGAAATTAGAAGTAATGTACCACCATACAAAACCAGATATTAAAACAATAATAATAAATAGGGTGAAAGTTTACACGTTGACCTGTGACCTGAGTTCCGTATCTGGCCGATAAACACCGTCGACAACAAAGAAATTATGCGTTGCAGTATAGCAACTGGACTCAGAGGGACTGGTGTAATATCCTTTTTTGGATGAATTCGTGTTCAATTTGTATGCATTAGACGGCCGATGCAGAGTTTGGCGTTCACTGGTGGTGCGATTAAACCCTAATTGCGTGATGTCACTCAGATCCAAGCAGAAAATAGGTTTTTACAGTAAAAAATATGATTTGCAACGTGCGCTCTATATAGGGTTTAAATCTGAACTTAGCGGAGGATGGTTTATTAAATTATTGCGGTGCTGTTGCGGAAATTTTCGTGTATTTAAATCTGTGTGCGGCCGCATACATTAAAAAAAATTGTGAAACTTGAATTAAAAACGATCGTGGGGATACTCACAGGACACTGCCTACTTGTAGAACATAGGAGAAGAAGACATAAATATATGGGTAGATTCTTAATGGTATCCTCGAATGATATTGCAATTTATGTCAGACGGCAATCAAGTCCCTGGTTTCAGTTTCTCTGACATCTAGGGTGGCGTTGGGTTGCCACTTGTCTCTGAATGCGATGAGTGAGCATTTCAACATTCAGATAGTCTGGGTCCACGGCCACTCGGACGTCATGGGGAACTGCAGTGCGGACGAACTAGCTAGGCATGGTACAAATTTCCTGCTACCGGAAAGGGCAAATTTGGGGAGGCCTGTTAAGGCACTCAAGAAAGTGGCTTAAAAAGGAGGCAGAAGCCTCAGCGAATGAAAGGTGGACTAACACTCTCACATGTAGTGTAGCAAGACAAGTCTGGCCAAAGCTGGACATGAAACGCTCAAAGACACTGATCTTCCTACGTAGATGTGAATTTAAAACGATCATGGGGATACAGGATACTACCTACTTGGAGAACATGCGAGGAGGCTAGGTCTAGAAGCAAATGATTTTTGCAGAAGCTGTATGGACGAGGAGCAGGAAGAGACGGTAGACCACTTCCTATGCATACATATATGGGTAGATTGTTAATGGACAGCCTCTCTGATTTCGAAAACTGTAAGGTGCGAGATATATCCTGTAGTAATCCTGAAGTAAGATCCTGTGGTATCACAATGGACCGTCACCGAGCTAAGTGTGCCGTAGCAGCCACTCTACCTAACCTACTCTTTTGCGTTCGATAATATCTGGTCGGCCTAATCATAGAATAAAGCAAGGAGAAGACAACTCGACCCAATAAGTTAGTTTGTATCGCGCCAAATAAAAATTATGGTTCGCATAGCTCAGCCGTAGTGTGCTTCAATGTCAATCTATTAAAACTCTTTATTTACAACCAAACGCTATTGACGATTGGAAATAGCAAGATCGCGCCTCTGGTAATAGTAGCATATGTTTAAATGGACGCAATTTGACAGCATGCTTTTCCTCATGTATTTCAAATTCAATTGGAATTCTGTGATAAAAGTAAGTAAACTATTTCTTAAGTTTGTTACAAAGATTTTTGGAAAATTATGAAAACCGTGGGGGAATCTGTACGCATTTGTGAAGCCACTATATGCCAAATAAATGAGCAATTATAGTGACCAGATACGAATTGTTAGCTGAGAAAAGAGCTAAACAAATTTACACCAGGCACTGATTTTTTGAATGTGGGCTAATAATTTACCTGATCTTCACTTTATTGCTGTAAGTCCAGACGGTATTGCATATAATGGCGATGAATGGAAACTCATTGAGATCAAATATCCTATTGAAGGAAAACAAATTAGCGCAAGCTTAAGTCTGAAAAATGAATAGTATGTACCTGAAACTGAATGACGATAATTCTTACAGTTTAAATTAAAGACACTCATATTATGGTCAAGTTCAATTGGGATTGGCCGTAACAAACTTAACCATCTGTGATTTTATAATTTTCAGTACATATGATCGTAGTTTTGAAGTAATAAAAATATATCGAGACGAAAGTTTTATTAACAAATTCATTAAAATTTTTATAAACGTTTATTTTAAACATGCGATGTCATTCATTTTAAAATTTTCCGTTGGAAAAGCGATTTTCGCTAAATGCACTCTAAATTCCTTTCTGTATGTATAGTGTGGTGTCAATAAATATTTGACATCAAAATGACGACGACAAATCAAAAATTGTTGAACACTTCCTTAAAAACTTATTATTAATTTCTTTACACCACACGAAATATTGTAATATTTATTTTATTAAATATGTTTGATTTAGATTTCATTTTATGATTTTATATAATTAATATTTAAAACAAAGGAACACTAACTATAAACGAATGCGAAAAGATTCAAACGTCAGATTTGTGTTCATTGTAACGACTTTCGCTATTTCTTATCAGAAGTTCATTCCAATCGCCAATACAAAGGTATAACACATATCGTGATATCGCCTACTTTATTTCATTTCGTGAAATCAATAAACAAATTGCAGTACTTTTTGTTTCTGTATTTAAATTTTGATCCCAGTAGCATTTGGTTTAATATTTTGAACCAAAAACAAAAAATAGTACAATTTCTCGATTCAATTTTCAAAAATGCGGCTAATTCGGATCAGAGCAAACGGCTATTGTTGCTGTTAAGTGTTCAGTTAATTTATTTCAATGGGAATTAGTTTAATTAAAACAATTTTTTTTAATAATCGAATCGGACTTTATTACTGTTAATTTTTTTCTTTAATATTCTCATTTTTTTAATTTGTTTTTTATTTGTCTGAATTAAAATAGTTTTTTTTAAATATTTATTTGTGAAATATATATATATATATATATATATATATATATATATATATATATATATATATATATATATATATATATATATATATATATATATATATATATTTATTTATTTAATGTATATGTTATATATATTTTTTAATTAATAAATTTTTTTCGACACAAATTTTACATACAATAATTTTTGATTGGTTTTAAATCTTACTTAAAATTTAATACATAATTTTAATATTATTAATTTGTTGTTGTATCCATAAAATTGTCACTTCCTAACCAAATAAATTTTTTCGTATTAAATTTAAATGATTGTTGATTTTGTTTATATATGTATGTATATGTAGTGTATCTAGATATTTTATAATAATATTATTAATTTAAATAAATTATAAATTAGGATGTGCGAAAACATCCGAAAACTTTTATAATTCGTTTTGATATAAATATGTGTATATATAATTATTTTAATAAATAGATTTACAAAAAAAAAAAAAAAAATTATCTATTGCAGTTTTGTATTTTATTTATTTATAATATAGGTATATATATATGTATGTATATGTATATTTATAAATTTAGGGCCATATTATTGGTACATAATTTATTATAATTATTATTATTAATTACTGAAAATTAAATATTATTTTATTTGTATTTATATATAAATATATATATTATATTACTTATCTTATTTAATTTGGATTTTTTTTTGTTATATATAGGTCGTTACACATGTATGTATGTATATATAAGTATTTATTTATATATTTCTTTGAACAGAAAAATAAATTTACAGTTGCTTAATAATTTTGGTTTTTTACTTACATAATTTAGAAGTTTTTTTTGTTTTAGATATAAGAAGAATAGATTTAGAATTATTTATATATAATAATAAAACTTATAGCAAAAAAAGAAAAAAAATTAAATAATGTCCGATTCAACTTGCAACCAAATTTATATATACATAATATTATACATAATATATATATATATATATATATATATATATATATATATATATATATATATATATATATATATATATATATATATATATATATATATATATATATATATATATATATATATACATAAGTATATATTTTAAACTTAATTTTAAATTTTCTTTTCGACGAAAACCATAATTATAGTATAGATTAAAAATTAATAATTTTGGAATATGAACAAAAAAAAAATGTTTTCATTGGAAATATCGTAATTTAAAAAAAAAAATGAAAGGCATTCTTTTTTTTTTAAATACATAATATATATATTTTTAATTAATTAAATAACTGTTATTTATAAAATTGTTATACATACATTTCGGTTTGTATATAACAGTTTATATATATCTATTTTTTATATTTTATAAAAACAATAATTAAATCTAAACAATAAAATAGTTGATATATATTTAAATTTTTTATTTAACATGAAATTTATAAATTTTTTATATATTTTGTATCTTGTAATTCATGTACTATATAGTGCCTTCGATTTTTGTTTTTATTGGTTTTTTTTTTTTAAATGAAAATTATTTAAATTGATTAATTAGAGGAAGAAAAATTATTATTAAGTTAATTAATTTATTATTAGTGAAATTTCTATTGTTTTTTGACACACATGAATTGACGTTTTATGAGTTTTTATGACGTGTGTGTGTATTTATAGATTTATATGAGTGGTTATATTAAATATTTCGTCCTTAAACTTAAATGTAAATTAAAAATTAACAAGACGTTAATTTGTTAATTTTCCGAATGCATTGATAAATTTTTGTAATTAATTAATATACATATAATATATTATAGGCAAAATATTTTCGGTGTGTGTGTGTATGTGTATGATATGAAATCGGGTTCGGTAAAAGTTTGAGCACTTTTGAAAATATTTTGCAAAATAAATTTTAATTTAATTTATAAATTTTTAAAAACACTTACTAACGTTTATATATATATATATATATATATATATATATATATATATATATATATATATTATATATGTATGTATGTATGTATATAGAGATCCAGCTAAATATTATTTATTCTTTAATAATATACTTATTTTATATACGATTTTAAACACTATTCGTGATTATATAATATTTAATTAATTCTTTTAAATTTTAGAACGACATTTAATATTTTTTTTTGTTTTTTAATATATAATTTAAATCGATTTAGCGATTATTAATTTATTATTAAATGTTTGTACATAAATAGGCAAAAATATTAGTCTTTTTCTTTGTTACTATTTATTTATTTTTTTTAATATTTATTTTTATTTTTAAAAACGGTTTATAAGTTGTCATATTATTTTAATTATATATAAATAAGACGCCATTTTTTATTTATTTACAACGTAAGTCAACTTTATGTATTTTTTCCTTTTTTTTAATTAAAAATTTATTAACAAATTAATTAAAAATAAAATAAAAATAATAATATAGAAATTCAGTCAATTTATTATGATTTTACGAAAAAAAAAAAACAAAAAAAAAAATTACGAAGTATGTATAATAACATCCAAAATATTTATTATAATATAGTATTGCCAAATAATTAATTGTCCTAAATTTTGCGGAAAATAATTTATTTCCGTATTACACACATATTTATAAATATTACTTCGTAAATTTAATTTTCATTTTTTTTTCTAATTAATAATTTTCCGTTTACGATTTTATGTTGTTATAAACTTATTTATTTTTATATATAGTTAAGATTTAAAGTACGCACCAGTGATTTTAATATTTAAATTTATTATTAATTTTTACTTTAGTCTTGGCAGTGATTTTTAATAATAAATTAACATTAATGAGAATTTAATATAAATAGTTTGGTGTTTTATTTTTGTTTTATTAATAATTTCCACAATTTATTTCAAAAAAAAAAAAAATGTATTATTTAAAAATTAAAAATACACCAAAAATTATGATATGAAATTTTTAATTTTTACGATTTAGATTTTTATTAATTTTGTTTTTTTAAATATAAAATACAAAAAATCAGCCTTTTTGAATTTTAAATAATTAATTTTTATTTTTAAATAAGAGATTGTATTAATTTAATTAAATTTTTTTTTTCATTTCGTTTGCCAATTTTTAAATTCATTCAAAAAAGCTCTTAAATCGATTTTTATATACTTTGCCAATTAATAGTTTTGTACTTTCTTTTTTTCTTAATACACTGCCTGTTCGATATTAAATTTGTTATTGTGAAACGACAACTGGTATATAGATCGCGGCGGATTGCTCACTAAGTATTGTTGCGTTTACACATGCGCACAATAATTTTTAATTACATATGCAGAGAGTATTTTTCTCATTCCATGCAAATTTCGTCAAAATAATAATATAATTCCAATAATTTGATTTTATTAAATTTTAGGAACATATTTTAAATATTTTGATTTTCTCATATATTATATGGTTTTTATATTTATCACGAATTTAATAATAATAATAAAAATATACATCTAAGTAATTTAAAATAAAAATCTATTTAAACTCATGGAGAGAAAAAATATATAAAATATATATCTTTTTTAATTTTTAATATTTAGTAAATAATATTAAAAAATTAATTAAAAACAAAAAAAAAAAATAATCACAATTTTTCAAAAACTTTTCTATGAAAAATTTTCAATTTTAAATAAATTTTTAACAATATTTTTTATTTTTTTATTTTTTTTTTTATGTTTTATTCTGATTTTTTAGTTAAAAATAATAAAATTATTAAAAATATATTTGGATTTGTGAGGAGAGTTATGCATTTATTTTTATATATATGATTTATTTAAAAAAAATATTAGGTTGAGGTATTTTTTAAAAAAATATTGTTTTTTTGTTTTAATATTTATTTATCTCGAAAATACTGACTCAAAATTATTTCATATATATCGTTAATATATCCTCAAATTTATTTGATTTGATTTTTATTCACAAAAAAGTACGTCCAGCGTTCTTTTTTTAAAAAAAATGTCCATCCGTTACTTTATTATTTATATCCTGATCACAATACAATATATTAATATATTTTTATATATATATATATATATATATATATATATATATATATATATATATACATATATATATATATATATATATATATATATATATATATATATATATATATATATATATATATATATATATATATATATATATATATATATATATATATATATATATATATATATATATATATATATATATATATATATATATTTATGGCAAAAATACATCCAAATAAATTTTGTTTTATCATATACCAAGTATTGTGATATATTAAAATACAAATTTAAAATTAATTATACACAATAAAAAATAAAAATTTTTGGGCAATCATCGCTGAGATTTGGAAACAAAAAAAAAAACTAATAAAATAAATTAAAATAATTAAATAAACATTTTTTTTTTACGTGTGGTTTAATTAAAATTGCACATTACACAAACACATGCAACAATAAGTAAATCTTTGTAAATTAATCATAAAATTAAAATAATATCGAAACAAAATTATAAAAAAAAAATCAAAATAAATAAAATTACTTTAAAAATTTCAATTTATTTCAGTCTCCAAAACGACTGCACGCTTTCTTCCATTTGCATTGAGTACACCATTGGTCTCTCTTTTCCATGCCGTACACTTTACGGCATTTTTTATTTTCACCCCGTGTCCGACGATTTGGCGATAATGGTGATCGATGTGGTCCTCCGGTGGTTATAGATGTGGCGGCCGATTGTGGCACACTCGCCATCATATTCGGTGTTATATTATGATGAGGTGGCGATGCGGTAACTACATTAGGCGAATGTTGTACGATTACTGGCGTTGGTGTCGATGAAAGTACCGACGAGGTTGAAACAATTACTGACGATGGTATCGATGATGCTTGTTGTGTAGCTAAAATATTATGATGATGTGTATTTGATACCGATGGTGCGGTTATCATATGGGTTGCCATTAGTGTGGTTGTAAGATTTTGAGCCGCTGAGTATGTCGGTGATGGATATGGTGCGTATGATGTTTGACGTGGTGACAATCGAACGTGTTTTTGTGGTGATGCCTATATTATACAAAATGGTATATAAAACGAAATGTCTTGAAACATATTAGATTAATTTACAACATACCGGACTTTGTTGTGGCCATGTATAATTGTGATGTATCAATGATTGATTTGAAATACTGACTGGACTTAATGTAACTGGTATTTGGTGTTGTATTTTAACTGGCGATTGTTGCTGTTGTTGGTGATGATGATGGTGTGTTTGATTTAACGCTAATAATCCTTGTCGATAGCTACCCACAATTTGTCGTTGATATTCTGGATCTTCATGTGGTGGTCGTGCCATATCACGGTGGCTGAGTGTTGGCGGTGATGGTGAATTGCTTGTATCCGGTTCATCTTCAATTTCCTCATAATAAAATTCTTCCTCGTGATCACTATCGCTAAATGAACCATCATCATCTTCCACCGATTGTCGTGGTTTTTTAGGTCTGGAAATCGAGAAGAACAGAAAAATTATTAATTATTTGAACTATTTTGGAGATTAGAATAAAGTTATATTAATTTTAACTATGACAAAAAAATTAATGTCTATCTCTAACGAAAATCTGGTCACCTTATTCTAAATAAATTACAGTAGGCGTCATTCTATTTGTTTTGTATCATCATACTTTGAAAAATGAAATTCAGAAAAAAAAATGTATGGCCTGCTTAGTTTAGTTTTGTAAATTTGACTAAAATGCATCGAAGTAATGGTTTGAAACCATGGATACGAGAGCATGTTGATAATTACCAACTTGATAAAAAAAAAACAACGATCTATATTGTTGTTTGTTTTAAATTGTGAAATAAATTTGTTTAATTTATTTAAATAAAAATTAAAAATATTAATATTTTGTGATAAAAGTGTACCTCTTGACCACAAAGATAATGGATTACTGCCGACAAGCAGGGCTACACATGATGATTTAAAAAGGTCAATAAATCTAAATACCATTCGATTGCGAAATTCATTCTAATGTCCAGTATATTTTTCCAAAATATTTTATCTAAATAATAGGATATCGTTTATGAACTTGGCCTAACTTAAATGATCGGGAGATCTAGGTAGAATTATTATTTCGATCATTAATTCGAAACGAAGTCGAACGACTTTAATGTTTTTAGAATAAAATCGGCATCTATTTTATGTTATGTTAAACTTAAAATCATTTTTTCTACTCAAACATACATACATAGTTTGGTCATAAACATACATGCCAATTGTAAAACAAATACTACACGTAAATTGTGAATATAAAATTTATACATACTTTCTATTGAAGAGGAAGAAATCAAATATGTGAATACTGATTATGTACTGAATTGAAAGTCTAATGGATGACAAATTGTGTGCTATTTCGCCCATCGGGCGCCTCTCCGGGTGGCGGATAGGGAAAAACCCGCCACATATGGCAAGTACCGAGGAAATCAAATACTCGGGGCAGACCAAAAATTACCCTCAAGCTAAGGTGGCAAGCTTAGTCGCTAGTATGCGAACTCCAAATTAGGCGCCATTTGGTTTAAACCCATAGCCTTCCTATGAAAATGCGGAGCTCTGTCATAGGTGACCGTTATTTCTCGTGCAATTCGTGGGAATATAAATGGATACACACCAAAACACAAACATAAACGAAGAAGCAACACCAGTGTTTTCAAAACCCCTGTAGAACAAGCGGTTTTTTAGAGGGATTGGAAGGGTTCACAAGAGGAGGTGGGATCCAAAGATCACCTACCCAACCATCAAAAACTCAACAGGAAGAAGTGATTCGAGTATCGCAGACGGATGACCTCATAATCAAGCCCACTCAATATACCTCGCCAAAACTGAACTACATCAAAAAGATGAGGCAGGGAGAAGAAGAGGAACTTGAGAAAATGAAAGCAATAATGCTTAAAATGAAGAAGGCAACTGAAAGGCAAAGGAAGAACTGGAGGAGGCGATCAACGTAATTATTTTCTACCGAAATAATTGAACGACGGTGGAGCGACAAATTCAGAGATCGACTAAGCGGGTCGAACAAGAAACACCTGTTCCACTGGAGCACGAGTGAAACCAAGCGCAAGGGATCAGACTTGGTGGAAAGGAAAAAAGAGGAGGAGGAGGCGAATTCTTGGATTATTGCCCGATCTAAAAAATACCGAAAGAAAGACCACAAAACGGAGGAATCGGATGCGGCTGAGAAGGATATAATCTCAGAAACACCTTTCATAAAAGGAAGAAGGATACGGAAGAAGAAACCTCGACCACCCAGAACTAGACCAGAGGCTCTGTTATTCAAGCCTGGGGAGGGGCAAAATTATGCATAGGTGCTTAAGAAAATCCGAGAAAAGGTTGATCCGGAAACCCAAGGGGGTGGAAGAAACAGCGTCTGGTGCTTATTAACAAAGGAAAAGGGGACCCGAACTCCCCAGCAGCGTATGGACCCTTGTGTATGCTTGACACAGCGGGGAAACTACTGGAATGCCTACTAAAACCGCGGCTCGCTGCAGCGATCCAGGTGGCAGGAGATCTATCAGAGAGACTGTATGGCTTCAGAAAAGATTCTAGCTCCCGATTTGTGTGCCATCTCATACGATGGCATCCTGCGTATGGAGATGCCCGAAGACACCTTCCTGGTGGAGTATGCGTATGATATTGCGGCAGTGATATCGCGCGTGACACAGATCGAGCGCAGCTCAAACTTAATCAAGTAATGCGAAGAACTAGCTCCTGGCTATGCCACCATGGATTAAGTCATGCAATGGAGAAGACAGAGTTGGTGTTGCTGACGCGGCCACGAATATAGATATCCTGTTCCAAGTGGGAACTGTGTCATTACTCTCTAAAACAGCAGTAAAGTACCTCGGGGTTAGCATGGACACCAAACTAACCTTTTGGGAACAAATATGGCACGGCTCGGAGAAAGCCACCAACGTAACACTGGTGCTGATCAGGCTGATGACGAACGTTAGAGGACCATCGCCTGGAAAATGACAACTTCTGATGTCGGTCACAAATTCTATTTTGCTATACGGATACGAGATATGGGCCAATTCACTCAAGAAAGAGTGGTGTCGTGAACAAATGGCTGGTTTGCAGCGACGTGGTGCGCTCAGGATATAGCTAGCTCATATAGAACGATATCTAAGCCGGCTATTCTGGTCATCGCTGGAGATATTACTATAGATATTATGGCACAAGAGCGGAAGAGAATATACGAAAAGAAGAACAACCCCGGAGTGGTATAGAAGCAAGGACTGCCGCAAGAGAATTTATCATGCGATGCTGGCAAGAGAAATGGGAAACAGAGGTCCGCGGAAGATGGACAAGAAGATTGCTCGGAAACCTGGTGGACTGGCTGGATAGAAGATATGGAGAGGTAAATTATTACATCAACCAATTTCTTACGGGCATTTCTGCGAAAACCTGCACAATATGGGGAAGATGGAGGATCCACCTTGCATCAACGAAGACTCTACCCTCGATGATGCAGAGCACACATTTGCCAAATGTGATAGATGGAAGACAGAGAGGCAGCAGCCCGATAGGAAGACCGGTATTGGTATTGGCAACTTAACGGCGGTAATATGGTACAGGCTATGCTCAGCAGTAAGTTGAACTGGGACATGGTGGCAAGTTATATGGAGAAAATACTGAGGAAGAAGAAATCGGAGAGGAACCAACATCCTCAGGAATGAAAGGAAAACCATCGGATTGACGCTGCAAAAGGAACGGAGCGAAAGGAGAAGTAGGAGCCTATATGGAGGCGATATACGAGACACTATTCTGAAGTAATGCGAAGAGCGGTTCCAGGATGGAGTGATATCTGAAAGAACAGAGGAAGTTTTTAGTGGGTGAGAGTCCCATACAGGCAGGGTATAAACGCCCTGGCAGTGCATAATGCAGTTTCCTTCTCTCGAAAAAAAAAATGGATGACAAATTAAAAATATTTGTAATTACAAGTTTGAATGAAAGTTTAAAATGATCCGACAGATTTTGTACTCAAATTAAGTTTAATGTTTAATATTGTTTTAAACTAGTCCTATTTCGACTAGTTGCAGTTTAAACTGATTTCAGAAATGGTTTAAGCGTGGTTTCTGTTTTGACGTAATTGTTAAAGGCTAAAAGTTTATTTTCAACCTTTTTCGAAAACTAAGCTTAAAATATGTTTAAATTTAGAACTAAATTGCAGAACCTGGGATAGCATTAAATCTACTGTAAACCCGAGTGTAAATCTATAAATTGCAATAAATATTTAAAATGTATAAATCCAGATCAGCACATTAATTTAAGATGATCGCAGCCCATATTTCATTGGAATATGGATTTCATCATACCATGGAAAAAGTATCATCCAACTAAGATAAACTTCACGGTCGAAAAAAAATTTGGGTTTCAACACAATGCTACTACAACATACAAAACTAACTTCGTGGTTCTATTCAACTTCTAATCAAATCGTATCCAATTCGCCTACTAAATATTTTAAAAGACATGTCGCAGCTTTTTAAATAAATTATAACAATTTTTTTTTTTAACTAAAACGTCCATGGAAATTATTTATTTCGAAGTGTCCTTCAAATCATTTAAAAATATAAAGTTCGTATTATGACTCAAATGATGCTAATTAAACGAGCCGCAGTTTGTTGTTCGCAGTATGTAAAAAATTAGAGATCAGTGTACGATTTAAAAAATTTGCTTCCGCATTTTTAAAAACCTTATATTTTGGCCCATATACATTATATATACATAACTATAAGCAAGTATTATTATTTTGCTATAGTGTACAAAAACTATTGAGAAACATGTCACGTCTAAAACGTTTTACTATCATATTATAAAAAAATATGTTTTAAATTTCAATTTCTTTAAAATTTATTTAAATTAGAAGATCATCAACATCATCACCATCATGTGTACATGTGTACATATTTATGAAATCTAACTGTATAAAGTGAAATCTTTATACATATTACATTTCGATGCGTATACATATATATGATAATCTCTCTATGGCATAATAATAATAATAACAGTGTTAAAGGCCATTACTGGCCCCTTACTGAATCAACAATCTGGCTCCAACGGTTTCGATCCTGAGCTTGGTCTTCATACTGTCTTAGACAATCTGAAGAGGCCAAGTCGTTCTCTACATCGTGGAGCCATCGTCGCCTGCAACGACCTCTGCGCCTACCATATGGTGGCTCTCCTTTCAGAGATCGCTGCACAATTCGTTCCGGATCAGCACGCAGAACGTGACCGAGCCAGCGTACTCGCTGAGATCTAACTTCATGTACAACATCGGGGATCTTCATCAGATCTCTGATCTCGAAATTGTACAGAGCTCGGTATGTACCATCTATTTCGCGTTTAGGGCCGTAAATCACACGCATGATTCTTCTCTCAAATGTAAGGAGCCATCTCTCGTACTCATCCGTCAGCGCCCAACTTTCACATCCAAACATAACAACGGGCCTGATCAACGCTTTGTAAAGCTTCAGCTTCACGGCACGTGATAAGTGTTTAGATTTTAGCAGTGGCCTTAGAGGATACAAAGAACGACTGCCAGCTGCCAGCCGCACTTTAATATCCTCACCCACACTGTTATCGTGAGTGATAAGAGAGCCCAAATATTTGAACCTCCTCACTCCCTCAAACGTGTGGTGGCCACTACTAAAATCTGGTGTGCCATTGTCTCTAAAACCAGAGATCAGGTATTTCGTTTTGGACTCATTGATCTGGAGTCCAACAGAAGCTGAAAACTCTACAAGCGGATCAAGTATTTCTTTCACTCCGTTGTTATTCAGTCCAATCACGCATATGTCATCTGCATATGCAAGCACTTGATTGGACTGGCGATATAAGATGTTACGCTGAGGTGTTTCAGTTTTACGAAAGATGTACTCCAACATGAGATTAAAGAGTATCGGGGACAGAGCATCTCCCTGCCGAACACCCGAGTTAACTGCAAAAATTGTCGATAGCCTGTTCTCAACTTTAACACAGCATTGCGACTGCGTCACTGTCATCCTACACAGTCGTACCAATTTTGTTGGCATTCCTAGGTATTCCAGGGCAGACCACAAACTCTCTCGATTGATCGAGTCGTAGGCCTGCCGGAAATCCAGGAAAACCTGATGTACGGAGATGGATGTCTCATAATATTTAGATAGAATCATCCGCAGCGAAAAGACCTGATCAGTGACTGATCGATTCGGACGAAATCCTCCCTGATAGTCACCAACCAAGCCTTCCGCCAGAGGAGTGATTCTATCCAATAAAATGTATGACAGTAACTTGTATGCTGTGCAAAGGAGAGCTATACCGCGATAATTCTCACACTTCAAGCGGTCTCCCTTCTTGAAGATGGGGCATATCGCGGCCACTTTCCATTCATCAGGCATAACTTCGGTTCGCCATACTAATCGAATAAGGTCGAAAAGACAGTTCCACAAAGTATCCCCTCCGAATATCAAGAGCTCCGAATTAATGCAGTCCACTCCAGGTGAGCGGTTTCGTTTCATTCTCTGCATGGCCTTAGTGAATTCCTCATGGGATGGCTCCTCAGTGCAAATCTCCGCAGACTGTTCTAGAGGTGGCTCAACAACAGTCTGTGATGCATGATGAACATCAAGCAGCTCAGTAAAATGTCCACTCCATGCGTCAAGTACTGCGTCGATGTTGACACAGAGGTTTCCATCCCGGTCCCGAATGGCGGTTGACGAAGGCCTGAAAGTATGGTGCAATCCAGTAATTCTTTTAAAGAAATTACGTGAACTACGCTCATTGCTGAGTTGTTGTACTTTCAGAACCTCGGCCTTCCACCATTCTCGCTTCTTCCGTCTACAAATCCGCTTAGCTGCCCTTCTTGCAAGAGCTGCCTTGTTTTTCCTTGCGATTGTGAGACGTTGTTGCACTTCATTATGGGCTATATTTTGTTGCTCAACTGCAAGACGACACTCGTCATCAAACCAATCATTCTTGGGTCTGACTTTCACTATACCTAAAGTCTGTTGAGCAGCACTGACAACCGAAGTTTTCAGTACCTCCCAGACAGAGTTCACGCAGTCAGACTGGTAATTAGCTCCCTCAATGTTGTCGCTGACAAGATCCTGATATCGTTTCTTTTGATCTTCATTTATCAGACCTTCACAGTCGAAACGTTCCATCCGTTTCGCTGTGTTCCCCGACCTGTACGAAAACTTCCACCGTAGCTTTGCAGCGACCAAATAATGATCGCTGCCTACGTATTTGGTTGCTGACCGATAAGTTCTCACATCCTGCACAACTCGAGCTCGCCCTTTTGAAATTAACACGTGGTCAATTTGGCTCCGGGATGTTTTGCGAGGATGTGTCCATGTCTCTAGGTGTATCTGTTTGTGAGGGAAGAATGTGCTTGCTACTCTAAGATGCAAAGTACAAGCAATTGCAAAGTACATCATTCTCTCACCATTATCGGTCGCAGTTTCGTGTCGGGAGTACGGACCTATGTTTTCACACAAGTCGGCCTGATTTCTGCCAGCTCTAGCATTAAAGTCCCCAATTACCATTCTAACATCGTGTTCGGGTATAGATCCCATCAGATCGTCCAAGTCATTGTAAAATGAGTCTTTATCTTGGGGCTGGCTGACTTCTGTGGGCGCATGTACACAAATTATCGACAGGTTGGCTAACTTCATGCGCAGGCGAAGCATACACAATCGGTTATTGACTGCTTGAAAATCCAAAACAGCCTTCTTTACCTGCGGCCCAAGAAGAAATCCAGCTCCAAGATTTCCGAGGTCATCTCCACTGTAGAACAACGTATAGCCCTGGGACACATGGTCTCCACTTTGAGGCCAGCGAGTTTCTTGAAGAGCAACGAGTTCCAGCCGATACTCTTTCATGCACGTGATTAGACCCTCCAACGCTCCTGGTTTTCTAAGTGATTGCACGTTCCACGTGCCGATCCTAAATCTCGTATCCGGGTACTTGAGCGGGGGTCCGGTGTTGTTTTGGCGGTATCCATTTTTCTTTTTGTTGATTTTATAAACAGTTGATTTTTTTACGGATGCGGGTCGTCAGCCCAGCGATCCAACCGTTTAGTCGCCTCCTACGACAAGCAAAGGATACTGTGGTGGTATTCTTAGGAAACATGTTCGTGCAATTTAGATTTACGAGACATGTGAGTGCCCCCCGACCACAGGGGCCTCTCTATGGCATACTCGTATATAATATTACATTTTATAATTCCAAAACTTGATTTAAAAACTATTTAAAATAAAAAAAATAAAATTTTAAATCGAAATAAAAAAGTTTGATTGAATTTTAACAATACAACAATCGCGAATATACCATGTGTAATGTATGTATGTAATATATGGTCATATAAAAAGTCTCCGCGGTTTTTTGGTACATCTTTGAACAAAAATTTATTTGTTGAAAATAAATTTTAATTAAGTACATATTGAACTTCTGTGGTTTATCGTTGAGAAACTTGGCCAAGTGATTTTCAGTGGCTCTTCGGTCTGACATTTTTATACCATCAAGAGAGTTTTGCAGAGACCGAAACAAATGGTAGTCAGATGGTGCATGGTATGGGGCTATACGATGAATTTATGGTTTCGCCATGTTGCAGCCGCTCATAATGGACCATTCTCTTCCAATCCCACCAAACACTCAACATAACATTGTTTGCCGTCAATCCAGGATTTGATGTCGTTTGTGAAGGGTCACTATAGCCTTTCGCCCGTTTTTCATCACCTGTAATGATTTGATTCAAAAATGGTTCGATTTCGTTGCGTTTCAGCATCATTTCACTGACGTCAATTCGGTTCATCAAGTTTCGTTAATTCATCTTGGCACCCAAACATCGAGCTTCTTTTAGTAGCCTGCTCTCTTCAAATGATTCCAAACTGTCATGTTGTTGATGTTTAATGCCTCCACTATTTCAGTTGCAAAATTTCATCGACTCTTTCAAGCTCAGTACATAACTGCGGGAGTGCAGGAGTCCGAGTAAGGAAATTTTCAAATCGAGTGTGATGAAAAAGGAGGAGCTTATGTCAAAATGGCGTACTTTGATTGGTAGAGAGTGAAGTGTGATTATTTTTTCGACTGACTCCCGCAGTTATGTACTGAGCTTGAGTGACTGAGAAACCGCGGAGACTTTTTATATGACTTTATATATATAAAGGGTGACCCCAAAATTAACGCAAGATTTGAATTTGCCGCCATTTGTGCATTAAAAAGTTGGCAACCCAAAATAAAATAATAATTTGACAGCTGAGAGGTTGGGTTAGTAAAAATGTGGCGCTACACGATAGAACAACGTATTTTCATTATTAAAGAATATCTTAAAAATAATGAAAGTTTGGCAGCCGCAGTTCGAAAATTTCATACAAAATATGGTCGGAATAGTGTTTTAACTTCGTCAACTGTTAAGAGATTAGTTGACAAATTCAAGGAGACTGGATGAGTTGGAGACGCTAAACACACTGGTCGTTCAAAAACAAGCCGTTCAAATGTCAACATCGAAGCAGTGCGTGGCATAATGTTGTGAAAATCCAGGAACATCAATTCGGCGTCGTGAACAAGAATTACAAATTTCAAGAAGCTCTCTGCAGCGTATACTCACTAAAGATCTGTGTCTTCATGCTTACAAAATTCAATTAACACAACAACTGAAGCCTAATGACCATGCACAGCGAAGAGAGTTCGTTGAATGGAATCAACAAGTGGATGCTGATTTTTCACCTTGATGACTTTATTAATCGCCCAAATTGCCGCATTTGACTGTCGAAAAACAAATGCATACACAGCGTGTCACTGTTTGGTGCGAATTTTACTCTCTCGTTTCAGTGATCAGAATTGGCTCCCTAGATTTTGTGATTTAACACCATTAGATTTCTTTTTATGGGGTTATTTGAAGTCAAAGGTCTATGTCAAAAACCCCACAACCACACGTGCATTACAGGAGGAAATTAAACGCTGCATCAACGAAATTCAGCCACATTTATGCAAAAAGGTCAAAACAATTTCGATAAAAGAGTGTGTATGTGGCAGCAAAGCTGTGGAGCCCTATGTATTTTATGATTTTATAGAAAAATCACAATCTGAAGACTAAAAACTATGTTTTCTATTTAATTCAAATCTTGCGTTAATTTTGGGACACCCTTTATGTTATATTAAATGATATTTGACATTGACGTGTTTGAGTTGAATCTATTTTCTTCCGGTTTATATGTATATACAACATTTGGTGTTTGGTTAAATTTTACAACTTAAATGCGCGGCCGCGGTGCGGCGGCTACTGGTTTTCCTTCAAAATTGTTTATTTAATTTTTTCTTTTTTTTTTGTGTTGGAATTTATTCCAAAAACAACCACAACCAACCAAGAAACGCACCTCAAGGTTTATAACAGTATGTCTATATAATACAAAAATAAAAAATTTAAATTAAACAATTATATAGGAACAAAAAAATTATTAAAACATTAAACATAATTTGTGTTTTGTTTTATTTGAAAAAATCAAAATGCTCATTATTTTTGGTCACAACCTTAATTTAATTTTCGACGTAGGTTAATTAAAAATTTAAAATACAAAATTATTTTAATTTATATTATTGTTTAAATTATGGAGGCGCGGGGCAAATATGCGCCATGCAAATTTTGTACAGGTTTTAATTCGAAAATAGTTAAGGTTCTATTTAAATTAAACGCGCTATGCTAATATTTACCAAAATTTGAAATTTTTCACCGAGGCGAAATAATTTTAAAGTTTAAAATTTTCCAAACTTTAATATTCCAATACAAACTGAAAATTAAAAACATTTTGATTTTGAGAGTTGTAAAATTTTTTTAAAGTCCAAATTTGAATAAATTAATTTAGTTTGAGGTATTGAGGTCAATTCCAGGCCACAATATGGTCATTATAAATGATTAATTTATCCCTCTGTATTAGTTAGAATTATATAGGATTTACAAAAATATTAAGGAGCGCTTTAGCTAAGACACAAACCCAAACTGTTATGTATTTATTGGGAAATTTATTTTGAATGGTTATACCTCTATAAATTTTAAACCTTGGATATATGCTTTAGACGTATGAATATAAGAAACATGTAATCGTAAACATTTATTGTTGTGTCATAACAAACATATTTTTTTGTCAATATTTCAAATTCAGTGGGGCAATTTGGCAAACCACACTTCAAAGTTTGATAAATAAAAAATTAATAATTTATGTGCTCGTTCACCCGCCTTCGTTGGCATAGTTAGTAGCGTAATTGCTGTGGTATACGAGGGTCTGTATGTATGCTTGGCCGAGTATTGCACCGTGGCCTCGTTTGTGCCATTGAGTGCTAGAGTCAGGGATGGGCGGAGGTAGATTACGCAGTGTAATTTACACGATTGTCGACACGTAAAATATTACGTAGAATACTTAGCAGTGATTTTTGTCAACGTCGACAATTAAGACAATGTCGACAACCTACAATATTTTAGCGATTTGAAATAAAATACGCCGGTTTGCAGTTGTATTTTGTATTTTTGCCGATTCAGTTAAGTCGAATAGGAGGAAATTAAATAAATCTTCAAATTAAATCGGAAATCACATAACATACTATAACTTTGAAAATATATGTTGAAATAAAAACAATAGCTTTAATTAAAGAATTTTTATTGCACTAAACGTTCGAATTGGTTTAAATTTTAAATTTGTTATTGCGGATAAAATAGCTCAATACTAACTATCAGTATTCCTTTCACTATTGCCAAATAATTTTAGATAGCTTGAATTTATTGGTTATGTTTCAACTTTGCATTTTAAACCCCTCTGCAAGACAATTATTAGATTTTATTTGGAAAGGATAAAGCAACAGACTATAATGTAGTTTGATCGATTTCTACTAACGCCTGAATTACATGGAAACATTTTGCTGCTCAGTTAAATTAGAGTAATCAAAAAATATATCTTATTGACTGTGAGATGAGACAAAAAATCATCTCAGTAAAAATATACTGAATGTTTTTAACACTGTTACTGCCATAAAAATTTGCCACAAACAAATGTACAAAAATATGTGTGCTAGTGTAATGTTTGCCTCATACCATTATAACTTTCGGTTGTTAGATTTTAATAGCTAAATGCCATTTGTAAACAACTAGTGGGTAGACTCGATTTTTAAAATTAAATATTTTCGCTGTTAAATTTTAACTGTAATACATTGTTATAAAAAATTAAAACAAATGAATTCTTTGACTTTGTTACACTAATGGAATTTTCTTGCTATCACTCTCTTAGTAAAATTAGTAAACTCAGTTTTACATGGAATTCGCGCCGAAACATGCACTAAATTTCTATACGCAGGCAGAATTTGCAGGGCGTGTGTGGTTGTACTCGGACCCAAAAACTCGAGTTTTACTTCGAATTTGTTGAACCCTAAACCCAGGGTTCAGTTAGTTTTACTATCCGAATTCATAAAACTAACTTGGAAAGATTTAAATCATCTTGGAATGCTATCATAAATCAAAGAACAGTTGTTAAATAATGTATGCAATGCACTGTTACTGTCACCAATTAAATTGAGGAGTTGAGGGAAAACACTATGCTTATTACAACAGCCAGCAACTGTTCCTACTTGTATGCTGACCAAAAGTGAAAATATGGACACAAACATTGGTATGCAGCTCATTAAAAATAGGATTATTTCTCACAAAATATTTCTCTAATCAAAATTTCTCTAATCAAATAATTAAACGATTTTGCTATTTCGCAGGAACGAGCGCTCTATGGGAATGACCTGTTTCAAAGATTATTATATTGAATGTACATCTCATATAAATGAAAATATAAATATAAGTGATGAAGTACTTTAGCAAATGATAATGGCCGAAAAGTTAAACTTGACCTTTGAAACCGCAACATCCAAGAAATTTAAACTTTATAAATGTATCGAAAAAATAGTGCGCTGTGGTTGAGTTGTCGGGTCAAAGAACCCAAAACTAGGAAAGACAATATAAGTGTACGTTTCGCCAGAAAAAAGCGTTGTTAGTTTTAGAAAGCAGCTTACACGAACAGTATACATACAAAAAAAGGTGTCTCGACACAAAATATGTAACCTACACAAATAAAAAAAAACATTGCAAATTACAACCAACTTTTGACGACTGTCGAGATGTTTTTTGGTTGTTAGTTCTACATTAGTACCAAAATATAAAATTTCGTTCCGAAAATTTATTGGATCACTCATAATACGGTTATGAGTTTAAATTTAAATGGGCAATTTGATCGTTCGACTACTAATCATTTCAATTGTCATCAAAAGTAAAATTTAATTAATTGTGCGTGTGTGTTGATTTAGAATGTTACATCGCGATAAAAACAACGAAGAGCTGGATTGGAAGTGGAATATTGGAGTATAACATTGTACAGTACTAAATAAATCCTCATCGCAATTGATGATGAATTATGCCTAGAAACTGAATGTAAATCTGTTTCCTGTCACTCCTCCAGTGATTATTCTATCCTTAGTTTCTGGGAGTGTGTCTAAGCTAATTCTTAAAATTCTCCAGCGAGTAGTTATAGTTCCAAATGCATTTCCTATTATTAAATACCACTTTATATATCCTCAAATTCTTTCTGACCCTTTCTAGTTTTATTTAAAAAGACAGGTTTACTCGGTTTCGCTGACCTCTAAACACGAACATGCTAACGCATAGGATATACAAGTCACAATATTATTGCTGAATCGTGTCAACCAATTATAGGAGTAAAATACGTTTCTACGAAGTCATTCTTTAAGTATTGATTCGACGGCATAACAGTTCACAACAACTTGAAGTAAATGAGATTATATTTAGCAGGGGTATCGCATTTTTGACAAGATTCAATTTTTGACCGGCAAACTGTTCAAATCTAACTTCACGTACGTTTTATCCTCATTAAAATACATTGAAGGAAATTCTATAAAATTGTAAATAATAAAATAAACGTCGACGTAGAAAATAATCGATGACGCGTAAACGCCCATCCATGGCTGGAGGGATCCGCCCAATTTAGAATATATAAGACAAAATTTGTAAATTCAATAAAAAAATTCAAATCTCTAATTAAATTTATAGTTATTTTCTTAAATCAATTAATTTAATTAATTAGATTATGAAATTATTTGATAAAAATCACTAGAAATTCTTACCAACATTTTTTTTTAGAGTCGTCAACTAATTTGAACAAAATTGGCTTGAATTCGTATTGAGGAATAAGGAGAAATTTCATCGATCAAGTAAACACGAATTCGTATTCAAAAATACCATCGGTCCGAATTCATACAATTTTTATACGAATTCGTATTCAGGAATAGGGCCCCAGGCTTATTGAGCTCCATAGCCCTCTATTTAATGAAGGTGATATTACTGTTTTCTCTTCCTTAGCTCTGTGATTCTACTCCAGTAAAAGAGGTCGTACGCATATTCTTTTTCGCAGAAAGTGATGATATATCTTTGCTATTACTCTCAAAAAATATATACTATGTCTACTCTCCTCTCACTATACCATTAATCAGCCTCTTTCAAAGGAAGGTCCCCCTGAGCACAGAAGGGATTTCTGGCAATTCTTTTATTTATAGACCAAGACAAGAAATAATAATTTCTGGTCCTAATGTAAAAACTATGCAGCGGTTCGGGCACTTAAGATTTTGGAAACCTTTTAATTTGTCAACGAAATTTCTCTGAACTTTCGACTCCATAATAATTTTCATTTTCTTGGTTTCACCGACTTGCTCTGGGTTGCCAATTGTTTTTTGGGCCAGATATTGTAAATTGCTTCGATTAACCAAATGTCTCTGAATTTCTAGGCTCTCCAAATATGCGAGGGATTTAACTAAAAGTTCAACTTAATTCAAAAAAAAAAAACCGAAAATTAAAATTTACTATCGTTAATCAGGTTAAATGATCATCAGTCGTTTATTTGTACTTGTTTTAATTTTCTCCAATTTTCCAGTTATAGATATGCGCAACAATCAGTCATTCAAGTTGTTTATTGTACTGGTGTAATTGGTATTTTTCAAGGGCGGCAATTTATATAATTTTTGGGAAGGACTAATTGTTTCAAAAAAAGACTGGTTATAGAATTACACATGCTCATGGCTTTAACAAAAAACGATTTTTGGCTAACTGGGCGACATAATGAATTCATTTTCCGTTTAAAAAAAAAACATCAAGATTGCTTTCATTCTGATACGAATTGATTCGTAAAAGCTCAAGGATATATTTTTCTAATTAAAAAGATTAAAATCAAATTTCCATAAACTTACCCCAGATGAGTTTTTCGCACATGATTTACGATTTGTTCCTTTTTGCCATACATAACACCGCATCCTTTCCAAGTGCATTTAAATATTTGATTATTTGTCTGCAAAAAAAACAAAAATGGAAAAGCATAAATTATGATGTACCAAAAACAAAAAAAGCTTTGTTTACATAACACATGCACAATAAAAATATATTTAGGTCAAACTGGGTGGCGGTTGGGCCCTTTAGGGTGCGAGTAAATTTAAACTTTATGGTTATTTTTTTTTTTTTTTAATTTAAACATTATTTAAAATTTATTACACTCTTGCTCTATATACAATTACAAAAAGCACAAAAAATATTCTCTCTGTTGCAAAATGTAAATTTTCCCTCTCCATTCTCATTTTATCTATATATAAAATAATGTTCATGGTACATACATCTAATTCACAATATGTACATCGTTAATATTTTCTTGTTGACCTACACTTCCATCCTATTTTCCCAGATTGTATATGACATTCTGTTTATACGCATATACACATTGTATATATACATACATACATATATACAATACACTATAGTAAATTTTAACATGAAAATTTAATTTTGTGTAAAATTTCCCTCCAATTTTCTCGAAAATCAATACAATAAACTAATACATATACGGGAAATGGACGCATACATACAATATAACACATAATATTATATAAACAACAAAATGAAAATTGAACGAAAGAGAAAAACAGAATAATTTTTGTTAGGTACATACATACATACATAATACTAAAAGCTCTTTTCACAATGCAATAATAATGTTTAACCTACTTTTGGTGATTTTTATTTTTTATGTATTTTATAAAATATGTACCAACAAGAACAACAACAATGATGAACAAATTTTCCGGATATAAACGATTCGTTTGAATTTTTGCTTTTTAAATCAACAAAAAGCTTTATTTTGGATGTTCTTGGAGTTCTCAAAATATACGATGAGGTAAATTTAACTCGCATCAAGAAGAGAAGAGCACAATATATTTCTTGTTTGGTATTAGCTTTCGGAGTATGTATGTATGTATGTATGTATGTATACGTAGTAAAGCTATATATTATGTTCTCGTATATAATGCTTTTATTATGTATCTAACCTATATATATATATACATATATTCGGTTATAAAGTAGGTTAACTGTGTTTGTACATAAAGAAAATGAGAAAAACATATTTTTTCCTATATACAGTCAAAACCATAACAACATTACTATTTATATATTTGGAACATTCTTCAAAACTAGATCATGTTCTAATTTTAAAAATATTTTTTTGTTATATAAAATAAAAAGTTCTTTTATTGTATATAGATTTTCTTCATTCGTTATGAGTGTTAAATGGGCGGCAGCAAGTAGAATTATCTTAACCTTATATGGACATATTAATTATTTACTGTTTATTCAGTAAATAAAACCTAAATGTCATATACAGAGTACGTCATCTCCCTACCTTGAAATAGACGCGTGATTATTAAGAATTGATATCAAAATGTTAATGAAAAATTGGTACAGGTAAAACATGGTTAACAGAATTCAAAAAAGTCGGTCAACAATTTTTGTATATATGTACGATCAATCCTATACACCGTGAGCACAATTTTGTTGTTATACAAAAATTATAAAATTTACCACAATCTTTAGTTTCGAAAATTTCGGATGTGCCCTAATTTTAAAATTAAGTAATTTGTACAGATGTATGTTCTTCTGTGTGATAGATTCTATGTGAAATTCAATAGTCGGTAATCAAATATTTCAAGTAGTAAGTAGAATTCGATCTAATGCCAGGTCATATTTTAAAATTGAGATGTAATTTGATTTTTGCCCACCTTTTTTGAAATGATTACTAAATTTTACAAGTTCCAAATTGAAATTGATATCGGGCAGATCACCATAGTTGTTTGATTTCGTTTGGGCTGTCTAATTGATTTTCCTTTAAAATTAGGATTATTAACCAAACTATTATTAAGATTTTCATTCCTCAAAAAATAAGGTGGCAAGGTATAAAACAATGGCATATTTGAAAGAATGAAATATTTCAATCCAAAGGACAAAATACAGACTCCCATCTAGAGAGTCTCTACTATTCCCGAGATCATTTTATTCCCGGGAAACGGGAATTTTGAAATCTTATTCCCGGGATCCCACGAATTCCCGGGATATATAATGTCCAATGTAATTTTTAATGAAATAATAAAAATTTGTTTTATTAAATATCTCGTTGTCGTAAAAAAATCTTTTAAGAACACAAAAGCGTTTAAAGAAGCGATTCGAAAGCAACGATCGTTTTTTAGTACAAAAATTTGATGACGATGAAAACTGTTTCTTATAGTATTTGTTGTTGTGTTACTGGTAGCTTCCTTAATTTGCATTTCTATTTGCAGAGTACTCTTTTGGAGATCGTGACAAGAGGCAGGTTTAGACATCATCGTAGCTGTAATTCGTTTCGGTTTCATCTTCAAGGACAAGCCCGATATTGCGACGCTATTTGATTCACGTTAATAAAGCATCAAAAAGCTAATTTGAAATTTCGGTTTTATTCGATTACAGCGACTTCAACACAAGTTGTAGGATAGCGTCCGCTATATAAATAATTTCCGCCTTGGATTGACGGCTGCTCAACTTTACCAAATTTTGTTACACTATACCGCAATGATTTGGAGACACACTTTCTAGATGCCGTCTTTATCCGCTTGTAGAAGATCCTTTCCAGCTTAAAACTGCATTTGAGCATAATAACAGACAGTTGGTATTTTCTCCATTCCTATCTTTTTTTTAAATGTTTCCGGACTTCGGCAAACATGGTTGTTCTTAGTGATGGGAATCGCTTTTTAGTTTAATATTTCAATTAAAAATCAATCAATACAGTTACTCGTATAATTAAATATTAATGATAATTTTTCACAATAGTTGTTTAAATGAAACTAACCTTTAAAACAAATCCCGAGAAATACAAAATAAATTCTCGGGAAACGGGAAATAGAAAACCAATCAAATTCCCGGGAATTCCCACCCAAGAATTCCCGGGAGTAACTCTCTACTCCCATCTGCCAAAAATTAAAATATCGTTTGAACTATCGAAAGAACTATGTACGAATATGATGTTCGTCAACTTGGCTTGTTTATTTACTTTGCGATACTTAGATTGGCTGATAGTCTCAAAAATTAAATCTGTCAATGTATAGTGATCCCGAATTTAATAAAAATAAAAATAAATTAATTCTGTTTTGGCTTTATTACGAAGTTCTAGGGCAGTAAGAAACCTCCGCCAATAGGACCGCACTACTCAGCTTACTTAAATTCAAATTTATTTAAGTCACCAAAAACTTAGGTCTTATGTTTTACAGACCAAAAAATTTACTAAATAATATGTGAATTAAGATAAAAACAAACAGACATACAACTGTCTGAATAGCTGATTAAAAGTTAACGGCATAAGTTAAGAGAGTTAATTTAATCCAAAATAATGATATGCTTGGCGTGACTTAAGTGCTAATTAAGCTAAATGCCAAATATAAATTAACATAATATTTGGCGAGCTTAAATTTAATTATCAAGTTTAAAATATAAATAAATAGACTCATTAAATTCGGCTTAATTTAAAGATTAAAAACTGTTGACCAATAAACCTAATTTCGTCAAGAAAATGCGACTTAACCTCAAACAAAATTATACCGTTTAGGGTTATGTAAAAAAAAATGATTTAGAAATGGTATCTAATGCTAATGTCCAGATGCGGATCTACACATTTAAGTAAGCATTTAATTTTATGCTTAACTTGTGTAACATACAATATTGATATATCCTCAAGTATATGTTACTTAAGCCAAACTAATTCGGTATTTTTATTTTTGAAATTTTAGGATTTTATGTTTGCCTATTTTAGTTTAGGGAAATATTTTTTAGGAATTCTGATGTCTGCGCGGCTTGTTTAAGATTTATGTTTTGGGATTTCTTTTTAGATTTACAGTTTTATGTATGAAAAACAATATCGTTCATATGCCCCCACGGCTCCGTCTACAGGACTGCATTCGAACATCAAAAATTTCTCAATTTCAGCTCGAATGTTGTTTTTAAGTTTATGAATGGTTTGTAGATGATTAGCATAAATCTTACCTTTCAAATAACCCCACAAAAAATAATCAAGTGGTGTTAAAATCCGGACTTCTTGGTGTGCAAGGAACTTCACAATTTCTTGAAATTATGCGATCAGCAAATTTTGTGGACAATAAATGGATTGATGGATTGGTGCACGATTTGCGTGGCATGCCGCTCCGTCTTGTTGAAACCAAAGGTCATTAACACGCAATTAATTCAATTTGGTCCACAAAAAAACAGTTAACATATGTTGCGATCAAAGAAAAACGGCCCAATGATACCAGCCGATAAGCCACGCCAAATAGTGACTGTTTCTCGACTCCCCAAATTCGACAATTTTGCTTATTTACGTACCCATTAAGATAAAAATGAGCTTAATCGCTAAAGATGATTTTTGATAAAAAAATTTCGTTCAATCATCCAATTAACAAAACGACGACGATTTAAATGGGCTGGTGGCTTTAATTTTTGAGTTAGTTGAATTTTTTATGGATGCAAATGAAGTTCAACATGCAAAATGCGTCATAATGTGGTATGATAAAAAGAATTTTTTAGAACAGATAACATTTAGTACTAAAATTCATTGATTGAAAATAGGACCAACAGATGGCCCACCCTGTATCTGATGGCATCTTATTCTAACATACCCGTAAGTCATGGGGAATTTTTTAGCTCACTAAATTTTCTGAATTCTTTAAACATATTCGCGACAATATGCGTTATACGAACTTGTTGTTAAAAACCGGAACTATAAATCCTAAATTAATCATAGAAATTAAGATTCTAGTTGGCTACCTTCCTTATCCAGAAAAAATAATTCCAAAGCAGAAAATAATTAAGAAACCGAAAACGCAGAAATACAATTGTCAAAGTGCAATCCTAGAACTTATATGATCCTGGAAATCGAATAAAAATATTGTATTGTTATTCAATTAATGGAATAAAAATTAGCAAGCATTTTTGTTTTAAAGCTTAACCCTATCTCGAATAAATAAACACAATTGAAACACTATTATCATTTTTGAAAATAAATTCAGGTCCAAGTTGAACAACAACAATTTAATAAGTTGTTTACTTACTTGCTTGCGAGTAGCAGGGTCAACGTACACGCCCAATAATCAACCAAGAGTATACACAGTCAATTGCATCATGTTTTTGTTTAGTGAAAATGTTGGTAACTAATTTTTACATTACAATGAAACGAATAGCAATTAGCTCCTATATTCCAAACATGTTTGCTGAACCATGATCTTATATGCCCTCCGAATATTTATTTTTCTATAGGGAGCAGAGCAACCCAACACATTTTAGTGAACGATATAGTTTATAATTTATAATTTTTAACAAAATCTGAAAGAAAGTAAAATAATAACAAAGCCAATTAATTTATCCGCGGAATGCAATGAAATTTTGGATTTTCTCGGAATTACAGGCTTTTGTACGTATATAAATTTATTTAAAAAATTCATGAAAAATAATATATGGTCTCGAACGACTTCATAAATTTAAATGTGCCTGAAAAATATTGCCGAAGTATGCCGGAGGTATTTTTCCTCACTTCTAAACAAATAGGCACCCGCATGTTTCAGCTGAGTGGAAGATAGCTCTTATCTGTCATAAAAAGGGAGACCGGTTAAACTGCAACAACCACCGCGGTATAGCTTTGCTGAATACAGGCTACAAGGTTTTGGCAAAAGTAGTCGCGGCAAAGTTATCAGGATACACCGAGAGGATCTTGGGTGATTATCAATGCGGTTTTCGCCCGAATAGATCAACAACCGATCACACTTTCACTCTGAGGATGGTGCTAGACAAATGCTATGAAAAGGACATCCCTGTGCACAGTCTATTCGTAGACTTCCAGCATGTACGACAGCATTAAGAGAAACACGTTATTGAACGTCTTGTCCTATCTGGACATACCGTCAAAATTGGTTTCTCTGTGTCAGGTTTAAATGGATGGGTCAATAAGGGTGCAAATAGAAGGTAAATAGGGTAAGGTGCAAATAGAAGATAAAATCTCGGATGCCCTTGAGATAACATCTGAAATGCGGCAAGGAGACCCGTTAGCTCTATACAACTCTCTACAACTTATAATTAGAATATGTCATTCGACAGCTTAATATAGCGCAGCGCATTGCGTTCTGAGTCGCAACATCATCTCCCTGAAAGAAGTCCTTCTTCCATTGGAAATGACAGCCCAACGAATTGGCCTTCAGATCAATGAAACGAACACCAAATACATGGTGATTGCCAGAAAGCAGCCACGTGGGGATTTTATATCTGGAGACACACAGTATATGAAAAAGTGGAAGAGTTCAAATATCTAGGATCCCCGATCAGTGAGCAAAACTCCGTTTCTGTTGACATCGAATCGAGCATTGCAGCAGGCTACCGCGCATTTTACGCCAACAGTAAGGTCTTCAAGTCTCCCCACATATCGCACAAAGTGAAACAGGACATCTACAAATCGCTGATAAGGCCAGTTATCACCTTTAATTGCGATTCTTGGACACTAACAGCACAAAACATCAAAAAACTACTGAGCGTCAAATAATTCGAATAATTCTCGGTCCCATTCAAGAGGGAACCACTTACAGGATGCGTATGAATCACGAGATCAGAAATGATCTCGATAAAGTTGACATTTTCGGATTCATAAAATCACAGTGGATGGACGACGTCGATGGGGACCTGATTACACTCGGTCATCGTGCCTGGCGTTCTCTTGCCGTGGATCGAACTATTTGGAGGAGCATCGTTGAGGCGGTCAAATCCCTCCATGAGATATAACGCCAGCGTATAAATAAAATATATAAATAAAAATGTTGCCGACCATTGGCCTAAAACTGGCACATCTATACCACAAATGGTTGTGGTTTAGTTATCTTAATTCGTTAACAAAAGTTGTAAAATTTTAATCAAATTAAATTTAAATGTGTGCTGTGTGCCTCAGTCGACTAAACTAACTAAACTATAAATTCGATTTACGAGGTTACTTTTCAATGATTTTGCATTGATACGGCATAAAGTGAAGAATAAACGTCATCAAAGCAAGTAAATTCGACATTTTATTTCGTTTATGGTATAACTTTTATACTAGTGCTATCTATTTAAAGGGGTCAGGTTCAATTTTTTAAACCCACTAAATTTTTTCAGTTCTGTACGCCGAAATCTAAATCTTAACTCAATCTTTGAAATTAAAAATCATGTATAAGGTAAAATTGTATACCAAATCCCAAATTAGAAATATTTTGTCACGATATGGCCGTATGTTACGAATAACATGATCAATGCTGGCCTGCAAGGCGTCAATTGTTGCTGGTTTATCAGCATAAACCAGTCACTTCACGTAGCCCCACAGGAAATAATCGAGGTGTCAAATAGCATGACCTTGGAGGCCAATTGACAGGTCCATTTCTCGAAATCAACTTATCGCCAAATTTTAATTTTAATGAGTCGATAGAGCAGTATAAACCACATCTCGTCCGGATCAATGTCATCCATATTTTCAAACAAAAAATCAGAGCTGTAACGATCTCCATTGACCGTAACGCGATGCCCGGCCTCATTTTTGAAGAAATAAGGGCCGTGATGCCTTTGAACGGTGCATTTTTCTGGTTGTAATGGAGGCTGTAAGGTCTTCTTGCTCAGAAGGAAGATTATGTGCGCCATAAAAATCACGAAGTCGTCTATATGTTGCGCGAATCAACGACTGATTTTCAAAGTAAATTTTAATAATTTTGTAGCGTTGTTCAAGCGTGAGACTATATTCATGATGATTTGCCAGAGTATACTGAGATCTGCTAGAGCTTTTTTTTCATAAAAATTTAATTTTTTGTTTTTACTTTAACAATTTTATGTTCTATCAGGCTTAAAAAAACACCCTTTACTACGTTGAGCGAATTTGCCCCGGGAGAAATTCAAAAATGAAATCATATCAAATCTATATAATCTGCAGTCCAACCCAAGAAAAAAAAAATGGAAGTTACGATTACATCTTTGGTCCGCATATAAAACACAAACCATTAAATAAAATTATAACCTAAAATTTGACAACAATTTTTAATTATTTTAACTACGTCGTTGATTAAATCTATCCCCCTTTTTTCTTCTTAACTTGAAAAAAAAATAAAAAAATAAATGGCATAATCGAATTTCTTTTCAACTCCTTTATACATTTCTTCACAAAATACGTATGTATCAAAATCCAGAAAATACAAAAATATAGGACAAGGTGAATTCAGGGTGACCTAATTTTTTTGCGCGCAATTATCGGATGTATGCATTGAATTTTTTTCCTGGAATCGTGATAAAACTGGATCAAGAGAAGATTATTTAAACTGTGCTAATTATTTAAAATCAATTATATGTTTAACTGATAAGCTAACATGAAAATTGTTTAAAATGTTATGTACACACATATTTAATACGTATATATACCAAGGTAAGTGCGATACTATGTACTCGTATATTATATCGCACATATATAGAGAATGGGAAAACTCGATACGGAAAGATGAAACGGAAAATAGGTCATACATACATATATACATATACGAGTATATAAAAATAAAAACTGAACTGGGGAAATGCGTAACCTAGTTTACATTTGGTAGTTTCTGGGTTATGTAATTTACTTTTTATGTATGTATATGGAAAACTATATGTGAATTCTGCTAATTGGTGACCTATTTTTACTTTTCCGATGGTAATCCAATCTAACAGTTATTTTTGGACTCACATTCTATAAATATATATAAAATCGTAAATTCATCTTCGATCTTAATATTGTGTATGCAAAGACCTACACAACAATTATAGTCATCAAAATCAAATGTATATGTACAACAAAAAAAACGATTCAACTTTACGCTTTTCTACAGTATATACTCGCATATTTTACACTTTACCGGTATATCAACAAAATTGTATGGCGCAACTCAGAATTTTTAACATACCACAACCGCGTATTTTAAATACATACACACATGTACATAATTTTATATATACATATGACCTAAATTAAATTACCTCATCACAACAAACCGAATTGAAACTATTTCAATGTGTCGGGGTCAAATTATAATATCGTACATGAATCAACTTCTTGAAAATTAAAAGTGTATCGTCGCATAGTATTAAGAAATTTTATTATAAAATTCATAAGTTTTAGGTCATGTATTTACGATACGTGAAATATCAACAAAAAAAAAATATTAAAATGGCGTTATTTGGAAAAACATTATGATCGGTATGGAATTTGTACGTCATCATTTATATATAGATACGAAAATTCTACGAAATCATATTCGAAAAGATTTGTTGACAAAATATAACATCTATGTACCATACAAAGCTATATAGCTAGGATAGATAAAATTTAGTTGTATAAAACGTAACGCAGGCGTGCATCGGGGTATTTGTAAAAAAAAACAACAAAAAATACGCGTAAATTCTAAATCAATGTGATTATTTAGAAACATAGTATAGTACGCACACAAAAGATTGTGTGTTTAGGTTTATGTAGATAGTATATATATATATATATATATATATATATATATATATATATATATATATATATATATATATATATATATATATATATATATATATATATATATATATATATATATATATATATATATATATATATATATATATATATATATATATATATATATATATATATATATATATATATATATATATATATATATATATATATATATATATATATATATATATATATATATATATATATATATATATATATATATATATATATATATATATATATATATATATATATATATATATATATATATATATATATATATATATATATATATATATATATATATATATATATATATATATATATATATATATATATATATATATATATATATATATATATATATATATATATATATATATATATATATATATATATATATATATATATATATATATATATATATATATATATATATATATATATATATATATATATATATATATATATATATATATATATATATATATATATATATGTATATAGGCACTCGAAACCAACAAAATGATTAGGGAAATTTTCTCGCTCGTGTTCGTACAGATAACAATATTATTATCTTTTTGAATAAATAAAATTGACCTTGGCTAATTTATAAGTTTTACCACATTCTTATTAAGCACCAGGGTTAATTAGTTATTTAGCATTGGTATTGTACATTTAAATAAAGCCTCCAACCCACAATAATATTTCACCCAGAAATTTTCTATGCCATTTTTTCAGTACAAAATTAGATTAAACAAAAAATATGTATGGTAAGGTTATAGCATATCGAATTGTTGTTATGTACGATATCACACTTTGTAACACGCAAGTCCTTAATGTAGTACAAAACGTGGAAGTTTGTTTTTATTTATATTTCAAACGTATATACTACGTTAAAGTCGATTTCATAATGAGAAACTTTTATTTTTTGAAAAAGCTTTATTTTTAGAATAACACGTAATATGAACTTCGCCCTTTTCCTATATCTATGTATATATGTATATATATACATCGCTTTCCAAATTTAATAAAGTAAAAGCTTACATACATACATACATACATATATAAAGTGAAAGGTACATCGTGTCTAACTTTTGTGTAGCATTTACTCTCAATTTTATTTTTGCTTTCTATATAGGAAAAAAAAAACAACAACAAACGATTATCTATTTACTAAACACGCGTCACATTTTATTATTAATAATACAACATAATATTTGTTTGTCTTATTTATTTGTCTTATAATATAAAACGTCGTTGTCAAACGACGCAATTCGCATAATATACGTAATTATTTGAAATTTGAAGGCAACAAACGACAAAACAAAAACAACAACAAAAAATATTTCATTGAAGATTGCAAAAGCGTATAAAATACGCAACGCAGTCAATTTGCTAAAATTACTATACACTGACCCACCCATACACGCACCGCATTTTAAGAGTACTACAACTAAACCAAAAAAATATCAAAATGATTCTTCAAATATGGAGGCGGTTTGTGAACAAAAAAAAAAAAAAATGAACGACGATATCACAAATTATCATGTAGGTGAAAAATTTGGCAAAGGTTTTTCGTGTCTTATAAAGACGTCATCAATTTGTTTAGGTTATATTACACACGATATACATATATACTCGTTTATATGTATACTTACTATATATAAATGCAATTAGATTCAGATAATTCTTTTTTTATTGACGTCACGTCTTTTTTTTTTGTGTGAATTTTGTTGTTGTACATATTTTCAATTTTGTGTGAGGGAGGGCACCTGATTCTATAAATAAATAAATAATTATTGTATAATGTATTATTAAATAATGTGTAAGCGGCATTAGGGTAGGTTGACTCTTAAAACCTCGTTGTGATGATAAATTTTCCTATAGGATAACAACACACGTTCCTAGAATATTGTGTGGGTTGCTCGAAAAATAAAATAGAAAAAATCTATATGATTGTTTTGTATGTGCGCGGGTTGATAAATATTTTAGGGTTTTGACATTTAACTTTATAATACTTTTTGGTGTGCGTACGAGACCCTCTAATATTTAGAAATTAAGAAACTTGGCGGCGCCTACACATTTAATTAGCAATCGATAATGTTGTTTGTGAAAATTGAAATAAACAAAAAAATATTAGTTTGTGGGTTTAAGATTAGCACAGTGGGAATAGTATTTTGGTAACATCTGTTTTGATATAATAACTCAAAGTTTGATCAGGTTTTTATTATTCTCGCCAAACGATTCTCGGAAGAAATCCCGGGATAATTGTTTAACAATATTAATTTTTATAATATACACTCTTTTAAAAACGCCCTAATTATTTTCTTGGAGGCGGTGACTTATTGAAGCTGAAAACAACTGGCCATTGAATTCTCTTTTGCTTTAGTTTGGTTGGATGTCCTGAATGTACCATGAAATATCCTAATACTTTACAATTCTCGTCTGTTAGCTGCTAATTTACGTTGTCTATTTTCTGTGTAACCGTTGCCTTTAAGAATTGAGGGTTCTCAAATTATATCTATTAGCGTATCTCACGTATGATTTCTCAATGTCTATCTTTACTTGGTTATGGATAAGAGACAATCGGTCTGGTAAAGGAAGCATTATCTCACCATCTGAAATGGCTCCTAATTACTGTAACAACTTGTAGTCTTCCCCATGATTTATTTTATGCTATCCGAATAGCAAATAATGAGATGAATTTTTTAACTGTTTCGTGGATACCGTTGCGCAGTGGCTATGCTTATCGGCTATATGTATATGATCTGATGGCGGATAATATGGATCGGTTGTTTTTGAATTCGATACTCCGTATGTCTTAAGTAGATGCCTATATTCTGCACCCTTGAATTGAGTACCCTTGTCAGAATGAATAGTCTCCGATACTCTATCGACAAAAGAGATATCGTTTTTGAGGAACTCTACTACTACCACAAATTTGATAAAGTGATCCAAAACGAATAATATTATTGTTTTTCCCTGTGTTTACCGTGGATAAGGTCCAAGCAGATCAACATATACACATGGCTTATCGATTTTATACATGTTATCCATATGAGGTTTTAATGTGTTCTTTCACTTGTTTTGCATACCGGGCAAGGACAAAAATCTTCGAAGTCTTTCCGCAGAGTCCTGGCGATTCCACCGTGTGATGATAGTGGATTACTGTGCTCATTTTTGACTAGGTCTTCTCTTAATTTAGATGGTGTCCACAGTTTCCAAATGGATAAATCAGACAACTCATCTTTTATCTTTGGTTCGAACCGTATAAAAATGCGTTTGTAGATAACGCAGAATGCTGGAAAACTGTTAGGATTATTTTCGATTTTTGCGCGTAACTCGACGTATTGTTGATCTTCGAATTCTGACGAGGACATTTCGGGTAGATTGGAAAGTTTTAAAATGCTGGATAATTGCTCTTCACTGGTATCGGAGTAAACTCGGGGTATCATATCTGAAACAACGTTTTCTTTCCCTTTCTGGTGTTGAATCACAAATCTAATGACCTTCTACATATTGTCTAAATTTTTTTACTGCTCATATTGCTGCCAAACACTCCAGCTCTGTTACCGAATAATTTTTTTGGGCTTTATTCAATTTTTGGGACATAAAAGCAATGGGTAGTTACTTTTCCTCGTTATCTTTTTGATATAACACCGCGCCCACGCCTTCAGTACTTGCAGCACAGCGTATGAAAAAGGGTTTGTTATAACGGAATCACCAATACTGGAGCTGTCATCAATAAAGTTTTAAGCTGATTAAAAGCTTCTTGAGTGTCCTGAGCCCAAAAAAATATTCCTTTTTTTAAACAATCTGTTATAGGAGCTAACATTAGGATCGGTCGCATCAACAAAATTAAATTTTAAAATATACACTCTTTTAAAAACGCCCTAATTTTTTTTTTCAATATGCAGAATTTTTCAAATTTTACATTTGGAGAGAATTGCTCGTTTATAAAAAAAAGATCATTTCGTCCATAAGAGATCAAGTGTATTTGTTATTTATGCAATATTCATAAATGAATTTATTTAAATAAGAAGTAAATAAACTTAGAAGGTGTTTGTCAAGTTCTTTGAAACTGTCAAAAATAATAAAATTTAATTCTTTTTGAAATTATTAATTGATAAAGTAAATTCAAAATAATCGTCGACGTTATTGAATCATTTTGCTAATTTGTTGAATGAATTATGTACGCCATAGTCGGAGGAATGACATTCGCACTTGGAACAAAAATTGAGATTTTCCCAAAAAGTTAGCTGTCAAACAGTTTTATTCAACAGGAAGTTTAGAAACTTTTTGCAATGCTTTCGATTCTTTTGATTTGCACATCATAGTAGGGAATCAGGTTCCTAAAGCAGAATACAATACAGTGAAAATAAACTTTGCTTATTCTAAATTTTCCACTCCATTTCAATAGTCTAACGATAAATTTTTACTTTATCATTTTATAATTTTGGTTATCCAATCGATGAAAACAATAAAAATTCAGGGTCTAATGTATGATCTTTTAGGAATACCAGAAGTCATTTTACTAACTTTATAGATTTCTCATAATAATATAGAACTTAAACCAATTAACGTATTCGACATGACAATCCTGGAAATTAAAACCGATTCTCCTAATTTGTAAAACAAGCGTTCTACTAATGAGAGCGATTTGTAGACGTTCTACACATTTGTTGGAGAATCTGAAAACTTTGGGTTTGACAATATTTATTCTTACGATTTGGTCTGGTAGATTGTAATCTATCACAGCGGCCCAAGGTAAATCTTTAGTAGTATTGCAAGGCGGTAATAAATTAGTTTTACCAATACAACAAAAAAAAATTTGTCAGAATTTTCACGAATTTCAATATTCATTCTACGATTCTACGATGAACTGTACTAAGAGATTAACCGTCTAAATTTATTAGCTTTTGCAGACAAAATTTTCAGTAAGGTCGAATCTTTCAAGAACCCCAACAAATGTTGTGTAATTCATTTCGTTGAATTTCGGAATTTGTTAAGTTAAAGAATTATCCATAAATCGATAACCGAAAATTCAAATTTCCTAAATTCTTAAATTCATATTTTTCACAAGTACATATTTCACAAATTCCAAAATTCTAGATCATCAGCGGTCTTTATAATATTAGAATTTTTATGAATAAAAAATCTAGATGTTCTCTGATCAAATAGCTCCGAACCCGGACTAACAAACTCCCATAAAAATACAGGTTTACGAAAAATGGCTCAAAAATGCCGAATAGAATCAGCACGGCGTAGCAAGAAATAAATTTGTTCCAGTACAAAGCGATGTTATAAAAATTGAACCATGTTTAAAAAAAATTAGAACGTTGCTTTTATTTGATACCATATAATTCTTCTTTGTAATTTAGGATAATTCTAAATGTTAATTACAAATTATGCATATCAAACCGATTAACCGATTCTGTTAAATTTCGAAAATTATATTGAGACTTTTTAGCTCCAGTACGAAAATTATAAAATTTTTTGAGAAAGTTGTTAACTGAACATAACCAGAAACCAAAATACATTTTCCAAAATACATTCACACTCTAGAGTGTTGTTAAATGCAAAAATTTCATACATTTTGTTAAAACTAGTTATCTCTACTTAAAAATTAACAAAGTGCTAAATATTTGTTAATAAAAACTTTTAATGAATTCAAATCTGATTAACCAATTTGTTTTAAATGCGATTTCGCAAAAATGATGTTTCGCAGTTAACTAGTTTCTAAATTAAAAAAAAAAACAAGGAGCTTTCATTAAACTTAATTTTTTTGAAAATAACATGAAATAGTTTAAAAATTGAAACTATACGCAGTTAAACATTTTCTTAGATCCGGTGATAAAACTTTCTGGTAACATTTTAAAGTGGGTGACTCTTGGATTTCAAAGTGGTTGCTTTACGTGATAATACCAATTAGACTGTTCTGAGATGGTCTGATACAAATTTTCCGGATTTTCCCGTGACTTTATTGTTTGATCTTTATGAAAATAATTTAATAAGGTGACATCTATTGACCAATAGAATAACTAAATAACAACCAAAAATATAGTTTATACTGAAAGTCGGGTGTTGGTAACAATAAGAACGTCGTGAAATTTTATGATTATTTTATGTACAAATTTAACTGAGAAAATTGTATCAGGATTAGGAGAAACCAAATGGTTTGATAGATTATTACGAGTAATTAAATTTCACAGAAGCACATTTTTCACATTTTATCATCGGAATTTTTTTTTATTCGGAATTCAATTTTATATTTAATTACATTAATGAGTAAACAAAATTTTTTTTATTTATTCAGATTATGGCTAAAATGGTGCAACTGAAACCTTGAATTTTAGTTACTTACAAACAAATTTAAATTATACTTATAGTATCACGTACATATCAAACTATAAATAATATATCAGCTGTTATACAGTAAAAATAATGTTATATGTATATACTCGCGTAACCTTTAAACACAATAATATCTCAAACACGTGCTTTTATAAAAAATAAAAAAAACTTTTATAAAATTACACAATCACACACAGTCGGAAAAATATTACAACAACAAAATAATGTAAAGTACATTAATAATCATTTTAGAATTTATATAAATTACCATTCGCTCGCAAAACAACAACTATATCACGTGTATTCCATCCTATAAGTTTTACGCGGTTAATTACAGTAAAAATACTGTATTTTAGTCGGTTCTATGAAAATGAAAATTATTTTCTAAATCGTTTTTATGTACATATAGGTGATATTGCGCTGAAATTTATTTATAATGTACATATAGTTGTGTGTATTATCAAGACTCGCGCGCAATTAAAACCAAGATTAGTAAATGAACTGTGAACTGTTTTTTTTTTTTGCTTTTCTGTTTAATATGCAAACAATTAATTTTCTATAATTATTATCAACAAAACAAAAATTGAATTCGTCTTCGCGCGCATATAATGAAGGGTAGTTGAACTTGCACGCTCTTATTTATATTATTATAGCTGATATTTGATTTACACAAGTGTGCTATATACGCACACATAAAATAATGTATGAATCAATATGTTATGACGTCTGAATAGTTTTTGGGTTAATATATGTAGTTTCATATTTAAGGTCAGACGATTTCATAAAAGTCATCCTTGTTTTGTGCGTAATTAAATCAATATTATAGCAATAATTATACGGTCTAGACTAGACTAGTAGACTCGAAATTATCCGAATTTTTAGCCCAGGTCAAGTTTTATTGTTATTTTTAGATTTAGGGGCTGAGACATTCATACCCAATTCCACAAAATGATTAAATGCAGTTCGTAATGGCGAATTTCCAGTTTATAAATTATTAGCAATATAATTTAATAATACAGCACGTTAAACGTGGAAAATTTATTATTTATACACATTCACTTCGAACAATAATAATATATGTACGTATAAATTATATGTACTTGTTGGGTGTGTAAATATTATATTGATAAAACGAAATAATATACATACATATATGCATATGTACATAGATTTATAAAGCTGCCTGCCACACACGTAAATATATTTAACTTTAGCGAACAATGAAACACGCGACTTGAAATCACGTGAATTTGTTAATTTTTTAAAAAAATATTATTATCGCGCGGCTTTGTAATAGTAATAAATTTAATGAGAGTTCATTTAAAAGTTAGTACATACGTATACAATCAATCAACTTATAATTTTAATATTCAATATAATGTGTGTACTTATACTCGTATGTACATTGTACACGACACTACATATAATAATTTGTCGTTGTAATTAATTACTTGTTGTTGACGACAATGAAATTTAATTTTTGAACTGCCGATTAAAATATCGGTGTGTAGTAATGTAGGTGGCGGCTTATTATATAGCCATAATTGAAAATTAATTACGAAGAATGGAAACAATGAAATAATAGAGACAAGTTGAAAAACTATATTGCTAGGAGATAAACATCAATGTGCAAATTTTTTTTGAAAAATTCTTACGGATTTATAAAATTTAATTTATTGAAAATATGGGAGATTTTATTACATTATATACGTTACATTGTATTTATATGACTGTGCGCATGCTAGTAATCACTAGGTAGTATTGATGACATGCACTGGGATACAAAATGAGGTCATATATAAGCATTACTACAATTTTTTATTTTTATTTTTTGTAAATTGTGTCATGGAATGATAACACAATATAGCTTTAATTTTTATTTTTTGAACAACAGTTCCAGAATTTGGATATAAAAATGTGTTCAACTTTATTATCAGATAGTGGCAGAAAGATATAAACTTTATGCAAAAATATTTCAAAATTCTAGAACTACTGACACCAGCTAGAAATGTTAGCTTGTTCCTTAATGTTTAATAGAAATCTGCTTTCGTTAAATTTAGCAATTATCTTATGATTTAGTACTATAATGTATGATCATAGTTTTTAATTTAATTCAGATTAAATTCGCGTAAAGTTTGTCCTAAATTGTGTGTCCTAAATTGAAACCTTAATGTTCTGATTAATAAAAACATTCCTATATCTAGTAGCTGCGTGACTTCGGACAAGGGTGAATATACATTTATAGGTAGCTGTGCACTATATATAACTAAAAAATATTACAGCGTTCGTAAATCGAGAAGATAGAAATTTTAGGACAGGGGTGTTTTATCACATTGTATGTTAGTACAAAATTGAAATTATAAAAAATTCTATTGCTGAACCAAGGATCATACCCAGATAGCGATATACAATTTTGGGTAGCTGAGGACTATCTAACTAAAGAATTTTAAAGCTTTCTTAAATCAAGAAGATAAGTATCTAAGGGAAGGAGTGTTTTACCACGTTGTATGTTAGTACAAAATTGAAATTTAAAAAAAATTCTCCTATTAAACCAGGGATTGTACCCAGATGGCTATATACATTTTTGGGTCTATATCTAACTCAAAAATCTTAAAGCTTTTTTAAATCTAAGTATCTAAGGACAAAATAAGGGCAAAATCTAAGGACAAAATTTAAATCTAAAGGATAAGTTTGTTAGTACAAAATTGATTTCTTTTTTAATTTCAATTTTGTACATACAACGTGTCAAACACCCCTGTCCTAAGTTCCTTATCTTCTAGATTTTAGAAAGCTTTAATATTTTTTAGTGAGATACGAGTATAGTCTTCAGCTACCCAAAAACGTGTATCACTATCTGGGTACGATCCCTGGTTAACTAGCAGAATTTTTCTAAAATTTCAATTTTGTACTAACAAACAACGTGGGAAAACACCTCTGTCCTTAGATACTTATCTTCTAGATTTAAGAAGGCTTTAATATTTTTGAGTTAGATATAGTCCTCAGCCACCCAAAATGTATATCGCTATCTGGGTACGACCTTTGGCTTAGTAGGAAAATTTTAATAAAACTTCAATTTTGCACTAACAAGCAACGTGGTCAACACCCCTATCCTAAGTTACTTATCTTCTAAATTTAAGAAAGCTTTAATATTATTTAATTAGATATAGTGCTCAGCTACCCAAAAATGTATATCGCTTTTAAGGTACGATTCTTGGTGCAGCAGGGCGATTTTTTTTTGAAATATTGAATTAGGCGCATTTTGCTTAGTAAATCAAGAATTAGACGTATTTTGCTTAATTTAGATAGAATAACACAAACAATTTTAGCAACTAATTTACAAAATAAGCAAACTGAGGCATCATCATTCAAGAATAGATGAATAAATTGAGATTTAAATCGAGAAAAAAATGCTCAACAGAACTGATTTTTTAGTGCCCCATGGATGGTCTGCAACTGACTTCAATTTTTGTTAACGAATACGCTGCATTGACTGATCATCAGCATGAAAATAAATTTCTCGGCACTGTTTTTGATAAAAATCTATTTTGCAGTTTATAGGCCTTCTGCAACTCCTTTTTAGATGCAAACGAACCCAAATGTGGACACCACCTGCTTGTTACTAAAATCTAACTTTGTACAAAATGGTAACCTAATTCTTCGAGGTATGTGAGAATCAACAAAAATTTATCGCGACTATACAATAATTATCCCATTATAACATCGTTACAGTGGGAAAAGTAGAAATCTCTTTTAAGCGTTTCAGGTTTATTAAAACATAGATTTTCCAGCCATTCTATTGTACATATTTATATCCAGAGTTTATGTCTCGACAATTATATCGAGATATATTTCATACGACCCAAAGTCTTATACAAACAAAACAATCTCAGGATATTTTGAAATTGCGTTTATTGAGTTAGTTAGCCTCAGTTAGTTGGTTGTTGGAAGAAAACCAGTTATTATTGATTTTATAAATTAATCATTTTCTGATCTAACCACATAAACCAGAAAGCTTTAAACTTAAGAGGAAAATTGCTAATTAATTTAGCAGGGCCCTATAGTAACAAAAAATGAAACTCGAATGCTCACTTTTAAAACTGATATCGGGTTTTTACTCGCTCACTTCAACACTTATATCCTTAAATGGCGAACGGTCTGCTTTAAAGTGTTAATATTCAAGTAAAGGTTAGTAAATTCATTTCCTTACTTCCGAAAATCATGCATAACTTACTTAAAACAGACAAAAGAGTATTTACTCAAGCAAATTTGACTGTTAAGTCAAATCGACAGCGACACACGTGCATAATTGCATCATTTTCAAAGCGTTATTCATTTTTTTACTTTCTGCAAGACATTCTCAAGATTGTAATTAATATAATAATTAGTGTTAAATTTGTGCGTTAAACTTTAATTGAAAGGTAAAGTGTGTAATTTTAATGTGGTGTAATACGAAGAGTGCTTCTTGAAAAGTTTTAGTTTAGGTTTAAATGGCGGACTATTTGAATTTGGACCACAGGCCAGCTTGAACGTATATGAAAGGGCTCCTCGAATCATGGCAGTTGGGAGAATAATTTAATTATTTTAAATTCACTAAATTATAAACAAAAAGTTACAAACATTTTCAAACAAAGTGCATTTGAAAAAATTGTTTATGTTATTTTCGAGCCCGATATCATCCCTATTTTCAAAGACGGTATAAATGATAAGCTGTGCCTGTTTAACGTAAAATTGCTAGAATATATGTCTCAGCATAAAGATAAAGGTATATTTAAATATTAATTTGCAATAAATTAAATTCTATTTTTTTCAGAATCAAGGAACATTATTATTTTAACGGCCTTGCATGGATTACTTGTTCCAACCGGTCAGGTAAAAATACCTACACAAAAAAGTGAAAGTTCAGTATTACTGACTTACAAAGCTCTTTCTTAGAGCCGCATAGTCTTTTCTAAATATTAAAGAGATTTTACAGACCCGCCGCAAACGAGCTAACAATTTTTATCATCCAAGAGCGGGAAAACAACTGTTACTATACAATATATGATGATATTGTTTACAAATTTGATAGTTTGATTGCTGCTTTGGCAACATGTTTCAAGATACATTATGTTTTGATGATCTGCAGTATGATATTCAATCAAAAATGTATGGAAATTTATTTTATATTACAGTCGTATGTACAGGAGATTGCGGAGATGAAGAAAATATTACTTCAGTTTCGTCGCGTAAATTATTTGGATCAATTCAAATTAACCAGGTAATTTCAATTATGTGTTTCTTATTATATTCAAAATATACTTAACTATTGAATTAATATTTGATTAAAATTTGCTATAAATCCAAAGCAATTTTTGCTTAATTCTCTCTCGCAACTAACGCGGAATATCCATTTTTACTAGGCTCCAAAACGATAGGGTTTACGCTTGTTTTATATCAGTTATGCATGATTATTTTTTTCCATGTCAGATTTAATAGACCTGAAATCAATTAAATTGTTGTAACAACTAGTGCCGCTCGTTTCAATTCAAATCTTATTCATCAAATGCTAATTCTATTAATTTTTGGATTGCCGAATCAACTTTCAACCCGAACCAATTATTAAGTTATATCTATTTAAAATCTACCCTATAGGCGAATATGATTTATATATTGGAGAATACGTATTTCTTTTTTCGAAAAATGCTAATTTTGTAAATGGGCCAATGAATGCATGAACCTGTTAGGCTATAACATTTTACTTTGCTTCAATATAAAATATCTTCATTTAGGCTTTCTGTCACTTGTTTCAAAAGTTGTTAAAAATCCAAATTTTGACAGAAAGCAAAATTGGTAATGTTTTTTCTATTTCTGACACTTGACTTAGAATGAAAATTTTAATATTTTCTCAAAACTCGTAAATGAGCATTAATTTTCATTATTAAACAACTATTTTATTCCACTTTGAATAATGGATGAAAATAATTGAGAATTGCTATGTTCAACTTAACTCTGTATAGCTGATACATGTCAGTGTTTCCCAAGCTATACAAAATGGGTTAATAGTATATTAGTGAACTATCTGCAATTAAGCTTTAAAAACTTAAATTCATTGTTTGTATGCTACTTAGGATTTTCCCAAGAAAATTCGGAAAAATCGTTTAATCGACATTATCAAGCTATACGAAATTATATTGTCCTAACCCGTCTAATCCCCTACTTTACCAAAGCTTTATTTATTTAATTCTCGAATAATTTAGATCTTAAGGCAGTTTTATATTTACATTAGCAATTTTATTTAAAATTTGCATATGAGACATTCTGCTTTGTATACACAAATATGCAGAAATAATAAAACTGGGTTCGCAAACATAAAATTGTTCATGTTACTTTTTATAAAATCTAATTTAACTTGAAACTGAATGATTTGAAGATGTTTTGTCGAACTTACAGTTAATATTTTGGAACGAAATTATTCAAATTTGCTTCAATTTACCTTTAAAAAAATTCCAATTTTATTAAACCGCCCAATATGAATTAATGATCTTATTTCAAAATTTGAAATTATTTTAACCAAAAGCGTACTCAAATTTAATATGACAATCTTCAAACTTTAAATAAAATTCAATTAATATTTAATTACAATTTAAAAGGATTTATTATAGAAATGCTCCGTAAAACAATGCCGAATGCAGCGATTAAGTGGCGGCTACCTCCAAGTAATCCAGTCGCTTGTATATATAGTTTTAATTTTTCGCTAGGAATTTTATTTAATAGTGTTTTAAAAAAAACATTTCATCTGCAAACATGTCGTCATGGATTAACACACAGGCTATACAATTGTGAAGATGTGTGGAAAACGGTCCAGCAAAATTTAAATAGGTATTAAATAAGCATAAATTAAATTAAATCAAAACTACTGGCGCATAGATTAAACTGTTAGTTAATTAAAAATGAGAGTTAAGCCATTCCTAAGTGCTTATTAATTTTAAACAATGTATAATCTAGACTCGAGCTTTCATATAAATTATAAACTGCACATCGTTCAATAAATCAATCTATAGCTTAATGTAATTAGTGATGACTGATATATGTACAACCCAATAATGAATCGTACACTATTTGACGTCATATAATATTAATTAAGCCGTGATTTATCGACTATTGATATAGTGTGAATTAATATGTCTGTGGTTGAGTCATGCATATATGACACCATCATTTATATAAATATACGTATATTTAGCTCTGATATTTAATCAAAAGTCTTAAGCTTATTTAATTGATGTGACTTAAGTTTGAATATAACGCACGGCTTAAATTATAATTATAGCACTAAAGACAAAATATATATATAGTTTTAACTTGTAGACATGTAGACAAAATAAAATTGAGGTTAGACTTATGGTCGCCAATTTAGTAGAGTTGCTTATACTATTAATCGGTGAATGATTAAATATTTACTGCAACCATATTTAACACAAAACCTGACAACATCCGATTAAAAATTTGATTTTAAATTCTTCCATTTGAATAGTTGCTATAGAAACGATGTTGTTTGTTTTTATAATAACGAATCTTATGTTTTGAAAAAAAAAGACAAAGGAATAATTTAGTATTCAACATGACGTTGATAAAAGAAGACCGGGTCATTATTTTAAAAGTTTTAGAAAGTGGGGCTAGTTTATTCGTAGTGCTAAAGTTTTTTTTAATTTTTTTTATTTATACAATATTACAACTGACTTTATTCTAAGTCATCTAGTAAGTTTCCTATCATAATTATATTAACATTTGTTGGGATATAGTCCAACGGCTAGACCCAGAAATTAAAATTATTTATTTATTCGTGCTGTCGGAGGCGTGAATCATGCCTGAGAGCATGATACGTAATAACTTCATCGATGTATTCCATATTTAAATCTCGGTGAAGGTCTTCATTTCTATAATGTACCATTGAGCATTTCTAATATTCCGAAGTGCTTTGTTTTGGAACGTCTGTATCATCTTGATGTTCGTTTTCTTGGTATAGCCCCAAAGCTGTATACCATAGGTTCATATTGGTTTCAGTATTTGCCGATATAAAAGCAATTTATTGTGTATAGATAGTTCAGAATGTCTACCTAAGAGCCAATACATCTTCCTATACTTCATGTTCAGTCCTTTTTCTTTTTGGCATGTTTATTCCACCTCAACTTGGCATCCACCTAGATATTTCGCCGTATCTGCATAGGCAACTTGTTTAGAGTTGATTTTGATTGGGATTCTATAAGAAATATTTTTATTAGTAAAGTTCACATGCACAGATTTAGTTTCGTTCACTTTTATTCTCCATTTTTTGATCCAATTGTTCACTGAATTTGTCGATTTTTGCAATTTGTTAGTTGCTTCTTCCATTGGTGGTATATCCCGAGTATACAGGAGGTACAAGATAGGGCCCAATTTGCTAGCTTGTGGTACTCCTTATCTTGGCTATGGTTGGGAGTATGGATATCGGTCTGAAGGACTGTTTATCGTTACATTGTTTGTTAGGTTTTAAGATCATGATTACCTCTGCCACCTTCCATTGCCTTGGAATGTATCTTTGTCTAAACACAGCATTGATTATATGGAGAAGTTTACGTATCGCTATATTTGGTAATTCTATCGTATGATGTCGTATACCAGGAGATCTTTTCATGTATAAATTTTGAATTTCCTCTTTTAGCTCTTGTAGAGATACACTTTGTATTTGTTGGTCTCTTAAGTACTTCCGTTGCTTTTCATAAGGAATATTCCGTATCTTTTTGACTAGTAAGTGACGACAAATATGTACTTATTGATTCATTCTTAACTGTTCTTATCAGAGATTTCAACTTGTTACATAGGTTATTAAGGACGGTTTTATTTTCCTTGGTTCGATTTATTTGCCATGACTTTGCCCCAAGCTCTCTTACTACAAGTGGATAGTTTTTACAGTTGTTGTCATTTGCGCATTTGAAAGATGTATGTTTTCTATTAGAGCTTTCTACTTCCTCTTTGACTTGACTAATTATCCTTATTGGTGCTTGAAGATTGAAGTTCTAATAATTCTCGAAAATTTTTCCAATTACGGTATTCTTATTGGACAGTCTCGCTGTGATTTCTTTTTCAATTATTGTTTCACTGATCGTCATAATAACAGGATAGTGGTCCTTCATTATCTTTTGTCACATACAAGTCTAGAAGATCCGGTGTTTTGTTTAAATCCGTTGGCCAGTAAGTTGGTGAGGTACCAGATTGGAAGTGTTTTGGTGTAGTAACTCTGAAGCCCCAGTATGTGTTTTTCGAATTGAAGTTGCCACCAATGATAAAACAACCTCCCATGGTGTTAAAATGTTTTTCATAATCGCCTCTTTTCAAATTATGTCGTGGTGGACAGTATATTGCTGATATATTTATTTCTTTGTACTTTGTGCGAGTTTTGATAGTTGTAACTTGCATAGATTCACTTTCAATTATTAATTCTTCGTTGTGTTTTATATTCTCTTTAATAAGAATGGCAGATCCGTCTCTTGCTCCAAATTACTATTCTGAGCGTTTGTAAATTTATTTTTATTTTTATTTTCTAGTCGTGTTGAGCATCCATGCGTTCACAATGTGAGGTTCAAAAAATTGGCGGACACGATGTTTTCAAGTATACCGTAATTTATCTTAATATGCTTTAATAATTTTATCACGTTTGGTCACTTAAAATTCTATAAAATTTTAATCATAAATCAAAATTTTACATGTACAAAAATGTGAATCATGTATAGATTTTAATTACGATATTAAACGGATAAGATTTCAATCCAGAATTAACTAAACCAAAAGAAAAAGATTTATTACGATTTCTTAATTTAATTACAATATTGTAGCGTAATTTCTTTTAAAATTTATGAGCTATTATACGCGTCTATAATATACTTTCTACGAAATTGTGTTTCAATTTTAATTTTAATTTTTTTTTTTTTTTTGTTTGGACCGGTCAACAGAGAGAAAACGCACACGATACATCATCATCATCATATAAATCAACAAGTTTTTCAACAAAAATTCAACTTTGTAAATAAATTTTTCCTGGTTAGGTTAACAGTATACCTACTCTATATATCATTGGCTGTTTACCAAAAGCAGTTTTTTATGCAAATTAATTATACACGAAATTTTTTTATTATTTTTAAAGACACAGAATTAAGGTTAAAATGTCAACATAAAAAATAAAATCAAATTTCATTGAACCCCGTATACACTACATACAATATTTATACGATACACGTAAAGTTTAATATTCGATATAGTTTTTATTTAGAATTTAAATTTATATTTTAAAATATGTATGTATGTATATAGATAAAATATTATAATTCATTGAATTATTTAAAATTCCTAAATGTTATGACTTACATACTCGTATGTGTGTAAATTTAAATTGTATGACGTTTCGTTGATAAGGGCAAACGACGTAAACAAAAAACACCATTTCCAAATAATTTTGATGTTAAATCTCAGTAAAATGTGTGATAAAATTGACGTATATATGGGATAATGAAATAAACATGGCATTACTCATTACTAGTGCGTTGGAATTGGAATAAATTCGTCATCGTTAATTTTTTTATGGAATTTCATATCTATAATATGGATAGTCTTGGGATGACTAATATACCGGCATATTCAATTCAATTATATAATTATGATGCCGCACCCCACTTTATATATATACATACATATATGTATACGCAATTTTATGCCCGATGACCTGGGTACGCACTATTTACCGGTTTCACCATAAAATATACAGTTTTTTTTTCTTCTTAAAACTATGCCGCTCTTTTTCTTTTTGTTCAACATCTTAAAATATAACTATGTATATGTACTTATACATAAGACATACTACATATATGTATGTCTGCGTGTAATAATGCACGTGTTGATTTAGATTTCTTTCTATTTTGGTTTTTTGTTTTCATCGCGTATCTTAAATTGAACGCGCGCTAACTCTGGAATAGTTTTGTATTTATATAGAGTTCATAGACCTTCCTTATAAATAAAATATAAAATGAAAAGTCGGCGACAATTATTATGTATTTCGTAAATACATAATTTTATATAGAAGAGTAATATATATCCTCAGGAGGTCTTATATGTATATATGTGATTTAGTTCCCTATTTTATAAAATTTATTATGTCGAACGTAATGATGTGAATACACCATTAGATTTTTATTAAATGTGAGCAAATTGTATGTGGGGATTCCCAGAACCCCGTTATACAAATATATTGGTTTTGATTACGTAATAAAGAGGTCATTACACTGTATATAAACTCTTACATATTACATACACGCATACACGTTACATATAGCAAAGGGGATGATCTTTTATTTCAAACTTTGTTTTATAATCACCAATTTCTTTATCTTGATGGTTTGGTTCTTTGTTCCCAATGATTGTATTCTATGTATGTACTCGTATATATGTTTTATACAATATGCGTAGTAATGCAAGTACAACATAATCTTTTACCAAAATGAAAATTTTTTTTAACAAAAAAACCTCAAAACAACAACATAAACATCGAGACAGGTTTTTTATTTTTTGTTTGGTTCAATTTTATCAGCTGTTTTATATTTCTTATCATCGATATATGTATACAGACCAAACATCTTAAATGTTTTGTTTTTGTTAATTTAATTGATTTTCTTGTATTACAGAGAGCGATGTTTCGGAGCCGAGAGCGCAATGCAATTTTAAATAAAAACAAGTTTTCCACTAGCACTGGCTATGTATTTGTGTATAAATTAACAATGGGTTAGGATCTGCGTTTGTTGTTTGTTTTCGCTCCATCCCCTTCATTTCTTTATTTTTGTGGCATCTCTTTCTCACACTATGCACATGATATCGCATCACCATCATCTTCGTCTTTATACTTTTTATTTTTATTTTTTTTAAAAAGAAGATTTATTTGTAAACAAACTTTTTCGTTTTGTTATTAAGAAAAGAAAATTTTTTTAAAATCAAACTTAATTCATGCGCAGTTAAAACCATACACAGAGTACAAAGTAGTAAATATTTAGAATAAATTTGGTGATAACAACACTATTTTTTGACAGTTTGACCAACAATCGTCTCGTGCGAAATAGAGCTTAGTGGCTATATTATAATGAGTCTGTGACTAACATTGGAATTATTTATAAATTTGACATTTTTGGATTTATAATAATAATTATTGTTTGTTACGAGTAACAACAACAAGTTAGTTTTGATTTTCTTTGTACAAACAAGAGTATACATACATATATGTATATATATATATATAAACAGACTGATATGTAGTTTTGTTTTTATTTTCATTATTTCGATTTGAATGCAACTAGTAAACGGAGTTTCTCTATATAGTGTATAAGTTCAACAGCCGTGAAGACATCGCCCTCTTTACTCGTGTGGTTGTTGTCTTGCTTGTAATAAATGTAAAAACTGTTTCATATAAAAAAAATTATAGTAAGTGAATGTACCTACATACGATTTGATTTTGTTTTTGCGTGGAAAATTGATTTTCGTATCCTTTTTTTTTTTCGTACATGTACCAGGACCAATCTAGATAATCGACTGCACACACTAACTAGTGTGCGATTTAAAATTTCTTTTCTCTTATATTTAAGCTTAATGTACATGACCTATGTTACTGTTTGTAAATTTAGTAAACATTTTTTTTTTTCGTTATTGTCAGTACACTTATTCCACCGGATATATTTAACCATACATACGAGTACATACACAAAAATAGTTTCGATAACAAAATTTCGTTTAATTTAAAATTTACTTTAATATGTCAAAACTAGTATTTTAACCTGTCTGCTTGCATATACACATAGTTCAATATAAATCAACGACCTTCGTAAATGCTCAATTGGAATATTAATAACAAAAAAAAAACACAAACCTAGATAGTATTTTGGAACTGAAAATAAAATGGATCATAAGATTATGATTAAGTTTTAATAATTATTGGAATTTTAAATTTTAAATAAGCTAAATTATAGTTAAGTTCCGTCACAAAAAGTGTATTAAAATTTTAGACTTAAGCAACTCTATTATTTATATAATTTGGAATTAAGCTTAAGTTTAAGTCTTGCTTAAGTAGAAAATTAATTGATCGCAAATAATTACTTTTTTACGATTAAATGCCCGTAATTGCGAAAGCTAATTGTAGTTTAAATATAGAAATTATTTTATTTTATATGATTGATTATAATGTTAATTAATTGGGTTTACGAGCTAAGTCATTAAAATGTTAAATACCAACATAATTAATATTACGACTAATTATGTATTATACTTAAGTCGAAAATATACAGCTGCTTAAGATTATAGCTGAAGTGTTTTAAATTTTTGATTAGCTAATTGTATTTTAGCTGGTGTTGCTAATAACCCTAAAGTGACAAAAGACAAAAAAAAATTGGTTTAATTTCAATCATTTCTGTAAGCTCTCAGAGTTCGCTAAATATTTAAAATTCCTAAAACAAAAAATATTAAATTCTAAAAATTATTAAAGATTAAAATAATTTTTTTGAATTAATAACAATTATTATTCGCAAACTATACAGCATAAATTTTAATTTCGCTAGGATATTAAATTAAAAATTGTGCTTAAGTCACAAAGCTTATTTTTATTATTGTGGCTAAGTCTATAAGCACATATTAAATAATACTACATTTTAGGTACTAAAACTAGCCTTAAGCCAAATTATCAGCGCTTTAAATTTAAATCAGACTTAAAATTAATTAAATCAGACTTTCGTCAAGAACCATCCCAATTTCACGGTATCACTAGCCAAGAAGATTATGATGTGGCTGCAATCTACCAACCAACACTGTATCGTTCGAGCAACCTTCCACTCAAATAGAAAGATCTAAGAACGTACAAATACCACAACAACAACGTATCCAGATCTTACCTCAAAATCCAATTCGTGTTTCGTTAGTAGGAACCGAAGGTTGTTGTGTTCCTAACCGTCATCGTTTACGTACAATAAAATATTGGAAATCTCGAAAACACGATAATAAATTAATTTCATCATCTATACGATAGTGGCGCTAATCTATACGATAGTGGCGCTAGTATAAGTGGGTCGGGGATGTGAAAGATACTTCCAACATTCAAATGTAAAATATAAAAGTTTGCTGTCAAGCCTGAAAACAGCGAGTGGTCAAAAACAACGAATTTTAGGTTATATTTCTGCGAAAACTACTTTGAATGGTCAAACTAAACAGGTTCGATTTTATCTAGCACCAGGTTTACCAGATGTTCTTTATCTCGGTATAGACTTCTGGAATATTTTCAGTATAGTTGCTTCTGTAGTATCAGAAATTTTAGTTTATCATAATCCTGCTAATGAATCACTGGATCCTGACTATCACGAACTAACTTTAGACCAGAAAAAGAAATTTCACAATATCGTTGAATCATTTTAAAATTCCGAGAAATTGGTCTTAGGAAGAACCACTGTTACCAGCCATAGTATTGATGTAGGCTCTGCACCTGGTATTAAGCATCGATACTACTCGGTTTCACCAGCTGTGCAAGCAGATTTGTACGCAAAGATTGATGGAATGCTCAGTCTAGACTAGGTTACAGTGATGGTTGCTTATCCATTGCCTATCATCGAGGGTTGCTATAGGTTATCTTGACAAGACACGATTTATATCCACGTAGGCTCTAAAAGACGCGTTTGGCAAATTCCTTTGGATGAGCGATCAAGGGATAAGACGGCCTTCACAGTACCCAGTACTCCATTATACCAATTTACGGTAATGCCTTTCGGGTTATGTAATGCGCCGCAACGAATGTGTCGACTAATGGACAGGATAATCCCCTATCACCTTCATGATCGTATCTTCGCCTACCTTGACGACCTCCTTATAACATTTGAAACTATTCAGGAGCATCTATCATTACTCAGAGAAGTAAGCCGTTTGTTAGGCGATGCTGGATTAACCATTACTATTGATAAAAGCCAATTTTTATTACGACGAGTGAGATATTTGGGTTACATTGTAGAAGATGGTGCGCATAGATTAAACCCGGAAAAAGTAGTAGCAGCGACAGAATACCCGCCGCTGAAATCAATAAAACAGGTTAGAAGATTTTTAGGAATGACATGGGTATTATCGAAGATTTATAATTTAATTTTATATACTGTGCGACGCTAGCACTACAGGAATTGAAAAGCGTATTGTTCCAGCGAGATGACGGTGGAGGGGAACATCCTATCGCTTATGTGTCGAAGAAACTCAACGCCGCACAAAGAAATTACAGTATTACTGAATTGGAATGCTATGCTGCTGTTCACGGTGTTAAGTTTTTTAGAGTTTATGTGGAAGGTTACCACTTTTATCGTTACCGACCACGTTAGCCTCAAATGGCTGATGAGTCAAAGAGATTTGACTTGGCGGTTGGCCAGATGGAGCCTAAAGCTTCGAGCGTATAATTTCGATATCCAGCATCGTACAGGTTCGCAAAATGTTGTACCAGATGCTCTCTCAAGAGCAATACCCTCCATCATTATAGCCGAAGCGTCAATTAGTACTGATGTTGAAGTTCCACTTCATATTCACCCTATTTCATTGATTAAGAATATATAGGCAAGACAAAACTTTTAAGAGATAAACCAAATTTGGATTCGATTGTGATCGAAGAAAATGGTAAACTGTTTATCTTTCTCAATCACGGAATCACGTACTTGAAAGATGACAAACCACAGTGAAAGTTGGTCGTTCCGAAACTATTAATAAATGAGTTATTAATTATGGCACCTGAACTTCCCAGATGAACTTCTGTACATTTGGGTATAGCTAAAACATTAAACAAGCTTCAGAGGCAATTCTACTGGTCTGGAATGGCAAAGGATGTTATAAACTATATTAAAGGTTGTTTCATCAGCAAAACGGTGAAACCTGCCAATTATATAACCAGGCCTCCGATGGGAAAAATATCGGAAGGATTTCGTCCATTTCAATATATATATTTGGATGTTTTAGGACCATATCCTATAGAGGTCTAAGAGCGGAAATTGCTATTTGTCTACCTAATTACGAACTGTATAAGTCATTAGGTCTTTGAGCACAATTCGGCTCAAGGTAGCGCAAAATTTGAGAGAGTCAAATAAACGAAACGAGAAGTATTATAATCTGCGAAGTAGACCAAGAAATTTTAAACTGGGAGATATTGTCCTGGTGAAAAACTTTGTTCAAAGCGATCCAACGAAACAATTTTCGGCTAAACTAGCACCTCAAGCTAGTAAGGGTATTATTAACAAAGCCATTGGTAACGTAGCCTTTGAAATAACGGATGACTCGGGAAAGAAATTGGGTATTTACTACGTAAAAAATCTACGTCATGTTTAATTTTTTTTGATCTCTTTGATTTTTATTCTAAATTATTTAGTGGCTGGACTATAGAGACATCTCAGGGGTAGGTTTCACCACGAATGAAACATAATTTACGTTTCAACCTAATAATTATTTTATTATTGTATAATATTTTTCGTGCAATGATAAAATAATTATTAGGCAAACTTATTATCTACTATTATCTAATTTTAGTTTTCAAATTAATGTTTCACTAAAGTTAAGTTTAATTTCATTAATAATACTGGTGAATTGGATGGGATTTTTAGGCCAATATTTTTGGAAATGGGGAGTGTCTCAACATAAAATGAATATTCCGGTATCATAAGATTGTTTATTTCTTACATTAAGCAGCTGAACACAAATCCGTTTGAGCGCCTCATAACTCACTTCCACACTAACTCAGCTGGCGGTGTCCTGTGAGGGGTACAAGGACGGATTTTTCTGTTAACAATAATCCCATAATGGTTTCGAGGTGTAGATTAATTAATTCATTTTGCTCACATTAATTTAAGCAACCTGCTGACATAAACAATTACATTTAAAAAAAATGTAACTCATTCGTTATCCAATTCTAGTAACTATGGGTTCGTAAGCGCTTATTAGAATAATTCAATAATTATAATTTAAATGTGGTTGCGTTCGAATAAAAAACTGCTATTTTCATATAACTGACTTAAATACATATGACTTAATTTTAAATATTGTTATTTAATTTATACTACTGACACGAATATTTCAAATGTTATAATATAGTTAGCCGATTAAACCTAATTTGATTTAAACCAATAAATCACAATAATACTTAAGTACATATTTAATTACCGGATTCAGCTATGTAAATCTTCGATCTGTCTTTTCTTCATTTCTATTTAATTATCATACTGGTATATTGTTGCGAGCAGCGATGACACTACAATATTTTTAAAAATTGAACTTATTATTTTATAATACAAATACTGGTACAAAATTTGGTTATCTAATTGAACTTTGAAAGAGCCCAGTTACCAAAGGGCCAAACGTCTGCTCCTATAAGGCAAATTAAAGAGCGCGCTCTAAATCACCGCAACCTCCGATATAATAATGACCAATAAATTTAAACGGGATATCATTCAGCAGCCATACCAAGGACATACCATTGAACGTTAAGTTTTGCTTTTGTTTATCTTATCTAAATATGTAAATGTATGTAAATCTTATAAAATAATGTTATTTATTTATTAATTTCGCAACTATTTAGTTAGTTTTATCTGGGATTTTGGTGTTGGTACGAATATTATTAGGCAAAATTACTTTAAATTTCACTAAAACAATAACATAGATTTAGGAATAAAACTGTTGCTTAATGGATGGAGTTATTGTGAACGGAATGCACACTTACGACCAATTTTTTTGTTCTGTGGTCGCCAGACACGTGGTTAAAACTGACCCTCCCAAACCGACTAGCGCTACCCAATCTAGAAGTGTGCTACCACGTGCTGTCGAAATACTCAAGCCTCAGGTTACAACATTAGTAATAAAATGGTACAAAGGAAAATTACCGATATTTTTGAAACAGCAGCGAATTGAATTAAACCATTAGTATTTTTTTGATAATTTATTTTTGAAAGTGGGTATGTGCAACTTTTTAACATTACCTACATATATGAATTTAATTTTTCATTACCTACATAATGTATAAATGTTTTTATTTAAATGAAATAATGTGATTTTTGGATAGTAAGGCGAATTTAAAAATATGAAAATAAATACCAATTCGTTCATAATTACTTATTTTTATTAACTTTAATGAATGTATGTAAGTATATATTTAGCTTTAAGTTTATTCGATTGATATTTTCGCTTAAGACGAAATTCTGATAGCACGAAATATTTTGTTGTTCCCTTCGATGTCGTATTATCCGATTTCTACTGTAGTTTAATTTTTATAATTTTGAGTTCGATCATTTTCAGAAAAATTATTAAAATTAACAAATTAAATTAAAATTCAATACGCCGTCTATATTTAATGTTTAAAAATCATTTTTAATTCGTTGAAAATTATGCTTAAGCCCCACAACATACATCAACGCCATATATAAATGTTACCAACTACGAGTATATATACCATTATGTACACACACGCTATACAAATAACGAATTTTATTAACATCTAAATTAAAAAAATCTAAACTCGAAAATGTAAATATAATTTTGTTGCCAAGTCATTACAATTTACAATATGTGTTTTATATACAATAAACATATATAATGTATATAGAATTAGAAAAAGACCTTCAAAATAATAATTTAGCCCTTTTTTATAATTTTGCGCTAACAATATATTTATAAACTTATAGCAATATTACTTTAAATTTATCTTAGCAAGACACAAAACCAAGATTAGAGAGAATACAATATATATTTATTATATTGTAGATTGTTAAATTCAGCCCGTTAATTAATGACATAAACCACAAAAACTAACGAAACTAAAATATATTATATTCTTAAATAAAATTAACCTTCAAACTCTATATTTATACATATATATATATATATATATATATGTATATATACATGTAAATGATTTGCATAATTATATACACATTTTTGTTGCATAGAAGACAAATACTATAAAAAAAATTTCCATTGAACTTTAAAAAATAAAACTGAATTGATTTTACAAGCTTAATGACGTTATTCAATTATTTTTCATATATACTTGGTTAAGGTTATGCATTAAAATATGACGCACAACAAAATAATATTCGTAATAAATATAGGTACATTAATTAAATTTGCGATTTGAATTGTTTCTGTAACCCACAGTGACTTCCGTTTCCGGTTAGAGAGATCATACCTTAAAAAAAAAAAAAAAAAAAAAACTTAAAATAAAAAAAAGGGTTATCCGCTTCTTTGGTTAACCGCACACCATACGAACACATTATGTATATTATATATAAATATAAATATTTTGACAATAAATTTTATCGTGAAAATCCTTGAAAATTGCTTTAAACTAAATATCAGCATAGGGAAATTTAACGTTTATTTATTTAGATTACGATTATCCGGTTTGAACTGGTTTCGAAAAAGGTTTAGAAAATTATTTTATCTATTTTTAAAATTTTGCCCACAAAACATGATGACGACTAAATTTAGTAATCGAAACAAGCAATTTTTTTTTTTTGTAAACGACGTCTGGGTCAATATTAAATAAAACACGCGCGGCACGTGATTTTAACGTGATTACTTAAAGACATATCGTCGACAACTTCATGAAAATGTGAAAGTATATACGTATGTAAAAGAAAAGTAATCTTGTGTAACATACAAAATGAATTTACTACGATCCAAAAAAAATAAATAAATTTCAAAACAAGGAAATACACAATCTAAACTTCGATATTGCGATAGATAAATAAAATGTGAATAAATAAACATATAAACACACATTCCATTGAAGGTTAAATAATACACACATGTGTGCGCGCGCGATCATTAAAAACGATCGCGCATTTTATATTAATTTAGCATGAAAATTGTGTATTTCCTTATTATATTTACGCGAGTATACAATAATTTGTAAAAATTTATTGTTTTTCATATCCTTTTGTATCTCTTTCTCTCTCTCTCTCGACATGCAGTTCTATATTTTTATAACTAAAATCGTAATTGTAAAGTTTCTATATACCTTTTACTTTTACTTTTTCTAATAACCCAGTTTGATGGTATAAATTCAATGCCATTATGTTTTTTTTAACAAAATGTTTGTTGCTCAATATACTATATATGTAGTAATAATTTATAAGCGCATGCGCGTACAACTTACCCGTCGTTTTTTTGGTATATCATCATTATAATCCATAACAATTCCTTCGTCGGACGTTGAAATTGATGAGGTACGAAAACGTTCATCGTTCGATGACGACGATTTACCATCATCGCTCAACGGTGGCGATGATGATCCCGAACTCCATGTACTATTACTACCCGGGCTCGAACCAAACACGGTATTCCATTGGCCAGCTTGCGGCGAATGTGGCGAACATGATAAACTCATTAATACTAAAGCTGCATTGCATTCGTCCATTTGTTCGTCGTCATGAAAACCACACATATCATCCTGTGAATTTGATGGACGCCGCTTTCTCGATCTGGAAAATTTTGGGGGGATAAAAAAAAATCGTTATTCAAAAAGTGAAAGCAACTTATTATCATTTAGTTTACAAACTTATCTATATATACACATAATAAGTAGCGCCTAGCAAGTAAATCAACCGAAGCCAATTAATTAAAAAATCCAAACTACATACATTATGTACATACATATGTGTATAAGATACACTTTGTTAATTTTGTAATTATACAACCGCACATACATACGAGTATTATCAATAAATCATATACGAGTATATTTGCGTGGATAATAAAATAATAAAATCGGGAAAAATGTAATTAAAAATTTCAATATATCATGATAGTATATGTATAGTTCTTATATTAGTAGTCGATAGATATAATTTTTACTTTTTGTTTGGCTATATATGACATGCGTTAGCTAACACACTAACCTAGAATACCAATGAAAGTGTTTTTTTTTTTTTTTAAATTTAATTTTATAAATTGTAATTGAGTACAAGTAAATTATATTGAAATACATAGTTGTATTTAGTCTGAATTTGGAACCCGGCCTTGTATTCATAAACTATAGTTGTATTTACACATTAATCGCCGGTTCACAAAATATTTTAAAATAATTATATACATATATCACTTTCACCCAAATACTAAACGGACAAAAATTTTGTCTGTGCTAATTTGTTTAAAATAATTTGCGCAATCAACACAAATATTATTTGACAGATCGAAATCATACGACTGTCGTATATAGTAAATAATTAATCAAACAGAAAGTAAATGTCATTTTATTTTGATTTTGTTAAAAGAATTTCGCGCTTATATTATGCCGATCGATATAGATAAAAATATTTAATATATTCGTATCGTACATGTATAGTATTATGTAGTTCAATCGAAAAATATTTGCTAAATATAAAAACGTGAAATACGAGTGGTAATAAAACCAGTGGTTGCCTGGTATTATTTTATGTATATATAAAATAGATCAAACTTTTTGTTTAGATGGGTGGGTGCACAATCAAATACATAATTGATGTATATATCGAGAACCAAAAATATTATCTAACTACACATAAAATATACTCCTGACGATTAAGATTTATTTTGAATATAGCAAATAGTCATTAAGCTAATCAACAAGTGAAACGATTAATATTCAATTTAATTTATTCTCACCTTTTCATTTAACGTCAGGTAACAACAATCTGAACAATATCAATTAACATTGAGGAGTCGTGCAAAGATAATTAAAATTAATATTCTTATACAGAAGTAAATTAATTGTTAAGTTCTGCTATACTTTATACTTTACACGTAAATCCAAATAAAATGGAGCAACATAAATTTATATAATAATTATTAATTACAGGTTCTTCCTAGCTCAATGGACTGCCCCAGCATCTCAAAAACGGACTCTATGAATAGATGCTTCCAAGAAAAATTACAAGCTCAACCAGGATTACGAAAGTAAGTTAATGTCCTACAAACTCTGCCAAGCAATGGATTTCTTTTCTTAACGTCAGATTCATACTTCTTTTTGTTTTATAAATGCTGTCAATGGCTTTATTCTTGAATCTTTCTACAAAAGAAACTAACGAGAAGTATTCAAATCTCAAGCTAAAATTATTACATATTTTACTCGTAAGTCTTAAGATCTGCTCTTCTCAGTCGCCTAAATCGCGGCTGTTTTAGTATATTCATTGCCAATTCATTGGGAGGTGTCTCTAGTTCTAGTCTCTAGAATTTTCTAATGGTTTCTTTAATAGTTTTAATTCCTCGATCATCGTGTATATTACTATTTCGAATGTACCACGGAGCATTGGTAATACTACGAAGTATTATCGCTTGGGTTCGCGGGAGGGGTTCTCTGTCTATATGGGTTTGATTATCACTTTGTACAATAAAACTTTATTTGCTAATGACAGCTGAGATTTTGTTCCCATCAGCCAATACATTTTGGGGAATTTTATTTTTATTTGATTGCGCTTTGCTTCAATATGATTCTTCCAAGTTAGCCTTCTATCCAGCTGCATGCTTAATTATTTGATCTTGGTTTGTTGAGAAATATTTATATCCTTTAATTCCACTGGTGGGCAAGTGCGTTTGTTTAGCTCGTGAATGTGACGTGATTTGTTTTCGTTCACTTTTATGCGATTACTGTGTGACACCAGGACGGCCGTATCATCGGCAAAGGTCGATATGACTGCCTTGTTGGTTACAGGTAAGTCAGCTGTGTACAGCAGGTATAATATTGGACCTAGAACGTCGCCTTGTGAACACCTGCATTGATATCATTTAAACAAGTAGTTGCATTAGTTTGTTTAACCATGTACTGCTTTTGAAGGAGATAGTTTCCCAGAAGAGAGTGAATTTTCTTCAGTAGAAGTCCTTTAATTTTGTATATTAACCGATCATGCCAAACTTTACCAAAGGCTTGTGCAATATCCAAGAAAGTAGCAGAACAAATATTTCGTTTCCTTGAAGGTGTTTTTATTGCATTTACAATTCTGTGTACCAAATTGATGGTTTGGAATAATATGCCGTCCTTCTAATACTGGTTTCAATTTCGTAAGTAGCATTTTTTCAAATAACCTTGAGCATGCTTATTGGACGATATGATGAAATATGTGTTTCATTTTTTCCAGCTTTATGTATCATTGTGATCAAAGACATCTTCCATTTTTGAGGAATAAACCAGTCCGCATGATTGCGTTGAATATGAACGTTATTAGTTTTATGCATTTGTCTGGCAGTTCCCTTATCATTTTTCTATTTTATCATTTTGTCTGGCAGTTCCATTATCAATTCCCTTATCACAATTTTTAATTGTATTCTTAACTTTCCTCCAATTTTATTTTATGGGTTTGAAGGATAAACCATCATCCATTTGGTCGGGTAACACGAAGTTATTAGTTTCTTCGTGTGGTGCAAATACTGTTGCAAGATGAGCAATAAAAGCATTGGCTTTTTCTTCATCGTTTCTCGCTCAATTTCCAGTTGGTAGTCTAATCGGGTGATTCGAGTTTGTTGGCCTTGTTATTTTTTTGTTGCTTTCCGCAAAGAATAATCTGACCTCTTGGTTGCCGAGCGTTCATTTAAATAATTTTGGACGCACTGCTTTTTGTTCTTCCCGCATTGCAAATCTTGCGACAGGTGTAGCCTTTTCAGCTGATAATGCCAGGACATCTTTAAAATTTTCTTCCGCCGCATCAATATCTGCTGGTATGATAAGAGGAATATTCAGTACACAATTTTGTTCGATTAATCTCTTATATTGATCCCAATTAGTTTGCTTGTTTGTAAGCCGTTTTGGCGTTTCTATTCTTAGTACGCCGGTGCTCACTCTTACAATTACAGGTGAGTGATTTCAATCGATGGCCTTAGCATATGTAAGTGGAACGCTTTTAGTTGACATAAAAGTCAATTAAATCAGGAACTTTCTTTTTATTTGTGGGCCAGTACGTTGGCCGATCGGCAGATAAGTAATCCAGGGACTGTTCTTCTACAGCTTCATAAAATTGTTTATCTTTCAGCGATGTTAATCTGGAACCCCATTGAGTGTGTTTAGCGTTTAAATTACTTCTCACAAGATATTTATTACCTAGCTGGCTGACATAATCCATGAAGTGCAGTGTTTTATAGCATGTTTTGGAGGGCAATACACTGCTGATATGATACAGTTTCCAGACCATTCCTGCAGACAGATGCTCGTTGATTGGATATGTTCCTTCTCATATTTCATAAATTCATAGTGTTTTAATCTTGTTTTTATCAATAAAATAGAGTGGTACCCTTAAGGATACTTGCATATGAAATCCGTTGATGCATACTACTATTTACAGTTGTTTTTGGTTGGGTATTTTGAGCGTTATGATATGATACTTCTGGTCGTACTGCACTGGCCGCTGGTCCTAGGGATTCTCCTTCGGTTTGAGCTGACATTAATATACCTGTCCAGCCCTGTTTCCACCAAACACTGACCTACATCACTGTTTATTTTATTGTCATCTGTTGTCAATGCACTGTCATTGTTTTTTTTATCGTCAAAATTTGTCGACGATGAATTTTTGTTGTTCATTTACATTAATTTTTAATTCACTTGGCATTAAATTACCTGGTAAAGTAATTTTTAAAGCATTTGCGATTTGTTGTCGTTTTGGACTATATGTTGCAAATTTTTATTAGTAACTATTGCGGTCGTGGCGTTTGGACATCGCTTTCTGCAGATTTGGCCCAGCCTTTCTTATTTGAGGTGGAGAATATGCGCACATCATCTGAAGTCTTTTGTACCGGTATGACATGCAAGTAACTAAGTAAGTAAGTAAGCAGTACCGAAACGTGTTCTAAAGCAGAGTGTCTACTAACTACCACACTACAAATCTATACATTTGAATATCATTCAAATTTATCTACGATCTACGTTTACTAAAATAATTAGCATAATTTTTCCGACTACCTATAATCTATGTGACCAGCTGAGGCCCACATCTGATGATTCAAAAATAACCTTTAATTCTATTATTAGGAATTTGTCTGTGCTGCGAATATGTAAATGAAGGTCTCAAAATTGTTGATGTTTCTTAAATTACATTTTTTCATTTTTAAAATACGATTTTCATAATCGTAATTTCGATAAACTTGACGTGAAAATTAAACCAAAATTCAAATTGCAAATTCAGAATTTTATACATAAAAATTTCAGAATTTCATTTTCAAGTAACACAAAATATAAATGTAAAATTCAACAAAATTAATTAAATTATAATTGCATCTTCATCCAACGAAACCTAATCTTTATTGCATCCGAAGGACAATTGTTAATTATAAAAAATTTTATTAATAATTTCAGTAGTTCTAAAACAAATGAAGAGATTAATATTTGGTATTGTCATTTTAGAACTAAGCAAAGTGCACTTAAACTGTAACTTGGTGATTTAAGAACTTAAAAATATTAAGAAGTCATTTTTAACTCAATAATTAAAATTTAAAATTTATAAAAAGATGAAGTTACGAATTTGGGAAATACATAGCTGAGATCATTTTGGTTTTTAATTCTAAAACAACTTTTTTAATTTTTGTTTGTTTTTACGGTTGATCGTCTCATCCGTCTTGAATTAGGGATTTCATGAACCATACGAATTTTATGCAAAATTTAATTTCCCAGATCTACAACGTGCCAATTGTTTTACAAAAATTTAAAATTATTGTTCCAAGAATTTTAATTTTTAAAACAAGTTTAACTATTTCTATTGATTAAAACTGTTCCAAAATTAAAATAAATGATGAGCCAGAATTAACGATGATTTTGATAATTTTGTTGGATAAATTCAATAAAGTTGCAAATACACCGATAAACAAAATTCGAAAATTAATCAAATATTTTGTGAATCATCTTTGTATATCCACGCCGATAAAATTAGCATATTTATTTTATCAGCCAATTTCGATGGCAAATGTCTGTAGTTACAATTTTCACGGTCATCTGTTCCACTGAGTTTTTAGAATTTTGTCAACTTCTAAATTCTATTTGGATGATAGAATTTTATCAAATTTTGAAATTTTATCGAAATTGTTTGGGCTCGTAAGATTAGTAAAAAATTTTAAGAACTTCTACCTAAAAAAATCTGAACATAAATTTTAACCAAAATCTGAAGAAAACTTCTCAAATTAAGAATGAAATTTTCTTGTTTAAAGATTTAGATTTATACACAGTACATCCCAGCGGAAATTTAATTTAGTATACGAGAGCTCTTCATCTCAAATCGTACTAATAATTTTACCCATAATTTTAACCAAAAATTCTGCAAATTAAAACTATTTCAAATTTAGGTATGTACATACCAAAGAAATTTGCAAAATATTATTTTTTTATTAAATCGGAACAATTATAAGAACGCGTAGTTCCCGCGTACTTAATTTATATTATATTGTTATTTTATAACTGTACAATAAATTTTAATACTAATTACAGTTGTGATTAACAAAAAGACAGCAGAAAACTATATAGATTTGTTGTATACAAAGAAATGTAATAGCAATAAAAGAAGAAATATATAAGTTGGTATTATAGCCGCTGGTAGTTTATTATATTTATACACTACCGCTTAAAATAAAGACAACGCGAACGCTTGTTGAAATAATTGTAGGAGTATTGAAATAATACGATTGGGTTGATAATTACTCGGTATTGCATGATTTTATCAAAAAGTATTTTCATGTCACATTATTCCAATTTTTTGCAGGCGTTCGCGTAATTTTAAGCTGTAGTGTATATATATATATACGTGAATAGATTGGATAATTGATTAAAATATTTTACTCTCAACCTGTGCGAATGTGTGTATAGGGAAAAATAGATTTACGCGTTTTTTTTAGGTTTTGATTCATGCGCTTACATATATAGGCTCAAACAAAAATGTTACAGCAGCATCTTTTATATATTTTAGAGTTCATTAGTTTTTTGTCTTATGGTTCATTCTATGTATGTATACATATATACTATTATATGTACGCATTATTTAATGGCTATTGACCTCAAATAACTATATACAATTTTGTACTATATTTTATATGTTTTGTTGTATAGTGTTGTAATATAAGCTCGATGAAACCAAAGCATTTTGTTGTTTGACCCATACGTCCCATTGACGCCATTGTATTATTCTATGTATTTGATTAAAATACACATGCAATAATACTTTATACGTAAATTAGTTTATATATATATATCAGTTAATTTTCTCAAACTAAATTGTACAATATTCACCCTAAATAGACGTATACATAAATAAAAAATGCATACATAAAATAATTCATTATTTTACTTATAACAAATAAATGAAAATCTAAATTATGTACATGACTATATAATTATACAGGAAATTGTACTGTTTTCTAGGAATTTTAAAATGCATATCTACCTTTATGTACCTATATATAAAATATGTACTCGTATATATGGCAGAAATTAAACTGTAGAGTAACGTGAAAACTAATTAATATCTAAGAGATCATATATTACTTGTATACATATACAAATCATAATAATATCACTCGTACGTATGTACATCCCAGCCAAATTGAACGAAAATCGATTAGACTTCTTAGAATTTTGCTTTTTATGCATCTTGAATTGGGAAAGAAAAACACAATAAGTAATTGGATAACATACAATTTTTTATTCCAATTTATTATGACTCTTAATTAGCTCAATATAATAATAATAATAATGTATAACTGTCGATTGATTGCAAGAAAGTTAATATATGCATTAGCCTACCATACATAGGCAAGATATCTACATAATACAATATTAATGTATAGTTAACACGAAACATTTGTGTATCAAACATAATAATTTTTATCATGATTATGGTTGGCATTGGGGAAACCTTTATCTATCCGACATATACGCATATATAATCGTATTCAACACAAGATTAGATAAAATATTACAACTCGTACGTACATCATGTGATTAATAAAACAAAATTTTTAACACAGACCACTGCCAAAAATAAAATATATATACATCTACATTGTATATCTATTTATATAAAAAAGCTTTAATGTAATGTGTTGTGCTTGATCATTTTGTTAAAAAAAAATTCTTATCAGTTTTGATAAACTAAAAAAAAACAACGCAAACCAAAAAATAAATTTTTCAAATTATAAAATTAAAAAAAAAAAAACAAAAACAAAAAAACCAGGAAGTAAAAGTTGTAAATTACATTAATCTAAATGTGAAGGTAAAATAATCACGCGCGTCACTTTGATTACATAATTCCGGAAGAAATTTTCAGAGCTAAAATAAGTGAAATAGTTTTAACTCGATAAGTTATAAATAAATAAATCAACACCTAGCGTCTACTAACCTTTGGACTATTGAGCGAAAACATCATCGTTAGTACGAAATCAACAAGAAATATTTTTTTTATAGTACATCATATAGATTAACACACAACATGGCCGCGCTGTGTAGATCGAGACTACCTCTGAACTATTTAAAAAATTTGAATTGGTCGAACTGCCCAGCGGGATTAATCTATGTACCAAAGTTTAACTCGCTATAATGATAATTAGATACTACTATTGTACTTATCGGTCAACAATGGCTCTAGTAACCGTATATGGCGTACATAATAACATGCCTGATAAACTGTTGTACAGTTTTAGCATATCGACATTAATAGGGTGTTTATAGACTACAGTAATCGTTGTTAATTATCTTTAATTTCAAGATTCGATGGTTAGCATTAAAATTACGTTTTAAAAGTACGTTCATTATTTATTGATGACGAATTTCAATAGGGGGATGAGTAATGTAGAATTTGATATACTGAAAGTATTTTGAAAGTATTAATTTCAAACTCGAAAATTCTACGTCGTAAATTTCGTAAAATTTGCTAATTTTGGATTTACGAATTTTGCAAGTAAACGTTTATGAAAACTACCAAATTGATATATGATTCAGTCATACTGCAGATGATTAATATGGCATCAGGGCCGTGGGTTGGCATGGTATTATCGAAACACAATGCCGAAAGTAAAATTACGAAAAAACAACTGATAATCTCGAAAAATAAAATTTCGGAAACGCTAAATACTGAATCTTGAAATCTAGTTGAAAGTGGTTGAACTCAGCTGATTTTTATATGATAAATTATTTTTCACATTTGTACAGCAATATTAAATTTTTTTTTGTTTATTTGCAAGGACGTGGCATAGACACTTTTTTGGTTCATAGCCTTACCTTACATTCATACAACCCATTCACATAAGTACAGTATACCACCTGCGCATTGCATGGCTCCATGTCACACTGTACAGTGACATGGAATATGGGTCGGCCCATGAGTTCTACTTTCCAACAGAGGGTCATAAATGTTTTCAATTTAATCACCGATCGTAATCGGGAGATGAAAAATCCCTTTTGCATCCCGCTTCTGTTGCGATTCGAACCTCCCGATTCAAACGTCGCAACTTTAACCTGCGCTATTTGGTCGGTAAAATAAAAAAGTTTTAAAAAACATAGTTTAGCTAAATATTTTTTAGAACACCAAATGTTAACTGAACCAAATCCTCTAGGCAGTCGTCACAAAGAGCATTCTGTGCTAGTCCCATGCGTTGGATCTGAACCTTGAAACGTCCATGGCCGGTGATAAGTGCGACCAGAATTTTGAGTTGGTTCTTTTTTAGGGATAATACATAATTGGTGAACCTCAGGTTGGGTTCAATAATGAAATGTTTCGCCTTTCGACAGCTAGAAGTAGGACGCCACTTCAGTACTAGTTCACGTAGAGCGAACTTCTTAATAGCGTCTTTACCACCGTTGAAGGATAGAGGAATTGCTGGTTCGGGCCCAACAAATTTACTAATAATCTCTAGGATCAGCTTCACAGAATGTTATGTTTAACCAAATTTGTTGTTTGGTATGGCATAGGATTTATGAACCAAGTTGTAAGACCCTGACGATCCGGTAAAATTTGGGGGGTATTTTTTCATGATGGGGAAGATCCATTCTATCACGTCATCAATATGGCCAATTGGCAAAATTTCTAGGATCAGCTCCACAGAATGTTATATTTAATCAAATTACAAATTATTTTGAATTTTCTGTTGAAATTTTTTTATAAATGCACATACATACATACAAGTAAATTATTGAATTTTTTATTACCAAAATTGCTTTAAATTTTGAATTATTTAATATTTAATTTTTTCTGTAGTAGTTAGTAATAGCTACTTAATGAAAATATGAAAAATTAAATTAAATTCCGTCTTATTCAGGTATAAAACATTTACTAAATATTTTAGTAAGAAAATTCGTAAAAACTTCTTAGACGTACGTGTAGCAGCCTTAGTATACCGGCACTGGAATTTGGAATAGGAACGATTTTATTATTGTTGAATACTTAAAAAATTTATTGTCTTGTGTCGATATACTCGTATGTACTATGTTTCAATACTCCCATTTTCAACATTTTGAATTTTGATGTACTTTTGTTCGACAATTCATAAAATTTAATTTTCTGTATTATGAATTTTTTCCATTTTCGGTTTTTTTAAATTTAGAAATTCTAATACAATTCCAGGGGAGGGGGCCTGAATTTAAATATATTTTAGGGCCAGAAATATTCTTAAACTTGTCTACTCTTATCAAATTCAATTTTATCAAATTTTTAATTTCTTAAAATTTTCAACTCGAAACTTAAAATTGTCATTTAAAATTTTAATTTTAAATCTTAACTATCCGAAAAATTAATTAATCAATTAATGCTATCTTATTCTAAAATTTTGTGAACCTCTTTCTCGATTTATTTATTTATAATTTTACATAATTTTGTTAAATTTTGAACTTTAATCATTAAATTCTGATTTCATAACAAATTCCGATATATTTTATAAATTTTATCAATTTATTCCATTTGTCAGATTTTATATTTGATTTGAAAAATTCAACCAAGTAAATGAAGTTTAAGAATTTAAGAAAAAATTTTTTTAATATTATCGAATTTTATACTAAAAGTATTTAAATCTTAATTTCAAATTTTCGTAAATGTAAGTTCCGAAATTCTTGAATGCGTATTTAGCAAGTAAACGGTTATGAAAAATATTGGATTAATATTGGGATCTGGGTTGACGCCTTCCCCATAAAGAACCCCTGGATTTATTAATATACGAAATTTTAGGTAACAATATAAATAATGTTAAAGAACTACATGTGTGGCCCCACTTTGGGCGCCAACAAATTTAATATATAATTTATAGTTTATGCCATTGCACACCAAATCAAATTTTTTACTAATATACATATATATTTGTCTTTATTGTTGTATATATCCAAGGTTATTATTGCTTAATGTAATTTGATAATGACAAAGGAATACAAAAAATTAATTGAATTTAATGTCAAAAAACGATAACAAATTATTATCAGACGCGACTAATGACCAGCAGTAATATATTATTATGTACATATGTATATTTATTTTGGTCTTGTGGCTAAAATAATTTAAGTTTATTACAGTTCCACACAAAATTGTTATTTTCTTAAATCTAGTTTTGTATTTTATTTTAAAATTTATTTTAAACGATTTGTAAACGACCTTTAACTAAAAATATATATGTATAGTGTGCCGTATATCCGTGTTGTCACCCACTATAGTGTATTGTTTTATAAATTTTTTGGTTTTAATAAATAATCATTATCAGACGAATATTTATAATAATTGAAAATTATTTCAAGTTCATTTGAGATTTCTAATATGTGATAAGATTACCACAATCGTCATATATGTATTAATTATATATATATATATATATATATATATATATATATATATATATATATATATATATATATATATATATATATATATATATATATATATACGGTTGGAGAATGAGATTTTACAGTCGATCGTAAAATTATTCCTACAATTTTTTTATTTTAAAGGTTGTGAAAAAAAAAAAAATCAATTCGAAATTTATTTTTGGTGCGGATGACCTCGTCCGGTGAAGATAAGTTTTGATATTTTAATAAACCAAAGTGTAAGGTTGATTATACGCGTATGTGGCGAAGGTTTATGTTTACATTGTATGTAATATGTGTATATATACAAAACGAACAATTCAACGGAAAATATAAATTTTCGTCAAAATTATTTTATTATACAACGTTCAATGTTAAATTTTCGTGAATTTATATTATATGCGAAGAAGATGAGTCAACCGAGATAAAAATAGTTTAAATGAAAATAATTAGCACGGTATCCCATTATGGGCAAAAACAAGTTTAAGGGCTAACCAATATTTGGTGATTTGTCCAGATTTCTTGGTTTCCCTTTAAGCCAATTTATAAGAAAACATCAAATTGTTTATTAAACCACCTACGCATGTGCCGCGCTTTACTAAACAAGTTATTCATAGATTTGAAAGCAAATTTTTTTTAACGGAATTAAAAAGTACAAAGTCAAATATTCACTTTCTTATATACTTTTTTGAAAGCTCTCACACATATTGTATATAGGAAGTAACAAGTACAATTTAATTTCATTTTTTTTTTTTAAATTATGTAAATTAACGATTTTTCTTTAATTCATTTCATTTTATTGATACAGTTATATAATGCCGGAACCTCGTTTTTATTTTATTTCAACAAATTAATTTCTTAAGTGTTTATCTTTCTTTAGGTGTATGTGTATACATGTTTCATACAAACATTCTTATATAAATAATTAAGCGTAATGAGTGACAAAATTCAAATTATGTTTCGATATCGTGTTATATATGTACATATATTCCAATTTCTTTAATTTTGAGCATAATTATACGGTTTAATTAATTTCCATTGAATATACAAATTGCAGTCATCTGTTGCTTGTGCACTACAATACATACATCTATATATTATATTCTTTTCTTCGTTTCAATAACCTTCATACGACCTTAAAATTAATTTTTTATTTTAAAGTTTTTGAGAGTTTTCTGTTTCGTTTCTTTGTTGCAAAATTATATGCACACACAACTCTACGAATATATACATATATATATACAGACAAAATGCACCTTCATCGCGCGCGCAACGTAATCAAATCTTTAAGACGTTTTTTTTTATAGCACAAATGTACGAAAAAATATTTTTGCTCTTCTTTTATGTACACGATCCATTCATTCTTCATGTCACTGACCATACCCAAAATATATAAAAAGAAAATTTTGAGTATGTGTATTTATATAAATGTATGTATGTACAATAATGCAGTAATAACAAAAACTAATACAATTTTATGCGCTTCGTCTTGAGTATATACTCGTACATAAATAAGTTTACATTATTGATTCACAAGTGCTATCCAAATTATGTATACATAACCGAAAAATCGACTTACCCGGGCGCTGTTGTAGGTGGGAATGGTACATCAATACTGTGCGATGTGCGACGACGATCACTACCCATATCAGCTAAACGGGCAAAATCTGTATCACGATCCTGATCTGCTAAACGGGCTGAACGACGAGACTCCAATAATCGTACTTCTTCTAAACGTTTTTTTAATTCCAATGGTGTCTGTAATAATAAAATAAAAAAAATACAAAAACGCAATTATTATAGGATCTAATATAATAAATAAATTTTAATTAAAATCGAGGTTAAAATAACAATGTATTGTATCTAAATGCAATACATGTATGTATATAAGACATTTTCATTTTGTATGCATGAGTTTGGCTTTTGGTTTTGTGCAAATTAAGGTGAGGTCGTATTGCATATTGTCTAGGAATTAGTAGACAAACAAATTTGATTTAGAATGTTGATATTTTTTTTACATTTTAATTCGTTGGTGGACATTGAAATCTGTTTTGATTTTGATTGAATCGCATCCGCGATTTTCAATTAAATTTTAAAATGTTAACATAATTTTTTCCTTTAATTTTAAAAATTTAATTAAAATTTACAATTCATAAAATGAGTTTGGATTCAGGAATAAACATTCGACCATTGATCAAGTTCATCGCGTGACCGCAAAAATAGACAAAGCATTTGAAGAGACAAAATATTGCCCTGCCGTATTTCTAGATATATCACAGGCTTTTGATAGAGTATGGCATGAGGGTCTTATCTAGGTATACGATAAGTAAATTAGTGCCACAAAATTACTGCCAACTGCTCGAGTTGTATCCCTCCAAATGAAAATTTAGAGTATCACATGAAGATACTAATTCCAACTTTTATCCAGCTATTGTAGGAGTGCCTCAGGGTAGCGTACTAGAGCCTTTCCTATATATTCTTTACACTACACAACAACCTTTATCGGAATTTTTACTGATGGTAATGTAGTATTGGCATCAAGCGAATCGCTAAACCAAGCAGTTGAATATTTACATCAGGCAATCGGATAAAATGCAGCCATTGTACCAGTGATTGGAAATTAAAGTTAAATGAGCTGAAATCAGTCCATGTAACAAAAATAGCAACATCCATATATTTCTTCAATGAGGTACAAATTCTACAAGCTGAATCTGTTAACTATATCGGATTGCACCTCGATTCAAGATTGAACTGGAAACAACACGTTAGACAAAAAGCTGAACAAATCAAAATAAAACAACGTGATTTGAACTGGCTGGTAGTAAAACATTCTAAGCTTAGCCTGTACTGCCTTATCTACGAATCGATTATTAAACCAATATGGATGTATGGTATCCAACTCTGGGGCTGTACTAAACAATCAAATCAATAACCAACAAGGAATTAGATGATGACCTAAATGTTAAATGTATTGATGAAATGATCCAGTAAAACAAAAGTTTAAAAATTTAACGTTTCACACAAAATATTTCAAATTTGTAGATTAGAAATATAGATTTAAAATATGTAGTTAAAAATCAAAACATCAGAATTGAATTTAAAGTACGAAAATTTTTAAAAATTTGATTTTAAACTGTAAACTATTAAATTTTCCCTATTCAATAATTGTTTTCGTCAATATTAGGTAATTCAATGCACATTGAATTTTGGAATTTTAAAATTCGGATTATAAGTGCGCATATTCAGAATTTGGCTTGGATCATAATTCCTTATAGTCAATACCCCACCGTCCCACCTAAAGAGCGTTTTAAACATTTTGTCAAATTTCATTCAGATTCGAAAGACTAACCATAATCCATTTTGTTCTGTTGATTTTCCATGAATATTCGAATTTGAAAATTAATTTCAGTTTTAGTGACGTTTAAATGTATCGTGAATTTTCTGCTGAACATTATAAATTAAAAACAAAAGTTCCTATTATTCATTTGTGAATATTGAATGGCGTTTGATTCCTGAAGTCCTAGCAAGAGTACTATAGCAACTTTTAAATGTTTTTAATTATTTGGATCAATTAATTTTATATGATTTAGTTGGTTAGAAAATTAATTTAAGAGGGACAAACACTAGCGCCACTAGTGGACAAATCATTAAACGTTATGTTAACAATTCAATACAAATCTATTTTGCTTCATGTAAATTATAAACTGACAGGGCATGGTAAATTATTATTTTTTTGTTTAACCACATTTTTATAATAAATGTATTTTTAATGAATGGCCTTAATGGTTAGAGGTTCATCTATACACGATTAATATTTTAACATAAACAAAATGTATCTACGTATGTATAGTGAAAACTTTAATACAAAATACTATTTTAGGTTTAGTTTTATTTTTTATAGCATTTGAAAGTTTTATTATGTATATTGAATTGTAATTTATTAGTTCCACTAGAATACATTTCTAATTCAAATATTAATATACAGTATGTATATAGATTTTGGTTTATTTATTTACGATGAAATACATAAAAATTCATGGTAAATGTATCCATTATATTTACATACATGCATATATGTAAGTACAATAATGTTTGAAGAAGTCACCCAACCTAAATATGTAATATATACATAGTTTGTTGTTCCAATTTTGATTAAATATGTAATAATATGTAATAAATGTATTTATTTATTTAAAGATAAATTATTTTTACTTACTAAATATTTTTGCAAATCAGTCTTTGTGAATACCGGAAAATGAAAAAAATGAAAAAAAAAAAATATTTTGTTAAAATTTTTAATTTAAATTAATTAAATGCTTAAACATGTTATTTTTATTGTACAGAAACATAAATTTGATTTCTTCACCAATTACATTTTTTGCGTAATTTATTTTTAATTTACGAAAAAATTGGTCAAGGTATTTTCATTCAGAGCGAAAAAGGAACTAAATATTTTGTATGATAAGTCGCTATCCTAGAAACGACTATAATAGTATATATCGTGCATACTACTATCTACATACATACATATATACACACACTTAATTAAATTAATTAATTTTAATTAAACAAAAATACATGTTATAATTAATCAAACACGTAAAACAATTAAATATATATGTATATTTGTATTTTAATTAATTGTTGTATATTTTATTTTTAACGGTGAAAGTTTTTATTTTTACAAATCTACCTCATTTTTCCTTGTATAATATTTCTTCCCCATATTACACTCAAAAATACTTTTGTAAAATTGTTTCTTCTATTGCAAAATTCGTCAAGTCTGTCAAACATGAATAAATAAAATCCATGTCCATGGATTTGGTTAAACTTTCTCTCGAAACATAGTTTTTTGTGTTGTTTTTTATTTTCGTTATTTGTATATATGCCTACCTGCCTGTATATATATTTCAAAATAAACTCAAGATTATTTAAAAAATAAAAAAAAATTAAAATATTATTTCTCAAGGTAATCTAACAACTTTGTTTCGTAAATATGATAACTAACCTTTACAATCGATTGCATTATTAGAGTATTACTTTTAGTTTTACCTCTTGTTGTTGTGTATTGTTTTCAATTTAGGTTATAAATAATTGTGTATATATGGAATGTAAATTGCGCTACGGCATATAGAATATAATTTTATTTGCCAATCATGAATATTAAAATACAGGACTTATGCAAGCAGTACCTAAAATTACATCAGAAATTTATTTGCAAGGTCTTAATTATGGAGGAAGTGTGAAAACCAGTTTGGACGAGACTTTGATCAATCTTCAATTTATATTCAACCAGTATATCTAACGTATGTTCAAGAACAAAAATTTCTTGAAATTTAAATCTTCAAAATGCTTTAATTGTAAAATTTAGGACGCCGCTTCAAATTTATTTAAATATTACTAAAATGTATACTTTGTTTTTAATAAAATATTTTCATAAAGTTATGTTTATCAAATTTTATGACAATTCCATTTTAAAATATTCTTTGACATAAAGAACATAATTAATCTCGAAATGTATATGATATTGAAATTAAATCTTGAACTAATATTATTCTCACTTTGATTTTGACATTAAATTTAACCTACAAGTTGACTTTGTACTTGAATTAATAAAGTCAATTTAAAAGGCACGATTGATGAAAGTTCAAATTGTATACTAAAACAAGGCCCACAATATTTAAGGTTACATCTTGTTTTAATTTAAACATGAAACTAATGTTTATATCGAATAATATTTCGATTTTTGACATACTTCACAAAGTTTTTGTAAATATTAAAACGGAAGGATGGGAATTTAACCATCAAAGTTATTAGTAAAACATTTTATATTTAATATTTGAAATAACGAGTTGTAAATTTTCAAAAAAAAAAAAAAAAAAAAAAATACATATATGGTGAAAAATACGTGAAATCACAAATTTTTGTAAGTCATATTTGAATTTTATGATTTTTATGTTTTGAATGAAGTCTTGATTTAAAAAAAATTTTTGGAATGCTTTGTTTTTTTGTAGTTATTGTTGTGAAAGATACAGGGTGTCCAATTTTGAGAAAATAATAATCATGATGTTGTATTTATGGCAATAAAAAAAAAAATCTCCGATAATTATGATTTTGGGCTCATTTTAAAGATAAGTTAATAGCAATTAATATAAAAATAGTATATTGTTTAAATCCTCAAATCCTTTCACGCAGTCATTACAACAGAGGATGGCTATTTGAATTGTAAAAGATATTCTAATTCTGACGATTATCTTAAATTTAAATTATGATTTTTAATTAGAATAAGATATAATTTTAAACAATAAAGTAAAATTATCTTTGGGTATGAAATTTTAAATATATATAATTAAATTTGAATAATAAATACTAATAATTTAACTTAGCTGTCCTTTTTGTAAACAATTCCAAAACACTTAGAAATATCTATTCAAATATAGTTTTTCCGTATGAAAATTAAATAATGCTCTTACTAAAACGTTTTGCAAGAATACAAAAAATAACGGAGCTCCAGTTTTTTAGTAGTTTTAGTTTGTGGTGGTGCATTTATGCAAATAAAAAAAGTATTTATCCGAAAAATACGAAATATGGCTCGTTTTAAATATAAAGAAATAAGGATTAAGAAATTATTACAAAAATAGTACCGTCCCTTAAGTTTCTCACTTTCAAAATGGCCCCCAAAATAGTTTTTCTCCCGAAATCGTTTTTATTTTTACTTTTCTTTTCTTTTTTTTTTGCCATTCAATTCGGTAAAACATATCAAAATACAAAATAGGTATTATTTTTCATTTTATTGCAAAACACGTTTTAATACCACGTTTGTTTTTATTAAAACAAATTTATTCTGGTGTTTCTAAATTTTATTTTCACTCCAAAATACCATTATCTGGCAAAATACGACTAAATAAGTCCATCCACTGTTTATATATAGGCAAAATTAAATTTAAAACTAAAATTATTGCTAATTTAAAAATTAAGTTACTAATTTAAATAGTTACATTTTAAACCTAACAAGTAACCTTCTCATGAAGGAATAACTGCGTGGAAATCGCGAGTTCCGTTTATGGTTTTCAGTTTATCGAACCTACTGGCAAGTCAGATTTTTCTGGCATTAAATAATGTCAGAACAAAACTCAAAAACCATATCAGTTTTTAAAGTTTTAGCCCATTTAAATAATTTTGCTGCATTCGTCATGGTGCCATCATATTCATCAGTAAAACTGTGAACGCCATTCTCTTGATAGTACCTCCTACTCCATCGCATGGGCCCTTTCCATGACTCGAAATGTTCTTTGTGTTTAATTATATTTTAAAATTATTTTTATTTTTATAATGTGTTACGGCACCATCAGTTATATAATAATTTAGTTATTAAGAACTGAATCATTTTCTCGATGAATATAGATGAACTGCGACTGTGGCATAACTAAGACAATCCGATATAACAATGAAGCTGCAGTGCTGCAATTTCCCATTCACATTTCTATAAATTACAAATGGATGAATATTTGCTTGCTTATTATTCCAATGAAAACCCTACGCTGCGTTTTGCATTATAAATGAATAAATTTCTGCAAAGTCACACGATACAAGTGCTTCTGTAGGCTTCAGAATATTTTTTTTTGTTTTTTTACGACGCTAGATTGTTGACGTGAAATGTAGTAATGAGGAATCAGATTTTCAGCTTCTTTATGAAGTAATCCAAAAACTCTTCTAACGGTTTTGAATACTAATCAGCATCATCATAGTCCTTTTATTTTGGTTCCATAAATGATTAATTTCACATTTTGATGTATTGTACAAACACACTCTGCTTCCTGGTTGGATACAATTTTTAGGACGAAGCAAGCAAAATTCGGAAATACCGATTTCTGTCGACTCGTCGTCTTGATGGAGATTCTTGTAGCCCTCGTAGACGTTTCGGAACTTTAAGTTTTTCAATAGTTACTCAATCGTTTTTTCCAGGCATTATCCTACTGACTTCATCATCGTTATAATAATCTATCACTGATTGTTTTAGTTCATCGCTGATTCGCTTTCCCAGCTTAATGTAATTATTTAAATTAGTAACTAAATTTTTAATAAAAAATTTTTACCAATAATTTTTGTTTTAAATTTAATTTTGCCTAAATATAAACAGTGGATGGACTTATTTAGTCGTATTTTGCAAGATAATGGTATTTTGGAGTGAAAATAAAATTTAGAAACACCAAGAATAAATTTGTTTTATAGAACTGAATGGCAAAAAAAAAAATAAAAGTAAAAAAATTCCGATTTCCGGAAAAGTGAGAAAAACTATTTTGGGGGCCATTTTGAAAGTGAAAACTGAAACACGGTACTATTTTAGTAATAAATTTTCTTAATCTTTATTTCTTTATCTTTAAAATGAGCCATATTTCGCATTTTCCGGATAAATAGTTTTTTATATTTGCATAAATGCACCACCATTTTCAACAAATTAACAATTATTTCACCCTCATGTATTTTAAGCAACAACAACAACAACAAAATCCTAAAAAATTTAAGAAAAAAATGGTTCCACGAAACTTTCAAATTTTTACCGTTAAGCTGTTATAAAGGATTACATCTGAAATAGGGCGTTGTGTATGATGGCACTAACTTAAGATATATATATGCCCTACAGTTCCCCAATCTTCTACTATTTAAAATAAAAAGTTTATATCAGCGACCTCATTTTTTAGATAATTAATAAGTAACATAAATTTATATGTTTTTTTTTCAAATTTCGACTTAAAATCTATATTTATCCATTTAACAGACAAATAGTAATAAAAACTTATTTCCTCAATAAAGACAATTTAATTCTGAGTAGAATACTGAAAAGGAAAATCTGTTATACGGCAAATAATTTTCTAAAAAAAAATAAAACTGTATAAAGCTCTATTTATAATTAATCCGTTATAACGGCTCAACGGTAACGAATTTGATAGTTTCGTGGAAGTATTTTTTTCTTAGAAATTAATTATTTATACGTGTTAAGTAAAATTTCAATAATTGGAAACAGGGTGTTTCACAATGGTGACCCCGATCGTACTATACTTAAATTTGTTTTTCAAGAAAACAAAAAATTTCCATACTCTGGTTTTTTGGTATATACTCGTACAAGAACATATTAAATGGTCTACAAAAAAACTTAAAAATTTAATTTTTAGAAAATTGAAAAACAAAATTTTGGCAGGAATTTGAAGAAGGAAGAATTTAAAGATGACGCCGTTTTTATAATATTTTTTTTACACTTTTACCTAAAAAATGAGAGAATTATACGGCGACTAGTTTTTATTTGACAGCCATCAAATACATTACCATGTCCGCGTATTTTTCAAATATTTGACACCCTATATCTTAGGATACGACAACACCAACACAAAATCATCTTCCATAAACATTACTACACCATAAAAAAATAAAAATCACATAATTGAAATATGACTTTCACAAATTTGTGAGTTTTTTCAATATATGTATATATATATATATATATATATATATATATATATATATATATATATATATATATATATATATATATATATATATTTATATATATATATATATATATATATATATATATTTATATATATATATATATATATATATATATATATATATATATATATATATATATATATTTATATATATACCTATATAAATTGTAATTACGCAAAATTTGCTACGAGTCTCATGAATTAAAACAAAGAATTGAATTAATCAACTGTTTCCAAACCGTTATAGTTAAGTAATTGCTAAGTATTGGGTTTAACCAATTCCCACCTGCATTCACCTGTTTCGCAATCAACAATCTCAAGAACTAATTTCTAATCGTAAAACCACACAGCTTAATTGTTATCTATAGAGCGTAAAACTGCTTGAGTATGCAAAAATAAAAAATAAAAATTAAAATTAATAATCATAAATGTAATTGCTTTTATATAACACTATATTTTAAATTCAAAAATTACAAATATAATAATATACCTTGTCGGATTTTGTTTAACAATTTCTATTTTATAATATTATATATTTTTTACAAAAATTACAAGAAAATATGTCAAGGAAAACTGAAAATAGATAAATGTATAGTTTTTTTTTTTTTGTATTTGTAACTTTAAAAAACTTGCACGGCCCACATTTTGTACACTAAAAATGTGAAAGATATTCCTAAAATAATAATATAACATAATTATTTAGCGCTTGATTGCATCAAGTGACTTAATTAGTATTTATATTAGGATGGCTTACACAAGTATTTACACTTTTGTGTAGCCTAAAAAAATGTATATATGCGCAATTTAACTTATATTATGTACTCGTATGTATGCGTATGTATGTGTTTAAGGAACAAACTTGGAAATTTAACAAAAAAAAAAACTATACATACAAATTTTCCTTTCACTTTTCAAATGTCAAGAATTAAGACTTGTTTTGTTTTTGTTAGTGTACGGGTTTGATGCAATTATAAAGTGCTACAGAGAGCGTTTTATAACGGTTAATTAAAATTGATATTTTCCGTTAAGAAAAGAAAAGAAAAAAAAACCCAATTTATATACTTTCATTTTTTATTTTCTTAGCTGTGAAATTATAAGTATAATAATATATATGTATATATTCCCTATAGGAACAGTTAATTCATAATAATGTTATTTTAATATGAATAATAAATTAATTAACGCCATTATATAAAATATAGAGATTTATTGCGTTTCAATAATATGTCAAAAGTACGTGATAAAAATTTTTATTCGTATATACGCAAAAAAGACTAGTTTTTTTTTTTTTAATTTTTTTTTGGAAGTGTGATAAAATTGAGGTCGTGATTTATACACATTCTGTCAGAAATCGCGCAAAAACAAATGAAAGCACACGATTACGATGAGTGCGGAATGAAGAGAAGAAACCCAACCAACCAACAAAAATATTTCATAACAACAACAATAAATAATTTCTCGCGATTTAAATTAGAAACTACTATATACTACTATTTTTTATGTGTGTGAATTTTCATTTTATTTTATTTCTTTTAATGCGCGCTCTGACCCAATTTGAAAATGTTACGACATAAAACAAAAAAAACATTTCTTCAACAAATTTTCGAATGACAAATACTAAAAATAAATGACATTAATAACAAAAATATATTTTCTTGTGAGGTTTTGATTCGAGATTTCCAGGTTACTTTGTTTTGGTTGCGTGCAACAATGCATGTTTTATTATGTATAATAAGACAGTATCTCTTTACACGCATGCGTAATTTTAAATGTTGTCGGTCGATCGTTATACATATGTATACCATTACCATGCTAGCATGCGATCGAATCAATAAATATAGAGATTTCCCTATAAACAAATCTCAATGTGAAATGTATGCGAGCTTTAAATATTTGCCACCATTTTTTATTTGTATATTATCGGTATATTTAAACATAAATACATATCTATAAAAAAAAACCGACAATGGAATTCCATAAAATATGTCAACCGTAAAATGTATAACAGATATAATTATTAACCATTTTATTTTTTTAAATATTTCGAAAAGAAAATTACAACATCTTCAAGGTTTTTCTTGTATTTAAGACTTTTCACTATAGTAATTGCAATTTTTATTTTTATTTTTTGATTATTTAAGTAAAAATGAAAGTGAGAATATACATAGTATATAAAAAATAAAAAATAAAACTTAAATATGTAAGTATGTACAAAATAAAAAGTTAAACTTTTACTTTCCATATTTTGTTTTTTTTATTTTTTTATTTTACTTAAAACAAAATAATAAAAAAATGTTACGGAAATTTTCAATTGTTTAGTTATTTTTTGTTTATTATGCGGAAATAATAAAAACAAACATAATTTTGTTATGGGTACATCCAGAAGTGTTTTTTTTTGTTTATTTTATTTCATCCAATTCAACAATAAAAAATATTGTTGAAACATGTTATATCAGTGTAGTGATATTGATGATGATGATGCTGATGACAAACCATTATACATACTTACATATGTACGTACATATAAACAGAGAATTTAATACAAAAATATGTATAAATTTACAGTTGTATTCACAGTTCATCGGCGACTTAAATATATAAATGTATATGTAGTATACACTACTAGCCGAGATGAATATAATTTCTGATGATGATCATCATGATGCCATCATTTTATGTATGTATGTATTTTTAAAAATTTCTTAAATAACAGTAAATTAAAAGCGATAAGTCTTAAAAATATAAATAATAAAAACTTAACGTATAGTGTACAGTTTTTAAATATAACGGGCATAGTATACGAGTATGTATATGTAAAACTTGAAAATACACTTTTGCTTCGAGTATGTAAATATTATAATAAAACATAGGGGTCGTTACCGCCCCTTACTGCAATCAATATAGTTATGTCTTTCGGTAATTACTAATCAAATTTTGGTCACTGGTCAGTGGCGAGAATCGAAATAAAAAGCGTGATGATAAGCAACACACATATACACTTTGATAAATTTTTAATAAAAAATTTTACTTTCTACACAACCATTTCTATTTTTATTAACATCTTTTTAAATAAAATGCGTAATTTCTTATGTTCAGTAAAATATTATCCGCGCTACGTATCTTTAAAGAGAAAGGTAATTGCTGAATATGTATATAAATACTATTCACTAATACCGCTATTACAATATAAGATTGCGTGCTTATTGATAATAATATCATGATTAGCATTTCTTTTGTTTTTATATTTTTTGTTAACTTTACCGCACAAAACAAAAACAACTTTTGTTGTTAATATAGTATTTTGAAAAGCGCAAATGTAATATTTACCAGTCATAAATATTTGATTATTATTTAAATTAAACGTATTTTATAATAAAATAAGAACAATTTTCGTGTACGCGCTATGTCACTGAACGCTAAACGAAAATAAAACCAAACCGAAATAAATTAAATCGCGCGCACAACTACTTAAAAAATACCGCGGATATTTATTTTTATTTTGTCTATCTATCAAATACTAGTCGAAATGTCGACGGTACATACATATTATTATATATAACAATAATTTTGTTTTATTATTATTAAAAAAATGTATTAAATTTCATACATGAGTTCGATAAGACATTATCTATATCTTGAATGTATTTTATTATACGCAGCACAGTGTATAGCTAAAATATGGGAACATTAATATGTCGTATACGACGCAAGGATGATTGCAAGAAAGTGTCAGTTTAATATTTTTTTTCATTTTTTGGGGCGGGTAGAGAGGGGAAAAGGTATGTGTATAAATAATGTCAATAACATGTGAAGGCTGTTCTCGTAAAAATAAAAATGATTTTAAATTTTAAATTGCAGTCAAGGCGGTTTGCTACGCCGCATTTCTAGATGGATATTTTATTGTTTTTGTGACGTTCGTGTACAACAAAACTTTTACAATTCACGTTTTATATACATATACATATGTATATATACATTTATATACATCAATATCAATTTCGTCTAATTCTGATATGAAAACCGCACAGATATGAAATTTATTTTTAAAATGGTTTTATCGCGATGTTTTATTTTAAATTAGCTATATATGACATAGTATCAAAGCATAATAAAAATATTCTCATAACTTGAATTAAATAAATAAATAGATTTAAAAAACCACAAATCGTATATACGGTAACTTTACTGATTTAGGTTAATTTCACAGATTTATTATGTTTCACAAATTACGCATTGTTTAAATGTCCTTGCACAGAATTTTTGATTTAATCTTAAAATCGCATAACAATCAGATGATTTTTGAGTATCACTATCATTTCATAATGTATAACGAAAAAAAAATGAAAGTTTTCAGTTATTAAATGATTGGTTTAGATGAAAGAAAATGTGTGCAACGTTGTCAATTTTAAATCAACAAAACACAAGGTTTTTTGGGTTATCTCTGTATCAATCTGCCGAAGTAGCTTTTCTTTAAATGTTCGTTCGCATTATGAACTTAAGCCAAGCTATTCAAGTTTAAACTATTACATTTAAAATTTTAAATAGAATAAAATAAAACGATCAGGATTAATATTTAAAATCATTTTTAAAAATAGAAACAGGCTTGCCAAATTAATATAAAAATTTAAAGTAACTTTTCGTAAAAAAATAATTGTAAATATTTTTATAAGTTTTCGAAGCTCTAATTTTTAACAAATATCTTATAATTTAAAAAAAAGGTATTAAATTTAACAAATAATTTTATGAATTTAGAATTTTTATAAAAAAATTTTTTTCATATAAAATTACATTATTAATTGCTTTTAAATTATCAGCTGTTAATTCTTCAAAGGTCAACAATATAGAGCATAAATTGAAAATAAATTTATGTTCTAAAAATAAATCATTTGTAACAATTTATTTTTTGCTAGATGAGATCATTCATAATATATACATATAATTGTAATTTACAAATTTAGTTTTAACATTTGTAATGAAAAGCTACAAAAATTTGAATGTCATTAGAATTATTGAATTATATGACATGAAACAGAATAATTGGATATCATTTTTTTATCAATATACAGGTATTAATTACTGTATTACATGTTAAATTTAAATAAATTTTTTATTATTAATTACTAATTATAAATTAATTAACAAGCTTCAGAAAATTTAATAAATACTTTTAAAATTAAAAATAAATTTCTAAATAAGTATTTAATAATAAATAAATTAATTTAAAATGTTTATTTTAATTCCATAATTTAAGTTTTATATCTTTCAATTATTTTTAAAATTTAAATATTATTAATTTTATTTTAATTTTTCTAAATTTAATATTGAGAATATTTTTAGAAATCGTATTTTTTTAACTCTGCAGTATTCGAGGAGTTAATATTATTTATAAATATTTATATTAATTTTTTAAATTAATTTTAAACTTGTCTGACATTTATTTTGGCTTTGAAAATTTTTTATAAAATAATTTTAATATTAATTTTCTATTAATTATTAACTAATTTAAAATAAGTTGTATGTGAGAAATATTTTTAAATATTAATAATTATGTATGGAACTGAAGAGTATTAATAATTTATACTATGTATTGAAATTGATGACTATAAATTTTAATTTAGCTGATATTTTCAATTAAAATTTATTTAAAAACAAATATTGGTAAAAATTCTAAATTCATAAAATTATTTGTTAAATTTAATACCTTTTTTTTAAATTATAAGATATTTGTTAAAAATTAGAGCTTCGAAAACTTATAAAAATATTTACAATTATTTTTTTACGAAAAGTTACTTTAAATTTTTATATATTACGAAATTCTGCAAAATTAATTTTTTGTATATTTTAAATTATTTCTAAACACTAAACATTAAAGGGTATTAGCATAGATTATGAATTTAGACTGCATTTTTTTTAAACAGTTATTTATTAAATTGTTAACTTAAGACATTTTAAAAATCATAATACAGTTATTTAAGGAGTGAAATATACAACACAAATCGGAATATTTATCAAATAATTTAAAAAAAATTAATTTCTTTTTGATTAAAAATGTAAAAATATTATTTTAATTTTATGATTCATAATTCAGGATAATTTAAGTTTTTATTTATTTTTAAAAATTAAAAACTATGTATGTATAGAAATTGAAGGGTTATAATTTAAAATTAAATTATGAAAAATTTTTATAATTTTTTTAAAGCAAATTTAATAATAGGGAAAAATATTATTTTATGTGATATTTTAGGTATTACATTATTTGTGAATATTTTATTTGTTTTCATAATTTTTAAACCTATTTGTTAAATGGAATTTCAGTATTTAAATTAAATAATATTTATTATTACAATTAAAAATTTAAAGAGTTTTGAATTTATAAATACATTTTAAACTTGACAATAAATTTCTAATTAAATATTAACAAATTAAAATTTTAAAATATTATATAAATTTCATAAATCAGCTATTTAAGTTTTTTTTTTTTTAAATTATTTAATTTTGATTATAATTTTCAACTATAATTTTTTTTAAATAAATTTGTGGTGAAAACTAGCTTTTTAAAAATTTATAATTTTTACCAATTTATGAAACCGCTTTGAACATTTGGATTTAAATAGTATTAGTTGGCTAAATAAAGCGAATAAAATTACATAATTTACCTGAAATTTGCAAACTTATTTCTAACTAAGAAATTTTAAGATCATTAAATTTTTAAATTATTATATTTCTAATAATTTATCTAATAGTATAGAATCGTGATGAAAATTATTATGAATCAAATAAATTTTGAATATTCGATTATTGAAATTCCGAATACATTAATTGTTTAAATATTAAGTTCTGCAAAATTAAATTAAATTTTTCTATTTTCAATTATTCTTAATAATAGAAATTAGAGGATATAATTATCATAGATTATGAAAACCATACTTTATTTGTTTCCCAAATTTTATAGTTATTTTTTAAATTAAATGTGGTAATTTAATATTTTAAAAAAATCATATGGTTGTTTAGGATTATTCAGGAATAACAATTTTAAATGAAAATCAGAAAATTTATAAAATAATTTTAATATTTTAAATTTTTGTTTAATTTCATAAAGTTTTTTAATAAAATTTTTATTAAAAATTAATAACTACATATGTATAGAAATAGGAGGTTTATAATTTTAACTTAGGCTATGAATCAATTCTATTTTTGTTTTTAATCAAATTAAATAGACAAAAATCATATTATTTTTATATCTGTGGTATTTTTATGTATTACTATTAATTATTAATTTTTAAGCCTATTTGTTAAATTGAATATGTTAAATGGAATTTTAGTATTTATGTAAATAAAATAATATTTTTTATCACAATTAGAAATTTAACAAACTTCGAATTTGTAAAAATATTTTAAAATTTAAAATCAATTAAATCAAATATTATATTAATTTCATAAATTAGCAAAATTTAAGTTTTTTATTTTTAAATTTTTTTAATAGTTATTTAATTTTTTTTATGATTTTCAAGTATAATTGAAAGTTTAAAAATCTTAAAAAATTATGACTTTGTATTAAAATATTAACTAATTTAAACATAGCACGACACCATTTTTCTTTTGTGTCATTGAATTAGTTTAATAATTAATAATTAATGAAAATTGCGGAATTAATTTTATAAATTTTAAATTAAATTAGATTTTTTTTCAATAACTAATCTAACTAAATTTTTGAAAATTTATGATTTTTATCTCATTTATGAAACCGCTTTGTACATTTGGAAATAGTATTAGCTATATAAAGTCAATAAAATTATAAAATGTATCTGAAATTTGACTTATTTGTAACTAAGCAATTTGAGGAACATTAAATTTGTTAATTATTATGTTCCTAATAATTTATTTAATAGTATATAATAGTAATGAAAATTATTAATATTCGATTATTGAAATTACGAATACATTAATTTTTTAAATATTAAATTCTGCAAAATGAAATATTTGTATATTTTAAACTATTCTCAAATTATTATTATATTACTAATAATTAAAATTAGAGGAGATAATTAGCATAGATTATGAATTAAGACTGTGGTTTCTTAAACCATATTTTATTTGTTTCCTAAATTTTAAAGTTATTTAATAAAATTAAAGTGTTAATTTAACACATTTTAAAAACCATATATTTGTATAGGATTATTTAGTAATAAACATTTTAATAATCCTCAAAATAATTTTAAAGTTTAATCAAAAATTTTATTTTAATTTCATAACTAATAATTCAGCACAAATAAAGTTTTTTTTATTAATTTTTTATTAAAAATTAATAACTATATATAGGAAGATTATAATTTTAACTTAGGTTATGAATAATATCAAAATTTTTAAAATCAAATTAAATAGCAAAAATCGTATTATTTTATATCGGTAGTATTTTTATATATTACATAATTTTTTCAAAATTTTTAAACCTATTTGTTAAATTGAATATGCCAAAAGATTTAATAAAATTACTTTTATAATGTTTTCGCCACCTCTTTTGCTTTAAATTGATTTAAAATATCTTAAAGTTGTTAATCATAATCGAAATTTACAATAATGTCCTCCAGTTTATATACACAATAATTTTTAAAAATATTTTATAAATACAAAACTTAATAGGCTGAACTATGAAATTAAAATAATATTTTTAAATTTTAAATTAGTTAATATTTAATTAGAAATTGTCTATTTTAAAATATTTTTCTTAATTCGAAGGTTGTTTAATTTTTAATTGTGATAATAAATATTATTTAATTAATAATAAAATTTAAAATATTGCGCATATAAACTGAAGGATATTATTTTTAATTTCGATTATGATTAACAACTTTAAGATATTTTAAATCAATTTAAGGCGAAAGAGATGGCGAAAACATTATTAAATTATTTTTTTTAAATCATTTATAATATTACACTATTTATGCACATTTTAATTTTAATTATTTGTAGAATTATTTCCTAAATTTAAAATAAAATAAAATTTATGTTTTTTAAAATCTGAAAAATTAATATTTTATGCAAAATTTAAGTTAGAAAATATATTTTTAACTAAATAATTTCAACAATATGTAATAATTTTTAAATCAAATTTTATAATTTTTTAAATTAAAATAATCTTTTTTTAATAACTAATATAAGTAGCCAATAAAATTACAATATTTATCTGAAATTTGCAAACTTATAACTACGTAACTAAGCAATTTTAAGAACATTAAATTTTTAAAATATTAAATTAATGTTTTATCTAGTAGTATAGAACTGCTTAAAAATAATAAATATATTTTCTAAAAATACCAATTTTCACACATATTTTTGTAATAATTACATAAACATTATTTTAGGGCGTTTAGTAATTAAACAACATAAAAACTTTGAATATATTTTCTATTAAATAATCTCGAAATTATAATTACACCTAATTTAAATTCATCATTAATTATTGAAGAATTCATTTTTTATTTATACTTATCTTCATTAATAACTTTGTATCATGCTATAAGACATTCAAAATTTAAAAAGATAATAATTCGTATCTCAGTAATTAGTGAAACATTAAGTTTGTGAATATAAAAATGTATTTTTTAATTTACAATGTGCATAAATTTACAGAAATAGATCGCAGTTCTAAATTTAGTAATATTATTTTTAAATTGGTTCTTCTATAAATGTTGGCAAGGAATATGAATTCCGGAAATACTCAAGCAGCCAATTTTTTTTCAATAATTATAATAAATTCATTGAGTTTACCATCCCATAATCAAACAATACTGTTACGCCGCTGACTTACGCAATATATAGGCTGGTTATTCACCTACTGAATATTTAAAAAAAAATAAAGTAATATAATCAAAATATAGCAATAATAATACGCCAAGTTTAAAAAAAAAAAAAAAAAAAAAAAGGCAAACGCAAAATGTTTTAAGTCGTTAAAAAATAAAAAAAATTCTATTGAAATCTTTATTTTGTTTTGCAAAACAAACACATGATCTATAAAAATTATAAAATGATCATAAAAATGTCATCTCAATAAAAAAACAAAACCAACCAACAGTAGGCAAGTATCAACAAACAAATATGTATGAGAGTTGCGTCTAATAAATAAATCTTATATATATATATATGGTATACGTGTATATATATATGTATATTTGTCGTCATTATGTCATATCGTATAAATATGTATAAGAACATATACAGTTAAAATTTTAAGAGTCGTTGAAGGTTAATTGATTTAAATTAAGCAAGATACAAAAAAAAAAAAATTATACGTATTATTGTTGTATTCTGTGCTTATAATTGTAACTTTGACCATTTTATAATTTTACACTCGACTTTTATTATTAAAAATAATTTTTAACAGTGTACGCGCGTATTTAGTTGATGATGTAAAACATTCGGCAAAAATTTTATTTATTTAAATAAAAAAAAAATAAAAATCTTAAAATTACGAAATATGTATATTCATATACAAGATTTTTTTTTGGTTTGTTTGTATTATAATTTTTGCTTACGAGTTTCAAGGTTCTCACAATATGATGGAATATTCGTAGCTAGAAATAAAACTGCGCACGCCTATTTAAAAAAAAAAAAAAATATTCTAATATATTTTGTGGTTTGTAGCGCGCGATATTCATCATTATATAAGTATGTATGTATGTATAAAATATGTAATATATAAATGTTAACTTTATATACATATACATACAATTTTGTGTACTCGATCAATTAGAACATCAAAGCGCCTGAACTAATTGACATTTGATTTTCTATAATCAGATATAATAATTAAAATCAAAATTTGAATTTATAATTCATTCATAAGCGCGTTTTACAACGGGAATTGTATTTTACTATTTAGCAAAAATAACAATTTAGTCATATACAATTTAGCTATTTTTAAATCGAAAATATACTACCGTCTTTTACATATACTAATATATTATTATATTATAAAAATATATTATTTGACCTTGGAACTAGCATCAAGGTAATTTAGAATTAGAGACAAAAAAATATATATATAAAATTAATTTGTAAAAAAATTAAATTCAAAGGTCTTAAATACACATTTACATAAATTTACACACATATCTTTTTAATAAATAATATATTCCATTAATTAATTATAAATTTAATCTTTATTCAATACAATTAAAACTCAACATCAAAGCTTTTTTTATTATAAATTTTTGTTTATATAAATTGCGCATGCTTCAAATTTATGTAAAGCTTTTTTTTTTTTGTGTGGTGTACAAAATACACAAGTATGTATATGCGTTTTATTTATTTTTTACCAAAAATGTATTTATAAATATATATATATATAGTTATATGCAATTACTGTTAATTTATTTATTTAAAAATTATTATTATTTAGGTCAGTTAGTAGTAAGTAATATATTATAAAATAAATGTACATATATATGACACTATTATATACTAAATAGATAAAATAGGTCACTAGTGTAAAATAAAATTGGGTTAACGTCAAATTTTTGTTTATTTTTTACATGTATGTGATAATAATATTTTAAAATACTATACACTGGTATAGAATATTGATTTAATAGTAAATTCAATAAATAGAATTATATATGGGTGTAGTGGCTGCAAAATTTCCGGTTTCAATAAAATTATGTAAACAATTATTGTCTAAATGCCAAAACCTAATTTAAAATTTGAAAGAAAGTATTTAAAATCACAAACTTTCAATTTACTAATTTAGAAACTTAAATGCATAGGAAACATATAAGTCTTATATAATTTTGTTTTGAATATTTTAATGAGTATTAAAATATCAAAGACCGCGGCGATTCTGTAATCACAAGTGTATTTAGTATATATTTAAACCGGGCGTAATGGGCGAGAAAAATCCGAAACAATCACCTGCCCGGTAGATTTCATAAAATTATATTTTTTTTTAAACTTTCGCTTTGAAATATTTTTTTGTAAAAAAAAAAACTTTCAATTTTAACATTCCAAATTCATCAATATGGTGGTATAAAATAGACAAATCGCAAGGTATACATATTTATGTATATATGGTATTTTAGATTTCTTAAGTATAGTATATAGTTCGACCTCGACATACATAAAAAAAAATATTTGGGGTACAAACCTCATATCCAATTGGTTTTAATAAAACGTTAACTTCATCTTTTGATATATCGTGTTGTAACACTTCACCAGCACTTTCACGTCCATTATAGGTAATAAATATTTTTTGACCAGGCCGTAACGATACTCCCATAATATTACGAAAACCTGGCCCGATAAGTTCACCTTCACGGAATTCTTTTTTAGGGCCGCGTCGTGCCATATCTTTTGAATCGAAACGCACCGTATACTTGGTGTTTGGCGTAATGTTAATACAGTTATTATTATCGCGTGAGCTTGATGGAGTATCCACGGTTTGTATTACACCGGCATACCACAGTCCATCAATACCTTGGGCACAAACTCTTGTTCCAATAATTGATCGCTTTGCCAAACGTTTCCCAGTGGACATTTTCTAATTGCTAGACACTTCACAACTTAAAAACACTTTAAATATATTTTTTTCTATTTTTTTGTTAAACAGTTTATAATTTATTCTTATCAATATAGTTTCTAATATCTAACTTGATTTTTATTTTTTAAATAATAACACACTTTTTAAATCACGATTTTTAAACATAAAAATAATAATTTTTTTTTTTTTTTAAATAAAAACAAAAATAAAAATAAAAAAAACTTAAAAAATATTTCACGATATAACTTCGTCCATTAAAAATAATAAACTTTCAATATTTATTTGTTTATGACAACTTTTTAAATTATTTAAATTATTATTGGTTGTTGTTTTTGTTAAAATTATTTGTCTTTTTGTCACATAACGTTTAAATAAATCATTTTTTAATAATTTTGGTTTATTATTTAAACTTTTAAACATTTTTTAAAATATTTATCCAATATTGTCCTTTTAATTTTATTAATTTACACTTAATAAAATTAATTATATTTTAAATTAATGTTTTTATTTTTTATTACGAGATACCGATACACATTTAAATTTAGTATTTTTTTAAATTTATATTTTAAAGCGAGAATATAATTTAAAAAAAAAAAAAAAATATTTTAAAAATTAAAACAAGCTTATTTTAATTGTATATATTTTTAAAAAAAAATTCACTAAATAATTTTATTTTTTATTACAATAAATATTTTATATAATATATTTTATTATAAGAGACGACCTTAATGAAAGGAATAACTGTGAGTGACTAACACATGAAAACAAAAATAACATAAAAAATTCCAACTGTTGTTTAAAACAAAATAAAAATAAAAAATCTCAACGCGTCATACCCGGCCGGTGGGTACATTCATTTTTTGTTTTTCATTTATTACAAAACAATCAAAATAAAAGCACAGAGAAAAACAGAGAACAGTAACGCGAGATAGGAATATGTTTGTTTTGTTTCTGTTTCAGTCCGATTTAAAAATCTTTTGATGTTTTGTTTCTTTTCATTTTTTGTAAATCGAATCAAAACACAGCTGATTGAACGGTTTTCTTTATTCAGCGTACATTTGTTTTTGTTTATATACCACCACACATGCAAACGGTATAATGCAAAAATTGAGAATTAACATGTAAGTTCTCTCTCGCCAAACAAAAACTTGCGTCTGTATGTATAATGTATGTGTGAAATAAAAATATGAATGAATGAAATTGAGAAGAAGACGGGCATATTTAAAATAATTTAATAGCAATTTATATATTGTGTAAATGTAGTAGAAAAAAATTAATCTATAAAATGTACGTACATACTACATATACATTTTACGTATATGTGTGTTCAGTGAACAGGGAGGAATTTTGAATTACAAAACATGCAAATAATTATTTATGATATCAATTGTGGCGGATTATATCAAACAAACCGGCATTGTTCACATAAAATAAAAATTCGATTCGTTTCTATATTTTATCCAAATTTGGTACACAGGTGATCAACCTGTAAATTTGTAGAACGAATTTGATTTTACAATTTTTTGTGTGTGCGGGCAGAACCGTTGTGCTAACATATGGTAATTAAACACATTAATTACTTTAGGCAATACGAAAAGGTGAACACATTTGATCGCAGCAGTCGTAGTGGTAGCTAACTGATTTTAAAAACAAGGCAGTCGTTCTTATTTGTTTAAATTTAAATGATTATAGAGTTGGTGGTATGTAGTTAACTATTGGTAGGTATGTAGTTAATTTTTATTGACATTTAGGAAATTTCTGATGAATTGAGCATAATCCAATTATTGGAGTTGGTAAGTTCTTAATATACTTATTTTGCTAGTACCGGTTACCAATACATATTTTATTTATAATATTTGCCAGGTAATCAAATCGTTAAAATTATAATTTATTATTAATTAATTTCAAAAAAATTAAACTTGTCAACTTCTAGTTCAATTAGATTCTGGGGTGAGCCAATCATTGTATAACCATTTTGGACAATGTTCCAATGGTCCAAGATCACCAACATTATCAACTAGTGAGGTCTACCAGTTTGGAAAACTTTGAATTCCGTATAAAGCTACGCGAAATTGAGAAGTTTACCGCTCATCTAAGTAATGAAGTTATGATGCTTAAGAAAGAAAATGAACAGTTAAAAAGGAGTTACAAGCCGAGGTACCGGATAACCCGCAGACTGTCAATCATGACGAGAACAATCAGTTTTTTCAAAAACAATCATTCGTTAAAATTATAATTTATTATCAATTAATATCAAAAAAAAATTAAACTTGTCAACTTCTAGTTCAATTAGATTCTGGGGTGAGCCAATCATTGTATTACCATTTTGGATGATGTTCCAATGTTCCAAAATCATCAACATTATCAACTAGTGAGGTCTACCAGTTTGAAAATGAAAACTCTGAATTTTGCATAAAGCTACGCATAATTGAGAAGTTTACCGCTCATCTAAGTAATGAAATTATGATGCTTAAGAAAGAAAATGAACAGCTAAAAAGGAGTTACAAGCCGAGGTACCGGATAAGTCGCAGACGGTCAATCAGGACGACAACAATCAGTTTTTTTCGAAAGAAAAATTGAAAGAAAAAAAAACTGCCAACTGCAAAAAACACCAACAGGATAAATAACTTATCTAACCAAAAGATATTATTGGGATAACCGAATATGCAACGTGAAATCGGTAATGAAGTTCCATGAAAAATCGAGACTTTAAACAACAATGTAAGGGAAATCAATACACGAGCTTTGCCTCCGAAACTAAATACAAAAGAGATTAAATGGCACACATGAAGATAAAAATTACCACTTTATTAAGGTTATGGCCAGAAGACTTCACCCAACCTGCTCATTGGAGGATATATTTTAGAACCTACAACGAAACGGACTGCAAATAGAACGTGCGGCAAATATTATCAAAACAGAAAAAAATAGAAAATGAACTAGGTGTCAAAATAAGGTAAAGGGGCTTGCCACCACAATATTATGCTTACCTTCAGTAATAAAGAAAAAGTGGAAAATATGTTCAATATAAAAGCTATCCTTAATATGGTAGTTAAAATAGAGCCATTCAGAAAAACTATTGGCCTGATACCTCAATGCGAACAATGCCAAAACTTTAATCATACCCAGAAATATTGCGGACGAGAGCCTAGATGCGTAAAATGTGCCTTAGAATATCGCTAGAAAGGAAACCTATACTAAAAACCAAGTAGAATCAAAGCTGCTAGCAAACAGTAAATAACTGAACGAAAAGATTGCGAATTAAGCTCAACGAAATGAAATCAATACATGTAAATGTTACCAATCGAAGAATTAACTGAATACCAGTTATGCACAGTAAATCCCCTAGGCAAATAGGGCGAAATATTTAGGTATGAGTATTGACGCTAAGCTCAAGTGGAAAGAGCATGTGTAATAAAAAAAGAATTAAATATTAAATATAGAAAAATGTACTGGCCCATAGGGCGGAATCCTGAGTTAACACTACATAATAAATTGGTCTTAAATAAAATACTAAAAATCTAAATGTAAAAATAATACAAGTATTCCAAAATAAAATTTTACGCGGCATAAAAGTCAATAAACGACGGTTAAATAAACTTCAATGTAAATTTAACTGGAACTAGCTGATGGGCGACACCACTATAATAGTGAACAGATTTAGATAGATGAATTACAAGATGATTTGTAAATCAGTTATAATATTGAATATTAATACCTGACGTAAAAGTAGCGAAAACGCATGTTTTAGTTTAGGATGGGGGTTTAAACGTCGCCCTAAACCGCCAAATATATTGAAATAGATCTGCGGTTAACTAAATGAAGATGGACTTTCGTATTTATTGGACAAACTAGAAGGAAAAATCAAACCATCTTATTACTCATCCAGTATTCCTCCACGGGCAATATCTGGGTTTTTCTCCATCTCCTCAACGCGTTTTGCGAATTGTTCACCATTAATTATTTTCTGTTTTTTTCTAGTTATGAAAAATACATTTCTTTATAATACTGTTACGATCGTGGCGACATCTATGTTTGAATAGCGACACTATCGTTAATGTAAAATTGTTATAAAGTAGAACAGTATAGAGGTGTCTAGACTTATCTAGACTAATCGAATATTCTGGACATTTCTAGAATGGTTAGAATATTTGGTATAAATACGCAACAAACATTTGGGAGAAGATCAGTTGTGTTTTAACCGTGAGAGTGCTAATAGTAATTAAAAGGAAAGTGTTTATAAAATAAAATAAAGTGTTATTAAAGTGTAATATAGTGTTGTTAAAGTGTAGTAAAATAATTATTGTGAAGTGAAATAATTAAGTTAAATAAGTGAAATAATTAAATTAGTGTTTAATCGGAAATAAATAAATTTAGTGTGTTCTAGAATTTACATCGTTTGTTTTATTCACAATCCAGTGATCGAACCTTGAATTTGACAAAGCAAAATCGTAACAATTGGTGACAGCGGTGGGATTGTGAATTAAAAGATGATTCTAGACGAATTGAAGATTTCCGATTTAAAGGAAGAGTTGGAGCGACGTGGTTTGTCAACGGTCGGCCAGAAAAATGTATTGAGGCAACGATTACTTCAAGCATTAGAGCTGGAGGGTAATGATCCGGCTAGTTATAATTTTGATGAATCGACATTTTCCGACCACGCAGAGGGGGACGAAGAGAATGGAGAAAGTAAAGAGGCGGTAGTGGAGGTTGCAGCGGTACCTTCTGGAAATTTCGATATGGCGCAGTTAATGGCAGTTATGATGAGAATGGATCACTCCAATTTGGAAATGAAACAGTCTATTGAAACATCAGTAGAAAAGACAGTTGAAAAGTCTGTTGAAAAATTAAACCATAAAATGGAACAATCTAGTAATCAATTAAATCAGAAAATTGATCAATCAAATCAGGAAATGAAAGAAATTAAACGGTCAAATCAGCGCATGGAACAGTCGGTGGGCGAGATCAATAACAAAATGGATGAGAAATTCAATGAAATGTATATCAATTTACATGAAGAAGTAGAGCAAATTGAACAAAAATTACAGAAGGACATCCAAGGGTTAGAAGAGAAAGTTCTAGGCTTCGAGAAGAAACTTCTATGTATCGAGGTCGACGGAACAGCATCGCCAGTAGCTCAGCCAATTCAAGCAATGAAATTTAAGCCACCGATATTTGATGGCACAACATCGTTTGCGGTTTTCAAATTTCAATTTGAGACAACGGTTAACCAAAATGGGTGGAATGATGCAAATCGGGGAACAGCATTAATAGTGGCTCTAAAAGGAGAAGCGGCTGAAACACTGCAGACTATTCCGCAGTATGACCGTAGTAATTACAACGAAATAATGAAGGCGCTGGATCGGAAGTATGGAAGTGACCATAAGCGAGAGATGTATCGTATGGAGCTGAAGAGCCGATGTCAAAAGATCGGAGAGACTCTTCAAGAATATTCCGCAGCAGTCGAGCGGCTAGTGCATTTGGCACATGTGAATACATCTCCCGATTACATGGAGAGGATTAAGATGGACGCATTCATCGATGGAATACGGGATCCGGAAACACGTAAAGCAGTGATGTTATCACCTAAGGCGACTTTTGCCGAGACCATCGCGTGTGCTTTAATAAATGACTGCGCAGGCTATCATAAAACCGTCGCTTAAGGTACGACGAGTAGAAATGGATAGCAGCACCAACGTCGAGCGATCGGTTCCAAGATACAGAGAGGGTGGTAGCAAAGTAAAATGTTGGACATGTGACAAAATGGGTCATATGTCGAGAGACTGTAAAGAAGGAAAATGGAGACGTACAAGATCGCGATCTCCTATGCAACGACGAGTATCAAGTAGAGAGCGGACGTTGGTCAAGGAAGATGGCCAAGAACGAAAGGAGTCGTTAAACTACAACGAGTCAGCCTAAAGGGGCAGAAGCTGACTCCCACAACCAATTGCCCCATAACCTCCATCCCTATTTCGAGATTGGGACGAGTCGGTGACAGCTTAACAATTAAAGGAAGTATTGACGGGAAGAGCTGTGTGATTACCCTGGATACAGGAGCGGTGCGCACGTTTGTCCGGGAGGATCTAGTAAAGGGAAGAGTACTACCAGCCAATTAGTTGAAATTACGTACAGCCACAGGAGAGAGCGCAGACATAAAGGGTAGGAAGCTTGTGAGAATTGAGATAGGCAATGCTCAATTCCAACACGAAGTGCTGGTCGCAAAGATAGTGGATGAAGTTATCTTGGGGATGGACTTCATGAGGGCGAATGGCTTCGTGGTGGATGTTGGAAGAGGAGTATTGGACTGTGATAATTTCGAGTTACCACTACGAGTGAATGATGTGGAAGCAACTACTAGGCGGGTAATAATAGAACATCGGGAAAAGCTGCCACCGAATTCGGAAACAATTGTGTGGGGGAGATTGGAGGGAGGTTCTGGGCCACCCAGGTTGTGGGTTGTAGAAGCCAGTGAAGAAGAAAGCGAAACCAAAGGAATTATGATAGGGAGGACGTTAGTAAAATCAGATAACGAATGTAGGGTACCGATTAGGACCCTAAATCTCTCGGAAAAGACAAAAACAATTAAGAAAGGAACTGTTATTGGTAAATGTGAAGAGGTGTCAACGATAATGAAATGCGAGCAGAAAAATCCGATTAGAAACACCGATACCCAAGGACAAAAGCAAATAGTAGAACACCTCATGCAGAAATGGACTGGGGATCTTACCATGAACCAGAAAAATTCAGCACGACAACTGTTCGAACAGTATAAGTCGATATTTTGCAGTACACCGGATAATAATGGAAGAGCTAACATGGTGAAACATCGAATTGATACCGGAACGGAGACACCTATACGCCAAGCACCGAGAAGGTTACCTTTAGCAAAACGAGAAGAGGTGGATCGAATGGTAACGGACATGCAGGCAGCTGGAGTGATTGAATCATCAAACAGTCCATGGAGTTCACCTGTAGTATTAGTCCAAAGGAAGGATGGGAAAATGCGCTTTTGTGTCGATTACCGAAAGCTAAATTCAGTAACGAAAAAGGATAGCTACCCATTACCAAGGATCGATGACACGTTAGACACATTGTCAGGTGCTAGAATGTTTTCAACATTGGACCTGCAAAGCGGGTATTGGCAGGTGGAAGTCCAAGAGCAAGATCGTGAAAAAACGGCATTCAGTGTGGGTAATGGGCTATGGCAGTTTAACGTGATGCCATTTGGATTATGTAATGGCGCGGCAACTTTTGAACGACTTATGGAGCGCGTGTTAAAGGGACTGCACTGGAAGACTTGCCTCGTGTATTTGGATGACATCATTGTTATGGGAAAGGATTTCGAAGAACACTTAACAAATTTGTCAGAGGTATGGAAGCGATTACAATCAGCCGGTTTAAAGTTGAATCCGAAGAAGTGTTCATTATTCAGAACGGAGGTAAAATTTTTGGGGCACAAGGTAACGACCAATGGAATCCACACCGATGAGGACAAGATATCAGCGGTAAAGGACTGGCCAAGACCTAAAAATTTACGGGAATTACGGAGCTTCCTCGGATTGTGCACTTATTATAGGCGATTTGTGCCAGGATTTGCCAATGTAGCAAAGAGCTTACATGATTTGACCCGGAAGAACAGGGCATTTGAATGGAATGACGAGCACGAGGAGTCATTCAATGAGTTGAGAAGGCGATTATGTACGGCACCATTGTTGGCATACCCTATGCCTGGTGTTAAGTTTATTCTTGATACCGATGCAAGTAATGATGGCATTGGAGGGGTGTTGTCGCAAGAAATTGAAGGGCAAGAACGAGTAATAGCTTATTACTCGAAGGTGTTATCTAAACCAGAACGTAACTATTGTGTAACTCGTAAGGAATTGTTGGCTATAGTGGAATGTGTGAAACATTTTCATAAGTACCTCTATGGCCAAGAATTTCATATACGAACGGACCATGGAGCATTACGTTGGCTACTGCAGTTCAAGAACCCAGAAGGACAGGTAGCGCGTTGGATTGAGCGACTACAGAGCTATCATTACCAGATCGAACATCGGAAAGGGAGTGCACATGGAAATGCTGATGCATTGTCAAGACGACCATGTCAAGTGGAATGTAGGCACTGCGGGCGAATAGAAGCAAAGGAGGACGTTATCGACATCAGGCTTATGCAAATACTACCCGATAAGGAATGGACGGATGAAACGGTTAGGGACGAGCAGTTAGCAGATCCAGATTTGGCAATAATCATGCAACTTAAGGAGACAGGAAATCGTCCAACTTGGTGTGAAATTGCGGATAAGAGTCCCACGGTAAAGGCTTACTGGGCACAATGGGATAGCCTCCAAATCGCGAACGGATGCTTAAAACGAATATGGGAAAGCTCGGACGGTAATGTGAAGCAATTGGTAAAAGTGGTCCCTAAGTTGAGAATTGCCGAGATATTGAAGGAGTATCACGGAGGGGCAAGTGGGGGTCATCTGGGAATTAATAAAACACTTGCCAAAATACGTCAACGTTTTTACTGGACAGGATGTAGACAATCTGTAGTGGAGTGGTGCCAAAGATGTGATCAATGTGCGGCGGTAAAAGGTCCTGCACGGAAAAGTCGGGGAGCAATGCAGCAATATAACGTTGGAGCGCCGTTTGAAAGGATCGCAATGGATGTGGCAGGACCATTCCGGACTACGGATGTTGGTAACAAATATGTGCTAGTAATAATGGACTATTTTAGCAAATGGCCAGAGGTGTATCCCATACCCAATCAGGAGGCAACCACGATAGCTGACGCCGTGGTTAATAATTGGATAAGTCGTTTTGGAGTACCAATGGAGATTCACACAGACCAAGGAAGAAATTTTGAGTCAGTTGTATTTCAGGAAGTTTGTCAGTTGCTCGGTATAAATAAAACAAGAACAACGCCTCTGCATCCACAGTCGGATGGTATGGTGGAAAGATTCAACGGGACGTTGGAGAAATATTTAGCAAAGGTCGTAGATAATGATCAACGCAACTGGGATCGACATGTTCCGATGTTCCTGATGGCGTATCGATCAGCAGTACATGACTCAACGGGAATGACACCAGCGAGAATCCTTTTTGGAAATAATCTGCGGTTACCCGGAGATCTAAAGTTTGGAGCTGTTCCGTCATCAGCTTTAGATAGACAGAATTATGTCGACCAGATGAGAGGAGAACTCGACCAGGTACACCAGTTTGTACGAGAGAGGATACGAGTATCAAGTGACCGGATGAAGGCTCGATATGACATACGAGCAAATAATAAAAGTTTCGAAGAAGGAGAGTTAGTATGGCTTTACAACCCACAACGGAAGAAGGGTTTATCACCAAAGCTGCAACCTTCATGGGAAGGGCCGTATACCATCATCACCAAAATAAATGACGTGGTCTACCGGATCAAGAAAGGGCAGCGAGGAAAGTTGAAGGTGGTGCATATAGAGCGATTAGCGATCTACAGGGGTAGTGAGTTGGATCCTGTTCGGGACGAATCAGGATTAGGTAGGGGGTAATGTTACGATCGTGGCGACATCTATGTTTGAATAGCGACACTATCGTTAATGTAAAATTGTTATAAAGTAGAACAGTATAGAGGTGTCTAGACTTATCTAGACTAATCGAATATTCTGGACATTTCTAGAATGGTTAGATTATTTGGTATAAATACGCAACAAACATTTGGGAGAAGATCAGTTGTGTTTTAACCGTGAGAGTGCTAATAGTAATTAAAAGGAAAGTGTTTATAAAATAAAATAAAGTGTTATTAAAGTGTAATATAGTGTTGTTAAAGTGTAGTAAAATAATTATTGTGAAGTGAAATAATTAAGTTAAATAAGTGAAATAATTAAATTAGTGTTTAATCGGAAATAAATAAATTTAGTGTGTTCTAGAATTTACATCGTTTGTTTTATTCACAATCCAGTGATCGAACCTTGAATTTGACAAAGCAAAATCGTAACAATACATACAACAATAATATTACTTATTATAGGTAATGCAACAATTAATATTTATTACATTATTCATTAGTGTAAGAGCAAATACATAAAAAAATATAAAAACTTACGTTTTTGCCTTCCATTTTGTCTAACGTAAAAAATACTATGTATATCAATGTCAAAAATTATTTTCTCGCTCAGTCTCGCCACCAAATTGTAGGTTAGGATATGTGACACTAGATTCACTCACGGCGAGAATCATAATACCCAAATTGAAATACGGTGGCATCGCGTCACTCGTTGACACATAGGTGAGATTCATAATAGGGGAATTAAAATTAAGCAGCAAAAGAAAAGCAGCTTGGTTCACCATCCATCCAATGAACTAGAAATGTCATCGATAAAAGTTAACATATGTAGCTGTAGTCGTCGTGTCGAACTATGTTTGCGTCAAAAACCAGATTGTAATGGAATAAATGATAACTAAAAATTCAAGTATTTTTCTGGTCAGTATATTTTACATTTTTTGCTTGAACTACAATAAGTTCTTTATCTTCAGTAAAAATTCTGGAAACCATCGGTTTTAATGATCTGATTCCTCTTCTCTTTACTAAAAACTTTTCTTTCTAAAAGTCCTCTATACCTATTAATGCCCGCCGTACTTACACATATTAGCGCTACTAATTCTTTATCTCAACATAAAATATATTTTTTCTTAAAAATAAATTTGTAATAGAGCAGGTAACAACCTAATTATGATGTTTAGTTTCATAAGTTGTCAAACGTGTTATATTTGTTGCAGAGGCCTGAAGGTAAGGTTCACCTGATTTTATTATCTCTAAAGGTAAAACATTATTATGAAATTTGTTTTGAACGTTTCGAATTATGTACTTAAATGTACGTTAAATTTTATTTTATAATAAAATTGGTACAAAAAAAAATATATTAAGGAACGTTTATTTAAGGGTCTCGAACATGAATGAACCCACTACGGTAAAGACGGCTCCATAAAAAAATTTGCTTTTTCCATGTTTTTACAACATGCAGTATTTCAAAAAAATGGTGAAAATTTTGCAGTCGCAGTTCGCAAAACTAAAGCCTTTATTGGCCGTCGTGAAGCACCTTCTCGGCCGGCAATAGTGAAACTGGTGGAAAAATTTGAGCTGTTGGGACAAGTTAGTGATGTGAAGAATCGAAACCGTATGCGTCGCTCCAAAACAACTGAGAATATTGGTGCTGTAGCCCGTGTTGAAGAAAACCCAGATTTGTCTATTCCTCGTCGATTTTTGGAATTAGACATTCTACAAACGACATTTCACCGTATTTTGTATAAAGAGTTAGGTCTTAAGGCTTTTAAAGTTCAGTTAACATAAGAAAAAGCCGGTCGATCACCATAAACGTCGTATCTTCGCTGATTGGATCCTTCAAATGCATCAAAATGATCCGGATTTTCATCGAAAAATCATCTCCAGTGATGTGGTCGATTTTCACCAGGGAGGCTACGTTAGTAAGCAGAATTCAGAAAATCCAAGAATGATTGTTGAAAAGCCTCTCCATCCTCAACGTGTCACTGTTTGGTGCGGTTTTTGGGGTGGCGGTGTGATTGGACCTTACTTTTTCGAAAATGAGGCTGGTGTAACCGTTACAGAGAATGGATTGCGCTACCGAGCTATGATTAATGATTTTTTATGGCCGGAATTGAAAGATATTGATGTGGACGACGTTTGTTTTTAGCAAGACGGCGCTACGTGACACACAACAACGAAACAATCGCAATTTTGCAAGAAAAGTTTGCTGACCGTGTTATTTCTCGAAGAGGTGAGATCACAATTGACCACCGAGATCTTGAATTGGTCATGGAAAATTTCATGGAAAGGATGTGGCAGCCATTTGGCTGATATCGTTTTCAAATATTAATGGCATTGATTTTTTAAAAACACCTTTATTTGTATGGCTACTACAAGGTAAGGTTGACATAAGTATTTATTTATTTGTTTATTTATTTATTTATAATACATAAAAAAGCTTAAAGCTTATTAACATTATGTTAAGTACATTGAAATAAAGTTAGCAAAATTACAAATTAACACTAAAAGTAAATTAATAGTAATAATTGTTACAATAATAATAATAATAGCAACAACAATATAAGAGAAGTAATAATGAAATAATAATAATAATAATAACAATACTAATAACAAAAATAATAATGATAATAATAATAATAATAATTTCAATTAAAATAATCTACAAATGCCCTGATACTAGTTAGTTTTTCGTGAACAAAAGAGTTTAAAGATTTGCAAAATATAATTTTATGAAACTTGCATGTGACGCTGCCAATTTAACAGAAGATGGTAAACTATTCCAGCAACCGACACCCTTGACATAGAACGACGAATTTAATCGCCTGGTCTTATTCCTAGGCAATTTTAATATATTATTACGCAACAAATTGGACCTTTCAAACCTCATAAATAAGTATAACGGTATCCGTGTATCTAGCACCTTGTATATTGATAGGCAAATACGAAATGTATAATAGTCATTTAGAGAACATCAACTAACCTTGGGTAAAACTTGGGTGATCATATTTACGTAGGCGAAAAATGTAACGAACACCAGCTTTAAACGCTTTATTAAGTTTATCCATATTGTATTCATGCTTTCCAAATAGAATCATTTCACCATATGAAAAGTAAGGAAAAATATATGATAAAAATAATTTATGTCTTAACTTAATTGATGCAAAGTCAGTCACCGACCATAAAGTACGAAGCTTCATGTAAGTTTTACAACAAATCATGTTTATATGTTCGTCCCAAGATAAGCAGTTGTTAATTAGAACACCCAAATCATTTACACAATCCACAAACGGAATATTCTCATTGCACACTGAAATAGACGGGAAATGACGTGTGTTAAGTTTGTGCTTATATATTACAATGGATTGCGTTTTCTTGGGATTTAAGACCAAGCCATTATGGGTAGCCCAATCTTCAATCTTAATGATATTACTGTTAATATTAAGTATACCAGCATTAATTTCATTGGGTGATAAGTACTTATGAGATAAGCATAAACTTTTGTATGTTTGCTGCACCAGTGTCCAGTTCCCCCGAGGTGTTTGAGCCGCCTTACTTCGTTTTTACTATCCAGTAGTTGTACGGCCTCAACGTTGGTGTGGATGAGAATCCTCTTTTCACGTTTGATGTCACATTCGCGGATGACTTTATCTATAAATTGTATTTGTAAATCATTGTGTATTTCTGTGTTACTCACAAATCGGTAAGCGTTGGTGACCATTCGAAGAAATTTATTTTGGCTACGTTGGATAATGTCTATATTGGATTTATGAGAACAACCCCATAGCTGCACACCATACATCCATATCGGTTTGACGATAGTCTAGTAAATTAGTCTTTTGCAATACATGCCCAATTAACCAGTGCATTTGACGTAGGAAACGGAGGAAATATTCTTTGAGGATATTGTGAGATCTCTCAAGAGCACCATTAGTCTGTGGGTGGAAACTTGTAGTGGTGATGTGTTTAATTTTTAGAATTTTGCCATTTTAAGATTCGTTTTGAAACATTTTTAAGGTTGCCTATTAGCGGTTTGTGGTCTGTTCTAATCGTGAATTTCCTGCCATATAGATAGGGTCTAAACATGTCTACTGCCCATTTCGTGGCTAGCATCTCTTTCTCTATCGTACAGTAGTTCTTCTCTGCTTGCTTTAGACAGCGGCTTCCATAAGCAACTGGTAAATCATTGATCAAATCAAGATTGCACCTACGCCGTAATCACTAGCGGCAGTGGTGAGGATAAATATTTTATCAACATCAGGATATTGTAGTATTGGGGTTGTAATTAATTTGTATTTTAGGAGTTCAAATGCGTTTATCTTTCCGGTAAGTTTTAGGATTTGCGGTACTCTATATTGTCTGCGGTGTTGATCGGAAATGTGTCTGAACCTGGGACACTGGATAATTTTTCACCTTCTATGTAGAATATATCAGAATATTCGCTAATCAGTTCTAGTAATGTGGTTGATTCTTCAATGTTTAGATTCTTATCTAACGTGGGGATAAGTTGTCTCGATGGGAGACTTAAACTATTCGAGGAGGTTCTCGATTGATTAAAATTGTTATCCGAGGTGGTTCTCGGTTGATTATTATTAATGTTCGAGCAGGTTCTCGATTGAAGACTTAAACTACTATTCGAGGAGGTTCTCAATTTTTTGAAAGTGTTATCGATATGAGAGATATGAGCTTCATAGAGTTTCTTTGAAATGAAAATTGTTCCTCGCTACTCATTTGAGCGTTGATATCCGTTAGCTTATTTTGGATAACACTAGAATATTTTGCAATGTTTGCCAATGTATCTGATCTGTTCTTCAACTTATTGTTGGTCAAATGAATTTGGATGCTCAGCAGAAGAATAATCACTACCTAGCTTCGCTTCACCTTTAGAAGTAGAAACCTTTATTAGTATCTAGTTTTTAACCGGTTGCCTCTCCCATGTGTTGCTGTAAAATATAAAATCTGATTGTAAATGGTACAATACTAAATTTGTCTAGCCTTGATTTGTTTGTAATTTTATAGAAATAGCTAAGAAGCAGGGATGGGCGAGGTAGATTACGCCGTGTAATCTACTCGGTTGTTGACAGGTAAAATAATACGTAGATTACTTGGCAATATTTGTTGTCAACATAGACAATTAAGTCAATGTCAATATCCTACGATAGTTTAACGATTTGAAATAAAATCCACCAATGCGCATTTTGTAAAAGGGCGATTCAGTTAGGCCGTCAGGAGAAAAGAAACTAAAGAATCATTCAAATTAAATCGAAAATCACATACCGGATTGATCTTAATGTCAAATTTTGCTATTAAGAATAAAGTCAAGCACATGTTGTTCGATGTTTCTCAATGATATTCTACACCGCTTCCGATGTGACTTTGGCAGCAATATTGTTCCATTTAAAATGCATATTGTCAGCAATCTTATTGCATCCGTCTTCTTTTCTCTATTTCCAAATATTTTTGAATAGTTCGTTGATTAGTCTCTTTTATAGCGTCTTTAGAGCAAAGCTTCGAACAGGAACTGAACCGGAACATTAAACAGTAATTAACCGAAATATTTTCCGAATTGTAATAGATTTAATAAACAGAAACATCCTTTTTAACTTTCTATCGCGGGCACAAACATTTTTGTTGGTTATTACGGCTTGTGTTCCAAAAACATTAAAATGAACCTGTTTTGTTACAATTTTGCATTAATCTTAATTTAAAAGAGCAAAATAATAGATTTAACTAAAAAATGTTAATCAGTTTTAACCCGGTTCCGCCCAGGAACTAAACAGGAATAAAATAATTTCCTAAAACCGACGCAGGAAACCGGAACAAAACATCTTTCGGAACTGAATCCAAAACCAGAACGCTATAAAATCTGTTCCATGCTTTAGAGTAGTGTAAGTATAGCTTAATCAGGCCAACACTTTACTGCTGAATCGTGTCAACGTACACATATTCGACGTAACGGTGAAGGATGTAACAAAGGTTTGGCTCTTGAGCCCACAACTGCAAATCGCTTGCAATTATAACTCATTTTTCAAATTTATCTAACTTGAAGTGCTTATATTTGGCGGAAGCATTGTCACTATTTTGGGTATGATATATGGCTTTTGACCTGCTAATCTGTTTCAAATCCAATTTCACGTACCTTTCGTCATCCATCAAAATATATTCCCAAAATTTAGCCAAAAACTTGGTGGACAAGTTCTGGTTATCTGAACGATTTATGGCTTTTTAATAACTCGGTAATTCTTATAACATTCTTGAACTCGAATTCGTCTTACCATGGAACGGGATGTACTTAATTTTATGGTAAGGTCTTAATAAAATTTAAATAATATTTAAAATAAAAAAATTCTCGACGCCATACTCACATAGTAAATCACACGAAATTTTGTCTTGAATCAGCGCTGGACAATTTTTCATGTGTTTTATTATGTCAGGGCTTGGCAAGTTCGATAAAATTTTGGTGTCGAGAATTTTTATTATTTTTTACTCCACAGATAACTCAACTACTATTTTACAAAAAAATTAAGCAAATTAATTAAAAATTGTTACAGTTTCGAATATCAGTAAGTCGTAATATTTGAGCTGGTACATGACTCCCTTCAAAGACGGAAAACCATAAAATTTGAGGTATTATACTACAAATCGGACGGTTTTATATCATTTCGTGACTGACATTTCAGCTCTAATTCAGTAATTCAGATAATGAATTGCTTGCGTATGCGGCGTCTAGCCTTGTATGGTCCATCGTATGAAATTTTTAATCCAGTTCAAATTTTATTAACCCTAACCAAGACGTAATCGCAGTTGTCAAGTGATTTCGGAACAAAAATATCGATATGTTTACCGATACCAAGTAAAACGGCTGGTACTTAACCTTGAGAGCAGATTTGATCCGTTGGTGTGTGCGTTCACCCAAGACATTGTCTTATGGATGGTAAGCCGTTGAATGTACCCGATGTTAGCCGAGGAGTTTCGTTAACTCTGAGAAAAGTTTCGAAAACTTACTTTTGATTTTTGGCAGGATAAATGGCCGTTTCGTTGTTGATCTGCAATCACGTTATCGGTACTTTGAAAATGTTGGATATCCGTGTTAAATTGGCTAATACAATCCAAGTGGAGTGATTGCCTTGGATTACGTTTAGTTTTAGACTGAATTGTTCGTTGAATGCAGTATTTGTTTTCGGCATCCGAGAGTTTCTTCTAACCGAATATAGTTCAAAAGTTATGACCGTCTGGCAGACTAGACAGACGAACATTGAGTGAAACCGAGAGCACAGTAAATATAGTGTCCTATAGTTTTGGTAGTTTGGTATTCGAGTGTGAACCCCAGTCAATTCCCGATAGTGAAATCAAGGTTGGGTGTAAGTATGTGTGTTTTGTCCGGGTCTTGCATCGTGGGCCCACTTGTGGCATTGAGTCCTGGAGTGACACCAACCCGTATCGCATTGATCCTAAAAATATTTGGTCACTGTGGTTTAGAACTAACTCTCAAAATCACTCTAGGCGAATTGTCTACATTATCGACGTTGTCTATATGGTCGACGTTTGGTACAACCTGTAAAGTCGACACGTCGACGTAAAAAATAATTGATGACGCGTAAACGCCCATCCCTGCTAAGAAGTAAATAAATCGTGAATAATTTAAGAATTTGTGGATTAAATCGTTGTTCGTTGGATGTTAGTATCTACAATATTTTTTTGTATGTAACGCGATTCTCACACTTCTCCCTCATAATCTTTATACATGCGATGTACGAGTATGACATAATTAATGTCAACAATTTCGGGTAAATATCATATATAGTTGTCGATATTTCCTTCGTACTTAAGTACATTATAATGGTTAATCTGATTTTAATGTAAAAGAAGACAATATGCGTTATTTGCCTGACAAGTGGATGTTAAATACGGTAGTTTGACATTCAACCAGTAGTTAAACAAAAAACAAAACAAAAAAATGTTTTTTAAAACATGTCCATGAAAGAATAACCTTGCTCTTTCTTAAATATATAAAACCGATATAATATGTAAAATAAAAAAGTTGTAGTTTTGTTAAATTTAACAGGTATTTTTTGGAAATAACATGTTCATGTCATGGTCATTGGGAGATATACGAGTATTTAGAAGAATTTTTTTTTTTTTTTTTTAAATTCGGAAGCAAGAAATAAATTCTTTCCGGCCCCGCTAGTATTAGCTGTTATATCTAAGTGGAAGAACTAATTTTGGGAAAATAATTGTGTCACCACAAATTTGTAATGTAATATACAAGAAACAGTGAAATTATGATTAGTACATACAATCGTTATATTATTATTAAATTACATTATTTACTTCGACTGATAACATTTATAAATGAATTAACGAAACTCATATGTTTGTACGTATGTACATATGTAAGTGTCGGTTATGGATTTATATTTACTTGTGCGTTTTGTTTGCAAACGCGTCTTATCAACATAATGACAAAATTTTATTGTCGCTGTTCGTCACAAATTTTATTTATTTTTTGTTGTGTAATGTTATCACAAAACACCAACAAAAAATGGAATCGGAATGGAATACAATTTAGTCAATCTTTTTTTTTTTCTTTTTTTTAAATTTAGATAACACAAAAACACTATAAGGTCAGTTTGTCGTCGTAATAATAACACACTATGGTGTATGTTACGAGAGAGAAAACTGTTTTTTTATTTTAATGCTATCTTTTGTTGTGTGTAGGTACTGTGTATGAAAAAAATTTATTCACGCATAACCGCGATTACCATCTATCTTTGTCTATTGCTTTGTTGGTTTGTTGTTTATTTATATGTATATACATACGTGTGTGCAGTAATTCTTTCTTTAATTCCACACATTAAACAATACATTGTAATGTGAGTATTTGCGATGTGTACACATTTTTGGTTTTTTAATGTTTGTTGAATCGAACCTTTGTAATGTTGTTGGTTTGATGAATGTCGACCCATATAATTTATAACAAAATTGTTTGAGAGGCAGAGTCACTAACACCTGCTCAATTTATGCTATCAAATTACATATTACATATTCTATAGTTTTGTTTTGAAGGTGTTTCATTTTATAGGCGCTTTGATTAATTTGGAAAAGGTATTTCTATTTTTTTTATTGTTATTTTGTGTTTAAATTAACAATTGACACGCTAATAGGGGAAAATTTTCACACTCGTTCTTACGTCACCTAAATCATATATGTACATATTTTAAATTTACATATTAGGTTGCAGGGTAAAACTATATATACTTTCCCAGTAAGTTTACGAGTTTTATTGCCAAACCGATTTTCGTTAAGCCAACAAAATAGTTTTTAAAATATTAATTATAACCGCCAAATTCAAACTGTGGTTTATGATAACAAGACTATTTTATCCAAAATAGTGTTCAATTCATTTAAAAAATTTGTTAAACTAATAGCAAGCAAATGTCAAATGAAGTGTCATGGTGTAATATTTTGAGCGAATTGAGACTTTCCAATAAAAATACCATTTTCAAATTTGATAAAATTATGGAACTATGTCCACTTTAACGTTCCTCCACCACGCTTTTTATATCAATAACAATACTTAAAAATACAAATTCGAGAAATTTTCAAGTCCTTCAGTAATATTAGGGTTTCCCTATGTACATATATACCGCGCGAATCATAACCAATTTTTCAAAAAGTTGTTTTGCTTTGAATTACGAATTTTATACCTCTTTCAGTTACCTCATTTTAAATATTTGTATTTTGTAAACAATACACCATATATGGCTTGCCGCTATTTTGGTTTAATCTCAACTAATAACGTGGTAAATGTATCATTAGGTGCCATGTCTGCCCGTCGCACGTGATATTGCCTCATTTGTCAATGGTAAGCTTGCCTAACCAATAACTCTTTCAAATTTTAATACAATAATTATATTTCCCCCATCAGCATCTTGGTGGTGTAGTATCGGTTTGATGAATCAAATATATCTGTGGTTTTTTGAGAAACTAGTTAACTGCAAAAATATTATTTATGGTAAGTCGCGTTTCAAACAATGACTATAATTCAAATAATTTAGAAATAGTTTTTAATTGTATTCATATTTTCAATTTAAGAAGATGGCAGAAATCACCTTTCATAAACATATTATATAAAAATAGTTTTACTATGCTGTACATTGAAAATATAGTACATATGTCAGATACATCTGCTATCAAATTAATTCACATAAATTTGATATCTGCAGATAGTTAGTTTTATTAAAAAACGAGGGGCTCATTTTTAAGTGAAGATAACGAGTTTTAACAAACCGAAAATTTTGCATTTGCATTTACACTGTTATCATTTGGCCGTTACAATTTTTGGTATCGACAGCAGGGGACTGCAATTTCCGACAAAAATATACAAGTTAATCATAAAATGTCTATTGACGACTTGTATAATTGTTAAAAAGTTCTGCTTTATAGCCATATTGATCATTCGCCCGATCATCATGCTTTTATGGGTCAAAAATACTAAATTATGGCCATCTTAGTTTTAAAAAGCTTTTAGACGGTTTTAAATGTTTTAACACAAACATTATATCGAGCAGATAAACTTTCAAAGAGCTTTTAGTTAGTTTTAAAAGATCAACAATCATTTTGAATAATTCTACTTGGATTATCGCTCATTACAAATGAAACAAATCCGCAAAGATAGTTCATAATGCACAATCGATTTTCTAAACCAACTTTATACATTAGTCGGCAACATCAAATTATAATTGTAAGCTTTACAAAAACTTTTTAGATTTCTTGAACCGTTTGAGTCATTTTAGAAGCTTTAATTGTCATTTGTTACTATAAGGGATCTTCAAATGCACTTCACGAAACGTATGGTTAAGAATTTTGGATCTGGAAAATGCTTTTTCTGTTCAGGAGGTCTAAATTAATGAATTATCCATTCGCACCAGGATCTAGCCTTTTTGATTCGAAAACACTGTGCAGTAAACACCAAATTATTTTGAAACATTTCAATTCAATTAGCTTTACAACTTTAAAATTTTCATGAAGCTTTTAGTAAATTTTAAGCACACATTATGTCTATAATTTTAATATGATCTTCTATACAACAAATGCATCGTTTAAAAAATCTTCTCAAAAGCTCAATTTTTAAAGTATCATGTCATATTGTAGTATTAGCTCATTCCAGGGGAAAATGTCCTAAACTTACAATGTACAATATTTAGTAACTAATTCTTTCTTAAAAAACAGATTGAGTTTCGTCCATGGATTGACTATAGTTCCCTATAGTGCCATCTGATTTTGGTGGAATGATATTGCAGGGCATCAGTTAATTATCAGTGTTGGTAAAAAAGCTTTAATCAACACCTTAAAAGTAAAATTAAATGATGCTGAAAAATCTTGGAGATTGATCTCGTGTCATTTATTTAAAAAAAAAATAGTGCCTGTCTTTTCCAACGCTGTTTCTAGTCATTGGGCCATCTGATCGTAGTTTTGCAAAAAATTGGAATATATTCAAACAAAGGGTACTGTGAGTGTTTTGTCAGTCTCGCTGATGATCTTGTTTTGACAGTCTCAGGCAAACGTCTTATCTGACCTATAACTCAGCATGCTTTACCTATTGTGGAGGCATGGTGTGTTGAGAAGGGTCTTTTATTCCTAAAATTCATGAGGAAGAATCCAGGACCTGCTCCGTTCTGCCGAGACGGAGGGTGGCATCAGGGTCATGTTAAACTGACTGCCTGTGCCGATGAGAGGTCTATGACCGTCTACAAAAAGGCGATCGGCAACCTGGGTGAAGTCTGGCCGGTAGCCAATTTAGAAGTGGTGACGATGGAAGAAATTCCCTGCAGACCAAGGGCGCGAGCCTAGATCCCTGCGGAGCCAAGTGATCCTAGGGAGATCCTGGAAATGTTGAAAATCAGCAATCCGGATCTGCCAACGGCCACCTGGAAAATTGCCAGGTTAGAAGAGGTAAAGGCGGAAGCAGATCACAGATCGGTCGTCATTATTATTGACAGAGAATCCGTGGATGCTTTGGCAAAATCTGGAGGCCTGGTCAGCTATGGATTTGGAGCGATTATGCTCAAAATTTATGAGCGCGAGGAGGCTGACAGATCTGGGGCACCTGCAGCAGGGGGAAACCATTTGTGGTGTCCCGCCTGGTGTTGGTGACCCAGAAGTCCGTAGCATCAAGGAGGACGCTCAGGAAACACGATCCCTGGGCTCGGAGATTTCGAGATCATTGGGACTAAGCTGTGCGCTCCTAACGGACGAATCGACGTCAGAGGAGTCTGACTTAACAGTGGTGGAGGGAAGCAATATCTAATGCTTAAGATCCTTCAGATCAACCTCAATCACTGTAAAGCCGCCTCAGCGGCCCTTCTGCTGAAAATGGAATCTGAGTCCATTGATGTGGTTCTGGTCCAGGAACCTTGGGTCAATGTGATCGGGTGCTGGGCTTCAGAACTCTCAAATATAAAATACTAAATGCGAAAAATGATAGTTAAGATACGTTCCTGCATTCTCGATAGAAATAATCTAAATATTTTTATACTACTGAATTACAGCAACGCTGATGTAGTGGTGGCTAGCATCGAGATGGATGGGCAAAATCTCTGGCTAATATCAGTCTACCTACCATGCGAGGAGCAAAAGATACCACCAGGTAGGTTGGCCAGTGCAATAATAGAGGCTCCACAACGAAAGGTAGGAGTCATCATGGGCAGTGATGCTAATGCGCATCACTGAATCTGGGGAAGTACAGATATAAACAGGCGAGGTGAGTTACTCCTTGATTTTATTTTAATTACTAACCTAAATATATGTAATATCGGGTGTAAGCCAACCTTTATTACTAAAAATAGACAGGAAGTGTTGGACATCACACTTGTCTCGGATTTTATTAAGGAGAGGGTATTAAACTGGAAAGTGTCCGAAGACCATTCCTTTACTAACCATTGTTATCTCCAGTACGAAGTGGATGCAAAATCCACTAGCAAACCACCCTTCAGAAATAGGAGGAAAACTGATTGGGATTGTTTCAGAACCATTCTGGATAACTTATTACCGGTATCGGTTACAAACCCTCCTGCATCTACACAGGAGCTTGATGCTCTAGTAACCTAGCTATCTGATGCTTTTAACAAGCCCATGCTAGGTGCATGTCCTATCAGTAGGCCCTAGGGTAAATCTCGGCCACCCTGGTGGTCGAAAGAACTCCAAGGTACTCGTATGAAATGCAGGAGACTGTTCAAGAAAGCGTGGAACACAAATACTGCTGCAGATTGAGACTGTTCTAAGGAAGTCCTCAAAACCAAAAGTACGAGCTGAGAGCAGCCAAAACGAGGGCTGGAAGCTCTACTGTGGCAATCAACAGGAGTCCTCGGAGGCGGCCAGGCTACGCAAAGTACTATGTTCTAGTCCTTCCATTCCGGGTTATCTACAACGACCGGATGGTTCATGGACTACATGTAGTGAGGAATCCCTGGAGCTATTACTAGAAACGCATTTCCCGTAGTGCTCGGTACTAGCTCCGGAGAGACCCATGATAAATAGGGGAGTAGACTCCGTAAGCCATATAGTAAACAGGCGGAATATCCTATGGGCAATAAACAGCTTTAAGCCATACAAGTCGGCAGGACCTGATGGCATTATCCCTGCGGATATCCAGCGAACTATTGACTTAACCCTACTCTGGCTGGAAGTTATCTTCAAAGGCAGCCTAGAACTCTGTCACATTCCTAGCAAATGGACTGAAGTAAAAGTTATATTTATACCTAAGGCGGGAAAAAGCTCTCACTGCTATCCCAAAGACTTTAGGCCTATAAGCTTATCTTATTTTCTGTTGAAAACAATGGCAAGACGGGATCTCAACACACATGTTTTAAGGAACGATCGGTGGAAACAGCTCTCCACTCCCTTATAGGCCCGATTGAGAAATCACTTGTATATAAGGAATATTCAATTAACCTTCTTGGATATACACGGGGCCTTTAGTAACGGCAGACCGGGAGCAATCACTCGGGCCCTTGCGTACCTGGGGGTATACGGGTCACTCAGAGGCTGGATAGATCATATGCTTAGAGGCAGGATCGTGACAGCTTATCTGAAGGTAGGGTTTGCCCCTCTTCTTTAGAACTTGGTCATTAATGACCTGTTACTAAACTTGGAAGGGCAAGGCTTCAAGATGGTTGCTTACGCGGATTACGTTGCTATTGCGGTCTTCGGTAAATATCCTAGTACGCTGAGTGAGCGCATGCAGTGACCCGCCAACATTAAATGGTACTCGCTTGATCTTTAGGGATAGAGCGAAATACCTCGGATTACTTTTGGACAGCAAGCTAAGCTGGAAACCAAACATCGTAGAGAGAGTAAAGAAAGCTACTATAGTGCTCTACACCTGCAAAAATGCCATTGGAAAGAGATGGGGTATGGAGCCCCACATAGTACACTGGCTCTACGTCTCAGTAGTCAAACCTATACTGCTGTATGGGATTGTCGTCTGGTGGCCAGCGTTAAAAATTATGGCCAACCTTAAACTATTGATGAAAGTCCAAAGAACGGCCTGCTTGTGTATAAGTGGAGATGTCAGGAGCACACCTACTCAAGCGCTGGAGATTCTCTTTCATGTTGCTCCCTTGGATATTGCTGCCGAGCAGATTGCATCTTGCTCAGCCATTCGGGCAAATCCATATCTATCTGGACCTGTAACAATGCAGGGCACTCATCTATCCTATAGCGACTACGCTATTCCTTTGCCATCTGTTGAGATGAGATTCCAAACTGAGTTTCCCACCAGAGAGGACTGGGTGAACGAAACGGTTATGGACAATGAGGCGCTAAGCTTCTTCACGGATTGCTCAAAAAGGGATAGAGGGGTTGGCTGCGGGGTATTCTGTGAGGCACTAGGGGTTAACCTCTCTTTTCGTCTTCCCGACTTTTGCAGCGTTTTTCAAGCTGAACTTACCGCGATAATGGAAGTCATGAACAGGTTGAAGTATATAATGTAATATCAACGAGGGATATTCGCATTTTTACGGACAGCCTGGCTGCTATTAAAACGCTACAATCATACTCCCTGACGTCGAAGGTAGCCCAGAACTGTCTGGCATCATTAAATGAGATGGCTGATCTGTTCAACATCCGCTTGACGTGGGTGTCAGGGCATTTCAATACCGCAGGGAATGTAAAGGCAGATGAGTTGGCCCGTAAGGGTACAACACGCCTAATAACCCAAGGCAGGCGGGAAATAAAGATACCGCTTGCTTCATGTAAACTGCTGCTTCAGGAAGAAGCTATAAAAGAAACGAACATCAGATGGTCGTATGTAATAACCAGGCAGATCTGGCCTGTACTTGACCGGTCCAGATCAGGCCAACTGATATCGCATCGACGGCACCATATTGGCATGGTCGTGGGAGCTATAACGGGACATTGTCTCATTGGGATACATGCGATCAGACTGTGCGTCCCAGTCCACGATTTCTGCTGCAGCTGTGGTGATGAGGAGGAGGAGGAGGAAAATGTCCTCCATCTGCTTTGCACCTGTCCTAGTCTAGCGTACAGCAGAACCAAATTTATGGGAACTTGCCCTTTAAACGACCTCACGGATCTTAGTAAGATCGAGGTCCGGGACTTTAAACGCTTCTTGGTAAGCTCAGGATGGTGTAGCGAGTGAAGAGGAGGAAACTTGAAAGTGGTACAGCTACGGACCAATTTTGTGTCTATGCTAGTCCTTTAGGACGGCCACCCTTACCTAACCTAACCTAAATGCAGGTGTTCCAAACACTATTTTACAAAGAGTAATGTAAAAAGTTTGCGGCCGCTCAATAACATTTTTTTATAACTATCAGCCGCTCTTTTAGTTGGCCGCCTGTGTGCCATTGCACACACTGCACATTTTAAATTATCCATATTATATTAATATTAGTTCTGTTTATAATAAATAATACAAACAAAAGTTTTATCTATAGAAGCACAAAAATTTATTGTTTTTGTGTTTCTCAAAATAAGTAAGTGAAATCAATTCGTATGACTTTTCTTACTTATTTAAGATGGCGGCAAATTAGTAAATAAGTTTGAAATAAGGATCGGTTTCGGAAACAGCCTTAGACTAGATTGTAATTACAAAAAAAAATAATAAAGAAGAATTATTTTCAAAAAACTATAAAATAAAACAAAACTTGTTGCAACTCATGCATGCAGACTGAAACATGCACACAGACGAAATTATTGTAAAACCATTTTACCCGTTCGGATTGACTATGTGTATATAGAAGGAGTGACGTTTCTGGTTCAGTTCGCAAACAAATTGATTTACTTGAATGGCAAAATACCAATTATACTTTTACTTTTAATATTTACCATCAATATACGTTCGTATGAAATTTTCGAAATGTAAATGGGTCATGGATTTGATACCTTCACTTAGAGCACTTGTAATCTAAAATTGCACGTACATAATTTTGAATAATTGAATAAATAGAGAAAATTGACCTGTTTGGCATCATTTCAGAACACCACATACATACATACATTTTCCCCATTCACCTCGATGTGCCACTAAAATATCTTTTAATCTTCTTGTACACCTGAACCATGTAATTAAATTTATGTACATGTATACATATTTCAGAAAATGTCTAACTTCCTTAACATACGATCCCTCTATCCATAATACTAAACACTATTTTTCTGTTACAAGACATGATTACACCTAATCTTTATGACCATGTTATAATCAATAAATATATTATGTATAATAGTCATGCTTTCTCTTCACTAAATATCTGTATATACGTACATATATATGTGCGCATATATACCCAGTGCTAGCTTTATTATTGCTGGTGGTTTTTCAGATCACTATGATATCTGCAATAATATGTAAAAAAAAAAAATATGTTATGTATGTAGGTATGTTCATTAAATATAGCAAACGAAAAAAAAAAAATAATATTTATTAACGAAATGTACATTAAAAAATCATCAGATTCAATCAACAATTTTCTGCTGTAGAAATTTTTTATTTTTTATTTTTTAATTCAAAAAAATTTCAAAATTATTTCCGCATTTTTCAAATTCACGCTTATTTTTCTTCTTACATTACAATTTTATTAGGCGCTCTCGCGCGCGGTAACGTAGCAGAAGAGTGAAGCAAAAACCAAACAACATGAAAAAAAAAAAATTATTATAAGAAAATTGAATCTGCTCTATTGTTACTTATATTAAATTTATTACACAATTAATTTTTATTATTAAAGTTTGTATTTTTTTATTTCTTATATATTTATGTAATAATTAATTCTGAATTTGTTACTAACTTACCAATCACTGTATACATATCCGTATATACATATATGTATGTATTTGTGCGTGTTGATTGGTGTTGGCATTTTAATGAAATCAAATGTTAGAATTTTCTACAATTACGCAGTACTTGTTATAAACATCAAAAAACAACAACAGTTTTAATAAAGAAATAACCGAACGTTCCATATTATGTATATATACGAGTACTATGTACATTATACAGAGAGTATATAGTGTAGTAACTTTAATTCATTGTTCGTAAATTCCTTTGTCGTATACATTTTTTTTGTCATTTTACACATAAACTATATATACTTAGTAAATTGTTGTCAAGTATAGTTACATACTACTATACCACAATTCTGAGTATGTAAATCACAATTTTATTTGTGTTGTAAAATGGCATTGAATTTTTTATTTTTTTGTAAAACTTTTGAAATTTTCCCAAATGGAAATTTGACCATGATTCTCTCATGGAATTTTCCATTTTAATTTTTTATATGCTGCGTGTTTTATGAGTCACCCACAGGTATTTTATTGTAAAGGAGCGTAAATATATACGAGATTATTACTTTATTAGTCATAAACTGAAACAGCTGTAATTCTAACAAAATAGTAATCTTAGTGTACAATACAGAATTACTAGAAATTGATACAATAATTCGATTTCCGTGTATTAAATTTTTTGTTTTGGCTCCTGTGGCCGGGGGGCACTTACATGATATCCAAGAATACCACCACAGTATCCTTTACTTGTTGTAGGATATGACTAAACAGTGGGATCGCTGGCTGGATCCGTCAAAAATTAATCTGTTTATAATGTCAACAAAAGGATAAATCAATACCGCCAAGAAAACATCGGCCCAAACTCGAGTACTCGTACATGAGATTTACGATCGGTTCGTGGAACGTCCAGTCACATAGGAAACTAGGAGCGTTGGTGGGTCTAAACACGTTCATGATGGAGTATCGGCTGGAACTAGTTGCTCTTCAAAAAACTCGCTGACCTAAAAGTTAAGACCATGTGTCTCAGGACTACTCTCTTTGGGCATAATTATATTGTTTATATAGATGTGATCACACTCCCGAAACGACCGCTAAGGATGTATTCATGAAAACATCAAAATCATCAGATGACTTAAATCTCCCAAATATCATCTGGAATTATGACAAGGAATTGCATCGCATTTTCCATGTAATCTTGTCTTCACCACTGAGACTTATGCTTTCAAAGTAGTGGTAAATGATATCAACCACAAATCGTTGAACATAGTATTTGACACAACCTCAGGGATGGGCGTTTACGCATCATCTATTATATTCCACAATGACGTGTGGACAATCCGTAGATAACGTCAACATCGTAGACAACGTCGATAAAGCAGACAATTCCTAGAGTGGTTTTGTCAATTAGTTCTAAACTAAAGGGTGACCAAATTTCTTTAGGAACAATGCTTTATTGTTGATAGTCTTATAGAATCTGCATTTAAATCTCTTTTCAAAAAGAGCGGAATTTAAAACTAATCGTGCTCAAATACCATGAATCTATACTTCAACGTCATGTTTATCCATTACAAAATTATTAAATTGACCCAAAACACCGATATATAGCGTTATATATAGATTGGGGCCCTCTTTATAACGATGGACCGGTATAGAACAGCTCGCAGACAAAATCGGAAAAACGGATTAAATCGCATTAAATGTTGCACCTGGCACTATGCAGTTCAGTTAAGTTTCAAACGTTATTAATGTTGGAACATTTTTGGTTCAACTCAACTTCTGTTAAAAAATTTCCCCCAAGCTTCTCAATTCAATTGGAAAGTATAAAAGATTTGCATAACATATATACGGTGGTGAGCGATGTAGTAGAGTCATTGAATTTGGAATCGTGGACCAAGGTTCGAGTCCCATTAGCGATAGTATTATTTTAATTTAATTTCTTCTGTATTCAAATTGGTTTAATACACCGCTACAGTTGAACATTTTCATATTATTCAAGTAGTGGCATGTATACAAAATGGGTATATAGCGATTGTGAAATAAACGCAGAGTCCACATTGTCTTTGCTAAAATTTTCAATATTTTCTATTCAAATGACAAATATAAAAGATGTGTATAGCATGAAACATATATGCTCCGGTGAGTAAGCAAAGTCACTAAGTCAGGGACTTTGGATTTATGGATCTAAGTTCGATTCTCGATCGAGCCATACTTTTTTGATTTAATTTCGCATATAAACGATAAGAATATCATTATTTATATGTATGGCGGTGGCTTGGTGGTAAAAGAAGCTGTGCGAATGGAGTATAATCATGAGTAGTTCAAACCTCGATATATATTTAGCGTTTTTTTTTTTAATTTAATGAGAAATCCCGTTATAGCTCCCACGTCTATACCAATATGATGCCGTCGAAGCGACATCAGTTGGCCCGATCTGGACCGCTCAAGTCCAGGCCAGATCTGCCTGGTTATTACATACGAACTAGCGTTAGACCATCTGACGTTCGTTTCTTTTATGGCTTCTTCCTGAAGCGGCAGTTTACATGAAGCAAGCGGTATCTTTATATTCCGCCTGCTTTGGGTTAATAGGCGTGCTGTACCCTTACGGGCCAACTCATCTACCTTTACATTCCCTGCGATATTATTTAAATGCCCTGGCACCCACGTCAAGCGGATGTTGAACTGGTCAGCCATCTCATTTAAAGATGCTAGACAGTTCTGGGCTACCTTCGTCGTCAGGGAGTATGATTGTAGCGTTTTAATAGCAGCCAGGCTGTCCGTAAAAATGCGAATATCCCTCGTAGATATTACATTATACTTTAACCAGTCCATGACTTCCATGAAGAAGCTTAGCGCCTCATTGTCTATAACCGTTTCGTTCACCCAGTCCTCTCTAGTGGGAAACTCAGTTTGGAATCACATCTCAACAGATGGCAAAGGAATAGCGTAGTCGGAAGGTTACGGAATACCCCTGTTGCATAGGATAGATGAGTGCCCTGCATTGTTACAGGTCCATGATATAGATATGGATTTAAGCCGAATGGCTGTGCAAGATGCAATCTGCTCGGCCGCAATATCCAAGGAAGTAAGATGAAAGAGAATCTCCAGAGCTTGAGTAGGTGTGCTCCTGAGAGTCCCACTTATACACAAGCAGGCCGTTCCTTGGACTTTCATCAACAGTTTAAGGTTGGCCATAATTTTTAACGCTGGCCACCAGACGACAACCACATACAGCAGTATACTGAGACGTAGAGCCAGTGTACTATGTGGGGCTCCATAGTCCATACCCCATCTCTTTCCACTGGCATTTTTGCAGGAGTAGAGCGCTATAGTAGCTTTCTTTACTCTCTCTACGATGTTTGGTTTCCACCTTAGCTTGCTGTCCAAAAGAAGCCCGAGGTATTTCGCTCTATCCGTAAAGATCAAGCGAGTACCATTTAATGTTCACACGTTTGTGCCTCCTGGTAAAGAAGACCAGCTCCGTTTTCTGTGGGTTTGCATTCAGTCCGCAGCCGCGTGCCCACTCAGAGAGGTAGCCAAGCGCGCTCTGCATGCGCTCACTCAGCGTACTAGGATATTTACTGAAGACAGCAATAGCATCGTCAGCCGCGTAACCAACCACCTTGAAGCCTTGCCCTTCCAGGTTTAGTAACAGGCCATTTATGACCAAGTTCCAAAGAAGGGGGGATATAACCCCATCTTGAGGTGTCCCTCTACTCACGTATCTGCCGTCAGACGTCCCACCCAGATAAGCTGTCACGATCCTGCCTCTAAGTATATGATCTATCCAGCCTCTGAGTGACCCGTCCCCAGACACGCAAGGGCCCGAGTGATTGCCCCCGGTCTGACGTTGCTAAAGGCCCCCTCTATATCCAAGAAGGTTACCATTGAATATTCCTTATATTCAAGTGATTTCTCAATCGGCCCTATAAGGGAGTGGAGAGCTGTTTCCACCGATCGTCACGATTGGCTTGATTGAGCCTCTATTAGTCTTGCCAGTGTTTTCAGCAGAAAAAAAGATAAGCTTATAGGCCTAAAGTCTTTGGGATAGCAGTGAGAGCTTTTTCCCCCCTTAGGTATAAATGTTACTTTTATATCAGCCCACTTTCTAGGAATGTGTCAGAGTTCTAGGCCGCCTTTGACGATAACTGCCAGCCAGAGTAGCTTTGCGTCAGTAGTTCGCTGGATATCCCCAGGGATAATGCCATCAGGTCTTGCCGACTTCTATGGCTTAAAGCTGTGTATTGCCCATAGGATATTCCACCTCTTTAATATATGACTTACGGAGTCTATACCCCTATTTTTCATGGGTCTCTCCGGAGCAAGTACCGAGCACTACGGGAAATGCGTTTCTAGTAATAGCTCCAGGGATTCCTCACTACATGTAGTCCATGAACCATCCGGTCGTTGTAGATAACCCGGAATGGAAGGACTAGAACATAGTACTTTGCGTAGCCTGGCCGCCTCCGAGGACTCTTGTATATTGCCACAATAGAGCTTCCAGTCCCTCGTTTCGGCAGCTCTCATCTCGTACTTATAGGTTTTGAGGACTTCCTTATAACAGTCCCAATCTGCAGCAGCATTTGTGTTCCTCGCTTTCTTGAACAGTCTCGTGCATTTCATACGAGTACCTAGAAGTTCTCTCGACCACCAGGGTGGCCGAGAATACCCAAGGGCCTACTGATAGGACATGCACCTAACATGGCCTTGTTAGGATAGCTTGGTTACTATAGCATCAATCTCCTGTGTAGATGCAGGATGGTTTGAAAACGATACTCGTAATAAGTTACCCAGAATGGTTCTGAAACAATCCCAATCAGTTTATCTCCTATTACTGAAGGGTGGTTTGCTAGTGGGTTTTGCATCCACTTCGTACTGGAGATAACAATGGTCAGAAAAAGAATGGTCTTCGGACACTTTCCAGTTCAATACCCTCTCCTTAATAAAATCCGAGACAAGTGTGATGTCCAACACTTCCTGTCTATTTTTAGTAATAAAGGTTGGCTTACACCCGATATTACATATATTTAGGTTAGTAATTAAAATAAAATCAAGGAGTAACTCACCTCGCCTGTTTATATCTGTACTTCCCCAGATTGAGTGATGCGCATTAGCATCACTGCCCATGATGACTCCTACCTTTCGTTTTTGAGCCTCTATTATTTCACTGGCCAACCTACCTGGTGGTATATTTTCCTCCTCGTATGGTAGAGAGGCCGATATTAGCCAGAGATTTTGCCCATCCATCTCGATGCTAGCCACCACTACATCAGCGTTGCTGTAATTCAGTAGTATAAAAATATTTAGATTATTTCTATCGAGAATGCAGGAACGTATCTTAACTATCATTTTTCGCATTTAGTATTTTATATTTGAGAGTTCTGAAGCCCAGCACCCGATCACATTGACCCAAGGTTCCTGGACCAGAACCACATCAATGGACTCAGATTCCATTTTCAGCAGAAGGGCCGCTGAGGCGGCTTTACAGTGATTGAGGTTGATCTGAAGGATCTTAAACATTAGATATTGCTTCCCTCCACCACTGTTGAGTCAGATTCATAAAACGTCGATTCGTCCGTTAGGAGCGCACTGCTTAGTCCCAATGATCTCGAAATCTCCGAGTCCAGGGATCGTATTTCCTGAGCGTCCTCCGGGATGCTACGGACTTCTGGGTGTTGATTGAATTCATGCTCGAAATTGTGGTGGCGGAGGAGGATATGGGGTTAATTTTCATCACGGTTGCCAAAGGCCTTCACTCAATGCTGTTCCTTTCGGTCATTGCCAATTTATTTAGCTGCAGCAATCTGGGTTCATTGCACATTGAGTTATGCAGAAAATCTTGTTTAATCAGTTTCAGGCAAACATCTTAGAGTTTTATCTGACTTGGTTTGCACATCAACCTATCTAAAACTCATTTAATTCTTTTTACTAAGCGAATATTCTTCATTTAACCATTCCTTTTTTTGGATATTTGGATTTTATTGGACATTAAACTTTACTTTCCCACCTTGACTGTAAATTTCAAAGAGCGACTGCTGGGGGTTTAAGCCCCGGGATATTGTCTTTCATTTATAACTTGCTGTTCCTACCGATATTATTGTGTGGTGGTCTGTGGTTAACCTTTAGCCAAACTTAATGGTCTACAAAATATTGCTTGTAGAGCCGTTACGGGAGATGAGTTCTCGACTCCACTTCTTGTTATGGATTTCATTCGCTCACCTATCTTCTATAGGCACAGCGTGTTCTGCAACGTTTCGCTTGAGGTACAATGAAACATGGAATTTTCTAGGTTTTATCGTAGAACATAAACAAATTCTTAAAAATTATTCTTCATATGTGTACATAGACCGAATTCAACTTCACCACCACATTCCCGGTGGCTGGTTCGTAAAAATTTTATAAAAAATTGTTGAGCCCGGAGTCTTGTTTCCTGATAGCACTCGCTGTACCTACTTAGTGCTGGTTTTCGTAATACCTCTAGCGAGCCCACTGCCTTGAGGAGGTTGATGACTACCTTCACTTCGTAAGCAGTTAAGCAGTTGTCCAACTTTCAGTACTGCTGGATGCCAGGTTTTCCACTTTAGGTTAATTATCCTCTCTGCCGTGGTCTAAACTATTCCAGTTTCCTAAAGCTTTTATGAATTAGGATCACCGTTGCCGTTTCTCCCCTTTGTTAATTAATATACGTTAAGTAATATTTGCGACTGAACCCTGCGGGTATAGTTTTTCAGGATGCTCTCTAAACAAATTCCTCTATGCAATAAGTTGCACAACTCTTTGCTTTTTAGAATTCTGCTTTGATAATATTGAAACATCTATCTATCTTTTGATTTTCTGCGTAACAATGAAATAGAATTTGAAATTTACTCAATTCAATGAAAAGAGATTATTGGCGTTTTTAGATAACTCATATTAATAATTCTTTAGTAAAAACTTCACAGCGTCGATGAATATTAAAATATGTAGTTTGTTCAGAACTGTAAAATCTATTTCAAGGTATAGTATTCTTTAATAAACTTTTTTTTAAATTCCTATTTATTTATTTGTATAGTGTTTGAATTTGAAATAGTTCGCCCTGCCCAAGCGGACAAAATACCAACTAGGCCAGTAAGTACAGATGCTGGATAGGAATTTGTTATGCTAATCTACTAAACATACACAGATAATCGTATATATTTATAAACTTGACAATATTTAATTATTAATTTCAATGAAACCATATTAAATGAGTATATAGGCTAGATTAGAATTTATAATGAAAATCTGAAAAACCCAGTATTTTAACTATATAGTACGAGTATATGATTAGTGGTTAGTAAGTAAACATACATGAACAATTTACCCATAATTCGTAATTTCGTATAACACATACTATTGTTAAATGTGTACCAGTTTTTAATGCATCTCCAAGGCTGTGACATACTTTTATTCAAAATTATGTATTACTTTAATTATTATTGTTATTATTTTTTTAATTTTCATTTTGTAATAATTCAAACATCATAATATGGTATTAGATATTATACTCGCTGTGTATATATGTATGTATATGCAGTGTGTAAGTTATGTACATATTATATACATAGTTTTATAAATATAGAGTTAAATTTTATATAAACTGGTTATATTACCGTTGCCCATATGAACGTGCATGTGAAACTTATAGCCTATGTTGTGCATATACATATTATAACTCCTTCTTAAGAGATCTCCCGTTTGAAATTGATATATTTCTAGTTTACTGCTTTTTATGAACGTACATGTCATGGTTACTAATTACATGTTGCTTAGTTAGTTAGTGTATAAGGTTTTGTTTCTGTTTCTTTTTTTTTACAGTTGTCGCTGTTTGCAATTTTGAATTACACCGCGCCGTGTTATAAATGCCAAACAGCACGGACTACACACAAAAATAACCTTGACGAACTATATATTTCCATTCAGTTCATGATTTTTCTGGGAAATGTTGTAAGCCAATTAACTAGCCAAGTTGTTTATTAATACAATTTATACATTAATGTTCGGAAACAATTGATTGGAGATTGGTTAGTAATTTTATATTCTCCCGTCAATTAGTGCATGGTTTCATGAGACAAAACACAAAACAAATGCAATTTATCTCTTTTAATAACAATAATCATAAAAAATCGTTAAATAATATTTTTACCATTTACTTTCAAAGCAGCATAAAACTAAAAAACGAATTTAAAAGTTTAGAAAGCTAAACATTTTTAATAAACAAGTATCCATTTTTACTTACCAAACATACAACAACAACAACCAAAACAACGACGCAAAACACAATGATTTCTTATAAACAAATACAAGTAACGGGATTTTCAATTCGTTTTAAATGTACAACTTTTTTTTCTTCTTCTTTGCATTGCAAGTGTATTGGTGTATAATTTCGTCATATTATTTACAAAAAAAAAAAAATTACTTCCATTTTTCAATACGTGCGGATCTATGTATCTACTATTATAGGGGAAAAACCAAACTAGGTCATACACCATACATGACTATTTTTATTTTTTTTATTATTAATGTTACTTTTTTTTCCAAAACAAAAATGAAAGAATAACGAAATAAATGTATATATATGTATACGTACATGCAAAAACACGAAAGAAAAACGTAATAAACCCCAATAGGCAAGCACACATACACACATATATCTCTTTGTTCTCATGGAAAAACGTATTACATTATCATGGTATATGTATGAAAATTCCACTACCAGCACGAATTAAAAATAAAACAAAATAAGATACACCGCATCGAACCAATCCGCATCGTTTATATATAATCACATGGTTTTGTTTTCAAATATCAGCTGTAGCCGGGTACAAAAATAATGTTACGTATGAACGTATAAAAAGCGAACGTATGAAATAAGCTGCGACAAACGTTTGTTATTGTTCAACACAAAGAAATAATATTATGTACATATAGTGTTTTGACTTTAAATGGGATTTTGTTTTTGTTTTGTATATTATAGAAAACTTGTTTATCATAAAGTGAAACAAAAACTATACACGATTAGAACAGTAAATCCTTTTCGGTTTTTTTTTTGTTTTTTTGAAATGTCGTTGTTTCTTAAGAAATACAAAAATATTTTTACTGAGGGGTTGTGTGTCTTTATCTTTATCAACATTTTTTATAATATTACGTTGCAATTGATTAAAAATTTATTTGACATTTATTACGCACGAGAATATATAGATGCGGAATACGCAACTAATACGTAGTCAATTTTCGTTACGTATTTCGATTCATAGTAAATACGCAATAATGCTGTACATATTCTAATTATAAGTTATTGTATGCTAATTGGATAATTGGAACTAAAATGATTACGGTCATATATCGGATTTCGATCTCCGCGTGGTGTATTGAACCCGTTTATGTAAAATGATATCAAATATTTGAAGTTTCATGAAAGCAAACCTCTTACATCGAGTTAAGAAATTCAATAATAACAAACGATTGGTTGGTTGATGTGTGTTATTCTGGTTATATTCCTTTATATACATATACATTATACATACATACATATTATATTCCTTAAATTGTGTACGTATCAGTTTATAAATTATATGAAGTCAAAAACAAAATTTAGAGGGCAATGCACCCCACACTGTTTTACATTTTTCCCAATTGAATTGGATTTCTTTGGAAATGCTTTTTATTCATCGTTAGCTGTGCATCTTTATTGCTTTTGTTCACTATATTCATTATACATATGTACATAGATGTGTGTTTAAATATAAGAGTTACATGGATTTCATTAAATTGAAAATTTGTCTGGCAATACATTTTTTTTAAATTTTTTATAGGAGTTTAAGGTCCGCAAAATGTTTGGACCGTTCTGTATTTACAGTATTTCCCATTCTTTTGGTTTGGCGACACAATATTGGAGGTAATCAAATTATGTGGCACACCTTATGTTATCACGCACATATCTTATTTCAAAGTAAGAATTATAAATTATTAGAATTTCTAGGAATTTACCGATTTTGTAAAAGATTATTGAATTAATAGAATTTTGAAGTATGTAAATATGTTTAACCCATTATTGCATGATATCTTATTAACAAAAATATTTTTCGGAATAATTTGAAGTATGTTTCCTTTAGATCTGATTAACTGAAGTTGAATTTGCAATTGATTATTTTCCAATCAATTTATTTGAAGAGATCCAACCATCATATGAATTGTATGTCATTTTCATTTCATTTCAGGTGTCACTTTGATGAGAATAACATTATATCCAACGCTGACTTTCCATTCTTTAAATATTACTACTATATCGGTATGCTTAGCCAGGTTATCCTGTTACCGTCCCTGCCAATAAAGAGGCGCATACTCGTCTACTATTTACTAGCTAATTTAATAATTTTACTTAATTTTCGGCCACTCAACTCTTAAGTCTTAAATTAGTTGATCTCTAGCTTCTTGAGCTAGATCACAGTCATAAGGATGTGTTCTATGGTACCCTCGCCCTGTTTACATTCACAAGTGCTTGAGTCCGCTAGACTCAGCGGTACATATAAGAGGCTATTTTTTTATGCCCGTTAACATTTGGGTAAACTTAGAGGAATCTTTGTATATGTTCTTCTACCATCTATTGAATGCGTCAATCTATCTTGCCATATTGCAAGCATGTGAAATTAGCCCAGTTTTTCATCCCAGAAAAAACAAAATCATACATCAGGCAATACTAATCTGCCCCATCCCAGTTTTTTTCTTAAACAAAATAAAAGTATGAAATTTTTCATAAATGTGTTAATAAAAAAATTCTTTATGTTTGAATTTACCATCGTGAAGGGAAGCTCTGGTAAAATTCCCAACACCAGCCGTATGGTGCAGTTTGCACAATCGGCCAACCCTCATATGGCCCAATATAATTTAATATGAAAAAAATTCTAGCTCCTAAGATCTTCCGAGGCCGGAAATAATTCTTTATGTTTTGAGTTGGCCATAATGAGGGCAAGCTCTGGTAAAAATATCAACACCACCCGTATGGTGTTGGTGTTGGGAATTATCGTCCGTGAAAACTACTACTTGGACTTCTTGGTTCATGCTTCCGTTGAAGACAATATTCTAAAGGTGTGGCCCAAGTGTGCCCTGACTTGAAAGCCAAGTCTTTTCTTTGAGAAAAATAGATGTTAACGATGTTATGGAGATTGCATGGACAATTGAATCTCTTAAGCTCCAACATCATCCTGGGCCACCACAGGTTGTCGAACGTGCCAGAAACATCTAGGAAAACTCCAAGATTGTTCTTTTGGTCCGACTCTTTGACTATATTGATTATTTTGATCATTGCGCCCTCTGTGGACCTATTTTCTCTAAAGCCACACTATATATAGGTGCCATTTTTTTTGGAATATGTCCATTAACCTGACGGCAATTAATTTCATATAATGTACCTAGGACAGGCAACAGCATGACAGGTCGATAAGATTTGGGATCGGTTTGACACCTATCTCCGGTTTTCCTAATGATAACCATTTTTTCAAGCTTTGGGAAATATTCCTTTGTTAAGACAAGTATTCATAAAGTTTGTGATACAGGGACCTATAAGCAGGCCAAGCGCGTTGTATCACCTCTACCTCGATGTTGTCTAGGCCTGGCGTTTTACCAGCTTTCATAGACATGATAGCCAAAGTGGCCTCTTCATCACTGAAGTGGCTACGTTTGGTGTAGCTGGTGCAGAGCTACGATCGGCGCGGATTTCTCTTTGCCTCTCAGAGTCATTTTTCTCAGAGTCGTCGGGTAACAAGGTATTAAGCAAGCAATTTGTGGTGTCATCCCTGTTGTTCGTTCACCACCGCTCACCAGGGTAATTAGTACCTCATTCGTTTTCAATTTACCTTTGCTAAACTTATAAACAAAGCCCCACGGTTCAGCATTACCATGTTCCGTGATGAACTCTTTTAAGCTCATTTGGCTTTTGCATCTAATACTTTTGAAATAATCGTTTCGGTGTACCACATAGTTAAGCCTTTTGCTTTCCCGAGTTTTGGGTTTTGTATCTCTTTGATATAATTTGCGCAACTTACGAACCATTTTTCTTGATTCGGCTAAGTACTGAGACAATTTTGATTTACGAGTACGTTTACGTGGTATAGTAGCGCTACAGACTTTGATAATTCAACTTGTTATTATTTGTTCAACTCGATCAATTTCGCCATCGATCGATACCTTCAGGTATTTTGCCAGACTTTGCCAGATGCTACTTACTAGTTGGTGAGTTGTGTGTCAATCAAATTCACGAGAAACTGGATCAGGATTTGAACAGACTTTGCTACTAAAGGCGATGTCAGTAGGAATGGGCTAGGTAGATTACGCCGGGTAATCTACGCAGTCGACACATAGAATATTACGTAGATTATTTGGCAAAATTTTTCATCAACTTATACGATATTTTAGTAATTTAAAATAAAATTAGCACCTTCGCAGCTGTATTTTGTTCAAGAGGGTTTCAGTTAAGCCGCATAGGGAGAACTTAAAGATTTATTTATATTAAATCGAGAACCACTAACATACTATAACTTTGGACATATATGTTGAATTAAAACAAACAATAGCTCTAATTAAAGACCATTTATTGCACTAAAGGTTTGAATTGGATCAAATTACAAATTTTATTATTACGGGTAAAATCCCGCACACATTGTTTAATGCTCCCCATCAAATCGTACACAACTTCCGGTGGTACTTTGGCAGTAATATTGTTCCATTTAAAACGCCTACTTTCAGCAACCTTATCGCATCCGCCATTATACTTCAGTGAAAAGAATTACTTAAGTTAACCTCGTTAAATGGTTCTCAAACAACGAGACTCTTCTACAAGCCATACCAATTAATCAACGGTATACCCGAATTTTGGAAGCTAAATTTGATAATTAAATTATTGATCTGATAGAAACCCAGTCACAGATAGCTTCGGATTACATTTTTCGTTGAGGAATTCTATAATATCAGAATATCCACCAAAAGGAGTCTTCTTTGAGAAATCTTCGGGTAGCAGGCCTTTCCTGGGATCAACTATCTCCAACATTACAAAAAAAAAAATGATAGTACTTCAAGATTGTCCATTTGAAAAGGCATATGCAGCACTCATTTAAGTAAGAAGCATCAATCAAGACATCAGCGTGACACAACAAAAGTAGCGCCAGTCAAAACTATATTGTTACTACCGTGCCTTGAGTTATGTGGTGTACTGGTATTAATCAAACTTATGAGATAAGTAAATGAAGACTTTACAACGTACACAACATAGAGATGCCATTTTGAACGGATTCTATGATCACGCTGTCATGGATACGAGGACACCCTCACAAATACAAGATATTTATTGTAAATAGAATTTCTGAAATACAAGAACAATCAAATTCAGCACATTGGAAGCATATAAGTTCTAAAGACTACCCTGCAGTTCGGACAGATCAACAAAATATTAGGCATCATCAGCTATTGTCGACGCTTGATTAAGAAAAATTTGAAATTTCAAGGTGGCAAACTATCAATCACAAAACTGACACAAACAGCTTTGGGATTCATATAGGAAGCTCGAGAAGAGGCAAGCTGGATAATACAACACAAAGAGTTCCAAAAGGAAATTATATGTTTACAAACATATACAGTTCAATATCTGCAAAGAGCTAACCCATTTATAGATGAAAATAAAATTTTAGGCGAGTAGGCCGCATCGCAAACTGCAACTTATCTTTCGAGCCCAAGCAATTAATAATATCGCCTCCGAAGCACTGCATAATCGAGCTGCTAAGCATTGAAGCATTATGCACATCATTTACTGCACAAATCACTCCACGGAGGGCAGCTAAAGCTAGTCTTTTGAAGTTCACAAACGGGAAAAGTAGAATTCGCACAGAAATAAATAAATCCACTGTATATGTCATCGCTTCCAGTCTACCATCAAATTACATATAATGGCATACATACACACCGGCGTAGATTTTGCAGGGCCAAATATGCCAATATATTTATTCCGATAACGGCACGAATTTTTCATAAAAGTAATTCTCCGCATTAAACCAGACCAGATTTTCTCATCAGCCCCGACTCTATTATGAACACGCTGGTAACGTGCAATTTACAATTAACCAGCAGAGGATAATGAGATACACAACCATAGTAGAAATTAAAGAAGTACCATCTATATAGTAGGAAATATAGCCAGTGACCTATTTGGTAGAACCGTGACAACATTGGAAGAATTTGAATCTGAACAACTTTAACAACGATGGCAGTTCAGGTGCATTGATGTTAAAGAGGTTCAGCAGGATTAAATTAATCAGTTCTGGATGCTCATAACAAGGCAGTTAGCATTGCTTTTTTAAGCTTAACCGCGGCTACTCGACGAACTCAACAAAATAACACTATATGCCACCATATGTATTGCTGCCCGAACATCAAGCTCATAATCAAACACTAATCATATAACAACTGTGATACATAGTTGGGTCGCTATACTATATTTGAGCTGATGCTGTTTCTATTAACCAAGGGAAAATATTCACTGTTTAAACCGTTACCTTTCAAAACTGTAAACACTACCTTCATACGACCTATCAAAATACATGAAGGACATGCCAGTTGGTTGAAGAGTTGCTAGATAAATGGAGTGGACAAAAATAAGCAAATTGCATCACGAGGGACAAAGATACAATTGGATGTTATTTATGACAAAAAATGTAATGTTTCACCCCTCATACTGTGTAATAATAGCAATGCATTGTTGTGTTTTGTGGGTGGTTGATAAAAATTACAATTTTTGTTTAATTAATTTAATACTTCACTGTAATATACGTTTTTGTCACAAAAGGATTTTAGAAAAAATACCGTTATAAATTTCAATTTCTTATTTTCATTTTTAATTAAAACTTTAGCATTCGTTGTGAGATTTAATTTTGTATTTGTTTAACGAAATGTATAACGATTTTCAAAATGCCTATACCCGTATTTACATTTCGATTTTACTGTAGTTCATACATTTTAGAAAAAAATAATAATTTCGTGAATATCGATTTCACCCCAACAACTTTCAGGCTAAACTTTCGTACTAGGTGCATCGACATATTTTTGAGTTTCAGAGTATAAATTTCCCCTTTGATTGTTTGGCGTTTGCTCTCTAAATTTATTAAATCCTCGGTGTTTTGGTAATACCTTGGAATCGTATAGTAGTTTTAGTTACCTGAGCATATACAAAACATTTAACTAACGATTCGCCAGTTAAATTAACCAGCAGCTTTTTAAGAGTTAAATATTGAATCGACTGTCAATATTTTTAATTTGAAAAGTGCAGAAACAATTAAGTTTTTAGGAGTGTCACCACAAATTGAAAACCACAGCTCCCTATTTAATTTAATAAAAATCTTGCTAGCAGACTTTAAATCGAAATTATGTTCTGGGGAGTTTTTTCTACATTTTCTCAATTTGTCTTATTCTGATGAATGATGACTCAGTTATCGTTTTTGTAATGTGATAAATGAAGGTCTGATAAATGAAGATCAAAAGAAACGATATCAGGATCTTATCAGCGACAGCATTGAGAAAGCTAATTGCCAGTCTGACTGTGTAAACTCTGTCTGGGATATACTGAAAATTTCGGTTGTGCTGCTCAACAGACTTCAGGTATAGTGAAAGTCAGACCCAAGAATGATTGGTTTGATGATGAGCGTCGAAAAAAGGTGTTTCTAACGAGATGCACAAAATACATCTCTTCAAATATTCAACAATACTATAAAGCAATCTCCTGATAATTCCATTTTTGATAACCCGTTAGATTTACGAACACTACCTGCAAATTCTATTCCGAATAATAGTACGCCGATACGAAAAACTCTGTCATCCGAGGAAGACATAAATGAAATTATAAAGGAATTCCATATTACTCCTCTGGGAGGTCTTCAGGGATATTCAGGAACAAATAAACGAGTTAAACAATATTATGAGTTTCCTAATATGAATAAACGTATCAAATCATTCATCAAGAAATATTCTTTATGTCAAAAAAATTGGGCACCCAATTCTATAGTAACGGATCAAGCATCCAATTTCATGTCGGAAATGTTCACTCAACTTTGCAAAATCCATAAAACGTTATACCATCCTGAATCTAATGGGGCTTTAGAACGATCTCATCGTACACTAAAGGCGATGCCACATGCAGTTGTCTTTCCGACCGATTCGGTAGAAAATATGATAAGACACGCCACATGAGCAAAACAATCATCCGACCGATTTTTACAACAAAATTTTTGTTTGTGTTTTTTTTTTTTTGTCATTTGTTTTTGACATTTAATTTATATATTTTATAAAATTATTACCATACTTATTTTTAATTTTCAATAAATTGTACAGATTGACAGCTACGTTTGTAAACAAACCAAATTATCACCGAAGTGAGGTTATGGTCACAACGAAAATATCAGTGATATTTGATGCGTTCGGAACCGACAAATTTATATTGGGAATCGTTCGGAACCGACAAAATTTATACCATTTACGTAAAAAAACGGTTGTCGGACCGACAGAATAGAAAAACTCTTATTAGTGAATTAAAATTGTTATATTATTATAAATTTATGATTTTAATTACTAATTGTAGTTATTTCATATATTTTCTCAATAATTTAAGCCAAAAATATGCAATCACATAATCATAAATGAAAAAAATCGGTCCCAGGCTTTCGCCGATATTTTTGTCATGTGGCAACGCCTTAACAGAATATTTGAGAAATTTCGTTACGAAATCACGATCCATTAGCATGGGATGGAAAGACTCCTTATGCAATTTTTAATTTAACTCTACTCTCCATACTTCAACAGGTTATATGCCGCATTAGAACTTCGTTTGGGATATAAACCAAACTTTCCATTCAGTGATCTCTGAAAGGAGAGCCACCAGGCGACGATGTCTCCACGATGTGGAGAACGACTTGGCCTCTTCAGTTTGTCTAGGGCAGTATGAAGACTTCAAGCTCAGGATCGAAACTGTTGGAGCCAAATAGTTGATACATAACTTCGGAAGTTGAAACAATTGAATATAGACGATTAACTTTTCCATCTGGAATTACATTTATGTATATGTTAACGAGATATAGCTACTATTGCAGCCAAAATAAAACTACATAAATCCGAAACATTGGTCTTAGTAAAAATATTTCTATTTCAAATGCGCATTACTATAGCAACGACTAAAAAAACAAAGCTATTCCAATAATATTTTGTTATTTATTTTTCCAATTAGAATATGTGGCACAGTATAAACAAGTTCGTAAAATTTAGATCACAGTTCACTTAGATAATAACGTCAGTTATGTTGTTTTGAGTGAATTTGTTTGTATAGTAATTTGACGTCATCGAGGGCGAGGCACAACATTTTAAAATTCACATATTTATTTGATCGAAATTCGACTACATCTTATAGTGTATATGTAAATTAATAGTCGCCATAAATTTAACCAATTGTACATTGAAACAGTATTGTTATCACAAGTTAAAATAAAAATATGCCATTTATTTAAAATCACTATATGACTATGTATGTCTCATTTACTATAACTGCATATAGCATATAGATAATCCGCAACAACAAATCCTTATCTGATATACATGTGTATTTAAAAAGCAACACTAACATATTTACCATTTCCGGTTTAGATTTTCCTAAAACAAAATAAAAATTAATCATTATTGGATTAAACCAGACAAACCGTATTGTGCTAATTTAAGTTGGAAATTAAATAGTTTTAACGGAAATATTTTATCAATTAAAATGTAGAATTACGCAATAAGTGTTCTTGTAAGTATCTAATTTCAAAATACATATGTATGAATGTCTTTGACTTGTATACAACAACCACTTATGATTGATGTCTATGTACTTGAGAACAACAATAAAATCCCAGTGTTAACAAATAATATTTTTTGTTTTGTAAATTTATGTCATCTAAGATAGTTTCTAGTTGAGTATTGTAATTTAAATTGTAAAATCAATATTTTGGCCATTTATAAAAATTAGATCGATGACTATAAGGTGAATAGGGCAATGCTCTAACCGATTATTCGGTGGGTATAGGTGGGAATTAAAATACCACCCGCAAACCAAAACTAGTGAACAAGAAATCCAAGCGCAACGGACTCACATTGGGCGGCTTCTTGGTCAGCGTCTGTCCTTCAAGTGGAGTGGCAATTATTAATACTTGACAGTAGGTTAAAAATGCTAGCGGAAGGCTACCCGACAAAAAACCGGCGTGGGTGATAAAGAAGGAGAAAAACTTACGGTGCAGGGATACGGAACCTCAGTACCGGAGACATGGTGGAATGTGGACGCGGGCTTCCAGTCGTCGATATCCAGCGACCGCAACGGTTTGTCAAAGTAAAATAATGATAACCTCTTTGGATGTAGCTCCAAAGTACCGAGATCACCAACATCCTCAGTTATAGTAGCTATGAAAAGTAAAACGAAGAACTTCGTAAATAATAAACTCACATCTCAACTTAGTATTGAGATTAACATACTTAAGAATGAAAATGGAAAGCTGAAACAAACACGTCAAGCCAAAAAAATACAAGGCCAAGCTGCACCAGAATTCTTCACTAATGAAGATGAATTACGAGACGAAACAGACTGGATCCTTAAAAAAACAGAGAGAAGCGATCTTCTAAAAAAAGAAAAGCTGAATCTTCCCTAGATAGCGCAGGTTGAAGCCAATCCCCAAAATCAAAAAATATGATTGAAAATCAAAAAGAGGCTGAGATAGCCAAACCAAAGGATAAGGCTCCGCCTCCAATCAATATAATGGGAATAACTGCATATGGCACTATTCAGTCTCTTATAAAATCAATTACTGATAAAGAATACAGAATCGAGTCTCTGAACAATAATATATGGAAAATCAACACAACAGACGTTGACACATATAGAGCATTAGCCACGAAGCTTACAGAACAGGGGAAAGAATGGTACACTTATGAAGACAAAAATGACCGACCGATAAAAGTGATGTCTAGAGGTCTTCATCCTTCCTGTAAAATAGACGATATAATAGGCGATTTAAAGGGCAAGGGGTTGAAGATAGAAAACGCCGCAAACATATTTAAAAAAGAGAAACAGGAAACTGATCAAAGGGTCAAAATTAACGGGAGAGGACTCTCATTATTCATGCTTACTTTTAATAATAAAGAAAAAGTCGAAAACATCTTTACCATTAAAGCTATTCTCAATATGAGGGTAAGAATTGCAGCATTAAGAAAGGCCACTGGTTTAATACCCCAATGTAGAAAATGTCAAGGTTTAACCATACCCCGAAATATTGTAACAAAGAGCGTAGATGCGTAAAATGCTCCGGAAGACAGAGGATGCGAGATAGCTAAATAACTGCAAAAACTGAGGAATAGCAATTCTCGTAAAATACCATTCGACAAACTCAGCGAAAGCTAACTAACAATTCTTTGCAGCATCGGGCCCAAAGACATACTCGCAGAATGTCCAGCAGCTACAGGAGCCATTCAATACTAAGGAAAATCAAGAAACTCCAATTCTTGAAAAAATACTTAGGAGTATAGAAGCTTTAAACATGCGCATAGTGAAAACTGAAAGGAGCATAGAAGCCGTACATAAACAGCTAAATAAGTAAGAAGCAGTGAATGAATTCACTTCTATGATGTACTAATATGCATAACAGCAAAACAATAAGAATTGTCAACTGGAATGCAAATGGACTACTGCCCCAAATTCTGGAGCTAGAAATTTTCCTTTATTCATGGAAAAGATAGACATATTCCTAATATCAGAATCTCACTTTACAGAAGTGTCATTCCCAAGAATTCATGGATACCGCTGCTACCATGCCATACATCCAGCAAGGACAGCGAGAGGAAGTAAGTAGTATAATAATATCAATAATATTTGTAAGGGAAAATATCAAACATTGCAAATGAGTTAAAAAAGAAAAGGTAGTTATGCAAGTATCAACCATTAATCATACTGGGGATTTGGGGAGACTATCAACACGTAAGGGTAAAGACCTGTTTGCAGCAGGGCAAAAATTAAACTGTGACTTTTATTCTGGGGGTAAGCATATTGATCTATCGATCATAACAAAATACCAAACTTAATAGACTTCTTTGTAACAAAAGGAGTATCCGAAACCTACGTACTCATAGAAAACAATTAAGGAATATGTTCAGACCACACACCAGTTATTATGACCCAGAGTGCAATCATAACCAAGAAAAAAACTTGCCTAGATTAACAAAAAATAAAACAAATTGGGATGTTTTCCGAACGATAATCGAAGAAAATACATTCTTACAAGTACCAATTAAAATTGCGACACAACTCGATGACCCATTAAAACTATTAAATAATAATATATTGCAAGCAGCGTGGCAGAATACTCCCCCTAGTCAATATGAAATATCGAGGCGCAATAACTATTCATTGGAAGTGAGAGATTTGGTTAATGAAAACCGAGAGGCTCGTAAAATCTGGTAGAGGAATAGAGCACCACAAAGTAAATCGAGACTTAATTATTTAAGCAACAAATTGAAGTTGCTAATCAAAGAAATTAAGAACAATTCATTAACCGGTCTTTCCGGCCAAAAAGACATAGACTATTCGCTCTGGAAAGCAACAAAAGGACTTCATTCACGGCCGAACATTTAGATGCCTCCTATCAAAAAGGATGATGGAACTTGGGCAAGAAGAGCTAAAAAAAGGCTGCCTTGTTCGGAGCCCTCCTTAAAAATACGGTTCAGCCCATTCCGAGGCGACCAATGGAAGAAAACAAAAACCCAGTTTAAAAAATGGATAATCAATGGAAAACATCCAACCAGTAACATTACAAGAGCTAAAATATGAGATTACTAAAACTTAAGCCCAAAAAATCACATTGTTATGACCTAATTTCAGGACGAATAGTTACAGAACTCGCCGAAAAGTTTTTGCGAAAACTGTTTCAAGTAATAAACGCGATGTTTCGACTGAAATACGTTCCATACCAGTGGAAGGTGGCAGAGGTGATTCTGATTCCAAAACCTAATAAACCTCCTAACTATAAAATAATAATCAGTTTTAAAGGCCATTACTGGCCCCTTACTGAGTAAACAATCTGGCTCCAACGGTTTCGATCCTGAGCATGGTCTTCATACTGTCTAAGACAATCTGAATAGGCCAAGTCGTTCTCTACATCGTGGAGTCATCGTCGCCTGCAACGACCTCTGCGCCTACCATATGGTGGCTCTCCTTTCAGAGATCGCTGCACAATTCGTTCCGGATCAGCACGCAGAACGTGACCGAGGCAGCGTACTCGCTGAGATCTTACTTCTTGTACAATATCGGGGATCTTCATCAGATCTCTGATCTCGAAATCGTACAGAGCTCGGTATGTACCATCGCTTTCGCGTTTTGGGCCGTAATGCCAGCCGCACTTTGATATCCTCACCCACACTGTTATTGTGAGTAATAAGAGAACCCAAATATGTGAACCTCCTCACTCCCTCAAACGTCCCTCAGTCCACTACTAAAATCTGGTGTGTCATTGTCCCTAAAACCAGAGATTAGGTATTTCGTTTTGGACTCATTGATCTGAAGTCCAACTGAAGCTGAAAACTCTACAAGCGGATCAAGTATTTCTTTCACTCAGTTGCTATTCAGTCCAATCACGCATATGTCATCTGCATATGCAAGCACCTAATTGGACTGGCGATATAAGATGTTGCGCTTTGGTGTTTCAGTTTTACGAAAGATATACTCCAACATGAGATTAAAGAGTATCGGGTCAGAGATTCTCCCTGCCGAACACCCGAGTTAACTGCAAAAATTGTCGGTAGCCTGTTCTCAACTTTGTCACAGCATTGAGACTGCGTCACTGTCATCCTACACAGTCATACCAATTTTGTTGGCATTCCTAGGTATTCCAGGGCAGACCACAAACTCTCTCGATTGATCGAGTCATAGGCCTGCCGGAAATCCAGGAACACCTGATGTACGGGGATGGATGATTCATAATATGGGTGTTTAAACAGGTGCGCTTCAACTTTTTTCCGATAGGGACAGCGAACGACGCCATATTTTTTATTGTTCTTTTGTCATTTGGAAACTTCATTAGTATACATTTCATCATGGAACGCTACACACTTGAACAGCGATTGCAAATCGTGCAAATTTTTTATCAAAATAATCGTTCTGTTGCTGCTACTTTCAGAGCATTACGGCCATTTTACGATGAGGCTCACTTTTGGCTAAATGGATTTGTCAAGAAGCAAAACATGCGTTACTGGGCAGGAAGCAACCCACACATGATTCATGAGGCACCGTTGCATCCCGAAAAAGTCACTGTTTGGTGCGGATTACATGCCGGCGGCGTCATTGGGCCATATTTTTTCATCGACGATAACGATCGCCACATTACTGTTAATGGAAATCGATACCGCGATATGATAAACGATTTTTTTTGTCCGCAATTGAATGGAATGGACTTGGACGACATGTGGTTTCAACAGGACGGGGCCACATGCCACACAGCACACGATACAATACAATTGAAGTGCTCTTATTGAAAAACCCTATATTTAGATAGAATCATTCGCAGCGAAAAGACCTGATCGGTGACTGATCGATTCTGACGAAATCCTCTTTGATAGTCACCAGCAACGCGCTCCGCTAGATGAGTGATTCTATCCAATACAATGTGTGACAGTAACTTGTATGCTGTGCAAAGGAGAGCTATACCGCGATAATTCTCACACTTCAAGCGGTCTCCCTTCTTGAAGATGTAGAATACCGCGGCCACTTTACATTCGTCAGGCATAACTTCGGTTCGCCATACTAATCGAATAAGGTCGAAAAGACAGTTCCACAAAGTATCCCCTCCGAATATCAAGAACTCCGAATTAATGCAGTCGAATCCAGGTGAGCGGTTTCGTTTCAATCTCTGCATGGCCTTAGTGAATTCCTGATGGGATGGCTCCTCAGTGCAAGTCTGTATTAGAGGTGGCTCAACAACAGTCTGTGACGCATGATGGACATCAAGCAGGTCAGTAAAGTGACCACTCCATGCGTCAAGTACTGCGTCGATGTTGACACAGAGGTTTCCATCCCGGTCCCGAATGGTGGTTGACGTAGGCCTGAAAGTATGGTGCTGTCCAGTAATTCCTTTAAAGAAATTACGCAAACTGCGCTGATTGCTGGGTTGTTGTACTTTCAGAACCTCGGCCTTCCACCATTCTCGCTTCTTCCGTCTACAAATCCGCTTAGCTGCTCTTCTTGCAAGAGCAGCCTTGTTTTTCTCGCGATTCTGAGACGCTGTTGCACTTCATTATGAGCTATATTTTGTTGCTCAACTGCAAGACGATACTCGTCATCAAACCAATCATTCTTCGGTCTAGTGAAAGACTATACTTAAAGTCTGTTGAGCAGCACTGACAACCGAAGTTTTCAGTACCTCCCAGACAGAGTTCACGCAGTCAGACTGGTAATTAGCTTCATCAATGTTGTCGCTGACAAGATCCTGATATCGTTTCTTTTGATCTTCATTTATCAGACCTTCACAGTCGAAACGTACCATCCATTTCGCTGTGTTCCCAGACTTGTACGAACACTTCCATTGTAGCTTTACAGCGAATAAAAGATGATCGCTGCCTACGTATTTGGTTGCTGACCGATAAGTTCTCACATCCTGCACAACCTGAGCCCGTCGTTTAGAAACTAACACATGCTTAATTCGGCTGATGGAAGTTCCGCGAGGATGTGTCCATGTCTCTAGATGTATGTGTTTGTGAGGGGAAAATGTGCTTGCTACTCTAAGATCATGAGCAATCGTAAAGTACATCATTCTCTCACCATTATCGGTCGCAGTTTCGTATCGGGAGTACGGACCTATGTTCTCACACAAATCGGTCTGATTTCTGCCAGCTCTAGCATTAAAGTCCCCAATTACCATTCTAACATCGTGTTCGGGTATAAATCCCATCAGATCGTCCGCAAGTCATTGTAAAATGAGTCTTTATCTTGGAGCTGGCTGACTTCTGTGGGCGCATGAACACAAATTATCGACAGGTTAGCTAACTTCATGCGCAAGCGAAGCTTACACAATCGGTTATTGACTGCTTGGAAATCCAAAACAGCGTTCTTTACCTGCGGCCCAAGAAGAAATCCAGCTCCAACATTTCCGAGGTCATCTCCACTATAGAGCAACGTATAGCCCTGGGACACATGGTATCCACAATTAGGCCAGCGAGTTTCATGAAGAGCAACGAGTTCCAACCGATACTCCTTCATGCACGTGATTAGGCCCTCCAACGCTCCTGGTTTTCTAAGTGACTGCACGTTCCACTTGCCGATCCTAAATCTCGTGTTCGGGTACTTGAGCGGGGGTCCGGTGTTATCCATTTTTCTTTTTGTTGACTTTATAAAAAGTTTTTTTTTTACGGATGCGGGTCGTCAGCCCAGCGATCCAACCGTTTAGTCGCCTCCTACGATAAGCAAAGGATACTGTGGTGGTATTCTTGGGAAACATGTTCGTGCAATTTTGATTTACGAGACATGTGAGTGCCCCCCGACCACAGGGGCCATTTGCGGATGATACTGCAATCCTAGCAATTGGAGATAACATAGAAGAGTCAACTGGTAAATTACAAAATGCCACTAAGGCAATGTGTAGCTGGACAAAGAAATGATGCATTCAGCTCATGCATGCAAATACGGCCAAATACATAGGCATGACACCTGATGCTAAACTCAAGCGGAAAGAGCGCGTAAAAGAGAAAACAGAAGAGCTAAACATCAAATACACGAAAATGTACTGGCTCTTAGGTAGAAAATCCGAGCTAACAATACACAATAAACTGATATAATATCGGCAGATACTTAAACCTATATGAACATATGGTATACAACTGTGAGGTTGTACTAAGCAGAGCAACGTTGATATAATTCCAACCTTTTAAAACAAAGTTTTACGTGGCATTGTGAACGCATCATGGTACATTAGAAACGACAACCTTCATAAGGATCTAGAGATGGAGTGCGGATATGCGCCTTATGCTGTTCAACACGGACCCAGTCAGACGGCTTCGAATGACGAAGCCTTTATATTTAGGGTAGTTAATGTAATCGTATAATCAGTTTGGAACTAACCACTGGGTGAAAGAAACTCCACTAAAGTTAAAATAAAAAATAATAAAAAATGAGAGATGACCCAAAAAGTTTTATTTTTTAGGCTTCGCATTTTTATAAAATAATAAATGATGACACACTAATCATTTAGCAGATGCTTATTAAACTTACTGAATCATATATTACTATCCATACCTATGGAGAGCTAATAAAGTTAAATTAGTTTGACTTTTTATTGAAAACATAAATACATAGACACAACATTCTCGTTTACATATACATACCTAATTACAGTTTGTAATTAAAAAGAAAACACATTCGGGACATTTACACCCTAATAAAATTTTTAACAACGACGGTATAAAATTGAAAATATGTTCAAATTTTTATTTCACTTTATATACTGACCTAGTTTATCGAAAACGCCAACTGTTACCATCGCTGAAATAATGTTTAAATATAGCGAGAAAAATGGGGGTGAACCCCAAAATGGTGATGAATATATACGTTTATTTGACTATCTGCGATGGTGTTTTAGCATGTAGCAATAAGTAAAATTTCTCCGGGCCAAACAATCTTTCGTAATTATTTTAGGTTAACATTTAAATTACAACGCGGTCCCAAATCAAATCAAATTGTCAGATCAAAAAATTGGTTAACTCAAATGAATTGTGAAAACGAATATGACTACACAGATGAGTTTTGCCAGGCAGCTTATAAAAAATGCGTCAAAATTAGACTCTCTCTCTCTCTCTCTTTGGCTTTCACATCTCGTGAAGAGGTTTTGCCGCCTGCACAGTGGTTCGCCAATTGTCCCGGTTCATCGCTTGTTCCCTCCAGTTTCATTCTCCTATTACTTGTCGATTTTGCTCGACGTCGTCTCGTCAGTGCAGTCTAGGCCGTCCCCTTCGACGTACGCCGACTGGCTGTTGATAGAACGCTTTTTATCATACTCGGCTTGATTTAATGAATTCGATGACATCGAAGATGCCTAATCTCGTGATTCATTCGAATACGCCAACAATTACTTCCTAATGTTAGCACAGGTCTTATAAGTGTTTAATAAAGTGCGAGTTTACAACGACTGCGCAAGATATTTTAATTGCAGCCACCTCAGTTTTTATATCTTCCTGAATATCATTTGTGGATGTTACAATCGACCCGAGCTATTTAAAGACCTCCACGTTCTCGAAGCTATAGTCGTTTTCTCCGAGATGTACCATAGGGATGCTCCTAGGTGTTGATAATCATTTTGTTTTCTTCAGCCAAGAAGCACGATGTCATCTGATCGAACAGCAGGGGCGTGAGTGCATCTCCCTGATGTTATTCCGAAGGGGTCAGAAACTATCCCTTCGACTAAGATTTTACGCAGCGAGCCAGATGTTGTTAGCCTACATAGAGAGACAAGTTTTTCTGAAATCCTGAGACATTTTTATAGATTTATGCTATCATATGCCTGTTGAAAGTCTATGTAAAGTTGGTGAATGGTTATGTTGTACTACTTTTCCAAAATCATCCGTAGTGTGAGGTATTGATCAGTGCTTGATCGGTTGGGGCGAAAACTACACTGGTTTCCAAACACTTTGTAGGCGGTGAGCCACGAGCTACACCATGGTAATTTTCACATTTGAGACGGTCACCTATTTTATGCAGCGGATGTATGAGTACAGTTTTCCATTCGTCAGGCAACTCCTGTTGGTCCCAGATCATCACAACGAGGTCATAAAGATTAGATGCAAGAATCGCTATTCCGTGTTTTAGTAGTTCTGTGGTCATTCCGTCGAGGCCGAGTGCCCTGCCAAAACAGTCAATACTGACTGGATAGTTTGCCACTGTTCCTGGATGTTTGATTGAGAATCGTGGTGAATCATCTGATTTCACTCATGTACATTGTCGATCGTGATATTGAACTTTTTGTGCGTAATCTAACCGTGCATATCCGCTTACTGACAGGGCGGAAGCCGATGATATACTGATGCGCCCACTGGTGGATGAATATAAACCGATTCCACATTCTTATCCATTCTGTTGGCCGCTGTAGTAGAGAGTGTATCAATTGGTGGTACTATGAATCTTAATCCCAGACCATCTAAGCTTTTGTATTTCAAGTACGTCCAGCGTATAAGTCGCAGTCTGGTTCGAGAGGTTCTGGAGATCTCCAGGGCTTAAGAGGCTTTGCTAGTTTGTGAAACATCCACTCCTACTACACCGCTCGATTCAATAAGCGCTACCCAGAGAGTACCACGAAGAGGTATGAAATCGAGGTTTTGCTCTCCAAAAGTGAAAGTGAAAATTTGACTGCGCTTTAATTATTAAAACTGGAAAAAATGATAAATAAATGCTTAGTGCAACAAGCCCAAATTTTGCAAGTTCCCTTCAAAACAGCAATCTATGACAGTTTTTGAATCCCATTTGAAGTGGCTGCAGTAGCAATGCAGCCTGTTTTTCTTTACCGCATATTTAATTCGACAGAATAATGCTTTGATTGTAAATTTGCTGAATTCTTTGTTGATAATTCTTAAGTTGATAAAAGCTAGTTTCCCAATGTAGATGGTTAACGATATCTGCAACATTTAACCCGCACAATCGGTAGTATATAGACAAAAGGGCTAAACTAAGGCAGCAGTTGAACCAGGACGTTGGTCCAGGGCACTCTTCAAAAATATGTTTAAAATATTTTAATTTAGATTTCGAAACCTGCGGTCGAAATTGTTCGGATGGTAATCGAATTTCGCCAAGAATTTTTTATGTTCACAATAATAATAATAAACAGTATTAAAGGCCATTACTGGCCCCTTACTGAGTCAACAACCCGGCTCCAACGGTTTCGATCCTGAGCATGGTCTTCATACTGTCTAAGACAATCTGAAGAGGCCAAGTCGTTCTCTACATCGTGGAGCCATCGTCGCCGGCAACGACCTCTGCGCCTACCATATGGTGGCTCTCCTTTCAGAGATCGCTGCACAATTCGTTCCGGATCAGCACGCAGAACGTGACCGAGCCAGCGTACTCGTTGAGATCTTATTTCATGTACAATATCGGGGATCTTCATCAGATCTCTGATCTCGATATTGTACAGAGCTCGGTAGGTACCATATATTTCGCGTTTTGGGCCGTAGATCACACGCATGACTCTTCTCTCAAATGTTAGGAGCCATCTCTCGAATTCATCCGTCAGCGCCCAACTTTCACATCCAAACATAACAACGGGCCTGATCAACGCTTTGTAAAGCTTCAGCTTCACGGCACTTGATAAGTGTTTAGATTTTAGCAGTGGCCTTAGAGGATACAGAGAACGACTGCCAGCTGCCAGCCGCACTTTAATATCCTCACCCACACTATTATCGTGAGTGATAAGAGAACCCAAATATTTGAACCTCCTCACTCCCTCAAACGTGTGGTGGCCACTACTAAAATCTGGTGTGCCACTGTCCCTAAAACCTGAGATCAGGTATTTCGTTTTGGACTCATTGATCTGAAGTCCAACAGAAGCTGAAAACTCTACAAGCGGATCAAGTATTTCTTTCACTCCGTTGCTATTCAGTCCAATCACGCATATGTCATCTGCATATGCAAGCACCTGATTGGACTGGCGATATAAGATGTTACGCTGCGGTGTTTCAGTTTTACGAAAGATGTACTCCAACATGAGATTAAAGAGTATCGGGGACAGAGCATCTCCCTGCCGAACACCCGAGTTAACTACAAAACTTGTCGATAGCCTGTTCTCAACTTTAACACAGCATTGAGACTGCGTCACTGTCATCCTACATAGTCGTACCAGTTTTGTTGGCATTCCTAGGTATTCCAGGGCAGACCATAGACTCTCTCGATTGATCGAGTCATAGGCCTGCCGGAAATCCAGGAACACCTGATGTACGGGGATGGATGTCTCATAATATTTAGATAGAATCATCCGCAGCGAAAAGACCTGATCGGTGACTGATCGATTCGGACGAAATCCTCCTTGATAGTCACCAACCAAGCCCTCCGCCAGAGGAGTGATTCTATCCAATACAATGTAAGACAGTAACTTGTAAGCTGTGCAAAGGAGAGCTATACCGCGATAATTCTCACACTTCAAGCGGTCTCCCTTCTTGAAGATAGGGCATATCGCGGCCACTTTCCATTCGTCAGGCATAACTTCGGTTCGCCATACTAATCGAATAAGGTCGAAAAGACAGTTCAACAAAGTATCCCCTCCGAATATCAAGAGCTCCGAATTAATGCAGTCCACTCCAGGTGCACGGTTTCGTTTCAATCTCTGCATGGCTTTAGTGAATTCCTCATGGGATGGCTCCTCAGTGCAAATCTCCGCAGTCTGTATTAGAGGTGGCTCAACAACAGTCTGTGACGCATGATGGACATCAAGCAGGTCAGTAAAGTGTCCACTCCATGCGTCAAGTACTGCGTCGATGTTGACACAGAGGTTTCCATCCCGGTCCCGAATGGCGGTTGACGTAGGCCTGAAAGTATGGTTCAGTCCAGTAATTCCTTTAAAGAGATTACGCGAACTGCGCTCATTACTGAGTTGTTGTACTTTCAGAACCTCGGCCTTCCACCATTCTCGCTTCTTCCGTCTACAAATCCGCTTAGCTGCCCTTCTTGCAAGAGCAGCCTTGTTTTTCCTCGCGATTGTGAGACGTTGTTGCACTTCATTATGGGCTATATTTTGTTGCTCAACTGCAAGACGACACTCGTCATCAAACCAATCATTCTTGGGTCTGACTTTCACTATACCTAAAGTCTGTTGAGCAGCACTGACAACCGAAGTTTTCAGTACCCCCCAGACAGAGTTCACGCAGTCAGACTGGTAATTAGCTTCATTAATGTTGTCGCTGACAAGATCCTGATATCGTTTCTTTTGATCTTCATTTATCAGACCTTCACAGTCGAAACGTACCATGCGTTTCGCTGTGTTCCCAGACTTGTACGAAAACTTCCATCGTAGCTTTGCAGCGACCAAATGATGATCGCTGCCTACGTATTTGGTTGCTGACCGATAAGTTCTCACATCCTGCACAACCTGAGCCCGTCCTTTAGAAACTAACACATGGTCAATTTGGCTGCGGGAAGTTCCGCGAGGATGTGTCCATGTCTCAAGATGTATGTGTTTGTGAGGGAAGAATGTGCTTGCTACTCTAAGATCATGAGCAATCGCAAAGTACATCATTCTCTCACCATTATCGGTCGCAGTTTCGTGTCGGGAGTACGGACCTATGTTTTCACACAAGTCGGTCTGATTTCTGCCAGCTCTAGCATTAAAGTCCCCAATTACCATTCTAACATCGTGTTCGGGTATAGATCCCATCAGATCGTCCAAGTCATTGTAAAATGAGTCTTTATCTTGGGGCTGGCTGACCTCTGTGGGCGCATGTACACAAATTATCGACAGGTTAGCTAACTTCATGCGCAAGCGAAGCTTACACAATCGGTTATTAACTGCTTGGAAATCCTGCCTTATGTTCACAATATTATTCATTTAATTAGCTGTAGTACAGCTTCTCACGCCGTCTCCCAAACAAAGAAAAATTTTAGTTTATCATGAAACGCTTGTTGTTCTATATTTGTGTTGTTTTTCCGGTTGATAACTTATATTTATACTATTACTATAGGTGATGTAGCTGCCAGTCAGTTGTTGACTAAAACTTTATTTGTATATGCGGCATGACACAAAAGTTATCTCGCACGGCGCCATTTGAACAGAGCTGCATACTATAGTTTTTACAGCGCATTTGTAGTATTAGGAAGGCTTACCCCTTAAGAAAGCAAAAACTTTGATTTTTTTTTTTGTAAAAATTCGTCTATCGCCATATGGTTGTTTATCTATCTGTTTTACTCTTTTCAGTTGATGAACGATCCAGCTGTAAATTGTTGAGTGTAATCATGTTTGTATTGACGCATGACTCAAAAGTTATCTGGGCGCGCCATTTGTGATAATAAATTAGATAAATTGGAGTCAATCAATAATTTCATGTAAATAACGATGAACTTATTTTTTTGTTATTATTTGTCCCAAAAATCCCAACACTTTGGCATAAATCAATAACGGAGTAACGATAACGAATTTCGAAAATTTTACGATGGTTTCGAATTTTGATTCGTATTTTTGAAATTATTTAGGATGTTTCAAAAATATCGGAATTTCCAAAATTTTCGGTATTATTTTCAAATTTTTAAGAATTTGATCGAAATTCGGACTATCAATTTTTATAATTTTCGGTCCGAATACTTTAAAATACCGAATTTTAATGTTAGAATAACAGTAATTTAGCCATGTAAAAAAATGTTTATACTTTAATTCTAAATTTTGAAGAATTTTGAAAAAATTTGCTTCTTTACAAAGTTTAAATTTTCATAAATGTATTCAAAATTCGTAGTTAATTTTTTAAATTTTATAATTAAAATTGTTAACCGCATTAATAAATTTGTTTTGAAATCCGAAGTTCAATTGTACAAATGCAACACCAAACAATGTTGTATAAAGTTTTGAAATTGTATTCAAATCTTGATTTCTTCGGTAACGTATACTCCATCTTTAGATCCTTATGAAGGTTGTCGTTAAAGCTTTTGAAATATTGGTGGTTAGACTCATGTCTCATTGTGGAATATTGACTTATCGGACCCATTCGTACCAAAACATTAGAGTAATGAATAAGAATGTGGTGTTTAGGGATGGATGAGCTTAAGTTTGAAAATGTTTACAGCAATATTTAAATGGGCTTCAATTAAACTTTTAAGTTTTTTAATCATCTTATACTCTACTGTTTTAGCAAACACTATTTTTAAAATTTCGAGCATTGTCGTAATAGCTTGCCAACGAGGCAACATTGATACCGTTATTAGATCACCAAATATGAATGGAAAATGAAGTATTAAACACCAACATTGCGAGGCCGATAGACCTAGGGAATCTTTATTAATAGCTGATGTAGGTAACGTTTTTCGATATAAATAACCATAATTAAACTAATGGATTCTATCATTTATTTGAACGAAACTTCTTATTTTAGTTTCAGAAAAATAGTTAAAGAGAGCCAGAATTATAAAAGGCACCAGTCCTTCTAATAAATTGTAGCAGCTCGAATATTCAACTCACCGATATTCGATACTGCCACAACAAAACAAATTAGTGAAATTCAAATATAAATCAACTTACTTGAATTGAGAGTTCACTAACCCCATCACACATCCAATAGCCGAACCAATTAACCAATTATTAAGTCGCCTTACTAATTCGACTAATAATCCATTGCACTCAAAATACTAGTGCAATGTTGACCGTCGCCGGCGCATGTGTTCCCTCATCAAAAACGAACACGAAGGCGACGTCACAAACAAACAAACAACAAGATTTTCGTCCATTACCTTTTTCTCTTCCAAAGTCCAACGTTTGGTGTGAGTGCAACGTACAAAAAAATAAAATAATAATAAATAATAATATTAATACTGGTGGTGTTTAAAATATATAAATAAAATTAAAATTAATTAATAATTATATAAATATAAATATAGTTTATAAATAAAATTAAAAACAATAAATAGATAAATAAATAAATTTACTGTGTTAATTTATGTTCCCGTTTAATTGAGAAAATACGGAGCAGAATAAAATATTTAAACGGAATAACATCTAACAAAATCATGCATAGGATCAACAGTGCAATTCTCTAAAATGTCATAATTTGATATTTCATTTAGTACATAGACAACCATTTAACTCCTTTTTTTAAGTGTGGCTCATTATTACAAGAATGATTTATTAATCCTTCGGTTGAACGCATTTTATCAAAATTTTCTTCAAATGTAAATTGCACTTCTGCTTTATTAATTTCGCAAATTCGACAAAAGTAATGCGCATTAAAACTGCCAGAAAACCCTAATATCTGATTTGCACCCAAATTATCGTGCGTAAAACTAGTCAAGGTACCGAACATAATCCCTGAATCAGTTGTAATTCCACTCTGCTCTAAAATTAATATATCGTTCACAATAGGTCTCATAATTTGGTTGTACGATGCACCTAATTTAAGATCGTTAACATTAAATAAAGCTACCAATTGTATATTTTCAAAATGTGATAACCAATTCCCGGGTAAATTTATAACTGTGAAGTAAATGGCCCCAATTTTGTGGATTGAAAAGCTGGAGCTGAATAGCAAGATGTTCTTGATAAAATTTATTCTGTTTGAAAAGAGAGTTACAGCAAAATTTTGAAGGTTGGGATGTACAAATATGACGATTTTCAAAATTTTATTGGGTAAAATTTATATTTTTAAATAATACTTTTAATGTTTCTATTATAGATACATACTGATAGGTCGTCTGTACTAAACATTTTGTGTAAGTTTTATTTTTTTTTGCAATATTTACGGTCCCAGCGAGTACCAATTATAATTTGGATAGGCTTAACAAAATATGCAGATGTTTCATACTTTACGTTTCTTTTGTATTGGGACATGACATTTTTAAAGTAAATATTATGTTGGCAGTTTATTATATCCATTTTTTCTAAAACCACTGGCTGAGAATTATCTCCCGAACCCATAATAGCGTTTGAATAATCACCTGGCAGATTTTGTAATAATTCCAAAGATAATTGTAATATTTTGGTGATGGTTAAATCCGGCAACCCTAAATAGTCTAATTCGGACGCAAAATTAAAAATAGTTTCTTGTGAATCTATTATCTTATAACTGAGTGCAACAGAAGAGGGTCCCGGCATTTCACTAACACTAGTTTTAATATTACTTTGGGCATTTGTGTTATCACTAATAAAAGGGCCACCGATTTTTTCACTATTATCTAATCTTGACAAGTCTGATTCTAATGGATCTCGGTGTGCCTTTTTAATTTGCTTTGAACATTTTACGACATGCTTACGAAGACCTGAATATGTATTACATGTGTATAAACAGTTTTTATCATAAACACAACGTAAAATAAGAGATTTGGAATCTACTAGTTGATGCATCAATCTCAAATGCTTAATTAATATCGATATGAAAGAAGTAGTTTTATCAGAGAGTATTACATAAGAGTAGTAACTTTCATATATTAAAATGGCAATCAACTTTATAAACAGCCTATTTTGACAAAAAGAAACCATAACAATTCTATAACTGTCCTTATTTATAAAAAATTATATATAAACCGAAAAATAAGATCCTAGTAGGCATAGTTTGTATGTATTTTTACATAACAAAATCAAAGCAATAAAATTATCAAACCCGGGTTGTAAAACCACCATCATAGTCTAGTCTAAATAAACATATTTTATTTTAGAATTGAGGAAAACCTGTCATTATTGTGTTAAAAATATTGAATTGCTTGATTCATTCATAATTTTATTATTTTGATTTTGCTATATAAAATACATAAAAAGTAGGCTTACTAGGATATAAATTTTCAGTTTATAAAGATTTTTTTTATAAATAAGGATAGTTATACAATTGTTATGGTCTCTTTTCGTTAAAATAGCCACATAATTGTTATACAGTGAGTGACTTTTCGATTCATATACCATTTTAATATATGAAAGTTACTACTCTTATGTAATTCTCTATGGTTTTATCATAAATATAACAGTTGTAATGGATTTCACAATTCATTTTCTGCTTTTGTTTTTAAAGCATTTATAAAAAATAAACTTATTTAGTTTAGTATATGTGTACGTCGGTTAATACAAAATATATTGTAATTTTAATTTCATTACCATTCAATAAAATTTTAAATAAAAACTATAAACTTTAAATCTAAAGTAATTTTCAAAATTACTATTAAAATTCTTAAATTAAAAAAAAATTAATTTCCGTCTACTATTAATTTCTTGAACTTCATATCTAAATCTATTAATGTTATTGGAACATTAGCTAAGTCCATTTTATAGACATACTTTTGTAAAAAGATCCAAAACAGTCTCAAATTATTGTAATATTATAAACTATGCCTAAAGTATCAATAAATTTAAATTCAGGGGCCAATGGTATTAAATTACAATCTAATACAATGATATATTGATCAATTTTGGCTTTTATTGATCCTGTTGCAATAATATAAGGTGCCCTTTGTTCAGAGTCGACCAACTACTCGTTGTTTGTTAATCCCACCTAAAATTATTATAAAACACCGTGATCAATAAATTAAAAAATATTACAAAAATTAAATCTTACAGTTTTAAATATTAACAGCTGATCAATAGCCTGCTCATCTGTCATGCGACTAAATTTAGTCCTTCCGACTGGTGATGGAAATAAAAGTCGTATAAGGTTGATAAAAGGTTGATAAATCAGGGTGATATAAAGATACCGCTTGCTTCCTGTTCATTGCTGCTTCAGGAAGAAGCCATAAAAGAATCGAACGTCAGATGGTCTAACGCTAGTTCGTGTGTAATAACCAGGCAGATCTGGCCTTTACTTGGCCGGTCCAGATTAGGCCAATTGATATCGCGATATTCGACGACACCATATTGGTATAGTTGTGGGAGCTAGAACGGGACATTGTCTCATTGGGCTACATGCGAGCAGAGTTTGTGTCCCATGCCCATGATTTCTGCCGCACCTGCGGTGATGAGGAGGAAGAGGAAAGTGTGCTCCATCTGCTCTGCACCTGTCCTAGTCTAGCGTGCAGCAGAACAAAATTTATAGGGACTACCCCTTTGAACGACCTCACGAATCTTAATAAGATCGAGATGCGGGACTTTAAACGCTTCTTGGTAAGCTTAGGATGATTTAACGAGGGAGAGGGGGCAGCTCGAATGTGGTATAGCTACGGGCCAATTTTGTGTCTATGCTAGTCCTTTAGGACGGCCACCCTTACCTAACCTAACCTAAGTATTAATATTACAACTGACAATTACATTTTCTTAGTAGCATACAGTTTCGAAGTTAAAATTATGACGTTTCTTTGAAAAAGTCTTAGTTTGATGTCCTAAACAATTGAAATTGTGAGTTTACGCGTTAAGAAATTAAGAATTAATTTCTCAATTTGGGATCAAAGAACGTGAAGAGAATAAACCAACATAAGTAACAAATTAATTTGGTAAATTTTGAGAATTGATCCAAATCGACCCCATATATGCACACCACTGGATTATTGAGTTGATCTGAAAATGTCGAGTATGTATAATAATTTCTTGTGAAAAATCACAATTTATATCCGCAATTTATCTAGTATATAGTATATAATAGTTAATGTCAACAATTTTTCACTTGTAATTGTCATCAATTACACATTCGTGTAATTATACATACATACATCTATGTACATAAAACGCACACACAAAGCAATTATGAATTTTATCAATTGTATTCTCATTACATTATAGCAATGTGGATATTTCTATTTAACCATCAATTTAATAATCATATCGCATTAACATGTTTGTTATTCGTAACGATTTGTTATCATAATCTACAATCACGGTTGCTATATCCAATTTACAAATAATAATAATACATACAATTAATTTCAATGTATACATCATATATGTTATCTGATGATATGGTCGGTAAATTTATCATTGGATTTGGATTTGGATTTGTGAAGAATATTACCTCATTACACATAGTAAATGATATACTCGTAGTATTGAATATATAAACAAACATTCACAAGTAAATTGTTAAACGTTTAATGTCCCCGTGGGGAGTGTCAGGATCTCCCATCGGGCGCGTCCCAAGGTTGCGAATAGGGGAATGCCCTAACCGGCACGCCGGCGGGTAGGTGGGAAATAAAATACCATCCGTGGACCAGAAACTGATAGGGGAAGGCTACCCCGAATCAGAAACAAAGAATGAATGAGGAAAATGAAAATTCGTTTACGACGCAAAGGGTGATTACCATATAGGTTCGGCGGCTTCGGGGAGTGAGCAAGCGGGCTCCCAGCCGTCGTTATCCAACAGTGCTTCAGTAGTGGGAAACTTGAGAAATACGTGGCAGGTAGCACCTATGTATGTGGCAGGTAGCGGGAACATAGACTAATTTAAGAAAAGCCATATGTACCAGAGATCGCCTTCCAACATCCATAACGAGGCCATTCGAAAAAGGCAGTAGGCTTCCTCGATCGCCTCCCGACGTTCCGTACAAGGACTGTAGACGATGAAATGTCTGATTCGCTAGCGGATATTTATGAGCCGGATCCTCTTACTCGGATGGGTAAGAAAATTGGTCGCCTATGCGAGTACATTAGAGGAAGGAATAACGTGCACTGTGAAATAAAGAAGGTGGCCACATCAATAAAAAATCTGTATATCGAACATGCACAAAAGGGTGGAACCAGGGACGAGAATCAGACAACGCAGACAATTGCGAAATTGGCTAAGCAAATAATTGTGTGCTGTAAGACACAAACTTCCCCAACCATAACTAACCAGAGCAATAATAAGGAGGAAACTGTCCTGCTAATAACAACCGCAACCATGCCCAAAAGAAAGGGAAACAGAGAGCTGGCGAAACCCCAGTCCTGGGAGCTACGAGCCTAAATCCGAACCCAGGCATAGATGAACCCAAGATGGACAATGTAAAGGAGCCTGGTTGACAGGTGGGGTGGGGGAAAAAGAGGAAACCACGTGAAAGAATTCTGCGTCATCGTCCTGATGCTATTAAATTTACCCAAACTGGAGCAATGTCGTATGCGGATATGCTTAAAAAAATGAAAGGGGACCCAAATCTTAATGACTCCTCTAGTAAGGTGGCTCGGACTCGTCGAACCGAAAAAGGCGATCTTCTTCTAGAGTTAGAGAAAGATGTACATCCCAAGGAACTTCCAAGGATTTCAAAGTGCAATAGAACATGCTCTTGGTAGTGATACACAAATCCAAACACTTACGCAAATTGACGAGCTTGTAGTCGAAATTAAAGATATTGATGAGGCGATTACATCCAAGTTTGAGGGTGCGAAAGACCTCCCGATAGAATGTATCAAGTCACTGAGAGCTGCTTATAGAGGCACCCAAACAGCAGTAGTGGCTGTACCAACCTCGACAGACAAAGTGATGAAAAATGACGGGAAAGTACGAATTGGATGGCTCGTATTCGTGAAAAAACGTTACCCTTAAGGTGTTTTAAATGCTGGCAGTATGTACATATGGCCAAGTCATGTAAAAGTGATGTTGATCGTTCTGACCTCTGCTACAAATGCGGAGGAAATTGTCACAAAGTAAAAGAATACAAGGAAGAAGCAGTTGTATGCTTTGCCAGCGAAGTTCGAACCATAACACATAGTAGGGAGTGGCCGGTGCATTTAGAAGAGAACGTCGACTATGAAGATTGTCCAGTTCAACCTAAACCACTGTGAAGTTGCACAGGAAGCACTAGTCCAAACGGTGCACGAAACCAGAGTAGATGTCGCCATTTTGTGCGAACAGCACAAAAATATGGTGCGATGCAATTGGCCAACTGATCTAACTGGTAAAGCTGCCATATGGACTTGCAGCAGATGGATCATGCAGGAGAACAGAAGAAATTGACGGCCTACATATCTATAGCTGCTATGCACCACCTAGCGCTACAATTAAGGAATTTGAATACTTCCTGGACCAAATGGTCGCCAATGTCCGAACGCGAAGCCCGGTTATCATTGCTGGTGATCTCAATGCCTCGGCAACTGAATGGGACAGTAAAGAAACGAATAGAAGAGGAACAACACTGCTCGAGGCATTTTCTTCCATAGACGTTGTGTTGTTCAACACTGGTGATACACCGACGTTTCGTAAAGGTGGCTCCTCCTCCGTAATTGACCTTACATTCGGTAACAGCTGCTTGACGAGAATGTTGACCAAATGGGAAGTCAGTGAGCACTATAAGCATAGTGACTACCAAGCCATACTCTTCGAAATAAAACTGGCTAGGGAAACTAATCCGAAAAAGCATATAAGGAAATCGGCAGGCTGGAAGGCAAATACGTTTGAGGAGGACCTATTTATGCTATCATTGGATAACCGACCCTCTCGGGATTGCCAATACAAAAGAGGCCCAGATTATGAACACGATCACCAACGCCTGCAGTATCTCTATGGTAGAAAATGCTAGACAATCGTCGTCCACCGCCATACTGGTCGACTGAGCAGATTGCACAATTGCGACGGAAATGCCTTAATACAAGGAGGAAACATTAACGTGCTTTAGGGTACAGAGACCTATTCTTGCCTGCACCAAAATTACCTGGATGCCCGGAATAAATTTAAGCAGGCCATTAAAGTAAGGAACCGCGAATGCTGGAAAGAGCTATGCGAAGAAGTGGATCGTGATCCATGGGCGTCACCCTTCAGAATCGTCATGAAAAGGCTTAAAAAGGCAAATGAATCGCCGCCCACTTGCCCAGTGATATTATGTAGAATTGTAACTTCTCTGTTTCCGCAGCAATATGATGTGATCAAAGGCTCCTGGGCCTGACAATATCCCTAATATTGCACTAAAAGCTGCAATACAAGCCCGACCGGATGACTTTAAGGACCTATATAACTCCTGTCTCAGAGAGGGATTATTCACTGAACGATGGAAGAGACAGCGTTTGGTCCTGTTGGAAAAAAAGGAACCAACCGCAGTGTACCATCACAGACTATTTTAATGATAGAGTGCTGACGTATGACATGGATGACGGTGTGAAGACATACAATGTTTTGGATGCTGTACCCCAAGGATCTGCATTGGGGCCGCTACTGTGGAATATCATGTATGATGGTATCCTTAGGCTCCGTGTACCTGATGATCGGGTAATCGTGGGTTTTACTGACGACGTTGCAGTCGTAGTGGTTGCAAAAACTACAGATGAAATAATAGAGATAAGTAGGTTGACAATCATAATAATAAAAAGGTGGTTAATGTCATGTGGGCTTGAAATTGCTGATCATAAAACCGAAGCAGTTTTAGTTACCAGTATGAAGGTGAAAGACAGCGTAACAATTGACGTAGGTGGAGTTTTAACCCATTCACATGCTTCATTACGATATTTATATGTGGAAATAGATGCGCGTTTAAACTTTAAGGAGCATCTAAGGATATAGAGAGCAGGAAAGCTGCCAGTGTAGCTGAAGCTCTCTCCCGTATCAAGCCCAACACTGGAGGGTCTAGACAGTGTTGTAGAATGCTGCTGGCGAACTCCTTGCGAGGGAAAGGAAGAAATCGTGTACAACTAGGAAGCGGAGCACTAGAACGCGCTTTAATAATGACAGAATGGCAAAGACAATGGGATTGCACGGAAAAGGGTCGCTGGACTTACCGTCTCATACCATCCATTGAAAAAAGCTAAATAGGTAACACGGCAAAGTCAACCACTACCTGACACAACTGTTAAGTGGACATATGGTTGTTTTGGTGCATACCTGTACAGGTTCAAGCACACTGATACTCCAGATTGTCCTGCTTGCAGAGATACACTAGAAGATGTGGATCCCTTTTTTCCAATGTTCACGATTTGAGGATAATCGATGGGAACTGTCAACTGTTCTAGGGCAGCGTCCAACACGAGAAAACATAACACAATTAATGCTCGACTCTGAGGAAAGATGGAATGCTGTAAGCCATATGGCGACAGTGGTATTGAATGAGCTGAAGCGCTTAAAGTGTGCAAGAGAAGAACAACATGCCGTGATTGAGGCGCTACAGGAAGAACAAAGAGCCAAGGAATAGGATTCCACCACTGTTGCTGAGGTGTTTGTCCCACCGAGGCATCGTCTTCCGAAGATTTTCCACACTTTAACCAACCACCCCCCCCCCTCCCCACCCCCCAAAAAAAAGACGTTTAATGTCTAGCTAAATTTGTAAATAGTTAAGGCTTACATACATACATATATATATATACATTTATATATTATGCTAAATCGAAAATTAATTTGATATTCAAAACACATAAAATACATTAATTTCGGTTTGGCACAAATACCTACTGCACAGCACATCACACACATGTCAAATATACAATTTTCATTTTAGATTTATAACCCAAATTTTTTTTTTTGTATACATATTTAAGTAACAAACAAGTTAATGTTATTGTTGGATGGATGGATAAACTTATAAATAAACGGACGAAGAAAAGTGCAATTTTCATTTTCACACATTTTTCTGATTTTTGTTGTTTTATTTTTAATGAAAGGTATTTTGCGCAAAGTGCATAGGTAAATATACGTACGTACAGTAAAACAAAAAAAAAACAGATTAAAAATGTCAAGGAAATTGAATTCTTATGTACGTACATATGTATATGCATTGTTGACAGTTGAAACCGTGCCCGGCTATATTTCGACCATATTCATGATCATGGAACGTCGGACGCAAACAAAACTTTTAATAGTTTAACCGTATTTTTTGTTTTTTGGTTTTACCGAAATATTTGTACAATAATTCACAAACTACTAATTAATAATTATTATTACTTGCTTAGTGAAAGTCAACAGTATTATATAAATGGGTCGAGGCGGTATATGTATATATGCATATCAAAATCAGAGAAAGGTATGTACATTTTGCTTAATTCGATCGGATGAAAGTACAAGTCGGCATTTAATATCGTTCCTATAAGCGGAATTACTTTGTCGCATATATTGGTGTAAAATATATGAAACGGTTATACAGCACGCCCATATTATATTGACATCATAACTATTCAACATATTGTTTATTTATTTAAAGTGTTTAGCATAAATACACTTTAGTGTTGTTGTAAATTCTCAGCTGTATATTTACATATATGTACATAACATACTAATCTGTATTTTGTTCAGGGTGCAATTGATGATACATCGCGGACATGTAACGGCGGAATAACCTCAATATACATTTTGTTTTTATATTTTATTTTCATCTTAATTTTGTATACCCAGATAAATTGAGTATTAATCCGCGCAAATTACATCATCAGGAATTCATAATTATATGCGGTACAGTCATCATATATATTTACAAATATAAAAGTACATAAAATACATAAATTGATCATCATAATATTGAAAATAGAATATATATGTAGATAGAGAACCATAACATATGGATGACATACATCGACAATTGACTATTTATAATTTTTATTTAAATTTATTATTAAAAATCTTTATTATTGTGTATCAGCTTACAATTCTGTAGAACCGAAATCTTTTTTGATGTCTCATCTTTATATAGATGACCAATGTCGGAGAATTGAGTGCCTTGAACCTGCACCAGCCAAATCAGCCCGCCACAACGAAACCTAGCCCATAATTTATTACAATTTTATTACAATTAATTACACCAAGTCCCGATTTTATTACACTTGCCGTTCGCGAGAAAATCGTGGGTGGAGTAACATCAAATTGAACCTATACCGCAACTTTTTAACTTTTGATATAATTGTGATATAGAGATAAAACTTGGGCCAGAATTTATACAAATTAATTACAGTTCACTGGTAAGTCGCCGAAACTTAAAATGTAATTATTTTGTGTAAAAATCATCTTATTTTAATAGAAACCTACTAAAATTCAAAAAATACCAAAATATCGATAAAAATCACCTGTAATAATTAATTACCCCAGACCGCCACCATATTTTGGATAGAACTGGGTATTGTTTACACTATACGGTACATATGTACCTAGTAAAGTAGTGATTTTTAATTATGTTGGGAAAAGTATATTTCAAGTCAATGAAAAATATCAAAAAAGTCGATTTTATCATCTGTAATAATTTATTACACCAGACCGCCACCATATTTTGGATAGAACTGGATGCTGTTTACACTATACGGTACATTTGTACCTAAAGTAGTGATTTTTAATTATTTTGGGTAAAGTCTATTTCAAATCAACGAAAAATATCAGAAAAGTCGATTTTATCACCTGTAATAATTTATTACACCAGACCGCCACCATATTTTGGATAGATCTGAATATTGTTTACAATATACGGTATACATACACCGTGTCAAGTGGTGTAATTTTATTATTTTGGGTAAAGTCTATTTCAAGTCAACGAAAAATACCAAAAAAGTCGATTTTATCACCTGTAATAATTTATTACCTCAGACCGCCACCATATTTTGGATGGAACTGGGTATTGTTTACAATATACGGTATACATACACCGCGTGAAGTGGTATAATTTAATTATTTTGTGTAAAATCATCTTATTTTAATAGAAACCTACTGAAATTCAAAGGAAAATATCAAAATGTCGATAAAAATCACCTGTATATGGAAAAGTTTTTCAGGGCTGAAATTCCAAATCCGGATCACAATGTAAACAAAGGCGTCCATTTAAAAAGATTGCTTGATTCCAGAGGAATATCAAATAACGAAAACTAGTCATGGGCCCTACTATGACTTTCGACTAAGATTTTCGGCGACGTTCGTTTTCCTATAGTAGGCAAAGGAAGAAAAAGGAAAACAATAGTAAATATCGTTTACCTTTTTCCTCCATTGCCTACTATAAGAAAACGATAGCTGTCGAAAATAGTAGTCGAAAGTCATAGTAGGGCCGCAGCTTATTTGAAATTAGTGCGGCACCTCTAGTTGCAAATGCGAGAACTTTCTTTTGAGAAACCGTTAATTAAATTGACATTTTAAGTTTAGAATTGCAAATTGCCTGGATATTTGTAAAACCAAAGTTTTTTTTTAATACTACTACCAATGGAATTTTTCTTGAATCTTACTATATGCAATTCTTACAAACTAAAATTACTTCAAATTTTTAAGTCTCTTAACTAATGTTAGTAATATGCTTCTCTAATCGAGATGATCTAACGGTTTAGATATCCAGGTCAGCATGAATGTTAGTATATCGTCTAGAAGCATTTTTGCTTGAGTTCGTTGCAGTAGTTCTGTAAAGTTGGATAACGTATGTCCATATGGGCATTTTTATCGCTTTGCATGGTAGCACCTTACTGCCCAATGATAATTTTGATTTTATTCCAATCAACCAATACATTTTTCAAATTTTTTTTTTGTTTGTTTGCGCTTTTCAATAAATTTTCAACAAGTCAACCATCAGTCCAGATAAAGAATAAAAGTTTTACTTTAATTCGCCGCATGTCCTTAGCCAATCTTCAATTTTGTTTAAATTAATTTGCAATCCCCTTGAGACAATCACTGGATTTTTGTGAGACACCCAAAACGGTTGTGTAATCAGCAAATGGTGATAGTATTATACTTTGTTGGTAAACGGGTCAATCTAGTGAGACGCTTGCCCTAATATTATTTAATCCAGTAGTTGCAGCATTTTGTTTAACCAGATATAGTCTTTGATCTAGATAGTTTTCGAGGACCGCATGAAAATTATTCGGCACCAGCTTTTTAATCATGCAGATTAGTCCATCGTGCCAAACTTTATCAATAGATGGTGCAATTCCAACAACATATCTTTTACTCCAAGGCGCGAGTTTGATAGCATTTAGAATTCTGTGCACTTGCTCTATAGTGGCAAGCTGCTTTCGGAAACCAAATTGATATTCAAGATTAAGATATTGTTCTTCAAGCATTGGTTTCAGTTTCTTTAATAACATTTTATATTGTCGAAATGATGAAATTTGTAATCTGTTCTCTCTGTTGCCGAGTGCTTACTTAAATAATCTTGGCTTTTTATTTGTCGATTCAGTTTCCATTTTAGCACTGCCGCTGAATTTTTATGCTTTTCTTATTGATTAGTTCCTGGATATGGAAGTTTTTTAACTTTTTCTGAAATAGGGTTTGCTACTATTTCAAGAGCATCTTTTAAGATTTCTGCTGCCGCATCAATATCTGCCGATGTGCTAAGAGGAACATATAATTCGCAATTCTATTCTTCTTTACTTCTTAAATGTATCCCATTTAGTTTATTTATTTATCAGGCGTTTTGTGTTCTCTGTATTTATATAGGGCATCAGTGCTCACTGTTACTATTATCGGCGAATGATCAGACGACAGATCATAACAATACGCCTTTGCACAAGTAGACTTTGTATTCGTACGTGCAATACCTTTAATAACTCAGAAGTCAATTAAATTTGTAATTTTCTTTTTATCCGTAGGCCAGTATGTAGGATGTCCAGCTGATATATAATCCAACGACTGTTCCTCCATAGCTTCCTGGAGTTGTTTACCCTTCTACATCGTTAATCTTGAATCCCACATATTGTTGCTTGGATATGGTCTATTTCATATTTCGTAAATTAAAAATATTTTAATCTTTTTTAATCAATACAGCAGTACCACCATGTGCTTTGCCATCCGGATGCTTAGTATCACAATTAATTTAATTTTTACATAGTTCTGTTTGGTGAAGTGAGTTTCAAGTATTAAAATTATGTCAATAATGTGCTCTTATGAGATATGCTCTGTGTTATTAATTTGACGAAACTCTTAATTCCTTTAATTATAACCACCAAGCCTATTTGACTTTTAATTCGTAGGTATAAAATCGTTGGTTGCCAAGCGCCTAGTAAATTTGTTTATACGCTTGCACTTGCTGCTGAACATTTATATACCTGCCCATTCTCGTTTGCACTAATTTTTCTTAATCGCACTGACCTATATCAATATTTGGATTACTGTCATTTGTCGACGATGCACTTATTACTTTTTTTACGTTCATTGCACTATACATTCATTTAAATTGTTTCTGATTTCACTTGGCACTAAATTTTACGTTCAAGCAATATTTCCTATGCTCGCAGTTTTGATTTGTATTGGGCTTTGTTGCACTGTACCCATTCCTACAGTTCTCAACGAAATGGCCATTGGTGGCCGGCCGTTCGTTAATCATATTATTCATTACATTTTTTACTCAACACAAGAAAGACTTCTCAGAATTGCTAAATTCACTTTAGTTAAGTATATTTTTTATATTAACTTAGCGGTAGCAAAATTGAAAATAAAGAAAAGCTCAATTTTAATTTTGAAAATAGTAGATATTTAGAAATGTTCAAGAAACATGAAAATGTTAATCATCGTTAAAATTGACTTTCCTAAATCTCGTAGTTTTTAAAAGTTTATTTTCAAAATTCAAAATGATAGTTTTTCAAAAACTTAGTATACTTATTCCCAGAATTCTCAAGAATTTTATAAAATTATTTACTTTTATCGAAATTTACCTCGAGATCTAATAAACTGAAAGACACTGCCAAGCAGAGTGTTAACGAAGATGCATCTATATATAGTCGAGAGCGTGCTACCAAATTAAACATCTCAAGGACATCACTACGATCTACGCATCTATAATTTATATTATAGATGCGTAGATCGTAGTGACCATTTGTTGTTTGCCATGCTTTGTTTACAGCACAAAGATTCAAATAAAGTATTACGTTCGTTTCTTAATCGGTTTTTCAGATATACAAGACAGCGTTGCAGTTTTTTATTAACTGGATTGCCACATCTATATTTCCTTAATGAAATCTATTTTTCCGGCAGTAGGCTAACTGAGATTTACAGTACCTTGTTATTTTAAACACTTTTGTAACATGCTGATAAACTATAGCTCGGCGTTCTTTTAAAATAATGATCTAAAGAATCAAACGTCAAGTTTAATACTAAAATTGATTCTATGTTTTTTTGCCAAAATAATAAAAAAATTTAAGAAAAAAAGGGTGTTGCTATAGTAGCAACTATGCATATGGAAGAATCTGAAATTGACCTATGACGCCGCTTACTTTACCACCTCACCAATTCCATATATAGATTTGCCGCTATAATCATCCTTTATATTTGAGAAATTAAGAAAATTAATTAAAAACTGGATAATGCCAAACCGAGGCTTGAGCTCAAGTTCACAATTCCAAATGTAACGACTCTGCTTATACTGGACCAGCGCCGTATATACATTTGGTGATATACAAATCTTTTAAGTTTGCCAAATCAATACAGAAAATTGAAAATTTTAGCAACAGGAATGGACTATACTTATTTGACCATTACGGTATATTTTCATTACGGTCATACACAAGAGATGGCTCTTATACTTGCAGAAGTTGAATGAAGATTTCAACAGAAACTGTGTTGAACCAATTTTACTGCAGAGAAATTAAATTAAAAAAGTATTGGCGCTGACGAGTTTTGAGCTCGGGTTCACGATTTCAAGAGCATTGACTCTGCGAATGACACGAATGATGGCTTCCAATGCCTCAAATCTAGCTGGTTTATTCAACTAATTGCGTAGCCCCAAAGAAATAGCCAATTCAACGATCCGAACCGTGAAATTAATTGCTCGCGAACATGGTTTTTCAATAAGTACATTGCTATATGGCAAATAGTGCCGAACCAAGTGTCGTCGAGGTCGGGGTTCAAATTCAGGCAGCAAGTATTCCTTTAACTTTGCGCATTAAGGAGCACTATTCGCAGGTACGTTCCGGCTGTCTTTATTTTTGAAGAAATATGGACTAATGATTTCACAGGCGCATAAACCACATCAAACCGTCTATTTAGTTGCGTATCCAATACTGTAAACTGGGATCCAAACTTTCGAAGGTATTCCAAATAGTGGTCTCGACAGGCTTATTATGTCAACCATAAATTGGTCTAAGCGCACGAAACACATTCCTCACAGAACGCTGATTTTCGTAATAAAGCTGAACATTTTGTAGACGCTATGCCGTGCTCAGTCTTTCCATGATGAAATGGCAAACAATACTGAATAAATAAAAACACGATGAAAGTTTCAAACTATATTCATGCGTCATTTGTCAAAAAGAAACAAATGAAAAAATCACACGAACGGCCGCATTCGATTTCAAATCGCTAAAATATCGTAGATTGTTGACATTATTTTTTTTTTTTTAAAATACCAACACATACATACATTATTTTTAGAGACTGTTCGGCTAGTGGATTTAATGTCCTTTGAAAGCTGAACAGTATCCCTATTTGTACACGGCTACAGGTCCGTCTTTTAATTGGCCATCTGCACACTGCATAGCTCCATGCTAGCCTGTACTAACATGAACGATGGGTCGGCCCATGAGTTCTACATTCCAACAGAGGGTCATAGATGTTTTCAATTTAATCACCGATCGTAATCGGGAGATGAAAAATCCCTTTTGCATCCCGCCTCTGTTGGGATTCGTACCCGGTACCTCCCGATCCAAACGTCACAGCTTTAACCACTGCGCTATTTGCTCGGTGATTTTAATTGTAGACATTGACAAAAAATACTGCCAAGTAATCTACGTTATATTTTATGTGTCGACAACCGCGTAGATTACATGGCCTAATCTACTTTGCCCATCCCTGAGTACAATAAACTTCTGATTTCCTATGTCATCGTTGTGTTCTATGCTATACACTGTATATACTATGGCATATCAACAACACAGCGATGATATTGAAAATATTTTTTCAGCAGTTCAAATAGAAATAAGAGAAATCTATATACTGTTTTGTGTATGCTATAAGTTAGCGATTGGCGTGATTTTGGCATAGATAGATTGTAATCATACATTAGGAGTTTATACTCCTTAATCCTCTTAATCTGCATCTTACGACTCATAACAAACACATATGCAAGAAGGAAATTAATTAGGAAAGTCTATCACCACTTCAAGATATCACTCGGCTCGCGTAATTGGCATATGAAAATCTCCCGGCCCATATTTTGTGCACAATTAAAATACAATTAATACATTAATTAGTACTGTTTTATATAGACATAGACAGATTCTTAATAAGTTTAAATTACATATTCCGGAGGTTGAAATGGTGAATGACAGGCTTTTGCCCGAATTTAACTTCACCAATTCATTCTCCGTCGTTTTCCCTTCGAGAGAACTGTGGATCTCTCAGGATTTCTATAGACAGTTGTCTGAGTCGATAGTTTTTTTCGCGGATGACTCTCGATTAGAAGTCAGTGCAGGGTTTGGTTTCTTTTGTCCAAAGTGTGGGCTCAGATCCTAGGGTAATCTGGGCAAACACTGCACGGTTTTTCAAGCTGAATTAATTGCACTTACCCATAGTGCAATTGAGGCGTTTATGTTTAGTAATTTAGGCAAGGATATTACTATCTGCACGGATAGTAAAGCCGTGCTCAATACCCTTAAAAACCCTTTGGCTACATCCAAACTGGTCAAAGAGTGCAAACACTTCATTAATCTCCATTGCTCCAATTCGAGAGTAAGGGTCATGTGGGTGCCTGCTCATTGTGGCGTTGTGAGAAATGAGGTTGCTGACTTGTTAGCGAAAGCTGGATCGCGCACTAAATTCTGTGGTCCAGAGCCAGCGATTCCACTTTCTTTCAACGATGGTAAGGATGCTATTAAGAAGTTCGCTTTACTTGAACTAGCGCAGAACTGGCGTTCTACGCCTAGTTGTCGTAAGGCAAAACGGTTCATCATCGAACCCAACGTAAGGGTAACTAAATATGTGTTACCCTTAAGAAAGAGCCAACTCAGAATTCTGGTTGCTCTTATTACGGGCCATGGACGTTTCAAGGTTCATCTCCAACGCATGGGACTAGCTCAAGATGATCTTTGTGACGATTGTCTGGAGGAAGTGGACGACTGCCTACACTACCTTTGCAGCTGTCCGGCCTTTGCCGAAGCTAGATCCCTAGTGTTCTCGTACGGATCTTTGAACGTAGATCAGTTACTATCCATCTCTTGGTTCAAACTTTTACATTTTGCTAAGGCTGCAGTACGCTTATGCGAGTTAGGATAGATCCTCAAGGTTTGCACCATGGGCCCACTGTGGCATTGAGTGCGGAACCTCTGTAGGTTCCAACCGTTAAAAAAAAAAAAAAAAAAAAAAAGAGTTTTATATGGACCATAGATTCTGAAACTTTTTAGGCCACGAGCCCTTTGAAAAGACTAGAAATTGTGACATTTATTGTAGAACATTTATTTTATACATTTGACTCTCTGCCGTCATTTTTCTTCCGGTCCTCATGTTTATGCGTGCTACAATTTCATTGTTCTTCCGCCACACAAAATTCTTGCTCAAACGAATCAATTGAAAAAAAAGGATTAAAAGGACGAAAATATAGAATAAAAATTTTATCAGTATTTCTATAGAATCAAAGTGGAGCAAATATCGAAATAAGAAAAATCAAATTTTGGTTCCGCGGAACAAATAGTAATAACTACTGGTCTACAGTCTAATATTATTTTTTATAATATTTTGAGGTGTGTCGTAAATAATATTTCAAATATAGAAATTTGCATGCAAAAATTGTACATTCGGTCAAGCACGCGTTATGATTTTATATTAACTCTGCATCAATCATAAAGTTTATTTCTTTCATTTTCACTTAACTTTAAAAAAAAAAAACTATGTTAAAAAACTAATTAAAAACATTATAATTATATTCTTCGTGCACATTTTCAATTTTAAAATAAACTCTTTTAGTAGAATAGAGTAACAACACAATAGTTGAAATTTTAAAAATACATGAATTTTATTGGCTTAATCTCAAAGTATTTTAATTTGACCCACAAAACAAAAAATCATCATCGTCGTTACAGTTGAGAATTTTTTTTTTTTCATACTCAGTAACTGATATAATAATTATGTTGGTTGTGTACTTATCCGTTCTGTTATTTGTGTTATAACAAATCATCATAAAATAGTTTTTCACAAACTTAATGTATTTTGTAAAAATAATTTGTTACATTTTTTTTGTTTTTTTTTAAATATTTCCTTACCACAGATAAGATAAATATTGAAACATTGGTCTATTTGCAGTGTTGCTGCCTATATATAACATACACAGACGGATTAATCATACATATGTTGAAATACTGTTCGCTTTGTTGTTAAATTCATACATAATATATATGGTAAATTGGTTGGAGACTAAATCGGAACAAATATTTAAAATTGATTAATCACAATAATATTTAAAAGTATGTAAATAATGAATGCAATATGGTTTTGATTTTAGATAAAAATCCGGTACACAGCAGACAACAATTTATATTATGCTAATATTTTAGGGTATATGTTACGGATTAGGCTATCTGCAATATTTATGACTACTATTCTACGTACACATGTATATACGCTAAGCTGTACCAAATGATTTATGACATCAGACTGGCTAACATCAAAGTGAGCTAAAATTGTGATAGCGAACGTTTTTTGTGTACTGTATAGTATGTACGTTAATGATGGTATTCAAATAGCATTCAATGCCACTGTCATATTTTTTCAGTGTGACATTGACTAAGGTGACTAATACGACTTAAAATTATTTATATTTAATTGTTTTTTTTTTAGTTTTTTTTAAGATATGTGTCTTTGATTGAATTGTTGGCATTATAATTTATACATCATATACCTTCATATGTATATGTAAGTTCTATACGAAAAATTGAATAGGTGTTAATTACGTTCAATATTTCATTTTAATTATCTATACGGTAGTCATGTCACCGAAATAAAAAAATCCATGTGATAATTGCAATTTAAAATGCAAATGCAAATTATATAATTCTAAAGTAATAAAAAAAAATATTATGTATGCAAGTCGTAAACAAGCAAATATCGTATTTAAGGTACTAAACACATATACAGTCTTCATCGGTGTTCAACGTACGGTACATATGATCAGATTCCCCCTGAATAAAATCAAGACTACTATACCATTTTTTGTCATAATTTCGATTTTTTTTCTGCAAAATAGTTCACAAAGTGCTCTTATTTTACTTTTTCACTTTATCTCATTTGTTCACGATCAGTGGTTTAATTTAAACTGATACAACTCTCCAACGTTCTAGTAAGTCGATTAAAAACCAAGATAATGTGTGAAAATTAAATTTTTGTATATTATTTCAGTATATTTTACAAACAAAATGTTTTAATTACTCGATATAAACAAAAATTATTACAGCTTAAGTACTTGATTAGGCTTCTGGGACAATCTGATGAATCTGATGATGATCTGGATCACACTCGCTTTGTTATTTGGTGTTGACTATCAGGACTCGTCGGCATATTTCCCATTTTTGATGGATGATTACGTGGCCTGTAAAATTGTTTACAATTATTGCTACCATGTTTTAGCCTATTGAATATTCATGTATTATATTGTATAGTGTTATACTTTATGATTTAATACATTATACAATACGAAAAAAAATTGGTTAATATTTACATACCTTTATATTTATAGATAATACATAATATTGTTTATTCTTTACCCCATCCTTAGTACTTGGTTGGGGCACCATTTAATTCTAGGACGGAAATTGTTCTTCTTCTTTCTCTAAAATTCGTTTTCGGCCGGGCCTCTTTTTGTAATATACCGGGTGTTTCTTTTAAACTGAGAAGATCAAATATCTCGAAAAATAGCCACTCTACGGAAAAAATGTCCATAATCAAAATTTAATCATACCGCGGGGGAAATACATCAGTGCAAAAAAAATAGTCCCCCGCCCCCGCTTTGTAGGTGGGGCGTGGGTAACTTTTAAACTAAGATAGGAAGCCATATTTTTTATTGAAGATACGGATTCTACGACTAAAAGTACGTAAGATTTGAATGAGATATTTTGTTCGGTTCATGATAGATGGCGTTATAATCGACGAAATTCAATTTTTTCAATCTTTCCTTCTTAGAACACACGCATTCGATTTTGCAATACGTTTGAAATAAAAAACATCACGTTTTCATTGGAAATACTCGAAATTCGTCATCAAAACAATTTATTCAGTTTTGTAAATTACATTTAACGTTTGTGTTATTTCTTATCTTCATGTTTTTCGTAATTGCAAAATAAACGACAAAATAGTTTAAAATGGAGCGTTGCCAGAGAAAATTGAAATGGTTCTGGTTTATGGAGAAGCTGGCAGAAATCTTGAAAATGCTGTTGCTATTTACGCTCAACGTTTTCCGGATATGATTCGTTCACGTGCTTCATTTGGCCGTACTATCAAACAATTTATTACTGATGGAAATGTTCAACCGAAAAAGAGGACCCGTAGAGCAACAGTCACTGGAGAAAATAATGAAATTGCTGTATTGGCAGCAGTGGCTCATAATCATCATATTAGTACACGGGAAATAGTTCGCGATTCCGGATTGCCCCTCACCAGTGTTTGGAGAATTTTAAAACGGCACAAGTATCATCCATATCATGTGTCTTTACACCAAGATCTTCATGGCTTTGATTTCCAAAATCGGGTAACTTTTTGTCAATGGGCACGTGAACAAATACAACAAAACCCCATATTTATTCGTTGCGTAATGTTCTCCGACGAATCGTCTTTTACAAACCATGGAACGGTTAATCGACACAACATGCATTATTGGGGTGTTACAAATCCACAATGGCTTCGTCAAGTTGAACATCAGCGTCCTTGGACTGTCAACGTGTGGTGTGGAATAATTGACAACAAACTCATAGGCCCCCACATTATTGAAGGCAACTTGAATGGTCAAATGTACCGAAACATTTTGGAAAATGAACTGCCAATATTACTTGAAAATTTGAGCTTACAAGTGAGACGGAACATGTGGTTACATGATGGTTGTCCTGCACACTATTCGTTGATGGCACGTGAAATACTTGATCGTGATATCAATGGTCGCTGGATCGGTAGAGCTGGTCCGATAAATTGGCCCGCCAGATCACCAAATCTTACTGCGCCAGATTTTTTTTTGTGGGGCTACCTCAACAACAAAGTTTACACACAAAAACCAACAACACGTGAGAACATGATTGAGCGAATCAGAAATGCGTGTGCTGAAATTCAACCAGACACACTTCTCAGTTGTGTACAATCATTTGAAATGCGGATTAATAAGTGCATTGAAGTCGCAGGCCATCATTTTGAACACTTATTTTAGATTTACAAAACAGAATAAATTGTTTTGATGACGAATTTCGAGTATTTCCAATGAAAACGTGATGTTTTTTATTTCAAACGTATTGCAGAATCGAATGCGTGTGTTCTAAGAAGGAAAAATTGAAATAATTGAATTTCGTCGATTACATCGCCATCTATCATGAACCGAACAAAATATTTCATTCAAATCATACGTACTTTTAGTCGTAGAATCCGTATCTTCAATAAAAAATATGGCTTCCTATCTTAGTTTAAAAGTTACCCCCGCTCCACCTACAAAGCGGGGGTGGGGGACTATTTTTTTTGCACTAATGTATTTCCCCCGCGGTATGATTAAATTTTGATTATGGACATTTTTTCCGTAGAGTGGCTATTTTTCGAGATATTTGATCGTCTCAGTTTAAAAGAAACACCCGGTATACTGCCAGTTTTTTTTATTAGTGTTTACTATATGCTGCACCGTTGATTTGGCTTTATTTATGATTTTCGCAATTTCGCCAAGTGAGCGGTGTTCCAGGTGCAATTTTACAATCACTTGGCGAAGATGTCTGCCGGACTCGTCTGTATTTTGACCATTTCCGACGGATGATTACGTTGCCTGTAAATTTTATTACAATTACTGCCTATTTTGATCGTGTTTTATTATATATGAATTGGGTACTCTAATGCTAGAGTAAAAGATTGACTCTAATGTTAGATGATCACTATTGTTGCAAGATGTAACAATGTATTTTTGAAACTAACATACCTCTATTGTTGCAAGATTTATCAATGTTCTTGTTGAAACATACACCAACTCGACAATACCTTAATGCTCCTATAGTCACAAAGTATGCTCCGTATACTACTTGGTGCAATACCAAGTGCAATATCAAATACAATCACGGTTATGCAAATGCCAAATTCCTATCTTGGTATCATCACCAAGTACCTCGACAATGGTCAGCGCACCGACCCGACATTGGTATTTGGTATACCAAGTAGCAAATACAGAATTACAATCTTGCTACCATCATTAAGTATCTCGCAAATGGTCAGCACAGAGACCCGACGATACTTATTGGCTCCTGTAGTCACGACATGTTAACCAGATTACAGATGTAATATAATAATATAATTATGAATAACTAAATATTATAATATTATTTAATCTGTATATTTAATTGACATTTATTAATCTATGGCATGTAAAAATCATTTTAAATATAATAATAAATAAATAAAAACGACCCACCCTTGTGAGGACCGAACCATCGATCGTTACCACACTACGCTCCTTACCTGCAACTCTGACCACCGCACACTTTATTATAACACTTTATCACTTTATCATAGATTTTCACTGATCACTGGTTAAATTTGAACTGATCTGTTTTTGCAATTTGGTGGCGTTTATATAGTCGATCAGTACAAATCTCGAATTTTTTAAACAACATTGTTATCGGTGGAGGTGCTGTATAGGGTAGAGCAGCCGTCATACTGCGATCCCATTAGACTCATCCTCCTATCGAAGATTCGTCATATGAACAATAAGTTACAATAAGTTATTAAAACTAAAATAAATAAAAATAAAAAAAGCGGAGTAGAACAAAGGAGAAACACTTACGCAAAGAGGTTTTGGTTTATTTGAAAGGAGAAACACTTACGCAAAGAGGTTTTGGTTTATTTGAGAACATGAACGCCATCAGAGAACAAGTTCGATGATAAAGTGAAGAAGTGAAATAGTAAAAGCGAACGAGTGAGATTGTAAATAGAGGAAAGAACGAACCCTCGATTGAACCATCAAAATCATTACCACACCATGCTTTGAAGCTACGACTATAACCACCACACTATCGAATACCCCGAAGTTTAACAAACATAAATTATCATTTGTATAACAAAAGTACAAAACCATAATAAAATTGATATTGCCAACAACACATATATAGTATTGTCACTCATCACAGTACTAACTACATGAACTGCATTAACCCTGGTGAGGATCGAACCATCTATCGTTACCACACCATGCATTCCTTACCTGCCACACTAACCACCGCACTACCAATTCTATTGAGATTGTACAGCTTTAGAAAACCCGAAATTATGTGGGGAAATGGCACTTTACCTAAATTTTTGGTGTTACGATGAATATTGTTGTAATGTGTGTGCAATGTATGATAACTTTAATCGTACGTGTGATGAATACTGTTGTAATGTGCAATATGATAAATCTGATCGTACGTACTGTAAGTTTTTATGAAAATTAATTATTAAAATTAAATTGAATTCCATTACTAATGGTACTTTTTAACTGATTAAGATAAAAAAAATAGGCGCCCTGCCCTGGTAAGGATCGAACCTTCGATCGTTACCACACCATGCAATCCTTACCTTCCACTTCAACAATCGCACTTCCAACTCTATTATAATTGTAGAGTTTTAGAATTGGTATAATATTAACAAAATATACCAATAAAAGCTTGGTTATCATATTTTGTCGGTAAAATGGCTAACTTATGTAGAGAAATGCCACTTTACCCTAATATTACCTCGATTTTATCAAGTTTTTCCTTATTTTATCCTATTTTGCCAAAAAACACGAAATAATAAAATAAAAATAGTAAATCGAACCCTCGATCGTTACCACACCATGCATTCCATACCTGCCACTCTAACCACCGCACTACCAACAATATTGAGATTGTAGAGTTTTAGAATTGGTAAAACATTTAATTTCTTATATTACCTCGATTTTTACAAGATTTTCCTTATTTCATCCAACAATGGCACAGTAGTCTTGATTTTATTCAGGGGGAATCTGATCATATGTACCGTACGTTGAACACCGATGAAGACTGTATGTATGTGAGGTAAAATTTCCCGTCAGCTTCTCAATTTTTATACCTTATGTAATGTTGTGTGAGGTTATCGCAGCAAATTATTATTAATTAAAACTTACTGTAAAAGATTCTCCTTAATATAATCGTATAAAACGGCATGATTTTCAAGCTGTTGATATATCCATCTCAAAACCATATACCTTGGATGGACAAATTGTTCAATTTCGGCGTTCCAAACGAAAAGTTAAAATTAAATAATTTCCGATTTTAAAAATATTGAGTTCACACCATTTTAGAATTGTTTAAATTTATAAATAACATAAGCAGTAAAGAGAAACAAATGCGAGACCTCGCGGAACACCCGTCTGGTCCCCGGAAATTATTTTGAAGTTTCATTTTTTTGGAACATCAGAATGTAGAATGGTATTAGCTTCATAATCACCTAAGCCCGTGTTGAACCAATGAGAGGGCTCCAGTTCCTAATTTGTTGAAAATTTACCATGAAATTTGCACATTTAGACGTTTAGATTTTTCACAATTTATTTTACTCAGAATATCGGAACGCCAGAAATTTGAGAAATAATAGCTTAATGGCCGAAATTACACAAAGTTTAAGTAACACTGTTATAGACTATAATAGAAAATCATTTTATGAAAAAGCGCTAATGAATTATTTCACACTTCATAATTTCTATGTCAAATATATAGTTGCCCAAATTTTGATGTTTTGACTGTTGAATATACATAAGTTGCTTTTGCAAAAATATACACGTATGTATATGCGCGGCCGTTTTAGCAAAATAATAAATAACATAAATAATTTGTTATTTTTTTCCATTTCACGTTAATGTTTAAATAAATTATTGTAAATGTAATTATGTTAGTAAATTATACAAACTTAAATAAATTAGAAAGTACAACGTATTATTAAACGTTTTTGGCGATGTTCAAAAATATTGATACAGAAAATTATGCTACATTCTCGTGTTTGCTAATCTTTTTTCGTCTGTTTACGCGAGGCTAACACAAACAACAGCTTAAATTTTAATTTCTCATTTTGCACGGAATTGTAAAATTTCAAAATTTGAATTTATTAACCCAATTCTTTAGAAATCTGACACCACCTTGTGAAAGCATAAAGAACTCACAGTTATTTGCCACTTTTCTGATATGCTCGAATTGTGAGTGCGTCATTTAAAAAATAATCAAACTTTTGCAATTTGTCCAAAATGAAACCAAGTCTAATTTAATTGAAATTCGGATATTGCGTAACGATCGCCGGAGATTCATTAGCCGAGATATCTTGATAAATACATGGTTGATCAAAAATTTGGTGAAACAATTTTCGATCGCTACCGAGAACCACTTAAAGGTTTTACAGTCGCTTTACGGTTTTCCACTTCCTCGCCAAAATTATTTTTGTTATGTTTCCACATCATAAACAGTTTTATACTCTTTTTGAGTAACAATTCCCAATAATCTGTTTTACTGATTTTCTTGAGAAACATCCTCGATTGTTTCCTTAGTCTCCCAAAAAGCACAATACCGGAATATCTAGTTCAAAATGGTGACCCAGTTCTTGTAGGTTTACTATTAGAAAATCTCTTCTCGTAGTGTTGCTGTTTTCAAATCTTAAGAGGACGTAAGGCACTCCAATGTCTATGGATCTTTATTGTTTTCATCGTTGGAATAGTCAAGTTAATAAATGTAATGTGGTGTGTCCAAAATTCATTGAACCCAATAATTACGACATCACCCAGAAGTTCCTAGAGTACGCGAGATTATTGTACTAGGAATCACATTTCTCGAGAATGTTAGTTTCAATAATCGTCATATCGATAATTGTATTGCTAAAGCTAGCTACCATGGTTGGCTTTGTCAAGCGTTAGAATAAGGAATTCTACGCTTTTGTAAGACCGCAAGTGAAATATGCTGTAATAATTTGGAACCTCTATTATGCTGTGCACTAATATTCCCGTTGATAATTCTATGAAAATGTGGCTCGCTTGCCTCCTTATTCCACAAGGTGCAAAGAATATCAAATGTGCATCACATGTGCAACGTCCTTCTCGGCAGGTAAAATTCGGTTACAAATACTTTTAGCACATAATATACTCCTATGAATCGATAGTAGAGCAACATAATGGCATTGCGTACGACAACTTTGATAGGTTTCTGTGTTGGAGGTCACAGCTTAAATTAACTTCCGTTTCCTTGTTCTTTAACCGTAACTAGGGGCTGCTTTAGCATCGTTATAGCATATTTCGCTCGGGAGGTTGATGAGAGTCACGTGACACGATCAATCGTTAAGTTTGGGAAAATTCATTTTCATATTACTATTATTATTAGGAATACTCAAAACATTTGTAAACCTATGTAAAATGACAGTTTCAAACTGTGTCCTCCATCAAAAATCAATTATACCGCGAATAAAATATCCGATCTCTGGATTTAGATACTATGGAACAACAAATTTTACTAGCGGTTGCTATACATTGGAAGACGTGAGGAGTTTCACTTTTAAAAGACCATCTTACCGTGACAATCGTGCTTTCTACCCTTTAAATATGATTATAGGCTAAATAGTTACTAAATAGCATAGTAATGGATGTGAAAGCCGGATGCTGACGAATAATAATAAATATGATAAGTCGACAAAACTTAGTCGATAAAGATCAAGTATAGAAAAACAATTGTGTTGTAGATTTTATTATAATTCTTTCCAGATCTGAACCCAGCTTGCGGTATTATTGATGATATTAAGGAATATTATCCCTTGCACCTCTGACAGATTTGAAGATTTTTTTATAAATTTATTTTATTTTATGGTCTCTACTTGTTCTGGGGCTCAGGACTCTCCCAGCTATTTCGCAGTTCGCGTATTTGCGTCCTTGCCTTACGCCATTTTGTCGGCCAAATCGAAGACGCACGGCCACAGGTCCGATTTGTTTTGACCATCTACATCTTGTATAGCTCTATGCCAGCCTGCACTGACATGAACGATGGCTCGGCCCATGGATTCTGCATTCTCAACAAAGAAGGGTCATAGATGTTTTCATCATCATCCCGATCGAAATCAAGGATAAAGAATCCCTTCAGCATCCCGCCCCTATTGGGATTCGAGCCCGGTACCTCCCGCTCCAAACGTCACAGCTTTAACCACTGTGCTAACATTTCGCAAACGAAAAACTAATTTTTAAATATACTGCGGTGTGTCCCAGATTGAACCCCGGATTTAATTTCGATAAACACAAACCATAAAATGGAGAGGAAATGTAAATTCGCCGCTCAATCTGGGACACCCTCTACATATAGATAAGAAATGAGAATCACAGAGCTGTCCGAGAATTCTGTCATACAATGTGTTTCAAACCCCCTTTGATAATTCCAATTTGATTAACTCTTGAGAAAGCTTTTGCTAAGATTGGATTGATATTATTGTTCCATATTTAACTCCAATTAATTGGATTGCATCTTGCTTTACCACCCCAATTCCCGTAGTCTATCAGTTCACACGATGTGACTCTGGTCACGTCACGTCACAATAAAAATTGTATTTTTGAAGACGATTTAAGCGAAGTGACTGGAACTAAAAAATTTCGCATTCCAAACTCGTACCAAAAATATTCTTGTCGCTTGAAAATATTATGGTCACGCGAAAAAATTGAGTGACAAGAGTCATGTGAATTGGCTTTAGGAGTAAGAAACGGCTACGAGAATAGGAAAATTGATGTAACGTGACTTTTGTTATGAAAAATGACGTGATACGGGTATGGGAATTGAGGTTACATCACGACAGCATTGTGTCAATATTTCGCAGGCTATTTCTTACGTAGTTCTTAATCTTTAATATATTTTATTAATTATGTCATCGAGTCTTTCAAGGTTCATATGTATGCCCTTAGGTGACTAGACGTCTCAGACTGCGTATAGGGTAGCTGCAATCTCTAGAGTTTTGTCTCACGTAGAAATCCATCACACGAGTTACCACATTTTCGAAATCAATCGAATTTAAATTTTTCAAATAAATTGAATCATTTTCTTTCAAATCGTTACGGGGTTAGGACGTGAAATCGATAAACAAAAATAAAATAGTCAAAAAGAGCAGTGCTAGTAGTTTCTTTTTAATTATTTTATATACACTCCAAGCCCACAAGAAGGGCTTTCAACCTGATGCCATCATCAACTGGTTACTCTCAGTTATAAAAAGAAAATGCAAATATTCGCGAAAAATTAATTATATTGAAAAGATGCCGCATCAGCTTAGTAGCAAAATTATGGTGCTGACGAAGGAAAATGAAGAATTGAGAAAAGGTTATTTAACCATAGCCAATAATGAACCTCAAATTAGTTTTAACAAAAGAGACCGAATGGATTGTTCAACGGAAAAAATGTCCAAGCAAGAAAAGGAAAGCGGAATACTCTCCGAAAGTAGCTAGTAGCTCGCACTCAGAATTTACTAATATAGGAAGGAGGTAAAAGGAACACCCCAGAAGGATCAACCGCCAGATAAAAGTGAAAGCAAACCACCAAAAAAGAAAAACCAACACCAATAAATATTATTGGTAATTTTGTCAAATCCATTACAGATAAGGAATACAGAGTAATATCCTTAAACAACAATGTATGGAAAATCTACACACCGAACTCTGATACTTATAGAGCCTTATCAACAAACTTAACTTAGAGAAAATTGAATATGTATACAAATCCAATAAAGGTTATGGCAAGGAGCCTCCATCCAACCTATATAATACAAGACATTATGGACGGTCAAAAAAGGATCCGAATTTAAATTTAATAAAAGAGGTTACTCGTTATTTATGTTAACTTTCAATGACAAAGAAAAGATAGAAGCCATCTTTAATATAAGAGCTATTTTAAACATGAGGGTTAAAATAGAAGCACTACGGAAAACCCCTGGGCTTATAGTGCAATGCAAGAAGTGCCAAAAATACTGCAACAGAGAGCCAAGGTGGGTAAAGTGCCTTGGAGAGCACCGTGCTCAGGCGTGTCCACAAAATAGAAATTCCTCTGCAACCTGTGTGAACTGCAAAGAGCAACATACTGTAAACTATAGAGGCTGCATATAGTAGCTAAAGAACTACAAAAAATTAGAAACAAATCACGGCAAGGTTCATCATATTATAAAACGCCGATAGCAAATAGCGTAAACCCAACCTAGGAAACTTCAAGTAAAGTAATTGGGCGCAAGTCGTTTTCGCCAGTGGTGGCATTCGGGCTACAATGTATGACCCCATACAAATCAGTAAATTTCAATGACTCCAAAGTACATCTAGGCTTAAAAAAATATTTAAAAGTATCGAAGTGCTAAATGCACGGCTTATAAAACAAGAGAGATCGATAGATGCTTTAAACAGGTGACTAGATAGCCGAGAATCAGTGGATGAAAGAACATCCATGTTATTAAATAAATGGAATTATTCGAAATATTCCAGAGTTAGAAATCTTTTTAAATACTTAAAATATTGATATATGTTTATTATCAGAAAATTATCTTACTAAAATCACATCAAAATACGTGGCTACATCTCTCATCACACTTGAAGTTACTATCAGCATTCAACTTAACAACAACAAAAATATTCAATGTTATTGAACCAGCTATAGGCTTTAGTTTTATCATTGACCCACTGGGGTCAAGATTATCAACTCCAAAGGATAGAGAACTATACGCCCCAGGTCGAGAAAGCCACATTTTTCTAGAAAATAATGGAAGTCTCTCATCGGACCACTCGCCCGTCATTATGACTGTTAGTCTCACGATTGTTAAGAAGGAAGATCCACTTAGACTGACAATTTAGGAAATTGGTTGAAGGCAACACCAATCTTCTTGTACCAATCAAACATCCGGTTCAAATAGAAAATGAAGTGGAACTATTAATTAATAATATACAACAAGCAGCATTGGATAGCACCCCTGTAATCCAAAACAAGGAGCGTAATAATTTCACTTATCCAGTCGAGGTCAAAGAGTTTTTTAATGAAAAGCGGAATGTAAGGAAAACTTGGCAGAGAAACCGAGCACCACAAAGCACCAGAATTTTTAATTACCTCTGCAATAAGCCTAAGCAAAGAATTAGAGAACTGAAAAATGAATCGGTCACCCGTTATCTTCGTAATATTACAGACGATAAAGAAACTGAGTACTTTCTATGGAAAGCTACAAGAGCATTAAAAAGACCAAGGAAATTGGGTAACAAGTGCCAAACAGAAAACAGCACTTTTCGCATCTGATCTTCAAGAAACGTAATAATGAAACCATATACTAGACAATCAGCGGATAAAAATATAATACCAGTGCACATGGAGGATTGTAGGGAAATACCACGTGTGACTTTACCAGAATTGAGAGATGGAATTAACCATAACATAAATACGTAAAAATCTCCTATGATTTAATTACAGATGAAATAGTGAAGGCACTTCCTGAGAAAGGCGTGCGAGAACTTATTCATTCAGGCCTTCGATAAAGTATGGCACTCTGGACTTATGATATTCAGCTTTGGGGCTGTACTATTAAAATAATACAAGCTTTTCAAAATAAAGTGTTGCGCGGAATAGTGAACGCTCCTTGGTACGTAAGAAACGATAACCTACATAGGGACCTCCGGATGAAATACGTCAGCGAAGAGATAACAAATCACGCAAAGGAACACATACAACGCTTGGTTAACATCAAAATGTTGAGTTACGTTGAAACGAGCTTTTATTACAATTAAAAGTCGATTGTTAGCCGGCACTAAAAGCCAAGTTGCGCGTGAAAAATCATAACAAAATTGGCGCCCAACGTGGGGCCGTTGATCAATATTTTATTTTTATTAAAGTAATTTTTTTTTATTATTAATGTTAGTTATTTTTACTCAATATTTTTATTTTATTTTGAATATTTTTATTATTTTAATTAGTGTAATGTTAGTTTTAATTTGGAGGGATGCGAACGTTAATCTATTTTCATGAATAAAATACATTTCAATGTTTTATGTTAAGTACTTACGAATATTTTATACAAGTTTTATTTTGCTATCATTGTTAAGAACAATTTCATGTTATATTTTTTTTTTAATCTTTCATACTTTTATTTCAAAACAATATTAATTCTTGAGTTTGCATATTTTTTTTATATTTCATTATTTTTTTCTGATTTATTTTATTTAAAAATCAGTGGCGCTCAACACATTTAGGTTACTTGATTTTAAAAATATTTTTTTTTTTTTTTTCGCTTCTATACATAATTCGATAATTAATTAATTCTTAGATAATTTTAATCATGATGGTAGAAGGGATAAATGAACAGGAGATCCAATATGAATTGGACCTTCGAAATGCATTCATCGTCAAACTGTTGAAGAGTAAAGAAGTGTAAAAACTAATTGTCTCATTGTACTAAATTTGGTCCTATAATAAATAAAATTAAAGTTATTTAAATTAAATTAACTAATTTAACTTAATAAATATGCAGAACTACTTCTAGTGATTAATTATTTAGTGAATTTTGTGTAATGAAATTAATGTAGCCGTATGGTGTGATTAAAAAAAAAAATAGAACAAATTATAAAAACTACAACAAAAAATCTAACAATTACCATAGTCAGCTGGTTTACAGTTGCAACCTGAAATATCATACGATTTTTGGTATTGCATTCACACTTACGGCAAAAAGTATTGTCATTATACATTTTACACTTGTCATTATAGTAATTTAAACTATTGTATTTAGTGAAGTTTTGTGAAATAAATGAAAACTGTATGGTGTGATTGAATAAAATAGACCATAATAAAAAATAAAAAAAAAATAATAATAATTACCATAGGCTGCTGGATCTCAGTTGCAACCTAAAATATCATTCGGTATTTCATTCACACTTACGGCAAAAAGTCTTGTCATACCACAACGCAAACATGTGAGATTCGTGAAGAAAAAATCAACTTTTTGGAAGCAGAGATTGATCGTTTTAGTCAAAATACAATCAGAAGAAATCTAGTTATCGTCGGTCTACCCGCAAATTGCAGAGAAGTCCTTCACACTATAAAAAATCTTATTGTCCAGATTGGTGTCTCAATATCTGATGATGACATAACATCTGTTCAACAAATGTCTCACAACAATACATCGAGGTCATTTTTAAAAAATTCTTATGTAGTGACACTAAAAACTATTGAGTTAAAGAACAATATTTTAACTACATTTCGTAAAAGCAAGTCATTACCCAAAGTTGATGAGTCTTCTTTGGTTCATCAAATTATTATTATGCATCATCTTACTATATTGCAATCCAAATTGTATAATGAAGCTAAAAAAATCAAAATCAAATATAAGTTCAAATGTTTATGGTGCAACGATAATAAAATTTACTTGCGAAAATCAACAGAATCTAATGTGTATTTCATCTCATCCTTCAATGACATCACACGGATCAATAAGACTTTGGAACTCGCCGAAACTCCGATCCAAAATCAAAATATTGAAGTTCCACAGATCAGCAGAAGTACGACATTTCTTGATACTCCAACTGTTAGTCAAATCAATCGTCGAGCTGATGCTTCCGGAAATAAAAAATCATCATAGTTTGCAATTAAGTACTACACTAATTAATTCATTCACTTTTGTTTTAATCATACCTCTTAAATTTTATAACTGTTATACACTACTTTTTATTTTATTTTGTTTTTATTTTTATTTTTGTTTTGTTTTAATTCAATTACTATTAAATTATCATTTTTATTAGTATTTATAAAAAAAGAATTATTTTTGATTATGAAATATATAATTGAACCTCATAAATGCTATTTTTGTATTCTAAAATTAGTGATCAAATTTTTCTATTACACTGATCATTTTTATTTTTTGAAGTTTATTTACTATTTAACTCGTAGCTGTATTTTATCCATGATTATATTTGAATGCGTAATTATTAGATTGACATCGTTATGCATTATGATATGCTGTTTTGGAATTTGTATTGTGATATATTATATTTGTGTACATTATAATGGGGCGAAAGTATAATGTTTGTGAGAACATTGATGACGATTCGGTTGTGAATTTCTTGAATAAGAATATGAATGGGTCAACTGATCTTTTGAATATTGCTCATTTAAATGCACGTAGCATTCCTGCTCATATTGATGAAATATCTCATTTAATGACATCTACCAATTTAAATATTGTGGGAGTTTCTGAAACTTGGCTTCGTGACGGAATGCCTAATTGCGTATTCCAGGTACCTGGGTTTTCACTACTAACGAATGATCGAATCAATGATAGAACTAATATTGGTGGTCGCGTTGGGATATATGTACGCAATAATTTGAAGGTCAAACTAGTTAATCGATCTTATCAAGAGCGATTTGAGGCACTTTTTCTGGAAGTGATGTTATGTACAGGGAAATTGCTAGTTGGTATTATGTATAATCCTCGTGTTTGTTCTACAGTGCAAGCTGATGAGTTGATTGAGTTTTTATCCAATTCGATGGATGAGTACCATCGCATTGTCATTATGGGCGATTTTAACCTGAATATGACGGATCCAGTTGCTGCAGCTAAACACTTTGTTGATTCGATGACATCGCTTTCCATTGACATTTGGCCTTTCTCTAATACAAGATTAACGTCTTCATTGGATTTAATGATGATTGGCAGCATGGATTGTGACAATATAATTGCGCTGGGGCAAACGGCTATACCAGGTATCTCGGATCATGATTTGATTTTTATGTGCTACAGATACAGACATCCTCGCTCTAAAATGAAATATCAGCATGTTAGAGATTTCAGCAAATTAAACGAGGCTGCATTTTTAACTAATAGCTTGTCGCTGGACTGGTTTAATATTTACATGTGTTCCGACATCAACAGTAAAGTTAATTATTTTAATTTCAATTTTATTAAACTATTTAATGACCATGTTCCAATTAAACGCAAGTTATGTAGAAATAAGTCAACTCCATGGTTCAATAATTTCATTTTGGAGTCCATTAAAAAGCGAGATCGTACGTTACTACTCTGGCGCAAGAGTAAAAATCCTGCAGATTGGTCGGCTTACACTAAATTACGGAACAGAACTACTTGCCTTATACGGGATGCTAAACGAAAGTACTATTTTGATAAGTTGAACAATGGGCATAAAAATGGTAACATTTGGAAGTTTATTAAGTGTTTGGGAATGATACCTACAAACGATTGTGCAGTAAATTTATCTGCTGAAGATTTTAAGAATCAGTTTTCCATGGTGGCTGCAAAGCCTGTTGCTTGGCCCATGACTGAATCGAATATTGATTTTTGTAATGAATTTAATTTTATTGCATTTAGTGAAAGTGAGGTTGCATTGGCGTTCAACCAAGTTAAATCAAATGCTACTGGTCATGACAATATAGTGCCTAAATTAATGAAAATTTTATTGCCAGTAGTTTTACCCTACTGTACTCATATTTTTAATCACATACTAACAAAATGCACTTTCCCGGATTCGTGGAAGAAGGCTATCGTGATTCCTGTACCAAAAGTTTCAACACCATCTCAAGCATCAGACTTTCGCCCAATTAGTATTTTACCCTACTTATCAAAGGTCTTTGAGAGTCTTTTATGCAAGCATATGAAAAAATATTTATATGATAATAATCTTTTAGACCCATTCCAGTCTGGTTTCAAGAGTAATCACTCCACGACTACTGCTTTAGGAAAAGTATATTATGATCTACTGCAGAGTATGAATTAGTCTTACTTTTCTGTTTTGGTATTACTGGATTTTTCGAAAGCGTTTGATTGCATTGATCACGGTTTACTTGCACAGAAGCTGAGACTCTACTTCAAGTTTTCTGATTACTCTACACGTCTTATCATTTCATACTTAGCAGACAGACAAGGTGTAGTTAAATATCAGTAGGAACTATCATCCCCAATGTTAATTTCTTCTGGTGTACCGCAGGGTTCTGTTTTGGGTCCATTATTATTTTCATTATACATCAATGATTTACCATTGCGCATTCAATACTCAAGATACCATGTTTATGCTGATGATTTACAAATATATTTAGCTGGTCCTTTGGATAGCATGGATGATATTTGTAGAAATTTGAATCAAGATTTAGCGTCAATTTATAGCTGGACCGAGACTAACGGTTTAATTTTGAATGCAGTGAAGTCCCAATTATTACCAATATATAAAAAGAAGCTTAATGTTCAGTTACCTCCTATAGTAATTAACGGTGTAAACTTAACGGTATCTGATACTGTCCGGAACCTCGGAGTAATGTTCAATAATACCTTAACCTGGAGTGCACATACAAATCTGATTTGTAGAAAAGTTAACTATGTGTTGTATTCACTTAGAAAACTGAGTTGCATAACTCCTGTTACAATCAGGTTATTGTTGGTCAAGAGTTTGATAATGCCCTTATTTACTTATGGCGAGATATTTGTATATAATGCCGATTATCAGTCAAAGTATCGTTTGACGTTGGCTTTTAATTCGTGTATTAGATATGTTAATTCTCTGCGGAAGTATGATCATGTTTCTTGCTTTCAGAAAAGTATACTGGGTGTGCCATTAATGACATATCTTTTAATTAGAGTTCTTTGTTTTATATTTAAGCTATTGCACATTAAGCATCCAGCTTATCTGTACTCATTGTTGTCATTTAGCTCATCACCGAGAGTTTTTAGAATCACTTCCTTGTCATCTAGATTCGCTTGTCATCAGTTTTCATCATCCGCTTTCGTTCATGGAATTATTCAGTTTAATTCGCTGCCGGAAGGAATCAAACTTTCAAAATCCATTAATAAATTTAAAAAAGCGTGCTTTGAGTTTTTTCAAGACAAATAACAGTATAGCGAACTATTGTATCATGATGTCAATGTAATTTTTACTATTATTTATTATGTATTATGATAATTGTGTTTATAACTCAAAATGTATGGTTTGATATTATGTATACCATAGTATTAAAACTTTAATTGTATTGTATACTGAGGCATACATCGACAAGGCTTTTGGCCTTACGTGCCGTGGGTGTGATGAATATAATTAAAAAAAAAAAAAAAAAATGTAGATCTGGATCAATATTCCGATAATCCTTCATATATTTTGAATAACCTCTTAGAGGAAGAGCGAATATCTCCTAATTTAATACCCGACGTACAGGTAGATGAAGATATTCCTAAATTAATTGAACTGGTTTTGTTATAAGATTAGATTATATTCAACAATTTCCATCACAAAACATGATGAATGTTTTAAAACATTTAGAAGGACGGTTAACAAGAACTAAATTGCATGGCGAACAAAAAAACGAAATTCAGAAAATATTACGTAGGCTTCGTAGTGTTCGAAGAGAAATAGGTATAAATTCTAATTCCCTAGTCGATGTTAAAGTAACTGAAAATCCGAGTCAACCTTCTAATTCTGTCACTTTTGATCGTTCACCGTCTGAATTAAATGTCAGTAGCCAAAGTACATCTTTTTCCACTTCACAACCACAAACACCAGCTTATTATACATTTCCATCTAATCCAAATTTATCATTTCATTCACCAGGACAACTACCTCTCAATATTTGCCAAAACAATAATACATATCTACATTCAATTCCTAAATGTATTCCTAGCTCTAGGATTGTGTCTACTCAACAACATTTCAATTATACAACCAATTCAGAAACAACCGCTGTTTCGTGGTCAAATCCTAATCCATTTGAATTTTCTAATCGTCCACCAGAAGCAATACATCATTTTCCAAATAGTACTTCCTATTTAGGTGTCATTCCTAAATATACTTTTAATTCATATAAAACCGAGTCACAACCCAAATCTTCAATAACGTTTTCTCAACCAGCAGAACTGTTTGCCCAATAAATTAACAAATTTCCTTATCCTTCTTATTTAAATCAACAAAATAAAATAATTATCAAGAATGTGTCTTAATGCGCGAAATTTAAATTCAGTAACAGTGAAGGATTCCTATTCAATGCCTCATTTGGAGAATATTTTATCAAATTTAAAAGGAACTTCGTTCCTATCTTCAATCAATCTTTCGGACGCATACTGGCAGGTACCACTAGATGAACCATCCCAACCCGAAACCGCTTTCGCCTTATCAGGCAGACCTTTATATATGTTTGCCCGCATGCCATGTGGCTTAGTGGGAGCACCAGCTACTATGTCAAGACTAGCTGATGCAATTATAGGTCCTTACGTATGGTCCTACCTAGATGATATAATTATCGCCACCGATACCTTTGAAAATCACATTAAATATTTGAAGACGTGAATAAGAATGGTCTACAAATAGCTCCAGATAAAGTAGATGCAATTATCAACTATCCCGCCCCAAAAACTATAAAGCAAATCCGTCAATTTCTAGGAGTTGCAGGTTAGATTAGACGATTTATTTCTGGTTATTCTACAATAGTGACACCGATAACCAATTTATTAAAGGGAAAACCATCGAAAATTATATGAACAACGGAAGCAAATAAGGCTTTCAACGAATTAAAAGAAGCAATTGCCACCGCACCCACTTTACATAATCCGGATTATTCAAAATCGTTTTATGTGTGTACTGATGCTTCCAATACAGGCGTTGGAAGTCAGTTATTTCAAACAATAGATGAAATAAATTACCCTATTGCATACATTTCACAAAAACTCTCTCCTACACAACAAAAATATACAACATTAGAGCAAAAATGTTTAAGTATATTAATCGCTCTAACGAAGTGGAGACATTTCTTGGAGGGATCCAAATTTTTCATAGTTACCGATAGTGACGCTCTAAAGTGGTTACTCCATCAAGGTGATTCAGTAGGACGTGTCGGTCGTTGGGCCTTAAAAATCCAACATTACAATTTTGAAATCATTCATCGTCCTGTTGTTCCTGATGCCCTCTCCAGATGCCTCGAAGAAATTGAATTGAAAGATACTTGGTACGATGACTTGATAGGAAAAATTACCTTCAACCCAGACGAATACCCTAACTATAGAATTTTGGAAAATGAATTATACCAACTCTTTCAGAATACTAGTAAATATGGTATAGAATCTTTTTTTGGAAAAATTAGTTCCTTCAAATGCAAGACTTCAAATATGGGACCATTTCCCAGATCAAAACGGGGAAACATTTTTTTATTAGTAATTGTCGATATTTTTACAAAATACCCAGTGAACAATCGTAACAACGTGGTGTGCTGAGTAACACAAATGGAGTACGAAGGCTGAAATATGTAAATATGTAATCAGTTGTAATATTTAACAAAAAACAATTAAGTTGTATTAAATTAAATTACGTTGACCAAATGGGAAGAGATTATGTCTTTTTTAAACTTTTGAAACTTTTTGTGACGGCATTATTGTGCAGATCATTCGTCGTTACTTTTGTGTATAGTATATTGAATCCGGATTGTGGTCTTTTTGGTCCGCGGCAGATAATTGATTTCCATGCTACCTTTCCATATCTGAGTAGTAGTACCGCCACCGGCCACCTATATTAGTAGCGCCATGATTAATATTAGTTTTGGCACTGCACCTATTCAAAATCTAATTCAATATATCAATGACAAACTCTATAGAACATGCATTCTTTATATAATTCTATCAAATAATTAGAATACATATTTGAGTGCATATAAAAAGTGATTAAAACAAATTTAACTATAGTTGTTAGAGTTTTATAGTTTTACTAAAAATATATTAATGTCGTACACGTGGCAGTATAGTTTAATTTAACCCAATTCTGTGACCTATGTAAATATAGAACTTTAGAAGACTAGAACACTATAAACAAAATTATTTAATTTCTTCTAAATAGTTTTTTTTTTCGTTAAACAGGATGAAAAATTTTTTAATTATTTTGGCAACTCGCAAAACAACAATAATTTTAAACAAGCTGCGCGGTTTAAGTATGCGAGAATTGGCATTTCTTATATTAGTTGGCAGCCACTAATTTTTATTTTTATTTATTTCTAAAACTATTTTTTCACCTTCTTCCATATACTCGTAGTATTGTGTAATATTTATTATTTACATAAAATAAATTAACTTTGAAAAACCGCGATTTATTATTATTTACATCGCGTTTTGCATATGTTAAAACACAAAAGTGACTGTCTATAAGTCGATTGGTGTAATACATACTATAACTATGTACCTATGTATATAGCAAATTTGATAGCAATCAAAATTAAAAAATTGCATTACATTAGTTAATTGCGAATAAAAAAAATTATTTAAATTATTATTTCGATAAATTACAAAAATGTATCTTAGAAAAATGACATAAATTAAAAATAAACTAAACAGAATAATGTGTAGGAGATGTGCAGTGCAGTTTACAAGTATAGATACGTACGTATGTGTAAATTTGAAGGTCTTCTGTTTATCTACAGATAAATAATAATAAGATATTTTTATATATGCACGTTATTTATTTATTAGCTCATTCATGTCAACAGTTGGCACTCGGTATTAATAACGTGTATACTCGCCATAATATACATTTACATAAATACTAGCTAGATGAAATAGAATTTACGGAATTTTTGTTAAATTTGTCAAGAATAAGAAATTGTACATCGAAATACATGTCGTATACATATATGTACACTATACTACTACAATATTAATAGCTATAATTAAAAGCAGGGTAACAGATACTTAGAGCATTTCTTAGCGACATTATTGCCATATTCCTATCAAAAATGGCTATCTTAATCAGACTTGTATGACTTAGCACATAAACTCCCACACTTAGCGTTAAGCTGGCAAAATTTAACTGCATAATCTGATCTTGAAAAAGCTGTCGTTCACATATCAAAGGAATTCATTGCATTTAACGATTTCCCGGAGAGATCTTTTGAGTTCATTTACAAAATAATGAGCAAAACTAATATGGAAGAACGATTCTTTGGCTTTAGAACTTATACTAAATTTGAAAACTCGACAGTCACATATTACTCAGATGGGTAAAAATAACCCCCTTAAACGTGACCACTGAGATCACGTAAACTTGTTAGCTATTATCTTTATGTATTTATATATAGAGTGATTACCAAAATAAAATAAAAGTTACAATGTTACCTCGCTAGAATTGTAGAGCGCGACAATCGACTATAGAATTGTACATAGAATCAAAACCAAATTTAAAAAAAAAAATTCCAGAATGCACAGTACATAGTCGATTTTGAATGTTAGACGTCTGCCAAAAGTGTTCCGATAATTCAAACGACAACTGATCAAAAAACAAAATATTTTGTTGGTATTGAAATCCAGTTCAAATTCAGAGGATTCGTTCGAATTAGGCGAGCTTTTAGTTTACTTTTAATGATTTCGTACAAATTCATAAAAATACATTTTCGTAAGAATTCATATCAAATGTAACCCCAACCAACCTAATTCTAAAAGGTATGTACTAGGGAAAGGGTATTTGGGCACACTTGAGAAATCCTATGACCTCTTTTAAACTACAGCGTATAATGCAAATGATTATTTTAATGATGTATAAATCCATTTTAAATAGATGACTATAGCTAGAGTTTCGTTTTAATAGATGACGCTTTCGAAATGTTGTTTGAGGAGTATAGGATATACCAAACTTTTTCGAAATAAATTCATTTAGAAAGCAGGTAAATAAGAAAATAGCATGCATTTTATTATTCCAGAATCGATCTCTATATATTTGCTTCCAAGTTCAAACGAAGCGCAGCAAGCAGCAATATAATGAAAATATCAAAAAATATAATTCTAATGACTGTGATTTGAAATAAGGAAACTAACTAAACAATTAAGACGGGTACATGTTTTTTATTCTAATAAAAGACCATCTTTCTTTTTTTACCTGGAATGTCCAACCAAGCCGACATCGCTTTACTTTCTAATTACAAGCACGGCCTATAAAAGGTATTTCAATTGAGTTCAACATGAAAGAGTACTGTGGTAGATACTTTAAATGACTTCCTGAGGTTTTTATTTAATTCATGAAATGCGCAGTTTTATAGATTTGGGTATTATCCTAAAAAGTAATTTAAAAAAATAATTAAAAAATAAAATTTTGTTTAACACTTACCGGTCGGTACGGTTTTATAGATAATTTTTGCAATAAGTCGAAGTGTTTATTATGAAGGAACTTGGTAATTTTTTACCCGATTATGATGAAATTCATCATGTACGATGAAATTGGGATTATAATAATTAAATAATATAATTTGTATACATGAAGTTCTGGAATATCACCAATCACTAAAGAACAGTGTAATTTCTTAGTCGATTTTAGTGAAATTCCAAATGTGTACTGCCAAAAAGAATTGTTCAGATCAACAGTGCAACAAAATATCCCACAGTGACAACATAATTCATCATATATGTGTATACAACAACAACAATATAAATGCAATTCGATAATTCGGGAATTAGTGTAATTTTTGTATATATTTTGTATATACCGGGTGTTTCTTTTAAACTGAGACGATCAAATATCTCGAAAAATAGCCACTCTACGGAAAAAATATCCATAATCAAAATTTAATCATACCGCGGGGGAAACACATTAGTGCAAAAAAAGTAGTCCCCACCCTCGCTTTGTAGGTGGGACGGGGGTAACTTTTAAACTAAGATAGGAAGCCATATTTTTTATTGCAGATACGGATTCTACGACTAAAAGTACGTATGATTTGAATGAAATATTTTGTTCGGTTCATGATAGATGGCGTTGTAATCGACGAAATTCAATTTTTTCAATTTCTCCTTCTTAGAACACACGCATTCGATTCTGCAATACGTTTGAAATAAAAAACATCGTTTTCATTGGAACTCGAAATTCGTCATCAAAACAATTTATTCAGTTTTGTAAATCTAAAATAAGTGTTCAAAATGATGGCCTGCGACTTCAATGAACTTATTAATCCGCATTTCAAATGATTGTACACAACTGAGAAGTGTGTCTGGTTGAATTTCAGCATACGCATTTCTGATTCGCTCAATCATGTTCTCACGTGTTGTTCGGTTTTGTGTGTAAACTTTGTTTTTGAGGTAGCCCCACAAAAAAAAATCTGGCGCATTAAGATCTGGTGATCTGGCGGGCCAATTTATCGGACCAGCTCTACCGATCCAGCGACCATTGAAATCACGATCAAGTATTTCACGTGCCATCAACGAATAGTGTGCAGTACAACCATCATGTTGAAACCACATGTTCCGTCTCACTTCTAAGCTCAAATTTTCAAGTAATATTGGCAGTTCATTTTCCAAAATGTTTCGGTACATTTGACCATTCAATTTGCCTTCAATAATGTGGGGGCCTATGAGTTTGTTGTCAATTATTCCACACCACACGTTGACAGTCCAAGGACGCTGATGTTCAACTTGACGAAGCCAGTGCGGATTTGTAACACTCCAATAATGCATGTTGTGTCACAATTCCATGGTTTGTAAAAGATGATTCGTCGGAGAACATTACGCAATGAAAAAAATTGGTGTTTTGTTGTATTTGTTCACGTGCCCATTGACAAAAAGTTACCCGATTTTGGAAATCAACGCCATGAAGATCTTGGTGTAAAGACACATGATATGGATGATACTTGTGCCGTTTTAAAATTCTCCAAACACTGGTGAGGGGCAATCCGGAATCGCGTACTATTTCTCGTGTACTAATATGATGATTATGAGTCACTGCTGCCAATACAGCAATTTCATTATTTTCTTCAGTGACTGTTGCTCTACGGGTCCTCTTTTTCGGTTGAACATTTCCATCAGTAATAAATTGTTTGATAGTACGGCCAAATGAAGCACGTGAACGAATCCTATCCGGAAAACGTTGAGCATAAATCGCAACAGCATTTTCAAGATTTCTGCTAGCTTCTCCATAAACCAGAACCATTTCAATTTTCTTTGGCACAGTTAAACGCTCCATTCTAAAGTATTTTGTCGTTTATTTTGCAATTACGAAAAACATGAAGATAAGAAATAACACAAACGTTAAATGTGATTTACAAAACTGAATAAATTGTTTTGATGACGAATTTCGAGTATTTCCAATGAAAACGTGATGTTTTTTATTTCAAACGTATTGCAGAATCGAATGCGTGTGTTCTAAGAAGGGAAAATTGAAAAAATTGAATTTCGTCGATTACAACGCCATCTATCATGAACCGAACAAAATATTTCATTCAAATCATACGTACTTTTAGTCGTAGAATCTGCAATAAAAAATATGGCTTCCTATCTTAGTTTAAAAGTTACCCCCTCCCCACCTACAAAGCGGGGGTGGGGGACTTTTTTTTTTTGCACTAATGTATTTCCCTCGCGGTATGATTAAATTTTGATTATGGACATTTTTTCCGTAAAGTGGCTATTTTTCGAGATATTTGATCGTCTCAGTTTAAAAGAAACACCCGGTATACTGGAAAAATGAAATAATAAAATCAGAATACATCAATACAACGTGTTTATTCTCGCCTACTTAATAGACCCCACCCATGGTAATCTATTAAGTAAACTCATAAATCGAAGCGAACTTAATTTTAGAATTAAGGTAGAAGCTGAGATTTTACAGGAATCTAAATGATTTTTACATGGAGTTCTGGAATATGGGCAGTCAAAAAGGAACTAGGTTATTTCATAACCGATTATGATGAAATTCGAAATGTGAAATGAAAATGGTTTTCTGAAATGATATTTAGCAGATGTGGAATAAAGAAAATTATGAAGGAACTTGGCTATTTATTAACCGATTATGATGAAGACGATATGAAATCTTTTAAGAAACACTTGAGTACCTTCGAACATGCCGAATTTCATTATAACCGGTTAAGAATTCCATTATAACCGGTTAACAAAGTTCTTTCTAACTGGCCATATTCCAGAACTTGTAAAAATAATTTTAGAATTCCACTTGCATCGTACATGCTAAACGTCGTCATAATCGGTTAAGAAATAACAAAGTTCCTTCCTAATTGGCCATATTCCAGAACTTCATATGTGAAATTTATTTTAGAATCCCGTTTTCACATTTTTGCCGAATTTTATTTCTATCGGTTAGCTCGTTTTGCCGAAAATTTTTGAAAATAGTCCCCTGCATTTTGTAAACAGTTCAAGTTGCAAAAACAAAAACAATGATAACAAAATAACCAAAATTACAATTGACAACAGTTTTATTGTGTTTTTCATTACGAAAAAGTCTTGGTTTTTTATACATTTTTTATGGTAAAAAACATCAGCAACTGAATATCTGCAAATAGCAAAATAACAAATGAAAAAATGAGTCCTCCTATCAGATCGATAAGGGTTAATCATGTATTGTTAATACCAATTAAAAATTAATTTTGTTGAATTTTAAATTATTGAAAACAGCTATGTTACTGTTTATACAGATTAATCTTCATAAATCTCAAGTGTTAGATTCAAAGGCGCTCAACTTAATATGAAAGGTGTCATTGGATTTGTAATTAGTATCATTCTAATTGAATAAAGTTCCAATTGAAAACGGTTTCATTCTATCTTACAAGAATATGCGTGAAATCGTTTCACTTGCAAACTTCATTTAATAATATAACTTGTTATATTTTTCTACAAGAACGTATATTTCGAAAATCCTAGATAGTTCCGAAGTTAAATTATCAAAGATTTTAAAATCAAAATACATAACACTCTCACTGATGCAAGTATTTTGTACAACAACAAAACGCTATGTAATACAAATATCGCACTTTCACACGGATTCTGTCTGTGTGATAAAAAAAAAATCTAATCCGTCTACCGTAGTTTTTAAATTGTTTTGTTGTTATTTTTGTATACATAAGAGCGGAAAGACATAAAGTTCGAATGATACTCAAGCAGCGTACATAACATCTTTTCGCTCAAAATTTAGTCCGTTTTGTTAGACTTGTCAGGCTAAATTTTTCATTATCAATTTGAGATTGGCTGTGTCAATACCAAATTGTTTATTATTGTGCGTTTTGAGATAACATGTCTTATTTTAGATTTTTTAATTTATTAGTTCTAGCGGTGATTTTAAATAACAAATAAATTCAACGAAATGGAGCAAAATATGGATATGGCCATATTGGGACTGATTAATTGACTAAACAACAAAACACAGTTCCAAATTAAACGGAGACATTTTGGAACTGTATTGCACTTTTTACTGACAAAAATCAATATTAATAATTAATTTTTATCAAATGACGAAAGGTGGTCTCTGGTAGATCGGTGTATCGTCGGACAAAACGATTCTCACCTCTATGACGGATTATTATCTCTACTACAGTTTATTTCGGATATCCACAAATACCTACTGACAATCATTTATTTTAATTGACAATATATAATAATTATATTACATAAAAATCTAATTTTATAATAAACTTAAATATCTACACGAAATATAATTAAAACAATATACACAAAAATTATCGGTGATACGGCATCGAAAAATCAAATCAAATAAGACGTCAAAATTCAAAACGAGCAAACTATAATATGCAGTACATTTATGTTACACTGCGTATTACAGTTTGCTCTTTTTGTCATTATTCAAAAAATTGCTCATAATTTCAAAAATAATTATGTTTTAGTTGGTAACCCTGCGGATCATTTTGCTCAAAGATAGAATTTGTTTAACTCAATTATAGCAAAAGTAGGAGGGGCTTACATCATTTTAAGTGATTTTATTATTAAAAAAACATTCAAAATCGTGTATGTAACGCTATCTATTGAGGTAACATTGTAAATGCGCATGATTTCTCTATTTATATATACTCAAAGCTATTATAGAGTTAACCTGTTAAACTACCCGTACCCGTTTTAATTAATTTTGTAATTTTGAAGACGATTTCTCAGATCGGAACAATAGTCTGAAAAATTATATATAGGTTCGGGATATTTTTTCAAAGAATTTAGAATTGCGTGATATAGTCACAAAAATTGTTTTTTTTTTAAATTCATCCCGCAGAAAAAATAAGTGGAATAAAAAAACGATCTCATATACCCTTAGAATATTTCGAACGAGAAAGAACACAATAGAATTCGTTTTTGACAGAATTGTTTTCTAAGCAATTATTATTTTATTTACTAATCACATCAATTTAGGGTCAATTTCCAATATACCCCGCTCTCTCGTTATTATGTATAAGAACTCGCATCTATACAGTAAATATGTCTAAGACTGTGTCCGAAACCTATAATAAAAAATGTTAGTACAGAATTTTGACATTTGTGAAATTTGTCCTAAACCTGTCCAAAAAGCAACAACAACAAATTATTATTCAAATGTGTGAGTGTGAAGGCAAAATAAAAGTTTCGTTATTACGAATTTTTATATTTTTATTGTGAATTATTAAATTAATAGAAATTAGTCAATTTCCTAACTTAAAGGATTCACTTTTAAATTAAATTAAATGTAAATTAGAGATCTACTGATATTTAAACAAAATAAGTAGAATACGTCTAAACATGGCAAACACATAATGAATTCTATAATTGTCGGTAGTATTTGAATTTAAAAATATTAAAGCTTATTATAAATAATAAGCACACTTAAAAAAAAGTAGGAAGTTTTAATAAGAGACTGTTCGTGCCCACTAAAAATTATCACATATTAGAAAACCTCGAAAAAATTCGAACACTTCGATATATGTATTTCAGTTTTGTTACTATGAATCAAAATTGTTCAATCCTAAGTACCTGAAAGCCTATATAATATTTTGGAAAGCCTGAGTAGTGAGTGGTACCATATCTGTAAAATATATTTTCACTTTAGGAGTGTCATATAAACGAAATTAAAATCTAATTATTTGTTAGTGTTATTTATATTTCAATAGATGGCAAGCGAGTTTCCAAAACAAAGATAATCTTTTCTGTAAAATTTACTATAATAGCAGAGCCATCTTTATATACAGAGCCGTAAGGATCAGCCATGTTTTTTGTCAAGTATTTTCTAGAGAAACTACTTTTTGCATTATCCCATTATAATCAATCTAAAACAACCATTTTTGAATGGTTGAGATCGCAATAGGAAAAATGTTGAATAGGTGTGGGTCTGGTCTAATGGAAAACCGTTCAGGTTTTCCAAAATATAGGCTTTCAGGTACTTAGGATTGAACAATTTTGGTTCATAGTATCAAAACTGAAATACATATATCGAAGTGTCCGAATTTTTTCGAGTGTTTTTAATAAGGGGCCATCATAGCTGAAAAATGTTTGAATAGGTGTGGTTCTGGTGTAATGGAAAACCACTAAGGTTTTCCAAAATATAGGCTTTCAGGCACTTAGGCTTGAACAATTTTGATTCATAGTAACAAAACTGAAATACATATATCGAAGTGTCCGAATTTTTTCGAGTGTTTCTAATAAGGGGCCAACATAGCCGAAAAATGTTGAATAGGTCTGGTTTTTGTTTCACAGAAAATTAATAAGATTTTCAAAATATAGGTTTTCAGTCACTTACGACTGGGTCATTTTTGCTTCTAAGACTGTGTCCGAAACCTGTGATAAATATTTTTTAGTACAGAATTTTGACATTTACATGCAAAAACCTAAGACACCCAAATTATTATAGTCTATCGCTATCATAATTTTTGACAGATACGAACAAATAAATTATATCATTGTGCTGTAGGCCGAGCAATAGAAAAAAATTAGTATACATATAAAATGGCGGATGGATCGAAATTTTATGATGTTTTTGGCGGGATGATACTATTTATATACATACGAGCTTATATATAATTTATATGAACACATACACACTGAATTAATATAAAATGAAATGATTAAAAGATAAATAAAAATAAATAAAAGTTCGAATATACAAAAATGATTTTTTTAATAAATAAAAGCTTTACAATTTAATATATTTAATGTTATTAATTTAATTATAAGAGTAAATCATCTACAATACTGCACATAATTCTGTCGTGGGGATAAATCCCATCTTCACCCGCCCCATTATTCTGTGAATCGTTATCCATATCGAGAAAATTATCAGGCAACATGAGTTTATTGTCCAAATGTATATTGTCTGGTAATGCTGCGAATGGATTTTTGACAATCTCTCTCACCTTCTCTAAATGTCTTTGGAATCGTTCAGCAGTCTCAACTCGTTGCCTCTTTTGCATCTCCATAATGACGCGAAAGGTTTCACGCGCCTGATGTGGCCGAAATTCATTTAGCAGGTGGTGGTGGATGTGGACGAATAGAAGATTTAAATCTTCAATCTAAATGAAATATACTTTTAGAAATATGATCATGATTTATATAAACTAAAGGAGTCCTTCATACCTTTTCTGTTCGCCTCGGGCTGTCCGGGTAGTGAATGAGTAAGTTGGTAAGGTCCAAGAAATTTACAAATAACGAATGATTCGGCTTCTTTAATTCTTTCCGTCGATCACAATGCTGTGGATTTAATCGCTTGAACTCTTGACTTTCAAGAGGTCTGATTATAGTGTCATCGTTGTTAAACGAATTGCCAAACATAGAGTATGTTTCATGGATGGGTGGTGGAGGTCGCGTGGCACAATTTGTACGTATATTTTCCTTTGTGATAAATAAATAAATTCACATACTGGGCCGGAGGTAAAGGTAGTGCTATTACTTGGGCTGTTTCAGCATTAGCCATTTTTTTAACAGGTTTTAATTGTATATAAATATTTTGATGAATATTTTGATGCTTGGTTTTGCATTGCTATTTCTGGATCTATTTTATTGTAAAAAAAATTCAATGTCACTTTCAAATTTATTTTTTTATTTATCACAAACACAATTTTACACAGAACACAACAAAATTTGTATTAATAAAAATAATTATTATAATAAAAATAATAATAAATATTAATAAAACTTTATTTAAATTAGTTTTTATTTTATAAAAATATCGACACGAATTTATTATTACAAGAAAAACACGACTGAATAATGGCGTTCATTTTACGTGTGTGAAGTTTTCCCAGGATTCCATCCCAGAAAAATTAAAAATGTTCATCAGGCAATACTATTCTCATCCCATCCCAGGATTTTAAAAATCATCCCAAAATTTGATATTATCATTTTAAAAATTTGCAAACGACGTGTCAGCTTATATATTCTTGTCGTTAAAAGTAATTGGCACAATAGGCTCAGAAATTCATATGAATATGGCCCCATATATGAAATTAGGAGTTTAACTACTGGCTCTCGAAAAATATGATTGCCGGAAAAAGATTCCTTTGTTTTTGACTTGACATGATGTCCACTTGCTGTGATCAATCGTTGAACACCAGCCGTATGTTGTAATTTGCGTAATGGGCTCATATGTATATGGCCCCAAATAAGAAATACAGATTTTAATTAATGGTTCTTATATGGGGCCATATACATATGAGCCCATTACGCAAATTACAACATACGGCTGGTGTTCAACGATTGATCACAGCAAGTGGACATCATGACAAGTCGAAAACAAAGAAAACTTTTTCCGGCACTCATGGTTCTCGAGAGACAGTAGTTAAACTCCTAATTTTATGTATGGGATCATAATCATATGAATTTCTGAGCCTATTGTGACAATTACTTTTAACGACAAGAATATATAAGCTGACACGTCGTTTGCAAATTTTTAAAATGATAATATCAATTTTTGGGATGAATTTTAAAATCCTGGGATGGGATGAGAATAGTATTGCCTGATGAACATTTTTAATTTTTCTGGGATGGAATCCTGGGATAACTTCACACACTTGTTCATTTTCACAAAAATTTAACGTTTAAGGTGAGGCATTTGAGGTGGGGAGATTTATTATACATTTCGGACGGCATAATAAAAATTTGTGAATGTAGGGGAATAATTATCAAATAATGTCAAAATTCTGTACTAAAAAATATTTATCACAGGTTTCGGACACAGTCTAAGTAATTGAACTGAAATATATCGGTTTCTCTTAATATTTTCATATGTTTCTAATAACTGGCTAATTGGATTGGGGACAAGAAGCGCTCAAATCTTAGTAAACACTACTACTTTTTTAATCATACTTTTTTCAAATAGAAAATTGAAATACAAAAACAGACGTATATGTACATATATATATATATATATATATATATATATATATATATATATATATATATATATATATATAGAATTCGTTACTTGTTTACCTTACTTGTTTAAATTTTGAGGAAGGCTCCTGATTATGGTTACATTAGTAGCAAATCTCTGATTAAATGTGAATCCGTATATAGAGATTTAGAAAAAAAAAATCCAATTTAAATAATTCACAATAAAAATTTAAAAATTCGTTAAAGCGGGACTTTTATTATACTCACACATATAAACAATTATTTGTTGTTGTTGCTTTTAGGACAGGGTTAGGATAAATTTCATGTGAATGAATTTTGACATTATTTGAGAATTATTCCTCTACATACAGAATTTTTTATTATGCTGTCCGAAATGTGTAATAAATCTCCCCACCTCAAATGCCTTTTCCCCACGTTGACGTTATATGTTTTTTTTGAAACGTCAAATTGAAAATTGCGTAAATACTGTGGTTGCATGCTGTGTGTTCCACAATATATGTATTATTGTATTACTGCAAACGATAATATCACCATAGATTGGTTAACTCTGGAAGAACCGAAACCAAAAATTCATCAACATCTAACCAAAATTATTGAGGAAAATGCCTGTTCCTTTAGGCAGAGCATGGAATAGTTTATGAAAAGCTAAATAAAAAAATTGAATTTAAGTTTTAATTCGGACTTTTAATTATTTTTATTTATCTTTTAATTCATTTAAGTCATTCATGTGTGTTCATATAAATATGTATATATAGTATCATCCCGCCAAAAACATCATAAAATTCTGATCGATCCGCCATTTTATATCTATACACATTTTTTTCTATTGCTCGGCCCACAACACGATGTTATAATTTATTTGCACGGATCTGAATGTCAAAATTCTGTACTAAAAAATATTTATATTTATTACAGGTTTCGGACAGCTGAATTTAAACTTTTTGGATTATAGTAGGCTTTTTTAGTGTATTCACTGAAAATTCGTGAAAACTGAATCTCTTCCGAATATTCTAAATGAATAAAAGAATAGAGAATGGAAGGAATAGAATGCACCCAATGAATTAGAGAGTGTGTCTTCAATTTGAATTTCTGAGATTCATATTATTTGGTAAAATAAACAGACAGCTATCTCTGAGCGGGTTAATTTTTGAAAATTTGCTGTCGAATAAACCCCGGTTTTATCGTATAACAGGCGGACAGCTTTATTTTTATTGGCAAAGTGATGGCATATATTTCCAAACATTGGAGATAGTTCTAAAAACGGATATGTGGCGACGAAAGAATCACAACCAAATGTTTTTTAACTGTGGGACTGTTAGTAAACCTCTCAATTTATATAAAATAAATGTAAATATTTTTCTTAATTTTGGATTACTTAAATTAATTTAAAAAAATTTTAAGGTTAGAAATTGGAAAGATGTGAAAAATAAATTAAGACACAAAAACAATGCTATAGTGGAACGGAAGTGGAAATCGCAATATTATTTTTAATTATAATCCGAAATTGAAAAATTATGCCACTATTAAATATAACATTCTGAAGTTGAGCAAGTATTTATGTATTTCTAGACTATATAGGGTTTGCAATATTGGAATGGCGCAATACCGGCGCAATAATGGCGCAATATCAGGCCGCCTATGTACAAAATTGAGATGATAAAAAAAGACATTTGCAGTACTCACAGAATATATTAAATATGGATACGCAAACTGTGCATCTTAAATTTATTTTCTGCATTTTAATCCGCTAGAATGCGTTGCATTGGTTGCAAGTTTAATTTTGACCGACTTGCAGTAAAAACTGCGCAGCTGATGATATCTGGACCCCACACAAAATTTCCAAATTTAATCATAAATTCGAGACGACCACAACGAGTGTATTTTGTTTATACCGGATTTGGAATATAATGGAGGACGAATGCCACTCTATTTAGGCATCTGAAAAGCGAAGGTTTCTGATTTATTACATTAATAAAACAGAACCCGATTAAAAATGAAAATACTATTTTGCTACTTGGTACAACTTGAATTTTGTGATTAATCTGGGAAAAATTAGTTTATCCGCTCCCAAAGCTTGCCACACGACAGATTTCAAAATTATTACATTTGTTGTGGTTAACTGGACTAAATGTTAATAGAGAAATTTCACGCTTTATTGATCAGCGGTAGATAGGTAGAGTGCTGATAAAACTATAATAGATAAGCCGATTAAATAACCTATCGGAAAATCTTCGTTTCATTCATCTATACGAGATTGCTAGTATATATAGACAAATGGAATTACAACCTGAAAATAATTCTGTAGGCTACTCTTCTTTGTCGCTTTATTTCAAGTATCACCATAATTATTATTCCTGTTTTGATATCCAGGGCCGATGTTGTTGTTTCGATATTCTACATTTGTGTCTATCTGTTAAAATAAATTTGCACACAAAATACCTTTTTCTTCATTTCATTAGTAATCTAACATAAAAACATTGGAGATATTTTATCGAATCGAGCTGGAATCCCAATAAAGCGACCTCCGCATAATCCAGCTGATTATTATGCTATTACGCAACACGTTTAAATGCAAAATTTAATTTTGAAGGAGTTTGTGAGCACAAAATGCAACTCTCGAACATATTTGTCGGAATGCCGGCGCCAGTCTATGACGCTTGGGTGTTTAAGTGCAGTCTGCTTTTTAAGCTTTTGAAAATCAAAGGCTCACCTGTTTAAGCACAAATTTAATTGATGGACGACCCGGCTTACGCCTCTTCTACTAACATTATTACTCCCTTAAAAGATAATGGTCCCTTCACCAAACAAAAAAGTATTAACAATAAGCATACGATCGATAATCGATAAGAACCTATGCTAATTTAAAAAAGATGATGATTATGATGATTAGCTGAACATAAACAATTGCAGCTTCGCTATTAAAAATGTGATTGGGGCTAGTGTTTTACACAACTTCATTTTGATGAAAGACGATGAAAATTTTAGTAAAATTCTAGTGCCAGATGATGACGAAGAAGATGATGATGGTGATGAGACAACACTATCGGGCATTACATTACCATAACACAAATAAAATTATTCAGCATTTTTAAATTATATACAGTACATAATTTTTTTTAAAATAAACAAACAATGCACTTACTTTAAATTTCAAACATTACTTTATTTTGCGAAAAATATTAAAAGATTCTCCATGTTTTGCATTATTTTTACAAATTTTTAATTTAATTTAATTTTAATTTAACTTAAACACGATTAACTGAATCTGATTGCTTTCCACAATTCATTTTTTTTAAGATTCTGAAAACTCTCACTTCGGGCGAAATATTCGGCAACCAAAATGTTAATCGATGCATTACTCCATTTAAAAACGGTCTCAGGCTCTCTAATTAGTATACTATCATCATTTAAGGATTGGAATGTACGCATGCACACAATTACATCCATCTCTTCTTCCGTACACTGCTCGAGATACTCTTCATAATACTGCAAATCTATTTGAGATTAAAAAAAATTATTCAGCTAATAAAATTGTGTATAAACTTTAAAAGATAGTAATGCGACTAAAAAAGTACGTTTCAGGCATTTTCTGCATCCAGAAAAGGACAGAGTAGGACAATTTGCAAGGATTAAATTATAAAAACACTAAAATGATTACAAACCAAGTCTTATAGTGCCCCGACGAAGCCTGTGCACTGAAGATTTTAAAAGGTTGTAAGGGATTTACTTAAAATTTCACGAAATCCAGAGATAAACTGGATAATCGTATTATTCAAAAAATATAATTTTTTTTAGTTTCAAGGAAGAAAATGGGAATTGCTTCAAATCAACCGAATTTCCCGGTAGTCCTAGCCTTTCCAAATGTGCTCCAAGAAAAATAAAATAAAATAATTTCCTTGGTTCCCAACTTGTACGTCCCTCTGGACTGCCAAAATCTGGGATCTCCAATCGAGATGACTTTAATTAAAAGTTCAATTTAATCAGGGCTATCTGGGACCCAAGTTTTCAGAAGGACTTCTATGGAACCATCTGTGCTTCCAGAAAATAGTGAACTTCGTTTTAGTCCTTTTCTATGTAATTTTAAAACTATTCAAATAAAAAAACTGTTTATTACTTTTGAAAAATATGTTCCCAAAAACTATAAAACAAAGACTATTTGAAGTAGTTTTCCTCTGCATTTCTGAACCAGAAAAGAGTTGCCAACCGGGAGAAAAATTCAAGTTGAGGAACCTTGAAATGTCAAATCCTCCATAGTTCGGTTTTAACCGGTTTGGATGCCCTACTTGTGATGCTATTATGATGGAGTCTTTAATCAGAGAAAAATTACTGGAGTTTAATTTAATTTTAAAAAAGGATGTGGTAGCATCAACTCACGATGAAGCAAGCGTAATGCAGAAGTATGGCAGATTAACTGGAATTGAAAGTCAGTTATGTTTTATAAGAAAACAATAAACGATCAGCCAATTTATGAAAATAAGACAACGAAGAAGGTGAAAGTGATTGGGATTTTAATGAGGATTATATAAACAATAATTTTGACATTGTTCAAACCAGTGATCAAAGATCAAGAAAAATTGTTAAACACTTTAAAAAATCTGCAGTTAAAAATTCTAGTTTGCAACATAACGTAATTTCACAAGAAGGAAAGGAAATGTCGCTACTATTAGGTTGCAAGATAAGATGGAATTCCTTGATTCCGATGCTAGAGCGCCTTCTTAAACTTAAAGATTGCATTAAAATAGCCTTGAAAGAAACGGGTCGTGAGGATTTATACCACCAGAATGATTGGAAATCATTACAAACTATAATTGAAGGTCTAGCCCACGTTGAGCTTACAGTTAAAGAGCTAAGTAAAGAAAATGCGACGTTGTTAACAGCAGATGGTGTTTTTAAATTTATTTTTGGCCAGTTAAGAGAAGTTAATAACGATTTAAGTCTAAAAATGTATGATGCACTGAAAAACAGATTTTTAGAACGGAAAAATAAATACTAGTTTCTCTCCATAAATATATTCAAACCGGATCGTTGCCAGCAAAATCAAACCAAATCGATGAATTATCATATGCCACGAAAGGAAATACTTTAACATTTGTTAAAGATGTAATATCAAAACTATTTATGGAAAGGGAAATTATATGTTCAAAATTGGAACAATTTAGTGAAGCTGCAGAAACAGAAGATTTGACATTTCAACTACCTGCTACACCTTCAAAATGTTTAGTTATTGAAATGCAGAAGACCATCTCTTCATTGTGTAAAGAATACAATCCTGAATTGGAAGTTGATTGCTTAAAGGAGTTTAAATTATTTTAGGCGACTGGAACTCGAACAAACAATTTGAACACGTCAACATCAAGCGAACGTATATTTTCTGTGACAGGCAATTTCTGCACCAAGATCAGAAGTTCAATGAAATATGGAATGCGTTAGTGTTTCTTAAATATAACTTTATGGTGAAATGAATATTCCTATAACCTTATTTATTTTTGTTTGTTTTATTTTGATTTATATAAACCGGTTAACCGGTCTAGAAACCGAAAAACCGGTTTTGAAATTTTCCCGGTTTTTTAGATGCCCTACTTCACTCATTTTAGAACCTAGAAATTCAGAGAATTTTTTTTGTTTGAAACAATTTACAGTTACCCGCAAGAAAGAAATACAAGTTGGTAACTAACTAAATTGACTATTTGTTGATTCAGCTGAATTTTTAAGGAAATATTCCCTAACTTTAAGGGTCTCGAAACTCAGAAAAATTGATAGTAATGGTGAATTGGGTTTCCTCGAAAAATGGAAATCTTCTGGATTTAGTTGAAATTATAAGTCAATAGGCTTGCAACTTTGAGGGACTTCAAAATTTTAAAGACCTCCAAATTTGAAATACTCTGGATTCATTATATGGCTATGCAAGGTTCTATATATTTGTAAACATATTGGTTATAATTTAGTCAGTCTTGTAAATTGCCCTACTCTAAATACAAAAAATTAAAAATAAAACAAAATACTCGAAACGTCCATTTATTTGCGTCAGTATCTGGCAACTTAATTTTAACAAAATTTCAATATCTGGATTTCGAATATCAATGCTTTTGAAAGTGCAAATGCTTTAGATTTGGCGGCCACTTATACAGGATTTTAATGAAAAATTGGATTTATCACAGTAAATTTCCATTCATATAGATTTTCAACAAGATGATCGTTTCAATGAATTATTTTATTAGGCTTCATTCAATAAATATTTTAGGCACGTATTTTTAAGAACGAATGCAAATTGGAATGCTTGCATGCAGGAATGGACATTGTATTCGGGAAGCACAAATTGTTCCAAAGAACGACGGTTCTTCCCAAAAATGAGTTTTGACAAAAAGATAGGTTAGTAATCCAATTTAAATCATATTTTGATCTTGAATATTTGAATTTGTTAAAGACATTTCTAATTGCTGGTGTATGATAAATTTTCAAAATTTAGCCAAGAATTAAACCAAAAGAGATCTGCTCAAAATGTAGCGTATCATATTTAGATTATAAAAATACTGAGTAATTTTATATCCAACGCGTGTTGACCTTGACATGTGACATCTTAAATAAATAATTAAATAATTTAATTGTGTGTTAGCTTAAATATGTAGTTAAATTAAATTTATCAATATGTTACATATAGTGGATCTACTCTGCGAAGCCGTCTATATGTCGGTTGCCTTAATAGCTACCTTGCTAATTCATTGGGGTGAGCTTCCAGTTTCGAAAGGTACTTCTGTGTGCTTGGATCATATCTTTGACCGTTTTAATATCAAGGTCTCGATGGATGTTGCAATTTCGGATATACCACGGAGCATTTGTAATAGAGCGAAGTATTTTTGATTGCGTTCGTTGTAAAAGATCTACATATGTCCATATAGGAATTAGGATCATTTTGTATAGTAGAACCTTGCATTCTAGGGAAAGTTTTGATTTTCTTCCAATCAGCCAGTACATTTTTGAGAATTTTATTTTTATTTGGTTGAGCTTTGATCAATCTTCTATCAAGATGAAGACCCAAGTATTTGACGTTTGTTTGTTGAGGAATGGTGGCATTGTTTAATTTAACCGCTGGACATGTTAGCTTATTCAACGTTAATGTTATGTGTGTTGATTTGTTTTTATTCGCCACGTTGTTTGCCAATTCTCAATTTTGTATAAGTGATTTTGCAATTCTCTTGTTGCAGTTTGAGGATTTTTGTGTTTAGGAATGTCTAGGAAAACTGCCAAACAATATTTTTTTTCTTCTAATGTAAATTTAACTGTGTTAACAACTCTGTGCACCTGCTCTACAGTGCCATGTTGGCCTCGAAACCGAAATTGGTGGTCAAGTATAATCTGTCCTTCAGATAATATTGGTTTTAATTTTTGTAATACCATTTTTTCAAATATTGGTTTAGAAATCATCGGAAGTATACTTATTGAAATACCTACATCTCAAAATTCATCATTAAAGATATAAGTTATGAGTTTTATGCTTCTATCAGGTATTCTCTGATCATTTTTCCGGTAATAAAATCGTGTCCTGGAGCTTTGTTTGGGTTTATACAATTTTTAATGGTATTTTTAACTTTTTTCCACTTAAATTTTAAAGAAATCGGTTACAAAGGATTCTCCGTAAACTTTGTTAATTCACTGTTGGTAGTTTTTCCGTTAGGTTCGAATACTTTTTTCAAGTGGTTAGAGAAAGTAGTAGCCTTTTTTACGTCACTTCTGGCCCAATGTCCATCTGGTTGCCTAATTGGTGGATTCGATAATGTTGGCCTCTTTAGTTTTTTTGTTACCTTCCATAGGGAATAATCTGTCTTCTCGGTCGCCGAGAGTTCAGTAGAGTAACTCTGGATTCCTGAGTCTTCTTCTTCTCCTAATGCTCGTTTAAGGGCTTTAATAGCCTTATACAGTTTCCATTTTAGTGATGGTGATTTTTGCTGCTGCCGTAGCCGGCGTATTGCTCGTTTTTTTTAATTAACTGCAGTATATTAGGTGATAACTTGTTAACTTTTTCAGAGTTGTTAATATCAGGGGTGGCCTCTTTATCTGCTATTTCCAATATATGTGTTAAATCATTCGCTGCCGCATCAATATCCTCCGGGGTGCAAAGTTGGTGTTCTAAATATTTTTACTTTGTAGCGCCGCCCTATACTCGTATATAATACTATGTTAAATAAATAGTGTGTCATGCACTTGCTATTGTGTAATTGATCAGAAAGGACGTGTTTTTTTATTTCCTAAAATAAAATAATCCTTTCAATTGCACAGTCGATAATAATAATTTATCAACAGGTTATGGGCCCAGGAACGCTCAAGCAAGTTTAAAAAGTAAAATAAGTTTTACATTAAAGCAAATAAAAAAAAAAAGAAAATAGTGAATATTCGCATTGTTCGAGAACGTTCGTTTGTTTTTTTTTTTTTTGTTGAGTCATTCAATCGAGTTGTGAAATTGTGTTTCGGACCAATAAACGTGTGTCGTTTTGGAAATCAATAGTCAAAAATTGATTTAAACACAACGAAACTCAAAATTAATTATCGTTCTAAATTCCTGTGTCGATTTAAAACAAGAAAATTAATTAAAAATGTCGAATGACAGTGCGTGGAATGGAATTGAAAAACTCAAGGGTAGTGATAATTATCATACGTGGCAATACACAATCAGAAACTTGTTAAAATTAAGTGATTATGAAAAGTGTATTGTGTCCGGTACTGGTGCAGAAACTGATGAATCTAAATTACGTCGGGCGAAGGCTAGAATTGAGTTGAGTGTTGATCCATCAGTATATGTTCACATAGAAAAATCAACAACAGCTGCTGAAACATGGACAAAATTACAAGAATTGTTTCAGGACAGAGGCTTATCGCGTCGTATTGGACTATTGAGGAAATTGGTGACGATTCGATTGGAAAGTAGTGACTCCATGAATCAATATATTTCTCAAATGTTTGAAACTGCAAATAAATTGAACGGTATCGGGTTTCCAGTTGATGATGAATGGCTCGGTAGTATTTTATTGGCCGGTTTGCCTAACGACTTTGCTCCAATGATTATGGGACTCGAAAGTAGTGGTACTAAGATTACGGCAGATCTTATTAAATCTAAATTACTTGATTCGGAGTATAACGCAAAATCAAACGGTAGTGGTTCGGCATTTTATGGAAACGGTGGAAAAACGAACAATAACATAAAATGTTTTTCGTGTAATAAACGTGGTCATAAAGCAGACAAGTGTCCACAGAAATCAGGTTCCAAGAAAAACGGTAAAAATCCTAACAAGAACGGCAAAGACAATAAAATAGGTAATGCTACAGAAAAATCAGCATTCATTGTAACTGCCGAAACGAATATTAACACAGCGTATTACACCAAACACTGTCATGAGGACGAATGGTTTATTGACAGCGGGGCTTCTCAACATATGTCACCGTTTGAAACATTGTTTGCAGAATTAAAGTCAACGCCAATTAAGCAGATTTCGTCGGCAAGTTCGAATAAAATTGCAGTCAAAGGAGTCGATAATGTGCCGGTAGTAATTGATGAACGTGAAATTGACTTTAAAGAAGTTTTGTGTGTCCCTGACTTGACTGCAAACCTATTGTCAGTGGCGCAAATTGTTAAAAACGGGAATACGGTCACGTTTAATCAATCAGGCTGTCATATTTACAACGAGAAGAAACAATTGGTCGCTGAAACCAAAGAAATAAATGGTGTATACAAGTTAAACGTTCAACGTTCGAAATGTTTTTCGACGATGGCTCAATCGAAGAGTGGTTTAATGTGGCATCGTAAATTAGGCCATATTAACTTCGCCGACATGTGTAAAATGAAAAACGGTCTCGTAAACGGTATATTTTTCAACGAACGAAATGAAATTGAAATAAAGGATTGCGAGGTTTGCAAGGAAGGAAAGCAAACGCGTCGACCATTTCCGATTAGCACAACGCGCTCCGATCATATATTGGATCTCATCCATTCTGACCTTAATGGACCCATGGAAAATCGTTCGATCGGAGGTGCTAAATATATCCTAACATTTATTGATGACTGCTCCAGAAAAATTTATGTGTATTTTTTGAAAGAAAAATCCGAAGTGTTTAATCGTTTTGTTGAATTCAAAGCGATGGTTGAAAACGAAACAGGCAGAAAGCTGAAGGCTTTACGGTCAGACAATGGCACCGAATACATAAACAAATCGTTTGAAGAGTATTTCAAAAAACACGGAATAAAACATCAAAAATCCGTTGTATATACTCCAGAACAAAATGGTATTGCGGAACGAGCCAACCGCAAGTTAGTCGAGAAAGCTAAATGTATGTTATTTGATGCAAACTTAGACATATCATATTGGGCCGAAGCTGTCAATATGGCAGCATACATCTTAAATCGCTCTGCCAATGCAACTTTGGATAAAGTTACACCAGAAGAAGTTTGGTTTGGTAAGAAGGTCGAAATTGGTCATCTAGAATTGTTCGGAAGTAAAGTGATGGTCCACGTACCAAAACAAAAACGCCGTAAGTGGGACAAGAAGTCAAAGAAGATGGTCTTTGTTGGCTTCCAAGAAGGCGTTAAAGGTTATCGTTGCATTGATCCAGAGACAAAAGAAATTCAAATCAGTCGTGATGTTGTTTTTCTTTACGAAAATGGTTTCGAGAAGAGTGTTTCATGGAAAGATCCAGTTGCAGTCGATGAATCAGTTGTATCAGCTGAAGTGAGGGATAATGTTTTAACATTATCAAACAACGACGATAAAATCGTTACGAGTACTCCAACAAAAGCTTCAGGTCGGGATGATTCGTCAAAAAATGAAAATTTCAGCGATGATGATCCGACAATAAATGAGACTGAAACTACGTATGAGGATGCTAACGATACAACGTTTGTCCCAGACGACAATGTTGAAGCAGTTCAAAAATTACGACGATCCGAACGAGTACCGAAGCCGCGAAATTTTGATGGGTATGTTATGTATAAGGCCTATGGTTTTCTTGCTGTTGAAGAACCGTCTTCATATAATGAAGCAATTAAACATGAAGAAAATTCAAAGTGGAAGGCGGCTATGAGTGAAGAAATCAATTCCTTGGTGGAAAATGAAACCTGGCAGTTGGTTGAATTACCGGCAAAACGTAAACCAATAAAGTCTAAGTGGGTCTACAAAATCAAACGTGATGAATCCGGTAATCCTGTACGTTACAAAGCCAGATTAGTAGCCAAAGGTTGCTCTCAAATTTATGGAATTGATTATCAAGAAGTGTATTCACCGGTAGTTCGATATTCGTCAATTCGGTTCATTGTAGCGTTAGCAGTTAAAAATGGACTTAAAATTGAACAAATGGATGCTGTGACTGCATTTTTGCAGGGTGATTTAAACGAAGACATTTACATGGTCCAGCCAGAGGGTTTCACAGACGGTTCACAAAAGGTTTGCCATTTAAAGAGGGATATATATGGTTTAAAACAAAGTGGACGAGTGTGGAACATTAAGCTAACGCAAATGCTGAAATCATACGGTTTGAAGAAGTCATCAAGTGACCCGTGTGTATTTTTCAAAAGTGATCTATCATTAATCATTACGATCTACGTCGACGATTTTTTAATATTTTGGAAAAATCAGGAAACTTTGAAGAGTTTGAAAGTGGCGTTGTGTAATGCATTTAAAATGAAAGACTTGGGTGTTGCGACGTCATGCATTGGTCTACATATCACATACATTGATGGGGGTATTGCTCTTGATCAAAAAGCCTATATATCAGAGGTGATCGAACGTTTTGGCATGAACCATGCAAATCCAAGTGCAACTCCGAGTGACACATATCAAAAATTGTCAGTGTCAATGTGTCCGGTATCTGCTGAAGAAAAACAAGATGTTTCTGAGGTACCATATCAGTCATTAGTTGGCTGCTTATTGTTTATTGCTGGGGGCACAAGGCCTGACATTGCATTCGCAGTGAATGATGTGAGCCGATTCAACACTAATTTCGGTCGGCCTCACTGGCTTGCAGTAAAACGAATTCTTCGTTATTTAAAGGGAACGATGAACTATAAATTAAGGTTCAAGAAATCCAATGTCGACGATGAATTATTTGGTTATTGTGATGCTGATTGGGCATCTGACGTCGACAAAAGACGTTCATGTACTGGATATGTTTTTCAATTAAGCAACGGCGCTATCTCATGGAATAGCAAACGACAAGATACCGTTGCTTTATCAAGTACCGAAGCGGAATATATTGCTGTCTCCTGGTCGATTCGTGAAGCAATATGGTTACAAAATTTCGTTCAAGAACTTGATAAAAAGGTAGCCAAGTCAATCAAAATTTGGGTTGACAATCAAAGTGCAATTAAATTGTCAGAGACGGATGGCTATAATCAACGTACAAAACATATTGATGTGCGTTACCATCATCTACGTGAGAAGATTGAAGATGGTACAATTCAACTCGAGTACGTGCCTACGGAAGAAAATGCAGCGGATATTTTAACCAAAGCTGTTAGTGGTCCCAAGACGAAACTGTGTTCGGTAAAAATGGGGTTAATAGAGATGCACTGAAAATTAAATGAAATGTATTTAAATTAAATTTAATATTTAAATGAGTGAGGGTGTTCTAAATATTTTTACTTTGTAGCGCCGCCCTATACTCGTATATAATACTATGTTAAATAAATAGTGTGTCATGCACTTGCTATTGTGTAATTGATCAGAAAGGACGTGTTTTTTTATTTCCTAAAATAAAATAATCCTTTCAATTGCACAGTCGATAATAATAATTTATCAACAGTTGGATATCCAATTGGCAATTTTGTTCGACTAAATTTCTATATACGTGCAGTTCCGGCAGGACTTTAGGTTCCAAAACCCGCACTAAAACTAGAGTGAGACCCATCAGCGAAAAATAGGAGCCGGGTGTTTTTTTTAAACTGAGACGATCAAATATCTCGAAAAATAGCCACTCTACGGAAAAAATGTCCATAATCAAAATTTAATCATACCGCGGGGGAAATACATTAGTGCAAAAAAAAAAGTCCCCCCACCCCCGCTTTGTAGGTGGGGCGGGGGTAACTTTTAAACTAAGATAGGAAGCCATATTTTTTATTGCAGATACGGATTCTACGACTAAAAGTACGTATGATTTGAATAAAATATTTTGTTCGGTTCATGATAGATGGCGTTGCAATCGACGAAATTCAATTTTTTCAATTTCTCCTTCTTAGAACACACGCATTCGATTCTGCAATACGTTTGAAATAAAAAACATCACGTTTTCATTGGAAATACTCGAAATTCGTCATCAAAACAATTTATTCAGTTTTGTAAATCTAAATAAGTGTTCAAAATGATGGCCTGAATTTTGTATTTTTGAAATTTAATAATAAAACTTGAAATTAATTTTGAACACTTATTTAGATTTACAAAACTGAATATATTGTTTTGATGACGAATTTCGAGTATTTCCAATGAAAACGTGATGTTTTTTATTTCAAACGTATTGCAGAATCGAATGCGTGTGTTCTAAGAAGGAGAAATTGAAAAAATTGAATTTCGTCGATTGCAACGCCATCTATCATGAACCGAACAAAATATTTTATTCAAATCATACGTACTTTTAGTCGTAGAATCCGTATCTGCAATAAAAAATATGGCTTCCTATCTTAGTTTAAAAGTTACCCCCGCCCCACCTACAAAGCGGGGGTGGGGGGACTCTTTTTTTTTGCACTAATGTATTTCCCCCGCGGTATGATTAAATTTTGATTATGGACATTTTTTCCGTAGAGTGGCTATTTTTCGAGATATTTGATCGTCTCAGTTTAAAAAAAACACCCGGTAGAGTCCATTTAGTTAATTTATTTGTTAGACGTTGGGGTAGTTCTGCTTTTAAACTCAGAGTTACTATTATTGGTGAGTGATCGGATAATAAGTCATAGCAATCTTCTACCTGAGCATTGGTGCATTCAATTCCTTTTGTTACACAGAAATCTTTTAAATGAGGTATTTTATTTCTATCTGATGGCCAGTAAATTGGGTGTCCAGAAGATAAATAATCTAGTTTTTTTTCGTTCATTGCTTCATAGAGTTGCTTTCCTTTAGGTGTTGTTAATCTCGAACCCCATTACAGATGCTTAGAATTGTAGTCACCCCCTGCGAGAAATTTAATGCCCAACTGATTAAAATTCAATATAAGTGCTATAAGTTATAGTGACAATTTTTGAAAAACATTAAATTTCCAAAATTAAATGTGTAAATCAATGGCATAAAACCTTGTTTAAAAAGTTTGCTTGTTACAGAATTAGGGTAAATATGACTTCTTTCATTATTTCTAAGTTGGCATTGGTTACAACAGGTGGTTTGTCGTTCGGGCACGCGCACTAGGATATTAGTGCCGCCGGTTTATATAAGCAAATAAAATTTTGTTTAAAGAAAAACTCGGTATTATGCAACCTCAATTACAGGTGTCGTCACCGCAAATTTGAAATGTTTCACCCAAAATAAACCATAAATCGGTCAATGGCACTCGAACACAAAAATAAAAAAATATATGTACGTATGCTAAATATGTTCTATTTCCATCCCATCATTGTATCAAATTTTTTTTTAACAAAATTAACAAAAATTCGTCGTTTTAGTAAAATCACAATGGGTGAGTATCACTTTGCGCGATTTTTTTTTTTTTTTGTATTTTGACAAAACGGCAAACGTAAAAATTTTTATTCTCGCGCTTTTCTTTGCTATACTCTAAAAATAGGATTTGTGTGATTCAATTTAATTACTATATATGTGTTGTGAAAATTAATTTTCATTTATAATAAAATGAAACATACAACAGTAATAATGAAAACAATGATGTACTCGGTATATACGATAATGCCGGTGCGGTAAATAAGTGGATATTACCATACGTTTATATATAGTTGCTAAACACATAATAAATGTATATAGCGGCTGTGATGTATCACGTATCTTACGTCGCTATAAGCATTAGACAAGTTTTGGTCGCAATTGTTGTTATTGGTTTTGATGATTGATTTGTATACTACATACGAGTACATATACAGTAACTATTTTTGGCGGCATTCATTAAGCGTAAGTTTGTTTGTTGAAAAATGGAAAACTTACAATGCTGCTTTAAAAATAAATTTTCTATATACGACTACATATTGAAATAGATATTTTTATTTTTATTTTTTTTTAAGGTGTGGTTGAATATTACAAATTTATACACACAATAACTGTTGTGTATACTATAAATATTGCATCGATAAGTTTCCGACATGTTAATTTTTTCTTTCAAACCGGAATATTGTATTAACTTGCATAATTTAGTATTGTGAATTATATAGATTTGTCGCGTGTTGTTAGGCAAATTGAATAATGCGGTATAGTTTTGAAGGTTACTACAATCTCGTATATCGAATCAACTACAATCTCGTATATTATGTTGCCAATTGTAAGGTCCAAATTATAACCATTACAAAACCTTGTTTGAACACTTGAAAGGTTTTCACCGCATTATACATTGTTATGGAAAATGGAAAATCAATGTTTTCGTATTAAGTATTGTGTTGTTTTATTGAATGGTGATAATAAATAAAACAAACATTAAGATGTTTTAAAAAAATCCTAAAAACGTTTTAGGGGTTAGTTCTAAGAACAAATCCATCATAATACGCATGTATAGGGCATTTTCTGTATATACGTACATTTGAGATCATCTATATGTATTTTTGCAGTGGGAAATTATCATCTGCAAATCAGCAGGAATATGAACTAAACTTTTTCCACCTATCATAGGGTAAATGCAAAATATGTACGTCTTTCTAGTCATCATTTGGATACAAACGTATTGGATCTTCTAAAAATGGCTTAAAACAATTTTCAATATAATATTCTGAATCAATTTTGACCTCAGGATCAACCAAAATGAGAGTTGTCGATCGAAACTAAGAAATTTTCATAAATACTCTACCCACTCTGTTTTGTTAACTCTAATTCATATATGGAACTATAAAATGTTGTCGCTCTTTATAATGCGAAGTGAGTTGATTCTAAATAATGTGATGTAGTTGAATTTAAAGAGACACTGGAGTAAGATGGCATTTACCGCCCTCGTCAGCACAGTAAGTTGCGTGCTTGCTTTGTTATTCGAGGGTCTCGGGTTCGACTCCCGATGGAGACCAAAAATCACGGTTGGGTGTTTTTAATGTGTATAAGTATATGTGTTTGTCCGGGTATTGCACCGTGGGCCCTTTAGTGGCATTGAGTGCTGGGGTAATCCGCAAAAATTTAATTTTAAAAATTGTAAACTGGCATTGGTAATCTATTGAATTATAGTATACCCTAAAGTTAAACTCAAGCGTGTACCCCATAGGTTTAATAATCTTTTACCAAAAAAAAATTGAGCATATAACCAACAAACCACTTTCAACTTTAATAAAACTTAAAACGTGGGCTTGCATCAATAATTGGAAGTAGTTAAATGGGAACAACCAATTTTATAAGGTTCTGCAACGAGGTTTTGAAAATCATATTCCGCATTGTGTATCAAAAGAATCAGTATCCTTCGTGGTTTGACGATCGACTGATAAATATAAAAACCTGAAAATCTAAAGATAATGCTAGAATGATGAAAAGTGGGCTGGACTCGGATAAACTGATCTTCCTTCAATTCAACGATGAATTCGGTGTTTACTTTAAGTTAAAATACACTTCTTATCTAGCTGATGTCCAAAATTATTTTAAAACCAATCCGAAACAGTTTTGGAAAATACTTTAGAACTAAACGCGCAATTGAGGAGTACCCAACAAATATGTCTTTCAATAACACCAACAGTTCTGACGCCAAGGAAATAGCTAATATATTTGCTTCTATTTTTCAATCTGTATATAGACCAATAGACATTGAAAACATTGAATAGCAACAACAATATATCTTTCTTTCTCCTACTAATGAAATTATTATGTCTGTACTGACTAGGTTTGGCGACGAATGTGGGCTGGATAATAAAGGGTTTTCCAATAAGAGGAAAACTATATCAGCTAAATAGCCCCCACGGCTACGCTTGCAGCACCATATACTTTTCATGAATTTTTCCATGACCAATTCGCACAATTCCATTTTTAAGGTCTTCAATCGATTGTGGAGCATTGGCATAGACTATATCTTTCACGTGGCCCCAAAGAAAAATGGTTTAAAGGTGTTAAATCACAAGATCTCGGTGACCAATTGTGATCACCTCTTCGAGAAATAACACGGTCAGGAAACTTTTCTTGCAAAATTGCGATTGTTTTGTTGCTTGTGTGACACGTAGCGCCGTCTTGCTAAAAATGAACGTCGTCCACATCAATATCTTCTAATTCCGGCCATAAAAAATCATGAATCATAGCTCGGTATCGCTATCCATTCACCGTAACAGTTGCACCAGCCTCATTTTCGAAAAAGTAAGGAGCAATCACACCGCCAGCCCAAAGCCGCACCAAACAGTGACACGTTGTGGATGGAGAGGCTTTTCAACGATCATTCTTGGATTTTCCGAGCTCCAAATGCGACAATTCTGCTTATATTAACGAAGCCTCCGAGGTGAAAATGGGCCTCATCACTGAAGTAGATTTTTCGAAATCCGGATAATTTTGATGCATTTGAAGGACCCAATCATCGAAGATACAACGTTTATGGTGATTTACTGGCTTGAGTTCTTGTGTTAACTGAACTTTAAAAGCCCTTAGACCTATAAGTCTTTATGCAAAATACGGTGTAACCTGGGTTTTCTTCAACACTACGGGCTACAGCAGCAATATTCTCAGTTGTTCTTGAGCGACGCACACGGTGTCGATTCTTCACATCACTAACTTGTATCAACAGCTCAAATTTTTCCACCAGATTCACTATTGCCGGTCGAGAAGGTGCTTCACGACGACCAAAAATTGCTTCAGTTTTGCGAACTGTGACTTCAAAATGTTCACCATTTTTGTAGTGAATTTTAACAATTTCAATGCAAGATTATATCGTACCATTTTTAGTAATGGCGTAGTTTGGCGTCACAAGATGACAGCTTCAAAATTGACAGCTGCCTAAATATCACGCTATTCAAAATGAAACCTCTTATTGGAAAACCCTTTATATACCATCATCTACATGCAAAGTTTTGGTGCAGCCATTGCAGAACTTCGTCAATTATTAGTTATTAAAGTTTTCCATACCATCAGAGAAAGAAGCGATACTGACCAATTACAAGAAGATATTAATGGTCTTAGTGAGTGGTGTGACCACAACTCATTTCAATACCAAAAAATGCAAGATTATGTCGTTTCACAGGAAGAAAAATCATATAATCAATTGCAGCGTGTTTGTAAAACGACCGATTGGGTGTCACATTTATCCAAAATATGACGTTTAACAACCATATAGATAACATCGTAACCACAGCAAACTCAAGGTATGGGTTTATCAAATTTGTAAAGGGTCTTCCAAGAAAAACTTTTTTTAAATTTGAAATTGAACACACGTTTTGTTAAAATATACCTCATTCTTTATTGAGATTTACTGCATACAGTTGACCATTTATAGAAAACTAGTAGCTTTGGTTAAAATTTTCGATCACAACACTACATAATTCACATAGCCCGACAAAAAATAATCTAATGGTGTTAGATCGCACGTTCTTGGTGGCCAACTAACATCCCCCCTTCGCGAAATTAATTGTCCATCTAATCTGGTTCTCAATAAACTGATTATTTGATTGCTGTATGCCATGAAGCGCCGTCCTGTTGAAACTACAAGTCGTAAATATTCATACCATTGGCCATACAAAATTTGTTATCATGTCGCTGTAGCGAACACGATTGACAGTAACGGCATTACCAGCGTTTTATTATCGAAATAATGCGGACTAATGATGCCTCTGGACCATAAAGCTCTTACCATACAGTAATTGCAGTTGGATTTTTAGAAGCCCAAATGCGACAATTTTATTTGTTTACGAGCTTCATCAGAAAAAATATATTTTTTTGGAAATCCATCACTTTCGGAGCACTCAGGAGCACACCTACTCAATAACATGCAGATTCTCTGTCATCCCACAGAGGTCCCTGGGTCTTGCTGCCAAACAGCTTGCAGCATGCCCAGCCATACTGCTCAAATCCATCTCTATGTGGACCTGCAACAACATATAGGACACTTATCGGTTATGCTGCGCACATGGATGTCCATGATACTATACTGACTACGCATTCCAATCGCCTTCCTTCCTCCATTTGTAGTGTCTTTCAGACTGAACTTATCGCGATAATGGCAGTGATGAACTGGTTGAGGCGCATAATGTAATATTTCCATAGGATATTCGCATTTTTACGGACAGCAGGATTCCACTAAAATGCTACAACCATACATCGTTACATCGAAGGTAGCCCAGAATTGTCTCGCATCTATAAATAAGATGGCTGAACAGTTCAACATCCGCGTGACCTGGGTGCCAGGGCACTTCAGCATCTCAGGGAATGTCAGAGCAGATTAGCTTGTCGTTCTGGTTTTATCTCACCAAGGAGGTTAACAATTAAAATACTGATCGCTACATGTAAAGAGCAACAAACGATAATTGGTCTAACGCCAACTCGTGCGTAACAGCAAGGTAGATATGGTCAAAACTGGACCGGTCCAGATCCGGCCAGCTCTGATATTGCTTCGGCGGCACCATATTAGCATGGTCGTGGGAGTTATAACGGGCCACTATCTCATATGTAAACATGCGGGCAGACTGGGAGCTTCCGCTAAGATTACTGTCGTTACTGAGACCGACGTAAGAGTATTCAATGCTTCGTGGAAAGATCAGGATGGTTGAACAAGTATTGAAAAAAAAATTGTATATGTGATACAGCACCAGTATGTGTATATGCTAATCTTTTTTGACAGTCACTTTAACCTAACCTAACCGAATAATAAATCGTTGCGTAAAACTTGCCATATATGTTCATTGTGGACAAGTTTAATTATCGAGATCGTCGTTAAATCGACAAACGTGGGTTGTTTGTAACGCTTTCTGTCACTGATATTTATGGTTGAACGATCTGTTGCTCTCTGTATGTTTGCTACTGAACTAGTGGACTCAAATTTTTGCACTAAATTTGTAATAGTGCGGAGGTTGGGCGAATTTGTCTACCAAAAATAACTCGAATTTTACGAAATGTTGTTTTTGCAGAGAAGCCATTTTCATAATGGATTTTAATTATTTTAATATGATTTTGAAGCGAAATTGAATTCATTTTACTAAATAGTCAACCTTCAGCTGTTTGTTTTTAAGACAACTGAAACTATAGCATCCGTACTTCACAAATAAATTGCACTGAACTACTGTTATTATTTATCTACACATCATGCACTACTTTAAAAAATCAGAATAGTATCGCAATGCGATTAATATTTTATTGAGTACTTCTTCTAAACACATCGTTGACCTTGAAAACTAATTACGAACAGTGCTGGAACAATCTATGTGTGTATCTCTTTTTCACAATAAAAATTGTGAAATTGAATGTGAAATATCGTAGCTCTCTGCTCTTCCAAAAAGAGACATATATGTCTTTCGAATATCAATAATGGTTGTGTAAAAAACATTCAGCACAGCATGTTGTGTTTATTTATTACCGTAGATAATTATAGGTGGTTTCCATTTTTATCATCACAGATACACTACATTTTTGTTCCAAATGTTTAAAAATGATAACGCGATTTGACCAACGCCATGTTGGTAACTGACATTTAAAAAAAACAATAATACAACATCGAGAAATTTAAATGAGTACTAGATGATATAGTTTGGATGTTTTTTTTTGTTTTAATCTCTACTTGTTATGGTGCCCAATGCTCTCCTGCTTTATCGCAGTTAGTTTATTTGCTCCCTTGCCTTACGCCGTTGCCAGCCAAACCAAGGACGAACGGCCACAGGTCCCATTTGTTTAACCATCCACACCTTGTATAGCTCCATGCCGGCTTGCAATGGCATGAACGATGGCTCGGCCCATGAATTCTTCACTCTCAACAAAGGGTCATAGATCTGTTCATCATCATCCCGATCGAAATCAAGGATAAAGAATCCCTCTTGCATCCCGCCCCTCTATTTATTGTTGGTAAAGTAACGGTTCTTCAGGAAATATAAATTTAAATTCGTTCAGTTTTTGAAACAAGCTCTCTCTCTTGCATCCCGCCCCTCTATTTATTGTTGGTAAAGTAACGGTTCTTCAGGAAATATACATTTAAATTCGTTCAGTTTTTGAAACAAGCTCTACCTGTTGATTTGTATGGGAAACATTTGGAAAATAAAATATTAGAGGCGTTTTATGAATCTTTAAGATTTTCAAATTTTTAATGAAACCAATGAATTAATAAACTAGGAAAGAGAGAGGGAAAACGGGTTAATACTTCCCGAAAATAGATAAGTTTTGTACATTAAATTGTTATAAAGTGAGGTTAGATATAGGAGGTGGTATTCAGGGCTATACAGAACACGTACAATTTATTATTATTTAGTTATTTTGAATCAAATGTGTCAATATATGTAGTGATACGGATGTCAGGCTCTAGATGGTATGCGTCAGAGAAATATATACAATATAGAGGAATATACGGTATAACATGTGGATAGATTTCAGATTTTCAATTAAATTTTTAATTTAATATTACTCTTTCGAATTTGCAAATTAAGAATGTTTTGTTGAAGATAGCAGAGTTGTAATGGTATCCTCCTCGTTTTCATCAAAGAGTTACACCCTATAGATCTATCTGTGGCTGTCATATATACTATTATCTAATATGCAATGCACACAATTTTTTTCTCCCGTGTTTCACCGTTCCGCAAATAATAAAAATTTGGTTCCATTATAATTTATGGCATAGACGTAATTTGATAAGAAACTTAGATTGTTAATTTAAGATAATTAATAATAAGTATTTATTAATTTATTGATATTATCAATATTGTTACAATAACAACTTTAACATTCTTTTGTAACATTCTCATTTCTGAGGTTAATTTAATTTATATACGATTTACAACAGGGAATCTTTATAACAAAAATTGGTTAATAACAAAATGTATACGATTAAAATAGTAAAATTCACCAGCAACAAAATTCGAGCGGATATGAGTGTATATTCGCGTTAATGAACAAAAATTTTCTTTCCGAATTGGTGGCCGATATGATTGTAAAAAAAACTGGGATCCCTTGACAAAACCCAAAAATCTAATCTCCTCAAGTAAATATATCAACATCTCTTTAATATTACAAGATTTGGCATAGTTTCATGATCTTCATTATACATAGTTTCATTGAGAAGTCACTAGTGGAAATTTATCCTTTTTTAAATTAGATGTGACATTGACATTCTTTTTATAGTTTCCAAGTACAGTGTTGCGCTGTGGAAGAAGATGCGACATTCAAAAGCGATTGAAATCAATATTTTTCTCAAGAGATATACGTTGCTTTCACAACTCATATCAGATTGTTTTAAAGATGAAATTATTCTGAATTGTCTATTAAGAGTACTCATATTTGCCTTATCCATTATTCCACATGTATTTTCAAGTGTAAAAACCACTATTCTATTGTGTTGTATATTACTATACGTATACCTAGAGTCCGTATATACAAATCAAACAGCAAAATAATTTTCTTTGGGTTCGTAAAAATATGCATTATCGATGCTAAGAATTGAAATTACGTCGTCTACTTAAATCGAAATAAAACAACCATTAATACTTATCTGAAGTTTTTATTTTTATTTTTATTATCAGTACTCGATTATTCCCACATCTATAATGATGGCTTAGGTCATATGCTTTAACATTTTGCTAGCCTTATCAATTTTATTCTGTATATTACAAGCCGACGTGTTTATTTTTCCTGTTTGCTATATCATACATCATCTTACGATCTGGAAATCTATACCAAATAAGCAGTACTGTTCCGCTAGACAGTTGTTTTCAATTGGTTTAGACTCCAGAAAAACAATGGCTCAAGAGTTTTTCTCGGCTTCGGTTTTTCTGGTGGGGGTGGCCATATACACACTACTGTTATTAACTTTTATTAGTTAATTATGAATTTGTTACGCTGTTTTCTAAGCCAGTTTTGACTGACCTTGAATTTCGGTTTTGTTTCAAGTATCCAGCTATCCCGGTCCAAAAGAGTTCAATGTAACAATTTTTTGTTTACAGTTATGTTTTGGCTTGTTTTCTATAACGGTGAGTATATAGAACAGAAAGTTCGAGTTGTTTTGATCGACATGAAGTATCTTCGCGCTCAGCTGTTGTTGATTTAATTATAAAATTTAGATAAAATAAGAAGACGTATACAGAGCAATTAATCATGTAGCACTTTGCACAGTACATATTTTGCACAAAAATCATGGAATGAAGTAAGGTTGCAAGATAGTTATGCGAAAATATACGACCTTGCAGAGCCATAATGTGACCCGTGTACATACGATTTTGAAAGCCTCTTATACTTCGAAGTGCTCTCAAAGTGCATAAAATTGATTTCAAATTTCAAATAAATTTAAAAAATGCCAATTACAACTATTCGAAAAATAAAAGGTTGGCATAGAGAAAGCACATTGAATCAGAGCGCAATCAAATAAAAATAAACTTGTCAAAAATGTATTATCTTGGAAGGAAACCAAAACTTTTCCTTTAGTACAAGGTGCTATTATACAAAGCGATCCTAATTCCTATATGGATATATCGAATTCATCTGTGGGAGCTGTACAAGTGCAACAAATATCTTTTGCAAAGAATGCAATCAAAAATACTTCGCTGTATTACAAAAGCTCCGTGGTATCAATGGCCGAACTTCAAATGTTGGGGCCCCGCGCAGAGTATTGAATAGCAGTACTCTCTATAACGGAAACCACAAAACAATTAGAGTTGTGATTCATGAAATTTGATTCATGAAAGTTTTGTAATCGAGACTAAGTGATCAACATTTTTTGTATAGTTCCATTTAAACCACCGTCATCGATGGATGTCTACGATAGAAATGTAATACATTTATGGTTATTGTAATAAAAAATGTTTAAAGTGCGTGGTATATCCGAAATCGCAATATGCATAGTGACCTAGGAAATAAAATGATCAAAGAAATGAAGTAAGCAAAGTACACAGTTTGGAGTACCTTTCGAAACTGAAAGCACATCCCAATGTATTAGAAAGGAAACTATTAAGGTAACCGCAATAACAGATACATAGAACTAACACAAATTTAAGCTTTGCATCCACTTCTTGTTAGTTTCGTTTAAATGACGATTCAAGACATTGGCAGATTTAAAAAAATGAATTGATGAGTGAAAAAAATTCGAAGAGTCGTATTAAGATAAAACACGCCCAATATCATTCAAGTTCTTATAGTTATTGTTTATTAAAATAATTTGTCTCGATAAAATTTAGATTTGAGCATTATTTTAAATAGGTTTTTTAAATTTATGAAAATTAGTTGACTTTTTTCCTTTTAAAATAATTTATTTAAAATTCGTCAACGTGCACAAGTTGCTGCCAAATCTGAATCGGTTGTTGCGTGTGTCAATCAAGAATATTAAATTAAATTATATTTTGGTAAGCCAACAGTTTACTTCCAACGTATCCAATGCAGGCATGGCATTAGGCTATAGAATGGTTACCAATGTTCTCTCTGCCAAAATATTAAAAAATGTTTGGTTATATTTCACCCTCCTGTTACACAACCACACTGGTTTCTACTCAATTATATGTTTTAAAGAAAATTTGATTAGATGAGCATTTTAAACAAAACATTTATAAATCGAATCAGATGGTTTAAACGGAGTCATTTCGCATTGGAAATGATTTTATGTTTATTAAACCGATTTATCAAGGTTTCTAGAAAATTGAACGTATTTTTCAAAAATCACTAAAATTAGTCTCAAATTCCGTTTACAACTATAGGTTTAGTTACAGTTCGTGATTTAGTTTGTGATGATTCAATTCGACATGCGGCAAAAATGTACGAAGTAGGCTATCGAAATTTATAGGCAGATTGTCAGCAAAATAAAATACAAATCACTTCTTGAAATTATTCATTGATCGAATATGGACTTTTGCTAGGTGTAAAAAATCTTTTAAATGGTAAAAATTTCTATCCGCGATCATAAATTTTATTATTTCCTACGGAGAAGAATTGAAGTATACAAATTTTATCAGCAATGGAGATTTCAATCGCCAGCTGTGAAAGAATTTAAAATTTATTTTATTTTATTTAAAAACATCAATGGAGGAAATTGTGGCGTGGCTGATTAATAAATTAATTTGAACATTTATTCAATATTTTTATCTTTTAATTAATTTTTTTTTATAATGGATTTATTTCCGCTCCGCTTTAGTGTGTTATTTTCCAGGATGAGAAGCTAAATATCTTATATAGGGTAAGTTATTGGTTGAGCACAATTAGGTTTAGCATGGTAGGTTGATTGCGGTCCCTCTTCACTTCCCAGTCCAAATTCTCACTTGTCCTCCTTTATATCCTTTTCTGCGGTCTATCATGACTCACCTTTATTTCGGAAAACCCCACGCCAATCCCCTGAGTCCTACCTAGGTGGCCCCTGTTGACCTCCTCGAAACCTCTGAGTGGGTAAAATTCTGCTAATATGGGCCAAACCGCATGTGGATCCCGTTACGCTATTAAATTCGAATTCAGAATTTACAGAAATGTTCATTAAATTCTTTAAAATACCAAAATTTTTCAAATGTGGACTCGATTAAAATATTTGTTCGAATTAAAAAATGTCGAATTAAGATCTAGAAAAATTAATTTTTTCCAAATTTTCTACGTGGTATGGTGATTCAATGGATTCAATTTTTGTAGTTATGATGGAAGTTTAAGAGTTCGGAATTGTAAAATTCAACCTAATTTTGATATATTGAAAATTAATATTTGGCAAAAAGGCGAAATTTTAAAAATTAATAATTCAATCAGATTGAGAATTGTATATAACTAAAAAATCGGTTTCATTATCAATTCGGTCGTGTATCGGTCTTCAATGTGCAGTTTCATCATCTCCGCGGTATTTCAAACTGTTATGATCTTTAGTGGGCCGACTTCGGTCCGGTGAGTTATCATCTAAGACTCCTCTATATCCGGTATTCAGCACACAGTGACTCTATTATGAATATAAAGGGTTTAGAGTGCTCGCATATAGTTTCAGCCTAATCTGGACTGTATATCCGGATTAAACTTAGTGTTAGCTTCAAACACGATTGCATGTAACAAAACGAGAGGAAAATTAGGAGACTTATCAGAGTTCCTCCTCCAGTTGTTTCGAATACATATTGTTAATGTAATAAAACAAGCTGCAGACCGAGCAGTAGCGTTTATATAGTAATACTGAAACTATAGGCAATCTTTTTGTTGTTGGTTTAGTGAAAATTTGATCGCCCGTTAAAATATGTCGAACTTCATTCTCTACCTTTTGCCAACAGCTCGTTTATTTATGTAATATAATTGCTCAATTAGTTGTGGCGCTTAACCCTTTATAAAATTTAGTCAGTTCGATTAATATGATTGCTAACAGGGTTACGCCCGGATACTTCACCTGGTACACTAACACTATAAAATATACTGTAAGTTTGTCGCTACCAAAGATGGGCGAGGTAGATTACGCCATGTAATTTACTCGGTTATCGACACGTAAAATATAACGTAGATTACTTGGCAGTGTTTTTTGTCAACGTCGACATAGTTAAAATAATGTCAACAACCAACGATATTTTAGCGATTTGAAATCGAATGCGCCAGTTTGCGGGAGTATTTTGTAAAAGCGTTCATCTAGAGGTGATTTTTTTATTTGTTCTTTTTGACAAATGACGGACGAATAGTTTCAAACTGTCATCGTGTTTTTATTTATTCAGTATTGTGTGCCATTTCATCATGGAAAGACTGAACCCGGCAAAGCGTCACCAAATTGATTAGCTTTGTTACGAAAATCAGCGTTGCCTGTCGAGACCACTGTTTGGAATAACATCGAAAAGTATGAATCCCAGTTAACAGTATTGGATGATACGCGACTAAATAGACGGTTTGGTGTGGTTTATGCGCCTGTGAAATCATTCGTCCTTATTTCTTCAACAAAAAAGACGGCCGGAAAGGTTGCTGCCTGAAATTAAAGCGCGACCTCGACGACAATTGGATCCAAGAAGCCGGCGCTATTTGGTATATATAGCGCGCAAAGCAATGTACTTATTGAAAAAGTTACAGTTGCGGCCATCATTTGAAAGAAGTAATCTTTAAAAAATAAATGACAAGAAATGTTCTTTCGAATGATAATAATACCATTCCATCCGATTTTGATACAATTAAATTGAATTTTTTGAGTTTTTTTAATTTTTGCACAAATCACCTCTATAGATTTCGTTATTACGGATAAAATCACATCAAATATGTGACAAAAACCTGGCTCCACAACTGCAAAATGCTGGATCAGTCTGGCACATATTTTATCGAACAAGTGTTGGTTATCTCAACGATTTGGCTTTTTAATAACTCGGTGGCACTCATAGTCTTCCTGAACCCGAATTCGTTTTACCATGGAGTATGGGGTGTGTTAAATTGTATGGCACGGTCATAGTTAAATTTCATAGTTAGGCCAATTTTTTGTAAATATTTCTATCAGTTGTGCCATGTAAAGATTTCTATCGTTGTTCAGCACCAATAAGCCGATGGTCGAGTAAGCAGACACAATACTTTTTTAATTTAATTTCTGCTGTAAAATTGGTTCAACACAGCTTCTGTTGAAATCTACATTCAATTTCTGCAAGTATAAGAGCTATCTGTTGCGTCTGACCGTAATGAAAATATACGTTAATGGTCAAATAAGCATAGTCCATTCCTGTTGCTAAAATATTAAATTGTCTCTATTGAATTGGTAAACATAAAAGATTTGTATAGCACGCCGATGGTCCAATAAAGAGAGTTGTTGCATTTGTAATTGTGAACTTGAGTGCAAGCCACGGTTTGGCATCAAAAATTTTTTAATTTAATTTATTTAATTTTCCCCTTCAATTGGCAAATATAAAGGATGAGTATAGCGGCAAATCTACATATGGAAATGGTGAGGTGTTAAAGTAAGCGGTGTCATAGGATTTGGAATCGTAGATTTTGTGCAGTGTTCGAACCTCGATTTAGGGTAAAAAAAACATTTGTCATTAAATCAAAAAAAAATCGCTTTTTGATTTAAAAATGGCCAATTTGAGGCTTGAACTAGTCATGACTAGTAATAATACTAATCCAATCACTCAGCCTTCTTTTATCACCAAGCCACCGCCATACTTATAAATAGTGATATTCCTATCGTTTATAGCTGAGTGAGTAATTGAAAATTTTAGCTTACTGGACCACCGCCGCATATATATTTCATGCTATTCTCCCCCACCACATTATATATATTTGATATTATGCAAATCTTTTTTACTATCCAATTAAATTGAGAAACTTGGGAAATTTTTTAACAGAAGCTGAGTTGCACCAAAAATGTTCCAACATTAATATCATTTCAAACTTAACTGAACTGCATAGTGCCAGATGCAACATTTAATGCGATGACATTCCAAGCAATGTATTTCAAAGAAGTTAAAAATCTGACAAGCTATTCCTCCTTATGTTCTTAAAAATTATAAAACTTCCGGTCCAGTCAATGATGCTTGATACGATTTTCTAGGCGAGCCATAATATTGACCACTGACCATACAAATTTTAAGTTCAAGTCAGTACATGAATAAAGTCCAAACAAAAAATTTCCCTATACAAACTGAAAGTATAACAAATAGGTATAGCTGAGTTTAAGTCTCGATTAGGGCTAAAAAAATTTAATTCAATTTCTTACAAATTAATTCAATTCAGATTCTGTTAAATTTTCATTTTTCTCTATTCAAATGGTGAGTATAAAAGATGGATTTATCAGTAATGAAATTGTACGGCAGTGGTCAAGTAGGCAGAGTAATCGGCATCTTATAAATTAGTTCAACTCAGCTTCTATTAAGATTTTCAAATTTTTCCAATTAATTGCCAATTATAAAAAAGGGATGTAGCAGCAATGAAAATGTACGGCAGTGGTCAAATAAGCAGAGTCCAGAAATACTTTTGGTTATAAAAAAAATCGATCAGGTCAGGTATTATTCCTGGGTCAGTTGGCCAATATGTTGGTTTTCCAGCTGGTTTTCTTTAATGACAATCAGTAAATATTTTTCTTTAGTTGTAGTTAATCTAGAACCCCAGTGAGTATTCTTCGCATTGAAGTCACCTATTATGAACCTTTTTCCCAGACGCTTGAAGAACTTTGACGTATCTTGGTGGACAGTAGAATCTTGCCACAATAATAGGACAGTTATTGGTTTTTATATACATGAAAAACTGTTGGTTTTCTAAACGATTTGGCTTTTTAATAACTCGGTAGCTCTTATAGCCTTCCTGAACTCGATCGAATTCGATCAACCCTGGAGTGAGGTGTGTTAAATTTTATGCCACGGTCATTGTTAAAGTTCCAAGGGTTATTTTTAAAGAAGGTTATTACCTTTTTGTCTGATTTTTTTTTAACCGTTTTTTCCCATTTTTCTGCGGGCTGTTACACCGTTACACCGTTATAAAGAGGGCCCCACTCAATATAACGCTATATATCGCTGTTTTAGGTCAATTTAATAATTTTGTATTGGATAAATATGACGCTGAAGTAGATTCATGGTATTTGAGCACGATTAGTTTTAAATTCCGCTCTTTATGGAAAGATATTAAAATGCATTGACGCCATTCTATAAAACTATCACCAATAACGCATTGTTCCTAAAGACATTTGGTCACCCTTTAGTTTAGAACTAATTGACAAAACCACTCTAGGAATTGTCTACATTATCGACGTTGTTTACGTTATTGACGTTATCTACGGGTTGTCGACACGTCAATGTAGAAAATAATAGATGACGCGTAAACGCGCATCCCTGGTCGCTACCTAGAAGTTGAGGCGTGACTGCCTTAATGTCTTTATTGAATATGTTATGCCCAGTACGCCTGAATGTCCTCAACGGTACCAATTCACTTATGTTTTGCACCGCAAAAGGGTTAGAACTATGTATACCGAGTTCGATCACTTTGTAATTTTAATAGATCAATGCAATCAGCAAGAAAGTTATAGTCACCCAAAAAAGCTCAAAATGGTCGTTCCGCTTCCGTCGAATATTTCGCACACCTCAAAATTGGTTAGTTGCATTCTTTGCTCCGATCTGAAGTCCTCAGATGACTTCCCGTGTATACCAAATCAAGGTTACAATCAAACCATGTATTGTTAACTGCTTAAGCCTGAGTAGGTAACGCAAAAGTCTGACATCGCCATTCGCCAACTAACAATTTAGTTTTACGTCAACAACTAAATTTAGATAAAATATATCAAAAACCGAAAGTGTAAACTAGTGACCGTATACTTCAACCAAGCGGTGCGGTTGCTGGTATTTTTATTGTTAAACATACTATTGTTATGCTTTGTGTGTTATATGATTTATGACCTATGCTAAGTTAACTACACATGCATTAGAAAATAAATTGTACTATAATAGGCGCGCACAGTACATCATACAATCATATACGTATATGCAAATACAAATATGTAATTTTAAATAATTAAATCAACTTTACAGTGTACAGTCAGTATATACTACCGGAAAAACAATTTGTTTTTATATATTTACGTTTTCTTCGTTGTACTCCTCTTCTTCTTAAGCTATTTACATTAGGTAATTGAAATTAATTTGAATTCAGTTTAATTAATTTACAAAACAAGTCACACACAAATAGTGTATGTATATACATACATATATCTCTTTCTGTGTAAATTTATGTATTTCAATTCCATGGATGCGCGGTATTATAAAATGTATGTTTATATAGACATACATGTATGTACATATACGTATATATATAGTTATATATGGACGGGACTAAACTATATAAAATTAAAACATAAATGTAAGTAGTAAATACTAGTATACTTATATTATGTTTGTGTATATACTCGTAGTTAGTTATAACTGGAATTTTAGTATGTTATGTAGACTAGAATAATATGAGTTTATATATGACCCAATTATTGAAATATATACATACATATATGTATTTACACATTCACATTGTAACTACACAACAATTTTGAATGGATGCCAAATTAGTTTTGGACAAAATAGCATCATTTACCAATATGCATGTAATTCAAATATATAAACATTGGGTATAGTATATACATACTTAACTTTTATGTAGTGCAATGATTTTATAGGTTAATAGTAGTAATAATTTAAACAAAAATTTTTTATTACAGAATTTAAAAAGGAAATCTGGAGCACAACAAAGATTTGTTGATATAAATGGACCGCGGTCGAATATTTTTGTCTATATAGTAATTTTTTACATTATCTGTTTCTAATCGTTCACCTGCCAACAACATTCTTATGGTAGTAGATAGATAGATAGATAGATACACGCTTTAAAATTCATTAACTTATTTTAACTATTGACCTCGATAAATGAATGTAAATTTACAACAAAAGTTGATCTATCCACACACAACCAGATTACATGCAATACCTTGTGTTTCGTTTTACCATTGAATAACTTAACGTAACTGGGTTAAATATATCTTTTCTCTTAAAGTCACAACGAAATGTACATATATATATATATATATATATATATATATATATATATATATATATATATATATATATATATATATATATATATATATATATATATATATATATATATATGTAAGATGTAATATCCAGAGTACCAGCAACAGTGGTACATACTATTTAAATTACCCCCGACACAATTCTATATATTCTGTATACACAATAACAATTGTGCGTATTAATCGATCGCTAGATTTTATATACAAAAACCATAATCGTGTGTGTATGTACACAAATATGTCGCGACGTAGTAAAATGGCGCAATAATATTTTACTTTTCTCGATAGAAGCATCGACTCATCACACAATTAGTATATGTATGTATTCCAAAATATTTTTTTTCTAATGAATTCTCCGTAATAAAAAAAAAACTTTAATGTAAACAAACAGAAAAACATTGAGTGAATTTTTTAACTGAAAGTCATTAAAATGTTTACCTACTCGAATATCTGCATGTAATTATGAAATTGCTCGAAACTGAGTGAAACATAAAATATGTAATACCTTGCTCGTTCGTAAATACGCGCATTTATATCTCATGGTAACATCAATTTTAACAAATATTTTTGTTGTTACTGTGATGTAGTAATGATAGCATTGTGTTTGTTCGTCATTGAATAATTCGCTGTTTAAAAAGGGGCACGGCATAGTAAATAAACACAACAAAAATTATTTAGGTTTATGTCATTAAATATAATATATTGCCAAGGTTTTCGAGCATCCTTTACGCATTAGATGAGTACACCTATATGCAAACATATCCGGCTTAATTAACTGGCCGTATGGAGGTCAATATTTTTGTCAGATTCTGGTAATTCCCATAAACAAACAAAAAAATTTGTGTTGTGCTCGAAAACTTCTCAGAAATATTTTCGATGTCTTTTATATTAAAAATAACGTAAACAAATAATTAGTGATGGTGTTTATTGATAGTACACCTAAAAGCGCTTTAATATGTATATATATGTATATACGCTATAATATAGCTTCGCAGACATAATAATGACCAGGCAACATTAATGAAATTGTTTGTGTTTTTTTAGATACTTGTAGACCTTGAAACAAACGTCACGTTGTTTTTCTTTCTAATATTGGAATATATAATCTTAATTTACTTGATATATGATGTCACTATCAAATCTTCATACGCATTCTCTATATAATAAACAAGAATTGTTGAAATAACAGGGGCTAAAAACAATACTATAATGATTTGATTGATTTGTTTTTGAAATGGATGACAATTCCGAGAAAAACAGAAACAGAACGTCAAGATTTATTGAGAACTAAGCGTTTGTTAAGTTTGCTAGAAGAGATAGAGGCGTAGCCATAGTTAATAGGCTGACGAAGACGTTCTAACTAAGCAACGAACAATTTTTGCAGTTCATGCAGTTCAGGCAATTATTTCAGTCGTTATCAAATCAGTCCCTATGATTTTGAGCCAAATCAATGTTTCAACTGATCTCCGCGGATCCTATAAGCTGATCAAAAAGTATTATTTTATTTAAACTTTAACACGATGTATTTTCTATAAGAGATCGAACTAGGGATTTCATCACCGGTAAACGATTAACCGGAAAACCGGTTTTACCGTCCAATTTAGCTTACCGAAACACCGGTAAAAAAAATAAAAATTTACCGATAAATTCGGTAATATTTGAAAATGAAATAAAAAATGAAATCGCTTGAATATTCACACATTTCTGATGAAAAATATGGTTTTGTTCTTAAATAATTAAACACACATCAGATGATCAACCCATTGAGCAACAAAATGTTTCGTCCCTGGCGTTTGCAAACAAAAATGATAAAATACAGCAGGTAGACGTCGGAGGGCAAACAGGACAAACTGCTTTTGAGCGGACTCGATCCTGGACGAGTGGCACAGATATGAAGGCGACCAAACCTTAGAGGCGTATTCTAAAATAGGACGAGCAAATGACACATATACAAAGATTTTAATGTTAGCGGATCAGTAGATTCGTAACAATTTCGCGATAAAACCCAGCATAAGGTAAGCTTTAGAAATAGAGACAATGCGCCTGGTAAATGTTAGATCCGAAGAGAACGTCACTCCAAGATCAGTCATAAATTCGACTGGATCAATTGGCATACGAGTATCATATAAGAAATACTGATGAAATAATGAACACCGGATTCTATAAAACGAAAGAGTCTTACAGTCAGATAAATTGGAAACTGGAGCAATAATTTTCATGTCATCAGCGTAAAGCAGACATCTTGCAAATTTGAAACAGTTCACCACATCGTCACGGAAAAAACGAGAAAGGGAATCGTATAACTTGACAAATTGTGAACGATCTGACAGGTAAGTGTGCAACCATCTGATTGGGATGAAGTTAGAGTTTAATTTCATTAGCTTGTCGATCGAATTGCGTGATTAATTTTATCAAAGGCCTTTGAAAAATCAGTATAGACCACGTCCAGCTGTAGTCTGGAATCAATCGTACTGTGAATATGGCCGTTGAAAAACACTAGGTTTATGATTGGCGACCTTCCCGCAAAAAAAACCATGTTGCACAGGCGAAATATACCTTTTGTATCGAAAAACAAAAATCGATGAACCATTGATTCAAAGAGCTCTAGAATGATAGAAAGTATGGCAATCCCGCGATAGTTGATGATCTCGCTTCGTTTACCCGGTTTGAAGTATGAAGGATATTTTCCACGGATCTGGAAAAACTTGCCTTCGAAGGTTTTCATTAAAGATAACAGTAATGTGATCACACAGGCTCTCCGCGCAATTTCTAATCAGGATGGAAGGAAAACCAAAATCATGACCTGCACCCTAATTGATGTCAATGTTGGATATACAATCAAAGACTTCTCCTGAGGTAAACGATAGTTGAGTGAATTCCTGATTATTTCCAAGCTCAAAAGGTTTGACTGTATACGGTCTGATACGGTTCTTAGACTGAAGAAACTAGCAAATAAATTGCACATATCAACGGGAAGCCTGGCAGAGCAGCTCTGAAAGATCATAGAAGAGGGACTCCGACAACCTTCCTTCTAGTGTTGATGAACTGCCAAAAACCTCGTAGGTTGGAAGACACCACTTCAATCTGCAGAACGTAATAAAGATATAGGAAACTGTTTAAAATTTTAAATTCCTTACGAGCTTTAGCGAAAGCAGGATAATACTGATTGTTGCGATCAACATGGCACATCATTATAATAATCTAACTGCCGGCCCGGGAATATGTTGAGATCAACAGTGCAACAAAATATCCCACAGTTACAAGATTTAGGTGTAACGTAGTCTAGATTCGCCAATTCCTTCCTTAGTGATCTAATTATCGTCGAGTGCCCTGTCTGAAGACATTTCCACTGAGATACGGCTGATAGTCGGGTGGCCGTATTCGCCGCCATCTGCTTAACCTCTAAGGTGCGTGTTGGTGTTGTCCTCAGCACCCCCCTTAAAAGCATATTGGCCGTTCTTTGCACCTTGCACATTCTCGACCTTATTTTTGTAGGTTACTTTTTCAAGAGCTGTATACATGCTCCGGCTTCAATCCCCATCTCTTTCCGATGGCGTTTCTGTCATAGCCATATTAGCCTTGGTTACTCCTTCCAAGATATTAAGTTTCCAACTCAGCTTACTGTCCAAGATTACGCCCAGAAATCTCGTCTTATCAGTAAAAGCTACTCCTATGCCGTTTATGGTAGGTGAGTGTACTACCGGGATTTTACATTTCCTGGTAGAGAGTAGCAGTTAAGAGAGCATTTTGGATTACCTCTTTCAACCGCGATTAAATATTTTCAACCACCCGCCTCCAAATAGTGGATTTTCCCAGCTCCGAGTTAACCATCCTGCTTACCAGCATATGATATACAAAACTATTTTTGATCGTATATAAACATCGATCAGCCTTTCCAAGGCTCTCAACAGAAAGGATGATAGAGTTATGGATCTTTGGGTAGTCTATCTGAGCTTTTCCCCGATTTCGGAATAAAGATCACCCTGACCTCTGTCCACCTCTTCGGAATATAGACTAATTTTAAACATCCTTTGAAGATAGCTTCCAACCAGGGGAGAATATCTACTAGTTGTTTTGAATTCCCGCTGTTAAATTCGGTCAGGACCAGCCAATTTATAAGGTTTGTAACCTTCAAGCACCCATAGGATCCGTTTTTTAGTTACTATATGTTCTATACGTTTCGATGATAAGTTTCAAAGATTCCTCACTAGAAGAAGTCCAAGATTCGTCCGGTTTAATTAGATAACTGGAACTGGTTGGCGAGAGGTCTCGGAAACTCCTCTGTGCCTTCCTTACTTCTTATTTGTATAATTTTAATTCCTCCTTATATGAGTACCAATCCTGAACCTCTCTCGTTCTTTTGGCTGTAATAAAGGCTTTTCTACAAGCCTTTCGGTAAGTCCCCAGTTCCTTGGGTCACCATGTTGGTTTTTGCTTGCCCCTGGGCTTGATTTCATCTACTCATGTCATATCTTGGCACAATTGGATTTATCATGAAAGGAAGCGGACTAGAAGAATTATGGGAAATAGTTTATGGCAATGCGACAGTCAAACACATGCTTACTGGACATGCTTTCTCGGGTGCTTTGCGAGCACATATACTGACGGTATCAGCATTAAATTATTTGATTAAGGACAAATCAGAAGATATGAAATCTGTAATGGAAACGTATCAGAAACTGATAAAAAAACAGCATGTCACCGGATATGTGTTATGATTCAGAACATGCAAACTTTGGCTCCAATATTTTGCAGTCCTATTTTATATTTGAATTGGCTTCAGCTCCACCTTCCCTTTTCGACGACGGTCTCCTACGAAAGGGAACAAAACCGAGCATCAAAACCATATTTAAAAGAGCTGACACTGGTAGGAACAATTTTCCAACAAATTGCAAATATGTTGTAGATGCAGACCATGTGCTTCACTCGTTAGTATGGCCAAAGCAAGTAGTGTTTGATCGTTATCCGGACTACGCCACCACGAAAGGAGAAGAACACACAAGAAGAGCCGTTGCCAAAATTTTAGCAAACATCGAAGTAGAGAGCAATATGCCATGCACAGTTTCTCAAACCGAATTTCTCGCAAACACCCATAATAAATCGAAATTCATCGGCAAACTGAAGCAACAACATTGTTTGAACATGCCAACATATCAGGCGGAAGATGACACAGATACCTATATCGCAAATATAGCTTTTGCAAATCGTAGGGATCAGGTGGTGGTTACAGCGCACTCGGACATCCTCAAATCGAAGATTGTACGATACACGAAAGGAAAACTAAAAGAATTTAAGCTTTTGCAGGCCACTCCAGAACTGAGGACCGACGTGCAGTTGTTCTTGCAAACGAGTGCTACGAAGGAGAATATTGCAGCCAGCGGAGCGCTTTTAATATGTGGACTGTATAACATCACCAAAGAGACTCCACTAGAAGAAGCAAGACATCTTGCTTACAACAGAGTAATTGGTAATCTGCAGTTACATTCTAAATTCGATTTAGCTTGTCTCCCACCAAAAAAAGAAATCTGTCCAAAGTGGTTTGCTACCCATTCCAAGTGAGCTGCCACCGGCTCCAGAACATCTCACTATACTTAAATAAAACTTAACTCAAATATCATAAAACATTTAATGTAAACCAATAAACATTTTATTGATTTGCATAAACATTTAATTTCTACCATAATAACAGCCTCGTGACGTGAGAACAAATCATCAGTATTAGATTGAGGCTGCGTGATAAAATTAAAACAGAAATCTATTAAACATTGCATGCATAAAATCTGAAAGGTCAATTTTTCCTATAACATGCTTAGCGCATTCCAACGTTTGTGTATTTTACTAAATAAAATTATATGATAGACAATCATACTAGATTTCTCATTTGTTCAATAACAGAGGAGTACAACAAACTTCTAACTTTTCCTATATCATCGTTGCGTTGTTGCATTCTATTGCATACACTGTATACACTACGGAATTTCAACAATACAACGATGACATTGAAAATATTTTTTCTCGCTCATACGCAGTCCAAATAGAAATATGAGAAATCTATATACTGTTTTGTCTATGATTATATTATGCCATGCGAACAAAAATGTCAGCAAATATTTTGTTTACACACTTTTGTATTCTTTAAAGAATACTGAAAAATCAGGCAACGCCTACATAGATAGTTTAAAAAATTGAACGAAATTAAATTCCAATTTCTAAAAGTACCGCTACTTTTCCAATCAAATTCAAATTTTTTCATCTAGTATGTATCATATGTTTTCAATTTACAAATTTTTCTCAAAATTTTTGTTTTTTAATTCAGTTACAAACATGGTGTTTGACCAACAAGCAGCATGTTGCCATTTTTAAAGTTTTCAAATAAAAATATATTTTTTCTACAAAGCAAAGTGATTTTTGTGTTTTGAAAAGTGGCACTCTCTATTACCTACAAAAATTTGAATTTCAGTTCATACATCTAAAATTGAAGAACATCTAGCGGTATACTTTCGATATAATTTAAACAAATAATTAATTCTAAATTTAATGAACAAACCAAGTAGACGTCACATTTCTGAAGGAAAAAGCAAATATTATACCATAATTCATAATATTAATGAAAAATGTGATAAATGGCCAACATATATCATAGCCGATCAAGCATGGTTCTATCTAACCAATGCCGGTGATGCCAACGAAAACTTTAATAAAGTCGCTCCAAAAACTTCAAAGGATTTAAAAGTATTCACAAAACAGTCCCATCTGATGGGAGTTCATGGGCCATTTCTTATTATGGAGTCACTCGGCACCAGCATGCGCTTCTAAAGTATTATATTTTAAAATAGTTCCGTTTTTCAAGCACACAGAGTTCAGTGAATTACGCAGTGACGTCTAGAAATAAGATACTGAAGTTTGGACACGATTTGAGTTTAATTCGATGGGAACTTCAGATAGTTCCATCATAGACAAAATAGTATATAGATTTCTCATATTTCTATTTGCACTGCGTATGAACGAGACCAAATATTTTCATTGCAATCGTTGTGTTGTTGATTTTCCATACTGTGTAGAAGATACAAACAACAACAGTACAACGATGACTGTTAAATCTCACTATAATGTCCAAGTCGTAAATTTGGGCTAGTGTAGAGTTAAACTTTAGACTAATTATTAGATTACCTTGGGTGGGGTCTAATAATTAGAATGAGAACAACCTAACTTTGATATTGTTGAGTGGTTAAATTATTCTTTTTATCCGGTAACTGTTGGTCGTGACTGTTTTCTGTGACACGAGATTCGAGAATTGTTTGTATTATTCTCGCCTCGAATTAATGTTTTTTTTTTTGATTAATTCGAGAACTGTTTGTATTATTCTCGCCTTTCGATCTTTACTTTGATTACATCATTTTCTTAAAATTCATCCGTCTCGCATCAATGTTTATTAAAACATCAATTTTTTGTGATATTTTACAATCACTTTTTAGAGTGTAGGTATAGCCTGTTGTTGGTTGGCTCGCAGGACCAATGTTAATTTCAGCCCAGCTTGTATCCGATGTTAAATTGATTTTAATTTCGAAGGACCATGCCAACGATACGACGCATAGTTCTTCATCCGGCTCGAAGGACCATGCCAATGATAGCGTATAGTTGTTCGTCCGGCACATCATCCAACTCGAAGGACCTTGATAAATCTCCCTATAATGTCCAAGTCGTAAATTTGGACTAGTGTAGATTTAAATAGTAGAAAAATTAGATTACCTCGGGTGGGGTCTAATAATTAGAATGAAAACAACCTAACTTTGCTGTGGTTGAGTGGTTAAATTATTCTGATTTTATTAATTCATTTTTCCAGTTAAGTTTTACATAATAATTACACTAATAACAAGTAAATTGCAATTCAGTAATTTTACTAGTAAAGAATTACACTAATACAGAATTGCCGAATTGCAGTTAATGGTGTTTTATTTATATGGTTGTTGTTGTATGCATACATATGATGAATTAAAGTAATTAAATGTTGAATATCATGAATATCCCACAGTGAACTCATGATCTTCGGGGCTGACAAATTTGGGGATCTTGGGCATTGATGAGGCTATAGCATAAACGTAGTTTAACATCTTGTACTTTATATTTGCGTGTTTGACCGCTAGAGTGTATAGCCGAATCACAACCATTGTTGTTTATGATTGCATCGCAAGGACTCCCCACATTGTTGTTGGCCTGTGTGGTGGAAAGACTTGGTAAATTTGTTGTTGTTGGATCTGACGCAGGTTTTGAAATAGTGGTTGGTTGTTTGATAAGGTACAGATATTCACTGTTTCGAGCTGGTACTGCCAGTTCTGTTTTAAGTTCAGCCTCTAACTCACTCGATATTTCGCATAGAATTTCTCGAACGATTCCCCTTCTTTCCAATATGGATTAGCTGTGGTCATCGTATAGATCGTCCTTCATCTCTATATCGGTGTCAATGAATTCCTTCCACATGGTTTCGATTTGAGATAGTTTCTTCTGCAAGTACTCCTGAGTCTGCCTGCTTCCACTTTTGGTGTAATTGCTTTTGATCTGTTGAGGTTGATCGAACCGAGCACATTGAGCTTTGTACAGAGCTTCTAATTATTAGACCGCACCCAAGGTAATCTAATAATTAGTCTAAAGTTTGACTCTACGTACTAGCCCAAATTTACGACTTGGACATTATAGTGAGATTTAACAATGACATAGGAAAAATCAGAAGTTTGTTGTACTTCTCTGTTATTGTACAAATGAGAAATCTAGTAGGATACTAGGATTGTCTATAGTTTCATGATACGATTTGGAAAGGAGGTCTAAGTTATTAGCAAAGAGCTTTCAATTAGAACACTGGAATTTAAAGTTTCCCCGTTCAAGTACCCGGATACGAAATTTAGGACCGGCACGTGGAACGAGCTGTCGCACTTAGAGAACTAGGAGCGTTGGAAGGCTTAATCATGTGCATGAAGGAGTATCGGCTGAGATAAAAGTAGAGACCATGTATCCCAGGGCTGTACGTTGCTCTACTGTGTAGGTGACGTCCTCGGAAATCTTGGAGCTGAATTTCATCTTGAGCCGCATGTCAAGAAGGCTATTTTGGATTTGCAAGCGGAAATGAACTTAACCAACATGTCAATAATTTGTGTACATGTGCCCACAGAAGTCAGCCAGCCCCAAGATAAAGACTAATTTTACAAATACTTGGGCAGTGCGATGAGAGCTATATCCGAACACGCTGTTAGAATGGTATAATTGAACATGACCCCGCCCTCGCAAAACTTCCCGCAGCCAAATTGACCACGTGTTAATTTCTACAGAGTGAGCTCGAGTTGCAGGATGTGAGAACCTATCGGTCAGCAACCAAATACGTAGAGAGCGATCATCAATTGGTCACTGCAAAGCTACGATTTAAGTTTTCCCACAAGGCTATAGAAGCACAGCAAAATGCATGGAACGTTTCGGCTGTGAAGGTCTGATAAATAAAGATCAAAAGAATGTTAGGCGTAGAGGTCGTTTCAGACCATGTCTTCACGGTGTAGAGATTATCTAAGACAGTATGACCAACCTCAGGATCGAAACCGCTGGAGCCAGTGATGGCCTTTATAAACTGTTTATTATTGTTATTCTATCAGTAAAGATTAAATTGTTGTTTAGAGTGTGGAATTTGATTTGGAATAAATTGAACTTGACCTTTTGCACGTTGAGTTGGATTAGGAACAAATTGAGTATATAAAGTGAAAAATGTATATCAGTCAGGTTTTATATAAATTACCACCCTTTATTATCGATTCCAAATCAAATGACTCATAATGTATCCCTTATAAATATTTCCCCGGCTGTGCATTGTGCATACACCATCTTACCTATACACATTAGAAAATAATCACACAATAGACACTATAAATAGAATCAAGAAAATTATTTTATTCGTTTCTATATTTTCTATTGCACTTCTGTTTTCGGTTTGTACGAGTATTTATATTTATTGTATTGTTGTTGTTTCTCTTCAATATTTTCAATGAAATTCAATTGTATGTATATATAGGTTACACGTGCAATTCGTATGTCTTTTCTTAGTTCGGCGATCATTTATAGTGTATGTAGCTATATGTATATATGCATTTATTGCGTCTTGAAATTGATATTAAACACAAAGTGAATACATATTTCGTTTTCTATTTTCTAACGTCGTATTCTGGGGATATTATTGAGTACAACAACAATTTCGAGGGTGAAACATTTTTGTTGTTGTTGTTGCTGAGCATTATGGTATAAATGGGAATAAATCCTTGCTTTGTGTATGATTTGGTTTTTTGGTTCATAAAGCGAAGGCGAAACAAAGGAAATCATTTTTGAAAACGTATACAAAGAAACATAAACATAATATAAGAACATACTCGTAATAGGAAAATTGAATATATATGTACTTGCCTTGATTTGTTCGCGTTAGAATGCTAGACAATGTTGTTAAATGATTAAGCCATAATTGTATTTATGTATATACGGTAATTTATATATTTGGTTGCATTTGCGAACAACTAAGTGCTTACATACGTATATATACTTTCGGTTGTGAAGTGCGCACAGACAATGAGACTGGACTTCTCGTCCACATTCAAATTAAGATAAGAGATCAACTAACCTAACCATGATTAGAGAAATTTTATTTAAGTCTCGCTTTAATGACATCATAATAAATAATAAGATTATTTTGTCTGGTTTAATAACAAGAGTGTTTGTTTGAGAACAAGTTAGTGTTGAGTCATGATTTGGAATTGCTAAACTTAAATCATATGGTTTTGTTATTAAGTGTTTTATAGATAAACACGATCGATCGGAATCCGGGTCACCATTTTACTATGGTATCCAATGGAAGTCGTCTCTCTTTTCTATTATAAACTATGTCACAAGTCACAACTATATATACATATTCATAAATAGTTTTTGTGTAATATATAAATTCTAATATTTAGAATTTGGATTTGTGGATTCACTCGAATCCAATACCAATGGAACTCATATCTAAATCCAAATTTATATTTTGTTGGATATATCTTAATGGCAAATTGGCCATTAAATTTAAAAATATTTCTCATTAATATTGTTTTGGGTTTTTGATTGAGTTTGAAGAGAATTAAGTTTACAAATTGATTTCAGCCAAATTTGGCAATTTTGAAGTTTTAAATTTAAAGGTTACAGCGATTTGAATGTAGTTAAAATTTCATTGTAATCAAATAAAAAAATCAGATCAAAAAATTTTGATACCCATTACAACTAGGCTTGCCACCTTAGGTTGTAAAAATCAGAGAGCTTTTGAGCAATAAATCATTCAGCTTTATTAAGATCATGATTGATGTATCGAATAATTTTTCTTATACCAATTTCTCAAAATGGTCTGCTCCATTTTGAATGTACATATATTTTTTAGTTCTCTTTTTTCACCCACCTCAGCAGTAATTGAGGATAATATGAATGAAGGTATTCCATCTCAATCAAACTACTTGTCTTTATATCGCAGTAGATATTGAAAATGGACAAAATTAGTTACCTCTTGAAATACTTACACTCAAGTACATAAGCTCATTTATAACTTTTCAGGGAAGTACACACTTATGTGTATAAAAAATAAACAAATGATTTCACTATATGAAAAGTGATATTCTATTTTGGTAATTCACTGATCTGAAAATCATATTCACCGAGAGCTAAAACATTTGTATATGTATAGCGCAAGGCTATATGACAAATCTCATGGGTTATGGTCAAATATCTGCAGAAATGCTAAAAGTTTAACCTACCGTTTGGTGGTTAGAGTTTCAGCTATAGAGCATGGTATGGTGACGATCGATGGTACGATGATGACATATGTAGTGTTTATGACGGATATTTATATTTGGATCTACGACCGAGGCTGATGCGATGAGTCGCAAAGGCAGAATAACCATTATTCTTCATTAAAACACCACAATGTTCGAGGAGCAACGCGTGGACAAAAGACATAGACGAGAATGAGCAAAGGCGTGGCGAGAGAAAGAGAGAGAGAGAATGCAATTAATATGCAATTGTGTATTGATTGCGTCACAGATTACTCTCGAATAAATACATGCATACTTGGACAATTTTCGAAGGGAAAGTGCGAGAGCTGTCTTGAAAGGTGGGGCGTACATGATACAAAAAATAAAAATTCTGATGCACAAAAATTCACCACGAATTTAGCTATACACTATAGCTATTCACAATACTCCAAATTTAATTTCATCGGTAAAGCCTTTGTTAATAACGAAAATATTATGACTTTTGAGTTTGTTATGACTTTGTAGCTAAACTGAATAAGGATAAACAAGCTATCGACCTTCTCCGATCTAGTGTAACTCGTTAAATTTTGAAATGGAATTCAAATGATAAAATTTAACGAATATGAAATTTTTGAAATTTTTCAATATTGTCGATATTCAATATTTATAAAATTTGTGGACATTATTGGTACAAACATACACGTATATACAAATATACAGTAAATATAATAGTTATGCATAATCTTAACACAGCGATTATTCAGTTCGATTTTCGAATTTCGGCTTTACCGGTAAACGGTTAATATTTGAGTAAATCCCGGTTTACCGGTAAATCACCGGTAAACCTATTTTTAAATAAAAAATCATGTACAGGATAGGATGGCGGGAGGACGTACAAACATACGAAGAAATAATTAACAATGATTTTATAATGTAACTTACACTATTTATAGTGCAAAGGCGGCGGAGCACCGATGGCAGTTAAAAATACAATTTCGAACGAGGTAATTGCGTGCCACCCTAGTCTCGACGTTATAGCTGCCCGTGTAAAAATTGCACGGTCCTCCATTCTCATCGTCGCGCTGTATATTCCTTTTGGCTCAAACTTGGACCTCTATACCTCGAGATGTTCAAGTTCATCGATTTGGTGGTCCTGCCAGCAATTCGTGATGTTGAACAATTACTGATTATTGGCGATTTTAATCTTCCGAGTACTAGTTGGTTGGATATCGATGGTGTTTTTAAGGCATTTTCTGACAAGGACTATGCCTTGGCTACGATTGTTCTGGCATGCGAGGATTTTACCCAGCTGTTCAAGCATCTACCACACTCCAATAATGATAAATATATTTCACGAATAATGCGACATTCCTTCCAGTAATAATTTGTTTTTTGATTTTAGAAATGCTAACTACGTTACTTTGAATGAATATTTCTACCATTGTAATTTTCTTCAAGCTGGTCTAGATTTGAATGACATAATTTCACAATCCAATGTACGATTCAAGACAGGTATCGAAAGGTATGTTCCGTCGAGGGCTACTAAACACCGATTTCGAGAACCATGGTATAATGTTAGGTTGACATGGCTTGAGAATCGTCGTAATAAGCTCCACGCGCTATACAGGTTGCATGGCAATCAGTGTAAAATCTCAGTGTGCCTTAATTCTAAAATTAAGTTCGCTTCGATTTATCAGTTTAATCGAAGCGAAATCTTTCAGATTTTATGCATGCAATGTTTAATAGATTTCTGTTTTAATTTTATCACGCAGCCTCAATCTAATACTGATGATTTGTTCTCACGTCACGAGGCTGTTATTATGGTAGAAATTAAATGTTTATGCAAATCAATAAAATGTTTATTGGTTTACATTAAATGTTTTATGATATTTGAGTTAAGTTTTATTTAAGTATAGTGAGATGTTCTGGAGCCGGTGGCAGCTCACTTGGAATGGGTAGCAAACCACTTTGGACAGATTTCTTTTTTTGGTGGGAGACAAGCTAAATCGAATTTAGAATGTAACTGCAGATTACCAATTACTCTGTTGTAAGCAAGATGTCTTGCTTCTTCTAGTGGAGTCTCTTTGGTGATGTTATACAGTCCACATATTAAAAGCGCTCCGCTGGCTGCAATATTCTCCTTCGTAGCACTCGTTTGCAAGAACAACTGCACGTCGGTCCTCAGTTCTGGAGTGGCCTGCAAAAGCTTAAATTCTTTTAGTTTTCCTTTCGTGTATCGTACAATCTTCGATTTGAGGATGTCCGAGTGCGCTGTAACCACCACCTGATCCCTACGATTTGCAAAAGCTATATTTGCGATATAGGTATCTGTGTCATCTTCCGCCTGATATGTTGGCATGTTCAAACAATGTTGTTGCTTCAGTTTGCCGATGAATTTCGATTTATTATGGGTGTTTGCGAGAAATTCGGTTTGAGAAACTGTGCATGGCATATTGCTCTCTACTTCGATGTTTGCTAAAATTTTGGCAACGGCTCTTCTTGTGTGTTCTTCTCCTTTCGTGGTGGCGTAGTCCGGATAACGATCAAACACTACTTGCTTTGGCCATACTAACGAGTGAAGCACATGGTCTGCATCTACAACATATTTGCAATTTGTTGGAAAATTGTCCCTACCAGTGTCAGCTCTTTTAAATATGGTTTTGATGCTCGGTTTTGTTCCCTTTCGTAGGAGACCGTCGTCGAAAAGGGAAGGTGGAGCTGAAGCCAATTCAAATATAAAATAGGACTGCAAAATATTGGAGCCAAAGTTTGCATGTTCTGAATCATAACACATATCCGGTGACATGCTGTTTTTTTATCAGTTTCTGATACGTTTCCATTACAGATTTCATATCTTCTGATTTGTCCTTAATCAAATAATTTAAAGCTGATACCGTCAGTATATGTGCTCGCAAAGCACCCGAGAAAGCATGTCCAGTAAGCATGTGTTTGACTGTCGCATTGCCATAAACTATTTCCCATAATTCTTCTAGTCCGCTTCCTTTCATGATAAATCCAATTGTGCCAAGATATGACATGAGTAGATGAAATCAAGCCCAGGGGCAAGCAAAAACCAACATGGTGACCCAAGGAACTGGGGACTTACCGAAAGGCTTGTAGAAAAGCCTTTATTACAGCCAAAAGAACGAGAGAGGTTCAGGATTGGTACTCATATAAGGAGGAATTAAAATTATACAAATAAGAAGTAAGAAAGGCACAGAGGAGTTTCCGAGACCTCTCGCCAACCAGTTCCAGTTATCTAATTAAACCGGACGAATCTTGGACTTCTTCTAGTGAGGAATCTTTGAAACTTATCATCGAAACGTATAGAACATATAGTAACTAAAAAACGGATCCTATGGGTGCTTGAAGGTTACAAACCTTATAAATTGGCTGGTCCTGACCGAATTTAACAGCGGGAATTCAAAACAACTAGTAGATATTCTCCCCTGGTTGGAAGCTATCTTCAAAGGATGTTTAAAATTAGTCTATATTCCGAAGAGGTGGACAGAGGTCAGGGTGATCTTTATTCCGAAATCGGGGAAAAGCTCAGATAGACTACCCAAAGATCCATAACTCTATCATCCTTTCTGTTGAGAGCCTTGGAAAGGCTGATCGATGTTTATATACGATCAAAAATAGTTTTGTATATCATATGCTGGTAAGCAGGATGGTTAACTCGGAGCTGGGAAAATCCACTATTTGGAGGCGGGTGGTTGAAAATATTTAATCGCGGTTGAAAGAGGTAATCCAAAATGCTCTCTTAACTGCTACTCTCTACCAGGAAATGTAAAATCCCGGTAGTACACTCACCTACCATAAACGGCATAGGAGTAGCTTTTACTGATAAGACGAGATTTCTGGGCGTAATCTTGGACAGTAAGCTGAGTTGGAAACTTAATATCTTGGAAGGAGTAACCAAGGCTAATATGGCTATGACAGAAACGCCATCGGAAAGAGATGGGGATTGAAGCCGGAGCATGTATACAGCTCTTGAAAAAGTAACCTACAAAAATAAGGTCGAGAATGTGCAAGGTGCAAAGAACGGCCAATATGCTTTTAAGGGGGGTGCTGAGGACAACACCAACACGCACCTTAGAGGTTAAGCAGATGGCGGCGAATACGGCCACCCGACTATCAGCCGTATCTCAGTGGAAATGTCTTCAGACAGGGCACTCGACGATAATTAGATCACTAAGGAAGGAATTGGCGAATCTAGACTACGTTACACCTACATTATGCTTCGAGAAAAGGTTCCGAACTACGTGCCTTTTAAGCGAATCTTCGAGGAGCGGATCGCAATCAGAAACAGAAGAATTACAGTTATTTACGGATGGCTCAAAGCTACACCGTAAATTATTGAGCTATATATCAGTTCTGCTCCCTGATTACTGCAGTATGTACCAGAGGTGATGGTGATTGAGAAGGTATTGAATTGGTTGAGACATCAATTGGTATTCTCGATTAACATAGCAATTCATGTGGACAGTCAGGCGGCAATCAAGTCGCTGGGTTGTTGGCTTTCCAATTGTCTCTAAATGAGATGATTGAGCATTTCAACATTCGGATAGTCTCAGTCCCCGGTTACTCGAACGTCATGAAGAACTGCAGGGCGGGCGCACTAGCTAGGCATGGTAAAACTCTCCAACTGCTACCGGAAAAGGCATATTTGGGGGGCCTATTACGGCGCTCAAGACAGCGCTTAAAAAACAGGCAGTAGCCTCATTCAAACGAAAGGTGGACTAACCACTCTCACATGTAGTGTTTGTATTTTTTTTTTGTGTGTGGTGGAGGCGGGAATCTTCATATTACCTCATATGTGGACCTAATCTATAAACATGTAACAGTGCCGGATTCTAACCGACTAAACCCTACCCCTTCAAATTCTTATGCCTATAGTTGTCTCGTGGAACTATTGTTATGTATTACTTCGCGAGAACAGGCTTAGCCTTTGCTGCCATCTAACTTTGTTGTCTTTGTCTAATTTTTTCTATAGACTTCTCAGTTTCTTAATATTCCTTGCACTCATTTTACACACCATCTCCCAAATTTCTGCGGACTGCAGCATACAATCAACAACTGTTAACGGTGATAAGTCATTTCCCATAGACCTATATAGTTCCAATCTTTCTTCCTCGAAGCGCGGACAGTCAAAAAATACATGCATTAAATGTATGTAAATAAGCGCGAAAACAACCATGCCCCGTCAGAAACTGGCATAAATAGAAGTCAATAGAAGTCTCCATGTTTCCTAAGTAGCCGTTTAACTACAGAAGGGACTAACCGATGTGTTCACCGACCTTTTGCCGAGCTGTCCCAACGTTGCTGCACATGTTGAAGGTCTCTGTGCGAGCCACAATACGATTTCCTCTCTTATCCCCTTTTGCACGGCGAAAATACATTCTTTCACGCTCCTTAGCCAATAAGTCAATTGGAGACATACCAGCCAATAGACACACGGGTTCATCTGATACCGTTCTAAATGCACTAACCACCCTCGAAGCGCTTAACCTATAAACAGATGCCACCGGTTGTTTGTAAGTACTTCTCTCCATAGCACTGGCCCAGATTGGTGCTCCTTACATCAAAATAGATGTCACCACCCTACGCAGTAACAGTTTGCGGTTCTGGCGGGCCCCCCTGCGTTTGGCATGATTCGCATTAACTGTTCACTTTTCCAGCCTTTTCTCCAACGGTATCCGAATGCGATTTAAAGGACTTTCTAGCATCAATTATTACTCCCAGATAATTAATAGATTGTTTTGACTGAATCAGTTGACCACCAACTTCCACCGTCATGAATTCTAACCTTTTTCTACTGGTGATTAGCACCTCTTCTGTTTTGTGCTCCGCCAACTGTAAACCCACAGATGATAACCAATCCTGAACTACTCTTATACTCCAATTGCAGATTTCTTCCACCTCTTGTTTGTACTTTTCAACAACTACAATCGCAACTCACATGTAGTGTACTCGTAGCAAGACAATTCTGGCCAAAGCTGACTTGAAACGCTCAAATACACTAATCTCCCTACGTAGACGTGAATTAAAAATGATCGTGGGGATACTCACAACACACTGTCTGGTTGGAGAACATGTAAGGAGGCTTGCAGAAACTATAAGGTATAGAGACCTCTCTAATCTAGTAAACTGTAAAGTGCGGGATATAACACGCTACATAAGTAGCTCTAACTGGTTTCAACATACGTAATAGGGAAGTAAGATCCTGTGGTATCACAATGGACCGTCACCGAACAAAGTGTGTCGTAGCAGCCACTCTAATTTAACCTACCGGCATGTGTAAAAGTTAACAGAAAATAATGTGAACCGGATGTAAATTAGATCGCATATAATGTACAATAACAATAAATTTATTAAGTTTAAACCCAATTAACATTTAGTAACTTGTTAAAGGACAGTTTGCAGAATTACTGGTTTAGTCATGTCAATATTTCGCTGCGTTAAACTAAACGGAAATGATAATGTTTTGGTGATAAAATATAGTGCTGGTCATAGTTTAATAAATGTCACCCTATTATGCCAGTTGGCACGCCATAGATTATGTAGGATCAGCGGCACTAAATTTTAAAAAATCACAAAATTTCTAAATTTTGTGAAACATGAACACAGTAGCAAGATACGAGTTGTTCATCGAGTATATCAAGTATATATCAAAATTACGGATGTCTGCGGGATAGTTGTACGGATGATTTCCAGAAAACACAACATTTATCAAGGAACTAATTGAAACAAAATAAAATACACAGTTTCGCCCGGTATCGAGTTTGTGTATATACTCTACATTGGCTAGAATGGGCCATAGAGTATTTATTATATTTTGATTCAATTAGTCCAAAACTACTCGTATTCCAGAAATCTGTAAATATATTCTGAATACTGTATATGGTCGATTTGGTTCAATTTACAACTTACATGTACATATTAGTTCATTTCTGTGGTTTGAGGGTAAAAAACCTTCAAGTTTATTGCTGTACAATCATTCGGACACTGATATCAATTTGCTAATCAACTATGTCATATCATGTGACAGCCATACGTCATTAAGCACCAAAAACAAAATAGTAATACATTTTTTAGAACTTATTCACGGTCATAATACCTAAATTGTATTGTACATATGGACTACTTATATCAAGGTTTGCACAATTCAATGCTATTTTCATTGAACAATGGCTAAATCAAATTAGATTTAGTAAGCGATAACGGCCATAATCTCGACACACAAAATATTATAATGAACAAGGAGTATTATCATCGTTCATTGGCGATAACGGTATATTAGTTAAAAATCAATAAAAATCCAACAATTAGGTTGTTTACAGACATAATGTTATCAGACAAGTAGGAAATTCCATAAAATATACTTTCTTAGACAGTTTACGAGTATACACAAATAGTTGCAAAATATTTAGTTTACTGTGTTGAAAAAAATCATCAATTTTGATGTGTATCTATTGTATTTACATAGATAAGAATTAGGGTCAAACCGGAGATAATATTTATTCAACTAAAATGGATTTAATTAGTGTTTTAGGCGACAATCAAACTAGACTATATAGAAAATATGTATGTATGTAGTACAATGTAATAATTTACATTAAGAAATATATTTTTCTTTCGTGAAACTTATACCTCGGTAGTTTTTTTTTTCACCGACACATCGTCATTAAATGTCAAATGTCTGGGTACGAACTCAACTGCCCTTTCATATACAAGTGTCGTTTATGTTGAACAATTTACTGAACTCATTAATTATAGAAGTTAATTACCGATCAGCTGCCAAAAATCAAATGCATGCATTCGTCTTGTGGTGCGTATATACATATGTATCTATTTTCGGGCAGTCACTTTAAAAAATAAAATAAAATAAACAAATTAGTGCAGTTCTTATCGTTACAATTTGGTGTTGATAAATTGCTGCAAGTGGTATATATTGTTCCTCATTGTGGTTTCATTGTACTCGCAAAGCGTAAATTAATATAAATAGACAAAATTAAAAAAATCAAAATACTCGATTATAATTCCCTTCTTATCACACGACCAAAAATAACTTCAATTATGATAAGACTATAAATTCTCTTCCTTCTTATCCATAACCACTATATGACAATAATTATTGTAGCGTAATGTTTTTTTAAAAAGGAATCCATGTACTACGATTTTTTAAGGTATGTACACACATATGTATATTTATTTTATTATCTTATCAGCCGGCCGCAAAAACTAATTGATAAGAAAACATATATGGAATGGATAATTATTTTGTGGCTTTAGGGACTTCCTGCTTTAGTCGGAAAAAATATTAAATGTGTTTGAGCTTCTTATAATATTATTTAATGTAGAAATTATAGTGCAGAAGTAGACTAGGTAGTTAGTAATCTCATATAACCATAAAATATTATAGATTTAGAATGTCTATAGAGTAGAGTGTTTGGCAATAAAATTTGAAAATGGAAATACCCGGAATCATTATTATTTTATATACATCTGTACATAATATATGAAACAGTATAATAATTCCAAATTAGACAATACACATTATGTGTACATACAGATACTTTCTAAAATCTAAACTGTCTATAGAAATGCGTACAAAATTTAGATTTTAGATGCTTTGAACAAAATAGTTAATTTTTAAAAACTACTTGTTTTCTGGTATAACTTGTAATTATATACGAGTACAATAAATAAAATTAAAAATGACAATGAACCTTCGAACGTAATTTAGTACATTTTTATTGTTTTATTTTATTATCGTATTTACGAAAAATGTTTCTTAATAAGCGAACTAATAAGTTTTGTTTTTGTTTGTGAAACAAAAGAATTTTAGTGGCTTATCTTTATTAATGGCGCACAAAGAAAGTGTTGAACAAAATTTTCGGACAAAGCCAGAGCTATATGACATCTATATACTCGTACATATCTATAGATATATTCACATGTATGTACATAGGTACATTCATTGAAATTAAATTAAGGTAACTATCGGTCATTAGATTTAAATTTGTGTATCGATATAAATGACCGGCACAATAGAATTTCATAATAATATTTCTAAGAATTAATTAATCTTATCAACTTTTTTTAATTATTGAACTCCTGGCTGGTGGTATGTACATTAAACTGTGTTGTCAAGTATATATTAAAAATTACTGCATTGGTACATTTTACGTTTGGTACGTTTTAGCATCATAAAATATCCAAAGATGGGCGTTTACGCGTCATCTTATGATTTTCTACATTGACATGACGACCACCCGTAGATAACGTCAACAACGAAGACAATGTAGTTAATGACTTAAACTCAGATATACCTATTTGTTATACTTTTTGAATTTTTTTATTTGGACGTTATTCATGTACTGACTTAAACTTAAAATTTGTATGGTCTAATAGAAAATCAAAATCAAGCATCATTTTTATGAACATAGGTGGGAATTGTCATACTTGTCAGATTTTTAACTTCTTCGAAATACACCGCTTAGAATGTCATCGCATTAAATGTTGCACCTGGCACAATGCAGTTCAGTTAAGTTTCCAACGATATTAATGTTGGGACATTTTTGGTTCAACACAGCTTCTTTTAAAAAATGTCCCCATAAGTTTCTCAATTCAACAATTCAACACCAAATATATATACGGTAGTGGCGAGGTAGTAGAGTGATTGACTTTGGATTCGTGAACCTAGATTCGAGTCCCGACGGTATTATTTTAATTTAATTTCTTCTGTATTCAAATTGGTTCAACACAGAGCTTCTGTTAAACATTTTCATATTTGTCAAGTAGTGGCATGTACACAAGATAGGTATACCGATGGTGAAATAAACGCAGAGTTCATTGCCTTTCAATAATTTTTATTATTTTCTATTCAAATGACATATATAAAAGATTTTGTCTAGCATTTAATATATGCGGCAGTGGCACAGTAAGCAAAGTCAGTGAATTTGGTTTTATAGAGCTAAGTTCGATTCTCGATCGAGACAAAGTATTTTTTGATTTAATTTCTTCTGTCAAATTTGTGATTGTGAAATAATCCAGCTAATAGGTTCAACTCAGCTTCTGTTCCAAAACTTCAATATTCTCCATGTAAAAGTGGCAAGTATGAAAGATGGGTATGGAGGTATAGAGCGGTAATGAAATTGTACGACGATGGTCAAATAAGCAGAGTCCATTGCCCTTGCTAAAATTTTTAATTATTTTATTCAAATGGCAGGTATAAACACTAGGAATATCAGTATTTATCAGTATGGCGGTGGCTCGTTGGTAAAATAAGTTGTGTGATTGGTTGTGAATCGAGAGGAGTTCAAACCACAGGTTAGATATATATTTTCAATTTACTTGCAAATTGGTCATTTTAAAATCAAAAAACGTTTTTTTCAATTTAATGAGAAATGTGTGGATGTCCTGCTAAAATTTAAAATTTATTTTACCCGTAATCGAGGTTCGAACACTGCACAACATCGACGAATTCAAATCCTATGACACCCCTTTCTTTACCACCTCATCCATCTCCATATATAGGTTTGTTACTATACTCATCCTTAATATTTGCCAATTGAAAGGAGAAATTAAATTAGTTAATTTAAAAATTATTTAATGCCAAACCGAGGATTGAATTCAAGTTCACAATTCCAAATGGAACAACTCTGCTTACTGGACAACCGACGTACATAAATTTTGTGTTAAACAAATTTTTATGATTATCAATTCAATAGAGGAAATTTAAAATTTTACCAACAGGGATAGACAATTCATTAGGGTCATACACAAGAGATGGCTCTTATACTTGCAGAAATTGAATGTAGATTTCAACAGAAGCTGTGTTGAACCAATTTTATAGCAGAAATTAAATTAAAAAAGTATTGGCGCTGATGAGTCTTGAACTCGAGTCCACGATTACAACAGCCTTGACTCTGCTTACTTGACCAGCGGCGTTTAAAAAATTGCTTCTGAGCAACGATAGAAATCTATATATGGCACAACTGTTAGAAATCTTTACAAAGAAGTTATAACTTTCATTAAAAATAATCCAGGGAAATTTAACATGACGTGTCGACAACGTGTACACAACGTAGACAACGTAGATATCGTAGGCAACGTAGACTTTTCGTAATAGTAGGTACGGCATTACTTGAGCCAGATATTTTGACAATGCTGACAATGCAGTGGAGCCACCAAATATTAGTGTAAATTTAGTACAGTGCTCTGTATTGCCTCTAAATGTGGACTGTATTAAAACCAATTTTAGAATTTATCAAAGACCCGTAAACCGAATTATCGAAGACACGTCATATTCAATTCAACACTTATATTTGGTGACCCAACTGCATTATCACCAAAATGTCTAACTCAAGTAACGCCATACCCGATTCGCAAGTTTAATGCGATACGGGTGGCAAAAAAACTGACATTAAGTCAACTATAGGGAAGATAAAATGAAAACTAACCCAGCCAAATTAATACACTTGAATTTTGTCTAAATATGTCAAAAAAATGAGAATTTTTTTTTAAGATAAACATCGCAAAATTTGTCCTAAATCCTAAAAATGTTTATCATGTGCAATTGAGAAGTTTATTCGGATAAACCCATAAATCTGATAATTTAACCGATTATGTGAATTTTCGGCTTATCTGAATCGCTAGTAAGTAACAGCTTCACATCACCAATAATTTTTATCGAGAAATATCTTAAAGTAGCACCTAATTTAGCTAAATCATAAAGTCCAAAATCCGTTATATTCGAACAATCAGATACGCTTAATTCACAACTCTGAGCAACACAAAAGCTTGGCCAGTGTTTTCGGCCAATATCCGTTATTTGATTAATCTGTCGCCTTAAGTAAACGAAAACCAATTGCGAACAATTTTTAACGATGACTTTTAATCCACTATCAACGATCGCCCAGCAGTCTTCTATTTGTAATTTCAACATGCAAAATTACCGTAAATTGTTGACGTTGTCTTAATTGTCGGCGTTGATAAAAAATATTGCCAAGTAACATACGTAATATTCTACGTGTCGACAATCGCGTAAATTACATGGCGTAATCTACCCCGCCCATCCCTAATGACCGGGCCATAAAATTTAACACACCCCACTCCATGGTGAAACGAATTTGAGTTCAGGAAGGTTATAAGTGCTACCGAGGTATTAAAAAGCCAAATCGTTGAGATAACCAACACTTGTTCACTAAAAAATGTTCTAGACTGATGACATTTTCACAAAATTTAATGAATGTGTTTTGATGGATGACGAAATGTACATGAAATTGGTTTTGAAACAATTAATTAGGCAAAAGTTAAAAAAACTCAAAAAATTCAATGTAATCGTATGGAAACTTTATTATCATTCGAAAGAATATTTCTTGCCATTTATTTTTTAAAGATTACTTCTTTCAAATGATGGCCGCAACTGCCATTGTCCTTTCTCAAAGTTGAATTTTTGATAATGGTATATGGCGAATGACACAGTAATGTTGGCTTCCAAAGCCTCATATCGAGCTGGTTAATTCACATATACTTTCGACTTTGCGTAGCCCCAAAGAAAAGAGTCTAGAGGTATCACACGAGTTAAATAGCCAATTCAACGATACGAACCGTGAAACTAATTGCTCGCCAGCATTTTTCAATAACATTGCTTCGCGCGCTATATGGCAAATAGCGCCGACTTCTTGGAACCAAATGTTGTCGAGGTCGGGCTTCAACTTTAGCAAATATTCCGTTATCATGGCGCAATAACGAGCACTATTCAAGAAATATGGACCGATGATTTCACAGGCGCATAAACCACAGCAAACCGTCTATTTAGTCGCGTATCATCCAATACTGTAAACTGGGATTCATAAACTTTTCGATGGTATTCCAAATAGTGGTCTCTACAGGCTGATTATGTCAACCATATAACTTGGTCTAACACTTCCAAGTAATCTACGTTATGTTTTGCAAATATCTATGATACTAACTTCCTGCACTAAAGTTACCACGAAAATGGTTTGTGTATTAGATCCAAATTTAAGACTGTGTGCCATACACAAGATAATGACATTTTTGGTAAATTGTTTAGTAAATGGAAATACTGTAGGTACTAAAAAACTGTATAAATTAGAATTGAATGTTGCTGTTGTTATTGATTAAACGTCAGAAAAATAACAACATAGTGCAATTAGATTTTTTCCTATCAATTTACCCAGCTTCGTCAAGCACCTTGCTGTTATCCTATATAGCAAACACTCCATGAAATATCAACTTGATTGCAAACTTCAGCAAGCTACTGCCATATTTTGGCAATGTAGAAGAGCCTTTGGAAAATCCAGGATGTGTAACATACAGGATGTTGTATTTTATATTCAAATCGCAGTTCTTACCGATACTATCTTTTGATTCTATTGTGTGGTGGCCAGTGGTTAATCTTAAGGCTTCTATATAGCCACACTTAATAGACTACTGGTTATTAGTGCAATGTCCTCGTCTCCACTACTCGCTATGGAATCAATTCTTGCCATGCCTCAGCTACACATCGAGCCTGGAATACTCTCGGTTCTATCGTGGAGCATAGACAAATTTTAAAAAATGTTACTTCATTTTTACCAGAAATTGATATGGCTCCAATGATAGATTACTTTCCGAATTTGACTATGCCAATTTATTCTCGGTTATCTATCCATCAAGGGATCGGTGAATTTCGGAGGATTATCTCAAAAATAATCTCTCGCTCTAGCCTCAGTGCTGGATTTGAAATCTACTGTCCCTGGTCGAATCTGAGATCTTTTGGCAGTTTGGGTTCGTTTTGCACTGTTTTTCAGGAGGAAGTAATAGCTCTAGCAAATAGTGCTATTGAGGTTTTGAATTTCGCTGTTAAAGATCAAAACATCTTTCTGTGTACAGATAGCAAAGCTGTACTCAATTCATTATATCAACCCTGGTCCATGTCTAAACTTGGCAATGATTGCAAACACTTCATTAACCTTCTTGGTTCTAATAATACCATTACGGTCATGTGAGTACCAGCTCATTGTGGCATCGAAGGCAATGAGATCGCTGACTGTTTCAGCCGGTTCCCATCTAAGTCTAATTTTCTTTTAACTACGCCAAGAAACTTATAAAGAACTATACGCTTTGAAAGATCTAAGGGTACAGTGGCTTGCTTCTTCTAACGGTCGTATGGCGAAAAACTTCATTAGTAAACCCAATTGAAGGTTTTCGAAGTTTGCTTTATCTTTAAAAAAGGATGAGAATCTTGGTTGCGAGTCTGCGAAATGTCACCGAACTTTGAGGATGTCGCACAAAGCTTGCATCGTCTTACTGAGAAAACTAAACCATTCAACTGGACCACCGAGCATCAAGACGCCTTCGTAGAGCTAGATAAGCAACTATGCAGTTCTCCAATTTTGGCGCATCCATATGCAGAAAATTTTTTCATCTTGGATATAGACGCCAGTAATTCGGGAATAGGAGCAGTGCTATCACAAAAGCAAGACTGTATAAAAGAGGTATTAGCATACTACAGCCGAGCACTATCCAAACCAGAAAAAAACTATTGCGTAATCCGGACAGAATTATTGGCGGTGATGGATAGCGTCAAACATTTCCACAATTACTGGTACAGACAAGAGTTTCTTCTACAAACGGACATATGTGCTCTCAAGAGGTTAATGCCGTCCAAAGAGCCAGAAGGACAAGTTGCGAGATGGACCAAAAGATTACAGGCCTACACTTTCAGAACAGAGGTTAGGCGAGGATTGTTACATAACAACGCAGATGTAATGTACAGGACGCCTTGTTGTAGTCAATGTCAGCACTGTTTCAGGCAGGAACAAAGGAATCCACGAAGATCACTGGACAGGGAGCAATTGGCGGAAGACCAACGACACGATAATTCTATCGCTCCGATGATCAAATGGATGGAGAGACCGATGATCAAAGAGAAGTCGTGTAAGAAATCCACAATATCAAATCTGGAGCGCAGTTGGGCATCAATACAACGCTGGAAAAGATAAGACTCCGGTTCTATCGGGTCAATTGCAGAAGAGATGTAAAGGATTGGTACATCGAAGTGTGAGGTTTACGCTAGCAAGGGATCACAAACAAGAACAAGAGGAAGGATGAAGCAATACAATGTCGCGGCGCAATGTCGAGCGGATAGCTATGGATATTGCTATACATTCTGATCAAGGCCGAAAATTCGAATCATCCGTGTTCCAAGAGTTGTGCCAAATACTCAACATCAAGAAAACGAGAACTACACCGTTGCATCCACAATCTGATGGCATTGTCAAGAGGTTCAACAGAACACTGGAAGAGCATCTACGCAGATAGTTTAGAGAGACTGCTTCGGCTCAGTTAGGCCGCTGACAGTCCGTTGTGATACCAAATCATTTAACGGCTAAATCAGGTACAATTTTTAATTGACCATCTACACATTGTATATATAGCTCGCCATGCCAGCATGTACTGACATGAACCATCATTCTGACCGAAATCAAGGATGCATCATTCACTGTGCTATTAGAACGATATTGCCAAGGGTAACTTGATGACAAAAGTGTTGTCTATTCCACGAGTTGCATCAAGGAACAGATGCCTTAGTTTACATTGATTAACATGTCCAGACCATTTAAAACCTCAGCTCAAAGTTGGGTGAAAATTGATAAGTCAATTTGTTACATTTTCACGACGGATCCTCAAGAGATTGCCATCGCTCAGAACCTATTTTAATAAAAGAACCTTTTTCTTTTAAAAATGTAACATTTTCAGAAAATGTTGTATATGGAGCTCTGACCCCGAGAGCAAAATCGTTGCCAGGATGCCGTGTATCATTGTACCAAATTTCTTATAGAGGAGTGAGACCTGGCTAGTTTTACCGACCCCGCGATGAATACAAACTTATATTATTGTGATCTTGGAATAAATGCTCTCGAATTCCAAGTAAAACGATTGGAACTTTGGCTTTAAAAACTGTTTTTAGGTGTCGATGGAAGCGTTCAACCGCATTATGTTAGATGGTAGGTGATAAAGTAGTTCGAATTTGGTGTGAGCCCAGTGGTATTTCGTAAGTCGTATAAGATGAGTTTACACTAGAATTTACTTCCATTACCGATCGGATGAACTTAGTGATATTGACGGAACCCCAGAAATTACGGGGTATTGTTTTCCACAAATGTTTGTGAAACCAATTTTGTTGAGACAGGAGCCAAAATTAATTTAAACTATATACGTATTACATAAAAATCTATTAAGCCACCATTAATTATAACCTGAAATATTGTCACCATATTCATCAGACTAGCCATGTCATTATATTTTCCGTGGAATGTCTAGAAAAAAATTATAAAGGCAGTGTTGCAAAGTATGACGAATTCTCTTACGTACAGGAATATTATTATTACTTAGCTCATCAGCAGTTCGATTCTAATTCGCTTAAGTTTATGCTAGAATACGTATAGCGTGGGACCATGTTAATGGATAATCACAATTATCTTGAATAACAGAATAAGTTTGTTTGCAATAAATTTCGTTATTATGTATATAAAGAAACCAAATCATGGCAACCTTTGATTTTTTCATGGGAAGGCAACGACATTGAGATAAACGAAATCGTGCGTTACTAAATGGTTTTATATAGTAATTAATGATTATATATGCACGGAAAACATTAAACAAAGTTGGCGTTGCTGTTAGTTAGGTTTTTAAAAATAAATCGTTTGTTTCCAGAGTTTAAGTCAGCTTGAATTTTTATGCTGGAAACAGATGAGCAGAATTTCTAGTGAGCGTCTTTTTTGTGTTTGGATTTCGTTTGGTTGTGTTTCTTTTTGTGAGCGAAATTAATTTTTCATAATGAATTCTTTAATAAAATATGATTATTTTAATAAAATGTTGTTGCTTTATTAATGCTAGTGTGCTTATTTAAATGTGATTAAGTTGTGAGAAAATATTAATAATAGAAATAGGCGAATTTGGACCTGGTCAATTTATACGGAAAATGAAAGAGAGCTATACGGCTTTTTTTCAAAATATTTCATTGTCATTAAAGAAAAAGACGAGGATCAATTTAGAAAAGCGACTCGTATGGGCATTCAACAATTTGAAATTTAAGTCATTTGTTGTACCCAAGAAAAATGTTATCAGAAATTCGATAGACCCAGATTGCCGCTTGGTTCTTACATTAGTGTAAGTATACATATGTTCGTATATAAATATTAAATTATGTAAAATATTTTATTCGTATTCAATTTCAGATATTTATCACATGGTGCAGCATGGCAGGTGTTGGCGTGGTCGTTCAGAATTGGTGTTTCGAAATAATTTGGGATAAATTACGCGATATTTACTTATCACCCCTAATAGAGAACGATTGGAAGAAAATTACTACAGATTTTTATAATAAAACCAAAATGCCAAATGTGGCTTAAGCAATTGACGGTAAACATATCGCCATCAAATGCCATATGTGACGGCAACTATTTATTTTCGGTTGTCGATATAGGAGCATATGGCAGCCAAAGTGATGGTGGGATTTTACAAAGAAGTGCATTTGGCGAACAGATTTTAAAGGGTAATATCAATATACCAAAAACCGTGATATTGCCAAGTACCAATGAAGAATTGTTGGGGATGCAACCTTTCCACTGCGAAATAATTTATCCTGGTCGTCTTCTACCTCGAGATAAAGAAATTTCCAAAAAGCTATCATCTGCCAGAGTAAAATCGAAAAAACGTTTGGCATTCTTACTGCAAAGTTTCGAATCCTTACAAACTCGCTAAGCGTATTACCAGAGAACGCCGAAAAGATCGTGCGAGCAACAGTAGTGCGCCACATTTTTATAAAGCTGAACGATTCCTCGAACACAAATCTTTGTTGACCATTTTAATGATGAAGATGAGTTAATAGAAGGTAGTTGGCGACAAGAAGTGAATCCTTTGCCGCAATTTAGATTTGCAACGCGATACAACTCAACAAGAGATGCATTTACAATGAGAGACCATTTAAAAGATTATTTAAATAATGTAAATTATTTAAAAAGAGGCAAAAAAGAAAAGTGGTTCCGGACACTGTCACTGGACACTGTCAAGGGCCCTTTAGCAACGTCAAACCGGGGACAATCACTCGGACCCTTGCGTATTTTGGGGTAGACGGGTCACTCAGAGGCTGGATAGATCAAATGCTTAGAGGCAGGATCGTGGCAGCTTATCTGCGTGGGACATCTGCCGGCAGATACGTGAGCAGAGGGACACCTCAAGGTGGGGGTTTATCCCCCCTTCTTTGGAACTTGGTCTTTAATGACCTGTTACTAAACCTGGAAGGGCAAGGCTTCAAGGTGGTTGCCAAAGTAGTATTGGTATGGTCGTGGCAGCTAGAACGGGACAATGTCTCATTGGGATACATGCGAGCAGGCTGGTTGTCCTTGCCCATGATTTCTGCCGCAGCTGCGGTGATGAGGAGGAAGAGGAAAGTGTACTCTATCTACTCTGCACCTATCATAGTCTAGCGTATAGCAGAACAAAATTTATGGGAACTTCCTTTGAACGACCTCACGGATCTTAATAAGATCGAGATCCGGGACTTTAAACGCTTCTTGGTAAGCTCAAGATAGTTTAACAAGTGAAGAGGAGGCTGCTCGAATGTGGTATAGCTACGGACCAATCTTGTGTCTGTGCTCGTCCTTTAGAACGGCCACCCTTACCTAACCTAGTATACAAGCAAATAAAGTTATCATCAATTTAAATAAAATTGAATTAAATTTCTCGTGTGTCCGTATTAATAATTGCATATATTTATAAAATTAAGGACAATTTATTTTTCACATGCATCGGGCATGCATATAATTGTACCTGAATAGCGTCGCATAAAATTTAAAAGAAATATGTAAGTAATATTACATAAGGGCCCGTAAGGGTTTCACAACAAAAATAATGAAAACCAAATCATTTATAAGTACTTTACAATTTTATTTTAATGTTAATAATTTAAAATACTGAAAACGATAAATGTCAAAAAACAAAAGACCCTGGAGGCTTGTCAATTCAATATAATTATTCAATTATCACTCACCATTACTCCACTTATAAATTATTCATTTTATATTTAATAACTACATACAATATAAATTCTTATATACGAATATAACATTCTAATAAATTAATAAAGTGTTAGGTACTGTATAGTGTTTTGTAAAATAAAAATGCAACACAAATTTTATAAAAACCAATTCGTATATAAATTATAAAATAATTTTGTTATTTAAACATAAATACTTGTTTAATTCGATTAACGATCGAATTGCATTAAGATTAAAACCATGCAGCAATTTTCATATTATAAAGGGTTTTCCAATAAGAGCTTTCATTTTGATATTACAAAAAACGAGTATTTTTTAAGAGAAATCAATGAATGTTTATTTCATTGTAAAGAGGAAGGTATGCCATTACAATTTGAAAACGATTTCAGCCGCCACGGCTACGCTTGCAGCACCATATCCTTTCCATGAAATTCTCCATGACCAATACGCACATTTGCGGCTGTATGTCCTCAATAGCTTCACGAATTCCATCTTTAAGGTCTTGAATCGATTGTGGAGAATTGGCATAGACCATATCTTTCACGTGACGGGGTAGAAGTTGGGCGGTGACGGATGTGTACGAGAGATGGCTCCTTACATTAGCGAGTACGCAGATCAGGCTGGCACGGTCACGTTCTGCGTATTGATCCGGAACGAATTGTGCTGCGCTCTTTGAAAGGAGAGCCACCATATTGTAGGCGCAGAGGTCGTTGCAGGCGACGATGGATCCAAGATGTAGAGAACAACTTATCTTCTTCCGATTTTCTAAGACCGTATATGAAGACCAAGCTCAGGATCGAAACCGTTGGAGTGACACCATTCTAGACACCAGTTAATGGGCTTAAACAATTTTTTTTATTCATGGGTTCGTTCGCATACGGTTCATAAAATTAATTTACTTTTATTTGTTACTTTAAATGTCACAACTTTTAAAATAATTTACGATGATGGGTGATGTATTTGTTTGGATCGGACTAAATCAAAACACAATTCATGTTAATCATATACAATATATAGCATCAATAGATTTGTGGCGTCTGAAATATGCATTGAAGCAAATGAAAATAAGTTTTTTAATTTAAGAGGCTTCAATAGTTTTTTTTCGAATGGGTGTGGGGGATATGGATGTGTTGGAATTTTTGTTAGAACGTTTGTTAAGTGATTGGTGTTAAATTGGTAAGCAAAAATATATATGCCTTAGGAATTTATCGGTCACAAAAAAATGATATAAATAATTGTTTTGCACTTTTAGTTCATGGAACAAAAATCGATCAAACATTATCCTAGGCGATTTAAACATTAAATTGTTAAATTCCGAACTAGATACAACTGATTCACCTATGTCTGATCATAAACAACTCTTTCTGAGAATGAAGGAGTATGGGTAAAACCATTAAAATCGACTATCTTAAATGAGTTTGTGGCTAATTTGAAACAGCGAGAATAATACTGCAACAATTTTTAAAAAAACCGATACAAAGCATAAAGTTTCACTTCCCAAGAAGTTCTTGATTTAATAAAAGACAGTGATCGTTTTTTCCGTCAAAAACAAGCGATCACTACGCAATTAATGGGAAACTCTTTTCAATCTGTTTAAAAATTGTGAACATAACAAACATATTTTCGATTTATTTTCATATCACATAATCAAATTTTCGTCCAATCCAGGTAGTGCACCACATTTTAGTGGACTCTGGGAGTCTAACATCAAATCAATAAAATACCATTTCAGTGTGTTGACACCAGGCCATTTCATCACTGGTGAATCACCTACATCTTGATGCGAGCCAGATTTGCAACACATCACAACTTCACAGCGCTTCAGTTTTTTTGCCAAAGATGGTCCATGGAATATTTGCAAACCCTGCATCAGCGACCTAAGTGGCATCAGAGGTCCTTTAAATCAACGATGTGGTACTTGATAAAGATGAAATAGTTTAGCGAATTGTGAGTGCAAAATTTTCACCATTTTTGTAGTAAATTTTAACAATTTCAATGCGTTGTTAAAGCGTATATCGTACCATTTTTAGTAATGGCGAAGTTTTTACTTGTCAAATGTCAAAAGATGAAAGCTTCAAAATTGACAGCTGCCCAAATAGCAGGCTATTCAAAATTAAACAGCTCTTATTGGAAAACCCTATACTTAAATACAATTATAATTATTTATCGAGGCTATCTATATAATCTTAATAAATCATTGTTTTAAATTATATTATAAAAATAGAAATTGTTTGCGAAAATCCATCTATAATAATTATGTTATGATACTCGTAGATGAGGAAGTATTATATAAATTACACGTACATCTACGCTCATATGTATATTTGCACTTAATTTGATGTCGATTTTAACAATCAATTACATTTTTCCTGCAAACATAATAAATGTTATAACAATTAAATTTAATAACTCTACGTACGTAAAATAATTATTTTTACATTAATTAAATCATAAATAACACGAGCGCGCGCGCATCCAACAACATGTCTGTTGTATATCAGCAATTAATTCGTATATCATCACGTTTCGTTTGAAATTTTTAATTTTCAGTTAAATATTCGACCACGTGTTAACTATTAGCGCATATACGTTTATTTTACTTATATGCAGATATATAATATGTAATATTTAAGAACATAAAAATAAATAAAATAAACGATAAATTTTATTATTTTTTCGACTCGTGAAGTATTATATATTATGTACATATACATATATATGTGAGACAGCATGACGAGCAATAATACAATTCTAATTACTAAATAATAACAAATCATTTGTTGCAGTCAAGTACACACTAAAACTAAAATAGTAGTTTCATATGTACAACATTCATATTAGCAATATAATAAATAAAAAAATTAACAATGACAGTGAATATTTGCGTTTGTATAGTTTGTATATGTCTATAATAAAAACGGCGTAATAATAATAGTAATTCACATAATTATAAATAATAAATCGGTAAATATAATTTAGCTGTTTGGTAATTAACCTATTGCCACTGGTCTGCTAGACTTGTGTGTGCATCATCAAGTTTTTGACATTAAATTAGCCTTGAAATAATGCAAAATTGTAATAGTTGTATCAAGGTCAAAGTTAATTGTATTCAGTATAATTGCATACATTTATGCGCTATTATTTGAGAATCGTAAATTTGATTCATAAATGTCACAATTAGAAGGTCATGTCTAACTATATGGGGGCCACATTTTTATGGTTAAATTTTTGATTTTTATGTACATACTTTGCATGCGGTTCTAATAGCGGGTCTTTTATATATTCCATAACTCTTATAGTTTCGAATGCATAAAACTCTTGTAACGAAGCAATTAAATTATTGCTGTTAGCTATATATAAAAAGAACAATCTTTGTTGTTAGCTTGGTTTTATAGCTTTTAGAGCATTCCTTCGTGTAAACTAATCGAGTACAATGATTTCTCGTTCACAACTCACAAAGCCATCTTTTATTATTATAATTTAACGAAAACGGAAGTTGGTTGAAATTGCTGAAGATTTCATAAACAGAATTCATTTTACATCGAAAGTTCAGAATTTATGAAATTTATTTAAATCTGACTAAAATAATTTTAATTGTAGATTTTGGAAAGTTATATGCCATATGTGGAATATTCCGCATGCGGACTATTGTTATTCGATCAAATATTCTACAATGCAATTAAAATTCGCTCCTATATTCAATTATTTTTGAAATTTCCAGGAAAATATTGCAGCTGGAAGCAAAACTGAAAGCTGATCACTTCGAGAGAAAACTCTGCACGTGAATTTCCATACAAACTTACGAAATACTAAACTCCACATTAAATTGTGTCGAGAGGAGACCATGGGCGAGGTAAATTACGCAATGTACTCGCGGGAATATTTTGTAAAAGCGTTCATCTAGAGGTGATTATTTCATTTGTTTCTTTTTGACAAATGACGCATGAATAGTTTCAAACTGTAATCATGTTTTTATTTATTCAGTATTGTTTGCCATTTCATCATGGAAAGACTGAGTCCGACAGCGTTCTGTGAGGAATGTGTTTCGTGCGCTTAGTCCAAGTTACAATTAACATAATCGGCTTGTCGAGACCACTATTTGGCATACCCTCGAACAGTTTGAATCCCAGGTTACAGTATTGGATATTACGCGACTAAATAGTCGGTTTGGTGTGGTATATGGGACGTACCTGTGAGTAGTGCTCGTTATTGCGCCATAATAACGGTATATTTGCTGCCTGAAATCGAAGCCAGACCTCGACGACATTTGGTTCCAAGAAGTCGGGGCTATTTGCCACTTAGCGTGCGAAGCAATGTACTTATTGAAAAATCATGTTGGCGAGTAATTAATTTCACGGTTCGGATCGTTGAATTGGCTATTTAGATCGTGTGATACCTCTAGATTCTTTTCTTTGTTGCTACGCAAAGTCCAAACTCTATGTGAATAAACCAGCTGGATTTGAGGCATTGGAAGCCAAAATTACTCGTGTCATTCGCCAGATATCACAAAAATTGGACTTTGAGAAAGGACCATCGCAATTGCGGCCATCATTTGAAAGAAGTAATTTTTAAAAAATAAATGGCAAGAAATGTTCTTTCGAATGATAATAAAATTTCTATACGGTTTAAATTGAATTTTTTGAGTTTTTTTTAACTTTTCCACAAATCCTGTGGACTGTCTGAAATAACATTGATTTGATTAATCTCGTGCAAATAATTACGTCTCTTGGAATTAGAGTCGTCTGAACGAGGCCAAAACTTTAGTGCTGAATTGTGTTGAAGAAGTTATGAAAAATGTGACAAAATCCTGGCTCCATAACTGCAAATTTCTGGCCAAATCATACATTCTTTTGCAAATGTATCTAACTTGAAGTGGTTATACTTAGCAGAAGGATTTTGGTAAGATCCAATTTTTTACCTAATTTATTGTTTCAAAACCATTTCATGTACGTTTTGTCATCCATCAAAATACATCCACGAAATTTTGAGAAAATATTTCCAGAAATATTTTTGGTTATAAAAAAATCGAACAGGCCAAATATTTTTCATGGGTCAGTTGGCCAATATGTTGAATTTACAGTTGAAATGGATTCACATCCATTTTCTTTAATGGCAATCAGTTATTCTTTTCCTTTAGCTGTAGCTAAACTAGAAGTGAGTATTCTTCGCATTGAAGTCACCATCTATTATGAACCTTTTTCCAAGACGCTTGAAGAACTCTGAGTATTGTTGGTTTTTATATAAAGGGCGTTTTTTTAAGCATGATAGAACTGGAAATTGTAAAAAATAAAACAAAAAATTAAATTTTTATGAAAAATATACTCTAGCAGATCTCAGTATATTCTGGCAAATCATCATGAATAGTCTCATGCTTGAACAACACTACGAAATTATTAAATTACTTTGAAAATCAGTCGTCGATTCGCGCAACTTATAGACGACTTCATGATTTTTATGGCGCACATAATCGTCCATCTGAGCAACCCATCCGTCGAACTGTGGATAGATTTCGTACCACATACTCTCTAGAGGTTGGAATAAAATGTGTAAACTGAAGAGAATATCGCCGCTGTAATCGAAAGTATTGAAGAAGATCCAAATTTATCGATTCGTTGTCGTTCGCAGGAATTAGGGCTCAAGCAATAAGTTTTTGTTTGAAAATATGGAAAACAATGATCCGGACGAGATGTGGTTTCAACAGGATGGGGCTACGTGCCATACGGCGGCCGCAACCAGCGACTTATTAAAATTTGGTGATAAGTTGATTTTGAGAAATGGACCTGTCAATTGGCCTCCAAAATCGTGCGATTGGACACTTCTCGATTATTTCTTGTGGAGCTACGTGAAGTCACTAGTATATGCTGATTAAGCCAGCAACAATTGACACCTTGGAGGCCAGCATTGTTCGTGTTATTCGTGACATACGGCCAGCAGTGCTGGAAAAAGTGGCTCAAAATTGGACGTCCAGAATGCGTTTCGCCAAGAACAGCTGCCGTGCCCATATGCACGAAATCATTTCCAAATATTAATTCCATGCATTGATCTTTCGAATAAAAATAAAATGTTGATTACAATTTAATTTTTTGTGTTATTTTTTACAATTTCAATTTCTATTGGGCTTAGAAAAACATCCTTTACATGAACAAGTGTTGGTTATCTGAACGATTTGACTTTTTAATAACTCGGTAGCACTAATAGCGTTATGGGGTGTGTTAAATTTTATGGCACGGTCATAGTTAAAGTTCCCCGGATTATTTTTAATGAAAGTTATAACCTTTTTTAATCATTTCTATCAGTTGTGCTATGTTTCTGATTTTTTGTGAGCTGTTTTTTCCGATTTTTCTGTGAGCTGTTCTATACGGTAGCACAATTAGTTTTAAATCCCGCTCTTTTTGAAAAGAGATTTAAATGCATTGACGGAAATTTTATAAAACTATCACCAATAACGCATTGTTCCTAAAGGAACAATAAATTTGGTTACCCTTGTGTTTAGAACTAATTAACAAAACCACTCTAGGAATTGTCTACATTATATCGACGTTGTCTACGTTGTTGACGTTATCTACGGGTTGCCGACACGTCAATGCACAAAATAATAGATGACGCGTAAACGCCCATCCCTGGTCGAGGGTCGTCTGTCAAAGTGGATAACGTTTAAAGATTGAGACATAACGTCAAAAACGCATACAATACTTCAATATATTTGTTCCAAGTACAAGGAGATTATAAGACAACTATTCACTGATAATTGAGTGCTAGTCAATTTAAAAGCATTTGCATAGAGATGCAGTTCCAATTCAGGTTTTCGAACTTTCCTTGAATACCACTTTCGCAGGTTCAACCTATTGAACGACGTTATTGCACAATTAGTCAGCTATTTGCCATTAGATTTTGCCCAGCACAATACAATTTTTCAATAAACTAGATTGTAAAATCGTTACTTCGAAATTTAAACGCAAATGACGTTTCATTAAATCAATAGTATGATTTTTTTAAATTACAAACTCTTAAAATGAGGACATTCATGTTCTCTGTACATCTGTTCTCTTGAACAGATCGTTCGTATTTATTGTCTTGATTTGCTAGTTTTAAGTGCAAACTCAAAAAATTGGTATATCTACATAATATAGCTGAATGTCGTGTAGGTATATATTTAAGCTAATTGTGTCAGTCAGTTTAATCAGATACACATACTTATGTAATAGATATATTTTGAAATAAAATTGAAATATTTGTGAGCCTATGTGAGCATACAGATTAAATTAAATTATACTATTAACCTAGCAGCTAATGACGTAATTTCTAAGTTACGTTTTAATTTACTTAGTATATTTTGGGATCAATGCAATGGTTTGTCGTTTGAAAAGTTGGCAATTTACCATCCTGAATTTGAATAGTTAGAAAGACTGCTATAAACTAATCGCAAACTTAGTTGTCTAGAATTAACGACTGCCAAAGTTGGAATGCTCTATCTACCGGGAAAATGTTAACTAAATAAAATAGAACCTATAAAAATCCCAGCACTCACGGAACATCTAAAAATGATCTACTTAGCGGAAATTTTTTAAACAATATATGTCGTTAATCATTGGCATTAATTTTAATTTGGAAACGTTGTCCAACGATTTCGTGCTGATAATTTTTGCCGTTTCTCAGTTTTATAAGTGCAAACGATTTGCCTTTGCTATTGACCAAACCGTTAGCTCCTTTATTAAAATCGCAACTCCATTTATAGAGCCGAATGGCACATTTCACATAAAATAAAAATTAAACCAAAAATGAAATCTAATTTTAAATTATGCCATCTCTGCAACATGAGGGATAAGGAGTAGTGGTTCAATTGGTCACGATATACCAACCCAAATGTCAACCTCACCTGCTCGTTGTGGACCCTGTTAGTAAACTAGCCAGCGGGATACTTAGCAAATCATGTTCTTCTGTAAGACCCACTACCACTTCATACTGGTAAGAGTGGTATACGTAGGTGTAACATTTCCAGTAACAGCTAATAGTAATCTAACATACAATGAATATAACGAATGTAATACTCCAGTACTCCAGGTGGTACACCTGCTGAAAAGCTGGGAAATGGACCAATTATTGTATAACTCTTTTGGACGAAGTTCTAAGGTTCCAAGGTTACCAGCATCTTCAACTAATGAGGTTTTCTAGCTTGAAAAGGACAACTTTGCACTTCGCATTACGCCAAGCGAAATGAAGTGAAGAAGTTTATCACTCATCTAAGTAAAAACTTATGCTGCTTAAGAAAGAAAACTAACCGGTCAAAAAGGCTTTACACGTCCGGATAAAGCGCCGACTGTCAATCATGACAATAACAGTTGTTTACTAACCTTGAAGAACTGGAAAGAGAAACAGAATGAATCTAAAGATATGCCACCTCCGCCAATCAATATTGTTGGGATAACCGAATATGCCAAGGTGCAATCAATAATGATGTCAATTACTAATAAAGATTATATAGACATTTCATTAAACAACAATATGTATGGAAAATCAATACTAACTTTGAAAGCTATAGAGCTTTGGCTACGAAACTAAATACAGAACAGATCGAACAGTTGTACACTGTAAACATAAAAATAACCGCCTAATTAAGGTTATGGCCAGATGCCGTTATCCAACCTACTCAAAGGAGGATATATTGGAGGACATACAATGAAAAGGACTGCAAATAGAAGATGCGGAAACTGTTATCAAAAAAGGAAATATAGAAAATGAAGAAGAGATCAAAATAAATAAAACCTTCTCTCCACTTTTTATGGTAACCTTTAATATCAAAGAAAGGGTGGAAAATATTTTCAATATAAAGGAAATGACAGATAAAATAGAACCATTGAGAAAAACTACTGGCCTGATAACTCAATGCAAAAAATGTCAAGGATTTAATCATACGCAGAAATATAGCGGTCGCGAGCCTAGATGCGTAAAATGTACTGGGAAACATACTGAAAAAGCATATCCTATAAGTAAAAATATTCCTCCAAAATGTATAAACTGTAAAGAATAACATCTTGCACGGAGGTTTGTGACGCAGCGAAGGAACTATAAAAATTAAGTAACAGAACGCGCGCAAGTATCACAAAATCGTAGGATACCGCTAGAAAGGAAACCTATACTAAAAACCAAGTAGAACCAAAACCGTTAGCAAACAAAATAGGTGAACGGAAAACATATTTTTTGCGGATGTTTGCCTTCTGTGCCATAAAATAAGCTACGTGTAAGCTACGCTAAATTCCTTACCTTTCAAACGAAGTGTCGTTCAATTATTTTGTTGAAATAGAAGAGGCACATTATGTAGAAATGTAGATAACGCAAAAACCTGAAATTTTAACATGATAAGAGTGTGAAATCGTAGATGTTTTGGGCCGTCATTTTAGAAATGTGTAAGATTATTCAATGAATAGTTTGGGAAAGTGTAACATCTCAAAAATTGAGATGTTACACTTTCCAACTCCCATACTAAAGAGGGTCACCTCGTTAGTCATTATTTGAGCCGTGTGATATGCACTTGGCGGCTATTAGGTAAGCATTTATTATTATTTCTCATGTTATTTCAGCTCTCTTCAATCCAGAAAAACTGTAACGAGCCCCTAATGTATGTTAACAATGAGCCCAGTTTCTAATTGAACTTATTTTAAATTTGATAGACAGTAGGTTAGCTAATGTTTGTCTTACTGGCGTAAGCATGTTTGATAAAAATTACTGTTGGATTAAAGTGTTACGAAACATCAAGGATTCGGTCAGAGCGTGTTCTGAAGAAATTGTTAAACACATTTTTCTTCACTGATTATTATTAAAATATACTAATTTAAAATCGAGTTAAAGTTGCACAATATCAATGCGTTTCTAAAAAATTAAAAACGTTATAAAACTCACAAGATAGTTCAATCAGCTGGACAAGAAACATTCGAACACTGCCGTCGTACCGATAGCAGATACATACATCAAATATTGGGTTGTTGTTTCTTCGGATTCATTGTTGTTTCTTCGAAAATTTGTTTAGATCACAAGTTTCAATCGGTTAAATATATCGGTTAAATACACTGTGGCCGTTCTTACAATCATCAATTATCCAAATCCAAAGTTAACTGTTAATAATAAAAACTATTAGTTATAACTCACTGTACAGACCTGTAATTTTATTATTATATATAAAATAATAACATTTGTTATGACAATTATGTTATAAATATTATAAGTTTATGTTTCATTGTGTATACAAGAATCACGTGCTCCGTTCATTAAACATAACGTTAACAATCGCGAATGATAGCACATTTCTTATAAAATAATATATTTTGGAGATGAAAGTATCGAATTTAGTACACGGAATATTTACATTCCGTTCATCTAATGTTAAAAGTTTATTGGTCTTCTAGGATGTCGTAATATCTAAGACTAAGCGGTCAAAAAATTATCACATTCGAAAATTTTGGAAGAAATTCTTTAAACAATGGATTACGCAGTTTTATCAACATGTACCTTCAGTACCTACTGAAAGTTTGGAAAAATAAACTCGACGACCAACCAAGCATTCGTTACAAAAATAGATGAAACATTACACCTTAAATCATACTACGGTATGAAATAAAGCATCGGCAAAGAGCCATCGGAGTTAGTGATCGGTCCAAAATATTTAATTTTCCAGTTCGATAATACTGTACTTTTATCTTTTGGATAGTGAGGCTCACCCAAAAGGAAAAGAAACACATTATACAAGATTCTTGCGCGATGAATTATGTATTCAAACCACTAATTAATGTCGAATGTCGAGTTTTGTCACTACTATTTAGGTGTAAATAGAAACATAACAACCTCATACACTACAAAGTAAAACAATTTCATTGAACATTCATATAGGACGTCGAAAACCGCAATATTATATTACGAGAGTCGAACTTGGACTACGAAATTCGAATTTGTCGATGGTTCAAAGAGAAATCACCAATCAAACCGGAGTTCGTAATCCTCTTCGAAACATCCTCAACACCAACAAAATCAACGAAAAACATGGTCGGAATCAAATGAAAGTCAGTTTCGGTGGCCGAAGGTTTTCTTAACCTTTCACTTCTGTATCCTATAATATATTTGTTAACATTTTTAACGACCTTTTGCCTAACAAAAGTTTTTAATTCTATTTTTACGATTATACTTTAAGTATCAGCATGTAGATGGAACAAACTACCTAAATCTCCAAACTCTCCAAAAATTAAAATTCACACGTAGGGCTAGGTAATTTTTCTCTAAAATTTTCCTAATTGTTTTTATTTTATAATAAATAAATTAAAAATATTCATTTTTATATGTATCAATAAAATTACGAATAATATCTTTCAAATTTGGTACTTGATAAATACTGCGATGGCCATAGTTACCCCGCCAATCAAATCTATGGAATTCAATTTGCCCAAACGATTTATTTCGCGTATCTGTGCCCGTGCGATATAATTTGTAACCCAATTTAAACGGTACAATGAGATCATCCTCTGCATGTAGTATACAAATTGGTTGATGAAATTCCGTTATATACTGATCTGATGCAAATTTCATATTATTTCGCGTTAATGCACCAGGTATTGTGTATTCGAACCATGGTAGTATTTTAAATATCTGAGCCATTGAATGTGATTCTAGCTCGTCATGTATATTGTTGAATGGTGCCTCGAGTATTATTCCTTTTGGTTGTGCTATATCCATTTTGCGAAGTTTTAAAAGCATGTGAGTTCCAACGCCAGTCCCTAACGAATGTCCCCATATAAATACTGAACTGTTAGTGTTATTCACAATGTAACGATAAACATTTATTGCATCTGCAACAAGCCCATCTTCAGACGGCGACAGTTTGGTTGAGTCTGCATAGCCACGGTAGTCAAATGTGAATACATGATAGCCGAGACCACGGAATATTTTATACAAATTAACGCGATGGTAAAATCTACGCGATCCCGAATTACCATGCAAATAGAGAATAACAGTTCCCGGAATTGATTTCAAAAGTTGTACAAACACAACATGCTCCGGTAAATGATCCATATTTTTCAGCCGAGTTTCTAAGTCTATAGCCTTCGCTTCGTCTAAATCACCATTATGCGGATAATATCGTAGCTGATTAACCGAAATTTCAGAACGATCGGTTTCAGATAAATTTAATATTTTTTCAAATCGATTTGCTACAATATCCGGTAATATATGCCACGTACCAAGTCGTATATCATGACCGTCTTCGTCTTTGTAATTTACAAAGAAATTTCTTGTTCCATATAGTCCAACGTCATGCGGACGATTTAAATCATGTTCATTGGATCGATGAACTAGAATGAGACAAGTAAACTAATAAAATATTGATGTTCTTGATTATTATTGGAATTTAAATACACTTACCAAATGTCATGAATAGCAGGCTCTTCTGAATTGTTGATGAATAACAAAAAATTAGTGGAAATATTATAAAAAGTATGAAACTAACGATCAATGCAATGATACATGTTTCGTACAGAATTCTGAAATTAGAGGCAAAAATGGTTAATGATTTGTTTTACGATCGTTTAACACTATTAAACAAAACTGTGCATTTTAAGTGAGTTGCGTTTCACACGTAGATGTTAAAAAATTAGGTTGTCAGCCAAATTGGGTGAAGCCCCAGACTTTATGGGGTAACTAACAACTGCTAAAAAAACATAATTAAAACATAAACCACACCCAAAAAAACAAAACAAACTATGAAACCCCTTAAAAATACCATCCATTCAACCCGAAGCTCCCGACAAACGTGTCTATGTGTAAATACTGTATTTGTATTCTCATATCTAAACTCTACTTACACCCCATAACTCCATAACATGTATATAAATCCTGGTATTATTAAAAATCTTAAATTTGTTATTAACTCAAACATTTTTCTAGTAATAATTTCACACAAAAAATAAAATAATAGTTTGGGAATATCTAAGCGAGTGGCCTTAAGAAATACACAAAAATTCACCTCTTCACTAAACGGCGACGCCGATTAAAAAACATTTTGTGTAATAAAAAAGTGTATACACAATATTGATAGCCTATATTAGTTCAAACATCAGTTTTAAATCGATTACATAATTTTAATACAAAGTAATTAAATCCATTTTATGATAATCTTGAACTAATTTGCATTTTTTTTTGTAAGGAAACTGAATTTTGCGTTTGTTTTTTTGGCAGCAAAACAAAAATGAAATCTGTCAAAGTAAACGTAATTCATTTTATAGTAAACATTTTTTATGGCACATTGAGCTAATTTCAAAATGAGCAACATACATCTATTATAGATAATTGTTTGACGTTTCGACTGTCAAATTTGTTTACAAATAAAATTCACAGCCATGAATAAACCAAAAATTACGTTTGGTAAAATAAAATTGCAGAGCGCTGGTCCTAAAGATGTAAATAAGGAAAAAGATGCAGATAAACAGGATAATGAAAATATCGGTATTTAAAAATAATAGTTAATATACAAATAAATGAGTGCAAAAAGCTAAAGCATTTTACTTCTCACAAAGGTTTTGGAACTTTTGGCAAGCGAGCAGAGGTTGCGGCTTCTTCATCGGTAAAGTCTAGAAATAGTTTAAACATCCGCATTGAAGAGATAGCCGATGATTTAGAGAGTCAACATGTCAAAGATATTATGGGTATTTCCGAATTTGGCCGTAAAGCTAAAAATTTTGATATAAATGAGCAAATGGCAAAAGCTTTGGAGAATGCACCGGTTCGACGACAATCAGGCGACGAGCCCGGAAATAGTAATGAAGATAGTGGTGACGATATGATAGGACCGTTACCTCCGCCACCATCATTAAGTTCAAATGATAAAAAGACGAAAGAAAAAAATTCTGATGATGAGGATAGTTATGACGATTTAAGCGATTCGGATACAGAGGAAGATGACAATTTGGTGAAAAAAATTCCATGTTCACATGAAATAAAAATGCAACACGGATCTCGTGCTATCATATCGTTAGCAGTTGATCCATCTGGATCTCGATTAGCATCGGGTTCGGTTGACTATGAACTCAGCTTTTGGGACTTTGCCGGAATGGACACAACAATGAAAAGTTTCCGAACTCTCCAACCGTGTGAAAACTATCCGATTCGTAACTTACAATACTCTGTCACCGGAGACACAATACTCGTCATATCGGGAAATTCTCAAGCAAAAGTGCTCGATCGCGATGGTTTTGAGAAATTGGAATGTGTTAAAGGTGATCAGTATATCACAGACATGGCAAACACTAAAGGACATACGGCACAGTTGACCAGTGGTTGTTGGCATCCAATCAAAAAAGAGGAATTTCTTACCAGTTCGCTTGATTCGACCCTCAGAATATGGGACACTTCAACACAAAAGCTACAAAAAAACGTAATCAAGACTCGAGCCCAAGGAGGACTCAGAACATCGCCCACGTCATGCACGTATAATCGAGAAGGTACATTAATTGCGGCTGGTTGCTTGGATGGTTCAATTCAATTGTGGGACACCCGAAAAATGTTCGTTAACACAACGCAATGCATTCGGGATGCACATCAAAAAGGCAGTGAAATATCATCGATTATATTCTCGTATATGGGAATAAATCTGGCGACCCGATCATGTGACGAAACTATGAAATTATGGGATATGCGACACCTCAAAAAACCATTACACGCGTTTACCGATTTATTTTCTCGTTACGATACAACAGATTGTTGTTTCAGTCCAGACGATTCAATAATTGTGACCGGCGAGAGTCTCGGAAAGAATCGCGACAGCGCCAACATACTATTCTACAACACAAAGACGTATCAATTGATTAATGCAATACCGGTTACAAACTCGCATGTCATCAAATGTTTGTGGCATCCGAAATTAAATCAGATATTCGTTGGGTGTGGTGATGGAACCATTAAAGGATACTACGATGAAAAGAGAAGTTTACGTGGTGCCAAATTATGCGTTGTAAAGACGTATCGTAAAAAGAAACAAGTGGAGGTTGTCGGTTCGGCTCAGGTGATTACACCGCACGCTCTTCCAATGTTCCGGCAGGAAAAAGCGCGCTCACTACGCAAAAAAATGGAGAAAGATCGTTTGGACCCGGTTAAGTCACGTCGCCCCGATCTACCCATAGTCAGTGGTCAAGGTGGTCGAGTGGCATCGTCCGGTGGTACATTAAGTTCGTACGTAATTCGCAACTTGGGACTAAGCAAACGTGTCGACGATGATCAGGATCCTCGAGAGGCCATATTAAAGTATGCCAAGGAGGCGGAAGAGAACCCATACTGGATTGCACCGGCTTATTCGAAAACTCAACCAAAACCGATTTTTGATGCAGAATCGTCGTCAGATCAGCCAGACGCCAAAAAACCGAAAACTGAATAAATACTGTATTGTTATTAAAATTAATTTCGCGATGTTTAAATCGAATAGAAACTCAAATTTCATAAAATCTGTTGGAGAGAATTGTACAAAATATTCGAATAAAATTTATTTTATAGCATTTGATCTGCATCTTCGGGCTAAAGATTATAGTTGAAATACGCGTTTTAACATAAATACGTATTTTTCTAAACATCACAAAATATCTTTTTAAAAAAATGTTATACTAGAATTTTTAAATTTAAACCATGTCCTGATACTGTTATCTGTAATCTTAAAATGTAGAAAGACCTAACGGATCAACATTTCCCATAATTTCTAAATGTAGTAAAATACTGGTTTGTAACTTGGGTTACTTGAATTCCACTTTTTTCAATTCAAATTGAAAGTGTTCGACGGTTACCAAGTTTGACATCAGAAATAATTCTAGATGTAGAAACTCTAGAATTTAAATTCCAATCCCCAGACTCTATTATATTGGTATCCTTTCAACATTAATTTATACTTCAAAGTTCATTTTATCGAGTTTTCATTAAAAATTGATACAAATAAAATTTATTAAATTATTGAAACATTTTGAACTACAACCTTTGAATTTTTGTCTCAGAATTTCAAGAACAACTGAACATTGTAAAAAAAATTCGAATTGAAAAATATTATATTTAACTATAAAAAAAAAATTCCCATTTTAACCATAAAAAAATAATTTCCCCACAAACACAAACTATAAAAATGTACCAATTTCAACAGCGCACAGTTCTCCAATAAAATCTCCAATTTTGATTGGTTCATTTCAGGGTTGGTCATCATCCAGCAGAAATAAAAAAATAACAAAAAACAAATATGGCAGACTTCATGTTCTCAACACGATAAATACACAAAAATTTAGTTTTAGTGATAAAAAAAAAAACTAAAAATAATATAATAAATTAAAACTACTAGTTTTTCTGCATTTTAATTGCATTAATTATGTGAGTAAATTGTGTGAAATTTATTATGTATAGTATAATTCATCGGAACCTCAATTGAATATACAAATTGAGCAAAAAAAGAAAAAAAAGTGTCGTGAATATCATTCTTTTTTGTTGTTTTTGAAGGAAAGAAGAAAACTTCTTTTTGTGTTGTGGTTTTTTGTGTTGGTTCTTCTCTTGGAGTTTTTATTAATTTTAATTTAAATTATTTTAAATGAAAATTTTGGAAAATTATAAATGTGATTTTAGAATTGAATAGCATATAAGTTTTTTAAGCATCTAGTGGATATAATTTTATTGTGATTTGTAATTTTAATTCAAGTGTGTGAAAAAAAAACATCAGAAGCAGCAAAAAAAAATTAAATCAAGATGTGGTAAGTCTTTTGTTTCTACAACACTACCCAATTCAATTATTATTTTTATACATCATCATAAAATAAGAACAATTTAAGAAATATAAATTATCGTGTAATTGAATTAAATCTATTATAATTATAATAATATATTACAATTGTCTTATGTAAAAAAAAGAATTCCAAAAATGATATGGATTACAAAAAATAAAACAGGGAAAATGTGGGCGTTTTAAACAACAAAAAAATAATCGCAAAAAATCAGGACATCTTTTATAGCTGCTCAATGTTGTTGTAGTCGCAACTGGAAGGAAAACGCCAAACTCGCGTATTAATCGAATTAAACGATCATCATAAAAAGAAATTAATTTAATTTAATTTTGTACCTACGTACTACAAAAATATCTTATTTAGTTAGACATCCTTAAATTTTAAATACACAATCATACTAAAATTAAAAATGGCGGATTTATAAATTATTATTTTTTGCTTTTATCTCAACAATGCAATTTCTTACGACCGAGAACACAAATAAAAAATGTACCGGTTCAAAATTTTTCTTCTAATGTGTTGTGTATAGTAAAATAAAATCTCCAATTGCTGCATTTCAATTTTATGCATTTTCTTGTTTTATTCCTTTCGACGTACGTTTTTAAGAACGATAACAGCTGTTTTAATTTTTGCTTTCAGCTAAAGTTCTCTTGTTTTTTGTTTTACGATTAAACCGGTTGGGTTAAACGATTGCCTGCTCAAGGTTGTGTAAAAATATCGTCAATGGATTATGGTGGCGAGAATAATAAAAACGAAGTCATCAAAGAATTTAACATTTTTTTATGATGGTGCTGTGCTGCACAAACATGTTTATTACGCTTACTTACATTATATAGCCAGGTATAAAAGTGTTTTCGAATCGATTCGCGAAATTCACATAAACATTTTATATACATATAATGTAGTTCTTAGTTTTTACTTCGACTTCCTTAGGGCGTAACACATTTTACCATGTTAACCTAGTTTTTGGTAAAAAAAAAATGGCTATATACAAATTTTTAGTGTGTTTCCTGGGATTAAAATAAGCTTATTCCTTTTTAAATAAAATAATAATTATAAGACAATTTGATAAGATGTTACGTAAAGACTAATAGAAAGCGTCAAATACTAATTAATTATTAACCAGCATAATTATCTAAAACGAAATTTTGTTATCAGAATTTATATATTTTTTCTAAATAACAAAATTTGTGTTTTGCCGGAATTAAGTAGTATATATTCATATTGATAATAAGAAGTGTGACAACATCACGGGCTAATCTTGTTTAAATAATTACAATTCCACTTAAAAATAATTATGGCGTGGAAATGTTAACATTTCGGTTGAATTCCTGCCTTTCATCATTTTAATTGAAAGTTATTTAAAGATTATGAAAATTTACAAAGTGGTGGTGTGTGTTGGCTGAATAACCTAGAATAGATGATTCAAAAATGTGTGTAATCCGGAAGTAATACTCAAAAGACTACTTTGTGAAATATCCGCAATTATGGGTTAGTATTAGTTAGTGATTGCTAGTCTATACAATGGTATCCTAATTGAAGGATTATATAATCTGTCACGTTTGTTTGCAAAATACGTTGAACATTAATACGATTTTGTAAGCTTTCTTATTATTAACCAACCATTGTTAAAGTTTGACATTAAATAATCTGTAGAAAGTGTTTAATCACTATTAAAGATTTGTAATTTGTCAAAATTCTTTTCAAATTTTCCATTTAATGTAAATAAAGGGTTTTCCAATAAGGACTTGACAACTTTTTTTTTTTAAATAAAACGCAAACCGTTTGAGATCACGAAAATTCTGTTATTGGCTTCAAGTACAATCAAAACATTTATGTATGGAATTCGGCAACGTTCATATGTTTATCACAGGCACGTTTGCCGGTGTCGATACGTTGAACCCAATTTTAAATGACTCGGCCACACATTTCGACAGAAACGGCCGCTATCTCTCGATCAATATTGGCTCTGAGCTCCTTTAACGACGCCGGCTTTTGGCATAGACCATTGATTTAACGTAGCCCTATAATAAAAAGTCTAGTCTATTGTCTATTAAATCACACGATGTAGGCGGCCAATCGACAGGACCATTTCTGGATATAACATACGTTGTGCGAATTTAGATTTCAATAAGCCGATTGTTAGAATCGCTGTGTGGCATGTCGCACCGTCTTGTTGAATGAAACCACATATCACTAAAGTTTAGCTCATACAATTGACCAAAGAAAAAACGTTGCAACATGTCTCTGTAGCGATCTCTATTGACACCAGCATGAAAACCACACCATACAGTTATTTTTTGTGGATGAAGTGGTGTTGCTTGAAGCACATGAGGGTTTTCACATGGCCAATAACGCATATTCTGTTTGTTGACGAAGCAGATGATTAGCCAAAAATGCGATTATCTAAAAATTGGAATTAACGCTCTTGAAGTTGCAATCACCGGCTCGGAATTTTTGTAGTAAATTTTAATTATGTATTTGTAAACGTTGTTCGTTCGTGTACTTCACCATGATGAAAATATTGTCTTTACTGAATGACACTGACAGTTTGGTTATTTGTTTAAGGGTGCGTTCACAGTGAAAGTTGAAAGTTGTCAATTCCCAAATGGAAAACCCGATACATTTTTTTACGGAAAATCGGAAAAGCCCATGTATCATTAAGATGATGAATAGTGTAGTGATGGGTCAATAACATATAATTTCATGCAATTTCAAGAAAATTAATTTCGGGCAATGGAATGAATGCCTTATTCACAGCGAAATAATAATGATAGAATGTGTTCTATAAAGCCACTACGAATTGAGCATCTAGTCAGATGGTGGATTCGGCCCTCAAATCAGAGTGGACAATATTGTTGTTATTTAAAAAAAACGATTTTATTTCAATGCAATTTTTTACAATTTTTGATTTAAATTATAATTCTGTAAATATTTAAATATATTTCAATAAAATATTTAAATTTTTAGGGAAATCAAATATATAATAAAAAATCATTTAAGAGTGTCATAACAATTAAGTTTCAATTTTATCCAAGTAAGCAGCGTGATCAACACCAAGTTAAGGATATGCCAATTCCGCCACCTTCGCAAGGATAATTCAATTTTGTAGATAAGAGTTTATCTGTGGTGATTTTGTGGTCTCGACGATTTTTATTTCCATAATTCATAGTCGTTGATATAGTCTTTGGTTTTTTCAAATTCTAATAACAGTTTTCTGTAATTGGTTATCAATATCATACACCACAGGAAAAACCTGGTATATACATACCTTGCTAGTGCCGCCCCATTCCATGCCTGGAAATATTTAGGTCTCTCACTCAGTAAAATATAATTATAAAGAGGGAATAAGAAATGTAAAACTGGGTTAAAATATTAAAAGCAATAAAAAAAAATTCTGTTCCTGAATCTTGTATAAATGCAATCCATTCGGTAAAATTTCTAATTTCGGGGCAATTCAAGCTTTAATTTTTTTAAAGAATTCAAATTCTGTAGTTTGTCAAGTTAAACTCATTGAAGTTAAAAAAAAAGTAAAATCTCAAGAAAGAATATTCTTAAGTGAATGGTGCGTTGAATGAAGTTCACCTGAATCAAGAACGTACATTTATTGTACCTTGTTGATTCAGCTGAACTTTATTCAACGCGCGATGTTGAAATACTGCATAAATGAATACATCTTTCCCATTAAATTTCAAGCTTCATCAAAAATTAAGTCAAAACGTGTAATAAATTATTTGTCTGTTTTTAGGAATGTAAAAGATTTTATTTGCGTCCATTTTGCCTGCAACATCAGTATATTATATAAGAATGATATATAGTCAATAAAATTCAGTAGACAAATATAAATTAAATTTTTCACAATTAATAATTTTGGATACATTTAATCGCAGCATACCAAACATGTATATTTGTCATAATCTTTTGATTGTCCATTATATATAATTTTGTAACCATTGTTTTTGACAGAGGTTTATATTTAAACCAAAACTAAAGTTAGTTACTTAAATACATTCATTTATTTTTAAAAACAATAATTAAGCATACCTGCATTAACTAAAAACATTTTTGTTTGATCATCAGGAAAATTATAAATGGAGGCGACTTGCATCGTTTGCAGTGCTTGTATAATTATATGAAATGTATTTCACGCTATTTAAATGAACTAAAGTTTCTTACATGGATTTTGCTCGGTGTACATGTAACTCCAGCAATATAATCAATCGTCTACAACGATTGCCGAATTACAATGAAATCATCAGATATAAAATGATGTTGTTTTCTAAATTAATTTTCCTTTGCCTTATTAACTTTGCATATCTGTTTCAAAAGTAACTTTATATTTTTTCGTTTTGTAATATTTTTCAATAATTTTGTAGTATTAAGGTGTTTTCAATTACATTAAAAAAATTAATATCTGTGACTATAGTCAAGGTAGTCGGTGGAAAAATTTCCGATTTATCGGATCAATTTAAAATCAGGCTAGCTCCGAGTTAAACTCCATAACCCTGGTCGAAAATCACATATATTGATGAAAATCGGGTTTTATAGTCAAGTGAGCTTTGCAACCTTTTTAAATATTAGAATTTCGTTCTTACCAACAGTGTCTTTAATTCTTATAATCCCGCGATTTATCGATTTTTAATGTTTTATTTATGTTTTTCAGTATTTGGGACTTGTGCAAGTGTATATCATTTTTCATATTTTCGAATAAATATTCCTTATTAACTACACGATTTGTGTAGTAACTCACACCAACCAGTAAATAAAAGTTGATTTTGAATAGTATCAACAATCTAAGTATAGTATGAGTATAGTAATAACCGATTTATTAATATTAAATTAGCAATTCCATGTGGTTTTTTAAAAATTGATATGTATAATATCAAATCCATCTTAATATTAAGATGATAATACTATAAAATGTAGAAGATAATTAAGATTTCAATAAGTAACAGCTATGCTAAGATGCGGTATTATATATTGCTTGGTTGATAACTATAAGTTTAAATCAAAGTGAACGATAATACATTAACAAATTTATTTATTTGACATTTTAATAAATAAATTGCACGCAATGCCACGGTGCAAATTCGGAAAAATACATATATTTAGACATATAAAAACACCGAACTGTGATTTTGGTTACCTTCAGGATCGATCGCGAGATCGTGGAATATTTCTATTCTGATAATGATGGTGAATTATCTAACATTTGCATTATTATCAGCTAACTCAAACATAAAAAAAAATTCAGTTCAGCTTGATACTTTCTCAGTCTATAGTGTTTCTAAATATCACCAGCTCTGTATCAGATAGCGAAACGCATGGAACGTTTCGTCTGTGGATGCCTGATAAATAAATCTTGACAACGATAACATTGAGGAAGCTAATTAACAGTTTGACTGTGTGAGGTGTTGAAAACTTCGGTTGTCCGTGCTGTTCAACAGACTTTAGGTATAGTGTCAGACCCAAAAATGATTGGTTTGATGACGAGTGCCGTCTTGCAGTTGAGCAACAAAATATAGCTCATCCTGAAGTGCAACAACGTCTCACAATTGCGAGGAAAACCAAAGCTACTCTTACTAGGAGGGCAGCATACACCGTACTTTCAGGCCTGCGTCAACTGCTATTCGGGACCGATATGGAAACCTCTGTGTCAACATCGACGCAGTACTAGACACATGGACGCAGTACTAGACACATCACTAGAGCCACGCAGATACTAAATCGAAACCGCTCACCTAACCGCTGCATTAATTCGGAGCTCTTGATATTTTGTGGAACTGTCTTTTCGACCTTATTCGATTAGTATGGCGAACCGAAGTAGTGCCTGACGAATGGAAAGGGCCATATCTATCCTAGACCACTTGAAATGTGAGAATTATCGCGGTATAGCTCGCCTTTGCACAGCATACAAGTTACTGTCCTACATTATATTGGATAGAATCATTCCTCTAGCGGAGAGCCTGGTTGGTGAGAATCAAGCAGGATTTCGTTCGAATCGAGTAGAAGATGCTCTGTCCCCGATACTCTTTAATCTCATGTTGGAGTAGATCTGCCGTAAAACTGAAGCACCTCAGCGCAACATCTTATATCAGTGCAATAAGGTGCTTGCACATGCAAATGACATATGCGTGATTGGACTAAATAGCAACGGAGTGAAGGAAATACTTGATCCGCTTATTGAGTTTTCAGCTTCTGCTTAACTCCACATCAATGAGTTCAAAACAAAATACATGACCTCTGGATATAGGGACAATGGCACCCCAGCTTTTAGTAGTGGCCACTTCACGTTTGAGGGCAGTGAGGAAGATCAAATATTTGGGCTATCTTATTACTGAAGATAGCACAGTGGGTGAGGATACAAAAGTGCGCATGACAGCTGGCAACCGTGCTTTGTATCCTCTAAGACCACTGCTAAAATCTTAACACCTGTGAAGTGCCGTGAAGCGGAAGCTTTACAAAGCGTTGATCAGGCTCGTTGTTATGTTTGGATGTGAAAATTGGGCGCTGACGAATGAGTACGAGAGATACCTCCTTACATTTGTGAGGAAAATCGTACGGGTGATTAACGCCCCAAAACGCGAAGTAGATGGTATGTGCATACCGAGCTATGTACAATGTCGAGATCTGACGAAGATCCTCGACTTTGTACATGAAGTAAGATCTCAGCGAGTACGCTGAGTCAGTCACGTTCTGAGTGTTGATCCGGAACGACTTGTGCAGCGATATCTGAAAGGACAGCCACCATATGGTAGGCGCCGAGGTCGTTGCAGCCGACAATGGCTCCACGGTGTTGAGAACGAATTCTCTTCTTCAGGTTGTCTAAGACAGTATGAAGACCAAGCCCAGGATTGAAACCGTTGGAGCCGGATTGTTGACTCATTAAGGGGCCAGTAATGGCCTTTAGAAACTGATTATTATTTATATGCATTTTATATTCGTTTGATTTTATATTCATTTTTTTGTGGTTGACATTTCATTTATGAGTCAGAAATTTAAAGTTTATATAATATTATAGTTCGTTATCAAAAATCTAAACTACCATATCAATATATCATTAAAATACATTTGTACTATTGAAAAATCTTGTAAAATCTAAAAAATCCAATTAATGTATTTCCTGAAACTAGGTGAACTTTCAATTATATTAGGTACCTTGAAAATAGCATATATAAAGAAATAATGTTGCTTGGCGCTTATCTATGGCGCTATTTTCATATCCAAATGTCAGATATGACTCGTCTTTGGAATCCTTACAACTTTATATTATAAACAGAATAAATGTAGGTCACGAAAATTACTCAGCGTATTTCTTTTAAAGTTTAGAAAATTAATAATAATAAAACAAGAAAATCACATTTTATACTTATGGGTATATATAGTATATGCTTTTAATTAGTGCAATATCTAAAAATTTACTATAATGTAAACTGTACTATTAATTTATCGCTTTTATTATTATTACTCGACACCTGTTTTGTTGTAATAATTATACGTCATATATTCACGTAAAGTGTTTTAATTAAAAATTAGAGCACCGCACCACACCTTTGGAGGACAAAAATATACATATTCTAAATTATTTTAGTTTCCTTCTATAGGTCTGTCTACAACATATAAATTTTCCCTTTAAATTATACTAATAATACATATTTGGTTAATTCTGTTGCCACCCTTTCTCGTGTCTATAAAGAATAATATACAATTTACAGAACTTCAGCTGTTCGTTCTATATAAATGTAATGTTGGTATATACATATATATATTTATATATATATATATATATATATATATATATATATATATATATATATATATATATATATATATATATATACATATACATATATATATATATATATATATATATATATATATATATATATATATATATATATATATATATATACATATACATATATATATATATATATATATATATATATATATATATATATATATATATATATATATATATATATATATATATATATATATATATATATATATATAAATATATATATATGTATATATATATATATATATATATATATATATATATAAATATATATATATATATATATATATATATATATATATATATATATATATATATACATACATTTAATTTTATATTTATTTAAAAAATACTGTGATAAAACATGATACACATCAATGCCATAATAATATTCGCCGAATATTCCAAACTTGCAAACATGTATAAAATGTAAACTATTCTTCGAATAAGGAAAAAAGCGCGATTTAAGTAAAATTCCATTTTATTTGTTTATACATACTTATTATAATATGTACTAGAGTGTAAGTTGGTGAATCATCATAAAAAAAAATTATCATATTTAGACAAGCTGTATTATAAAATTGGCGTTACCCATGCTTAAATGTAAATTATTTGCGCGTCTTATCACAATGTGACAATCTGACAAAAGATTGATAAAAATATTACTCGTTATATGCAATATGTACAGAGAATGAAAAATAAAAGGTCATTTAAAAAAATATGTCCAATTGATTATGTTTCCGTGGATATTTGAAAATTTGAAGGTAACATTTTATTATTATTTTCAATCCTTATATACATACAAACATATATAACAAAACTTATGTAGTATAGAGAAGTCATTTCACATTACCTGGTATGTAATACATATAGAAAAATTTCCGTTTCCAAAGTGGTAAAAATTAAAGAGAGGGTGCGCTTATTTCATTTACAAAATACCAAAATATCGTGTTCGATTTTTTTTATGATGGTGTTCTATTCTATATAAACTATTCATATACTATTCGTATATACATATATCATTTTATGATTCAACAAAATTATTTTAGTGTGTCTCCTTATTTTCTACCAAATATGTATAACAAACCAAACTACCTAGTTTTTTTTTTACTGAAACATCAAATTTTTCACTGAATGTTTCATATTATAGTTAATTTGGTTTTGAGGTGGAAATGCCTTTGAAAACTATTTTCCCAAATACAATTTATATGACGCATAGTTTGCAGAAATTTTCTCTTTTCTTGTTGGTTTTTCAAATTCATATAAATATTTACGTATGTATTTATATAGACTATATTATACGTATGTATTTTAATTATTTCAATTTCCCTTTTGATGAACATGTATACATACTTAAGTAGTAAATGTCGGTTATAATATACTATAGTATACGCATAGTATACCAAACAAACTAAGTATACATACTTATGCTATGAAATGGAACTAAACAAACCTAAAATTAAACCCGAGTTTAACTTGATGAAATGTTCGCCCCATTATGAAAGTTAGTTCTTTTGCTTGGAGTTCAGCTTCAAAAACTCATCCAAAATAAAATCATTCATATCAGCTACTATGACTTTCGACTATTATTTTCGACAGCTGTCGTTTTTCTATAGTAGGCAAAGGAATAAAAAGGTAAACAATAGTACATTTATAATATTGTTCTCCTTTTTCTTCCCTTGCCTACTATAGGAAAACGACAGCTGTTGAAAATAGTAGTCGAAAGTCATAGTAGGGCCCCAGGATTTTGGAGCACACTATGTTTTTAATTGCTCCGATTCCACACCGAAGCACTCCTGTATGTCAGCTTTTTCATTCAGCGAAGTAGTTTGGTTTATCAGAGAACGGTTGTGTTATTGCTTAAATATTTACGGCATAATTATTCGCTGCATTATCAAATTAAATACTTACTGAAAACTTGCATTTAATTGATTTTGAATTTTTGGAAATTTGTTAAAAAAATGATTGTAAATCGACAGTTTTAACAAAAAAAAAACTTTAAACCACAATTATCTGAGACAAATGAATAGTGTCTGCTTTTTGGGTAGGAGACGAATAGGCGAGTTCAAAGAGAATAAATGATATAACATATGTAAGTATGTATAGTTCTGGCAAAGCGATACTGAAAAGATTTAACATTGGTTGGCCTTTCTCTCAACAGTAAATACAATTAATAAAAATATAAAAACTATTTGAAAAAGCAGGAAATAATATTACAATTTTTTATTAAATTAATTATAATAATCTCTCGGACATGGTTTTCTGTGAAGAAAATCTGAGAAATTGAATTAAATCCGACTTCAGAATCAAATAATGTAAATTATTTCAATATAATTTGTACATATTTTTATTTAAGAGAATTGCGATGTAATCAAAAGCGAGATTAAGCTTAAACTGACTATAGTCCGGAAATGAGTAGAAGATAAACTAAGTAAAGTAATTTTTTCGAAGCTATGTCTCTACTCCAACATAAAATGTTTTTCATAATGATCCATTATGGCCTAAGAGGGCCACACAAGGTTAGAAAATAATTTATGTAAATCAAAAAGAATAGCAAAGTTTAATCAAATTCTGTCATAAATGCTAAAATTGCTTTATACGAGAATATGCTTACAAGAATTATGCTCTCGTTTCCAAACGCGCTCCAATTAAACAATTCGAAAGTTCAAATTTAATGTAGTTTTGGTATTAATTCCCTTATATGATTTCAAGTCAGTTATTGATCAGAATAGAATTTAATATTTAAACTAAAATGTAAAACAAAATATTAATTTTTTTTTTAAATTATCCTTTTTCTTAAAATGAGGTTATTTGCTAGTTTACTAGAAGATTATGCCAATCTTGACAATCAGCCAATCTATGCAAATTAGAACGATGTTTTGATCTTATATCTGGCGAAATCAACGAGAGGAGCTTTTTGGATATTAATTTTATTTTATTAGTTCCCACTGAATTTGACAAGTTTGGTAACGATAAGTGACTATTAAAAGCCTTCGTTAATAATTTTAGTTTACTAATTAACTTGATTTCTTTCTCACTAAATTTTATTTCACATGGTATTTAAAATTCAAAAACATGGTATTTACCGTCTTTTGAAACCTGAACGGTAGCTCTTTTTTGTACACGGTTACAGGAACCTACTTATTTCTAATTGATCATCTCTGCACAATGAGTTCTACTTTCCAACGAGGCTCATAGATGTTTTCAATTTATCGTATAGACCCCTGCAATTTCCAATCCAGCATCACCGGTAAAGCGGGAACAGATTTTGTTTTAATTTTTTTTCATATTATGTATATAAAAAATAATAGCTAAACATATAGTACCAACATAGCCAGCCAGAAAACAGTTGGTACCACTGCATCGACGTCGACAAAATTAGATATAGATTATAAAATAAAATTTGACGATAATGTCACTGTCAAGTCGAATTTATACGTTTTTGCATGCTGTAAAAATAGTCTGCAGGATAGAGTGAAGTTAGCCGTTTAGCCCAATTTTTGATGTCAAAAGAGAAAATAAAGGAAATTCATTTTTATTTGAATTTGTTGGGCGACATATTATTAAATATTTTCATTATTTCAATATTATTATCAAGCAAATAAACAATTTATATTTTGGAGTTGGCCCAGAATAATTATTTAAACTTGGAAAATAAATCAAGTTAATTAATCCAAATCATTATTATTGTCGTCACTTCATTAAAACCAGGGAAACCATTAAAATAAATTATATATAATTTTAAAGTTACAGGTCAGGGCAGGGGGTCGATTCTCATTCCGTGATAAATTACGGTGAAACAAATTCTTTTCATTTACATCTACTCATCCATCTTCAGTTTTTAAAAGCAAAACAAAAATATTCAGTTCTTTTTGTACTGTACAATCGATTCCCGTTCCGTGAAGTAAAATGAAAATAGTTTTCATTGATAAATAGACATATCCAAAGTGTTTTTTATGAAAACATGATAAATGACGTCAAAATATTTTGATATGAAAGAATCTTTTTCATTGGGTGTTTTGGTCGTGAAATACATACATAATAAATCTTAAATAATTAGTTTTCACGCTAGACCAATAATAATAATAATAATATCTAGCTTGGGAAATTGTTTTGAAAATTACCATTTATGTAGATTTAATGGCATTTCTATTGTAGGTTTCTGCTAGATGAGTTTATAATTTTCTAATGTTTTCCCGTCTGATATAAACATATATTGGTTTCTGAAAACTTTAAGTAATATTACGCGTGTGGATTATGCCGTCCGTAAAATATTTTACTTCCTGCAAACAGCCATTTAGAGAATTCAGGAAAAAATCTGTTAATATAGCGTTAAACACTTGATACAAATATCAGTAAATAGGATTGTCACGTGCAAACCAAGCATAGCACGATTAGTCAGCTCATACTTCTATACTCAATGGGGCATGCTTATAGTTATAATAAATAAAATCATAAATCGCCAAGATAAACCAAAATAAAGATAAAAATTGAGTAACATAATGGGCAACTTTTATTTTGTTGTTATTTGATGCATGCTACACATTTTTCATCAATTTGAACATTTTTTAATTTGGAGGGGAAATTTGTTTACGAAATGGCTAGTTTTATGGTCTGCTGAATATTTTGCAGCAGGCAAAAATTTCATAAATTCGACTTCAACATTGACCTTGGTTGTGTGAGCATCGTACACTTTCTGTGAATTTTAATGTGCCAAGCGTCGTTGCAGGTCGATGTATCTTTGGTTCTGTTTATACCTTGAATATCGAATACTTGGTACTGAATACTTGCAAAAAATTATATTTAAAACTTATTTAAAATATAATTTGTATCGGCTCATTCATAAAATACACATTTTTTTCTCGTATAATAATTATAAAGATCAAATTTATGATTTTATACAGGCGTCAGTACTTCTCATATAATATTATATGTATAATCTAGTTCAATTTTTTGCTTTAAAAAAAAATTGTCATCTTTTATAACAAAGTTAACTAAGCTTTAAGAAGCAAACGAGAAAACAAAAACTGAAAATAAATCTTCCAACTTATTTTTTTTGTTTCATCTTTCTTTTTTACGACCAATTTTCGCATGTAATTTAAATTTTACCTCCACATGCAACCTTACATTTAAACAGATAGAAGAACATATTAAAGAACATTTTTTTTAAACTGTTTCGTGTTTACAGAAGAATACAAATACAGGTTACTTTTTAAATATTTTTTTAACCTTATAGTAAGTGCTTTATGCCTTATGATTGATGATAAATTTGAATACGTATTTTTTGTGTTAGATCCATGGAATATACACATGTAACAAAAAATGAGAGATCGTAAAAACAGGAAAGTAAATTCTACTTTAAATTTAAGAATGTGTTGTCACAGGAAGTTAAAAATAAAATATACATATGTATTAATTAAAATTTATGTTTATAAGATGTGTTATTATTATTCTTGGACATTGTGTATACATGTACGTACTCGTATATGCTAGAAATTTTGTTAACATTTTTTGAACTTTTATTAAATTATACATTTTCTTACTCTACTTTTATATATTACTGCTTAATTTTTGTTTAAATTGTGTATTCTTTTTTCGTTTTCTTATTTTGATTAGAAATTAAAATTAGGTTTTATAGATTTTGTTAGTTATTTTATGGAACTATATATAATTAGCTCGGCGTGAAGGTTTTGCTTTGTTTGATGATGGATGTAAATTTAGGTTTACTGTAGTATCGGGATTAATTTGATTATGTAACAAAATCACAATAAATTCAAAAACACAAAGAGCTGCTTTCAATGAAATTATCTTGGCTTTGACATTATAATATTGCTTGATGTATTTCTTCATTCAAATGCTAGACTATTAATGATTTGAAATATGAATGAAGACCTTTGAATAATTATACAAAATTTTATGATACTTAAGTATAAGTAAATATTATTAAATGACTGATTTGGGTTTCTTGGAATTAGCATTTTTAATCACTTTTCGCCCATCTTCAGGCGATATTTAATGTATAACCCGCTAATATTATTTTTCAGACGTTGAATTATAATTTGGTTTGTTTGAGAACATTATTTCTTTGAGGTAACACCACACGAGGACGTGTTTGACATCGTTAACTCGGATAATCTCGTTGGCCTGTCAAATTTTGTTGTATTTTGGAATTTAATCACATAAATCTTCGTTGGACAAAACGGTCTTACTATAATCTTTCATAAATTATTTCTAATTTTTTCATTTCGTTTTTTTACTTTATTTCATAATGTAAGCTAGTCGGTTTAGACGAAATGTCAACTTTCGTCAACTAAAAATTATGGTAACAAATGCACTATTGATTAATAAAATATTAATATTTAAGTGCTTTAATACTAATTAAAGAATTAAGAAAATTTAGATAAGAAACTTGAAATTTATAAGAATATGAAAAGTTAACAATTATAATCTCAATTATATAATATAATATATTTAAAAATTTTAAGATACTGTGGTCAGAAATAAGGAAAAAAATGTCAGAAAATTAGGGACAGCGAAAAAAAAACGTAGAAATAATATTCTCACGTATTTCTAATACTATATTTAATTCCGTGTAATTTTTTTGTCCACAAAAAACTGTTTAGCCTTCGTTGAGGTGTGTTTTGGGTCGTTATCCTGCATGTACACCCATCGAAGGAGCATGTTATATTCAGCATACGGGAGCATGACATTGTGTAGGATATTTTCCACGTATATGTGCTGATCCATGATTTCCTTGATCCAATTAATAGGACCAACACCATAATATGAAAAGCATCCTCTTAATTTAATATTGCCTCCGTCATGCTTCACAGTTTTTTTTGTATATTTTGGGCCAATTCTTTATTTTTTAGTCTTCGGACATATTGATTGCCATTATAACCAAAAAGATTAATTTTTGTTTCGTCGCTCCACAATACGTTTCGCCATTTTTGAATACCAAGGTCAACTTTCCAATCTGAATGGTTCTTTGCAAAATTAATTCGATCTCTCACATTCTTAACAGTGGTACTCGCCGGGCTGACCTGCCGTGAAGATTGTCCTCTACGAGTCTTCTATGAATTGTTCGAGCATTAATTCTCAGATTAAGCTCTTTCTTAATAGTAGTAGATGTAGAGAAGGCCTCCTTCTTGACGATTTTTGAAATGCGACGATCCGTTTGCGGCGTTGTAACTCGCCTTACACTTCGTTTATTCTGGGATTTTTGTCCTTTAATCGCATATGCGACCATGTTTTTGAGCGTTGCATTAATGTAGCAATTTCGCGGGACGATTTTCCTTCGTTTTGCAAATTTAAAATTAACCGCCTCTCTTCCGGTGAACAATCAACTCCGCGTCCCATTTTTAAAAAATACAATTTTTTTTATTAATAAATATTAATAAAAAACAGTATTACGGATTTAATGAATATGAATTTTATATTTTAATCACTCAAAGTTTAAGAACATTTTCAGAAATAGAACGTGTCCCTAATTATTTGTCCACTACTATTTTGACGTTTTCAACTTTAAAGGGGAATCACACAAATATGATAATAATGAAGTTCCTCAAAATGCTACTTTTTAATGCTAGAGCTAAGTATAACTAGTAAACAATAAATGTAAGTTGAATAAGATAAAGGGCAGCTTTAAGCAGAGAGCTATAATTATATTATAGCCGCTGTCCCTAATTTTCCGGCCAGCAGTATATATCGGGTTTTCCATTTGGGACTTGACAACTTTGAACTTTCAGTGTGAACGCACCTTTAGACAATTAACCAAACTGAAGTACACAAACGAACAACGTTTACAAATAATTAAAATTTACTACAAAAATTCCAAGTCGGTGACTGCAACTTCAAGAGCGTTAATTTCAATTTTTGGTCAAGCGCATTTTTGGTTAAACGGTTTCGTCAACAAACAGAATATGCGTTATTGGTCATGTGAAAACCCTCACGTGCTTCAAGCAATACCACTTCATCCACACAAAATAACTGAATGGTGTGGTTTTTATGCTGTTGGTGTCATTGGATCGTTTTTTGTTTTTTTCGATGATGAAAATTACCGTCATGTTACAGTCAATTAAGATCGCTACAGAGATATGTTGCATCGTTATTTCTTTGCTCAATTGCATGAGCTAGATATTAATGATATGTGGTTTCAACAAGACAGTGCGACATGCCACACAGCGGGTCTAACAATCGACTTATTGAAATGTAATTCGATGAACGTGTTATATCCAGAAATGGTCCTGTCGATTGGCCGCCTAGATCGTGTGATTTAACGCCTCTAGACTTTTTTTATGGGGCTACGTTAAATCATTGGTCTATGCCAACAAGCCGGCGTCGTTAGAGGAGCTCAATATTGAACGAAAGATAGCGACCGGTTCCGTCGAAATGTGTACGGATTTTCGCTATAGCGGCCTTTTCTAATTATGGCTCAGTTTCCATTTACGGCCAGTATTTTTCGGTTCTCGGCCAAAACAAATTGAGAACTACATATTTTTTTAAATTACCGCGCTATTTGGTAAACATTTAAATTTTATTATAAAACATTGCACTGGTAATCCACTCGGTATATGAAATATGTATATACGCTGAAAGAAACCATTAAATCGTTAGTTTCTCGTGAAATATATATATTTTTTTTTTTTTTTTTTTTTTTAAAGGACTTGGCATAGACACTTTTACGGTCCATAGCCTTACCTTACATTCACACAACATTCATTCAATCCATTCATTCATCCCATTCACACAAGTACAGTGTACCACCTGCGCATTGCATAGCTCCATGTCACCCTGTACAGTGACATGGAAGATGGGTCGGCCCATGAGTTCTACATTCCAACAGAGGGTCATAGATGTTTTCAATTTAATCACCGATCGTAATCGGGAGATGAAAAATCCGAAAAATCTGTTAGGATTCGAACCCGGTACCTCCCGATCCAAACGTCGCAGCTTTAACCACTGTGCTATTTGCTCGGTAATATATATTTTGGTATTGTTAGTGTTGAGTTTAGTTATTTCTCAGCTGTTTTTCCCTTTAAAACGTGCATGTACTGTTACATTCTATTAACTTTATTAAGTAAATATTATAAATATCATTAATATTCTTTTTTTTTTGATAGTTTTTTGTTATTAGCATCAAATGTCATCCTCTTGAATTTGTTGTGAAATAATATGAAAAATAATTATTTGCTTTACGGCCACTTTCTAGGAAGTTGAATTTTTTGTATTAAATTTATAAATAATTTCAAGCTTATAGATTCGTGAATTTAAAAATTAAAGTGTGTATGAAGAAGAGTTGAAAAATAAGTATCATCTACAGTTGAATTACTAATATCTGCCTAAAAAATATATATTCAACGTGAAATATGCAAGAATGATTTTTTATAATTCATCAGAGTGCACAAAAAATGTATTGTGAAAAAAAAGTATTTTTTTTTATGTTCGCCGGGCAAAATATGAAAGTAGGTTCAAAATAATGAATTTAGGTGAAAAAAAAAATTACAAAAGTTAAAAATTAGATGGTGCTCAACGCAAAAACGTGCAAAAAAAAATCGAAAAATGGTAGAGTTCTGGTTAATAAAATATAAGTCTCACACATGTTTTTAAAAAAAAGTTGAATATACCATTTCTTGATGTAAAATTGTATGAACTATTGATTAAAACCATAAAAATTGGTGTTTTGTTATCATTAGGGGTAGTTCTGAGCACTTTTTTGCAAAATTTTATGACTTTTTTCGCATTTTCTGTAAAAAGCTTTGCGCGTCAGGGATACAACTTTTTTTTTAAATACGAAAAATACACGTTATTTTAGAGCATTTAATAACCTTTCAAACGTGATATTATACTCTTTGACATCTTACTTGGATCGAAAGATATAAATTATTTTCTAAAACAAGAATTTTCGATTGAACGCGGTTTTTCGTAACTTTTGTGAGTGGAGTCTGAATCTGGTGTATTTTTTTTTTTTTTGTAAATTTCACATTTTATAAATTGATGCATTAAATAACCTTTTAAACGATATTACACAATGCATTGCAATATCTTTCATATGGCTTAAAATTATTATAAATCAAATATTAAAACGTATCATTTTTATATATTTTCACATATCGTTTATTAAAAAAGTTGTATAATAATTAAAGTTTGTTTTTAAGTTATACCATTAATATTAATAATAATTGTGATAAATACAACTAATTAGAGTTTCTCCTTGATTTGGGATTTTGTGAGGTTGATCGGAAACTCTTCTTGATATCGCTCGATTACTTGAAATAAATAAGTCAATTTCAAGGAATTCTTCAGTCGAAGATTCACAAATTGCGTTGAAGAAATGTTTTGTATTCTCCGTCACAAAATCGTATAAATAAAGTTGATTTACTCTGACTTTACTTATAATGGCTTTCTTTGGATTCTCATCATATCCAGGGTTTTCCAAAGCTGAAACCATTAATCTTTTTTGTTCTAACGGAAAACAATCATTAAAAAATGCAATTCCAGTAAGAGTTTCGCTGAGGTACCATAAATGTCTGGAAAGTACTTGAAGAACTGCTCCTGCCATAGGTTTATCGATTTTTTCGTATTCTACTAATTATTTAAATAATTTTAAATCATTTGGAGCTGGTTTAGTTGGAATACTGCATTCGATCCAATATTTAATATAAGTAAAGCCTCATTATAAATGTATTGAGTTTTTGGAGTGCACGGAGTTTTCTGTCTACAAAAAATAAAAGTAATTAAAATTTTTAATGACTAAATTGTAATTATAAAATATATTACAGAGAGAATTGGTTTCGGAATAAATTTAGTTTCAAACTATATATTGCTTTTACCACCACCATATGTACTTCCTTGCACATTTTTTATGTAAATAGATTTTTTTTGTGAACAAGTGTATTATGTTATAATTATTTATCAACTAAAAAAATATTTAATACTTACTGAACAAATAAATATTTCTCGAAACTTGTAACTTTGACATTTTTTTTAAGTTAAGTATCACAAACACTTTTAATAAATTTTACTTTTAATAACTTAAAATTTCACACTAATTATTTTTACGCTTTGGAAAAGTTTAACAAAAAGTTGCACAAAAGTCACTGCTGAACTGAAGCTAAAACATGAACAATTTTAATGACAACGATCACTTTTTCTCTACATTTCAAAAAAGCGTCAAACCAAATTCAAGTAATGCCCAATTTTTGAATTGAATAATGTAGATTTAATGATTTTCTATGTATAATAAATTACCAATATAATTTAACAGGACATCTGTTGTATAGATTCATTTAAAAATATCCTTACAATAATTAGTACTAAACATGATAGTGATAGCAAGATAGATTCTAAAATCTATAGATCTACGAAACTAGGTAAAATGTTGAGTGAATATACCACCAAATTCTTTTAAAGCAGTCACTCTTTCGCTACAACATCTTGGATGTCGCTACATTAGCGATGTTCATATACTTTAGTTCTCAAGGTAAAAAAACCATCAAGATTTAGGCAAATCCCATGCAATGACTTCAATTGAAGAACGAGATGTAACACCATTTATACATCGAAATTTTAACACGCACAATAGATTAAAAGCAATGCTCCCGCAGAAACTGAGGGAAGCATCTGAATAGTTTCAATGTGCGTCAGATTCAAGTTCTAGTCAACAATTATCGTCAAAAGATAAATGAGGTCAATACTGAATAAAAATAAATACACTAACTTGAGAACTCCACTCACAAAAGTTACGAAAAACCGCGTTCAATCGAAAATTCTTGTTGTAATAATAATAATTTATATCTTTCGATCCAAGTACGATATCAAAGAGTATAATATCACGTTTGAAAGGTTATTAAATGCTCTAAAATAACGTATATTTCGTATTTAAAAAAAAAGTTGTATCCCTGACGTGCAAAGCTTTTTACATAAAATGCGAAAAAAGTCATAAAATTTTGCAAAAAAGTGCTCAGAACTACCCCTAATGATAACAAAACACCAATTTTTATGGTTTTAATCAATAGTTCATACAATTTTACATCAAGAAATGGTATATTCAACTTTTTTTTAAAAACATGTGTGAGACTTATATTTTATTAACCAGAACTCTACCATTTTTCGATTTTTTTTTGAGCACGTTTTTGCGTTGAGCACCATCTAATTTTTAACTTTTGTAATTTTTTTTTCATCTAAATTCATTATTTTGAACCTACTTTCTTTCATATTTTGCCCGGCGAAATAGAATTCTCGACACAAAGTTTTTTTGTGCACTCTAACCTATATGTATACGTATGTAGATATTTTTGTTATTATACGGAAATGTATCATCACTTTAGCACCTTAGCTATAGTAATTAAAAAAAACACCAAGGCTATCGTTTATATACAACGGCAGAATAAAAGTAAAAGACATAATAAAACCATTCAAATGAATTATTATATAATATGTAGACTAGGGCGATGCAACAGATAACTGTTTGTACATATTAAACTATACATTACGAATTTCACGTTACAGTTCCCGAAAATCGCTTACTCATGGGTTATGTATATGACTCAAAAAAATACCACCTCTGTCAACTTTCAATTCCTTCGAAAAACAGTAACACGACACTCATATCTTGTTCGCGAACATTATAATAAATAATTGATGAGGTTAACATGCAACATTGTTTATGGAAATGAATATAGCATTAATTCGAAATACTGTGATTAATATTAATTATTTATAATAATTAATATTTAAAAACCATATACAACACTACAAAAATCGATATATTCCTCATACGTACATACGTGTGCGCTTTATTTGCCGCTCATTGTCATTTATGACATGGATGGATATTCTATATAAAAGTGAAAGTAAAACGAAACAAGCGAGAGAAAATTTTTTGTATATGTTCTTTATTTGCTTAAAGATTTCTTACAAATATTTAAATTATGATTTCTTAATTATATTCTTCTTGCATAATATGAGTGTATAGTGATCGGCGGAGGTGGTGGCGAAGAAAAATAAAATATTTGTGAAGTATGTTAATGAAAATTAACTGCTTTTTATGCAATCAATACAATAACATAGACAAAATAGTATTTTGAATATTCACATAATGGATGGAATATATTACATCTTCTCATAATCATTTCTCGTTTTTTATTTTTGTAAAGTAAGAATTTGTTTTCTTTAGATTTGTAAATATACTTGTACATTAAGGAAATATATGAGCGTATATTTATTGTAATTTAAAAGAAATGTAGAAAAATAGTTTGCCTTTGAAATAAATAATACGTACATATATACAAACTCGAATTTTGAACGAGAATTGCGCAATTCTATAGTTGGTGATGGTAGAAAAAACTGGCATAGACATTTTATGCGTCCCGGAAATATACATACATATATTTGCTATTTTTATACATACAGTACATTAGATACATATGTGCATATTGCGCAATTTACATTTAATTTGTAGGCTAAGTGAACTATGGTCGCACTTCCACAAAAGTCAGTCAACTTTTTAGATCAATTTACAATGAATTAATTAAATCAATGCATTAGACTTGTATTTTATATTATAATATTATGTTAAACATAAGGTATTTATGTTGAGGGTCATCCGATTTCTTCTCTTTATAATTTTTTTTAAATATTAAATTATTTTAAATTTCTTTGGATGGTGCCCAAAGCATAATTATACCTGATTAATTATGAATACATTTCCAGATAGTCACCAAACAAAATAAGTGAAATTTTATGTTCAGTTTATAAATTAGTTTTAGTGAAACTATAAAGATATTTTTCTATATGTTATCACGAGAGAAAGATAGTCATTTTTCATTAAGGCCTATTAAACGATTTCACAACTTTGATTTGTTAGTTAATCGGATATGCATTAAAATGAAACTCACTAGTATACTTCACAGATTACAAATTACCCAAAAAACTATTAAATAATTTAAATAATATGCAGAACGGATATTGTAAATATATAGCAGATTTCTTAAAAATTATAAGAAAAATTGTGAAATTTTTATTGAGAATTGGAAAGCTGTATGCGATTTTATGTGACTATTTAAATTTAGATTCGTAAAAATATGAAAACTTTGTAGTTTAGGCATAAATGACATCCACCATTCAGTTAATAAGGGCAAAAAATAAAAATTTCAATACTTTAAAGGACAGTAATTTTGAATAAGTTTAAACTTTATAATATGTGTTTTAAAATCAAACTCGATATAAATTGCAAGTCAAATTCTTATGATGATATATGCAGCCATATTCTATATCGGGTTCGTATTAATTTCTTTATTAAACTCATAAGGTTATTTTTAGGCAATTGTGCCTGAAGTTAAATTATATATTATGTATGCCAAATATGTACGACTATAAATTAATTCTAATACATTACAATATTCCAAATCAATTTTTAATTCTATTGACTTTTATCATCACTTTATTTAGCTTCAAAAATTTCACCCATATTTTGCCTTCTTCACGAATCTTTTTTTCCTCTTTTTTTTTGCTAAATTGTTTAAAATGATCTGCAAAAACCCTTTATTACAATCTTATGGTACATGATGTGGTTGGGACCAAAGTTAAATTATACATTTATGTACGATATTAGTGTACAGTGAGGCATAGACAAATAAATATAACAAACGTAAAGTATGTCGAGTGGCAAGTACAATTCATAATACTACTCATTTTTAAATTCGGAAACAATTCTTTCAAATAAACAAAACAATAAAATTCATTTTTTGTGTTTTCTAATATTTCAATTCATGATCAATTGTGGTCTGTTTAAGTTCTACGACAAAGTCATTCAATTTTAAATAAAATTCAAAATCAGATGACGTACACTTTAGAGATCCGTAAACTAATTCGGCAGTGCTACATTGTAAGTCTTCTTTTATCGCCGTTCTCGTACCTAATAAAACGAATGGAAGTTCTTCTGACCAATTTTTCACATTTCCTCGGGCTCTTAAAGAATCCTTGAGTTGACGGTGAACTCGTTCGATTAAACCATGGCTTTCGGGATGGTATGGCATAGTACGAACTTTGTTAGTGCCTAAAACTTTTAATAACTCTGAAAAAATTTGAGATTCGAATTGAGATCCTCTTTCCGTAGTTTTTTCTAATAGGCAACCGAATCGGGCGTTAAATGATTCGATAAAAGATTTAATGACAGTCGAAGTTGTGCTGTCTTTCATTGGTATTACTTCGGGCCATCTTGTAAAACTATTTATCATGGTTAATAAATATCGAAATCCTTGAGAAGGTGGAAGGGGCTCCACTAGATCTATATGAATTTTTTCAAATCTGCAATGTGAAAGTTCGAATTTTCCAATATAGGTGATTTTATATGCCTATATATATTTTTGCTTTTTGACAGTTCAGACAAGATCTTCCTTTTGAAATTGAATTAATTTTTTAAAAATCCTGTTACATATATAGTATTAATATTATCAATTCCAGGTCGTGAAAGGTAATCAATCTGCTACAACATTCGCATTACCTGGTATGTACCTGATATCGCCAGTGAATTGGGCGATGGATTCTAAAAGTCTCGTTTGACGCGGACTTCTTTGGGTTTCGGAATTTAGCGCAGTGGTAAGAGGTTTATGATCTGTTAATACTAACAAATCATGTCCTTCCACAAAATGTGTAATAGACTGATAAATTTTGAGAAGTTCGCGATGCTGAATAACGTGTCTCAGCGGGTTGTAATTGTTTAGAGTAGAATGCTAACGGTTTCCAGCAAGCCTGTTAATTATCATATTGCTGTAATACAGAACCAATAGCAATATTAGAACTATCTGTAGCTATGCATATTTGGTATTGGTACTTGGGAAAGCTTTAAAGTGGTCGAAGCGATTTTATTCTTAGCTTCTTCAAAAGCGTTGTTGATTTCAATTGGCCAACTAAATTTAGTTTTTTGTTTACCTTGTTTAATCAACATAGTAAGATGACTGATATATTGGCGCAAGAATATTGGTGCAAGAATATCGGCTAGATTGGATATACAGCGATTGTAAAAATCATACCCAAAAATTTTTGAATTTGTTTTATTGATGTCGGGTAAGGTAAAGATATTATAGCCTCTATCTGTTCTTTGATGGGTAAAATTCCGTTTGCGGATATATTATGTCCAAAAAAATCTAATTCTGAAGCACCAAAAATACATTTTGTCGGTTTTATTTTAACATCGTATGAATGCAATTTTTCAAAAACCATTTTTAAATGCGTAATGTGTTCACCTTTATAGTTTTACTGGCTATTAAAATATCGTCAATATATACGTAAGCAAATGATAGACCATTCAAAATGCGGTCCATAAATCTTTGAAATGTTTGGGCCGGTTTACGTAAGCCAAAAGGCATGCGTTTAAACTCAAACATTCCAAAAGGGATTGTTATGGCTGTCTTATATATATCATCAGTTGCAATTGGTACACAACCCTCTAAATTCATTGAATTGGCCCATAATGATTATAATATAGCCCTGCATGGAAAACCAAAAGAAAACAATGCAGAATTCGATTCTAATCAATATATTTAAGTCATCTTAAATGTATAGGATACAAGTAGTTTTCATAATATTAGGCACTGCTTACCGTTTGTCGACACCTTAATCTGAAGTTTGAGTTGCTAAGATTAATCCAGTTGTCACAAAAAATGTGTGTGCTCATTTTAATTTTTTTGTAATGAATTAAAATAACTAAATTTTCTTTAATTATGTACATATTTTGAAATGGTTTTATAATTTATTCCCCATCTATATAAAGGAAATATACATATTTTAAATTATTTAGGTTATTGTTACAATGTTCCATTAAAATTATTACCGTGATACGAATGAGAATGTAAATGAGATGTTTTACAAAAATTTTAATGAAATGAATAACTTATACATATATGTACTATATTATATCTAAAGTCAATCAATAAAAATCTATTTTATGCCTGGAAAATTTGACTAAGTTCTATTTAAAAGTTGCTAAAGTAGTACTGATAAGTATTGGATATCGAAAACAAATTCTATTTGCTATAATTCGTATTCCTAAATACTAAAGGAACTATTCAGTTTTGAATAATAATTGAGTTTTAAATTAGATTTCATAAATGAAACAACCCTTTACCATTTCAATGTATACATAATAAATTTGAGTTCATTTTCATTTAGTTTTACAACATTTAATAAAATGACGAACGATTAATAATAAAATAATACATGTAGTTTTGTTTACAGTCAATTAAATCACTATTAATGTTGATTGAGAGCAATCAAATATTTTTTGTTTAATATGTATTATAAATCATTATTATATCGTTTTGTTGAAATATTCCAAAACAATAAATTATCATGGCCCTTTTGAATATTAAAAAAAATTATAGCTTCATGTACCTATATAAAATATATTTTGCGCAACTCATTTGCTAAAAATTCCATAAATCAGATATTGAATTATTCAATATAGAATATTTCAATTGTATATATACAACAAGAGTATAAAATATGGCGAAAACTTTTATTTTTGTCTAATAAGTTGAAAACCTATATATGTAGATAATAACCACAAACAAGAAAAATTAAAACTTTCGTAAACAATTTTATTTTTCTCAATTTTTCGGAAATACATTTTTAATAAAGCATAAATATTTGATTAGAAAACGATATAACTTTATTGTTTTTCAACACATACATAGCTCTAAAATAGACTGGCAAATAGAAGTATTTAAGAAAATATCACGGTACAAACATAAAACAACCGTTTCAATTCGAGGGTGAGATATTTAGATTTTTTATACAAAGGAATTTAATATAAGGCTTCTTGTACGAGAGGTAATTTTAAAATAGAAAATTATTATTGCTCGGGGAGCTTAACAACACGCATGTCATTTTCAATTCTAAGAATCAATCTTGTATACATTACATTGCCGCACATCTGAAATTCTCAACCTAATAAATCACTCAACAGTAAAGTACATCAAACTATATAATTATATACACAGAAAAAAAAAATTATAAAACACATTTTGTGTATTCGCAATGAATGCGATGCAGTGACGTACAAAAATGACTTACGAAAACAATCTTAATCTTATTAAAAAAAAAAAAAAAAAAATTAAAATAATAAAACAGGAAAGTAAATATAACGAAAAAAAATTATAAACAGAACAGATGATAGATATTTTGTTTGTATTACAGTGTGTTTTTATTGAAACACCTGGATCGTCTTTGAATAATGAACCCGTAAATAATAAGTCTATCGATGTCGTCATACACTACAATAAATTTCACGTTCGATTATATAAGAATGTTATTACATAAGTATATGTATGCCCATGAATAACTCAACATTTGTTAAACCAAAGATATACATATATAGATAAATAAACTCAATCATTAGGATAGATCATGAATCTCTGACTAAAAAATCCCTTAAACATATTAAAGATAAGCTTTTAAGACTCGAATAATAAAATTTTTCTTCCATTATAACACTTAATCTTAAAATTAATTTAATTTTTCATGTATCCTAAATTACCCAATAAACAATTCAACGGATATTTCAACCTACATAAAACTAAATGATTAACTTGACTATAAATTCTGTATATACATACAGATATAGACTATGTACATACATATGTATGTATAGTAGCAAAACATAACAAATATGTTCAAAGATTTACATAAATATAGCAATATACTAACTAACCACCATATGAAAATAATTTAGTTTAAACCACGGAGAATATGTTTGTTTTACTATAAATTTGTGTATGTGTGTGGAATATTGTGTATACATATGTACGAGTATGTATAGTACTAACCAAAAATAAACTCTAATTGAGAATATAAAATGAAAATTAAATTAAATTGATTTGATTAATCATCCATTGAATTAGAAACGAACGAAACGAAAAGAAAATTTCTATAATTATTTATTAAGAAAATACAAATAAACAAACATTTCAATTTACACTTATCGAACCTGACATAAATGTCGATATAGTGAAACTAAAGTTGAACAAATTAATTATTTATGTTTTAATTGTGACGATGTAAGCTTATAAAATAAACATAAAGTGCGGTCACACTTGATTCATGTGTTTTAATTAGTATGCTAATATATTGGTCTATTAATCAGGTATGGCCAAACTATGAGCCATAGGTTAAATTGGGTTTATATCATAAATTGGGGCATTCTCAATTGAAACATAAATCCCATTCGTAATAAGTTCCATCCAATATATGACATATCATATTCTAATAGCTAGAAAAATTAATTTCAACAGATGTTCATCGCAGATGTTTTTCTTGTTTCTCATCTGAAAATTTTGCTAAATTTGATCAAATTCTGAAATTTTATAGGAAGAATACTAAATTTTTATATACCGTAACCTGTATGTTCCCTGAATCCAAATTGACCATTTCTGAAAAATCTCTGTATATGCTTGCTTGTGTCTATGTGATCAATTTTTCTGTCAACGAAAACTTAAAATCTACTTCAGATGCTTAAACGTTGTTTTGTATATTGCTCAGCAGACGTTGCAGCTGTACTCGTCTCTCTCAAATCGTCAAACTCAGTCGGATCACTGGTGGTAGCATCAGTGTATCTGCCTTACGATTCGGTCTCGCCTCCTCCCTCGGAGGAGTTTAGCAACTTTGTTTCGTGGAGCAGGACAAATCATTTACTTTTAGCGGTAGGATGCGATTCTAATGCTCATCACACGATATGGGGTAGCACGAATATTAATGATAGGGGTTTATCTATACTTAATTACCTGAGCACATCTGAGCTTGAAATCTTTAATAAAGGCTGTGAGCCTACCTTTATCAATTCAGTAAAGAGGGAAGTGATTGACATTAGTTTGGGCTCCATGTCGATTATCGATTTGATTTTTAATTGAAGGGTAACCAATGACATCCTCCCCTCCGATCATAGTGCATCACGTTTAATTTAAATCTTGGAAGACTTACTCTTAAACCTTATCGTAACAAAAAGCTTACCAACTTGGAGTTATTCTCTCTTGAGTAGGAACCTCAGCTGGTTTCGTTGGGTGAGTTATGTTCGACTGAGGACATTGAATTGCTAGCCTCATCTTTGACGCACGCAGTCACATCAGCCTTCGAAAAATCTTGTCCTCTTATTACCATGCAAAAATGAACCTCAAAAGCAAAGCCAAAAGATCTGACCTTCAGGTTGATTGGCAGCTCAAAAGAATATAAGAAATTGCTAAGAACCGCTCGGAAATGGTCGAACTACTACTTTCTGTTCATTTCCCTGGGTGCAATGTTATATCAATCATGATTATGTTGCTGTCGCCCAGCCCAATGTTACTGATTATTCACCTAACTGGGACTTAGAATGTAGGCTAATCACTCTCAACACTTTGCGCTGGAGCGTTTTCTCCTTCTTACCTTATAAATCGGGTGGTCCAGATTGAGTTTTTCCTGCTGAATTACAGCATGGGTTTCCTGTAATTCAGGAACATTTACTTCGACTCTGTCAAGCGTGCTTTGCGTTTGGATATGTTCCACCGTTCTGGAGCAGGAGTAGAGTTGTGTTCATCCTGAAAGCTGGAAAGACGGATTATACCGATCCCATGGCATTTCGCCCTATTAGTCTTTCTTCAACTTTTCTCAAAACTCTGGAAAGAATTGTTGACAGATATATTAGGGATCATCACTTATATGTCATCCCACTCAGTAGCACTCAACATGCTTACAGAGTTGGGAGATCATGTGAAACTGCGCTACATGAACTTGTTACGAAAATTGAAAGATCGCTTAGTATTAAGGAGTTTCTTGTGGGGACTTTCCTCGATATTGCGGGTGCCTTTGATAGTACTTCTTTCGCTTCCATCACTGAAGCCTGCTCAATTTTTGGAAATGACCAAACCATTGTTACTCTGATTGGTTATCCTAGGCACAGCATGCTCCGCATACTTTTCGCCTGCGGTGTATGGGTGCGTGGAACGCGCTTGGCCTGATACCAGAAATGAATATGGTTAATGACAAATTGTTGCCAGAATTCTGCTTTGATATCTCTTTCTCGATGGTTTATCCAGCGAGGAACTCGTGGTTGTTTCAAGAATTCAATGACTGGGTGGCTCAGTCGCTCGTGTTTTTTGCTGACGAGTGTCACTCTAATTTTGGTGCAGGTTTCGGAACCTATTGTCCTGCACATGACCTAGACACATATGGGAGTCTAGGCCGGAACTGCACGGTATTCCACGCGGAGCTGATTGCACTTACACGTTGTGCGATTGATGCTTCTAACCTCGCTGTTTCCGGAAAAGACTTTAATCTATGCAGTGATATTAAACCTATGCTCAATTCATTACGAAAACCTATGATTACTTCCAAACTGGTCAAGGACTGTAAACATTTTATTAACGTCCTTTGCTCTAATAATCGTGTCAGAGTTATGTGGGTTCCGGCTCATTGTGGCTTTAAAGGTACTCAGATAGTTAATGTTTTAGCTAAAACAGGCTCAAGTATGAAATTCATTGGACCTGAATCGGCAGTGCCCCTGACCTTTAATTGTGGTAATGAAATTATTAACTGACCGGCCATGGTCGTTTTAAACTCCATTTACAAAGAATGGGACTTGTTCAAGATTCCTTGTGTGACAACTGTCTTGAAGATGACGATGACAGCATTCACTTTGTCTGTGGCTGTCCCGCTTTCGAGGTAGTTAGGTCAATGTAGGTCAATTGTTATCCCTACCCTGATTTAAGCTTTTACAGTTTGCCAGAGCAGCCGAGCGGTTTGTACCATGGTTTGTACCATGGGCCCAGAGTGATATTGAGTGAGGAACCTGCTTGGGTTCCAGCCAACTTTAATAATAATGAGTAAACGCTATTTACTTTTGTAACATTCTTGTGTTAAAATGCACGTCTGATAGACTTTTGGTAGAAATCTACTCAAGAAAACTTGGAATATTCACATAAATCTTCCGCATACAAAAAAATATCAAAATGGAATTTTATTTCACAAGTAGTGGGAGACTTTTGTAGAAATGGATTAGAGGATAAACAAGTTTTGTAAAACATCACCTGGACCACAGATGTTGGATGACGGACGGATCACAATTTTTAATTTTGGTTATGTCATGTGATATATCAAATGAAACATATTTTTATAAGTAATCTTTTGGTACAAATTTTTTTGATCAATTATTAGAATTATTAATTAAATATTAAATGGTATAGTGAACGAAATAATATATAAGGATTTGTCTAAATTATATTCAATTGATTTTTTAGAAATTTAAATTATTTTGAATTACTTAGACAACTCTAATAACTGAGAGTAATTGTCTCCTGAAAATCCTAACGATAAATTATTCATTTTGCATACACATCTGTATTATAAAGTCATGTGATACCACACACCAGAATTTTTATTGAAATTTTAAATAAAATTCTGAATTAATTCTTTTTTTTGTATAATGTATCATTACCAATTCATTTAAAATATTTAATTTTGTAACACTTATTTTATTCAAATTGTGACATAAATTAATATAAATCTATAGTCTAAACTTACTCTATTTAATTTCACTCAAATACTGTAATATTAATTTACGTCGAAAGATGTTGAGATTGTCGCAATAAATAAACATTATATAAACTTTTAGAAATATCATTTCAAAATTATCATTTCTCTGGCAGTATACTTGATTCACAATGCGTTTGGTATACACCTTTCATTTAACGTAACCCCGCATAGAAAATGAGATCTAACATAGGATCAAGCTTGAGGACATTGATGGCGAATCGACGTTCTTTCGGAGATAATGAGCTCGGGATGTTTAAAGCTCCCAGAAGTCAATGTTTCATTAGGATCGTGTTGAACAATAAGTTCAAATGTTGTGTTTTGTTGTGGTGTTTTGTCAATTACCACCGTCCAGAAAAATGGCGGCGAATTAAAATCGGCTAGTTTTTAATGGAACAACCTTTAGTTAAACCTATGGGGTTTAGATCAGAGGTTACCAAGTACGAAAGGAACATGATCTTTCATTTTCTAATTAATAACGATTATATCTATATCGTATGTCGAAGTGCATAGTTAGGCACAAAGGCAGTCAATACGCCACTTCTTTAGCCAGATAGATAAAAACGTGATTAAAAGTAACTTTACATTTAAGTAAAAATCTTTTTCATGATTGCTTTTTCCGATATTTATAAATAACTATTATTATTGAACTATTTTAAATAGTAGCAAAAATCGAAAGTCAAACAATGGCTTTTGAATTCTTAAATGTAAATACAAAATTCATACATATGAAGGTTTGTAATATAAAAGATGTGTTAAAAAGGAACTTGATAATGTTATCCATGTACAAAAAGGTTTATACCCAAGCTGGTTGTAAAATTGTTGTGCGCGATTCATCAAATTTAAAATTCTATATTATTTCTATTCAAGTTCTGTAATTGTTGATGTAAATAGCGAGCACAAATATGTACATATTCTCAAATATTCAAATCACACAGGCACTAACTATCACACAACTGTGGCTGTAAAAAATGAGCATATTTGAATGTGTATACCAGATAGATAGATTTTATACAGAAAAATAGAATTTTCATTCTATTGTTTTCAACAATAAACATTTTATTTTATTGTTTTATTTTTCATAAAGGAATTGAGAAAAAGCTATTTTAATGATTCCATAAGATCATATTTTTTTTTTGTTCTGTGCTCTCCTATTTGGTGTAATGTGTTGGTTCTGTCATACATACTCCTATTTTACATGGTATATGATATATGTACATTTATACAAACATGAACCGAATAGAAACAAAAAAACGCGATTTTATTTTCTTCTTTTAGGTTTGTTAGCTTTTCCGTTTGTTCGAAGTAGGTCATTGACTGTTGGAGAAAAATCAATGATTTCTAGTACCTTTTTGTCATGAGAAATAACATTTTCTCTCAAGACGACTAAAATGTAACAACAAAAAAATAGTATAAGAAGATTATCATCTACACCGATTGGTTTTATATTTAAAGTGGATTAAGTTGAAAATAGATAGATAGTTGGGATATATCAAGATTAGATTTATTATTCACGATAATAATCAAACCAAAATGTTATTTTTTCATTTCTGTGATTTGTCTATGATGAGAATATTTATATAAAATATATGACATAATGAAAATAATTTTTTTACTCGTCATCACTTTTCTTATCTATTTACGTAGCCATTAAGAATTTAATCATACTCGATTAAATGAGTATATTATGCATATATTTCCATAAAATATACACATATATTATTTTATTCCCAAACTTCGTTCCGCAGTATACAATCTCATAATTTTATTTCGATTTGTTTATGACCTAATTGCAATCGTATATTTATATGCAATAACAAGGCGAATAAATTAAATTAAATTGATTTTTCTTGAAAATAATAAAATCTTATCTTCGAGTTCTTTTCTTAACCAGTAAATATATAAAATAAAATAAAAACACACGATGGACAAACAATATTTTATATAATAGTGCGATTGAGGGCTATTTATCATTATTAATTTAAAAAATTTGACAGAATTAATTTAAAAATATTCTTCAATGCATTTAGATATATACATATATGTATGTACATACATACGTGATGCTACAAGAAATAAAACTATAAATAAACGAAAAGTGAAGTCGGAATCAGAAAAATTAAAACATGTTTAATTAAATTAACTCTTAAAATGGTCAAAATATTATTGTTACATTATAAAATTATTGAATTATAGTATGTCCGTATACGTACATGCTTATTATTATATCCAGTTAAAACGATACTTGAATGAAATTTAGAAATCGACGGTAATAAATTGGTAAAAGAATTGCGAGTTTGTTAATAAATTTAATTAATGAAGATAAGATAAATGGTATATTTTTGTATTTTTTTGACTTTATGAGATCAAAGTTTAATTTATTCAAAGCTGGTTAAACTGGAAATGGATTATTCATATATGTAAAATGTAATTTGTACATTTTGCGTTATATCTTGTTCACGTGGGCGTATTGCAATGGCTTTGGAAAGTCGATCCAGTGAATGTTCAGATGAATTTTAGCATAAAGTAAGTTCCTTTGTAATATTTTTAATTTTCTCGTGGCGGATATTTAAATCCACTATACACTATAAAATTCCACATGAACAAGATAATAATGTAATTTGTGATGACATATTGTAACATCGACATGTTTGAAATTCCATATCGGATATATTAATTAATGTGATTACATATCGATCATCACTTATTTTGATTTTTTATCATTTCAATTGTATCGAACAAGAAAGTGATAACATAGCAAATCGAAATCTACTTCTACAAATAGATTTTACAACTTGTATAGCATGAGCGTGTTGCAATTCACGTTCATAACTTATAAGGAATGAAACAGGGACAACTACTAAACAATAAAATATAAAACTATCACAATAATCTTTTTTCTTAATATTTATAAACTTCAATCTTCAATCAACATTTACAAAAAATCAATTGCTTCGCATTGATTAGCTTTTCTAATTATTTTCGGCACTTTGTTTAACGCCGTCTGAATCGTTGATGTATCAATCTTGTTCATTTTATTTTCCGATATATCGTTTGCTGTATACCGTACTACATGGTGCTTTAGTGTAATAAGACGGCGCCAAATCGAGCCAAACATTTGTTTTATCAAGATCTGAACCACCAGAAAGCATTTATTTATATAAGTAAGCGAATTGACCGCCAAACTTTCTTTGAAAAATACGGTTTCAAAATTGTGCTGCAGGCGGCTCGATCCAGCTCACGCGAGCTCTTTGTTAAAATTGTTCAAGCTCGACAAGCCTGTTGCTAACTGTTATTTAATCGATATTTTTAGTTAATTAATAAAGTTAATGGCAAGAAATATTCAAAAAGCTAATAAATTAATAATCCGTTTTATATGACATGAGGAAATGATTCAACGTCTAATCCACTCAGACACGTTTAAGTGCACTATTTTTAAAATAAATAATAAATTTAAAGCGTTGCCTATATAGGGATATAAATTGCCGGCAAGTATAATTGAAAATATTAATACACGTCTTTTTTGGCTACATATAGGTATATCTGGTGCGCCAAATATCTAATGACGACGAAGATTTCTTAAGTATTTTTAATTTATTGGATTCTTACTTGGACGTTTGATCAAATTCTCCCTCCATTGATAGAGGGAGATGTAGTTTAGGTCTTCTTAGTATACTAATCAATAACCAATCAAATTACCATCGGCCTTGTTCTAACTGACCAATTTAAGTGAAATTTCATTGATTCTGAAATTGTATATTTTAGATCCTCATGGATGGGATTCAGTCAAACATAATTAGCAAAATTAATTTAACCACCAAAAGAAATTGCTGTAAAGTAGTAGATCGTAGTAGATTACAGAGATCGTCATATAACTGCCTACGTTATTCTAAAAAAATGTTTCAAATTTAAATATGTAGTACGTAATTCTAACCCCCTTTCTTGTGACATATAACCTTTGCTATGGGAATAATAAAAAAAAATTCATACCACAGGAAATATTTCACAATTCGTAATACCATAAATGGAAATATGTGAAATTCTGTCAAAATTTGTATACATTTTTTATTATTGTTAACATTGTTCTGAAATTATGTTTCTATTTTGAAAAAATTATAAATATACGTATAATTCACGATTCCGCCCGGCCAAGATCCAATCACATTAATCCGCTTTGAGGTTGCTAAAACATTTTTTATTTAAGATTTCCGCAAACCTTCATTGGTTGTTCTCATAAGTTAAGCAAATAGAAGATTCTGTGTGTAGTCTACTCGAATATAGTACGCATATAATAGTGATGTTCACAAGACCAAACATGCATCATTATTAATCATTCGATTACCTAAAAAAAATTCAGTATAAGTTGTCGAATTCCTAAATTTCCATGTTTAATTTCTTAATTGTTGGTTATAGTAAGTAGTTAAGTTTTAACCGAACCTAGATAGGAAATTTAAATGTTCATCAATATAGATTTTCTTTCAAATTTTTTTTGGATTGAAAAAGGATTTCTTATTTCGATTCAAATTGGGAATTTGAAAATAATAATAATAATAAAATTGAGAATGCTTTCTTAAAGGTTCTGGTAAGAATTAGGAGTCTAGGAGTTATGTTTCACAAAAACAAGAAACAATTTCTTAAGACTGTTAAAAATTTAGAAATTCTATCAAAAGTCAATAAACTCTGAAATATAAAATTAAAAAACCTATATAAATTTTGAATTTGAATTTTATATTGAGCTAATATGTAAAAACATTATCACGTTCGCGGACACTTTTGGAATAGTTGAGTTACTCGGAAAAACACATTTTTTAAAACTTTTAAAGTTGTTATGGTTGCTATAGCATTCATTTAGCCATTGCATATGTTTTTTTCAAATTCCTCACAAATGACTAATTTGGCAGTCATGACTGTCATGAAACGATGAATGCTAAAAAAAAAAAAAAATACGGGAAATTTCCTATTAACATATTCTTTTTGACTGTAGTGATCGTTAGTTAAATGAAATATCTAATTCTATTTAATGTGAAAGCGAGGAAATATTTTGGGATTTTTCCATTTAGGTAATACAAGGGAAAATATTGAATAACGCTATAGCAGTCATGTCCGCGAACGTGGTAAAAATTTTTAATTTTTTAAAGAAAAACTCAACACATATTTTCAAAATTGGATAATTCGGAATGAAATATAGAATTCGTTTTGCTAATTTCAATATTCAAAATTCAATAAACTTACTATCATATTAATTTTAGAATAGTGATATATGATATTTAAATGCAGTTTAAGTTTTAGTACTTAGGTAATAAAAGTTAATAAGTGTGAAACTAACAACAAATTTTTAAATACGAGTATGTTGTTCATGTTCATATTGATTCGATTAATAATATAATTTAGCATTGAGTAATAGTATAAATTAAAATACATAGCTTCCTCATTCCTTTCTTTACACTCATTATACAGATCGAGAAAAATTATATGAAAATAATATGAGAAAAACATGTTTCATGACATTATGGGTTAAAAATGATAAACGGACCGCACAGATTTAGGTGAAAACTCAGTAGATAAAATATATGTGTTTGTAATATGTAAATAATCTCAATTCTGAATAATCATTCATGACTAATAAATAAACTATTACTCTACATATATACACTATATATACATAATTATTAATTTAAAATGTATTCCATTGAGATGAGATATACATTTTCTTGTCAGGAAGTTTAAAATTTATAACATCAATTATGATATATAAAAATATGAAAAAAAATCTCGTGATAATTTTCGCAGAGGCGGAAAACCATAAAATAACTGAGAAAAACAATACAATTCATTTTTTTTAAAGTATGTATGTATGTAGTTTTGCTTTTTATTTATATTTGCATTATGTTCAATCCAGAAATTATGTATCATCAACATAAACATTGAAAAGGCCAAATAATACAAGTAAAATACGTATGCACGATACAATATAGATACAATTTTACTCATTTTGTTTTATGAAAAATGAGGAAATTTTTGTAATTTTTCCTGTATATAAAAAAACTATATATGTCTTAATTGAACATGTTCCCATATATAATTTTTATATACATATATAGATATTTGCTTTACAACGACAAAAATAGAAATCATAAAATTGATTTTATTTTTAATGTTTCAATTATTTTACTGGAAAGTTGTGGAAATGAATTTCCTGAAAAAATAAAACTATACATAGCTAAGCTACATACGAGTATGTATGTATTTACCACCGAATATATAGGTTAAGTCAGAAAAATAAAATAAATATTATTTGTTTACGTTACATTTTCGTTAAATAATAAAATTAACGCTATTATAAGTCATTTTAGTTTATCATAAAATGTCGTATACTTATGTATGTCTGTAGAAATAACATAAGAAATCACTTTCATTTCATTTATTGAAAGTCCAGACTTTTAGATTTTATTTATGCTTTAGACAACATGCGGCAATATATGGACAATATAAAATGAATTTATTGAAAGATTTAATGTTCATAGTATATGTATATTTAGGTATGTATGTCGTAAATAATAATATATTGCCATTTATTGTGGTTTTAATTTTATATATACTTATATATTATATACATATAAAATAGAAATCACATAAGGGTGTCGTATATTGACACGACTCTATTCTTTGTATTCAAATATAAGAATTAATTATTATTTATAGGGAAAACCATGTTTAAATAATCGTTTAATTAAATATTATGTACTAGATTTTTCCAAGTATATTTGGCAGCTTTAATTATATTATATGAAACATGGACTATTAAATTTGATAAGACTGTAATCTAATATATGTAGTTAAATTTTAATTACTTTGTATTGGTGAATTTTAGTTATTATTGATCAGGGCCATACAGTTAATGCACCTCACTGTAAGAAAAACTTACATGGGTGAAAACCAAATGAATATTTTGTATGTAAAACACACTTTCACTCATAAAACCATGATATAAAATTTAATTAATTTTCATTGACGTAGTAAAAAAACCGACAACAAATCTGAAACTAATTGTGCTTATAAAATTACATAAAAGCCCGAAATAAACAATAAACTGTATTACTATACCATATACATTTTTTGTATCACATATACATATGTATATACAGTGGTCAAAAAAATAAATCATACAGTACGTCAACTATTTATTATAATTCCTGTTAAAAAATATACAAATAAAGTTATAATATAAGTTATAATAATAAAGTTACAACTTGGACAACTTTAACGACATCCTATTTTTGAGTTAACTACCATAAATTACTGTGAAAATGTTTCGTAATTTTTGTGGTATGAGGTAATTAATATTACCAATCGAACGCAAAAAATTAATCATACACTTAAGAAAATTGGTCGGTAAGAACCCATTTTTATGGTTGTGAATTTTATTTTAGGTTTAATTTAATTAAAACTTAAAACATGTCGACTAGAACATATTCAAACTTGGTGGTGTATCTCGTAAAATAAGGAAACTCCTACAAAACAGTGTAAGAATTAAACTTGGGTTACAATTGTTTAAACGATATATAAAAAAATTCAAAGTCCACGGATTGATGACATATCTGGCTGGTAGAGGCTGAAAGCATAAAATTTCACTTATACAATAAATATAGAACCATCTTGTTAAATGTTTACAATTAAATGTTTACAATCGATTATTTATTGCCATGAAAATTGCAAGCGATTTTCAAATTTCGCAGGGACTTCCCAATTTCGGACCAGGCAGCTCAAACTCAAATCCATGAAGGATTCAAAGAAAAAAGGTCAGGAAAATACGCTTTCTAACAAAGGTACATATAAAACGCCGCCTAGATTCGCTAAAAACAATGCAAACTAGCGTCCATTACATTCTGGAAGTTGTATAGTCGGATGAGTCGGAATTTAAGATCAATGCCTTCTGATTTTATTCAACATGTCTGACGGAAACCAAGCAAAGCATATAAATTAAGTTGTGTACAACTACATGTTCATTGAATTTCGTCCAGTTTAGACAGAATCGCGACGATTCATACGTTTGCTTAGAATAAATCGAAACTTAAACTTACCAAAGTAACAATTTGAAGTTGAAGAACGGTTATTCAACCGGTTTTAAACGTGGGCTGAATCAATGCATAGGTTAAAAATTGGTTAATTTTTCGTTATTCAAACGTTTAGTCAACTGTCGATTAAGTAAATACAAGGGTCAATATTAACCTATGTTATATTGTAGTCGTATATATGTGGCTGACCACCCGGTATATCACCATGAATATTTAAATTTCTATGTCCTATGCGGAACATTTATTTATATACAACAATTTTATTTTTTATTTTTTGTATGCTTCTTGAATTGTGCTCATTATATTTAATGGGTTATTGAACCCAATCGAATAATATTATTGCCAAAATGCGTTCCCATTTCTACCAAACCCTTTTTACATCAGATATTACAGAGACCAATCTATATAAATTAGGTTTAACTACATGATTTCGCGAATATGATATATTGATAAGAATCATTTTTTTTTGTATAAATCACACAAGAATAAATCCTTTGCTTTGAATGAAACGAAAAAAGTAAATTGATTTTCTGTTGTCAAAAATTTACTGAAGAATCATTCATCACATTTTTTTATGTATCCTTTCTTTATTTTTCGTTTTTCCTATCAAGCACACAAAAACTGTCTGGCACGAATATTTAAAAACTTTTTCTTTTTCAATTTTCCTTTTTTCGAGTTGTAATTTATCATGTAAATTTTTCTTTATTTTATTTTAAGTAAAACAATTTCCTTGTATTATATTTCCATTACATATTGTATATTTACATAATTGTGTATATGTAGTATAAAGTAGACTATAGAGTATTGTAGCGTTTTGTTAAATGTAGTTGGAAATTGTAATTGACAATTTATGCGGAACATAGAACTTGAATTTTTTTTATTTCACTTAAATTTAAATATAGAAATTATGTTTTTTATTTTATTTGTTAATCTCTTAGGTGCGCATTTATATAAAAATTTATATACATACATGTTACAATAACACATGAACCACCCAAAAGAAAAACAATTATTTAATAAGAGTTTCAAATAAACTTGAAAACTGAATAAGGCTTAGTAAGGTTAGATATGTTAACCTAGTTTGAGTGTTTTGTTAATAATTTAAATTTTTTGATTTGTCACCGTGATTTGATCGTATCATTGAATGAGACGAATTTTAGATGATGTTGGATTTAATAAGTAGGGCGAAATTCATAAGAATATATTTTTCAAATTTTTTTACATTCCACTTTTCATTTACAAATCTTTTAAGACTGAATTAACTAACAGAGAGCTGTCAAGATATATTTAGGACAAATTGCGAGGAATCAAACCATTTTAATTTTAGTATATTCATCTCTATTCAACATTATTTAGCTATGTATAAGTAAATATTATCAAAATATGATATTAAATTATAAAATTATATTTTCCAATCAATCTCTATTCTAATTCTGAAAAATATTAATGCAAACACTTAAATATTTATTTAATTGTTCTAAAATTACTATATTCCAACTTTCTATTTTCTCTGGAAATATTTAATATTTTTTTTAAACAACATTGATGCTCCGTATTTTTGTTTTTCGTCACTGGCTTCATGGTTAGAACGTCTTCGGATGTGTCCTTCGATTATTTTCCGAATTTTAGCAAGAAAACCAAGAAATATCGTAAATAGAACAAAAATAATACGTTCATTGACTTATCAGATCTCCGTGGCATATACATACGTATCTAACCTATAAACAAGATGTATGACATAACCATAATATTTTATTAATCCTAACAAAGAAAATTATAAATTATACTTCTAGTTTCTAGACACTTCAATAATAAACAAAAAAAAATAGCAATTTAGATAATTTTCACTTTAATTCTAGTTAAAACAACTATTTTGTAAGATTATTCAACCCCTACACAAATATTCTATCTTATTCAAATCAATTATGAATAATTAAGATTAAAAAAATAAAATTCTAATGATAAGAAATAAAACTAAGTAAAAAACTTTGCTACTCATATTGAGAAGAATTTCAATTATTTTTTCAATATACTGGTCAACGTCAACTTACGTCGTTCAGTTGTACAATCGTCACCAGTCAATAAAGGAGAAGACGTGCATATATCTAAATAACTAATTTTTTCTGCTACATACTATTATCACCGATCAATTGATCAATTGGCACAATTGATGTATGTAGTAGGTGTCTTATGAACCTATTTTATTATTACGATTATATTTTTTGATTTTAATTTAATTATTTTGTCCACTTTACTGCACGTACGAGGGCGGATTGAAAATGAAGCTACCTAAGTAGGAAAACAAAATTTTTTTTTGCCAAAAACCATTTATTTCTCAACATAGTCTCCTTTTACTTAGTACACACACTTAGTAAGACGATATTCCAACTTTTTTATACCATCTGAATAATACGATTTCGGGAACCCCTCAAAATACGCGTTAGTTTCGGTAATCACTTCTTCGTTTGAGATGAATCTTTGTCCTGCGAGCCATTTTTTCAAGTTTGGAAACAGGAAAAAGTCACTAGGAGCTAAATCTGGACTATAAGGTGGATGATCAACCAATTCGAAGTGTATTTCACGTAATTTTAGCATCGTATCTAATGCTGTGTGAACCGGTGCGTTGTCTTGAAGAAAGAGCACTTTTTTCTTCTTTAAATGTGGTCGTTTTTCCTTGATTGCATCAACCAATTGATCCAATAATGCACGATAATACTTTCCTGTGATTGTGGATCCTTTTTCAAGATAATCGATGAGCAATATTCCGTGTGCATCCCAAAATATAGTGGCCATAACCTTGCCAGCTGATTTCACTGCCTTTGCCTTCTTCGGAGCACTTCCACCAGCTTCCACCCATTGTTTCGATTGATTTTTGGTTTCAAGTGTGTAGTGGTGGACCCACGTTTCATCAACAGTAATTAATCGACGCCAAAAATCAACAGGATTACGCTTTATCATGTTCCAACACCGCTGTGAAGTGGTCTGTCGAACTCGTTTTTGTTCGACACTGAGCAAACGCGGCACCCATCTTGCCGATAGCTTTTTCATATGCAAATGTTCGTGCAAAATGTTGAATCCACGTTCATATGATATGCTTTCCATTTCAACAATCTCACGCAACTTGACTCGGCGATCATTCATAACGATATCGAGGATTTTCTTGATATTTTCTTCAGTAACCATCTCTTTTGGCCTTCCTGTTGATGGTATTGTTGCAGTGCTTCTTCGGCCGCGTTTAAATTCAGTAATCCAATATTTTACCATGTAATCTGACGGAGCAGACTCACCGTAATGTTTATCGAGCTTTTCTTTTGTCTCTTTCGCCGTTTTCCCTTTCAAATAATAGTATTTAATCACTGCACGAAATTCGATTTTTTCCATTTTTCAAGAAACACAAAAGTTGCTTACTTCAAACGACTACAACAAATAAACTAATCGATGAATTTGGGTGAAATTTTAACAGCTGACGTTTGGCATCGCAATTTCTAAAAAACAAAAATTTTTTGTGTTTGTGCTGCCATTTAGCGCTAGGTAGCTTCATTTTCAATTCGCCCTCGTATATGGGTGGATATGTTTCGCTGTCAATTAATTTTAAATTTGTTTGTTGATGGGTTAAAGTTCAATTCTACAATTTGTGCTTTTGCTCCTTAAATTAAAATAAATACAAAATGTGGTAGTTGTTGACATTTTACTGAAAACAAGGTAATTTAAAAATGAACGACGTAACTCGTGGTTGACCTATACATAGCAATAGCAATATAATCTTCACTCAATCATTTTAATAATTTATTCAATTAGCTAATTGAATTATAATAATTGATAAAAAATATTTCGATATTATATGTATATATGTATATGTATAAAATATTATTTAACATATATTACATTTATATACAAGAAATTAAATTAAAAGATCTCATAAGAGGGATACAAGATAAGTATTTAAGGGCGTTTTATATAATTTCCAATACAAGTTTGTGTATAGTAGAAAAAAATAATCAAAAACAGACAATGCAACTTGTAATACCAAAATTGGTTTTACACACAATAATAAGAGACGTGATGAGATTTTTAATAAATTGAAAGAAAAATTATTTTGTCGGTGTGTTGACGACAAAAAATTGTTAAACCAGATATAACTCCTTAAATAGTTAATCCGCAATACATAATAACCAACCCATCAATCATAAAGGTTATTAACATTATTTTTGTAGATATTTGTATTTATTTATTACACGATTTGTAAGCGTCAACAGCAGGTCGCTAGGACAAATTTGTTTAGGTGTATAAAACATGTTTCGTTTACACACAAGTTTTTTTACCCTTGTCTTTTGAAACTACACATACTGGTACAATTTCATGAACTTGAAAATTGATTTTTAAGACAGTAAAAGTATATTCACGCAAGTTTTCCAATATTTTTTATTATTACATGTACATACATAATTGGGGTATAAACGAGGCATGCACGAAATGTTTTTTTATTTACGAATTTTATAATTCGTTTGACTTTCACTTTTTACATATAGCTCAGGATTATATTCAATTAGTCTGGATTACCTACTTTGTTGGTACGTTTCTATTGAAGATAATAAAATTTGAGCCTTTTTATCTTATTATATAAAAAATAAAACATATATACATAACTAAATTAGAAATTGTTTTACTTACTAAGATTTTATTTGTATGGTTTATTTTTAGGTAAGCAAGCACATTCTGTTGTGACATTTGAACATTATCGAGAAGATTCCATGCGATAAGTATAGAAATATTTAATAAGAATTTTTTGTATTACATGTGAGGTTCAAGTTAATTTATTTGTTACAACGAATTTTTTCCGTAAATTTTAATATTGTGCGCGCGTCATTAATATAACATATAACAACGGTCATCGTTTTTTTTTCTAGCCATTTTGCTTTTTAATTTCCTTTCCTTTGGTCAAATATTTGCGTAAAGGTTTTTATTAAAGATTTTGTGTGAATTTATCCTTTGAGCTATATTTTTTGTAGGAATTTCCGTGAACAGTCATAATGGATATTATGATTAAGAATTTTGTTATTTAAAATTCTTGTTTAAAAGAAAATATGTAAATTGAGCTGCTGGTGGCAAGTTAAGAAGTATAATCATTTATTCGTCCGTCGTTATGTTAAATGATGTTAAACAGCCGAGTAATTATATGTTTTAGATTCTTGCAATAATATAGGTTGATTGAAATGCTAAATTACTTTTTAATTTTATGTACCTGATAGTAAATTGTTGATGTTGAATACGAATCAAACAAATTATTCAGTTAATAAAGTTATGCGACTCTCCTAATAGTTTAAACATTTGTGGAGAGGTGTACCCGATATATACGATTCAATCTTTGAAACATAATATGATACCCAAGCGCTATAGATGCCTAAAACTATAATAAATTGTAATTCATTAAGATTGCCCTAAATTTTATTATGTTTTTAAATATCTGTATGCAATTGCAATTTTTGCAAAATCGTAATAAAATTTGCTTAAATAAATTTGAGTCGAGCTATAGTGAAGAATTTTCAATGTACCAAAATTATCCTCATATACATAAGTACATATTTCTTCGGGCGGTTGACTCATTATGTAGTATGTACATTGAACAAAAAAATCAACAGAAATTGGAACCATGGGAAATTTAAATGTTTGTTCTGTGTGGCAAGTCGGAGCAACCGTCCGATTTGAGTTTATTCCAGGGGGCTATTACCGCATTAACTGAGTATAATATGAAAAAATTGGTTTCAACCCATCAGTAGTGTTAAGTCTTGCAGCATAAGCAATGTTAAAGGTAATAAATTATTCTTTAGTAGCTTCCATTTATTCGTAATTGTACCCTCTCAATCAAAAGATTTTACTACTTCATCACTTTTAGCGGTTCTAGCCCCGATTGTGTAATGCGGATAAAATGGTTAAAGACGACTTCAATTTTCAGTGTTTATGGTGTAAAAATAAGCAGATATACTTACGTAAAACGGCCACATTATTCTACAACTAACAACGCTGCTGGAGATATGAATCGTGATGAATCAATATTTGACTGTATCGGACCATAATCATAACTACGGAAATGATTGTTTTATTGTTGTTAAATAAATAAATAAATTTAATATTGGAAATTATTTAAGCGTCTTCTCTTGTAGAGATGATCGTAGAGGTGGTGGAATCGCTATGTACGTTAGGAATGATATTTATTACCTTTCCAATATATTTGTGTTCAGCTCCAGGGATTTATTATGACTAATATCTGTGGAACATATAGACTTCCTAACTCTGAAAGGTACTATTCAATTCTTGGGATTTCTTGAACAATTATACTCTGTAACAATACAGTAACTTTTTATTTTATTATCGTAGGTGACCTGAACATACCCACCAATAAGAACCTTACATTAACTTCAGATTAGAATTCGATATTACTGAGTTATGGCATGATTGTTACAAATACATATTATACCAGGCAGTTGAATCAAAACATTTAGGATCACGCGGCAGCTTTCTAAATATAGATCATGTTCTGGATACCACTATTAAATCCAGTATTAGTGATCACAGTTTTGTATTTTTAAAAATAATATCTAAACGAAAATTCAATATCATTATGTTACAAACAAAATATCGTAAATTATGCCAAAAATATTATCGTGCATTCTTCTTAGTGTGTATGCCAATCGAAATAAAAAGCGCAAAAAAAGTTAACACGTTAAAAAATAAAAATTTATTCACCACAAAAATGTTAACTTAAAATTTAAATAAAATATTTAATAAAACCCTCTGCTCATTTTATTGTTTATAAGATTTGAATTTTATTTTAATTCAAGAATCTTATATTAAAATGAAATTACAAAATCACGAAATTGCGCCGACATAAAAATTGGTAAACGTCACAAATTTTACCTGGTTCCAATTGGTACATCAAAACAGTTAAAAAGTGAGTATTTTTTTTTTTGCCACAGTTAAAATATTTAACAACTTTTTATGTGCTCTTTATTTCAATTGGCACACACACTAAGGCTGTGTTTCAATCGGATAAAAAGTTACAATTTAATTAATATTTAAGCGTCAACAGTATCTGCAAATTAGAGTAGTTTCTGCAATAATTGAGGCAATCCTCAATGGGAATGAAGGTGAAACTAAACGTTCTTTTCGAATAACGGAGTATGAACTTATTGTGTCCCTTTACTGGATGGCATCAGGTTCTTGAAGGGACTTGAAGGCTGAATCTGTTTCGGAGGAAATTGGTAAATGAGCTAAGAGACACCAAAATAGATTACAAACACATACCAAAGGTAAAGGCACCACGACTCCTTGACAACTCGAGCATCGTTAGACGGTTTAAACGGATTATTATTTAATATACTTTTATAATTCTAAAAATACAGTTTGGCATAAAAGTTGAGGGAGAACCCGCTATGGCATCTTTTATTTGAAAAATCGAAGAATTACAGAATATATACGTATTTTATTTTATTAAGCCACGTACACGTATGAACTATAATTGTGTAAAATGACAGAGACGCAGTCTCTATGCTGTGTTAAAGTTGAGCACAGACTATCGAAAATTTTTGCAGGTAACTCTTATGTTCGGCAGGGAGATGCTCTGTCCTCGATACTCTTCAATCTCATGTTGGAGTACATCTTTCTTAAAACTAAAACACCCAGAACAACATCTTATATCGTCAGTCCAATTAGGTGCTTGCATATGCAGATGACATATGCGTGATTGGACTGAATATAGCAACGGAGTGAAGTAAATACTTGATCCGCTTGTAGAGTTTTTAGCTTCTGTTGGACTCCAGATCAATGAGTCCAATACAAAATGCATGATCTCTGATGTATGAACTTAAAACTCCCTCGAACCGACATCATGTGCGAGAAAATATATTTATATACAAAGCTAAGCAATAGGAAAACATCGTTATATATGGAAATATGTATATGTATGAAATCCCGGTATAACAAACCACCAACGGACCGTCGCAATAGTTTGCTATAAACATGTATTCGTTATAAACACAACTTCGGATAGAACAAACCAAATTTGTTATAAGCGGAGTTCTTAAATTTTATATTGGAATTTGTTAAGTTTCGTAATAAAAACTATGTTGATCAATTTTTTACTTTTCCAAATTAAATACACATATCATATATTAAATATTTTATTATCCTTAAAATAATTTTAAAAAAATAAGTTTTGATATTTACATATAAAAACAACGAACTTCGTTTTGAATGAAGGTATAGCTTATACCTACGTGTACATATAACTACATAACAATTAATTCTCTATGATATATACATAAATGCACAAATGATAAAAACATAAAAAAGTCGTGTTTTTTTATTAAGAGTTTTTTTTATTACCACATAATTAATAAAAATTTTCGAGTTCGAATGAAGTTCTGGATAAGAATTTTCTCGTTTTTCCAGTAAAATCCAAATGAATTAAATTTTTAATCAATAAATATGATACATTAAATGTTAAACTACACATTTTAATTTACTGTTATCGAGATAAAATAAAATTTAACTTTATTTTTCAATGTTCTGGATAAAACAATGTTTTTTTGAAGTTCTCGATAAAATCATAGTACACGAACTCGAAAAAAAAGGGAAATTTTAAAAGGAAATATTTGAAACAAATATTTTTCATTGTATTATTTGACAATAAACATCAAAAAATATTGTTAGAAGTTGAAATTTATTCAAAAAATAGAACTTAAATAAAATATATTGGTTAAATTAAATAAAATTCCCCAGTATTATTCCCGATGTTCTATATAGGACTTGAAGTTCTGTTAATAAAAAAACGCACCTAAAATAACATTTGTACGTCCATTCATAAAAATGTAATATATGAATTCAACATTCTAATTTTTCTTAAAATATGAGGTAAGCTTTGTTTGTTTTAAAATTTCATAGAGTAGAGCATCAACAGAATTCTCGATAGAATGTAGCTTATGTATTTCATTCAGAGTCGGCATCAGTGTGGATCGTAGTATTGGGTTGTACCATATCTATATGATATCATCATCACTTAACTGATCACATTATGCTAGTTCGGCTATCCACATTTAAAAAATCTGCAATATCGACGTTGTTTGTAAGTTTAACAATTGCTGGATTCGTCCAAAGTCCCTGTTTCTATCGCCATCAACAATTAATTCAGTACATTCATTAGTCTGATTCTGTAGATAAATAAAAGCCAGCTTTATGAAAACAATTTTTAACTGTCTCAGATTTTCGATCGCTAAATGTTGTGGTGCATTATCAATAATGAAAACAACATGCCTATTTTCTTTTTTGAACTTTGCTTCCATTGATTTGACGTATTTTTCCCATTCCGTTGAAATCATCCACGCCTTCTTATTTGAAGAATATAATAATTGAAGCGTTTTCACGTTTTTGAAAACTCGAGGTTTTGCGTATTTACCAATAACAAGAACTGGTAATTTTTCTGAACCATCCGAATTAGCTCCTAATAGAACAGTTATTCGTTCTTTACTTAATTTACCCCTTTGGCATTCATTTACAAAATAGCGATATCTCGTCCAAATTAAAAACATCTCGGTTCTCATACTTTTCTAATGTACGCGGTAATTTATATTTAATACAATCAGTATAAATTTCTGGAGAAACAGATGCACTTTCACCGACTATACCACGTAACGCTATATAGAGTTTCTTTTTTTACAGCGATCCAACCATCCGTCACTGGCGTGGAAATCAAAAATGTTAAGTTTTCTGCAAACTGTTGGATTTTTTCTTTAAATAGTTACCGCTAATGCTCACTCCAGAATGCCGCATCGATTTCAGCCAAATTATAATGGCTTTCCCAATTTCTGGATAATAGCCACCACGCATTTTCTTCCGTTTAACACATTCATATTCTGCATGTTCATATTTTTCTCGTTTATTATATTCGAATATTTTTGCACTGAAATAGTATGAAAAATTAAGGAATTGTTTACTATAGTGTTCTAAGCGAGGTTCGTTATATCCGAAGTAGTTGTCATACATTTTGCAATTCAAAAACAAGGGACTAGCGAAAAAGTTTGTATCAAGCGGAGGTTTTTTATAAACAGGGTTTGTTATACCGAGATTTCATATATGTATATATGATTTTACAGATGCAAACACTAAACAGAGTGCGAAATAGTTATAGAATAACCTGAAACAAGCCACAAAAAATGAAAATATTTTGTTCTTCTGTTTGTTTTTCTGTGCCCGTGAGTATTTTTGATACAGTATTACCAGTTTTAATACGAACATATGAGTAGATAATTTTATTAAATTAATAGTAAGTATTTCCAAATTATGTATATTAACTTTATAAGATCAAAAAAAAAACCAGTTCGATGCTCTGAAAAAAAACAAATTAAAAATACGAAAAGACATTTAACAAATAAAATTGTTGTAGCAACAATAAAAAAATGTTTAAATTGTAATTTAATATCTGTAGAGTTTATTCAATAGTCTACTAGTATAGTAAGAGATCAGGAAGAATAAACAAAATTTGCATTTAAAGTATGAATTACAAGAAAAAAATTAAAAAAAATAACTCGTATACATAGAAACAGAAACCAATTTTATTTTATAGTATATAAGAATATAAATTTGGTACCGTTAATCGTGACCAATTTCCGGCGCAAATAAGTTATCAAATTCTTTTTATTTTCCATTACTGAATCTGGAGTGAGTTTTAAGGTTTGCTTTTTATCGCTATAATAATAATATGTCCAGGGAGTGATAAACACAATTTAATTTTTTTAATGTTTATCGTCATGTTTATGAGTATTACCAGATACCCAGTTTTTTTTTGCACAGTTTTTGTGGTGAAATTACATAAGCTCCATAAAATGTCCGATTTACTAAAACAAAAAAGAATTAAGTTGAACTCCATTAGCTTCATATATTATACACAGCGCAAAAATTACGTCATCCCAGAGAGTCGAGAAGAAGTCGGGAAAATGGATTAAGTTAAAGAACCGGAAGATAAAACAGAAATGTCTTTTGTTTTTTTTTTTTACATTATAATACCTACTTTGCAAACCTGCTTAGCGTTATTGTTTTTAGATGTACTCAAATACATAATACGAGTATGTTGAATAAATCAATTTATGTTGAAAATTATAATTATCTTTTTCTTTTCATGAATAAAATCGAATTGTACGTGTTGTTATTTATGCCTTAATTTGTAACTAATAATTTAAATGAATATACCATAATATATATTGTTTTAATTTCTGGGAGTTTGTTATTAATTTATTATGTATAATTCGGGGTCATTGTTCTGGACTAACATTTTAAGTGTTGCATATAGGAAAAATTGACTTCTAGTAATCTAACTGCCCGCTTTAATTTAATATGTTCAACTTCAAATCAACTTCTTTTAATTTGAAGTAATTAGAGTCGAGCACAATTCCAATTTGATATTTTCCTTAGTTTTAGTTTTAATTCGAGAGTGTCATTGTGTAAAATTTATAAATGGCAATCACTATTTTTATTTATAAATGGCAAACACATTCCCATAAGATCTTATCAGCGACAATATTTAGGGAGCTAATTACCAGTACTGTATGAACTCTGTCTGAGAGGCACTGAAAACTTGCAATTTTTCCACATAATTTCGGATTTTTTCTGAAAAAATTGGCCAAAAATGATGAAAATCTTGTTAAAAACGATCTATGGTTGTCAGTGTTGCTCAACAGACTTTAGGTATAGTGAAAGTCAGACCAAAGAATGATTGGTTTCAAAGAATAACGACAACGAGAACAACGTCCACAATCGCGAGGAAAAACAGGCTACTCTTACTAGGAGGGCAGCAAGCGGATTTGTAGACGGAAAGAGCGAGAATGGTGGGAGCCCGAGATTCTGAAAGTTCTATACAACTCAGCAATGAGCGCAGTTCACGTAATTTCTTTAAAGTATTTTAAGTATTCCTTAATTTCCGGCAGGTCTATGACTCGATCAATCAAGAGAGTTTGTGGTCTGCCCTGGAATACCTAGGTGAGCAAACAAAATTGGTACGTTTGTGTAGAATGACAGTGACACAGCCTCAATGCTGTGTTAAAATTGGGAACAGGCTATCGAGAATTTTTGCAGTTAACTCGGATGTTCGGCAGGAAGATCCTCTGTCCCCGATATTCTTTAATCTCATGTTGGAGTAGATCTGTCGTAAAACTGAAGCACCTCAGTGCAACATGTTATATCGCCAGTCTTATAAGGTGCTTGCATATGCAGATGACATATGCGTAATTGGACTGAATAGCAACGGAGTGAAGGAAATACATGATACGCTTGTGGAGTTTTCAGCTTCTGTTGGACACCAGATCAATGGGTCCTAAACGGAATGCATGATCTCTGGTTATAAGGGACAATGGTACACCAGATTTTAGTAGTGGCCACTACACGTTTGAAGGAGTGAGGAGGTTCAAATATATGGGCTCTTTTATCACTCACGATAACAGTGTGGGTTTTTTTTTGTGGTGGAGGGGGGGGAATCTTCATAAGAACTCACATGTGGACCTAATCCATAAACATGTAAGAGTGTCGGATTCTTACCGACTAAACCCTAACCCCCAAATTCGTATGCCTATAGTTGTCTCGTGGAACTACTGTTATGCATTACTTCGCGAGAACAGGCTAAGCCTTAGCTGCCATCTAACTTTGTTGTCTTTGTCTATTTTTTTCTAGACTTTTCGGTTTCTTAATAATCCTTGCACTCATTTTACAACCACCTCCCAAATTTCTTCGGACTGCAGCATACAATCAACAACTGTTAACGGTGATAAGCCATTTTCCACAGATCTATATAGTTCAAATCTTTCTTCCTCGAAGCGTGTGCAGTCAAAAAATAAATGCTCAACGTTCTCCAGCTTTCCTTCGCACATTGGGCAATAAGGGGAATCATCTTGCTTAAATTTATGTAAATAAGCGCGAAAACAACCATGCGTCTGAAATTGGCATAAATAGAAGTCAATCTCTCCTTGTTTCCTATCTAGCCGTTTAACTACCGAAGGGATTAACCGATGTGTCCATCGACCTTTTCCCGAGCTGTCCCAACGCTGCTGCCACATGTTAACGGTCTCTCCGCGAGCCACAATACGATTTCCTCTCTTATCCCCATTTGCACGGCGAGAATATATTCTTTCACGCTCCTTAGTCAATAAGTCAACTGGAGGCATACCGCAGCCTGTAGACATACGGCATCATCTGATACCGTTCTAAAACCAGAAACCACCCTCAAAGCGCTTAACCTATAAACAGATGCCACCGGTTGCTTGTATGTACTTCTCTCCATAGCATTGACCCAGATTGGTGCTCCATACATCAAAATAGACGTCACCACACTCAGTTGACTCAGTTGACCACCAACTTCCACCGTCAGAAATGTGATAGTATTTAGTACCTTCATCGGTTTCATACTTCAAAACTCGTTGCCTAAAATAATTAGCCACCATTTTAAGTAAATACAGAGGGACCTCTTTATTGATTAGCGCGTTTAATACGCAATGCTAATTCGCCAAGTTAAATGTATTTTTAACATCTAATGTAACTACCGCACAGTACTTTTTAGAACCTCCTTTCCATCTATCACCAGATATTGCCTCTCGCGCCGTATTCACTACAAGTTTAATCGCTTCAATGGTAGAGCGAGCTTTACGGAACCCATATTGGTTCTCCGCCAAGTCCCCTTTATTTTTAATGGCCTCCTGTAGTCTCTCACATATAATTCTCTCAAATAATTTACCTGCAGTATCTAGCAAGCAGATTGGCTTTAGGTAATAGTACCAATCGTTGTAACTTCCATTGCTCCATACAAACAACTCTGGGTATGAGCGGACCGCCGATTTAATTGCAATATTGGGAATATCAGGCCCCGGAGCCTTGTTATTCTTCAATTTGCTACATGCTTTAAGCACCTCCTCCTTTGTAATTAATAGGAATATGGGAATTCTCCGCATCCTCTTGTTCCGACATTGCCCAATCATTAAAATCCCCAGCTATCAACAGAGGGTTTCGGTTTCGCGCGTCACTAACTAATCGATCTAGGAAGATTTTGAATTCATCAAGGGTAGCACTAGGGTCTGCATAACAGCTATAAATATGAATACCATCGATCTTCACTCTTACAAAGCCAGATTCTCCGCCGCTGGGCTTCTCCAGAAAGGGGCGGTTACCACAAGGCGCAGAGGTCGTTACAGGTGACAATGGCTCCACGGTGTAGAGAATGACCTGGCTTCTTCAGGTTGTCTAAGACAGTATGAAGACCATGCTCGGGATCGAAACCGCTGGAGCCGAATTGTTGACGCAGTAAGGGGCCAGTAATGGCCTTTAAACACTGTTTTATTATTATTATTATTCCCAAAACTATTTGTCAATGCCTTAAATTATCTCCGGTTCCGAATTCCGACATATTGAATTTACAAATTATTTTTAGTAGTTACTTATATTATGTGGAAGTGACATGTTATTAGTTTCTGATGTTTTGAAAATGTTTTATAATTAACATTTTATTTATACAAATATGTATTAATCGAGCTGTTCTTTAATTCTCGAACAGTAAGAATGGTGTTTTTCTTAATTCGTATAGAACTTAAACCACAAATTTTCTAAAGAGGCTTGCTATCTAGTATTTTTGATCAGTAAAAAGAAATATTTTATTAAAATGAACAGTATTAAAGATGTTTTTGCCTGAGTGAATTTTGAAATGATGAATCGTGATTGGTTTTTCTCCCGTTTGTTCAGTAATCTAATATCTAACAACTGAAATTTTTAAATTTGAAGTAGTTAAGCTAACGGCATGTGATTTTAAAATTCAAACTTAAACTTAGAATGTGTATTTCAAATTCTTTTTTATCATTTGATAATAAAATTAAAATTTGACTTAGTATATATGAATGTCATCTAAGCTAATCGATTCCGGTTTGTAGACTATAATTTTTAATCGTAATGATATGCTATATAATGGTATAAATTCTTAATTCTTAACTGATGCAAAATTCTATCCGAAAGCAGTATAAGCAAGCATCCGTGTTTATACTGGTTGATGTGGTGTTATCCGTATATTTATTTATAAAAACTTGTAAAACAGAAACATTTGTGGTTTAGTAATTTTGTTTAAATGGGCTAGACCCATCAGCGGAACTATAACGTCGTCATACGTATTTTGTGGTTATAATTTGTAAAATCACCTCACGATAAAGATTACAAAAGTCTACAACAGTGGTTATTTTTATATCACTTCACATGTTTAGACTATACAATCAATGTGAAAACATCAAAAGCAGAATATTTCTTAAAAATTTTAATAAGAAATTTGATTATTTTTTTTGTGTAACAATCGTATATAGTCGTATGCTATTCTTCAATTGAAATTGCATAATACGTCTGCTGTTTAACATACTCATAATTTTTTTTTTTTTTCATTTCGTTCAGTGTTACACATTTTATGAATCATGAAGAAAACAAAACTACATAGTAATTCTTGTTCTTCTTGAATGTACTAGTATGTATATGTTTCGTTTATTTATACAAATTTTTATTTAAAAGTTAACAAAAAAAATGGTTTGTTTGATGGTTGATTGACGAAATAAAAAAACATCATATTTCTTGATAATTTATGATTTTTTTAAAAAGTTGAAGTAAATATGTAAAAGAAATGTAAATACAGGAAGTGATATATACAAGTTGTGTATAAAAAAAAGGTAGTTCACATATTATAATATTATATGTATGTATAGTTTCAAAGTGGATCAGCGTTTAATGCATTTTATTCATTTGTAACCTTGGCAGAAAATTGATGACCAATTAGTCATTAGTTTTCTTCGCGTATAAATATGTTATAATATGAACATAAATATTATAAACTATAAACACATGTGTATGAAACATTCTCTTGCTGAATCATGGATGCATTTTGTTATAAAAAAATGTAGCTCTGTGTTATTATTTCTAATAGATATAAATAAAATTCAAATAAACAAAGCTATACATTTTCAATGTATAACTTTGTTTATTTGAATTTTATTTATTCCGTATATTTTATTGTCATATACATATTAGTATTATCCAATTAGTTTAACCACTCACATTTGTGGTTCATCTATTTTCTGAATTTCAGATAATTGAATGTAATATTTTACTTCTGTCACTATGTGGTTTGTCTTTTCTTTTTTTTGTTCATAGCCAATATAATATCTAAAGTTTATTAGATACTTTTTAGTTACTTAGTATTCCCATCTGTATTTATCCGCGGCTTAACGAGTTGTAGTCGCAAAACATTTCAGATTAATGGTCTTCTTCGACACGTATAGAACACCTCTCTTTGAGTGAATTTTCGGTATTTTTTCGAGTTTATCGGACACATATGGTTTGATAATTTTATTTTTATTCAGTGATGAACCAGACCAAGCGCAACAACTTCAACGTCTAACAAATAAATTAAGTAAATTGGCTCTACATAAAAATATAGTCGAACAAATGTAGAAATTTTACCAATTGGATTTACAACTTTGCACTCCGGAAGATATAGATGCGGCGCCGAATGATTTAACACAAATATTGGAAATAGTAGTAAAAGAGGCCATCCCTAATATTAACAACTTTTGAAAAAGCTCATAAGCCTTCACCTAATATACTGCAGTTAAGCCAAGAGAAACGGACAATACGCCGGATATGGCAGCAGCAAAAATCATGCATTACTAAAAGGGAAATTGAGAGAAGAAGAAGATTCAGGAATCCAGAGTTATGTTACTGAACTCTTGGCGATCGAGAAGACAGGTTATTCAATATGGAAGGCAACAAAACATCTAAAGAGGCCAACATTATCGAATCCACCAATTAGGCAACCAGATAGACATTGGGCCAGAAGTGACGTAGAAAAGGCTACTGCTTTCTCTATTCTCTAACCACTTGAAAAAAGTATTCACACCAAACGAAAAAACTAACAACAGTGAATTATCAAAGTTTATGGAGGACCCTTTGAAACCAATTCCTTTAAAGTTTAAGTGGAAAAAAGTTAAAAATACCATTAAAAATTGTATAAACCGAAAGAAAGCTCCAGGACACGATTTTATTACCGGAAAAATAATCAGAGAATTTCCTGATAAATGCCTAAAACTCATAACTTATATCTTAAATGTGATTATGAGATGTGCGTATTTCCCTAAAAAATGGAAAATATCGCAAATTACAATGATTCCAATGGAAAAGACGAAACACAAGTCGCATCATACAAGCCAATAAGTATACTTCCGATGATTTCTAAACTTTCTGAATAAATGGTATTACAAAAATTAAAACCAATATTATTTGAAAGCTACTTATTTCAACGAAAGTACCAGGTTAAACACAATTCAGCCGTTACTAAACTAAATGATATAAGCGCAGGAGTTCCACAAGGCAGCGTATTTGGGCCAGTATTTTATTTGCTGTATACTGCCGATCTACCAACAACTGATAAGGTTATCACATCAACATTTGCAGATGACACACTCATGTTTTCACACAAAAAACCTCAAACTGCATCAAGAGAATTGCACTTATACAAAATTGAGAATTGCAAAGAACGTGGCGGATAAAAGCGAATGAAAACAAATCAACACACATAACATTAACGTTGAATAAACGAACAAGTACAGCGGTGAAATTAAACAATGCCACCAACCCTCAACAAACAAATGTCAAATACTTTGGTTTTGATTTTGATAGAAGATTGACATGGAGAAAACACATCGAATCATAGCGCAACCAAATAAAAATAAAATTCTCAAAAATGTACTGGCTGATTGGAAGAAAATCAAAACTTTCCTTAGAATACAAGGTTCTACTATACAAAATGATCCTAATTCCTATATGGACATAAGGAATTCAACTATGGGGCTGTATAAGCGCATCAAATATAGATCTTTTACAATGAACGCTATCAAAAATACTTCGCTGTATTACAAATGCTCCTTGGAATATCCGAAATTATTATAATCCTCTTCAATGTTCTGAAATCCATATATCCCTAATCCATTTATTCAATATTTGAGCCTATCCTGATTGAATGTCTTATAGATATAGAAAGAATTGCTATATTTGTATAGTTGCTATTTCTTCTCTTTAGCTTACGCGTCTTCTCTGTAATAAAATTTCCCTGTTTAAGCCGCTCTCATGCAAATCTAAGGTTTATTTGAGCTGAACTCGAGACGAATTCAACATAATAAAGTGAAATTATTTCCATCCCACTATGAAATATTTCAATAATTTAGTTTTGTTATGTTGTCTTCGTCATGAGTTCGTCTCAAATAAGCCTTAGCCTCATTCGTATGAGAGTGCTATTAAGCCTGTTTCTGCAGTCATTTGAAAATACCGTAAATATTCTTAAAATATTTCTCCCTGTCTGTGTTTCCATGTTAAGCATTTAATTTGCAGAACCTTTTTAGGATTTTTGGTAAATAAAATATTTGGGGAATTTTCCAATTTTGTAATTTTTTTTATTTTTTTTCGCTAAATTTTAAATTCAATCAAAATGAATAAACGAATTTGTAATTTTAGTAATTTTGAATTACAGTAAATTAGAAGATATTTTTGAATATAGATAGATTATTGGTACATATACATATGTACATAGACTTGGAATTTTCAAAATATTATTGAATTCTTGAGTATACTTATTTCTACAACTATTCTGAAATGTTCAAAATCAGGAAAGCTAACAATTGTACTTCTAGTTAAATTGTTTTTTTTTAAATTTGGGAATTTTATTTATTTTATAAGAAACAAGAATTTTAGGGTTTAAAGTTATTTTACAACTTATCAATTTTTAATTGATTATTTAATAAAATATCATAATTAAAGTTCCCACGCCTGTTGTTATATATTCCATTGGGATACAATCAATCCACTCAACAGGACTATCATCCAACAAAATAACTATTGAAATAGTGAAAATTGAATTTTCTCATTCTTCTTTATTTTTATTCAAGTATTGATTACACTTCGAAACTATATTATCGAATTATTTGATTAATTTTCTTTAAGAGGAAAAGTTATGTAATGTTATCAATGCTGTATATAGTAACTTATAATTAAAAAGGTACTTTTAGAAAAACAAATCATCTGGCATAAATGTATTAAGTGAAATAAAATGTTTCGAATCGAATTACACACAAAATTTTTAATGTATTTGTATTTTGATCTTCTATTTTTAGGTAAGTTCATCATCATCAACAAATTTGGATAATTCAATAAACTCTCGAGTTCAAGATAAGTATGCTTACAGAGTATAGAATTTTTTTTCTAATTAAAACAACTGTTACGGTTATCTAGCAATTCAATAACACAAACGATATATAATTATATTTATATACCTAATTCCAATATCTATATAGTAGATAAATAACATTACAATTAAAATTCATCCCATATCAATAAACGTGGCAAATAATTCATTAAAATTCTGCGAATCATTTATGAATAATTTTTTGTATAAAAAAACATAATATCGCTGTAAAATCACCGGCTATACCAGAAATAATTTTGACCATTTTATAAATTTATTTATTTGAATTTTGCAAATGGATCGCGATTATTAAGGTGGACTATATATAAAGAATGCAGCCAGTTTTTATAGTTAATAAATTTATTCTTTGTTGTTAATATAAATCTTTCATTATTATTATTCTGTCTTACGTTACTGTTTAATTTGAAATTAAAGTATGAAACAAAGAAACAAAAAAAAAAAAAACTTAAATAAATAACAAGAAATTGAAACCAGTTCTAAGTTTAATTTTCTATACTTACATGTATATGACAAAATGTATTCATACATTTTAATTTTATATTAAAACTTAAAGAAATTATTAGTTTCTTATCAAATTAATAAATACAAAAATAAACTTAATTTAAATAAATAAAAGCAATATCATCATCATATTGAGGTTTTTGGCGCTATAAACTTTAATAAAGAAATTCGAGTCAAGGTTGTTCATTATTATTATAAGTATATATGTATATACATATAGGCAATTGATCTTATTTTATTATTATTCTTCTTCGTTATAGGTTAATACGAGATCAGAATTAGCTTATAATTTTAGCGGATTTAATCAAAGACTTATAAATTGTCCCTCCTTGAATATTAAATGTTTATTTTATAAACAAATGATGTAAGGAGATTTTTGAAATCAATGTTTGCTGTTTTTTATCATATAGAGACGCGAATGATCATGTATTTGTCCATATATGTCCTAAAACTATTAGGCAATTTATTTCAATAAAACATGATTAAATGTCTTTAGTATATAATATTATAAATTTATAATCTATACAACTCGAAAAACGTGCGATATAAAAAAATAAGCCGTTGTGTTATATATTGTCTGTCCTATTTTAACTGCGACTTTATGTTAAAACATGTTACTATGATTTGAATAATCATGGGATTTTTGAAATGATATACGTATATATGTATGTTATATCTTCAAGTTTAGTATCCAAAATAACTTAATTAAATCATTAGTAGTGACCATAACCTAAAGTATATGCCGCTCCGAAATCACAGAAAAATTGAATACATGTGAACTTTTCGGAAGCATCGCTATTTGTAAATTTCTGTTGCAAATGATTAATTTATCCAAAAACTAATAACGCTTGAGGCCATAAGGTTCAGAATTTAGGCGGCCTTAATGCGCAATATATAGTTTCTTAATCAATTAGAAAGTACATAAAACTACAAAAATGTGGACACAAATATTGGTTTAATCAAGTCAATCAATTCCAATTTCATAATAATTTTGGCTCAATGAAAACTTAAACTATAAGGATTAATAACACCGATTTAATATAAAGTATTTAGTTGTAAACCAATTTATAAATCCAAATTTTCGATTTAGCTAAAGCTGTATTGCTTTGGTTAATTTAACAAATTTACAACAACAATTTCTTTGCATTATCCAGAAACAATATAGCTAAATTGAAGAAAATTGGATTTATAAATCGTAATGCGCTTTTTAGTGCAATAATACTTGCCATAATTAGTCGCTTTCGTTCCAACGCATAAACAAATAATTGTATCAAAAATTAAATACAAAACTCTTGCTTTCTTAATTCTAATCTTGTTTCACCAAAGCAATACACTTTATATCTTTTTTGGGTATTGTCGATTGTAAAAGTACGAAATGTGCCTATATACTAGAAAAATATATAATTAAACCAACGTTTGGAAGTCTTAGTCCAGTTAATATAAGATCTGCTAGATGGAATCGGTGACGCTCCAATCGTCAATAGTACAATTGGCAATTGGTAATGTCGTTTGGCGACAAATTTGTATTGTATCTATAGTGTTTTAAAGATTTCCGTTGATCATTTTAAGCCGTATTTTGAGCGCCGGCGATCTAATTTTATTGTACCTAAAACCTTCCAAACTTTTCGACGTATAGCGCAAAACTCACTTTACCAGCCGTCAATAAAATTGTTGTAATTTTTTATTAAATTATCCAAGACTGTTGTTGTTTCATACTTTTTACTTTGCTTTAATTGTTTTTTGTATGAAAATTTATATAAAAGTTTTATTAAATCGCAGTCTGCCTGAACTATTTCTTTCTAATTTAAATTGCGCACGATTGATTCGAAATTAATGTTGAAATTCTATAACTCATGTTTCCATTTGTTTGGTTCAATTCTCACTTCTAAATTCGATTAGAATTGCAGATCAACTGCATAGTTCTATCTCTTTCTAAAATATGCTGACAATTCTCAATTCTCACTTCTAAATTCGATTAGAATTGCAGATCAACTGCATAGTTCTATCTCTTTCTAAAATATGCTGACTTAAGCTGAAATAAATCAATTTCAAATTTTACTTTTATTTCAGATTCATACAAAAAATGTATTTCAATTATTTGCATTTTTGCTGGTAAGAAGTTCTAATCAAATTTCTCCAGGTCATTTATTGATCTTTCGTTGGAACCAAAATTCATAGTTTATTTAATTATTATCGAATATTATATTCATTATAACTAATTGCCAATTAGGTTCTGCTAAATTGAGTCCTATGAAAGGAGAAACTATAATGAGTTTTATATCTCGCACATCAGGTCTAATATATTGCTAATCTCAATTTACTTTCGAGATTTTTATAGTTTAACGCGTTTCCATTTTTTTATCGTGTTGAAAATTTGAACCTTCTTATGTAGGTAGAGGATCTTTTTGAAAGATGGACACTAATCCAAAATTATTCAAAAAGTGATTTTATTATCAAGAAATAATCAGTCCAGTCGGTTATAACTTATCTTAATCCAACAATCATTTTAGATTCTCATTTCCGTTGAATCAGTCGAAAGAACGGGAAAAATTTAATTTCATCATAAAAAGGCGTTCGAATCATTAAAATATCTGTCGGGCATGATAGTTATAAGAATGGAAATAACCTTCCTATAAAAGTGTTCATAACTTTAAGGTTAATTTTGTTTTCTTAATTGTTAATTTGTATAGCGCTGTGAAATACGAGGCATAGCAAAACAATTATTTTGATTGCATGCAAAGTAAAAATCACGGACCAAGAGTGCCAAGAAAAATTAATCTCATAAGCATAACCAAAGAACATTCGATTATTTTGAAATATGTAATTCAACTCACCAACTTTATTTTCTTATTAAATTAATTATGCATGTACGACGACTCGATTTTCCTATAATTTTTTTTAATTTTTCCATTATTTGCATAACACCTGTTAAGAAGACAAATTGTATTTACTTAAAAAGTCGTGTAGTGGGTATTTTTTATTTAGCTTTATTTGAAGAACCGGTTTTCATATAATTTTATAGATCCATATAATTTGATTTCGATTTTTTTCAAGTACATATACATAATTCTATCGTATTAAGAAATTGTCGAGTTTCTTTAAAAAAAATAATAATAATTCACTAACGTGAATGCACAATTTATTCGCACCGTTTAAAAAGTAGATAAGATAAAAATAAATTTGTTTACATTATATTTTATTTTTGTATTTAATACCGTATTTGATATTTATAAGAAATTAAACTTGTAACAGTTATATAATTTCCCTAAATATAATTTTTTTTTTTTTTCCAAAGACACGAGCAAAATTAATTTCATTGTATCAATTTTAAATTTGCATAAATTAAATTTCTTTTCTTACAATAATTTCATGTAACTTGAGAGAAGGAATTTAGTTCTACTATCAAGATAATCAATTTATCGTAGATCGCACGGACACTCATTATTTTTATGTGTCCAGTGCCCCATGCATTATGATCTTGACAATTCATTTAGGTACTATGCATGCTTACATTTATTTAGATCAACTGAATTGACATTGAAATTCTTTCGAACTCATTCTACTTACCCTATAATCAATTCATTTGCATTTCTGAGTATATGTGATTTACAGACAGAAAAACAATCAACATTTTATCTTATGCGTGTATGTATACATATATAATACAGAATGACTAAGCAAGCAGAAGCGCCATAGAAATTTTACTTTTTAATATCTACGAATGCTTGAAATATAAACATTTTTGAGTGCAATTACATATTTTATTTTAGTTATTATTACAAATAACGATTATAGTTTTGTTTTGTTGTTTTTGTGTTCTTTTGTTCGTCTGTATATAAATGCATATAATTTTAATAAAACAAATAAACTATAGTATTGTTATTATTTTGCATGAAAATACTTAATGGTATTGTACGTACATATATCATGTACGAAATTATATTCGCGATCAAAGATAGAAACAAGCAAAGATAAGTGTTGTATACATATTGTAAAAATGAATTGTGAAGAATTTTATTTTATGCGGTTTGGCAAGCAAGAACTAAATGATTAACTTAGTTTAAGTTTTTCTCATTAGAATTTTCCTAATGGATTATCAACATCCGGTGGTTAATTGGTAATATTATCAACCCGTGCAAAATTTCCAATGATTTTGCATTTTGTAGACGCCGGATCTAGTGATGATGATAAAGATTGTTATTATACAACGGTTATCGTCAGTTTTTTACCGCAAATAAAATATTTACCATATGCACGACAACATAGCACCTACATAATAAGGCATCTATTGATTTCTCTTATCGACTGAATTACGAACCGATTCTCTGATAAATAGCATTTATCTTAGGCACCAAATTCATTATTCTAGGTCATAAAATGATCATGCTTGGTTGAAAATTACAACGAAATGTTAAGTCTTGATGAACTTTTTAATTCGTTTTCTCCTTTTCAAAAGTTGCTTGAAATTATCCAAAATTTGATCTGTGTTATACCTTGTACCTTTCTTCATTTGTGGTTCTATGTGATTATTCAGTCATACTCTAATGTTCAACTTTGGAAAAAATATACGACAGAAATAATTAAGACATATTATAATATTTTCAGATAAATAGATAATTGATTAATTCGGTTATTTTTTAATAATTATTGTGTAATACTTACCTAGTGAACTCGTAGAGCAACGGAATAGTCATATTATTAATTAATTAAATAGCTTCACAAGTAAACCAAGTATTTATTTCGTTAATGAGATGTGAAGAAATAGTGAACTATAGCGCTTTGTAGTTGAGCAAATAATCAAAGCATCTATTTTTGTATAAGACTCTATGGTCTTACTTTAGTATTTCACAGAACTCAGCAAATTACGGCAACCTTAAAAAGTCATGAAATTTCAAGAATAAAAATTATGATATATAAAAAATGTATTTCAACTACATTTAAATTACATTTCGAATTCAAACGATTCAAAATTAATCGTTAAGTCAATTTTTTATCAACATTTCTACATTTAAATGTGTACGTTTTCAACACTACTAGGATAAAATTTGCAAAAATTAATTGAATTTGAATGCTGAATACTTGATATTTTTAAAATGTTTTGTGTTAGGGTTAAACTAAAATTTTCAATTATCTAACAATAATTCTAAATAAAATTATTAATCAAATTTAAAATAATATTCTGTGTTTTGATAGTAATTTGATACTTTGCAAAATTTTAAGACAAGAGTAGTGTACGAAAAATTAAATGTCATAATCATAGTTTATTTCAAAATTATAAATCGAACTACAATCACATAAAACATAAAAGTTATATGTGACAATAAGATTGCATTAAAAATTTTCAGCAAAAATTCTAAGTCAAATTTACAACAGCTGAATAGTTGGACAAAATTTCAATTCAATAGCCATACCTAATTAGAATATTGTCATTTGATTTTTTTTTTAAGTTTAAATTTTGAAATAACATTTAAGTTTATTTTTGAATTGGGGCACCAATATACAGGCTTTAGGTAAATGCTCTGTTGTCTATTCATAAGTTCCGTGTTAGCATTAAAATTTTAAATAAATTTTAAATATTTTAATTTATATTTATAATTAATTAATATAATTTAATTAATAATTATTTTAATTTTATTAATTAATAATTAATATAATTAAATATAATTAAATAAATATTTAAATATTTAAAAATTTTAAATAAATAAAAACTGCATTTTTTAAATTGTTTAATTGCAGAATCTGATTAGGTTCTATGCTCTTTAATTTAAATATGCTGTCTCATTTGAATCATATACAAGCTCTAAAAATAGTTTTGTATCCTTAGCGCAATCTGTTCCCTGATGAACTGAAGATCATTTCTGTCTGAAAAGTTTACTGCAATAAGCCAACACAACTATCGCGTGGAATAATCAGTAAAGTTCGAGAATTTATTTTTATACTGCTCAAAACAAAATAAGAAACACTACTGTTAGTTGTAGGCTTATAACTATTTATAGATTAACTTTACCTAATGATGCCATATTTTGCACTAATCTATTGTTTATAAAAAAGAGTGTCCCAAAATTAACGCAAGATTTGAATTAAATAGAAAACACAGTTTTTAGTCTTCAGATTGTGATTTTTTTTATTGAATCATAAAATACATAAGATAGGGTTATTTATGGAATATCACATCGGGCAAATGGCCTCCACAACTTTGCTGGCCATATGCATTCTTTTATCGAAATTCTCCATGACCTTTTTGCATAAATGTGGCTGCATTTCGTTGATGCAGCGTTTAATTTCTTCCTGTAATGCACGGGTGGTTGTGGGCTTGTGGACCTTTGACTTCAAATAACCCCATAAAAATAAATCGAATGGTGTTAAATCACAAGATCTAGGGGGCCAATTCTGATCACCGAAACGAGAGATTACACGACTAGGAAATGTCTCATGCAGTAATTGAATTGTTTCACGGGCTGTATGGCATGCGGCACTATCTTGTTGAAACCACATGTCGTCTATGTCAATATCATCCAACTGAGGCAGAACGAAGTGTGTTATCATGTCGCGATATCGAGCACCAGTAACAGTTACTGCTTGACCAGCCTCATTTTCAAAAAAGTATGGTCCAATGATGCCTCCAGCCAAAATCCGCACCAAACAGTAACACGCTGTGGATGCATTTGTTTTTCGACAATCACATGTGGGTTCTCCGTACCCCAAATGCGGCAATTTTGACGATTAACAAAGCCATCAAGGTGAAAATGTGCTTCATCGCTTAGGATGTTTTGCTCGAAAAATCATCATCCACTTGTTGATGCTCAGTAATCCATTCAACGAACTCTCTTCGCTGTGCATGATCATTAGGCTGCAGTTGTTGTGTTAATTAAATTTTGTAAGCATGAAGACACAGATCTTTAGTGAGTATTTGCAATTCTTGTCCACACGCTGGATTGATGTTCCTGGATTTTTACCAACACTCTCACGCACTGCTTCGATATTGACATTTGAACGGCTTGTTTTTGGACGACCAGTGGGTTTAGCGTCTCCAACTGATCCAGTCTCCTTGAATTTTTCAATTAATCTCTTAACAGTTGACGAAGTTAAAACACTATTCCAACCATATTTTGTATGAAATTTTCGAACTGCGGCTGCCAAACTTTCATTATTTTTAAGATTTATTTTCATTATTTTATTAAATAATGAAAATACGTTGTTCTATCGTGTAACGCAACATTTTTACTAACCCTAACCTCTCAGCTGTCAAATTAATTTTTATTTGGGATTGCCAACAGTTTAGGTACTGCACAAATGGCGGCAAATTCAAATCTTGTGTTAATTTTATTTATTATTTTTTATTTAAGCTTAAAAACATCAACTAGCCCTGACATGGTTTATAGAGGGTTTCCGTCGCAGGAATCCATCAGTTTAGAATACACACTTGTTCGATAGGATTCCACATTTAATCCCACACTTGTTCGATAGAATTTCGGTCTGGGCTATTCTCTGGCTACTTTCACCCCTAATCAATCATCCATCAATCATTAAATCGCTCTGATTACGTCTGTCACTGGTGCTTCAAAACCAAAATGCGATTCATCCGTGAAGACTGCCAATTGCCAACTGCTATGTTCTGGAAAAAATTTCAGATCCCGATATCGGATCAATCTACTGATAATCGCTTCAAAAATGCAGGGCTTAAGTCAAGAAGAGCAGCCATATGTTCCATTTTGCTCACAACTCATCGTACATCTTGTGAGAAAAATGGAACATATGGCTCTTTATGACCTAACCCCTGCGTTTTTGAGGCAATTATCTGTGGATTCACTTTGAATCAATTTGACACTCTTTCCAGTCTCTCAGAGAAAAGCCAGTACTATGCGTCGGTCTTCATTTGAAGTTGGGATACTTTTTCTACTCGACCTAGGTTTCCTTTCACGAAGACGTAACCAAACGTTGCGTACTGAACAATGGGATACTCCCATTAACCTCGCCTCAAAATGCAAACGTTTTCCCTCTTGGATCAGTGTTGTCACTCTTCCATGAATTATAATTTGGTTGAACTTGAAAGTAACTGATTTTCACGCAATTTGAAATTAAAAACAAATTAAAGTTGAGCAAAATATTCCAATTAGCGAAGCTTTTACATTAATTTTCGCTATTATCTTAGGACAAATGGTTTTCAACAATGATTAACTATGACTGAACGATGTCTTAAGGGATGATTGGTTGAATATTCATTAGTCAAAGTTAATATATCGTTTTATTATCTTTTTTGTTTTGGTTCTGCCATTAGGTATACCACAAGTTAAATGTTTAAATCCAGATCAAAACCCCTGCTATTTATTTATCGATTTAAATCTAGAAGTTGCTAGTACACTATGGACTTCCAATAATTTGGTAAGTCTTTCTTAGCATCCAGTCAAATCACTAACATCCTTCCCAGTTGAAATTATTCTCTGCGTTTTAAAATCGTTTTACATCCGATATGAAACCCGATTTGTACAAGCTGCAGTTATAACCAGTGCCATATTCGTTCACTCGTTCGTAATAGTAAATAGTTTGACATCTAAATACTGATGTTGTTGATCGATATTTTTACATCTTAACTATATAATAATTTTAGAGTACAAAATAATTATAAACTATCAAAATAATCAAGATAAGTTTTATGGTATGCGATAAATATGATTATGTCATTTTATGGTCGCCTGTTACTAAAATTATCGCCAACCACTTAAAGTGTTAAATGTACACATTTTTGTGTTGATTTAAAAATGACTAACCACTATATCGGTAATGCAGTTATATTATGGTTAATTCGGTTTGTGCCTTGACTACATATTACGATTATGATATTTAATTTTTGTTTTTACTTTAAAATTTGTTGCTCTCATAATTCTCTCTTACTATAATCGTATAGATAGATACATATATACTTACATACATACATATATATTTTCTCATGAAGTTTTGGTCTTGTTTTATAAAGATAATAATTAAATTACATTTATTTTCTTGAAAATAAAGTCGGTATTGATTCCTTTCACCAAAACACATAAAATATAAATGTTAACGCAATAAAGAGGAAAACTCAAGGAACCGCACAGAGATAATAAATATTCAAAATTAATTGCTATATTTCTGTATACTTTTGAATCGTTAAAGTAATTCACTACTTCTTCCCACGCTAAATTTATTCTGTCGGATAATAATAGTAAGAAAATGTATAGCGAAATATTATGGTGTATAGTACTTATATATAAACTTAAGAATTGTTTTGACGGTTGATTGACCTTGTCGTGTAATTGAATAGCTAGTACTGTGTGTGATGAGAGTACATTTATACCGACCGGTAGACATTTTTTAAATGTGGGTGAACCAAGATTTCATTTTCTTTCTTTTCTGTATATATTTTATTTGACCTGATTTGGTTGATTTGATTTTCGATTCAATTGTATATATTATATACATAAGTTTATATACTATTTTTTTAACTTTTATTGTATGTAAGATATAAGGAACAATTTAACTTTCTCATTTCTTATTTTTGATTATATAATTATTGTATGTATTATGTGCAAAATAATACCAATCAACATAAGGTATAGTTAAATATATATATATATATATATATATATATATATATATATATATATATATATATATATATATATATATATATATATATATATATATACCGGGTGTTTTTTTTAAACTGAGACGATCAAATATCTCGAAAAATACCCACTCTACGGAAAAAATGTCCATAATCAAAATTTAATCATACCGCGGGGGAAATACATTAGTGCAAAAAAAAAAGTCCCCCCATCCCCGCTTTGTAGGTGGGGCGGGGGTAACTTTTAAACTAAGATAGGAAGCCATATTTTTTATTGCAGATACGGATTCTACGACTAAAAGTACGTATGATTTGAATAAAATATTTTGTTCGGTTCATGATAGATGGCGTTGCAATCGACGAAATTCAATTTTTTCAATTTCTCCTTCTTAGCACACGCATTCGATTCTGCAATACGTTTGAAATAAAAAACATCACGTTTTCATTGGAAATACTCGAAATTCGTCATCAAAACAATTTATTCAGTTTTGTAAATCTAAATAAGTGTTCAAAATTAATTTCAAGTTTTATTATTAAATTTCAAAAATACAAAATTCAGGCCATCATTTTGAACACTTATTTTAGATTTACAAAACTGAATAAATTGTTTTGATGACGAATTTCGAGTATTTCCAATGAAAACGTGATGTTTTTTATTTCAAACGTATTGCAGAATGATGATGAATATATATTTATATATATATATATATTTATATATTTATATATATATATATATATATTTATATATATATATATATTTATATATATATATATATATATATATATATATATATATATATATATATATATATATATATATATATATATACATATATATATATATATATATATATATATATATATATATATATATATATATATATATATATATATATATATATATATATATATATATATATATATATATACAGTCAAACTTCCGTAATTCGAATCACTACGTGCCATCAATTTTTGTTCGATTTAGGGAAAATTCGAAATAAAGAAATTAAATCGAAATATTCAAAGTCTTCAAAAAAAAAAAAAACTTAAAATATCTGAAAGAATTGCAACGAAAGCCTGTTTAATATATTGGTACATACATACATAATAAAACACATTTAATACATCCGCTTATTAAACTACACAACTATGTACTTTCATTGAAAAAATCTTTAATTGTCGTCTGTTTGCTAGACGTTGACAGTTTATTGAAAAACTGATCTATTTTGTAAAGACAAAATTGGATTTTATCTGGAACCGTATCTTGCATTTCGATCGCTGTGCAGAAGGTATCAATCTCGGTTCTTATTTGTAAATCATTTGGATTTTCCGAGCATATTTCTTGGGCTTCATCATCCTCTGAATCCTCATGAACTATTATGGTTGGTTTCGAGAGCTCCAAAATTGCTTCATCGTCGAGATATTTGGTCGCGTAAATATCATCATCAACTTGAAGATTTTCTTCTGCGGATATGTCGATATTTTCATTAGTATCCGTTACCCATTTAATGTATACAGAGATGTAATCATCCATTTCCAGATGTTCTCGTTTGATTAGATCGGCTAGCGGTAATAAATCTTCTTCATTCCATGCGACATCTTAAAAAATCCAGCTTTGTAAAAACAATTTCTAATTGTGTTTTCTGTGACGTCGACAGCCCATGCCGATGAAATTACCCTCACAGCATCTAGTATGCTGAAATCTGTTTGTTTTGAATCCTCCAATCTGTTTAAGCCTGTATTTTAAATTCGTCTTTTATAGTGAATTTTTAGGCTGTTTATTATTCCCATATCCTTTGGTTGAAGTCCGAATGTTGCGTTTGGTGGAAAATATTCCACTCTTACAAATCGAAGATTTTTTACTGCTTCTTTGAGATGTGAAGGGCAGTTATCCACAAACGTGATAATATCTCTATTTTGACGACCAAAAATTTGGTTAAAACGAAATAAAGATATACCATAAACATAACGAGATGCGAAAATTTCGAATTACAGAAAATAGTTTTGACCATTTCCTTTATGTTTTGTTTCGAGTTATAGAAAAATTCGAATTATAGAAATTCGATTTAGGGAGAGAAATTTACTAATAAAAAAGATGTTTCTTGCTTTTGTCAAAATATTAATACGAATTATAGAGAAATTCGAATAATAGAAGTTCGAATTATGAAAGTTTGACTGTATATATATATATATATATATATATATATATATATATATATATATATATATATATATATATATATATATATATATATATATATATATATATATATATATATATATATATATGTATATATGTATATATATGTATATATATATATATATATATATATATATATATATATATATATATATATATGTATATATATACATATTATATATATATATATATATATATATATATATATATATATATATATATATATATATATATATATATATATATATATATATATATATATATATATATATATATATATATATATATATATATATATATATATATTATACTTTCCTCTGTGTCTATTGTTTTCCCACCACTTATCGCCTTTTCCTAATCTTAGCCATCATTCAAATTTGCATGTACTAAATTTTACATACATACATATATACATATATAAAATTATAAATACTTTAATTCACATAAGATGTGTATTTACTTATAGATGAACGTACAGTAAGATTAACGTTATTAAATAATTTGCTAATAAATTTTCTATGTATGTATGTGTATTCACAATGGGATTGTGTGTGGTACGTAAAATTGTGTAAGGTATTTATTCGTAAGTAAGTGTGATATATTACGTTATCAAGATGCTTTTTTTTATATTTACATATATTTTGTGTTGACATTACTTTGGTCGTAAATTCATTGGTCGCCAAATATGTATAATATCTTTAAATGTCTTAATAAGTGGCATTTCTTAATTTTTAACTGCTTATTTCACACAATGAACCCAAAATTATGTCTCTTATTTTACTCTACCAATTGACAACAAACTATTAGGTGATGAACAAAGCAATATCAAAAGTATTAAACTCTATCTGACTTTAAACTTTCGATTTATAAAGCAATGTACAATTCTACCATTCTTTTGAGAGTATAGCTGAGTTTTCTGAAAAAAGTATCACTTTCTTACAGATTATGTAACAGCGCATATGTTTTATTTGCTTTCATAATTCTCATTAATGCGCACTAAATTTATTAAATTCTTCTACAAATCAAATAAATTTTTCAGAATTTTATGAAACATATTATTTTTTAAATTCACAGGTCTGAACAAATTTCGAAATCTGGCCGATTGTAAGATTTCGATCAAATATTTCATAATTAATTAAAAATAATTAAACATAAATTTAGTGTAAATCATTTATATATAGAGCTACAATAGCCTATACTGACAATTTTATAAAAAATGTTAATAAAAAAATTTGTAAAAGATTCAAAATGTTTATTTCCTCTGTCGGTGTGCTTAGCATACTTGCAATGGTTTTTCGATTTAACCATAAATCGTTGGCTGGAAAGGTAAGCAATTAACTGAAATATTAACAATTGTTTATTTTATAGAATTGTGTACAATTTAACAAAATGGAATGCGATATAATTATAATGATAATAACGAATCTTACATAGATTTGACTAATTTTTCGTGATTGAATTAAAAATTGGTTAAGAAATTCACTATCATATAAAATATCACGTTTAATATACATACATATAACAAAAATAATTTTCATGTTTGCACCCTCAAGCGGTTAATGAAAGAACTACAATTATAACTGACGTGTGCTTTCCCTTATTGCCTCACAATTGCCTTGATAAATTTATTTTCTTATTTAAATAAAATTTAATCACACAATATTTCGACTGAATTGAAACAAAACAATTTATATAAAATGTCAAAAATTTAGATACTGCCATGATCGAGTAAATACTACAGTAAGCAGGTTGAATATCCTTGAGCAAATTCTATATATTTCCGAACTATCTTACAAAATAATAAATAAATACTTTGTTGCTCGCTGTTGATGTCAGATTTCAACTTCTCAACACAACAATAATAGTAATAATAATGGGAAGATGTAATTAAATCTTGATTTAAGTAAAAATGTTCTGCGTTATTGTCAATGATAGTATATGTCATTAGACTTATGAAATAAAAGTTTTATGACCTTCTAACTACCTTGGTCATTGATGGATAATTTATTATGATTGGATGGATGAATAGCATAAAGTATAAATATATTGTTTGATATGTAGATTAGGAGTTAAAATGTGACAGTAAATCTATTATGGATTTTTCTAACGCCATTATAAACTGATATATAAACTCACGAATATCGTGAGAATAATAAAGATAAGTTTTGTGTTGTAGAACGGACGTTATATCGATTAACAATTAAATAAAGGAAATTGGTCATCATTAATATTATTAAAGGCAGTAATCTTCATACATATACATATGTGTCTTTTTCATAATAATTTATGATTCCGTATATATGTATATATATATATATGATAAATTGATGCAAACCTAGCCAATCTATTATTTGTAGACTAGACAAAAAAAAAAAAAAAATATTAATACGACATTAAATCACACCAGCTAGATACCAGTATAAATAGCATTGCGATTTAACAAGAGGTAATATTACAAGCTTTCATCCATAAATATAATATATAAAATGTATATTATCTTAAAACACTCACACAATATAACAATAGCCAAGCAACAACAAAAAATTGTTCAACTTGAGAAACATGTTTGATAAAATTTAAAAAAAAAAAAAAAATTGAAATAAAATAAATAAATAAAAAAATTACAATTTAATATTTACAACAACAATTTATGTGTATATAGTTTCTATTCTCATTTTGTAACAAAATTCTTTTAATACATCATACTCGTATATATTCATGTGTATATATGTACTATGTATACATGTTTTATGCTATATCCGCTGCATTTTAAAATCATTTCCTATAAAAAATAAAATTAAAACAAAAAATAAAACCACAGCTACAGTACAATCTCGCGTGTTTTCTCGATTAGATTTTTATTATGTTATGGAGCAATCATCAAATAAACGACGTGAATAGTTTTCTGTGGTCGGGTTTCAAGTAACAGTTATTTTTTCGGTGGTTTCGCTTAAAGATGTGATTTACGTCATTGGGGAAATGTAAGAAGGGACAAACTAAAATTACCAATTTCAAGCCAAATTTGAAATATGTAAGTTTTGTGATTAAAATTCGAATTGTTTCATCGCAAGCTAGAAACACTTTGCCTTCGACTTTTACTAAATCAGCGTCTTGCTAAATAACATAATAATAATAAAACAGTGTTTAAAGGACATTACTGGCTCCTTACTGCGTCAACAATCTGGCTCTAACGGTTTCGTTCCTAGGCTTGGTCTTCATACTGTCTTAGACAACCTGAAGAAGCCAAGTAATTCTCTACACCGTGGAGCCATCGTCGCCTGCAACGATCTCTGCGCCTACCATATGATGGCTCTCCTTTCAGAGATCGCTGCACATTCGTTCCGGATCAGCACGCAGAACATGACCGAGCCAGCGTACTCGCTGATATCTTATTTCATGCGCAATATCGGAGATCTTCATCAGATCTCTGATATTGTACAGAGCTCGGTATGTGCCACCTATTTCGCATTTTGGACCGTAAACCACACGCAGGACTCTTCTCTCATCTCTCGTATTCATCCGTCAGCGCCCAACTTTCACATCCAAACATAACAACGGGCTAAATAACATACATCAAGTTAAATTGATACCTATGAATTATTAGAAAATGCCTTTAATAGTATCAATGTTCATAATTTATCCATGCAAACTCAGATTATGGATGAATTGATTTTTATATTAAAAATGAATTGAGTAAACAAGTATGTACTTATATTTGAATTAAATTGAAAGTCTACTTTGTAAAGAACAACTGTCTTAATTCTCCAGATATTTAAATTATATTTCAAAAATACTACATACTTTACTTGTAACATGTTATTTCATTAAATGAGTCAACTATTTAGCTCCAACGGTTTCGATCCTGAGTTTGGTCTTCATATTGTCTTAGACAATTTAAAACATGGTACTAAACAACACTTAAACTTCAGAATTTGGTAAAAATCGAGCTAAAATTCAAGAAGAATTTGAAGACTAATCGAATATCGAAAAGGTTTAAACAAAAATCTATTTTGAAAAATGTTATTTTCAAGATTTGTTTTTTTTAATGAAAATTCCAAATTTTAGAAAAATATCTTAAATATAGATTCCGAGAATTTTTGAGTTTAAAGGAATGTTAGACTATAAAACTATTCAAATTTATTTTTTACTTAAGGTTTTCAAAAAATTTTAAAAATAAAAATACATATTTGTGTATTTGTTAATGTTAACTGAAAATTAAAAATTTCTTAACTAAAACCTTGGAAAGACAACATATGTAGATAAAATTATCAGAAGTGGAATAAAATGTTTGAGTTTTTGAAATTTTTAAAATACGAGTACAAACTTTTTAACAAAGTAAATTTTCATAATACGAGTTACATGCAGAATTCGGTTTGATTTTTCAAATTTCAAAGAAACTTGGAATTTTCAGAATCAAACACTAATAATTTAAAACTGATTTTCGAAATTTTACATATTAATGGGTGCATGCATACGTTTGAATTAGTTTAACTTAATAACTCATTCAAAAATAACCGATACACGAAAATAGACAAAAATGTGGCCTCAGAAAATAATCATAAAATATTGGTCATTATGAAGATTAAATTGATGACATGATTAGATATGTAGTGCCTCACTAAAATATTCAAACCCTTAAAACGCTGTTTGTTTTCTATTTAACAAATATTTTAAACGCTTTCAAATGTATTCTCTTATCGAATTTTAGGAAGCTATTTGAAGATGTACTGTGAATTTCGAGTTATCGAATTTTCTTAATTCTAATTTTTATAAAATATTTAATTAGTTAATTAAAGCGATAACTAGTCAATTTAGAGTTTCAGATAATTTTATTGGATTTTTCTAAACAAACTGTACCTGAAATTACACAATAGTTTGATGTTTGGTATCTTTACTATTTTGTCTGAATCCATTTGCTTCAGGAACCCCAGTTTCAATATTTTCATTATTAATAACGTGGGAATTCAAATGAGTTATAATTTATCGTTCAAGTGATTCTAAAATAATTTGAATCGTAGGTAAATTGGTATTTGGAAGGAATTCACGAAACGTTAATGAGGATTTCATTAAAAAATTGAAGAAATCTTGATTTTTAATTTGTATACTTTATGTGGGTTATATAGGGGTGCGCGCGCTACCATATCGAGGAGAATCCGGAAAAAATCAGAACCAAAATTTAAAAAATTATAGAAATCATCAAAAATTAGTCTTCTGATCGAAGAAACCACTTCGGCAACCTTTCAGACACGAATCAAAATGATTTAATGGCTCTTATCACTGGCTTTGATGAAGCTACTATGTTTAGCTTTTCAATACGAGACTTAACTATAAAATGTAACATTTTTCATAAATTGTGTATTTCTAATTCCAAACCTTACCTTTGAATGATAAAAAGAATTGAACAAACCAACTAATTTTTAAATTTCTTTATTCTGGAAAATGTAGTGGTAACCTCAGTAATGAAGCTCCCCTATAGACAAATGGAATTAGAATAATGTTTTTAGTGATGATTTTAATTTAAATTTTGAAATTTGATTGAAATTAACAAATAACTTTAATCAAATTTAACAAGTAAATGAGTTTGAAGGTTTTAAGGCATAAAACACTACGCATGATTCTTCTCTTGAATTGCGTCGACACAAATATTATCTATACAAATGGTAGCCTAGTTAAGAAGTGGCGATGCCCGTGCGCTACTGTCAATTTACAAGGTTTTATAAGTTTTTTTGTAAATTTGTTATTCCCAAATATTCAACTTATAAACTATCACGCTTGTTTGAAATCCAAAACTATCTGGACATTTTATAATATACAAAATTATTGATTGCTTTGAAGAAACTGGTTCAGTGGAAGCGCGTATCAACATGTTCATTCAGTTCGTACTCCTGACGCAGAGGCTGCTGTTAAGTGAAACTGTTCGTAATGAACCAAGGACATCAACCAGGTATCGATCACAAGAACTTAGCATTTTACATATAAATCGTCGTTTTGTTAATTGGATGCTTGAACGACAGAAGGTTTTTCATCAAAAATCTTCTTTAGCGATGAAACTCTTTTTCACCTTAATGGGTACGTCAATAACAAAATTGTCGGATTTGGGGAGCGGCGAATCCTCATGTTATTCACGAAGCAGAACTTCATCCTCCAAGAGTCACTGTTTGGTGTGGTTTATTGGCTGGTGGTATCATTGGGCCGTTTTCCCTTGAAAACGAACTGGAAAATGCCTTGATGGGGAACGTTATCGCAACATGTTACTGGTTTTTTGTGGCCCACCACAAACAAGACGGAGCGACATGCCATGCAAGTTGTGCAACAATCCATTTATTGTCAATAAAATTTCCTAATCGCATAATTTCAAGAAATTGTGAAGTTCCTTGGCCACCAAGAAAAGAAGCTCGGAGTTAACACCACTTCATTATTTTTTGTGTGGTTATCTGAAAGGTAAGGGTTTATGCTAATCATTCATAAACAATTCAACAATTTACGAGATGAAATTGAGATCATTGATCCGCTTTTATTGGAAAAAGTCATCGGAAATTTTGATGTTCGGATACAGGCCTGCAGACGAAGCTGTAGTGGGCGTATGAGCGATATTGTTTTTCATACAATACATAAATTGCAGAATGGCAGTCAATAAAAAATGTTAACTTTTCATCCCAAAATGTGAGTTTTAACATTAATCGACCGATTTGAACGATATCCTCTTTGCTAGTCAACAACAACGATAGCCTAATTTTGAATGAATCGATAATATTCCTACATTAGCTATAATCTTGTATTATGTATGTGTGTTGAATTTTTAATGATGATTAGGTGAACTCCAATTATCAATATTTTATCCCAATGTACAATAAATTCTCACACATAATAATTCCGGATTGGCTCTAACTTTACATTTAATACATAAATGGAAAGAAAAAGAAAAGTAATATTTTTTTAGTTTTGTTTTTATATATTTGTTTTCTTATAGTTTTAGTTTAACATTTTGCTGTGGAGGATGTGTTGTTGGTTCTTGCTTGTTGCCAAAAATAAAATCTTAATTTTTTTTTTTTTGTTAAATCAAACAAATCTTAATTAATTTGTGATTAATTTTTATTTCTTGTGTGTTATTTTGAAATTTGTGTGAATATATTTTTTTTTTACTGTTTTTTAGTGTTATGTTATAATTTGTAAGCTATTGAAGTGTGAAAATATTTTAGTTGGTTATATTATGTTTTAATATGATTCAGTGAATGTATACATATGTACATACATATATCTGTGAAAATAAGTTGAAAAAATGTCTTATAAAAATCGTAATCGGTTTTCCCAAGGGTCGAATAAATTTCAAATTGAACATCATTATCATTCAATTGAGGATATGAATAGGATAAATTTATTGAATAATCAAAATTATCGAAAATCAGCAACAGCAGCAGCATATCAGGAGTATTGGAATTGGTATGTTGGTTAAAAATATGTATTATTAAAAATATAAAAATATGTAGTATGTACTACATAGAATTAGAGAAAGACACGAAAAAATGAATGTTGTATAACAAAAATATTATGTCTTAAGAAATATGTTGTATTGCAATATCGATTACATACAATCTGTTCATGTCATCTAACACCTGTTATTGTTGTATTGGAGATATACATATATTATAAGATTATAAGAAAACCACAAATGTTGTATATAAATTTCTATGTTCATGGTCATTCAACATTCAAGTCGATTTTGTTATTATTGTATTTCTCTGAGGAAATTTAAAAAAATTTTATTTTTAATTTCCTATCCAATTGATTGTTTTACTTACTAGAGCATTTTATGCCTTGTTTGAACAACAAATCTAACTGTCTTAATACCATTTTGAATTTACAAGTCAAATGTCTGTATGTATATACAAAATAAATATAATATGTAGGTGGTTTTCTGGTACTTATATATACATACACAAAAAGTTTGGTTTTATTTACTACACTACTTGAAACAGAAATAATTTCCTATATAGATTGTTAACCCTTTCGTGATGGATTCATTTCTATTCATCATTATATACAAAAAACAATTTTATTACAAATTACGCCATATGAATTATGTAAGAAACAATTTTTTTTTTTGGTATGGTTCATGACTTTATACATACATATGTATATGGATGTACATAATTTGAAAGAGGTTAATGACTACTTTTGTTTTCTTTTTTAACATCTGAAATTTGAAAAAGGGTTTATTATTTACTTAAGTGTCTCGACTTCCTGATAAAAAAGAACTATTAGTGGTGATGTGTATTTTTTAAATGTTAAATTGTGTGTAATGGGATGATTGTTATGTCTTATATAGTATTCAACCAGTTGATGGATTTAAAATTAATCCAACAAGGAATATTAGACATTAATAACACATATTTTAACGAGCACCACTTGTAGCTTTGGTATAAATGGTAAAATATTTATACCTGTTAATCGTAAAGGTGTAATTAAATCGTTACGTTTAAAATATAATTGCAACGGAATAAGTGTGAATTAGACCGAGGATTGATTTTATCAATTGATTACCTTAATTAATTAATTATAGAAAAGAGATGTTGCTTTAGTTGTGTAAAAAATAATTTGTTAGACTTCTGTCTAGAATTTCCGGCTAAGTATATTTTATAACATTTTTAAAGTAATTGACCAGGTAGCCATGAAAGATTTATAGAGTGTAAATATGTAATAAATTTATTCTGAAATTATAGATAATTAATCTTCGTATATACCTGTAAATCATTTGCAGTTAATCCTCGTCCTTGGCTTCAAAGTATTGAATTTTTCTTTTATCCATGGCGTTTAAAAAATTTAAAAACTTAGCTACTTTTCAGTTTTTAGGTGGGTGGATTAACCACAGATGACATTTTATTTAAGGTTACTAACATCTGTTGTTTCAAATGACCCAACGTATCTCCGATTCTCATTCAAAAATATAAAACTTAATTTCGGGTATTTTCGTAATATGAAGGAACACTTCAAAATTAAAACATTTAATTTAACTCATATTTATTTAAATTGTCCTCAAAATTGACTAATTGGCAATAAATATTTATTACAAAGAAAATAGTAAAATTTTACTTTTCATGAACTGATTTTCGAAGAGCCGAATTATTTTAGCGGAGTCGGGAGTCGAAGTCGGAAAAATATTGACCGACTCCGACTCCGCATTTTATATTTTATTTCTCTCCTAAAAATCCCCTTTCAAAATTTATGATGAAAACCAAAAACAACAACAACTGGTCTCATATTTTTCAAAACAAAAATATTAATTTCGATTGAACACCGCAGGCGATAATGAAGAATTTACAGGATTACAGATGTTCGGGAGCTCTGAAAAAGTGGCAAAAATCAACAGAAAGAAGTACTAGTCTTAACATACTTGAGGCCATTTCACATTATCCCGAGGTAAAACAGGAAGCAACTCTGTTGGTCGCAACATTAGCACCCACTCAAGTAAGCGTGGAACGCCTGTTTTCTGCATTGGGAATAATTAAATCAGATCTAAGAGCATCAATAAAGCCAGATTTACTGGCTATATTGGTATATTGGTTTTAAGAACAAATATGTTTGAATAATAACGTTCATAAAAAGTGTACAGCAGTTTACCTTGAGCCAAGAAACTCAGCGCAACTAGAACGCAAATTTTTTTTGGTATAGTGGACATCTCCATAAAAGAATCAATTTCTTCTTTTAATGCCAAAACCAAATGCTAGGGCATCCTATTATATATTAATAAACTCCGCTTCGTGGATCTCGAAGGGGTTTGAGGTATCCCGCAAATATTAATGCCTAAAGCCTGATTTCCACTATGAAAAACTTACTGTAGAGTAAGAAAAACGTGAGATAAAAATATAAAATCGTCGAAGAATGAGAGCAACAAAAAATTTGCAGTACTGTATAAAAATTGAGCTACCTACCATAATTTACTAAAAAACATACCATAATTTACTAGAAAAAATATGAAATCAAACATATTTTTTCCAGTACTTTGAATACATCTACATATATTTTATGTGAGGATAGGAAATTTTTATCGCACACTTAAACACTTTACTATTTTTTACTATTTCCACAGTCAATTTTATATTTCACTTTCATTGCACAACAAATTTCTCAACAATCAATCTATGTATTAAGAATTTGTCAAAATGTAACCATAAAAACCACCATAAAAAAAATAAAAATAAAAATGTCTGTCTTTGTCTCTCTAATAGCTACTTTGATTGTCTTGACTATTCTGTTTTATCTATAGTAAGAAATACTCTACAGTAGTTTTTCATAATGGAAATCAGGCTTAATGCGTAAATTATAGCACCGGGTTTCTTCGTTCATCATCCAAAAGGCGAATTAATCGTGACACATTAAATAAGTTTTATTCAATTTTTTTGTTTTTCAAATTTTTTGTTTTTTAAATTAACAACAAATTGTAATTTACTGGTAAACATTTGTACTGCTGACATTTTTAAGGGGAAATTATTCCTAATTTAATATATGTACATACTCACAAAAGCTTCATTAACAATAAACTTTCAAATTGTTAGACACAGTCACAAAAATGCCCAGTTTTTAAATTGATACTAAACTACTATAAGTATATAGGATGCATTTGGGAAGTTGGGTTTTGGAATTTTCATTACGGAAATGCATTCATCAAATTCAGTACAATTTCTTACTGATTCGCTGGTTTCTGAGCATTTTAAAGTTGGGCCGGATTTACACATTACTTGAATTGAAACATATTAAAAACACCCAACCGTGGTTTTTAGTCACCACCGGGAATCGAATCCGAGACCAAAATAACAAAGTAAGGACGCTACTTACTGTGCCAACGAGGGCGGCGGTTCTGAGCATTACTTAAGTAATTTTGGGTGCTCGATACAATTAATTTTCCATTTTTTATTTGTAATAGTTTTTTTGAAAACCGATAACACTGTCAACCATATTTCGAAGTAATAGATTCACATTTCGATTAAGTCAAATATTAGTTTTCAAATTGGTTTAATTGTAATAAATTTATTCTGAAGGTTTGGTTTAAGAATCAAAATAGTGTTTTTTTGGTATTCCATTTGTGAAATTTTTGCAAAAAATAAGTCAACCTCTTAAAGAAGTTGTCATATACGAAACCAAATTTATTCCAAAACACATTGGAAATTAATTGCTTAGTCTTAGTTTAACCTAGAGCTTGATTAGAAGTTAGAAAAATTTAGACACCAATAGTACATAATAGTGACCGAAATTCAATTTTATTGAGTTTTTTTAACACAAAAGAATTTATATTTTTAATAAACAAAAACTGAATAATAACAAATTATTGATTATACGACTTGAAAAACTCAAAGATAAATTTATAAACATTGAATTTTTCTTTGATTTTTTCGTCTAATCAATAATTTGTTATTTTTGATCTACTAATGGTTTATTAAATATTTATTTATGTCGTGCCAAAACTAAAACAAAAAAAGGTTAAATTAGTATCTGTGCCATTCCTTGAATTTTAAATAGATTGCGACAAACAATGTCTTTCCACTGAAAATTCGTAGTAGAACTCAATTCCGCTATAAACTTACGATTTCAGTTTAAATATTTCTTCGATATTAACTTAGACGAGTGTCTTAGTAGTGCAATTGGTGAAAATAATTATTTTTCTATTTTAATTAGCCAAATTATAGTTGACTGCAATTTCTATGATTGAAATTTATAAGTTAGGTTGAATTCTATGATATAAAATGTAAGTCTGGCTGCGATTTAAATGTAGTCTAAAGTATAAAATTAATTTAGGTATAGAAATGATTGAAGTGTGGTTATAGTCATCGTTATGTCTTGTTATTAATTTCGCCTAGCATCTAAACTTAATTCTATGCAAAATCAATTAGTTATAATAATAGTTATAAAAGATACAATTAATTTTGCCATATATCATTGAATTTTACAAAAAAAATTACATTTACTAAATTTTAAAAAATTGTATTTAAACAGAGTAAGTTTTAATTCTATTCTTTTTAGACAATTAAGTGTTAGATTGCAGATGCTACGTCTGTCAGAATAAATAAATTATCCGACTGTAAAACAAATAGTTGCCAAGAATCGAGTACGAATCTGAATAGTTATTTTGATCTACAAAAAAATTTTCAAACCTCATTCGAATTAAAATATATGATTTCTGGCTGTGAAATACATAAATACTAAATATTGAAATTAGTGCTGAGTTAAAGGCCGAGTTAAGTTAAGTTCGAATAGTATTTTGAAACTATATACTTATGAGATGTCTTTTCTAAAATAACACAACGTATCATTTATATTTTTTGTATAAATTTACGAGCTCAATTAGTTGCTTGTCCAAAAAAGGGGCTAAGTAGTAGTGTTTCACGTTCGTTGAAAAATCGTATAACAGTCCAGCAACAAAATAAGTTTGGGAATTGGTGACCTACTGTATAAAATATATTATTTCATTATTTTTCCCTCACATAATATGGTGTTCGATTACGGTGTTGGTAACGAGGATATGATGATGTGCTATTCATGGCTCTAATGCAATAATTGATATGTTATAGATATCTAATATAACACATCCCCTATAAAAAAAAATAATATCACAAATTGCATATCACAAATATGCATTATATTTAGAAATTACAATTGATAGTTTTGTGCGTAATTGCGGCGATATATCAATACAGTCATCATCATTTAAATTTTAGTTTTACACAATGTTAGATTATGGTTTAGACCTAAATACTGTATAAGAAGCTATCGATTGCTTGAGTGTTAAATTCAGTTATTAGTCATTGCAAAAACTGCAAATAGTATACATACATTTATCATTATTATTTTACTGTTGTTGCCATCGGCTAATTTTATTTTTAATTGGGAACAACATAAAGCAAAGATTATGTGAGTTTATTTTTAACTGGAGGATATATTTTGATTAGATTGTTTTTGACTTCCGTTCGAACATCTAATATTGCAGCTCCAGACAGAAATTCAGTCTCCCATAGAATTTTCAATGCGACAATATGCTGACCACTTTTATTTTTTGTTTTTTTTTTCAACTATAAAATTGTGGTTTCCATTAAAATATCTAAAGTTTCAATTTTAGCGAAACAAAAAGTACTTAATTTGGTTAGTTTTGTTACAAGAATTATGATTCATACAAATCAAAAATATATGTGTACATGTACACACCATGTTTTAAATCCAGTAAAACGTCTTTTTTGTATTTTTCGACCAAAAACTTTATCGTAAATACATTTTTGAGTGGGCGCCATCACTCTCTATAATTGGGACATTTTTGAATAATCAAAATAAAAATTGTATTATAAACAATATTAAAAGTTCTAAGTAACACAAATACACTTGTTATATTATTACAAAACTATAAATATTAAATCGTAATTTATACAATTTTTTTTTGTTGTCGTTGTTGTTTAAGAGACGCTAGAGATAATGATTCAAAAATTATCCGCGATTTTTATTTTTTGCTTGCGCGTTTTTTATTATGTATTTCTATTTCGTTGATAAGTTAAACTCGATACTAATCCATTGTTTATTTATTTTTATGTTGTTACAGTGAACAAAGTATTATAGGTGCTAGAGCGTCTGTTATGGTATACGATGATATCCAAAAGAAATGGGTACCATCTGGTAGTTCTTCTGGTCTAAGTAAGGTTCAAATATATCATCATCAGCAGAATAATACATTTCGAGTAGTAGGACGTAAATTACAAGATCATGAAGTCGTTATAAATTGTTCTATACTAAAAGGATTAAAATATAACCAAGCCACAGCCACATTTCATCAATGGCGAGATTCAAAGTATGTATATGGTTTAAATTTTTCAAGCCAGCAAGATGCCGAAGCATTTGCCGGAGCAATGATGCAAGCGCTGGAGGTGTTAAGTGGGAGAGGTATACCGCAAAGTGTTCCGCCTCCTCCGCAGAATAATCCAAATTATGAAGAGGATATGGGATACAGAACTATGACACGGGAGGATGCGGCTATATTACAATCGCAACAAATTACCACAGTTGACGGACGGCCTACTCCGTCGCCACAAACACCGACATCTCAAAATCAGCAAAATACACCACAAAGTCCTCCAACGCCACAAGGTCATCATCGCACATCGAGCGCACCGCCCGCGCCGCAACCACCACCAATGTCAATCCCAATACAAAACTATTCACAGCAACCACAAGTTTTGCCACAACAACCACAGCTCGTGAATAATATTGTCAGTAATCCACAGCCCATATACCAATCACAACAATCATATACGTCGCAGACTAGCCAAAATTCATACGGATCTAATCAAAATATAACTCAATATAATAGTCAACCAATTTATGTAGCATCAAATTCCAATCAAAGCTTAAATCAACAACTGCAGCAGCAACTTAGTCAAACTAATGGTACTATTTATGTTGCCTCCTCGAATGGTACTGGTGGTTTGCCAACATCAGTTAGTAATAACAGCGTAGGTGTATACGGGCAACAAATAGTAATTCCACCATCAGCACCAGCAAGTTTTGGCCAAACGAATGGCGGTAGTACATATACAAGTCAACAATATATTCCAACTGCGCCGCAAATGCCACCGATGGTTGGGCCACCACAAGCCCCACCACCGCCACCAGCATTTAGTGGTGGTAATCCTGGCTTTATTGCTGCCCCACCTCAACCACCACCAGGACCACAAGGACCAACACCTCCACAGCCTCCTGCCGGACCAGGTGCATCAGCTCCGCCACCTCCCCCGCCACCACCAATGGGCGGTTTATCATCATCAAAAGCAGAAGGTCCCGACATGAATTCCCTAGCAGCACAACTAAAGCAAGCACAATTAAAACGTAATCAAAAAACAACACCACCACCAGCCGAAAATAGCGGTAGTAGTACATCGAGTGGTGGTAGTGGAAATTATGGTACAATTGGTAGATCCACAACTGGCATGGCATCAATGATGGATGAAATGGCAAAAACGTTAGCACGACGTAGAGCACAAGTCGATAAAAAAGAGGTAATTTTGGAGTACATAGGGTAAAAATTGAAAACATGTAATTATTTTGATTATTATATAAATTACAGCCTGATCCACCCGCAAATGAAGAAATACAGACTACACGCCAACGACCATGGGAAAAATCAAACACATTACCTCATAAATTAGGTAGTGGTAGTAATATTACAGGAAATAATCAAATAAATTCACAAGGACCTATTAGTAATACAGTAAGTACAAGTGGACCGGAATCACCACGGCCACTAAGGAAACGTTTTGGAAGTGCTAGTGAAGAAACTATCTTAAAAGTAATTTTTCTTAAATTTTCTATTATTAACTCTATAATATATATGTATTTTTATACCATTTTTCACTAAAATTTTCCATTTGTATTTTCAAAATGCAATCGTTTGTAGTGTAGTAAAAAAAAATCATTAAATAATTTAAATCAATATAAAGTATTTTATGTAGTACACATAGTACATAGTTTGCTTTTTGGATATATTCTAAATGTATATTTTTCATGAATTTATAGCAGGTAAACGGTGAAGCATTATCACTACCAATGCAAACAGATTTGGATTCACTTAAGGCTGATATAATACGGGAAATGCGTTTGGAAATTAATAAGGCGAAACAAGAAATTATCGAAGGTAATACAAATTTAATATTTGAATTGGATTTAAAAATCAATTATTCTTTTAATTAATCCAATAAGTACGTGACCATGCTGGCTAGCTAATTAACAATTACCGTCCTTTCAATGATTTCTTATCAATTCCTATTTTTCAATATACATTAATATCAATAAATATTTCGCATGTTACTTTGTAAATTGAATTATTTATGTTAACTCACTTTTCTACTATCACTCAATAATGTCAATATAATTTACAATTTCAATTGATTTAATCCAAAAAGCCAAATACTGAATATGTCACCAAATACAGTTGAAATGTCCTGTTTTGATCGATAGCTCCAATATATCTGTAGAAGACCAATGAAACAAGGTTTACAAATTATAAGCCCAGTCAATACTAGCCGAAATTCTGCCACATTGTATCTCATAATACATTAACATCACTACGCTTTTATTGATTATTCCCATAGAGCCACAAATGTTAAAATGGTCGTTTTCGGTGAATTATTTTTCTGTGGATTAAGTATCTTGTCATGGAATCAAGCAACTTTCGAAATAATGTACCACAATGGAATATTTATTCATCTCTTTTTATCATTATGTATTTAACACTTTTCTTCATAAATTCAATATACACTCTAACAAGCTTGTCTTCTGTGATAAATTACAATAATTTTTTTTACACATATAATAATTATGTTTTATTAATTTTTTTTTTTTGTAGCAATCAAATCGGAATTCAATCGAAGGTAAAAACTATAAGTGTACTATACAAATCAAATACAAGATTCTAGTTTCCAAATTCATTTAAAATTTAAAAAAAAAAGAAAAAAAAATTTAGAATTATAAGAAAATAAAACTTTCGAGCATATTTATTATTCGCTGGGCGTTTAAAAACTCCCAACATTATTATGTAGAAATATTGACGATATTTTTAAGGCATAAAAAATTATTAAATCATAAATTGTAAAATTTAAAAATAAGATATACAATTTTTATTATTATTATTATTATTATTAAATTATTAATAATTAAATTCAAATATATTAATTAATTACACAAAAAATATGTGTATAAATTTACATACATACATAAAATAAGCCAAAACACATGTAAAAATAGGAACTTAACGAAATAAAAATCAAATTTGGCTGAAATATTATAGTAATATTGTATTATTATTTTTTAATTTTGTGAATCGGGTCGCCCAGTTTGCATTCCATACACGGTTCCTACAAGTTCCATCCCGACAAAAAAATTATTTAAAAACTGTGGTGACCATAAAATGTAGTTGTTTTGTCCATTATTATCATTATTTTTATAAAAAAATAAGATTTTTTATTTTATTGTAAAATTATTATTAAAATAATTACAATTAAATTAAATAAACAAATAAATAAAAAAAAATGTTGAAGGAAGTTGTGTAGGGTAGGAATTTTAAAAATAAAAATGAAAACAATTTTTCTACCTTAAAAATATATAAATATAATTAATTAAGAATTAATTAAAAATATAAACAAATATAAATTAATTTAAAAATTGATATAATTACCGCCTATTTATAATAAATAAATAAATAAATATATATATATATATATATATATATATATATATATATATATATATATATATATATATATATATATATATATATATATATATAAATTTATATATATTGTATATGTATAATTGTATTTAAATATAAAGAAAAAAATATTATTACTACATAATAAATAAAATAATATTTATGAATTAATTAAATAAAATGTTATTATAAATTTATTAAACAACAACAAACAAACTAAACTATCTGAAATAATAAAACAGACATAATTTACTAAATTTTTGTTGGTCACTTTTATTTTTTGATTATTATTATTTTATTTAAGTGTATAAAAATTAAAAACAAATAAATTTATTAATAAGAAGTATTTTTTTTTATTATCGTGATTTATAGTCATATTTCCAAATATATATACTTTTTTGTTTTAATTATTTAATTATTATTATGTTGCGTAATGGAATTGAGTTAAACAATTTATTGTGATTTTTATTTTTATTTAAAATTTATTTTGAAGATGGGTGGGTGATAACGGAAAAATGGCGCCGAATAATTGAAATCGATTATATACGTCACATAAATCAATGGTGCTAAGATGTATAGAAGAGAACCTCTCATAAATCACAAAAACTGCCATTATTCTAATAGAAAAACGAAACAAATAGCTCAGTTTTAAAAAAAATGAGTCCGTGTCATTCCATTACATTATTTTTGCTTCATAGTTTACCGAAATCGAGTGGGTACAGTTTTTTTGTTGTCACTCGTCGTCGTCACCCATTTAATATAAGTTGGGTAAGTTTTTTTTTTTGTTTATTAATTCAATTTAAATTTCTATTATTATTTTAATATGACTATAATATTTTAAAAATCAAAATTTATATTGTATATATATATATATATAAATTTTATCAATAAAGACTTAATATTTATTAAATAACAGTCAAATTAATTAATTTGATGATAATACCATTGGAATAATTATGGGTGAATGATGGCTTTCTTCATAAATATATTCGTGCCCGATCGAAGGTGGGACACATACAAGATGGTTGAATGTCGTATTACTTACTTACTTGATTTAAATTAGTGCCATACTCGTGTTTTAATTAAATTTATGGCTTCGACTCGAAATTTCAGTTTTGTGCGCGTCTTCAATTCAAATTTTTCGTCAATTCAGTTTTAAGTAGATTCTAGATTTAAAGTATTTCACCATTAAATCTGACCACCACGCCAATGCAGAAAGTATTAATTCACCCTAATCAATTTATTCCGCGAACATTCCATCCTTTATGAAAAAACGAGCAACCCAAATAAATCTTACTAAATAAATATATAACATTTAAAAAAATATATACGATTTTTTTATATTATTACGTAAATGGAACACTAATTTAATAAAGAAACAATTAATCGTAATTTTATATTAAAATAAAATAAAACAGAATTAACGTATAACAAAAATCATTAATTAATCGTCTAATTTAAGAAATAAATTTTTTACTTTTTATATTTTTTTATTGGTTATTAAACAGCATTACACAATAACAAATTTCTTGATTATTAATAACAACAACAAAATCCTACACACATACTTGATTAAGATTTTATTTGAAATAAAATTAAAATTAATAAAATGATAAATCAAAGACTGTTTATTATATATAATAAGCTCTGTAAAGTTTAAATGCATAGATAAATTTGAATTAATTAAATTAATAATTTGATCGTTCTATTTTAATATTTAGTGCGAATATTATGAAGCAATTTTTTTGATTGATTTATTAATTATTATTAAGTTCTCGAATTTTAATGGTTTGTGATTTATTGTTATTAGGGTATTTATTTCCCACCAAATTATATACCATTTTATATGTGTTGTGCACTCGTCCCACCAAATTAAATTAAAAATATTTAAAAAAATTATTTACCATCGAAACAAATTATTAATTTAATTAATTTTTGCATTATGAACAAAAAAAAAACAACCGGTTAATAGAGATCAACACCATTTTACAAACTAAACAATACATAAGTACAATATTTACAGAGTTTTTTTTATAATAATTTATATAAATATTTAATAAAGCAATCATTAATTAACCGCACTGATTAAATAATAAAATAAACTATTACATTTTCATTACCACAAAAAATAATCAAATCAAATTTAATTAGTGCCAATAAAATAATAAAAATTCTATGAAAATTTTTTCCTGCTTAAAAGCTAAATCAAATCAAATTTTTCTATTTAATATAATCTGTGGGTCATATACAACGTACATTATGTATATATGTTCGATTTAACCATTCTTAACGAGTTACCCGCAGTAGTCTAGACTATAGAAATTCGTAAACAAATTTATTGTTTCTACTTCAGTCTCGGATCACACAAGGAATTTAAATGGAATCTAAATTTTCATTTAGGTAACAATAAAACCGATTTAATTCAAACTAACTAATTAGAAATGTAGCTGGTAGGAGGTTTAAATTAATTCAGCATATTATGATGACCCATATTTTAAGTTTGTGTAGATACCTAATTTACTAACGTATTGTAAATTTCCTATTTTTATTCGGTTAATCTAGGTGAAATGATAACAACAAAATTTTCCCGAAATGAATATAGTAGACTCAGTTTTAGATTAATTAATTAAAACGGATCCCTCTGTTATTTCGGTATTGCATACATTCATACCCTACATACTCGAATTATCGAAAATATTATTTTATTTATGTCGTCTTTAATATTACTATGATTTGTAATATAAATGAATTGCTTATTAATTAAATAGCTTTAACACGAAAAATAAAATACAAACAGAGAAAAAATACAATGCTTGCTTTTATTCTAGTTTTTTTTACTTATAATTGTATTAGTTTTCATTAATTTTAGTTAGATAAAAATCAAATTAAAAAATTTTGTAAATAAAAAAAAATTCATTTTATTATTAAATATAAAAGTCTCATTAATTATTGAATAATATTTAATTAAAATTATAAATATATATTTAAAAAATTATTGTATGTAAATAAATAAATTATATAATTATATAAAACAAAACAAAAAAATATCAAAAACGAAAATAAATTTAAAAAAAAGTAATTTCTATTATTAAAACTAACAAAACAGATAATTATTAAAACGAAAATAATTAATTAATAATAATATATATATATACATATATACATTTAATTATTTTTGAAATATAATTAAAAATAAATCTTCCAGATAAAAACAATAAAAATTAAAATATACAATTTAATAATCATTATTATTTTTTTTTATTATAATATCGAAAATGCGAAAATTAATAATATGGATGGTTCATAACATTTTAATTATTATTATTATATTATATACGGTTAACATTTAATAAAAAAAAAACTTCGAAATAGTTTCATCTAAATATCTTAGAGTTATTAAAAATAAAAATAAATTATGAACCATCTCATATATACAAATTAACATAATAATACATAATATTATATTGATTCACCAACAAACAACAAACCATTTTTTTTTTGTTTAATTTTTAACGAAACAAATAATTTTGAGAAAAATACCAACCAAAATAATAATATATTTGCGATTTAATTATAAGAAGGAAAAAAATAAAATTTTAATGTTAAAAAAATTAAATAACAATGGAAAAAAAATTAATTAATTACTATTAATAAAAGAAAAATATTAAAATTAAAATTTATTATTATTAAATATTATTATTATTATTATTAAAAAATATATATATTTATTGCTTTTTGGATATGTGTACACAACATAGAAAATAAATTTGACATGAAAATTTATGAAAAAATAAAATAATTAAGGTTATTTTCTATTTTACTTTTCGTAAAGTATGTATACTTCGGCCCAGTTCTGTATTATGTTAAAACGGGAACCTATGTAAGATTAAGTTTCACAGTTTCGTACTTGTTTTTGGAATACGCGCAATATAATATCGAACATTTTATATTAAAATATTTTATTTTGAAATTCACTAATCGCTTTAAAAATTTTACAACGCGTCTATTCGCTTTATATATTTTTGTTTTTGCTAAATTATATTTTCCAGCAATTACTAAAAAAAAAAAACTATTGGAAACCTGCAATAAATAAAAAATATCGAACAATATGATATGTCGCTATGTTATAATCGGTTACAAAGAGGGCGTGAAAATTGAGGAATGCTACAAGATGGTTTAATAACAAAAGCTTACAAATACTACCAAGAGAAAAGGTGAAAGCGACTTAGCTGCTAAACACAATAATTATGTACATTTATTATTCTCTTCTACCAGAAGTTAACTTTACTTTACTTACAGTAAATGTAGTACAAGAGTTGCGGAAGGCAATGTAAATGGTTGCAAAAATTTTCATTCACAATGGAATTGAAAATAAAGTTTCTATGGAAACGATACATTTTTCTTCCAAAATCTGCTGACATAAATAATGAATTGAAATTAATGTTTCATATAGACGGATTGGTTATTTTGGAATGGGTCTTTTTCCTATTAACAAAGGTCAAATTACAAAAACATATCAAATTTGTATGTGTCAATTCTAAATGGTCTATGGGAATCGATATTACACCTAATACATTATGTTTAACAGGAAGGCATCATAGAAGCTGTAAGCCGCATACCATTAGTTTAAATAAAATTCGAAAATTATTTACGTTGAATTGGAAATTTTGAAATGTCCACTTTTTAACTTTTGGACTATCAAGAAGTATATGTAGGTTGAGTTTTATGAAATAAAATTTTTAAAATTCTCGAATTATTCCATTGTAAAATGCTCTGACATTTACTAAATTTAAGAATTTCATTTCAAAATTTAGAATTTCATAAAACTCCACTTATCAAAATTATCAATATAATTTAAAATCTCCTAATTTTATTAAACTTCAGGATTTACTAAAAATTTCAGATAAAAATTTCAAGTTTATAAATGTTTCAGTGCTTCTGATTCATTGATAACGTTTGGAGAAATTATATATACGCTATATACCAAAAACTACCTCATTTTACACAACAAACTATCAATTTCATACATCTGTATATAAATAAGCAAAAGCTACCATAAATCAACTTAATTTCAAAAACCATTTAATTTACTCATCACACCTTACACAATATACAAATTGAATCACCCCAAAATAAATGTTGTGAAGACAATGAAACATGATTAGTAGCCAAAATGCCGCCTAAAGCACCCCACCACAACATAAAAACATAAAACTATCAAACTTTAAGAAATTTTGCGACAAACCGGAAAATCAATATTCAGTCGCGTATACATAATACTTTTATATGAATTCCGCATGTTGGCGTGATTTCAGTTTTATTTTGGGAACTACTAGATTGAAGCAAAAAATATAATTTTTTGTTTTATTTTATAGCCACCAAAACCAAAGCACAACACCGAAAATAGACGAAACCGAAGAGCGGCAAAGAAAGCAAACCAAAATATGTATACAAAAGTAATAAAACGAAAGAATCAACCAAAAATCAACAACAAAAATAAAATAAATAAATACAACAATGCCAAAAATACAAATTAGCAAATGGTATTATGCAAATTTTTGCATTTATATCTCTTTTTCGTGGATTTGTATACAAAACAATAACAACTAATTACATAAAAAATGTAATAATTTTGTTATACGTACTTACTTTGGACTTTAAAGTGATTTTAGCATGAGCATGGTCATACAAAATTAACGGAATTACAATATTTTTTTGTATTCATCGATAATTCGCACACGCCATCGAAAAAAATCACGAAAGGTACTAACAATTCAATGAAATTCTTATTTGAATTTATAGTTTGGTTTTAACAATGGTTCATAGATGACTCTAGTTTCTAAAAAATTATTTTCAGTATCATGATAGTATGATGATATTTTGGTATACATTTTCACAGTACTTTTTTAATTCGTAATTGTTAGATGGGCATAGCCTCATAGGGGTGATCCAATGTTTAAGAAAATGTCGTTTATTTAGCGACCTCGTAATTTAACATACAAACATTAACAGTGTGCATCTTTCAAAAAATATGTATTAGTTTCCTGTGAGTTCAGTAATATTGTCGCTTCAGTCGTGTACATAAGTCCAAAAGTTACATTTTAGGGAAATTAAGTTTAAAGTTTGGCTTATTTTGCTAATTTATCAGCGAAAATTATTTAGTTTAATAGTACAATTTGAGAATTGTCATGATACATATTCCTTAAGACTTCTTAAACCTTAGATAAATTCACTAGTTTTCCCGGAGAATTACAAATGGAATGTCGTATAACTTTCGAAGTTGCACAAAACGTGGACGTACGACAAAATACAGTAATTTGATTTATTAATTTTGTTATATACATGTGACATACATTACTGTGTCAACAACCTGGCTCGACCGGTTTCGTTGCTGAGCTTGGTCTTCATACTGTCTTAGACAATCTGAGAAGCCAAATCCTTCTAAAGCTCGGTTTTAAGTCGTAAACTCGTAAATCACACGCATGATTTTTTTTCTCAAATGTAAGCAGCCATCTCTCGTACTCGTCCGTCAGCTTCACGGTACTTGAAAGGAGTTTAGATTTTAGCAGTTGTGGATTTTAGAGGATGCAAAGCACGACTGCCTGCAGCCAGCCGCTCTGTAGTATCCTCACCTACACAGTTACCGTGAGTTATAAGAGAGCCCGAATATTTGAACCTGCTCATTCCATCAAACGTGTTGTGACTACTACTAAAATCTGATGTGTCATTGTCCCGGCTCATTGATCTGGAGTCCAACAGAAACTAAGAAATCTACTCTAAATTGGACATACGGTTTTGAACAAAACTTTAAGGGAAGTAGTCAAAATGTCGGTATGCCATATAGTTGGATTCCACAAAAAATTTTTGTTTTCTCTAGTCTCATGTGATTGACAACAATTTGGTTCTCAGTGCACTTCGTGCCGTGTAATTTGATTGTAAATTTTGATGCCAGATTTTCTGATTTTGACGGACTAAGACCGCAACGAAATTTTTCAATTTTTTCAAAAAAATTTTTAGTTTTCTTTCATTTTTATTTCTTAATAACTTAAAAGGCCTATAAAAATATAACAACGTAAATTAATATGTACAAATGTGAAATTTTGAAGAAATGATAGGCTAATATTTTAGGAATGATGTTAGCTACTTAAAAATTCCAGGTGTTTCTGATTAAATATTTTTCCAAGATTTATAAACTCTGTCAATCATAAGTAGGTAGGTATTTTCTACAACTTCAATTATGATCACGTTTCTAAGGTGTAATACATTACCTATCACATTTTTAAAATACAATTGATAACACAAATTATATACATTTCCTGTAAAAAATAATTTCATGAAAGCTTAGAATATCTAAAATACTTACACGTACCAAATAAATTATTTGATGAAGCCATGTCTAACTTAGATAGAGAACTTCATTTTTTTCGATTATATTTATGTGTATGCCTCTTCGTTTGTTTCCAGTTGTTAAACAATTTAATTGGCCACCCGACTGTCAGCCGTATCTCAATGGAAATGTCTTCAGATAGGACACTCGACGATAATTAGATCGCTAAGGAAGGAACTGGCGAATCTAGTCTACGTTACACCAACATTATGCTTCGAGAAGGGGTTCCGAACTAGGTGCTCCTCAAGAGGATCTTGGAGGAGCGGGGCGTTATCGGAAACAGAAGCATTGCAGTTCTTTACGGATGGCTCCAAGCTACACGGTAAAGTAGGAACTGGAGTCTTCTGTGATAAATTGAAAGTAGATCAATCTGTTCGCCTCCCTGATTACTGAAGCGTGTACCAAGCAGATGTGATAGCGATTGAGGAGGTGCTGATATGGTTGAGACATAATGTGGTATCCTCGATTAATATCGCAATTTATTTGAACACCCAGGCGGTAATAAGTCGCTGGAATCAGTTTCCAAATGATTTCTGCAGAAGCTGTATGGACGAGGAGCAGTAAGATGCGATAGTACACTTCCTATGCTCATGTCGGGCTTTAGCACACAGAAGGTGCGAGATATATCACACTACATAAGTTGCTCTAACTGGTTCAAATAAGGGTAATATGAAAGTAAGATCCTGTGGTATCACAATGGACAGTCACCGGTCTAAGTGTGCCGTAGCAGCCTCTCTAACCTAACCTAAACAATTTAATCGAAGCCAGTAATTGCCAAGCACTAAAACATTGCCAGATGCAACCTTTACAAAAATTTCTCCAAACGTTATCAATGAATCAGAAGCACTGAAACATTTATAAACTTGAAATTTTTATCTGAAATTTTTAGTAAATCCTGAAGTTTAATAAAATTAGGAGATTTTAAATTATATTGATAATTTTGATAAGTGGAATTTCATAAAACTCCACTTATCAAAATTATCAATATAATTTAAAATCTCCTAATTTTATTAAACTTCAGGATTTACTAAAAATTTCAGATAAAAATTTCAAGTTTATAAATGTTTCAGTGCTTCTGATTCATTGATAACGTTTGGAGAAATTTTTGTAAAGGTTGCATCTGGCAATGTTTTAGTGCTTGGCAATTACTGGCTTCGATTAAATTGTTTAGGTTAGGTTAGAGAGGCTGCTACGGCACACTTAGACCGGTGACTGTCCATTGTGATACCACAGGATCTTACTTTCATATTACCCTTATTTGAACCAGTTAGAGCAACTTATGTAGTGTGATATATCTCGCACCTTCTGTGTGCTAAAGCCCGACATGAGCATAGGAAGTGTACTATCGCATCTTACTGCTCCTCGTCCATACAGCTTCTGCAGAAATCATTTGGAAACTGATTCCAGCGACTTATTACCGCCTGGGTGTTCAAATAAATTGCGATATTAATCGAGGATACCACATTATGTCTCAACCATATCAGCACCTCCTCAATCGCTATCACATCTGCTTGGTACACGCTTCAGTAATCAGGGAGGCGAACAGATTGATCTACTTTCAATTTATCACAGAAGACTCCAGTTCCTACTTTACCGTGTAGCTTGGAGCCATCCGTAAAGAACTGCAATGCTTCTGTTTCCGATAACGCCCCGCTCCTCCAAGATCCTCTTGAGGAGCACCTAGTTCGGAACCCCTTCTCGAAGCATAATGTTGGTGTAACGTAGACTAGATTCGCCAGTTCCTTCCTTAGCGATCTAATTATCGTCGAGTGTCCTATCTGAAGACATTTCCATTGAGATACGGCTGACAGTCGGGTGGCCAATTAAATTGTTTAACAACTGGAAACAAACGAAGAGGCATACACATAAATATAATCGAAAAAAATGAAGTTCTCTATCTAAGTTAGACATGGCTTCATCAAATAATTTATTTGGTACGTGTAAGTATTTTAGATATTCTAAGCTTTCATGAAATTATTTTTTACAGGAAATGTATATAATTTGTGTTATCAATTGTATTTTAAAAATGTGATAGGTAATGTATTACACCTTAGAAACGTGATCATAATTGAAGTTGTAGAAAATACCTACCTACTTATGATTGACAGAGTTTATAAATCTTGGAAAAATATTTAATCAGAAACATCTGGAATTTTTAAGTAGCTAACATCATTCCTAAAATATTAGCCTATCATTTCTTCAAAATTTCACATTTGTACATATTAATTTACGTTGTTATATTTTTATAGGCCTTTTAAGTTATTAAGAAATAAAAATGAAAGAAAACTAAAAAATTTTTTGAAAAAATTGAAAAATTTCGTTGCGGTCTTAGTCCGTCAAAATCAGAAAATCTGGCATCAAAATTTACAATCAAATTACACGGCACGAAGTGCACTGAGAACCAAATTGTTGTCAATCACATGAGACTAGAGAAAACAAAAATTTTTTGTGGAATCCAACTATATGGCATACCGACATTTTGACTACTTCCCTTAAAGTTTTGTTCAAAACCGTATGTCCAATTTAGAGTAGATTTCTTAGTTTCTGTTGGACTCCAGATCAATGAGCCGGGACAATGACACATCAGATTTTAGTAGTAGTCACAACACGTTTGATGGAATGAGCAGGTTCAAATATTCGGGCTCTCTTATAACTCACGGTAACTGTGTAGGTGAGGATACTACAGAGCGGCTGGCTGCAGGCAGTCGTGCTTTGCATCCTCTAAAATCCACAACTGCTAAAATCTAAACTCCTTTCAAGTACCGTGAAGCTGACGGACGAGTACGAGAGATGGCTGCTTACATTTGAGAAAAAAAATCATGCGTGTGATTTACGAGTTTACGACTTAAAACCGAGCTTTAGAAGGATTTGGCTTCTCAGATTGTCTAAGACAGTATGAAGACCAAGCTCAGCAACGAAACCGGTCGAGCCAGGTTGTTGACACAGTAATGTATGTCACATGTATATAACAAAATTAATAAATCAAATTACTGTATTTTGTCGTACGTCCACGTTTTGTGCAACTTCGAAAGTTATACGACATTCCATTTGTAATTCTCCGGGAAAACTAGTGAATTTATCTAAGGTTTAAGAAGTCTTAAGGAATATGTATCATGACAATTCTCAAATTGTACTATTAAACTAAATAATTTTCGCTGATAAATTAGCAAAATAAGCCAAACTTTAAACTTAATTTCCCTAAAATGTAACTTTTCGACTTATGTACACGACTGAAGCGACAATATTACTGAACTCACAGGAAACTAATACATATTTTTTGAAAGATGCACACTGTTAATGTTTGTATGTTAAATTACGAGGTCGCTAAATAAACGACATTTTCTTAAACATTGGATCACCCCTATGAGGCTATGCCCATCTAACAATTACGAATTAAAAAAGTACTGTGAAAATGTATACCAAAATATCATCATACTATCATGATACTGAAAATAATTTTTTAGAAACTAGAGTCATCTATGAACCATTGTTAAAACCAAACTATAAATTCAAATAAGAATTTCATTGAATTGTTAGTACCTTTCGTGATTTTTTTCGATGACGTGTGCGAATTATCGATGAATACAAAAAAATATTGTAATTCCGTTAATTTTGTATGACCATGCTCATGCTAAAATCACTTTAAAGTCCAAAGTAAGTACGTATAACAAAATTATTACATTTTTTATGTAATTAGTTGTTATTGTTTTGTATACAAATCCACGAAAAAGAGATATAAATGCAAAAATTTGCATAATACCATTTGCTAAGTTGTATTTTTGGCATTGTTGTATTTATTTATTTTATTTTTGTTGTTGATTTTTGGTTGATTCTTTCGTTTTATTACTTTTGTATACATATTTTGGTTTGCTTTCTTTGCCGCTCTTCGGTTTCGTCTATTTTCGGTGTTGTGCTTTGGTTTTGGTGGCTATAAAATAAAACAAAAAATTATATTTTTTGCTTCAATCTAGTAGTTCCCAAAATAAAACTGAAATCACGCCAACATGCGGAATTCATATAAAAGTATTATGTATACGCGACTGAATATTGATTTTCCGGTTTGTCGCAAAATTTCTTAAAGTTTGATAGTTTTATGTTTTTATGTTGTGGTGGGGTGCTTTAGGCGGCATTTTGGCTACTAATCATGTTTCATTGTCTTCACAACATTTATTTTGGGGTGATTCAATTTGTATATTGTGTAAGGTGTGATGAGTAAATTAAATGGTTTTTGAAATTAAGTTGATTTATGGTAGCTTTTGCTTATTTATATACAGATGTATGAAATTGATAGTTTGTTGTGTAAAATGAGGTAGTTTTTGGTATATAGCGGTACAATATACCGAGCCATCTTGTATATTATTCGATATTATCCAAGTTCGAACTAGCGGACAAAATAATTCTACGGTTAGACCGTTATCAATAAAATATTTCATATTTCACAAAAAAAAATGATTAATTGATATAATAAAAATGTATCTATCAAGTGATTTAGGATAGAAGTTATTTATTTATATTCACACGCAAGCACTTAACAAAATCTTATCACAAAAAATCAAATTCTTTATGTTATTGGATATCAGTTGTTATCAACAACCAATTTAACATATGGTTGTCATAATAAACATTGTATGTATATCGATTAAACATTATGTATTGGTTGTGCAACATATTTTTTATTTTATAGTCAGAATGTAAAATATAAGACATAATTTGCAGACAGTCGTTTCATGCAATCGTTAAACGTAAATTTTATAATAAAAGCCATCAATGTGCAATAACTAACATGATATAAATTGGCTCCATAGAATTCATCAAAAGGCTGTAGTCTGATAATAGTACCGAATTTTATGAGTCCTTCAATTTGAAATTTAAATTCTGTAAAGTAGACTGATACAATTGAATGAAATTGTCATACATTTTATAATTGAACAGCCAATTTAATATTTCGTAAATTACTCATCAGTCGCATAATTGGCTTCTGTCGTGAGTTAATTTTTATCGGTAGACAGCACACGTAACAAACGGAACAGCTAAACACTAAAGTTGATCAACAGACGCAATCAGCTAAACTTGAAGTTGGATCAGCAAATTCAATAACAAAATATGATGCTGGAGTTGGATGCAGACATGACAAACAGGATAAAGTAATTGAAGGACAGGACCTAGGAGGTTGAAGCCCACTGGGAAAACGTTCCTTCTAGGCCTTTTGATATGTAAAGTTGATGTGCGTGGATTTCGTCTCATTAAGCTTGATTTGCCAACGTGTTGGTAAATCCCTTGTATATATAGTAAATAAGGCAATCCCGTAGGGATGGGAGTTTACGCGTCATCTATTATTTTCAACATTGACGTGTCGACAACCCGTAGATAACATCAACAACGTAGACAACGTCGATAATGTAGACAATTCCTAGAGTGGCTTTGTCAATTAGTTCTAAACTAATGGGTGACCAAATTTCTTTTCTTTAGAAACAATGCGTTATTGGTGATAGTTTTATAGAATTTCCATCAATGCATTTAAATCTCTTTTCTCAAAGAGCCGAATTCAAAACTAATCGTGCTCAAATACCATGAAACTACTACAGCGTCATGTTAATCCATCACAAAATTATTAAATTGACCCAAAACAACGCTATATAGCGATATGGAACAGCTCGTAGAAAAATCGGAAAAAATAGCTCACGAAAAATGGGACAAAAAGGTTATAACTTGCATTAGAAATAATCCGGGGAACTTTAACTATGTCCGTGCCATAAAATTTAGCACACCCCACCCCATGGTAAAACGAAGTCGAGTTCAGGAAGGCTATAAGTGCTACCGAGTTATTAAAAAGCCAAATCGTTCAGTTAACCAACACTTGTTCGATAAAATATTTGTCAGACTAATAACAAAATTTTCACAAAATTTAGTGGATGTGCTTTGATGGATGACGAAACGTACATGAAATTGGTTTTGAAACCCTTCAAGTTAGATACATTTGCAAACAAATGTATGATTTGGCCCGAAATTTGCAGTTTTGGAGCCAGGTTTTTGTCACATTTTTTGTAAAGACGTATTTTGCCATTAATTCTTCAACACGATTCAGCAGTAAAGTTTTGGCCATATAGCTCGTTCACACGACTCGAATTCCAACAGAAGCAATAAATTTGCACGAGATTAATCAAATCAATGCTATCTCAAAGAGTTCACAGTTTTTCGATGTATCGGAAAATGTTAGGGTATAGCACGGAAAGAGTGCTGAAGTGCAAAAGCACAACGGCAGTTATGCCAGAAACAGGGAGCATCAAACAACATGTGCGTGATTTTATCCGTAATAACGAAATCGTTATAGAGGTGATTTGTGCAAAATTAAAAATAAATCAAAAAATTATTCGAAAGAATTCATTTCTTGCCATTTATTATTTAAAGATTACTTCTTTCAAATGATGGCGGCAACTGCGATGATCCTTTCTCAAAGTCCAATTTTTGATGACGCGTTCTAGAATGTCGAATGGTTTTTGACGAATGACACGAGTAATGTTAGCTTCCAATACCTCAAATCTAGCTGGTTTATTCACATAGACTTTGGACTTTGCGTAGCCCAGACGAAAAGAGTCTAGAGGTATCACATGATCTAAATAGCCAATTCAATGATCCGAACCGTGAAATTAGTTGCTCGCCAACATGATTTTCCAATAAGTACATTGCTACGCGTGCTATATGACAAATAGCGCCGACTTCTTGGGATCAAATATCGTCGAGCTCGGGCTTCAATTTCAGGTAACAAATATTCACTCTTCAGAAAAAGTTCATCGATTTACAACTAAACATGCAAATTGGGAGAAGTTATATCACCTATTAAATAGCACCTGGCAAAACCTGGTCAATTAAGCTCAATCAGCAAAGTCTGTTGCGCTACAATACCACGTAAACGTGGTCATAATCAATAAAAGAAAAATTGTGCAAAAGTTGCGCAAAGTATATCAAAGAGATTCCATCCGCGAAACCAGTGCGCGCAAGAAACTAACATACTTATGTAGCAAAACGTAATGCGTATTTTTAAAGTATAAGTGACAAAAGCCAAAACAGCTTAAAGCAGTTTATAACAGAGCACGGTAATGCAGAACCGTGTGGTTTTGTCTATAAATTTAGCACAGACAAAATGAAAACTAATTAGGTACTAAATACCCTGGTAAGCAGAGGTGGAAATCAACAATCTGGTGGAAGGACACCACAAAATGTTTACTCGATATCTTGCTAGCGTATTACAGTGAGGAAAGTGACTCGGATGTGCAAACAGCAATCCGCGCGCATCTTAACATTGTACCAGATACCCCAAATGTGAGCCACTTTAGTGATAAAGAGGCCACTTTGGCGATCATGTCTATGAAAAAAAACAAAGCTCCAGGCATAGACAACATACTTGGCCTAATACAGGGCCCAGTATTACAAGCTCAATGGATACCTATATCTGAGTAAAGCAGTTTTTCCCAAAGCTTTGAAAAAAGGCAAAGTGGTTATAAAAAGGAAAAATGGGGATAGGTATCAAACCGATCCAAAGGCATATAGGCGAATCATGCTGTTGATGATAAACAGTTTGTCATCAGAGAATATAGATCGACTGAGGATGCAATGGTCAAAGTGATCAGCATTGTAAAAGAATCGGATCAAAAGTATAATCTGGGAGTTTTTCTAGATGTATCTGGGGCGTTTGATAATTTGTGATGGTCAAGTATAATGTTGGAGTTAAAGAAAATGAACTGCCCCGTAAATTTTTACAACCTCATAAACGATTATTTTTCTGAAACAAAACTGTGTCAATAAGGAGTGACATGGTCCTTTGCCACAACAGTTATGGTCCAATTAAAGGGATCACTTGACATCTGAAGACCTCCATTGATCTCAATAAACGAATTAAGATGGCAGAAACTGTCAAATGGCTTGGAGTGGACTTCGATGAAAGTCTGGGGGGAGTCACGAGTCACATCACATGTTAAAAGGATTGCGGAGAATAACAAGAAAGCTTTCGTCGTGCTAAACAGAGTAGCAACAGAGATATGCGGCCTCAAGCAAGGTGCTCTGTCTACTATGAAGGCCTACTGATCTCCTCAACTCGTGTGGAGTTGCCAAATGGCTTGGAGTGGACTTCGATGAAAGTCTGGGGGGAGTCACGAGTCACCTCACATGTTAAAAGGATTGCGGAGAATAACAAGAAAGCTTTCGTCGTGCTAAACAGAGTAGCAACAGAGATATGCGGCCTCAAGCAAGGTGCTCTGTCTACTATGAAGGCCTACTGATCTCCTCAACTCGTGTGGAGTTGCTGGATCTCCCATCGACCGCATCCCCAGGTGGCGGATAGGGAAATCCCGCAACCATTTTGGTAGGGTCGGTGCAAAAGAAATTAACACTCGCGGACCAAAACTAGCAAGCAGTGTCTGTTCACCAGAGGCGCGAACTCGAAGGTGGAAGTGGAGTGTATGCGGAATGTTCATATAAAGCTAGGAAGCAACAAGGGCTAATAATATACCACCCTTAAAATAGGTATAAATGTAAACCCGGGCGCGACGGTCCATAGTGGGCGGCTTCCTGGTCAGCGTCTGTTCTCCAAGAGGAGCGGCTGCATAAAATGTCTTGGATATGGAAGCCATTAAAACAAAGGGGGCTTGGCGGAGAACCAATATGGGTTGCGTAAAGCTCGCCCGACCATTGAAGCGATTAAAGTGGTAGTGGGTGCGGCGCGAGAGGCAATATCTGGTGATAGATGGAAAGGAGGTTCTAAAAAGTATTGTGCGGTAGTTACATTTAATGTGGAAAATGGTGGCTAATTATTAGGCAACGAGTTTTAAAGTATGAAACCGATGAAGATACTAAATACTATCACATTTCTGGAGGTGTACCACAAGGGTCAGTGCTGGCACCCACATTGTGGAATGCCATGTACGATATCATTTTTAGACTGCCGATACCAGAAGAAACAATGGTGGTTGGTTTTGCTGATGATGTTGCGATCGTAGTTGTTGCAAAGTACAAAGAAGAGGTGGAAGAAATCTGCAATTGGAGTATAAGAGTAATTCAAGTTCAAGAGTATGGGTTTACAGTTGGCAGACTACAAAACAGAAGCAGTGCTAATCACCAGTAGGAAAAGGTTGGAATACATGACTGTGGAAATTGGTGGTCAACTGATTCAGTCAAAACCATCTATTAATTATCTGGGAGTAATAATTGATGCTAGAATGTCCTTTAAGTCGCATTTGGATACCGTTGGGGAAAAAGCTGGAAAAGTGAATGGGGCTTTAATGCGAATTATGCCAAACACAGGGGAGGGCCGCCAGAACCGCAAACTATTACCGAGTAGTGTGGTAACATCTATTTTGATGTATGGAGCACCAATCTGGGCAGTACTTGCAAACAACCGGTGGCATCTGTTTACAGGTTAGAGGATGGTTAGTGCATTTAAAACGGTATCAGATAAAGCCGTGTGTCTATTGGCTGGTATACCTCCAATTGACTTATTGGCAAAGGAGCGTGAAAGAATGTATTCTCGTCGTGCAAATGAGAGAGGAAATCGTATTGTGGCTCGCACCGAGACCGTCAAGGTGTGGCAGCAGCGTTGGGACAGGTCGGCAGAACGTCGGTGGACACATCGGTTAGTCCCTTCGGTAGTTAAATGGCTAGATATAGAAATCATGGAGAGATTGAATACTATTTATGCCAGTTTCTGGCGGGCCATGGTTGTTTTCGCGCGTATTTACATAAGTTTAAGCAAGATGATTCCCCTTATTACCCAATGTGCGAAGGAAAACTGGAAAACGTAGAGCATGTATTTTTTGACTGCCCGCGCTTCGAAAAAAAAACTGGTCTCCTCAATGACTTAAGCATGCGCTGGATGGGATAACAGAATAAACTGCCACCAGTCAGACGGAATGATTCCAATAGATATACTACTTAATGAAAGAATTAGAAGAAGTTCTGGGCAATCAGAGACGGCCGAACCACTTGAGATAACTCAAGAGACAAACAAGAATATCGTCAATAGTCCTGTGGTAAAATAGTTGGTCGAATTCAATGGATGGTAGTATAACCTGCGATTACCTTCCAAATATTGCAGAAAAACTTGAGAGAAAGATACCTTTAAGTGCGTGGTTCACGTAAATGTTAACAGGAAATGGAAGAAAGTTATCCTCTCTGCACCGACTGAGTTTGGCAGAATTCAGTATCTGTGAATGTGGGCAGGGTGAGGACACAATTGATCATATCCTCTATGACTGTGAGCTTGCTCAAAAAGCAAGAGAACAAGTTTGCGTTGACATAAGAGTTGAGGGGACTTCGACTTCGACCTCGAAGTATTAGTATAATAAATAGTTCAATTGTAATAAATAAGTCTAGTAATAGTAGACGAATGGCAGGGACGAAAATCAGGGAAACCTGGCCAAGCATACCGATTTGTAATCAAATATAAAGCGATGTAAGACGTTGTGAGTATGGATTTATAGACCTTGCCTGGATGCCATCTTCACTATATATCGTAAAATAAACGAGGAAGGGTATAGCTTTAAGTTTCTCAGATGCAGGATGATCTTGATTCTTCAAACAAATTACTTAATTGATTTGCACTAAACCTCTTCTTTTGCTACTAGAAAAAATTCCGGAATTCTTCGATGCGCGAATAAATTTAAAGCGATTTTATTTATATCGTGCACTAGACCTTCCACTGTACATTGCATCGCCAAACATTGTAAATTTTACAACATACTGAAATCAACTCCGTACATCATTCGTATTTGGTATTGTTATGATACGAAAACACAAATCCATTCACACAAAATAAAAAATAAAAAACGAAAAAATTACTTCAGAAACAAAACTTTCAAAAGACTTCATAACAAAAAAAATTTTGCTTTTTAGTTTCGATTTAAGTTTTAGTCGCGATTGTGTGTTTTTTTTATAGTTCGAATCGAAAGGTAGATTTTGTGTGAAAAAATATTTTTTTTATAGTTTTTAGTTAAAAAATTGATTTCATACAAGAAAATTCAATTAAATACAAAAAAAAAAAAAAAAAATTATTCACAAAAAATCCCGAACAATACTGTAGATCTGTTTTGTGGATGAAAGTGAGAAAATTTGGATATAATTTTCCAAAAAAAAAAAATACGAAATTTTTTTGGGGGAAAAAAGAAAAAGAAAAACTGAAAATAAAGAAAAATACTTTATTATCGATTTTTTGTTGTTGTTGTTGTTGTTTTTATTTAGTTTTGTGGAAATTTGTACACATACACACATTTTTCATTTTGCGAGAGAAAATTTTATTTTTTTAAAGTGTTTTTCTTTTTCTGATTTTTTTTTTTTTTGATTCTAATTTTATTTGATATATAGTCTTGCATTCAATAAGGTTTTTCAATTGTGATAAGTTTGTTGTTTTTCGGTTTGGCAAATTTTGATAAGAAAATTAAAAATAAAGAAATTAGTGTGTGATAACACCGAAAAAACGTGTTTCGTGATACAAAAAAAAAAAAAAAAAGTAACGATCATTTTTGTTGTAAAAAAAAAGACTCATGAAAATTTGAAAATTAACAAAATAAAAAGTAAAACTGTGTCATTCATCTAAAAATAGAAAATTTAAAATTTAAAAATTGTTGGTTTTTCATTTTGGTGAATATATTATGTATATAAAAAATAAAATATATTTAAGATATATTTTGCGTGCCTCTTTACTTTAGCTACCGCGCACCGTCATCCTCAGCACGTCTTACTGTGAGATTTTTAATTTTTATGTTTTGTTGTTGTTGTTGTTGTACATATTATGTGTATTTAATTAATGGAATGTCATCACGATTAAAATATAAATTGAAAGGTTTTTTTTATTAGTGATTATGGTGCGAAATTATTATACGACATCTCATGGGATACACGGAACCGCATATAATGTTGCGCTGGGTGGATATAATTTTTTTTTTTTTTGGACTTTTCTGTTCCCTATAAATTGTGTATGAGCTTACTATATACTGAACAGAAAGAACTTGGAACGAGGTGAGCTGATTGTTTATGACTATAATTTAGGTTATAGTTGAATGTATATGTACATATATGATAAAGTTTATTACTGCGGCGGCCTAACGTAAATCTTGCACGATTTTCAACATGATTTTAGCTTGTTGTATATGTATCTGTAATGACAACTATAAGTATTGAATTAAAAGTAATTTTTTGGACATTGAGAATAATTTTTGCGATGTGGGTGCTGAAAGTGATTTATTCCAGTCAACTTTTGTCGTTTCCAAATATTTTGTGCGGCTCTGTTTGTATGATCCACTTTTAATAGCACTCGATTTAGTAAGTTGGATTTTATTGTAACCAAAATAATTCTGCCATAAATATATTTAGTTTACGTTATTACAAGTGATTACTATCTTTCTTATGTTCATTTTGCAGAAATAAACCCCATTAGTTAGTCTCTAAAAAATTGGCCGCCCTATTGTGGTCTTCCCAATTCCAGCGGTTTCTTTCTTTGGAACCTTCGTACTCCATTTGTGTTACTCAGCATACCATACGTAGCTCAATATTTTGATGTTGACCAAGCCACGTATTCCATCCGGAGGTCTCTATGTGTCCCCGTTTCTTATGTACCAAGGAGCGTTCACTATTCCACGTAACACTTTATTTTGAAAAGCTTGTATTATTTTAATATTGGTGTTCTTAGTACAGCCAGGGATGGGCATTTCCGCGTCATCTATTATTTTCTACGTCGACATGTCCTAGACAATTCCTAGAGTGATTTTATAAATTAATTCTAAAGTTAATTCTAAAGTCTTCAATGCATTTTAATCTACACTTAAAAAAAAATCTGCATTGTCTGCAAAGCGTCGTTACAATTGGTTTTAATTTTAATAGTAAAAATTTATTAAAAAATTATGGTTTAGCAAGCGATTCGCTGTTGTGGACTACAGAGCCGGTTTTGTCACATTCTCCACAATGACGTCGATTTTGTGCAAGTTTAAAGTAGAAATCGGCTAAACTACATTATAGTCAGTTGTTTTATTCTTTCAACCATTAATTTATAAAATAGAGTTGAATGCCCAGTTGGTACGAAACTAATCTATTCAGTGTTGTCTCAAAGGAGTTGTAATACATGGTGAAATTGGGAAAATACCAATCATCGTGTTCCCCTGTGCCTAGTCCTTTGCATATATGGTTAGAAAAATGAAACAACTTGATTGGAGACCCTGTGGTGATTATAGGAGATTAAACACCGTTGCCGTTCCCTAAACCGGTTATACTATATTCTATAAAATTGACCTATAGTCTGGGCATATCATTTAATACAGAAGATATTGCAACGCAACGCTGCTCAGACATTTCAAAGGTTCATAAACGAGGTAGTTAGAGGGTAATGAAAACAATTACAGATTTGATAGCATTTGATAGAGAATTACACGCCATAAACTTAGCGGTTAAATATTTTCGATATTTTGTAGAAGGTTTAGAACTTACGATTTACACCTAACCTTCATAAGCTCCAAACCAGAAAGAATTTGGATTTTATTTCGCAGTTTTCAACGAACATTCAATATATTTAAGATAATGTTGTCGCTGACAGTCTGCCACACACAAGCATAACTATTTCGGAATTACAGAAGCCTGACGAAGAACTTCTGAAATTACTTTCTGGTTTCACTCGTCTCACAACGAGAAAATTAAAAATGGATCGTTACTTTTGGACTAACGTGAACAAAGACGTTAACATCTGAGCACAGTCTTGTCTTTCATGCCAAAGATCTACAATTCAAAGGCACACGAAATCGGAATTAGGACATTTTAAACTGCCTTCTGGCCGTTTTGAACTATATGCATACATTTTAACTGCCGTAGGTAGTTTCACTAGATGCCCAGAAGGTTACCTTATGCAGGATATTACCACCACAACTGTTGCATATGATATATCAAGATTTTGGGTATCTGTAAATATAACTCCAGTCTAAGCTGTTCTCAGAATTAACGTAGCTACTAGGCATTCATCAAATTTGGAAAGCTCCTCATCATGTGCAATCTAATGCAAGAGGCAGTACAATAAGTTGGAGTTCACAAATGTCAATAGTTCTTCTTGGTATAAGAGTACACCAAAAGATAATATTAAATATTCCCCGGCAGAACTATAGTTTATAAACAAACACTAAAATTCGAAAAATCGAATTTTTTATGGAAGTGCCAGATCAACAATCAGCAGACATCGAACAGGTTATTAAATATCTGTGAAATTCAATGTGCAATCTAGTTTGAGCTGCGCCACCACCACATGCTCTGAAAAGCAATTTATTTATTCTAAAAACTCTGGATAAATGTGAGTTCGGTTTTAACCGGGCCCAGATTTAGGAGTCTCGATCAATAATATTGCAAAACCAAAATGTATTTCAGTTTAGAAAAAAATTATCATTTTTTTTCCCGTAACATTTACTTCAAGGAAGATAATGTGAAGTCCATTTCCAAAATGTTGCAACCCTTGACCACGAGGAATTATTCACGATAAGCAATGAAAACAATTACAGATGTACATAATAATCCGGTTTGTAAAAATTCATCCGGAACCACTGCAGAACCACCCGCTGTAGCTCGGAAACTGGTTCTCACACATCTAACATCTGAAAGTATTCTTTTGGCAGATCTCGATGCAGTTTATATTCCAATCCAGGGTGCCATACTTTATCGAAGGCCTGTGCTACATCCAGAAATATTGTTCAGCATGTTTTCTTATTTTCAAGTGCATCTTCAATAATATACTTGTAATCCTGTGAACTTCTTCTATGGTGGAGTAACTTTCTCGATATCCGAACTGATCTGGTGGTATTAGCTTTCTCTCAAGTATTATAGGTTTCATCCTTTTGTATAACAGTTTCTCGAAAATTTTCGAAAGTACTGGAAGCAGGGAAATTGGCCTATATGACTTTTATGATTAGATGGTTTGTTCGGCTTTGGTATCATCATTATTGCTGCTACTTTCCATTGCAGAGGAATTATATGAAGAAGTTAGATAGCCGCACGCCTTTCTCAGGAAGTGCCTTCACTATTTCACATATAATTAAATCATAGCCAGGAGATTTTTTCGTATTTATGTTATGGTTAATTTATCTCCTTGTGCACTGGTATCATATTTTCATCCGCTGATTGTCTAGCATATGTTTGGAACGTTTCTTCAAGATGAGATGGGAAATGTGCTGCTTTCTGTTTGGCACTTGTTACCCAATTTCCCTCATCATGGTTCAATAATTTTTTATAATCCACTTTATTTAAATTATATCTTGGAGACATACATTTTGGAAATTTTGTTTTTACGATGATACGAGGTTATGTCACCGCATTTACTATAATATCGACCATCCTAAATATATAAATGTAACAAGCACGTATATAGAAAAAAAAATCACGTAATATATAACAACTGGTATTAAAAACCTAAAACTTTGGACATATTTTCTAAATTCTAAAACTTAATCGTAAAACGAGATTACACCGAATGAAATTTATAAAAACTGAAAACCAGTTTCGTTTCTGGAATACTAATTTTCTTGGTACCAAATAATTTAATGACACAAGTCAACCGCAGCTATAATGATTACGCGATAAAAAAAAAAATTTAAATCCAACAGCGACTCTTACAATTATGCAACAGCCGTATTGTTGTGAGTGAGCGCGCGAAATTTTTATTTTCTGTGAAAGTTGTTAAAACACTTTGTATTATTATTATTATGGTCGTATAAGATCATCATAACAAACGTTAAAATATTTTAATTTAATTTTAATTTTATTATGTAAATAAATACAATAAGTAGTATTTAGTTTTAAGCAAACCGTTTTAAAAAAATTAAAATTAAATTAACAAAAATTTTATTGCTTTTTCTCTCTCTCTCTCTCGAAATTCTGGTTAATTGATGATGTCTGGCATTGATAATAGACAATCACACAACATTGTTTTATAATATGTATATATACATTCGATGTGGTATTCAACTTTATTTGCCGATCGCATACCGTACATTCCACTTTCATGTAACGATGTACATATAAACAAGTGGATATGCTGTAAGACAATTTACATTGACCACTAATCTTGTGCATGCTGCGTTTATATGTATGTATGAATGTTACAGTATTATGTTGAGCGTAGAAAGTTTTGATTTAATAAAACACGAATTCATGATTATGTAATCGTATATAAATGCACAACATATACCATATACATATAAATTAATGTAATGTTGATATTATGTATATGTATTTGGTTTACATATCAACCGTTAAACTGTATCATTTAGTTATACAACGAAAAATCAATTTAAACCATCTCAAATCGGGTATCGACCGTGCTCGTGTGTACCGCATGTACACACAACATAATATATGTATATAGTCATAGTAAATTATATAGAACGTACAATGGTTTATGCATTTTTAATTAAAGTTATTGTAATAAGGCTTAACTAAAACATACGAGTATATATGTATGTACATAAACCGATACAGTGTTTAGTGGAATTTTTAATTTTTCTATGCGAAAAAATATTCCCTTGACCACATGGATTCAGTTGTTGTTGTTTGTTTTTTTTTTAAAATTATGTGCAGATAGCATACTATTATAATCTATGTACATTGTACATACATATACAGACGACACATATCCGTACACGATTTTATTTAATTTTTTATTGTTTGGCGCTTTTTTTTATTCTTGGCGGTTTTGTTTACATACAGGTACCTGTATGTTTAAACATTTAAGTATTTTCCGTGTTCATAATTTCCTATTATACTCTCGGGAAGATAAATTTTTCTGATATGCATAATGTGAATTTGGCCATATCGACTGAGAAGGTCTGATAAATGAAGGTCAAAAGAAACGATATCAGGATATTGTCAGCGACAACATTGAGGAAGCTAATTACCAGTCTGCCTGGAATCGCGAGGAAAAGCAAGCCTATTCTTACTAGAAGGGCAGCGAAGCGGGATTTGTAGATGGAAAAAATGATCAAATACTGACTGCGGAGATTTGCATTTACGATCCATCCCACGAGGATTTCACTAGGGCTATACAGCGACTAAAACGGTACCGTTCACCTGGGGTGCATTGCATTAATTCGGAGCTCGTGATATTCGGAAGGAATACTTTGTGGAACTGTCTTTTCGACCTTATTCGATTAGTATGGTGAACCGAAGTAATGGCTGACAAATGGAAAGGAGCCGCGATGTGCCCTATCTTCAATAAGGGGGACCGCTTGAAGTGTGAGAATTATCGCGGCATATCCCTCCTTTGCATAGCATACAAGTAACTGTCCTAAATTATATAGGATAGGATCACCCCTCTAGCGGAGGGCCTGGTTGGTGACTATCAAAGAGAATTCCGTCCGAATCGATCAGTCACTGATCAGGTCTTTTCGCTGCGGATGATTCTATCTAAATATTATGACACTGCTATCCCCGTACGTCTGCTCTGGAATACCTAGGTATGCCAACAAATTTGGTGTTTGTGTAGAATGACAGTATTAAAGTTGAGAACAGGCTATAAAGAATTTTTGCAGTTAAATTGGCAGGAAGATGTTCTGTCCCCTATACTCTTTAATCTCATGTTGGAGTACATCTTTCGTAAAATGGAAACACCTCAGATGACATATGTGTGATTGGGCTGAACAGCGATCTGAAACGTGATAACCTTATAAACTATTTATTATAGCGTTAAGTTATATAAAGTTCTATAACGGTATATTAACGTTAATATTAACGAACATATTATTATGGCAAATAGTTTATTAAATTTGTCGAGATATATACGAGGGCGGATTGAAAATGAAGCTACCTAAGTAGGGGAACAAAATTTTTTTTGCCAAAAACCATTTATTTCTCAACATAGTCTCCTTTTACTTCGACACACTTAGTAAGACGATATTCCAACTTTTTTATACCATCTGAATAATACGATTTCGGGAACCCTCAAAATACGCGTTAGTTTCGGTAATCATTTCTTCGTTTGAGATGAATCTTTGTCCTGCGAGCCATTTTTTGAAATTTGGAAACAGGAAAAAGTCACTAAGAGCTAAATCTGGACTATAAGGTGGATGATCAACCAATTCTAAGTGTATTTCACGTAATTTTAGCATCGTATCTAATGCTGTGTGAATCGGTGTCTTGAAGAAAGAGCACTTTTTTCTTCTTTAAATGTGGTCGTTTTTCCTTGATTGCATCAACCAATTGATCCAATAATGCACGATAATATACTTTCCTGTGATTGTGGATCCTTTTTCAAGATAATCGATGAGAAATATTCCGTGTGCATCCCAAAATATAGGGGCCATAACCTTACCAGCCGATTTCACTGCCTTTGCCTTCTTCGGAGCACTTCCACCAGCTTCCACCCATTGTTTCGATTGATTTTTGGTTTCAGGTGTGTAGTGTGGACCCACGTTTCATCAACAGTAATTAATCGACGCCAAAAATCAACAAGATTACGCTTTATCATGTCCAAACACCGCTGTGAAGTGGTCTGTAGAACTCGGTTTTGTTCGACACTGAGCAAACGCAGCACCCCTCTTGCCGATAGCTTTTTAATATGCAAATGTTCATGCAAAATGTTGAACCCACGTTCAACTTGACTCGGCGATCATTCATAACGATATCGAGGATTTTCTTGATATTTTCTTTAGTAACCACCTTTTTTGGCCTTCCTGTTGATGGTATTGTTGCAGTGCTTCTTCGGCCGCGTTTAAATTCAGCAATCCAATATTTTACCATGTAATCTGACGGAGCGACTCAGTTAATAGTGTTTAATCACTGCACGAAATTCGTTTTTTTCCATTTTTCAAGAAACACAAAAGTTGCTTACTTCAAACGACTAAAAAAAAAAATTTTGTGTTTGTGCTGCCATTTAGCGCTAGGTAGCTTCATTTTCAATCCGCCCTCGTATGTAGTTTTAAATTTGTGGTTCAATCGAATAAGAAGAATATTCTCAAGAGTTTCAAGCACGAGGTTCTCTCTAACAGAACAAATTTAAGAGCACTGAAACATCTTTCGCTGATGCTTGTGGCTGGAACCCCAAATGCGACTTGTGATAGAACGTACAACTCAGAATGATCTATATTTTAGAATTCCAATATTCTAAAATTGATGTTTTGGCAGAAATAACAGGCGCATTATCGAAAGCCTCGAGTAACGATAATATGTTTTTGTGTTGGAAGGTGTTGTATGTTTAGAAATTTCTTTTAAGTGGTTATCAAATTCTTGATCGGAACGTGTTGAATCGTCTAAACTTAGGTGATGTAGGTCTGCAGGCTTGGTATTAGTATTACCGATTTCTGCTTGTTGGTCTGGTACTAATACTAACTTAATTCGATTCCAAATTATCTTCAAATGGATTTTAACTTCCAATCTATCCGTACTAGATAACACTGCCTGAAATCCTGGATCCATGTAAATAGCAGATTTCAATGTTAATGAATTTAATATGTTGGATTCTCTACAATTTAAATTTTTTAGAAGAATTTTAACAAATTCACTGCTAAATTTGACCTTTGCTATATTACACTTTATCAGTTGAAACAAACTACTCAGCTTCAAATTTTAATGTTGAACGTGCTGAATTGAATGTATTCAATTTGGTTTTGTATAATAACGTCAAGCATTCGAAATGAGAACGACCCTCGTAATGCATAGTAATGCAATCTAATAGTGAAATTAAAAATTGTTGCTGCTTTAATAGCAACAATCCCGCTTGAGTATGTAATTTTGTAACGTGCCTCTATGAACGGCTAACACGATCTGGTAGGATAGTACTCAGTGGCCTGTGGGAGGGGGTTTTTGCCGCCATATTTATGATGAGACACCACAAACAAAAAAAAACTCGTGTTAATTAAATCAAAAAGAGAATTTACATCTGATCCACGCCAAAACACATCATCACCATTTAGGAAAACTTATTCCATTAAAAACATTTTATATTTCAGTTTATCACAAAAATTATTATTATTTTTATTTAAATTCTTTCTTTCATATATATATTTATAAGAAAAAGGAGGTTATAAGCTAACCATGTGATTTATAGCTGAACAAGCGTGAGAGCAAATAATCATTAAATAAATATAAAAAAAAAACTCACCCATTAGATCACCAACGAGTACTCACTGGATTATCCACGGCAGACTTGCTAAAAAAAAATGTTTATTTCCTCCAACTACTTCGCTATATCACAAACTATATTTAATTATAATTGAACTACTAATTTTAACACTACACGTTAAATTTGAAATAATAAATAACACAATTTATAAATAAGATATATAAACAAAAATTAATTAAACAACCACAAAAATATAGGCAAACAGGTATGTTAGCATTGCTACATACATACATAGATCTGTATGCATAAAAAAAAATAATTGAACTATATACATATATAAACAAAACTATTTGATTATTTTCAATTTTAATTATTTAATTTCTGCCCCATTTTATTTTATTTTGTGTTTCCCTTTTTGTTTGGCGGGTTTAATTTTGCAGCGGTACCGCTACTCCGCTTAAAACAATCGCGAATCAGGCTACCCGTCTCAATACTTAAACTCTCTTCGATCCTGGTTTGTAGGTAACGGAATAGACTATTTATGGTCCTGATATCGTTATATGGAGGCCCCGCTACCTAGCCCTTACACAGTGTAATAACTCCTTAACTAGATATCTTATATTTGAGCTGATGTGGATCTTGCGTCAAAGGATTACTGTTTTTAACAGTGTGTATATAAATGCAAAAAAAATTTTAACCAGAATTTTATTTTTTATTTTTAATTTTTATATGTACCTATTTACTCATATAGAGTCTTTTTCTTTTTTAAACTATACTACTGCACAAAAAATATTTCACCTAGCCGCGGTGGCCTCAAAAAAAAATCTAATTTTGTAATCAATAAATTGATTATGGAATAGAGATATTTTTAGTCAAGCCCATTCACACTATTGCAATATTTGGCCTACACTTACATCATAGCAAATCTATTGGTTGAGATGATCATGCGATAAAAATCCACTGCAAAGACAACGGTGTCATATAGCACTAATTACCACCACCATCCCGAGGATGATCAATTGCGAAGATGAGTTAAAGCAAAAAAAATAAACGAATACGGGTTCATTGACCTACCATAGGAAATTGAAAATAAAATGAAATCACAACAAAAACATATAGAAATAAACTGGTAGAAAAGAGGTGCGTACCTTAACATTTTAATTTAATTTATTTTGAATATACAGCTGATCAATGCGCTCGTTACAATTTTTTGACTAATGTGCGAATATAATATCATTAACTGAGTGAGAGACATGACTTCTTCTTCAACGGGTTCTTCTTCATCTTTTGATTTCTCGCTATACTCTAGATTAGCATCGCGTTTATTATGCAATTTATCAGCACTAAGAATTTCATTATTTAAGTTCTGTAATTTTAAACTCAAAATTGTTTTAAGCATGTTAGCTCCGTTGTTACCGTGTTTTTTAATTCGACACCATACATGTTTAACACCATTTGGTACTTCATTTGCGATGTAGTCGCCTGTATATTTCTGTTTCACTTCTTACATGGCTAACGTCCTAATAATAATAACACCTTGTTCTACAAATTGAACATTAATCCCCAAAACGCTACGCTTGAGTCGCGTCGTAGAATCAAGTTTAACTGATCAAAGTCGTTCACGTAGCTCAGATTTAATTTTTATTTTTAAAGCTTTGGCAACATCTACCATATGGATCTTGATATTATTTGCTGTAATTGCAATTGCTGATGCCTAGAATTGGTATTCAAACTGCCGAGAATAGGATTTATAATTTTTCGAAATCCTGAATCTTTAAAAATTGAAAACGGTCTTCCATTTTTGTTCATCATTCCTTAACATACACTTTTAGTTTGTTTAAAGGTCAATTTTTATTTGATATGTAAAGACGTTCTGTGACAACAAAATTAAGAGAAGAATCATAAGAGTGATTTACGGCCTAAAACGCAAAATAGATGCTACATACCGAGCTCTATACCATATCAAGATCACAGATCTAATGAAGATCCCCGATATTGTACATGAAATAAGATCTCAGCGAGTACGCTGGCTCGGTAAAGGCCAAGCTCAGGATCGAAACCGTTGGAGCCGGATTGTTGACTCAGTAAGGTGCCAGTAATGGCCTTTATAATTACAAGATTTTGTGCGAATACAAAATTCAGAATTTCATGATTAAAAAAATTTCACAGACAAAAAATTAATCTCAAAAGATTTTCCGATCAATTTCCAGAATTTTTCAGAGAAATTCTAAAATTCTCACAATCTGTTTTTGTTTATCTCAGAATTTATTTTTACAAAGGATTTCGGTTCTTTCAATTTGCTTTGATTTCTAAATATATATCCAATAAAAAAAAATTGGCAAACATCTAAAATACTGCAAAATAAGTAGTTTTCTCAATAGATTTTACTAAACTTCTGTCAAATTTCTTATTTAAATGTTTGAAAGGGGAACATAATTTGAAAGTTATAATTTTACAATCAAAAACCGTCTAAACGAATGACATGGCGCTCCTGTATTTCTACTCTGGCAGAAGGATTCCAATATCTTTTACGAGTTTTATTTTTACGGAAGCTCATTAATTCATCTGACTTAAAATATTGTAGCATTGCCAAAAGAGTGCCTCACATCAAAATGGTGTGGATAATATTATGACATGTTGAAATGCATTATATTCGAGATACATGTCTGATATGAAAGACGAAAAAATGAGTACCCGGGTATCGGGTACTTCAATCGTATGAAATATTTTTTAAAGAAAACTCATTTGTTGTTGTCATTTGTTTCATAACAAACACTTGCTATTTAATTATTTCAATATAAACATAATTTCAACAAAAAAGCTGTGCTGAGATGTTCTATCATCACTTCGATAGACATTTGTGTCTCTGTTTTTACGAACAAAATTGTGCACCATTGCGTTTTTTGAATTACGTTTTGTCTATTGCGATCTCAGCCTGTTAGAATAAACTTGCAAACTGTCACTTTTTCCTCTTTTCACTTGCCATCGAAAATAAAAATATTTGTGATATTTTATCGAATGAATTAATAGAAATAGAATCGAGTAGGCTATGATCACAATATAAATTGCGAAATAGAATACAATTTTGTTCGTAAAAAGAGAGACACAAATGTCTATCGAAGCGAATCGAAGTGATGATAGAACATCCCACCACTGTGTTCCTTATTTAAATCCGTAGTACGAGTTGATTTAAAAATCTGAAGCCCGAGTAGGCTGATCCGGTCTAAACTAAGGAACGGGGACCAGATTTATCGGATCAATACTACAATATTGAATGTATTTATCACATTTCGCCACCATCACGTACGATTGGAAAGACGAAACATAGCTCAGTAAATTAGTTCAATTTTTATAACTTTAAACAACTGACAGTAGAAAGGGGTAAGCGGCTTTTAACTGTTGTAAATATATATATTCCGCCACTGAAAACATCGCTTAGCAGGCCGTTGATGTATATAGGATTTATTATAAAGGGTGCCTATAAATGATCCAATATGTGACTACGCTTCCCATTATTTTGTTTTCATAAATTGAAATGCTCTCTCAACATTTAAATTATTTATTATCCGGTCTAAACTAAGGAAGTTTAAATGGCTGTATATTTTTTTTTTTTTTTTTTTTTTTAAATTTTATTTAAATATTTTAAATAAACAATTATTACAATCTAGTCACCTGGACTAATGAGCAATTTTATTCTAACTTAATTTACTATGTTGTATTAATCTATGGCTTCTTCCCACTGGTGTTCCATAGTGTCTGATAAATTGAATTAAACCACATCGTTATTGTGGATTTTACATCAGCATTACGCTGTTTACACTAGCAATTACACCAGCTCAAAAGGTTTAGTTCGTTTAAGCCTGCGTACAATATCTGTGTTGTTTAACAGCTTAGTTGCCTCAGTGTTAACATGTTGTTCGAGCCTTTGCCTATGTCTCACTGCATTTTTTTGGATTTCCTTTGAAACAGTGTCCACTTTAAGGTCCCTATGGAGGTCTCTGTTTCTAACATACCATGGTGCATCAACGATGTTCCTTAATACTTTGTTTTGAAATCTTTGGATGATTTCCACGTTGCTCTGTTTGGTACAACCCCAAAGTTGGATACCATAAGTCCAAACCGGTTTTAATATTTGTTTATATAATAGAAGTTTGTTGTATGTTGATAGAGCGGAGCTCCTTCCTATCAGCCAATACATCTTTCTATATTTAAGCCCTAGTTCTTCACTTTTCTTTTTGACGTGTGCTTTCCATCGTAGTTTTGCATCTAGTGTCATGCCAAGGTACTTAGCCGTGTTGGCATACGGTATTATTTCTTGATTAATTGTAACCGGAATATGTTCGAGTCGTTTGTTTGTAAAATTGATGTGAACTGATTTAGTTTCGTTAAGTTTAATTCGCCATCTTTTGGTCCAGTTATGTACTTGAGTAATAGCTAACTATAAACTATGAGTTGATTCTTCGTTGCTATCTCCAACAGCTAAGATTGCCGTGTCATCAGCAAATGTCGCCACAGTGTTGTTTTCTAATACAGGGCGATAATTAGTGTACAATAGGTATAGGACCGGACCTAATACGCTGCCCTGCGGTACTCCTGTCTTGATTTCTTTTAATTCAGAATAGGAATCGTCTAATTTTACTCTAAAGAATCTATCTTCCAAGTATGATTCTAATATTGTAGTGAATTGCATTGGTAGTACCGTTCTTAACTTATAGTTAAGTCCTTCGTGCCAAACTTTATTAAAGGCCTGTGCAACGTCTAAGAATACCGTTAAGCAGACTTTTTTCTCCTCTAATGCTCTTTCAATAATATTAGTTATTCTGTGTACTTGATCTAATGTTGAGTGTTGGTTGCGAAAACCGAACTGATGATTTGGAATCAGGTTTTTCCTCTCAATTATCGGATTTAGTCTTTTTACTAATAACTTCTCAAAGAGTTTAGACATAACTGGTAATAGTGATATTGGCCTGTATGATCCAGTTTTGTGTGGTGGTTTCCCAGGTTTAGGAATCATAATTACTTCTGCAATTTTCCAAAGGCTGGGTACGTATTTCAATCGAAAGGCGGCATTTATAATATTGGTGAGCTTTAATAATGCTTTCCTTGGTAGTTCTTTTAAAATTTCTGCTGTGATAAGGTCATAACCCGGCGCTTTTCTCGGATTCATGTTTGTTTTTATCTCATACATGACTTCTTTTGGTGTTGCTCGTAGGATTTCTTCACTTTCCTGTACCACCTCTCCAGTTATTATTTCGGCTTCCAATGATTGGTCATCATGTGGTTCAAATATTTTTTCCAGGTATTCAGCAAAATTTCGTACTTTATCTTCGTTATTTTTGGCCCATTTGTTATCTTCTGTTCTGATTGGAGGAATCTGCATTATTGGCCTTTTAATTCTTCTGGTTCCTCTCCAGAGAGAATAATCAGTACTAGTATCATTAGATAATTTTCTGAGGTAGTTACTGATAGATTCGTCTTTCAAATCTTTGATTTCCCTTTTAAGTAGCTGAGTCAGATTGTTTAGCTTAGTTTTATCTTGAGGGGCTCTAGTTTGTTGCCATATTCTCCTTGCCCTTCTTTTTTCTGCCAAAAGCTCTCTAATTTCTCTAGGGTAGTTGTTTCCCTTAATTTTCTTTTTAACTTCAGAAGTGTTTTCCAAAGCTGACTGCTGTATGTCACATATGAACTTGTGAACTTCTTATTCTAATTGCTCCTTTCTTTCTAAAGACAGTCTAAAGTATTCCCAATTTGTGTGTTTATTTACTAAACTAGGATAGCTTTTTTTTTGAATGATCCTTTCACTTAATGTCAAAAGTATTGGGGAGTGATCAGAGCTTAAGTCGAAACTTTCATCTATATGTATATAATTTACAGATATATTTTTCACTATAAAGAAATCAATCAGATCTGGTATTTTATTTAGATCAGTTGGCCAGTAGGTCGGTTTACCATTTGATAAGGCTTCACAACCGTATTTTCTGATAGCATTGAGGAGTTCTTTCCCTTTGGTTGTTGTTAGTCTAGAACCCCAGTGAGTATTTTTTGCATTAAAATCTCCTCCAATTACAAATCTTTTCCGTAGTTTACTGAAAAATTCAAGATAATCTTTTTCTTTTAGAGAGTATTTCGGTGGGCAGTAAATTCCAATAACACTAATAGAGTTATTTTTGGTCTTGATATTAACAGCTGTTGCTTGTATTTGTTCTGTTTCATATTTTAATTCCTCGAAGTGATTAATACTATTTCTAATTATAACAGCACTACCTCCCTTGGCAGTATTTCCCGGGTGAATAGTGTGATATGTTTTATAATTTCTAAATTTGATAATTGATTGCCTAGTGAAGTGAGTTTCAGAGATGAGACAGACATCGATTTTCTCTGCGTCCAGAACCATTTGCAATTCCTGTTGGTGTTGCTGGAGTCCATTGGCATTCCAGCATAAACTCCTTAAGTCGTTAGACATGGTTTTGTTTAGGGATGGCTCCCTTGGTACTGTATTCTAGTTTCTGTAATCGCTGATCAAAAGTATTAAGTTTGCTTAATATCAGCTTAAGCGTTTGATTTATGTCGTCTGTTTGAGTTTTTTGTTTGTTTTCGTTACTCATCATTACTTGAGCGTAAGTTTTTTTGCCCACTTCTGCTTGAGAGGCTATCGATGCTTTACGCCTTAACTCTCCTTTAAATGATTCAGGCCTGTTTATTCCAACAGTTTGCTTCTTTATTACATTTGTATTTTTAGCATGTATGTTTTTATTTTTGATGTTTTGCAATTCAATAGCAACACTGCATCCTCTGTAGTTAGCTGGATGGTTTTCTCCACAATGTACGCATCTAGGCTGTACATTTGTGGGTTTGACACAATCTCTAGTATGGTGTTTTCAATCAGTGTAATTCTTAAATGGCGGTATATGAAGTCATAAACTTTTGTAGTTTTAGAAGATTTTGTGTTGTCCACGGTCACTTTCGGAATTTCATTTTTATCGTGCGTCCGTATGTATATATCTAGGTGTAATTAGGCTTTCTAAGTAAGTGTAAGTTTTGACTTCCTAGGTTCAAAATTTTAACAGTAATCTTTTTGTGTTTTTCCTAACGTATAGGAAAGGAGCAGACAGGAGATGAGTCGCATTCTTGTTGTGGAAGCGCAATCATCAATATATAGTGCATATTTCAAAAATTGTTAAAATTATTGATAAAACTCTCAAAATATTTTAAAACAATCAAACTACGGCTTAACAGTATCCAATTTGATGCATGAACTTTTAATTTTACGTTATTTTGTATCGGAACTCAATTCAATCAAATCTATTTTGGTTAAAAAATCATTTCATCTGACTTGTAGTTGTAAAAGTTTGAGTTATTTGACGAATAAGCGAAATTTAAAAATATTTTTCTTTATGGATGGAACCTAAACTGATATTTGGATAGCAACCAAAATGGAAACATCAAAAATTAAAATCTCTAAGGTATATCAAATATTTTGATAAACAACTATAATGTAAAGAATGGTATAATGGAGGGTTAAACACTCTGAGTGTATAACCAAGAGTTATGTTAGTGGCCAAAATAGATTAAATCAGAATTTTATTTGATATCGGCTTTCTCCCTAGGTGGGCCAGCAGCTGTGTACTAAATGCAAATCGATATAAAATTCAGTTGGGGTTCTTTACTAAGAGGCATAGACTTCCTCCGATTGACCCGCCAAGTCTAAATGGTATACCTTTAATTATTATGATCAACCTGAAAATTTTGATGAACGTTCAAAGAACAGTTTACTTATGTGTGTCAGTAGATTCTATTTCCTCTTACCCCCATTGATTTTACGGTAAACATATAACACAGCTATAAGTCTTAAATCCGTATTCATATGTGGACTTGTAACATAAGATAATCATTTATTGTACGCAATAGGGAGTATATCTGAAACTATATCTGAAATTATTTCCAGTGTACATAGACTATAGCTGCGTGAGTAGGGTGGAAAAGAAATCATAATAGGAAAAGAAAAATAGAAGACATTTTTTGAAACGGAAAATGGCGATTATTTTTGTAAAAAAATTTTAAAATTTTTTACAAAATTAAATATAAAAAGCAAATAAACTATCAATACAATAAACAATGTAGAATTTTGTTAGAAAATGTAATATTCTGCAAAAAAAACAGATCTTTGAGCGAGACAAATCTCTACGAGTTGAAATTTATTTCCTTCAATTGTAAATACAAAAATAAAATCAATAATAATTTACCATGCACAAACCAGATTCGCCAGTCAAACCATACAGCTCACTAAATAAATCAACCAAAGTGCCATTTTCGTGTTATTTCAAATCTAATTGTCACATCGTTTACCGGGATTCAAACTATCCGCAAATTATCTTAAATTCGCAACGTGTACTTTCCAAAAGTGATATAATGGAAAACTGTTTCGGTTATTTGTAAACTCAAATCGTTGAAAATATTTGATCTGCTCTGCACTCTCAATTGCATACAATTTCTAATTCTTGCTTTTGATTTTTTATCAAATTTTTCCAAAATTCTAATAAAATCGTTAACAAGTAATACAGAAGAGTTCCGATTGAAGTGCTTCAAAATTTGAAATTGAAAATCCAAGCTTTGTCTTATTTAATTTTTACAATTAACAGTATTCACAGTCTAGAAAATTAATGTCGAAGAATGATGAAAAGTGGTCAAAATTGTAACGAGAAGGTAGTACATGGAGTATGTTAATTTCACAGTAGCGACTTGAATAGGTATATAGATGACGAACAATTAAGCCCTCAGTTGCTAATATTTCATAATCTGTATAAGGAAGGCAATACAATGTTTGCTAAACTGTTGCAAAATTAAAAGTAAATAATTTGTTTCAAAACTCATTTTGATGAACATACCACTGGAAATTCGATGGAATAAAGCATTTTCGAAGGTAAACTTTTGTCTTTCTAGCACACTTTTCTAAAATTATTCATCAAAGGATTCTAAAGAATAAGATTTATCTGAGCTTCTTGGTCAGATTTGTTTTTCTTAGTAGGTCCATTAAGCTCTCATCAATGAAAACACCCTTTTCACATTGGCATCTGGGTAAGGCTGCCACATATTCACGCGAGTATATAGAATATTTCTGGTATTTTTGTATCTCGAAAACGACATGGAAGGACAGTTTACTAGAACTAAATTTTTAAAAAACCCGTAAATCTTTACAAACATACAAAGCTTTGCAGAGCCACGTGAGACCTCGGTACTGAAGATTTTGGAAAGTAGCAAGAAGTTATTAGATTTCCTGAGTTTTCAAAAATCATATTAATAAAATAGAATTTCGAGATCCCCAAAACTAAAATTTTCATTTTTTTGGTTCTCAAGTCGTATTCCTTTGGGCTGCCAACTCTGTTTTGCACTGGAAAATGTACAAAGGATTTAATCAAAAGTTCAAATTACACAATAACATTTTTTTTGTTCCCAATTCGTGGGTTGCCAACTCATTTCAGGACTAGGAAATGGCAATTGCTTTAAATAACAAAAACTCTCTCAGTATCTAAGCTCGCCGATTGTGCGAAGACTTTAATAAAAGTTCAACTTCATCCAAAGAATTTAAAATATTAACAATGTTTCATTATAGGAAACACTCTGGAATTACGAGAAAATTTATTTGGTTTCAACACGGTCATCGGCTCAAGAATTTAATTTCTTGTGTTTGTTTATATGAGTTCTTCCGGGTATAATAATCCCAAATAGTTCTCATGAGATGTTTGTTGTAGAAATTTGATTTTGTTTTATGGTTTTAGGAAATATTTTTTCGAAAGTACCACATATATGTGTAATTTTTAAATTAGAGTAGTTTAGTTTTCAAATGATTTAAAAAAGAACAGTAAAAGTCATTATTTACGGGAAGAACAATACATTCTTAATTAATATTTTCTTCGTCTGGCAGCCTTAATTTTGGCCCAAGTCATTAAAAAAAAACAAGCTTCACGGAGCTTATATTGAAAAGTTCATCATCTTTCGTTTGTAATAAATATTTATCACTCGATAATAATCTCAGATATTCTGTAATATTCAATAGTAATCGAAGAAAATGAGCCTATTTATTCCTCAAGTTACAAAATAAAGATAATTTAAAAAGAGAACCAAAGGTAATAAACAAAAAAAGAAAGAAAGATTAAAAAAGATCGAGATGAAAAAAGAGAACATGGTCCACCTTTTGGCCACCCTATGCGTGAGGCAGTTATGAACGATGAAGTGCTGAACTTCTTCACGGATATTCTGCGAGGTACTGAAGATGAACCTCTATTTCCTCTTTCCGATTTTTGCAGTGTTTTCAGCTATTTTTTGTGATAGAATGGTTTATCAGGAATATTCACATTACGAACAGAACTGTTTTTCAGCTATATAAATGAGATGGCTGATCAGTTTAACATTAGCCTGACATGCAAGTGCTTCAGGAGAAAGTTATGAGAGCAACGACTGTCAAATGGCCTAACGCCAACTAGTGCGTAATAACTAGATAGGCAGAATTGGCTAAAACTAAACCTGTCTCGATCAGCTGATTTTATTTTTAGCCTCGGGGGCATTATATTACTATGGTCGTGTTGCGGGTGGTAATAGAGTGGGAAGTTCCCCATATAATTACTGTCGTAGCTGTAAAGTCAAGAAGGAGGAAGAAACAGTACTCCACCTGCTTTGAACCTGTCATTTCTACCTTAGCGCGAAGTAGAATGAGCTCTTCTCTGGACAACCTGACGCATCTTAGCGTCTCTTTTCTCCTGGGATGAAAGGCTTTGAACGAAAGATTGCAGATAAAACTATATAGATATATCTAATGATGATTAGATCGAACACTTATTTACTAAGCTTGACAAATTTGCGATTGAATTTGAACAAATTTCATTCGATTCTATTACAGCCATATTTGTATAGCAAACAAGGTTGACTGATTTTAATTTTTAAATATACTGTATGTAGCCATCATGTGACCATGTCTTGCAACATTACCATAATTGGACCCTTCAATAGAATCACTATAATTTCTATTTATATCAACTGCATTATATATAATTAAATAAAAAATATACCGACTAATTACGCTTCAAAACACGTTTATCCAGTTTTATTCACAACGTTTTAATTACGATACAACCATTAATCGGCTTCGTTGTATAACACTAATTGTAACAACTATACGTATATAAAATGAATACTTTGATTTTGTGATTTGTAAAATTGATAACAAAAAAACAAATTTTATTACTTAATCCGATGATGGGGCCGCCCGATTAAATTATTCCCTAAAATTTAGCATTATACTAATTAATATATGGATATATAATCCAAATTCGAGGAGGATGAGTCAAATTAAAATTGATACCAACATTAAACGGCGAATTTCTTTTTGTGCCGATAAGCAAAATGGATAATTTATCATTTTATTACGATAACATAAATATGTACACACATATATCGAATCGACCCGCTGATAACATCTATGTAATTGAATAAATAGATATTTTATATTTATTCACCGCGATAATGAATTAATATAATTCGTACAACACAATACAATTTTTGTGATTTTGTCTATACTCTATATAGTTTTGTAAGACGATAACATTTGGGGTTTGCTTGTTGCGCGCATGAACAACAATGACATCTAAATATCCTCTAAATTTGGCAATTTTTTCTTTGTGCCCATAAACTATATTATACAGCCTAGATAGATTCTGACATCATTTCGTTTTAACCATAAGTATATACGTATGTATGTATGAATTTTTCCAGAAATACTGTATGCATATTAATCGAACAAACCATATGCGCTGTCTACATATTTCAAAGAGCACATCTCGAGTATTTAAGTTCAAGCGCGCATATTATATGGCACGAATATATTATGGAATAGATAAACGCAGCTGTTTAAACGATCACACATCAGTTTCTTATTTCACCTAAAACAACAATTTTTTTATTACAAATTATTTTGCCCAGATATTCGATCACTACATGATTGTAATGTATAAAATATTTCTCTCAATTTCGCGCAGAGTTTTTCAATTTGAATTTTGTTTTTTTGTTTTTAATTATATTTAACAATAAAATTAAAATCTCTGCTCGGATCGTTCTTAGTGAGTTTTCTCTCACACTCAGAGACACACACATAATAATTATTATAGACGAGATATAAAATTTTCCCATGAAAATCTTTAAATAGAATTTTTGCTTCGAAACATACAAAAATTATTTAAATAAGAAATAAGCTGTTCGTGTATTTTTATCGTAAAAAAAAAAAAAATTAAAAATAAGCAAAATAAAAATTATTGACACCATAGAGTGAAAATTCGTCTGAATTCAATTCTAGTGAAAATTTGTGTACATCTAAAATTTTGATTTATAATATTTCATTGATAAAAACATTTGTTGTTGTTCTTGTAGTATTTACCCATAATTTCCAATAAAATAATTTTCATGTCATTTCGAAATATGTGCGGTACAAAGAGTTCGGTGACACGTCTCTTCGTGGAATCGTTTTCATTCTGAAATACGATATTGAGCCATAATAAATTAGCCAAACATAATTTCATCTTTTATGTCAACGATTCATAAGCAGTATTCCGCGAACCGCCAGTAATTGTTTTTGTTTTGTTAACGAACAGGTGGTTTTTTCCGAAGCATTTCTTTCGTTCTAAACGAAAACACTGGGCGACCCGGATGTTGGGACGTATATTTCACCATGTATGTAGAGAATTTGTAATATAAAATTACTCCATAATTTTGAAAGGATTTCCAAAGTTTACTGAATTTATCGGAATTTACCTTGAATTTTATTTAAAATGTGATTGAAACTTTTGAAGTTTCGTCCTAAAGGACTAGCATAGACACAAAATTGGTCCGTAGCTGTACCACATTCGAGTTTCCTCCTCTTCACTCGCTAAACCATCCTGAGCTTACCAAGAAGCGTTTAAATTCCCGGATCTCGATCTTACTAAGATCCAAGAGGCCGTTCAAAGGGGAAGTTCCCATAAATTTTGTTCTGCTGTACGCTAGATTAGGACAGATGCAGAGCAGTCTGCTCGCATGTATCCCAATGAGACAATGTCCCGTTATAGCTCCCACGACCATACCAACATGGTGCCGTCGAAGCGATATCAGTTGGCCTGATCTGGACCTGTCAAGTCCAGGCCAGATCTGCCTGGTTATTATTACACACGAACTGGCGTTAGACCATCTGACGTTCGTTTCTTTTATGGCTTCTTCCTGAAGCAGCAGTTTACATGAAGCAAGCGGTATCTTTATATCCCGCCTGCTTTGGGTTATTAGGCGTGCTGTACCCTTGCGGGCCAACTCATCTGCCATTACATTCCCTGCGATATTGAAATGCCCTGGCACCCATGTCAAGCGGATGTTGAACTGATCAGCCATCTCATTTAAAGATGCCAGACAGTTCTGGGCTACCTTCGACGTCAGGGAGTATGATTGTAGCGTTTTAATAGCAGCCAGGCTGTCCGTAAAAATGCGAATATCCCTCGTAGATATTACATTATACTTCAACCAGTCCATGACTTCCATTATCGCGATCAGTTCAGCTTGAAAAACGCTGCAAAAGTCGGGAAGACGAAAAGAGAGGTTAAACCCTAGTGCCTCACAGAATACACCGCAGCCAACCCCTCTATCCCTTTTTGAGCCATCCGTGAAGAAGCTTAGCGCCTCATTGTCCATAACCGTTTCGTTCGCCCAGTCCGGAATACCCCTGTTGCATAGGATAAATGAGTGCCCTGCATTGTTACAGATCCACATATATATCGATTGGAGCCGAATGGCTGTGCAAGATGCAAGCTGCTCGACCGCAATATCCAAGGGAGTAAGATGAAAGAGAATCTCCAGAGCTTGAGTAGGTGTGCTCCTGAGAGCCCCACTTATACACAAGCAGGCCGTTCTTTGGACTTTCATCAATAGTTTAAGGTTGGCCATAATGTTTAAAGCTGGCCACCAGACGACAACCCCATACAGCAGTATAGGTTTGACCACTGAGACGTAGAGCCAGTGTACTATGTGGGGCTCCATACCCCATCTCTTTCCAATGGCATTTTTGCAGGAGTAGAGCGCTATGGTAGCTTTCTTTACTCTCTCTACGATGTTTGGTTTCCAGATTAGATTTAATGTTGGCGGGTCACACTGAGGACGTTTGTGCTTCCTGGTAAAGAGGACCAGCTCCGTTTTCTGTGGGTTAGCGTTCAGTCCGCAGCCGCGTGCCCATTCAGAGAGGTAGCCAAGCGCGCACTGCATGCCCTCACTCAGCGTACTAGGATATTTACCGAAGACCGCAATAGCAACGTCATCCGCGTAAGCAACCATCTTGAAGCCTTGCCCTTCCAGGTTTAGTAACAGGTCATAGAAAGGGGGATAGAACACCACCTTGAGGTGTCCTTCTGCTCACGTATCTGCCGGCAGACGTCCCACCCAGATAAGCTGTCACGATCCTGCCTCTAAGCATTTGATCTATCCAGCCTCTGAGTGACCCGTCTACCCTCAGATACGCAAGGGCCCGAGTGATTGCCTCCGGTCTGACGTTGCTAAAGGCCCCCTCTATATCCAAGAAGGTTACCATTGAATATCTCTTATATTCAAGTGATTTGGAGTGGAGAGCTGTTTCCACCGATCGTCCCTTACAGTATGCGTGTTAGGAACCCGACAGCTCACCCGGCTTGATTGTGCCTCTAATGTAAGCCTCTATTTGTCTTTCCAGTGATTTTAACAGAAAAGAGGATAAGCTTATAGGCCTAAAGTCTTTGGGATATCAGTGAGAGCTTTTTCCCGCCTTAGGTATAAATATAACTTTTACTTCAGTCCATTTGCTAGGAATGTGACAGAGTTCTAGGCTGCCTTTGAAGATAACTTCCAGCCAGGGTAGGGTTAAGTCAATAGTTCGCTGGATATTCGCAGGGATAATGCCATCAGGTCCTGCCGACTTGTATGGCTTAAAACTGTTTATTGCCCATGGGATATTCCGCCTATTTACTATATGACTTACGGAGTCTACACCCCTATTTATCATGGGTCTCTCCGGAGCTAGCACCGAGCACTCCGGGAAATGCATTTCAAGTAATAGCTCCAGGGATTCCTCACTACACGTAGTCCATGAACCATCCGGTCGTTGTAGATAACTCGGGATGGAAGGACTGGAACATAGTACTTTGCGTAGCCTAGCAACCCCCGAGGTCTCCTGTATGTTGCCTCACCAGGGTGGCCAAGACTTACCCAAAGGCCTACTGATAGGACATGCACCTAACATGGCTTTGTTAAAAGCATCAGATAGCTTGATTACTAGAGCATCAAGCTCCTGTGTAGATGCAGGTGGGTTTGGAACCGATACCGGTAATGAATTACCCGCAGAATGGTTCTAAAGCAATCCCAATCTGTTTTCTTCCTATATCTGAAGGATGGTTTTTTAGTGGGTTTTGTATCCACTTCGTACTGGTCAGAAAAGGAATGGTCTTCGGACACTTTCCAGTTCAATACCCTCTCTTTAATAAAATCTGAGACAAGTGTGATGTCTAGCACTTCTTGTCTATTTTTAGTAATAAAGGTTGGCTTGCGCCCGATATTACATATATTTAGGTTAGTACTTAAAATAAAATCAAGGAGTAACTCACCTCGCCTGTTGATATTTGTACTTCCCCAGATTGATTGATGCGCATTAGCAACACTGCCCATGATGACTCCGACTTTTCGTCTTTGAGCCTCTGTTATTGCACTACCCAACTTACCTGGTGGTATATTTTCCTCCTCATATGGTAGGTAGGCCGATATAAGCCAGAGATTTTGCGCACCCATCTCGATGCTAGCCACCACTACATCAGCGTTGCTGTAATTTAGTAGTATAAAAATGTTCAGATTATTTCTAGCAAGAATGCAGGAACGTATCTTACATTCATTTTTCCCATTTAGTATTTTATATTTGGAGTTCTGAGGCCGGCACCCGGTCTCCACTGACCCAAGGCTCCTGGACCAGAACCACATCAATGGACTCAGATTCCATTTTGAGCAGAAAAGCCGCCGGCTTTACAGTGGTGGAGGTTGATTTGAAGGATCTTAAGCATTAGATAGTACTTACCTCCACCACTGTTGAGTCAGACCTCCTCTGACGGCTATTTGGCCATTCGGAGCGCACAGTGTAGCCCCATTGATCTCGACATCTCCGAGTCCAGGGATAGTGTCTCCTGAGCGGAAGACCAGCATTCGTGCCTTTGCCCTTTGGTTTCGAGGGGCCGCCCTCATTTATGGTTATGCCCCTTTTTGCGCTTTGGTGACCAGGCCTAAAGGCCGATGTCTCCACAGCACTATAGGTACCGGTTTTTTATTAATACCAGTCTCGTTTTCCTTATTATCTTTGTTATTCATAATAGATCCCACGAGTAGCGGAGAAAGGAGGTCCACCTGTGTAGAGATCCGCACAGGTAAGGCTGCATGATCCGGAGGTCGCCAAGTATCCGGATACTCCGTTAGAGACTGAGCTAATTTTTAGACTCGGCCCCAGCCTGGTCGGTTATCAGCACGGTACGGTTAACACCTTGCCCGGTGGTCACCGCGGGGAGGTAACACGCACACTTGTGGAAGCTGAAAGATACAGAGCTGGCAGCAAGTACCAACTTGATTCCCCCAAGACAGCTTCGCACCAGACCACCAATTCTTAAGTTTCGAATCATAATCTGAAATTTCTGAATATTTGACTGAAGTATTGTAACCTGTGGCTTGAGTATTTCGTCAGCACGTGGTAGCGCACTTCTAGATTGGCTAGCGCTAGTCGGTTTGGGTGGGTCAGTTTTAACCACGTGTTTGGCGACCAAAGCACAAAAAAAAAATTGGTCGTATGTGTTCACACTAAAAATTCCTACTTATTCCTACTTAAAAGTATCTGGAGTCAAAGGTTGGGCCATCTCCGTAGGTCGTCTATGTTCTCATCCCATAACTAATAAATTAAACGGACGCTATTTTTAATTTAGTTACAATTTATACATCCACATTGATATAAGATAAACAAAAGCAAAACTTAACGTTCGATGGTATGTCCTTGGTTTGGCTGCTGAATGATATCCCGTTGAATTTTATTGGTCATTATTATATCGGAGGTTGAGGTGATTTAGAGAGCACTCTATTTGTCTTAGAGGAGCATACGTTTGGCCCTTTGGTAACTGGGCTCTTTCAAAGTTCAATTAGATAACCAAATTTTGTACCAATTTGGTAACATATTTATTTTTTTTTTTGGTCAACACTGTTCAACGCAATTAGTTGAAGAGATCGAATCGAATCATTGTTTCTGAAATCAACTACTAATTAATTAGGTACACAGTATCAACACATCACATAGGACCATTGTGTCTCAAAATCACACATGCACATATCGTTTCTCTTCACTTTTTTATCATTATTTAAAGTTTTTATTTTATTTTTTTGGTTTTTAAATCGTTCTTATATCGATCGAAGTTTGCTTACTCACTGCTCATCTGTTATCTCTTATTTTTTTTTTTTTGGTCTTTCATAATCAATAATCATCATCCCACTCATTTTTTATACTGTTCTCCTACAAAACCCAAATTATATTTTTCCCCTAACCATTAGTCCATCGAACATAAGCTTTCGCAACCATAACGTTTATTATAATTTACAGTCTAACACCTAAAAATAAACTTTAATATAGATTTTTACAATAACTATGTAATTTTAAGATTTTTCTCGAGCCAATTGATTATTGGATGTAGCCCAAATTCGCGAGTCAAATATAACATAAATATATAAGTTTCTGAAGTTAAACTCTAGTCGGAACATTGCCCCTAGGTGGTTCACTGTACCAGGTAGTCTACACGGCCATAAAAACAATTCACACAAGTGTATTGGTCACGTTTGTTGACTATTGCAGGGGTATATAACCATTTGCCCATTAACCAATTGTTACACTATACAGATTCAAAATATGTTACGACAAGGGTTAAACCTAAACTAACTATTTTGAAGCTGAAATATCTACAAATCTGTCTCAAACTTAATTGGTTTTGTCAAGTGGTATGTGCCCAAAATTTTATCATTTTCATCAACAAATACATAATTATTTACCCGGCCTTTTTGTTCTCTGACATATACGCAGTACGATAAGGAAGTGCGATTTTTGCTGTAAATTTATTTGCAGCGTCACTAATTGAGTGCTGTTTTACGTAAACTTTCTGACCAATCTGTAACCCTCTAGAGTGCGTGTTCGTAAATAAATAGCACTGGGAATACGTTTGGTACGCCTTTGCCAAGTTTCGTTGGACTGTTTCATGTATAATTCCAAGCCTATCACATACATCCATTATCTGCACATTTCCTTCGCTAAGCAAATTAAGTTGTGACAATATTGTATAATCGCCAGCGAAACTTCCAATTTGTGGTAAAAACTTATCCCAATTGGCGTGGTTGGCTTTAATATAGGCTCGAATCGCTGCAACTACCGATCGATTGATCCGCTCCGAAGCATTGCTTCGTGGGGAATACAGTGCAGTGTTTATGTGGTTTATTCCAAAATCTTTCATCAAATTTGTGAACTCCTTCTCTACAAATTGAACTCCATTATCAGAGTGGACGTTTTGCGGAACGCTAAATAATGGAAATACTTGATTCCGTAAAAATTCAGTTATTTTAGAGGCCGTTCCTTTTGTCAGTGATTTCAGATAAATACATTTCGGTAAATTGTCTGGAATAATCAAAATGACAGTTTTTCAGTCGAGGTTCGAGGATAAGGACCTAACATATCTATAAATACTTTTTGCCATGGACGTACGGGAATCATGGTAGTGGTGGTCAGGTACATTGGTTAGTAGCTTTACTTTGTTTGCATATCTCACAACTGATTATATATAGTCATGCACTTCATTAGCCATTTTCATGCCGGCGTGTGCATCACTAGGATCATTGTGTTCTTTTATAATTAGGGATTGTCTATTAAGCAATGGTATCCACATCTTCCAACAATTGTTCATCTTTCAAATTTTTAACATCAAACAGATCATTATTATGTAATAAGATGGCGGTATTTAATTCTGCCGCCGACTCACAATATATGCGTGATAAGGTAGCGGATACTACATTATCGCGATTCGCGACCCTTAGTATGAACAATATTAAAATTATACGACTGCAATTTTATGACCATCTTGCTAAGTGCCCACTTAATTCCTTTTGCCCCATTAACCACTGGAGGCTGGCATGGTCAGTAACAATGGTAAAGTTGTATCCTTCTAAATAAGGTTTTCGTTGAGCAGAGTTAAGTTTCTGCGAAATAAATATTATTGGCTGCTCGTTACCTTCTTCATCCAACTGAAATAATACGCTTCCTATACCTTGTGTGCTAGCGTTACACCTAATATGAAACCGTTTCTTATAGTCTGGATTGTGTAATACCGGCGCTTTACATAATAAAGACTTCAACTCTTCAAATGCGACATTAGCTTCGTTCGTCCATTTGAACTTTATTCCCTTAAAAAATTAAAATTGGGCAGATTTTACTCCAGCACTTAATGCCACTAATGGGCCCACGGTGCAATACCCACATTCACACGAACATTCATTCAACCCATTGACACAAGTACAGTATACCACCTGCGCATTGCATAGCTCCATGTCACCCTGCACAGTGACATGGAAGATGGGTCGGCCCATGAGTTCTACATTCCAACAGAGGGTCATAGATGTTTTCAATTTAATCACCAATCGTAATCGGGAGATGAAAAATCCCTTTTGCATCCCGCCTCTGTTGGGATTCGAACCCGGTACCTCCCGATCCAAACGTCGCAGCTTTAACCACTGATATTATTCCCTATCACTGGTTAAAGTCCCTATTATTCCTACCATATTATTCCCTTACGTAGTAGATTTGTTATAGGTGCGGTGACATCCGAATAGTTCGGTATAAACCTTCTATACCATCCCGCCATGCCTATAGCATTGTTGCTTGATAGTGGGGCTACTATATGCTTTCTTGGTAAAGATAGCGAACAATTTGTGAAGGAATTAGGTATCCCAATTAAAAACCTTAACACATACATACAAACTACCGATGGAACAACCAACCACGTGTTAGGATACATTGAACTACTGCATTCTTCTTGCCCTGTGAAATGAAATTTCTTTGAGCGATGAGAAAATACCAGGGATGGGCGAAGTAGATTACGCCGTGTAAACTATTACGTAGATTACTTGGCAAGATTCTTTGTCAATGTCGACAATTAAGACAATGTCAACAACCTACGATTTATAACCGATTTGAAATAAAATGCAGTATTTTGTAGGTTCAAATTAAATCGGGAACCACATACCATACTATAACTAAGGAAATATATGTTGAACTAAAACAAGGAAAAGGTTTAATTGAAGAAATTTTGTGGACTAAACGGATAAAGTCAAACACATGTTGATGCTCCCCATGAGATTCTATACGCAATTTCTGATGTAACTTTGCCACATCCGCCATTCTTCTTCTTCATCTATAGAGTGTGTTTCAAGAGTATAGTTAAACTAGCTTATTCAGGCCACAACATTGATACTAGACTAGTTTATCACAAGCAATTCATCGCAAGTAATTCATTCCAAGCAGTTCATCGAAAGCAATTTACCGTTACCATTTCAAAACTCTGATGTTTTGACTACTAGATGAGGATTAGGCTATTTCTTGATCAATTATGACAAATCTCAACATACTGGTAGGAAATGCGATTTTAAATTGATTTTTGAATAATGTTTTGGATGACCAATTTTGATGAAAGTCAGCAGTGAGATTATAAAATGATTTTAGAATGAAGTTCTGGCTTGCCTATACTGAAACTTAACTAAGATATTTTTTAATTGATTCTGATGAGTTAATTTGACAAATTATCACAAAGAGGATATATTATGTTACATTAAGCGAATGAACTTTTTTTTATAAGTGAGGAGAATTAATAATCAGTGAAACCGTCATCCCAAAACTATTCTAATTCATATTCTAAAACTTATCTCGAAAATCATGTTAAAATTCGCATTTCAACCGAACATGTCGAATTACATCATAATCGGTTAACCAATACTCTCAAAATTCATTTTTAAATCCTGTTTGTGTCGAACAGATAAAGTTTCGTTATAATCGGCCCAGAAATGGGCTAGCTCTATTCTAGTTGGCCATATTCAAGAATTCTATTCAAGATATATTTAATCCCACTTTTTTCAAATCAAAAATCACTTAAAAATCGTTTTTCCATCGAGTTTCATTATAATCGGTCAAGGATTAGCCTATAGTTCCGTTCAAGTTGGTCATTTTTCATACCTTTAAAATCTTATTTATATCGAACATGTCGAGTTCCATCATAGTCAAGAAATTAACCTTGTTCCGTGGCCCAGTTTCCATCCAATATGTTAAATTTGATAGTAATGTAATAATTGCTTACAGTAAATTCCTGAATGTATATTGCGAAAGTATTTCTTCTACCGCATTAAACAAGCAAAGCAAAATTAGCCATATCTAGCTTTTGACACGTGCTTTTATTAATTAAACCTTTGTCAAAATAATTTAAGAGTTTTGTTTATTTAACAATACCAAGGAATCGACCTGGTGTATTCAAATGAATTGAAATTACGCGAATATTTATCGAAACCATCTTTAGTCTCATATGTTATGAACAAAGCTTCCTTTGTTCAAATATTAACCCTAGGCGAATAAAAGCTTTCACCATCGAAACTTTTAAAAAATTTATAAAATTTTTAGGAAAATTTAAAATCGATCTTTAGTAGAAAACTTAAATTTTGCTAGAACTGGTTTACAATTTTTTTATATATTTTGTTTTGAAAAGGTTTCACTTACTTTTAATTTCCTAATTTAAATTCGATGCTGTACAAAAAACACTCTCGGAATAAGCATAAGAACCATTAAAAGCTTTTCTCGAATTAAGGTTATTACAAATTACAAAGCTTTTAGTGAATATAGAAAGCTATATTTTTTGAAAGCTCCACTAAAATAATTTATATTTTATAAATATTTATGGTTTAATTACTTTCCATAATCGATGACACATCGACCGGTTCGTAGAAATTTTGTCAAACGTGAATTTAATATTTTGGGTACATTTCACTAAATACTGTGTATAGCTTTAAACACTCGCAGTATATCTCCACTACACTAATCAAATTCGATTTTTCATACTAAATCGAGAACAGAGGTTAACAAGGTTTTCAGTTTTATGTAAATCGCCTGCTGGTTCAGTTCATATATACGTATATGTACATATCCAATCAAAATATTTCATCTATATACGAAAAATGAATATTTTCATTTTAATAATCAACGTGCTTGGTTTAAAGTGCAATTAATTCATTCGGCGAACTTTTGTTTTATAAAATTTTAAAAATACTTCAAACGGTTTCGATAAACTTATTTTTTAAAAAGCTTATCACTCTGTCAGCAGTACATCCTTCACACGATAAGCAAATATAAGTTCTATAAATATCGATTAGTTGAATTCTAAATATTTATTTGTTAAATGCCAAATCTTCACAAAACTTAAAGCATTATTATGAAAGAGCTTTAAGCTTGCCGAGATTACGAAATTGCAGGTATTTACCAGCTTTTATAAACTGTTCTTACGACAAATTTATTTATGAGCTTTTAACAATTAAACATATTCAGAGCTTTAATCGCAGTCGCAGTGGAATATATAAATGTATGAGTCCAAAGCTTCTAAAAAATATATAATCAACGTTTTAATTACTCTTAAGCTTTCTGTCTTTTTAATTTACTTATTATTTAATTATTGTTTTGACTTAACGCACATATTATCTAAAAACACATTTTAAAAAAAGACCATTTTTAAAGTGGATACTAAATTTGAAGCATAAAAATGATGCAATAAAATTGGACTTCCATATTTTTAGCTACGTACATAACATTTCCAGCTCAGTACATAACTGCGTTGTTTGATTGGTAGAGAGTGAAGTGTGATTATTTTTTCGACTGACTCCCGCAGTTATGTACTGAGCTTGACTTCCTCGGAATGATACTACTGTATTACGAATGAAAAAATCTAAACCTGAAAATTGATTAAATATTATAAGCTTTTGGCTTAACGTGAGCTTTGTTAATTTTGTCATGGTAAATTTGACGGGATTTGTACTACCGATTTCGAGGTGAACTAAAACACGAGAGCTTTATTCAACTGAGTTTAATTTGAGCTTTTATAGTGTTTGTAGGATTATGTTAGCACATATATAATTGTAGCGCTACTTATGTGCGCAACTGTGGGAAGTGATGCGGTAATTATCGCGGACACTGTACCATTAATAAATATTAACTAAACATGGCAGTATTACTTTCATAATCTCAAAAATTAATTATACCTTATGCATACAATATACATTGATTTTTATAATTTTATGTCGATTTTCCAAAATCCGTCTAAAAATGTACATATTTGAAATCATATGTGATATCGAAAACATTTTTAGAGGGATCCATTTTTATCGAGGATGCTATATGCCAAACCAAATCCATACCCAAGTTTGTTGGCTATAAGGTGCGAAAGATCTTAGAGTTGCCATTAAATATCTTACTCCATATCGTCATTCTGATTTACAATAATGCTGCAGACAGTCTGTGTGGAGTACGAATGGATTCTAGCCATATTCGATGCTTATTACAAAAGTACGAAATTAGTTATGCCTTCAAAAAATATTTTCATTTCTTTATTTAATTAGCCAATCTCAAATACAACAATTTCAGTTTGAAATAAGTTCAAATGCACATAACATTCGTGTCTTAATTGCAAAATATCGAATAACAATAACTATAATTTTTAAATTTAGTTGTAAGCTTGGAACAGAACTTGCTCACTTGCACTTTTAGTTCAATTTGTCATAACAAAGAGATTCAACCCACGATATATACGAGTATAACGTGCAAAACCTCGCAAATTTGAATTTTTTTTCAAATTCCGAAAATTCAATATTAACCGTACGCATACTTCTGATTCAGGCGTGGGCTTTCTAGATTGCAAATTAAAAAAAAACATCTATCAAAATACGAAATTAAATTTAACGTTTGCAATTCTGAATTTTTACTCAGCAAAATTTATAAATTCTGAAGATTTACCAACTCACAAATTCAACAAATTTCGTAACCGAATTTCACAAATTCGATTATGAAGATAACATTTAAAATTCGATTTGTTAGATTTTGCAAATTTAAATGTTCATGAAAATCTCAAATTTATGGTGAACATATTATGAATTTTGGAGCATTCCACCCATTTTTTCAAAATCGGAATTAAGATGATTTATAGAATTTCGGCGTGGCATTGGAATTATACCGAACAAATAGCACAAGTTGTATAGTTTGTGACCTTTGGATCGGGAGGTACTAATGCCAATTTAGGCACGATGCAACAGGGATTCTTCATCCTTGATTTCGATTAGGATGATGATCAACATATCTCTGATCTGCTGTTAAGAGTAAATAACTATACAATGTGCCAATTAAAGTGAACATGTAGAAAGAAAAAAAAAATGATACGTTGATTGAACACGAGATTCGAATATGATTTTTGTCTGCGTACATATTTGATTGACTTATATGGCAATGGTGTAATAACATAATTCAAGTACACCAACATAAATTCAAATGCAATTTCAATCAACATAATAAATATAGTCGGATATCTTCAATGCTAAATACAAAATATATGTGGATCCACACACACAAGCTTAGTTGGATATCTTAAATATTATTCATGCTCATTAAGAAAGACATCATCATTACAAATAATTCATGTGTTGCAAGGTATCATAAGTTACTACCACATATTATGATATTCCTCTTCTGTATGACTAACATTTCGTTTCGTCACTATTAGATGTTTAGTCTCGCGCAAAACGAATAACTGTACTTGCAATTAAATTTGTTGCACAATAGATGACTGCTGCAAAAAAAAGAGAAAGTCAAGATTTAATAAAGATTTTGTGTAACAGATTATCAAAAAATAAAAAAAAATTCTACTGTTTAACAGTTATCGTAAAATTGAAAAGATTATTTTGTTTGTTGGAAAAGAACTTTCTCTATACTCGTACAACACACAATAACTACTATTATGTACATACATACAGTACATTTTTCTGGTCCAATGATTTTCTAACGGAATAAATGGTTGGGATACACAAAACATTGGTTGCTATATATACCGAATACATACATAGCTATAAATTAGATTCAGATTTAAGATTTCGGAAAGTTGTGCAAATTGATTTGTTTCCGTTGTTAAACCAACAACATAAAGTTTGTTATTGTTTGTAATTTAGTTGTTTCGCCTTTGTTTTGCTATTGAAATAGATTAACCTTTAGGTTTTATGTTTAATTTCCGGTTTGCTTGTGACACTCAACAACTCAAGTCGCCGCGTATACATGCTCAGCATGATAATGTCGCGACGCGTGTTTGTATTGGACTTTGTGTGATGCAATAATTAATTTACTTGCACAAATACTATAATAAATCATATTATGTACATTAATCAATAATTATTATTTGGGGCAAAGGTTAGAATATGTACGAGCATGTTTCAATTATATGCGATATTAGAATTTTGAGTTTTAAAATTCACAAAACTGAAAATTCGGGAAACAAAATCCAGTAATTGAACTTTGATGCCTGTCTCATTATCTTGTCTGTAATAAAATAATTGAACCAGTGGAGAATCTCTTATCGCGCTTTTATTTGATAAGGGCAATAAATCTTGAACATTTTTTTAAATATTATTTAGATTTACACAGGCGATAGGTAGCATAATTATGCGCGGCTGATACATAACTATAGCAAATATATGCGGATGCCGCTATTCAAAATATAAAATACTTACTCTTTATGTGGTCGATATCTATTAGTTCATTGCCTTTTTGAAATAAAAACAAAAACTAGTGTAACCTTCTTGATAATATTTTGTTGTATTTGTTGTTTTTTTTTAAATGAGGCAATCGTATTTTGTTAACCTCGAATGGTGATTTCTTATATGTTTTTTTCAAGTTTGAATTAAAATGTTTTCGATTCGAAATGAAATCATCGCCAGACTATATATAAACCATTTGCCATTTATAGCAATAAACTGTAATACAAAATTTTGGTTATGACTTATGTTACTGATTATACAGGGTGTCACAATAACTAAATTCGAAAACAGATCTTCAAATCGCTATGTTTTGGTTGTGAGATATACATAGTTTATAATATTTTCATGGAAATAGGCCAAATTTAAATTTAGAATAACTCCGAAATTTATTGTAAAGATGTATAAACACAGATTCTAATTAAGAAACTTACAATGTTGCCAAGTAATGATGTTTCTTGGCCGTTAGAGCAAAACTAGCCGTAAGATTCTTAAAATTCCAACAATGAGCCGTTTATTTGTATAAGAACTGGCACACTCTGTATAAACATTTGAATAACTTACATTTGACACTGATGTGCCAAAATTTATGCGACGTTCGTGGCTTAATTCTTTTGTGATAATGGTGATGATTTTGGTGATTCTGTAATATTCCAATCCTGCTGACAATCTATCAAACTTCAAGGGTATATCGGCTTTTTATTGTATACCTACGTGATACGATTAAGACTTCGAAGTTATAATATGCGGTTTGTCACCAATGCAATAACATTTAATACTATCAGTTTTTTACTTAGTGTATCGGGTAATAGTGAAAGTCCCAAAAATGATTGGTTTGATGACGAGTGTCGTCTTGCAGTTGAGCAACAAAATATAGCCCATAATGAAGTGCTACAACGTCTCACAATCGCGAGGAAAAACAAGGCTGCTCTTGCAAGAAGGGCAGCTAAGCGGATTTGTAGACGGAAGAAGCGAGAATGGTGGAAGGCCGAGGTTCTGAAAGTACAACAACTCAGCAATGAGCGCAGTTCGCGTAATTTCTTTAAAGGAATTACTGGACTGCATCTACTTTCAGGCCTACGTCAACCGCCATTCGGGACCGGGATGGAAACCTCAGACTGCGGAGATTTGCACTGAGGAGCCATCCCATGAGGAATTCACTAAAGCCATGCAGAGATTGAAACGAAACCGTTCACCTGGAGTGGACTGCATTAATTCGGAGCTCTTGATATTCGGAGGGGATACTTTGTGGAACTGTCTTTTCGACCTTATTCGATTAGTATGGCGAACCGAAGTTATGCCTGACGAATGGAAAGTGGCCGCGATATGCCCCATCTTCAAGAAGGGAGACCGCTTGAAGTGTGAGTGTTATCGCGGTATAGCTCTCCTTTGCACAGCATACAAGTTACTGTCATACATTGTATTGGATAGAATCACTCCTCTAGGAGGGCTTGGTTGGTGACTATCAAGGAGGATTTCGTCCGAATTGATCAGTCACCGATCAGGTCTTTTCGCTGCGGATGATTCTATCTAAATATTATGAGACATCCATCCCCGTACATCAGGTGTTCCTGGATTTCCGGCAGGCCTATGACTCGATCAATCGAGAGAGTTTGTGGTCTGCCCTAGAATACCTAGGAATGCCAACAAAACTGGTACGACTATGTAGGATGACAGTGACGCAGTCTCAATGCTGTGTTAAAGTTGAGAACAGGCTATCGACAATTTTTGCAGTTAACTCGGGTGTTCGGCAGGGAGATGCTCTGTCCCCGATACTCTTTAATCACATGTTGGAGTACATCTTTCGTAAAACTGAAACACCGCAGCGTAACATCTTATATCGCCAGTCCAATCAGGTGCTTGAATATGCAGATGACATATGCGTGATTGAAAGAAATACTTGATCCGCTTGTAGAGTTCTCAGCTTCAGTTGGACTTCAGATCAATGAGTCCAAAACGAAATACCTGATCTCTGGTTTTAGGGACAATGGCACACCAGATTTTAGTAGTGGCCACCACACGTTTGAGGGAGTGAGGAGGTTCAAATATTTGGGTTCTCTTATCATTCACGATAACAGTGTGGGTGATATTAAAGTGCGGCTGGCAGCTGGCAGTCGTTCTTTGTATCCTCTAAGGCCACTGCTAAAATCTAAACACTTAGCAAGTGCCGTGAAGCTGAAGCTTTACAAAGCGTTGATCAGGCCCGTTGTTATGTTTGGATGTGAAAGTTGGGCACTGACGGATGAGTACGAGAGATGGCTCCTAACATTTGAAAGAAGAGTCATGTGTGTGATTTACGGCCCTAAACGCGAAATAGATGGTACCTACCGAGCTCTGTACAATATCGAGATCAGAGATCTGATGAAGATCCCCGATATTGTACATGAAATAAGATCGCAGCGAGTACGCTGGCTCGGGCACGTTCTGCGTGCTGATCCGGAACGAATTGTGCAGCGATCTCAGAAAGGAGAGCCACCGTATGGTAGGCGCAGAGGTCGTTGCAGGCGACGATGGCTCCACGGTGTAGAGAACGACTTGGCCTCTTCAGATTGTCTTAGACAGTATGAAGACCATGCTCGGGATCGAAACCGCTGGAGCCGAATTGTTGACTCAGTAAGGGGCCAGTAATGGCCTTTAAAACTGTTTTAATTAATCGGGTAATAGTCATACTAATTCGAAAAAGTTGATGAGGACAACATTTTGAAATTTCTTTTGTGTTAACATTTTTTCGCTTGTTTTTTCGAATCTAACTGTGATTGCTCAGGACAAATGATACTAAGTAAATATTGAATTATTTACGATAAGCATAATCAGTAAAATCTTCCCAAAGTATGTAACGCGGGTGATCAAATAAGAGCTCATAGAAGTATCTTTGAAATAAAACGCATTAAAATCAATTTAATAATCAAAAATTGTATTTGTGACGTAAGTTCGGTTTATGACATTTAATGTTTGAAAATAGTTTCTTTTAAATGTTGCCCCCTGGCTCTTAGATGATCCATTCTATGGGTCCAATTTTCGAGCATATTCCGTTAATTACGCGTGTCATGTTCGTTTCTAATGCAGGAATCGATTGTGGTTTATCGATATAAACAAGTGATACCCCCATAAAATGTAATCTAACGGCGTAATCACAAGATCTTTGGAGATTGGAGATCAATTCACGATATTAAATTATTCTTTCAATAAATCGATGGTTTGGTCTGCTGTGTGGCACAAGCTGTATTTTGTATATGCCTTCAATCCAAAGATCTCTCTTCAAAATACGCCACAATGTGCCATATGAGAGATCCAGAGCTCGAGAACGGCGACGTATTGATTGATTGCGGTCTTCACGACTTAATAATAAAAATATGAATATACAATAATGAAAAACTGGTTCGAAATTTATTGATTGTTTCAGTTGGACATATAAAATGGTCGAAAAGCACGGAAAACTTTTTTCACTGAACACTGATTTTTGAAAAAAATTTCCACAATTTTTAAACGTTGTTCTCGCGTAAGCCTATTCATGGTGAAATATCAAAGAATAGTGAACACAAATGTCATATGAATATGACAGTTGTCACGCATGAATCCCAATTGGAAAAAGTTCCTCCTATTGGATCACTCTTTATATAAGAATTAATTTCGTTCAATTATCCGAATTCGACTATGGTCTTCGGTGAAAATTGGCAAAACTACATTAAAATTTAAAGAAATATTTGGCTTTACCTGGGTCACTATTGAATTGCATGGTTTAAACTTGTTGGCTTGTTTAGCTTCAGATGTGAGGACCAAATAATAATTTTCAACGAAATTTGTTTCAGCTGTGCCTTCAGGTCCGGAAATTTATCGTTCCGAGTATCAAGATTTAGTTATGAATTTATTTACTGGCCTCTCTTGTACCTAAACAATATATTGTTTGATTGCGCACTTGTTCATCTTTACTGCAAACTGTATGAAAAGCAGATCTGGTCACTACGGTACTTTAAAAAGTATTCACATCGAAATTGAACAGACAAAATTTATAACATTTTTGAAATATTTGAATTCAGCCGGATCACTTTGAAATTTGAATAAATTTAAGTGTCCAAGAATACTATTTGCCAAATGTTATTTCTCTGTTATCCAAACATATGTCGAAAGTGTTGTGAAAGATCGAATGTAATTCCTGAACCCGGATATAATCATTTTTAAATGTAATCTCGTTCAGTGAGATAAAATTATTCTATATCATATTTTAGCTCTATGCTATGTTAGGACTTTGGTTAAAATTGTTGGGGTTATGATTGTTTGTTACCCAACTTAACTCGTTACTTTCAGAACAAATTTATTTATTTTTTAAATCAATATATCGCGATGAATATATTATATATTTTTAGCTTGAAAAATAAAATCTCGATCGATAAGCCTCACATTTATTCACGTACAGCCTTACGGTTCATTAAGGTTCATACAGTATTTGCTTTTTTGTATGCTCTGAAACTGTGAGCAAGAATGGTTCCGCTTTCAGCACTGTCGTTTACGACGATACATGATAATTATTCTCCTCGCTATCTAATAGTAAAATTTCAATGAAGAAAACGAGGATTCAGGTCCACTGAAATAATCAAGTGTTTTAGTGTTCAGATATTCTATGCTGGAAGCTGCCACGAGAAACACGTCATTTCTATACAGATACCAAATTTATTGAAGATAGCGTAGTTTTTTTGAACCAATCACCACAAATAATGATTTATTGCGGCGGTTGAAATGTTTATAATAACATGACTTTCGAAAGAGAATGGCATTTATTCTCTTGTTCATTCCAAGTTGAAGAATTTTATTCGATCAGTAGATGGGATTTAAAGTTTGCTTTAAAATTCGCAATAGTTGAGTTCATTTGGGGAATAACAAAATAAAAACTGTAGAAGCATGACGATGAAATGGAAACCATAACTTTAATTAATATACACATTTACATTAAAAATATGTTTACATTGACCTTAATAATTGTTAAGGTTACGTAAAGTAGTTTTTATATCATAAATCTTGTTATGTTTTATGGTAGTTTGTATGTACCTTGTATGTACATTGTTCATGTAAACAAAATATATTATGAGAAAATGTTTTAAGCAAAATATATATATATAATGCAGGTAATATTGCGCGATTGGTCTGCAAATGATCTTTCGCACATAACCATTTTTCTTATTTTTGTATATTTTCGTCAATTACGGATGTTTGCTAATCGTTGGCTTATTTTATTTTGCATACAAACATTACTTTGTATTACGATTTCAATTAAATTCTCAGAATTATATACATATACGAAATCTGTTAAAGTTCAAATACATAATTACATAAAATCGTAGGAGTTACCTTAAAGGTGTGTAGGTGTGCCATTTACAAAAAAAAAATCCGCGCAACAACATAAAAAATGAATGAAAATTGTTGTGTTATATAGCATTTTAGATGTTTTAACATTTTGTGTTTAGTTTTGTGATGACGAGCTGTGGTTGTTAATGATTTTAAACACTATACTGTGTATTACAGTTTAATAAACGCTTTTCTCAAGGATGAAATCAGTTTGAAATCTGATTAAATTTTATAAATAAAATGTTTTTTTTTTGTTATTTATTATATAAACCATGTATAATTCCGACTAAGAACCGTAAATGCTTGAGACGCACACTGCGTATATTAAATTATACAAAAAGCAGTCATTTGGAACATATAAGTTCTCAAGCTCTTAAAAAATCACCCGTTACAACTCATGTTTGAGAGAGGGAATATTCCCGGAACGAGGAAGATACTGTAGCGGCACAACAATTACTAAAATAAATAGTATCGGCCGTTGCAAAAATATTTATGTCCGCGCCGCTTAGTTTTGAGACATTGCTCAATTGCTGAATAAAAATATTTCGATACTCGAGAATATCGATTATTATCGATTATCGATATTCTCTAATGCATGCAACCAAAACATAAATCGGCATATTCAATATATCGCGATGAATTGCAAAATTCAGTAGTAATACAGAAGTAATACAATCGGGACACACTTACGAGAACATATATATAACTCATAAAATTAACTAATTTATAATTGCACAAAATTTATAATATAAATATATAAACAAATATTGTGTAAATATTATTGTTTTAATTAATACAATACCCACTATAAATGGTGACCCCGACGTGATGAATTCTTCATCAACGATCAAAATTCGAACCCAAACACAGATACTTCGGATTTCATAAAGCAGCTTCGTACCAACATGAGAGCTTTAGTTCCTACAGAACCGAGACATCCGACCAAACAGGATACATATATCCCCAAAAATCTGGAAAATTGCTCACATGTATTTGTTCGCATTGATAGAGTTAAAAGTCCTTTGAGTACACCGTATTCTGGACCATATCCAGTAACCCGCAAATTGCGCAAATTTTTTGTTGTGGACATCGATGGAAAACTCACGACAATTGGCATCGACAGGCTCAAGCCAGCATACGGAATACTTGTGGTTAACCCAGTCGAAAATCGTAGTGTCCACAAGACCGTGAGATTTCACCTTTAAACACTACGGTTTTCGATCCAGGAGGGGAGTGATGTAGCGGCACAACAATTACTAAAATAAATAGTATCGGCCGTTGCAAAAATATTTATGTCCGCGCCGCTTAGTTTTGAGACATTGCTCAATTGCTGAATAAAAATATTTCGATACTCGAGAATATCGATTATTATCGATTATCGATATTCTCTAATGCATGCAACCAAAACATAAATCGGCATATTCAATATATCGCGATGAATTGCAAAATTCAGTAGTAATACAGAAGTAATACAATCGGGACACACTTACGAGAACATATATATAACTCATAAAATTAACTAATTTATAATTGCACAAAATTTATAATATAAATATATAAACAAATATTGTGTAAATATTATTGTTTTAATTAATACAATACCCACTATAAATGGTGACCCCGACGTGATGAATTCTTCATCAACGATCAAAATTCGAACCCAAACACAGATACTTCGGATTTCATAAAGCAGCTTCGTACCAACATGAGAGCTTTAGTTCCTACAGAACCGAGACATCCGACCAAACAGGATACATATATCCCCAAAAATCTGGAAAATTGCTCACATGTATTTGTTCGCATTGATAGAGTTAAAAGTCCTTTGAGTACACCGTATTCTGGACCATATCCAGTAACCCGCAAATTGCGCAAATTTTTTGTTGTGGACATCGATGGAAAACTCACGACAATTGGCATCGACAGGCTCAAGCCAGCATACGGAATACTTGTGGTTAACCCAGTCGAAAATCGTAGTGTCCACAAGACCGTGAGATTTCACCTTTAAACACTACGGTTTTCGATCCAGGAGGGGAGTGATGTAGCGGCACAACAATTACTAAAATAAATAGTATCGGCCGTTGCAAAAATATTTATGTCCGCGCCGCTTAGTTTTGAGACATTGCTCAATTGCTGAATAAAAATATTTCGATACTCGAGAATATCGATTATTATCGATTATCGATATTCTCTAATGCATGCAACCAAAACATAAATCGGCATATTCAATATATCGCGATGAATTGCAAAATTCAGTAGTAATACAGAAGTAATACAATCGGGACACACTTACGAGAACATATATATAACTCATAAAATTAACTAATTTATAATTGCACAAAATTTATAATATAAATATATAAACAAATATTGTGTAAATATTATTGTTTTAATTAATACAATACCCACTATAATACAACGTCTGGTTCCGTTGCCAAATACAAAGAAACCCCAGGAGATCATCCGCATACCGATCGTTGTGCATATTGGGATACGGCTGACAAAGTATTAGAGCGCATTATCTACAATCGATTGCAGAAAGATGTGGAAAGGGCCAGATACCTCGCCGATCGAAGCAATAGATGGTAGAATAGGGAGGGGCGTCTCTAAAAAATAACCACTCCAATATCAATAATGCGTTCAACAAGGTCAAATGGGACTGTATTCTCAGTGCCCTGCATGAACTGCTAGTACCAGTATACATATAAGGAGGATCATCTCCGACTATTTTCGCTATAGAATATTCATTCAAAACTATTTAATACTAAATTTTTTTAAGAACACCAGAGCGTTTAAGTATAGCGCGTCGAAAGCAATAATCTAACAGTTTCTTTATATTTGTTGTTGTTTAGATTCGTAAATTTGAATTTCTTTTTGTAGAGTACTCTTTTACAGAACAGGACAATAGGCGAAGCGATTCCTTTAAATTTGATATTTCTGTCTTTGCCGGTTTCCTTGCTGGCCATCTTCTGCTTCTGTCTCCTAACACTCATTTGCTGTGTAACATGCGTAAATACGATTCCGATTCATACCGATTCATAACATTCTGATTCATAACATTCCATTGTTCCGTTTCGGTTTCATCTTCCAAATTAGTAGGTGGAAATTTCAGCAACGAGATAAACTCGATAAAGCGACGCTCTTTAATTCACGCTAATAAAACATCAAATAGCTCATTTGAAATTTCGTTTTTATTCGACGGGTTTCAAAGCAATGTGCAAATCACATACTATTCCTATTATGAGTAGCTCACAGACAGAACTACTGTGAAAAGAGCTTCTCAGTGTTCGCGGTATATAAGAATTAAGCTACTTCAATAACTATGAGCAATACTTTTGATTCATACACATTTCAAAGTGATCCAACCCCAGGATTAGGGGCTTCCATATATATTTCTTGAATGAAAAACCTTGTTTGAAAATTTGTGTCTTGTGATTTATTTTCTTCCATACAAATTTATAAATAAAATAATTTGTCCAAATTTTGTACATCTTGTTTGTTTCGACAAAAAACATATTTTACAAAAAAGGCATAATGTGCGGACCCCGTTGTTTGATCATAAAATTTAACTATACAAAATATGTATAGGTAAAACTAATCTCTTATTCATATATGGCACTTCAAATCTCTAAATATTCTGTGTAACTAGATGTTATTTCAATATAAGACATTTGAGTACATAATGTATGCACCACTTGCAACGAGGATTACGCTTGTTACGTGTTAAAAACGTAAAGGGTTGTTCAAATATTTTTTTTTTCCTTTTTCATATATAAATCAATTACAAGCAGCCAACCAGTATATTTAAACATTACGAATACTAAATTTGCCTCGTATTCAAGACGGGAGACCCCTTGAAGTGTGAGAATTATCTTGGTATAGCTCTATTTTGCACAGAATATAAGTTACTGTCCTATATTATATTGGATAGAATCACGCCTATAGCGAAGGGCTTGGTTGATGACTATCAAGGAGGATTTCGTCCGAATCGATCAGTCACTGATGCCTTCTTCAGATTGTGTAAGGAAGTATGAATACCATACTCAGGATCGAAACCGTTGAAGCCAAATTGTTGATACAGTAAGGGGCGAGTAATGGCCTTTAAAAACTGTTGTTATTATTATAGTCAAATTATATCTGGATCTCTCTAATATGTTTAAATTCTTTAAGAATTAAATTGTAGCATTGCGTTTCGGCTTATTTAGAAAATGCGGATTTAACGGATTCCAGAGACATGGATGTTTCTGGAGTTGTTGATTAACAACAATGTCTGAATAAATTCCAGTTTTCCGACGGTATAGATGATTTGGCCATTATAATTTTCGCTTTATTCGTTTAGACCAGTGTTTCTCAACCTTATTTTGCCGAAGGCCACTTTCAATTATCATTCTATTGTGGCTCACCTCGTCATAAAATATAAACATTTATTTAAAATAAAATGCACAATATTATTAGTTAATGAGAACCTTGCGATTGATGGGAATTTGCTGATTTTTTAATATTTGGTTCCAATTTTGTTAAGCATAAACGATGGTCTTATCTATTCACAAGGTCAAGACGGTTACTACTTTTTTAGAGTAAAAGTAGAACTCGACCAAATCCAGATTCTACTAGTGGAATTTTTCTGCTATTTCCCTGATCATCCAAAATTGTGACATATTTGTGAACCATAGTTGAGCCGAAAAATCATTTTGTAACTCAAATGGGGCATTGAAGTCAACTTCACATGCATCTTCCGCAAATGGATCTATCACCCAGTCACGAATATTCATATCTAATAAATCTTTAAATCCTAAAATTTTTTAAATGTGCAATATAAACAAAAATATCATCATCCTGCACTTCATTGTTGAGAGTAGCTAATAACAAAAATTGCATAAATTCACGTCGTCCAATATTATTCAAAAATAGTTGGAGCTTTCCAATAAAAGTAATATAGGCAAGATATGAGATTACTATTTTATCCTTGCATCAGATTATAAGTTAGTTTTTCATAAATATCTGATAAATAGAATATATCGCACTTTGATGTTAAGAAAGGATACAATGACAACACGGTTAACGCAATTACCTTTTGAGACCATCGAACTTCGGTGTGCAGCAATGTTCAATCAGCAAACTGTTCATCATTGTCTTGGTATAATTGTCGACACATATATGAGTGCGCAATGCATTGGATTTAATATAATTGACGGCTTTTACTACAATAGTAAGCCAGCCATTCAAACGTTCTCCTAATTGTTTTGCAACTAAGTGTTGGCGGTGTACAATACAATGTACGTATACATAAAATATCTTCTCGTTTTAAATGAGCAATGAAACCTCGATATTTACCTACCATCGCAGCATCACCATCCGTGTCACACGCGATTATATTTTGTAATGGAATACTTTTTTCATTAAAGTAAGTCTTAACTTCCTGAAAGGTGGCCTCAACTGTGGTGTTTGTTTTGAGCGTTCGGGCAAAAAATATTTCTTCTGAGAGCTGATGATAATTTAAAAATCTGACATACGCCATCAATAGCGCTTCATTGTTGTTTCATCGAGTTGTAAAGCAAATTTCTTGATCTGTAGACGTGCGATTAATTGATTTTCCACAACATCTGCCATCTCATCAATCCGTCTCAATACGAAGGAGTTGCTGAAAGGTATGGTCTGAGTAATTTCATGTGCGCTTTGCTCCATTACCGTAGAACTTACAACAGCGGGCAATATTAATGATTCTCCTATGGTATATGAACGAATAGACAAAGGGGGATTCCCGAATTATATAATGATGCATTTCATGCGTTCGGTATCGAATATTTAAAAACAGTGTATGTACATATTATGTACTAATATGAAACGAAAAATGAATGCGTATATACAGAGAATTGAATTAGAATCGTGTCAAAGCTCCTTATTGATTTCTCATTGAATGTAATTGTTGAGATTGAATTAAAATTTTAACGTTGTGTTTATTTATATCAAGTTACATCTTCATTTCATATTTATTATTTTAGTTTGTTCTGTTGACTCTATCTAGCGTGAGGATGTTAGATCAACTATTAAACTAATTAATGATGAACGGATAAATTATTTGTCTTATGCCCGCCTATTTATTAAAAAAAACTCACAGACGCAATGGTGTGGATCATTCATGGGTTGCTGTTACTTCAGCTGACAAGTTAGAATATATAAGCGTATATAACTACATCTGTACAAGAGAATGCACTATTTTTGGTTGTGGCCGCGACCAAGCTGAATATACTGTTTTCATATTGTTGTAGTTAAGGTAAACCATGTCCTAAAACATAATAAAAATACCAATAAAGTTTGAAATAAATTTGATTTTAAAAGCAATTTTAAGTAGAGATTTATTCAAATTTTAATCAAATGTGACTAAATAGAATTTGCCAGAAGATTGATTAAGTGAGCTTGAATTGTTTGAAAATGTTCATTCATAATTTGAAAATACTTTGATTAAACATTTTATAATTTACACTCATTATAATTTATACATACAGATAGTTTTTGTTGGTGTAGGAATATTTAGGAAGTAATTCACATTCATAATATTTGGGAATCTATAGCCTATATTCGGTTACTTTGTTATTCTACCAATTTCAAAATTTGGTGGGGATGGGTGGTAGTTCATATATTCACATTTAAATCATAAGTGTAGATCTGCCCCCTCCAGTTCCAAAGGTCGTCTAATATTTTTCAAATAGCACACAATATGCGCAAAAATCAAAATTTAGAATGGTATTTTAAAATTTCACTCGAAGCGAACAACAAAAATTCAGGACTACAAATTCGAAAATGATAATCTGATAAAGATGATCGGAAAGTCAAAGATTTACAAAATTTGTAATTTTTTTTTATATTTTGAGAAAAGTCTACAAATTTGACTTGAGCATCAACATACTCATGCTAAAATACATACTAGGAGTACAGACACAAACATAGAAAAAATAAACATTTTAAAATTAAAAAAAGGTCGGAGCATAATATGCTTCAACCTTCGTTTAAAATTTACTTAACTTAAAGTAAAGTCAAAGCTATATGGTCAATTTCGTTGAAGCTCTTGGACATCATGTTCACCGGTTCATTATCACTATATATAGTTTGTTCTATGTTAATTATTCACATGAAGGAATTCATGATCTCTTAAACGTCTACTTGGTGCATTTATTTTAATTGATTCCAGTAAATATGGTGTGTCGATTTGTCCCGCCTTTTTGGAATGTTGTCATGTTATAGGTTTTCAATCCAGTAAGATACGGTATAATACAGGATCTTATAATTGTTTCGAGGTCATAAATATTACCTGTCCAGCGCTTTATAAAACCAAGCATGGAATTTGCTCTAGCAACGCATCGTTCAATATGTGCTTAGTAAAGCATATGTTTTCAACGAAAGTAACCCCCAAGTCCTTGATTTCGAAAACTTATTGTAAAAGTGTGCCATTAATTTGATATTATTGTGATTCACTTTCCGATGGAACAATAAGGTCTTGCACTTGTAAATATTGAGACTAAGAAAATTAGACTCACACCAAATCGTTAGATGGTCTCCATCGTTCTGTAGGTTTTAAGATCATATGAATTTCGATTTTTTATTTCCTAGTTCGCCATAGGCTACCAACTGTTCAGAGAAGCCGAATTAATACACGCGTTTCAATGTTTTGCAATAACTGGTGGAATCAAAGGCTTTGGCAAAGTTCGTGTACACCACATCCACTTGTTTGTTATTTTTAAATTATTTAATGAAGTTGCTGGTAAATGCAATGAGGTTTGTGGATGTTGAGCTTTTTGGCATAAAACCGTGTTGGCAGTGTGAAAAATATCGGTTAATTAATGTTTTGAATGAGTTGCATTGAACTAGTTCAAATAGTTTAGGAATTGAACATATTGATGTTATACCTCTGTAACATGAGACATCATTTCTCGCTCCAGTTTTAAAAATTGGTGTCACTTTGGTTAATTTCCATTTCTGAGGAAACTATGCTATTATAATGATTGATTAAACAGCACAAAGGGAATGTCACATTTTCGAAATCTTCAAAAGCTTCTAGAGCTTGATGAATATCCTCATCTACAATACGTGGTATTAGTCTAGATACGTTGTTTACAATACCCTTTGGATTTATTGATGTCTTCTGGCTTGTGTACCTATTGGCAAAACTCAGCCAATATGTTCGATATGACTTGCGGGTCGCAAGATTCCTTTTCAGTAAATGTCATGCAAGCTGGGTAACCATTAATTTCACGTTTTGTTTTACAAAAGCTCCAAAAGTGTTTTTAGGATCTTTTCTTATTTTTTTCTAAAAAATAATTTCCATTTGTATAAATCAAATCTAGAATTCTATCACGACCATTTATAATCTCGCAAATTTAACTCAGATTTATATCACAAACTGTATCAATGAAGAGACACTCTCCCGTGATTTAAATGATGTCAGATGCATCGACACAGTTATTGTTTTGAATAATTGTGTCACAGCACGCCGTATATGATGATATCGGTTAGTCAGGGGGAAGATATACAACGTATATGAATATTGATTTATATTTGACAGCTATTTAAACACACTAATTCGTTTGATACAGATGTATCGACGGTTATGAGTAATCCATCTCCAGTTTTCCTAGTACTCGTTTGAAGCGAACGGTCACATCTGTAAACCATATTATATTGGCTTGGAAAGAATTCAGACCCCTTAATGATATATCGCAGATGATTTAAACTGGAAAGAGACATTTTATTTACATTTTGAAAATAAAATGTTTGACTCGTTCTGTTTTATAGAACTGAAACCGAATTTGGTATAAATTGGTATTTTGTACCTAAATTTAGCTGAATTTAAACATGAATAATGCTTGTTTAAATTAACAGTCCGTATATTGAAATCAAATTGGAAATCATTTGACTAGCATTTGAATAAATTTGAAATTTAAAATGGAATTAAAATCGAGTTGGAATTGTGTTTTGGGGTGAGCCGAGGTAAATAGTTGTGTGTTGTATATAATTAGATTAAATTTGTACTATTAACTAACCGGCAGAAATCCAATTTTCTATATATTAAAATTTCGAAACCATTATTAAACCTGTTATCTTCACATATATATGTACACAGTGACGTACACAATCACATACTAATGTAAACTAGATTAATCCGACTAGTTTTAGATAGCAAGACTACACCAACCGGCAAAATATTTTTCAAATTTTTGTTTTGCCCACAATCACAAGTCACGTGACCAAATTATCTATTTTAAAATACATACATTTTCGCATAGACATACATACATACTACATACATATGTCTTCAAGTTCATCTCCTTTTCAAATTGGCATACATATTTAAAATTCATGCACGACCCCGAACATTTTTATTTCCGACGACAACGACAACAACTATAACTACAACGATGTCACCGCATATCATTAATAAAATGTTCACCTTTCAAATGATACACATATGTACTTTCAATCAAATTGAGATGAAAATTTGCCGCAAACAATCAAAATTAACAACAACAACAACAACAACTACAATTAATTTGAATTTCCTCTCTCACTCGCTGAGAATAAAAATAATTAATTTTCATCTTCAATTAAATTTTTTTCAAGTAGTTTAGTTGAAAATTTTCGATAAAAATAAATTTTCCCAGCACAACAAAAAAAAAAAAATTTAAATTAAAATAATTTTTAAAAAATATTTTTTTAATTTTTAATTAAATTGATAAATAATATTTCAATGATGTGAAATTGTGAATTAATAAAAGATAAATTAAATCCCAAAAAATTTACAAAAATGGTTTAAATTCAATTTTTTGTGATTTTTAAAAGATTTTAAACAATTAAAATTAGAAATAAATATTTAATTTTCATTTTGTGTCTCGCCAAATTTTTATTTTTATTTTTATAACAAATTGTGTTTTCTTTTTCATACTTGTTACGTTATATATGTTACAACAACGAAAGAAAAGCAAAAAAAGAATTTTCCCTGTGCGCTTCTCAACCATGTTTTCTAATTTTTCATAATTTAACTTTTAACATAAATTTAAAATAAATAAATATATGTATTATTATTATCACAATTATTTGATTATTATTAATTTTATTTTTTTTTTATTTTTAATTTCAGAATAAATTAAATAGTTTTAAATTAAAACGCTTTTCGTTTCAAAATTTAATTAATTTATTTTTAACCGTGCATTTTTCTAAATTTCTATTTTTCGATTCTGTTTTTTAGAATAAAAAAAGTGTAAAGTGGAAAAATCTTTTTTTTCTTTTGTGTAACAACAAAAAATTTTTATATTTTTAATAATTATTTTTTGATTTTTTGGCGTGCGTGTGTGTGTGTGTGCGTGTTGTTATTTTGGTGGAAAATTGAATTAAAAAAAAATTAAAAAAAAAAAAAAAAAAAAAATGAAATTAATTTGGTGAACACATAAAATTGTAACAAAAAATATGGAAATTGTATTATGGCGGCAGATTTAGCTGATCAAATAGACGATTATATATGCAGTTTTGAAGGTGTTGGTGATTTAACAATGGATACATTAGCAATGTTAATTTTTGCATGGGCGCTTATAGCCCTTGTTTTATTGTGGCTGTGTAAATTTTTATATAAGAAATATGTTAAAAAAAGTGATATTGTACAAGTAAATGGTACTGTTGATAGTAAAACAGCAGCAGCTGGTTCAGCAACAGCGTCAACAAATGTTGAAACGAACGATAAATTACGAAATAAATCCGAACCGAAAGATATAGTAGCTAAGGTAAGTGTACAAAAAAAAAAACAACAACACCTAATTATTAGTTTTGGCCTTGAATTTTGTATTTTTATTCTATTTCACAGGAACCTTTAATTAAACCTTCATCTAAAGGCGTGATGAAATCAGCTCCTAAATCTGGTGGTAGTTTTATACCATCGACCCCCACACTAAGAAAGCGATTGTCACGCAAAAGTCCGGGTCCTGAATTGAAGAAACAAAAGAGTTTAGTAACACCACCATCCAATGTTGTGGGACCTGATACGGTAAGTGTATACATAGAAAATCACGGATGCTTGTAGTTTAGAGTTTTAGACTATTAAATTAATGGTGTTGGCACGTACTTTAAACTCATCTAAATGTTTGGTAAATTCAAATTATTTAGTAAATTCGAAAATAAATTGGTGTTAAAATACGTTTGAGGCGAGTTACACCCAAAATTGTAAATATTCGTAAAATGAACAGTAACTGGTATTAAACAATTTTGCTGTCCATGTTTACAAACTTTTCACGTTTACAATGAATTATGGAATTTAATATTCTGGATAATTGGAATTTTTCAAACATCCTATTCAATTGTTTCAATTTGAATAACTTTGAGATATTCCATCTCTAAAACAAAAATAATTAGCGGCCATTCCCAATCAATAAATTTTAAATAAACTAGTCTTAAACACATTAGTCATAACAACGATGAATTAAATGAACCGATTCTTCAAGGTTCAATTCAACTTAGAGTATATTCCAGAAATTGATATTTCCCTATATGGGCAACTCGGGTAAAGCAGAAAGAGGACTCAATGGCTCGAGATCAATCGGGTCCGCCGAAAGTGGAGTGATGGGACGGGAATTGATGATAGCCGCAACATGCCTAATTATGGTGTGAAGTTCATTCACTGTTACCTCTTCACTTCCAATGACATTTTTTATGAGCCGCTTGGTGATTTTGATAGAAGCTTCCCACAAACCTCCGAAATTTGTTGATCTGGATGGTATAAACTCCCACTCGTCCTCCAACATTCTTGAACTTCAAGCAGCTGATTGGCGGTCCCTTTGAAATTTGTCGCATTATCCGAATAAATCTTTCGAACCATTCCCCGATCTGAGATAAACCTCTTCAAACAGCGGATGAATGCTTCGTTTGATAGATCAACAACCAGCTCCAGATGAACTGCCTTTGTGGAAAAGCAAACGGAAAGTGCTACATACACTTTTTTCTGTATCTTTTGACGTACATTCAAAGGTCCAGCGAAATCAACACCGCTCACTTGAAATGGTCGAACGTTTTTGTAGTCGAATCGTGCTGATGGTAAATTACCCATAATTTGCGATAGAAATTTTGCCTTCATACGGAAACATCTGATTCACTGACTAATAATGCTTCTAGTCTGGACTAGTGTCCGCTTATTGTCCAGTACCTTGTTCGAACTGCTGTGAGAACAATGTGTGGTCCGGCGTGAAATGTCCTAAAATAATGAAAATAACAAATTAATAACCTTGTGAATTGGTGGTATCTGGGAATGAGGATTTGATGTTTGGGATGTTGGTCTTCTTTATGGGCGCTCCAACTTTTATAATTCAAAACGCGTCCAAAACCGGAGCCAAGGACTTCAAACGACTGTTGCGGGATACTGCACGATTGTTTTTCAGGAAATTATACTCATCCGTGAAATAAGACTATGAATTTAGTGGCGTGTTTTTCTGCAATCTCTTCGTTCGGCGAGGGTGGTGAATGAATAATAGGCCAAACAATTCATCACATTGTAGAAACTTTGGGCCGCAAAATAAAAACTCGGAAGCCCCAATCTCTGAGGGCAACATATCTCGACTGATGAGGTCAGCAGGATTTAAATTTCAGGGAACATGTTTAATTTACTTAATTTGAAACCACCCCTCTTTAAAATCGCGATTGAATCTACCAAAATTTGGCTCAATTCATAGGGTGAGTTCGCTCCAACCATCATGTCGTCTACGTAAAAATTCTTTCGTAGTACTCGGGCACCGATGGGATATTCTGCCTGTTCATCATCTGATAGACGATGCAATGTTTTAATTGCCAGATACGAGCCAGCCGTAGTTCCATAAGTCACGGTGCATTGTTAGAGAATTTTGATTGGATCGTTTTTATTGTCGCGCTACAGGATCATTTGAAAATTATTGTCCGGAAATCTGACACAAATCTTTCGGTACATTTTTTGAATTTCTCCTGAAAAAATCTGAACCGCAACAAGATAATGAATAAGTCCTCTTGAAATTTATGTCCAGAATGTAAAATATCGTTCAGCGAGATACCGGAACAGGTCTTGCACGAGCGGTCGAAAACCACACGCAACTTTGTGGTGGACCTATTTAATTTCATCACACTCTTGATCTCTGGAACTCATTGCGGGTTCAACAAGAGGAATAGAATCAATTTTCCAGAAACGTTGTACTATCTCGTCTAATTCAATTTTAGTTGATGATCCCTCACATAATTGTGATCTTGACTTGACTTCATGTTTTGTGGTTAAAGGACCCCTGACAATCTAGCCTAATTTGTTTTCTTGTAGTATTGGCAAATTGTTTCCAACGTTTATTTGGGCGGGAAGAATAAGATGCCAAAAGAGCCCAGCTCCGATCAACAAGTCGATTTTCTGAGGTTTGAAAAAATATGGATCAGCCTGATGTAAATTGGTTGGGACTACCAAGTCCTTCGTTGGAATTGGAATTGCTGGATGAGTCTAGGATATCTTAGGCAAAATAGCTGCATAGATTCCAAACTTTTGCAAATTGTTGAAGCGAGACGATATTGTGATAAAACACGCAGCTTTTGAAGTCGTTGAAGTGGTGCCAATTCCGCCAATAGACATGTTGTATTTTTGGCTACGAAGGTTTAAGGTTTGCACAAAATGTTCCGACACGAAATTAGTGGTTGCACCGCGGTCTAAAACAGTAATTCTGCATTTTAAGCTATGAATTATCGACATTCAATCGTGCTCCGGTGTGAAGTTTTTGATATTAGAAGAAAAGTGTAGCTACACAAATTAACAAAAAATACTTTACACAATAAAAGTGGAGGATTAAACCAACCATTAGTTCAAAAATTAGTATATATCTGTTAACGAAATCATTTAACTGAAATTAAAATACTAGCGATAAATTTGTTAATTTAAATACTAAATAAACGGCAACCAAAAGTGCCAAACAGATAAATACATATTTATCGAAATTAGATTGAAAGCAATTACTTTGCCAAATAACAGAAATGTGAGAGATTTCGCCATAAAGTGGTTATATTATACTCGGAATGGGGATACACCATGCTTCTCAAATCTGTCCGTGTTATTTTATACAACAGGGTTTGGCTCCGATGACAAATTTTCAAAAAATTACCATTTTGGAACTATTATAGTCTGGATATTTTTTATTTACGTCGACATTTAAGACAATGTCACAAACCTACGATATATTAGCTAAGCCGTAAGAAGAAATTAAAGAGTGATTCAAATTAAATGGGAAATCGCATACCACACAATAATTTTGGAAATATATGTTGAAAGAACAGCATTTTAATTTAAGAAAGTTTATTGCACTCAAATTTTGTTATTACGGATAAAGTCAGGCAAATGTGGTTCGATGTTCCCCGTGAGATTCTACACGACTTTCAATGTGACTTTAGTAGTAATATCATTCCATTCAAAACGCATATTTTTGGATAGGTCGAAAACCGATCGGCTTAGAAACTTTGAGATAACATTGATTTGGATTAGTCCGGTACCAATTTATTGCGTCTTTAGAATATTGGGTACTAGCTTATTCGGGCCAAAATTATACTGCTGAATCGTGTCAACGAATTAGAGCCTAAATACGTTTCTGTAGTCATAAGAATGATGTACACATTCGACATCATTATGGAGTAAGTGACAAAGACTAGTGGCTCCAGTGGCGGTTTTAAGCATATACTGCTTATTGTTATCTCACGCTTTTCGAGGCTTTGCTAAATTTAACTTTTCTTTTTCTATAATATTTCTTGCAAATTTATCTAAATTGATGGGCTTGTATTTCGCGGAAGAATTTGTCACCTCTTTTTGGCAAGATAAAATGTTTGATCTGCTAACCTGTTTCAAATCTTATTTCACGTACGTGATCCATCAAAACACAAATTTTTCCATAACGTAGTTATAGAACACAAGTTCTGCTTATCTGTACGATTTGGTTTTTTAATAACCCAGTTACTCTTTTAGCCTTCCTGAACCGAAATTCGTCTTACCAAGAAATGGGGGGATGTACTCGATTATATGGCACGATCATAGTCAGACGTCCCCGGATTAATTTTTATTGAAGTTATAATCTTTTTGTAGAGATTTTTGTCACTCCGATTTTTATGAGCTACTATTCTATGCTGAGGCCTTCTGTTTACGTTTCGATTATTTTAATTCCATCTTTAATAACTTTTAAATCTAATTGCGACATTGCTAGGCAAACGTTAAAAAACACTGTATTAAATTATTTAGATTTCTTGTATAATATTCAAGGTCAAGTTCAATAAATAAAGTATTTTTACTTTTAGTATTTTTGTTAAAATTCTAGTTTTGTCTTACTATACAAAATTGTAGGTCACCTTTGGACTTGAATGCAAAACACTTATTCATATTCTTTAAATTACAACAATTAACTCAAGTTCAATAGATCTAGGCCATGATTGAATTATTTCGAGATAATATAATTTAAGAAATTATAGAATTTTTTATTTTGCCATTTTATTGTAGACATCAATATTTCTTACTAAGCTGAGTGCTCTCATTTAGTATTTGGTTATCAATAAGCTTTATAAATTTCACACAAACGAACTGTTTTCATGTCTGTATAGGTATTTTTGATTAACAATATTCTTAAAGTAGAATAGGCGTGTCACTATTCGCCTTTTACTCATTATGAGTGCATTGAATTGAAAAAATTTATTTATTTATTGCTCTCGTACACAACAAGTAAGATTTCTAACTCAACAACATCTGTTGATTCGTTCAACTGATGGAAAAATTCTTCAAATAGTTTTTTACACATTCACGGTACAAGCCGGACAAAATTGTATTTTGATATTTTTAAGTTATTATGACTTTATCGCAAGGTTAACAAATTTTTCAGGAATAGTGTAGGTAGGTTTTACTCTCTGGATTTCAACCCAGAAAAATTATAAACCATCTCTAATTTTTATACAATTGACTCATCCCAGGATGTTATACAGTTGATACATTCTAGACTTTATGTCGTGTACGGTTTATATAGTCCTACATAGAAAAAAAAATCTGGATGAAGATTTGGGCGGTCAGAAAATTTCTCATCTTGATATTGTTTGGGACTCTCTAGGAGCTAGCAACGAAATATTCAGCTAGTTCATATTCGTGCTATATCTCATACAAAACTTTTTACCATGTGTAAGAAATATTTAATTCCTGGATAAGGAGCAGCGTATAAAGTCCCAACAATATATATCTAAACTCGCCCAGAGCTTTTTTATCCGTTAAAATAACGTCATGGAGCTAGTACCAAAGCTAAAAATGTGTTTTGGTTTCTAAATTCTAAATTTTGGTGAAATTAGCTATACCTCTCTCAAATCCCAAAGTTTGAAGTATTATAACTTCAAATTCTAAATTTTCTAAAGTAACATGATGCCATATATGTCCACCGCAAATTAATGAAAATTGGTTACAATCAATTTGAGACTTATGATTTTAAGCATGTCTGTAGTGTTTCATAATTAAAATCAATTGATTGGAATTTGTGATTTTCATTTTTTTATGACCTTCGATCGTGATTTACAATTTTAAAAAGGAGTTTGGGATTAGGTCAACTATATATGACTTATATAATGATCTGTGCAAGGTAGTAGTTTGCTTAACTCTTGAAAATAATTAAAAGTTGTTCGAAGTTATTTATGGTAGACAAGCAATCTGCGGTTTTCAATCTATATTAATGTGAGTGATACAAACGCCTAACTTGAAGTAATTTAGACTGTCATCAGCAAGGCGTATGGTCAAGGAGGCTCCATTTTAATATAGTTTCCTATTTTTTTACAGAAGTTCCGTGTTTATGGAGGGTTTTTAGTATTCTAGATTTGAAATTCGATCCAAATCATTAACGCTAATAGATTTCACTCTTGTTACAAAATTTAGAATTTTAGTGACCTAAAAATAGTATTGGAGTATTGGTTATTTTTATCAATTGAAATACTCAAATAGACGACGAACCTGTTTGAATTATATGTATTATTATATGTTATCGTCCGTATTTTAGTTTAAATCAGCTAATATGAACGAGAAGTGGATCAAGGTTCCTCTTGGCCGCAAAGTACGGATTTTACCTAAGCTATCCGAAAATGTCGTTACAATTTATGAACATCTATATATAGGATCAGCGGTACTAAATTTATAAATCTATTATATAATTCATTAGATTAGTGTACTCTTAACACTCGTATATGTATATGCAGAAGCTGTGTTTATATAATAGTATCATGCAATTACGGTTACCGCTGCAACGAGAGGAATTCCACAAAAACCTAAAATACAAAATCCTCAAACCATTTGATCCACTATATGAAAAAAAAATAAACTGAAAATCCCCGTCCCTATTGTGACTGAGGTGAATTAACTAAATTATCTGAATTAACTGAATCAACTGAAGTGAATTGACTGTTCGATTGGTCCTCTTCACTTTCGTTAAAATATTCAGCTACTGAATTATCCGTATATGTATTTCGGTTGTGGAGTTAATTCAAATAAGTAAGTTTTGTTGAGTTTTTGACAATTTTTTTGTTTACTTAGGTGGAATAATTTATATAAATATTTCAATTATATGGTCCCTGTTTAGCCTTCCGCTATAGTATTACTTGAATGACAAAAAAATTGACGGGGGTTGTGTCGCAGCCACGACTGCAAATCTGTAGAGCGTAGAATACATCAGATGTGCTGCAGGGTTGTTCATGGTCCTCCATCTGTCGAATAGTATGTATAGTACAAATATGCATGCTTTGTCCTATTGAAGATAATGCAATTTCAATTGGTTACATGAAGTATCGTGCAGTTTTTAGTTACTTATCATACTTAGGTCTTGTTAAAAATTTACTATAAATTCTTTAGTTTACTCCTATTAAATTCGATACAACTTTAAACTCGTTTATTAAACTCCTTTTAGACGTAGTGTGCTAGGAAGGTGATGTTGGACATTTTGGAAAGGTCTCATGATTATTAGGTCAACGCAACTATTTTCTACTCTTCAAGTTGAGTCCTAAGGAGTTACGGATATTTGAATTTTCTAAGAGTATTATTGAATTTTGACGTTTAATTTTAATTTTTAAAAAACCAAAGTTATTCTTCGTAGTAGGTATAGTTTGCGCTTTTTAAAAAAGAAAAGGTTACTATGATACGGTGAACCGAAATGTGTGTTTTTGTTTGACATTAATTTTCAAACGCAATTAACATTTTTGTGAAGCAGTAAACAGTCAAGTCATTAAAAATAAAATAAGAAAAAACGAAAAATGCCCAGAAAGCGACGTGCCGTGTTTAATCCAACCCGTATTTATACGAAAAAGAAAATGCTTCAGAAGCTCTGAAAGTAAAAGGAGCTTGGAGCAGACAGACGTAGAAAACAAATGCCATTTCAAAACGAAACTATTGAAGAAAACTACAGACCGTCTTGAAGCAAATAGAAAAAGGAATACTTGAATTATCTGCAAGTTCTTATTGGTAATATGGACAACAAGTGCAGTAATTTCTGTGGAGCACTCATATTTAAAGAAGAAACATCCGGTTTATGTTGTTCCAACGGAAAAGTCAAGTTGCCCAACTACGACAAGTTGACCAATAATAAACCTGCGCGAAGCTAGAGCACCCGGCTAGTTTATTCATATTTCTTAAACACAAGCCAATCGAACGCCCAATTCACTTCAGTAGCTTAATTATTTGAATAGTAACTCAATTATCTGAAGAGTTACTCAATTGTGATGCAGTTAATTCATGTCAATCGAAAGTGTCTAATATTCATAAATTTGAAATCTCCACATAACTTAGATATCGCTGAGAAATTACTTCGTTTTCTATAGTGCATTATATTTCCATGGAAACAAACAAAATCCATCATTTTCGAACACATTTATCAGTTTTATTTGTCCTCGAATCTTGAAAATACATAAATACGAGTACACTACACAAGATTTTATTTGATTTACATATTTTAATCAATTAAAGTAAATACATAATATAGTGGACATTACAGTAGTAAAATCAAACAAAGGCGACACAATAAAGTGATAACTGATGGACTCGACTATCATTTACAATCAAAAAGTAAGACCAATTTATTTAGATGGTGTTGTTCCGAAAGAAAGGGGCTTGTATTGTAGTAGTCCTCCAGTAATTTTAGAATGTTTAGAAATGTCGTCTTCTTCTTCATTGCAACCTTGTTAGATAATTTAGTTGCCAACCGAATTGTAGAATGTATTTACTAAGTAAAAGAGCCCAGAAAGAAAAAATTGGAAGAATACGTCGGGCACATGAAACTTTCACAGAAACTATAAAAATTTCTGAAGAATTATTATTTTTGGTAGATGAGGGGAAAACTGATTGTTGGCTAAACATTCATGGCAACTTGGTATTTTGCTTAATGAAATCATTAAATTTAAAACATTTCATTAAAACCAAAACTTGTTATTTCTGGTCTTGATACATCAGATTCGTCTGCTGCTATAGATCATACCAAAGAATATTTAATTAGATTAAATATTCTTTGATCTGCTACGTTTAAAGAGTGAATAACGAAAATGTAAACTTATACAAAACAGAATGCTGAAATGTTTATCATTCATACCACACGCAGCACCTTTGCCGCCGGCCGATTCATAATTTCATAAATCAACTGAATCCTTAAAATTAGAATCTCGTGATTGATGGTTTTGTGTTTGGCGATTATTTTTTAAAGCGCATTTTGTTTTTGAGATCCTTATAATTTGAAGTCTAAATTTTTTAAAGAATTAATAAAATTATTTGGAAATCATCAAAGCGAGAATATTGAAATTAAATCGTGCGAATATTTCGTAACTCTACAAAATTGCTTATTCGTCTACACACCATCACGAAGTGGCGTATCACTATCAAAAAGCTATTGTAATAATTTTGAAATCAGTCAGAAGTTTGTTTGTTCTTATACATATATTGATAATGTGTATTACTACGATTCGGTCTCACCTCCTCCCTCGGAGGAATTTAGCAACCTTGTTTCGTGGAGCAGGACAAATCATTTACCTTTAGTGGTAGGATGCGATGCTAATGCTGATCACACGTTATGGGATAGCACAAATATTAATGATAGAGGTTTATCTCTACTTAATTACCTGAGCACATCTGAGCTTGAAATTCTTAACAAAGGCTGTGAGCCTTCCTCCATGTCGGTTATCGATTTGATCTTTAATTGGAGGGTAACCAATGATATTCTCATCTCCGACCATAGGTGCATCTCGTTTAATTTAAATCTTAGAAGACCTACTCTTAAACCTTATCGTAACAAGAAGCTTACCAACTAGGAGTTATTCTCTCTTGAGTTGGAACCTCGGCTGGTTTCGATCTGACCTTCAGGTTGATTGGGATAACTTTTTGGCAGCTCAAAAATAATATAAGAATTATAAAGCTAATAATATTATCTTCTGCGAAGAAATTAATAGTATCTCTGGGATCGCCAGACTTAATAGGTCGTTGGTTAGAAATGATTCCTGCCGACTCGATGTGCTGCGACTGCCTGATGGCAGATTAACCTCTTCCAGGAAGGAAATTGTACTACTACTAGTTTCTGTTCATTTCCCTGGGTGCAATGTTATCAATCATGATTATGTTGTTGACGCCCAGCCCTGATTATTTTCCTGACTGGGACTTAGCCTGTAGGCTAGTCACCCTCAACACCTTGCGCTTGACCGTTTTCTCCTTGTTATCTTATAAATCAGGTGGTCCAGATGGAGTTTTTCCTGCTGGATTACAGCATGGGTTTCCCCTAATTCAGGAACAGTTACTTCGACTCTGTCAAGCGTGCTATGCGTTTGGATATGTTCCACAGTCCTGGAGCAGAAGTAGAGTTGTGTTCATCCCGAAAGCTGAAAAGACGGATTATACTGATCGCAAGGCTTTTCGCCCTATTAGTCTTTCTTCAACTTTTCTCAAAACTCTGGAAAGAATTGTTGACAGATATATTAGGGATCATCACTTATCTGTCATCCCATTCAGTAGCACTCAACATGCTTACAGAGTTGGGAGATCATGTGAAACTGCTCAAATCTTGGAATTGACCAAACCATTGTTACTTGGATTGGATCTTTGCTTCGGTCCTGCAGTTGTCCCCAGGGAGGTGTCCTGTCACCTCTTCTGTGGCTCTTAGTTATTGACGAATTACTTGTAAAACTACCGCAATCCGGCTTCACTGCTCACAGTTATGCTGATGACTAAGTCATTCTGGTTCAGGGTAAATACCTTAATGTACTATTGGACTTAATGCAACGCGCTCTCCAAGTTGTAGAAATGTGGTATCTAGAGAAGGGATTGTACGTTAATGCATCGAAAACTAGTCTGATAGTCTTCACCAGACGTAGGAATACTGGAGAGCTGTCTGCTCCTTCTTTTTTTGGAGAAACGATCGCTAGATCCGACACAGTAAAGCATCTGGGTGTCATATTCTGGACAGTAAACTCTCCTGGAAATCTCATTTTGAAACTAAACTGCAAAAGGTCACTTCCATTTTCTGGCAGTGTGGAAGAACATTTGGGAAGTCGTGGGGTCTGACCCCCAAAATACTGATGTTTATTTACAAATCTCTAGCAGTAACTATGCTATATCTTATGCGTTTGTTGTTTGGAGGCCTGTGGTTCAGTCAGTTTCTGTCAAGGCGAAGCTTAATAGCATACAAGGTATGGTTTGTCGAGCTATTACGGGTACTATGTTCTTGTGTTCTATACTTCCTTTGCATAGGCAATCTTATTTTTGCCCCCACTGCAGTCAGTGCGTGGAACGCTCTCGGCCTGATCACAGGGCATAAACTAATCTACAACCCTTTCAGCTCATATATACCAGAAATTAATATGATTAATGACAAATTGTTGCCAGAATTCGGCTTCCATATCTCTTTCTCGGTGATTTATCCAGCGAGGAACTCGTCGTTGTCTCAAGAATTCAAGGACTGGGTGGCTCAGTTGCTCGTGTTTTTCACTGACGGGGTTTCGGAACTTATTGCCCTGCACATGACCTACAATCATGTGGGAGTCTAGGCCAGAACTGCACGGTATTCCAAGCGGAGCTGATTGCACTCACACGTTGTGCGATTGACATTATTCTATGCAGTGATAGTAAAACTGTGCTCAGTTCATTGCGAAATCCTATGATCAGTTCCAAACTGGTCAAGGACTGTACACATTTTATTAACGTCCTTTGCTCTAATAATCTTGCAAGAGTTATGTAGGCTCCGGCTCATTGTGGCATTGAAGGTATTCAGATAGCTGATGTTTTAGCTAAAATAGGCTTAAGGATGAAATTCATTGGACCTGAACCGGCAGTGCCCTTGACCTTTAATTGTGATAAGGAAGCTATTAAGAACTACATGTTTTTGCAAGCAAAGCGTAATTGGCTAGCTTCCACTACATGCCGAGTGGCTAAGTACTTTATTTGTGAACCTAATCTGAGGCTCACAAAGTTTGCTCTATCTTTGAAGAAAGGTCAACTGGGAGTTCTGGTCGCTATTCTGACCGGCCATGGTCGTTTTAAATTCCGCATTTACAAAGAATGGGACTTGTTCAAGATTCCTTGTGTGACAACGGTCGTGAAGACCGCCCTCGATAGCACAGTAAGTAGCGTGCTTGCCTTGTTATTCGAGGGTCTCGGGTTCGATTCCCGGTGGTGACCAAAAATCACGGTTGGGTGTTTTTAATGTGTAAGTATTTGTGTTTGTCCGGGTATTGCACCGTGGGCCCATTGTGGCATTGAGTGCTGGAGTAATCCGCCCAATTTTTATTTTAATTTTTTTTAGGTCCCGATTTCATAATCAAATATCTTTAAATGTAGGTCAATTGTCATCCCTACCCTGGTTTAAGCTGTCACAGTTTACCAGAGCAGCCGAGCGCATTTGCGAATTGTAATAGAATCCTCGGTTTGCACCATGGGCCCAGAGTGGCATTGAGTGCGGAACCTGCTTAGGTTCCAGCCAACTTTAATAATAATAAATACATTATTAATTTCAAATTAGTCCACCAATTCATTAAAAATAAGTAATTTATCGACATATCGTTTAGTACTATTTTACGAACACGTGAATCCTGCATTAAACGGATAAGTATGCTGCATGATAAGCAATACGTATTTTTATATTCTAGGAATTAATTCTATATATAAATATACAATTGAATGTTTTAAAATTATCAAAAAATGAGTCAGACTGTTAGTTTAAAAAAATGTATGACGAGTAGTATACCTTTGTTACCCAGTAATACAGAAGACTTTACTTGTTCATGAAATATGAGTCACACTCTACTATATCTCGTATATTATTATGTAAACGATATCGTAGACCATCTTTAAAATTAATTGTCTATATATGTACATAGTTATAACGAAACAATAAATTTTATTGATTACAAAATCGACAATAAATAAATATATAGGGCCTCGAAGATATTTAGTTCAATTCATTGTAATTTGTAACGAATATATGTATATACAAAAATAAATATATATTATTGTATTTCAGAATTTTGCTAATAGACGCATAAAATATGGCTTTCAAAATACATATAACATAAACATTTATTTTATCTATTTTGCTCTTCTAATACACTCCCTCGTTTTTTTTTTATCTACTTGGCATTTTCTTATGTATATATACAGTATACACACAAATAATAAACAAACTGTGAACTTATTAGAAAATTATTTTGTTATCAAAGTTTCTAATCTTGATGGATGATGGTCTAAAGTATATATACATACATATATAAGTATTTGATAAAAAATAAATAAAAAAATTTAACTTATTGTTTAGATTATTATAAGAAGGTTAACTGGATAAAGGTCATTTATATACAATATTTTTTTTTTAACAATTTACAGGTCTCTGTCACTTGGACAAGTCAAGTGTTCCGATGGCTGTATACAGATTTAGTTATTGTCAATGAATTACTACACTCTTGGGTACAATCATTAAATGATTTTTCAAAAAAATCGGTTGAAGAAGTAAGTACATTTTATGGATACGCATATTATATGATTTATTTATCTACTTAACATAATTTATTATCCAAACATTTTATTTACATATTTAAATTTTATACCCCCCAAAAAAACTAAAAATATTTATTATTATTTATTAATTTGCATACATGTGTGATTTGTATCGAATATTCAATTAAAACTTTTTGTTATATACATAATTTAAAAATTTATATGTAAACGGCAGCATGTTATAATCTAATTTGCATATATGTATGTACATATGTATATGTAACCAAATCATAATATTAGTGTTAGTTTTGAAAATGTCAACGATACGAAATTAAAATGTTTAATTTGGGGAAAGAAAAGTGAAAATATTTTGATTGACTGGTAATGTTTATAATTATTTATATCCGCATGTTCTGTTAAATAACTATAAAATACTTTTCTAATCCTATTATTTGCTATTTTACGATTTGTAACTATTTTTTATTTTATTTCCAATCAAAAACCAAATCTTCTTTCATATACAATCATACTTGAATGGGATATGGGAGGGATATGCGTACATATTAGATCAACATTCTGAGCAAATATAGCGCAGTGGTTAAAGCTGCGATGGTTGAATCGGGAGGTACCGGGCTCGAATCCCAACAGAGGCGGGGGATGCAAAAAAGATTTTTCATCTCCTGATTACGATCGGTGATTAAATTGAAAACATAGACCCTCTGTTGGAATGTAGAACTCATGGGCCGACCCATCGTTCATGTTAGTACAGGCTAGCATGGAGCTATGCAGATGGCCAAATTGATCTACAAATACTGCGATCGTGGTTTAGAGGTTCTAATTGAAGTCAAAACGGGGTCTGTTGTAATATTATTAATGGTTGTTTACAAATCGCGCCTCGGTGAATTTTGTGATGATCTACAAAAAATTCTCGCCGAATATTCATTAAAATATAATGATATTATAATCTGCGGAGACTTCAACTGTGACCCTAATGGTATATAACCTACACTTAAAAAGTTTAGTAGACTATTGAAAAGATTTGATTGTCTACATTTAACAAGAACATGATCTGATTTTCACAAATACTCAAAAAGTAATTTTTCTAAATTAAATATCGGTGGGATTTTCGGATCATGACTTTATATTTTTTTCATATGAGTCGACAACAACAGAATGGAGTTCTCGATTAGTTTCCGAGATTACAAAACAATTGACACTACTGGTCTTATACGCGAATGTGCAAACATACCATGGGATATAGTATATACCAGTTATGAACCGAATGATACAGTGTGCTTTTTAACCAATTGGTTGTGGCATCTGTTTGAAAAACTTGTTTCTATTAAATCATTTCTTTTAAAATCTACTGACCCATCATGGTTTCAATAATCACATTTTATGTTTGAATAAATTACGTAATTTTATTTTCAATTGTTGGAAGCGTACTAAAAATGAAGAGCTTTATCTGGAATATAAATCAATTAAAAATAAGACCAATAATGCTCTTAAAACCGCTAAAACTCAGTATTTTGCTCTCGATCCGATCTTACCCTCTAAAATATTTTGAAAACATCTTAATTCCATAACTGGATTATCCAATAAACTAAATAACTTAAACATCGGCTGCTCAGCAGACGATCTGAATAATTATTTTTGCAATCAACAATCAACACCTGTCAACGTAGACGATTTTGAGTTGAGTGGGGCAACTGATAATGGTTTTAGTTTTCGTAATATTGATATTGTAGACTTAAATGAAGCCTTTAGATCAGTTAAATCTAATTCTGCTGGTGTGAATGGACTGTTTTAATAGAAATTGTTATTTGAGCTATTTTTGAATAATGCTTCTCATCTAGGTGCACCATTTTATTCTCATGACTTTCCATTTTGTTATATTCTCTTTTTTGTGTATTCCCTTTGGGGTGTTGCTATGTGTCAGCTATGTGTCTATATTTTTTTGCCTTAAACTTAACTCAAGTTGACTATAAAGCTTTTCTTTATAGTCACCATCAACCAGTTCAGTTGGCCCGTTGTATTTTATTTCTCGGAAAAATGTGATCTTTTCCAGAACTTCATAGACATAAAATTATAAATTTTGAGATTTAAATTTAACACCCATCTTTCGAAACTGCGGTTTGGATAGATAGACTCATTAGCTATACATAATTGAATTCTACTCAAAATAAGAGCATCGATTCGATATTGTTGTCGTTCCGAATTTGGATTCAGTTCCAAAAGATTTTTTGTTTCGGTTTTCGGTTTCGATTTTAGAAAATACTATTCGGTCCGGTTTAACTCCGCAACTGAACGGATTTCAAACCTGTTAGAATTAAAAACTGTCTAACTATGTAATGATGCGATTTTGCTTTAACATTTAAGGAAAGGTTTCTGGAAAACTAATTTTTTTTATAAGTCAAAAAAATAATTTTTCTCATTTTCGTCGTACGATCCGACGAAAGTGAAATTTTTATCGTTAATCCGAGAAACGAACTCAGCCTATAAAGTATTATAGTTTTTCCGTGGAAGACAAACCTCAAAAATTAAATTTTTTTATTTTGAATTATCATTAATGCGGGGCGCTTAGTGATAAAAAGTTAAAAACCTATTTTAATTTTATAGTAAGCGATCATGTAACTGCGATCATGTAACTGCGATCACGAAAAACCGATCCAAATCGTTTGTTTTGTGGTATTAAAGATCTTTATATAAACATGTTATAATTTCTCTACGTGTTCTGGGTTACAACATAAGGCTTCACTAACTGTTTTGTAGTATACGTTTGGCATCCTTACCACGGAAGAAGAATATCTAAAGGTTATAGCTTTACCGAATGTACTATATGCTCGGTTTTAAAGAAGTACTTGTCATTTGATTTGTTTTTATTTCATTGAAAATTTGAACGAAAAAAAGAGAAACGAAACAAAAACATAATTACGGTTTAAAGTTCCGATTCAGTTACTGTTCGAAGCTCTTTTCAAAATACGATGTCAGCTTCACAGTTTAGTTTGAAAGCGCCGTATGTTCCTAACGTATACTATGACATGAAATCAAAATATCCGTATTTCCTAGCCCAATCAAGTTGATCTTGCTGTATAATTTCTTTGACTTTGCCGACCTTATGTTATTTCACCAATAATTACCGAAACACGATCTATTGTGGAATGGACAAGGTTTCTGTTTGTAAAATCTCTTACCTGATATTTTTATGTGAGCTGAAATCCTGCTTCCTCGCTTAAATTAATTAATTTGTCCTATAGCTGTTTAATACCAATTGTTTTTGATCTTAAAATTCACAGTCTAATAAATTCACTAAATTCTTCATCCTATTGCTGATATTATTATTCCGATTTTGGTAATTTTGGTATGACCTTCTGAAAAACCTTTACAAAAAATCTTTCAACAGTATAAGATAAAGTTAATATTTTATTATGTTAATAACATTTAATTTTGATTTGTCAATAAATAAAAATTAAAAATCTTCAATTTTCGAAGGTTATTGACAAAATCTGTGACTTTTGCATTGCACAATGAAGTATACCTTTCAATTCGAAACAGACAAGTTTTGCTCTTTCCACTTTTTCTGTGACATAAAAACAAAATTTATTTAAAAAAATTTTAAATGAGAATCTGTTGTTCTTTGCTCAACGTTATGTTGGTAACTGGATTTGAAAAATAAAAACAGAATGTAACCGATAAATTTAAATCGAGTGCTAGATGAAAAAAATTTGAATTGAAATTTGTTCAGTAGTATAGGGTTTTCCAATAAGAGGTTTTATTTGAATAGCCTGCTATTTGTGCAGCATTAAATTTTGAATTTGTTATCTTTTGACATTTGACAAGTAAAAACTACGCCATTACTAAAATGATACGATATACGCTTCAACCACGCATTGAAATAGTTAAAATTCACTAAAAAAGTGGTGAAAATTTTGCAGTCACAGTTCGCAAAACTAAAGTACTTTTTGGTCGTCCTGAAGCACCTTCTCGGCCGGCAATAGGGAAACTGGTGGAATAATTTGAACTGTTGGGAGAAGTTAGCGATGTGAAGAATCGAAACCGTGTGCGTCGCTCAAGAACAACTGAGAATATTGCTGCTGTAGCCCGTAGTGTTGAAGAAAACCCAGGTTTGTCGTTTTCTCGTCTATCTTTGAATTAGACATTCCACAAACGACATTACACCGTATTTTGCATAAAGACTTAGGTCTTAAGGCTTTTAAAGTTCAGTTAACACAAGATCTCAAGCGCAGGTCGGTCACCATAAACGTCGCATCTTCGCTGAATGGGTCCTTCAATTGCATCAAAATAATCCGAATTTGCATCAAGGAGGGCCATTTTCGGAGGCTACGTTAATAAGCAGAATTGTCGCATTTAGGACTCAGAAAATTCAAGAATGATTGTTGAAAAGCCTCTCCATCCTCAACGTGTCACTGTTTGGTGCGGTTTTTGGGCTGGCGGTGTGATTTTACCTTACTTTTTCGAAAATGAGGTTGGTGCAACTGTTACGGTGAATAAATTGCGCTACCGAGCTATGATTATTGATTTTTTATGGCCGGAATTGGAAGATATTGATGTGGACGACGTTTATTTTCTGCAAGACGGAGCTACGTGCGACACAAGCAAAGAAACAATCGCAATTTTGCAAGAAAAGTTTCCTGACCGTGTTATTTGTCGAAGAGGTGATCACAATTGGCCACCGAAATCTTGTGATTTAACACCTTTAGACTATTTTCTTTGGGATGAAGTGCTATTTCTTAATATTGTTTTAATTAAAAACATTTCATTTTATTGTGACATTTTTACAGTATTATTTTTGTAGTTAATCGTCGACAAAATATCATATGCTGGTTTGAGGCGATCAATTGAGATGGATTGCTGTCTCCCGTTAACGTCAACTATACACAATTTACGAAGCTTACGAATAACTTTGAATGGTCCTTCGTAAGGAGAAGTTTATAGGCTTGGTCGTGTTCTGTCGACACGAATAAAACGAACTTGGGCCTGAAAATATTTCGTCAAGTAGTTTGAGGCTCTGGCCGTACACTAGGTCCGCTGGGCTGCATTTAAGGTCCTCTTTGACACCTGCTCTTATGCATAATAAAATTATGGGTAACTCGGAGCTCCAATACCTGGTATTACCTGGAGCTCTAAGTGAATTTTTTAATGTTTTGTGAAAGCGCTCTACAATTCCATTTGCTTGAGGATGGTGGGCGATGGTGTGAAATCTAAGTGAACCTATAGTATTTTTGTTAACTCGGAGAAGAGTTTTGACTCAAATTGGCTGTCGTAATTTCAAGGGGAACTAAAAACCTTGATACATACTGCTCGAGGAACGTCTTATGCAATGGTGGCAGCGGTAATATCTGAAATGGGATATGCCTCAGGCCATGAGGAAATCTATCAACGATAGTGAATATATAATGATTTCCTTCAGATGGTGGTAGCGGACCAACTAAATCTATTTGGATATGTTGAAACCGAGTTTCTGGGATTTCAAATTTACCATGTTGTGATTTTGTGTGTTGTATGATTTTTGATTTTTGGCATGACAAACAGTTTCTTACCCAATTTTTAACATCTTGATTCAATTTTGCCCAAAAATATCGAGTGTAGAGAAGTTTCCGCAAAGCGTTAATTCCTGGATGCGAAAGACCATGCAGTGAATCGAAAACTACACGTCGTATTGGTTGAGGAATGTATATAAGCGATGGTTGCCAGAAGAAATTTTGCTGTATAATTCGTAGCCAATGAATTGGCTTGAAAGTTCAAGTTTATAGTTTTGGGCGAGTTTTGTTTATCAGAATTTTTAATTCGTCGTCCGTACGTTGTAACTCTGATATTTTGTTTATGTTTGGGATTTAATTAATTGAGGCCGCTTGTGGGTCACATTGTTTTTGCCTGAAATGTATCCGACACATCAGTCGTAATTTGGGATATAAAATCCAATCAACAGTTGGTGATAGTTTCTTGGAAAAGAACGTTAATGGTTCCCAATACCTTTGTTAAATTGTTGTTATACTGCTGCTACGGCAATATTTGATGCGTCAGATGTAATATTATACATATCATTTTTTTGGGGGTGTGCCAATAATGTTGCATCAGCAAGTGCGCGTTTAACTTTGATAAATGCGTTATTGCATTCATCAGGCCAAGAAAAGTTCTTAGCTGTTTTGGGTCGTTTTGTTAACGTTGCCAAATGCGCATGAATTGGTTGAAGAAACGTGGGACAAAGCGGTCCCACGCGCTGCGGCGAGGGTTTTACGCCATCTTTAGATATGTGGTGGCTGAGGAATTCAAGTGATGGAGCACCAAAAACACATTTGGATGTCTCTATTTTGACATCGAAATGTTCCTCCTCAGTTGTGCTTGCCACCAATACATCATCAATATAGACGAATAGGAAATCAAGATCTATTAACACTTCAATCATTAAGCGTTGAATAGTTTGAGCTGCGTTCCGAAGAGCAAAAGGCATTCGTTTATACATATATTCGAATAACCCAAATTGTGTGGTGATTGCCGTTTTAGGTTATAATGCTGCAAGCGTAGCCGTGGCAGCCATTTGGCTGATATCGTTTTCAAATGTTAATGGCATACCTTCGTCTTTACAATGAAATAAACATTCATTGATTTCTCGCTTAAAAAATACACGTTTTTTTGAATATCAAAATGAAACTTCATATTGGAAAACCCTTTCTAATAAACACTATTTTTAAAGCAAGCTTGCCCATACCTTCGCAATTTGCTAAAAAAAAATAATCCTTAGAGTTTCCTAAACGTATAGATAAAATCAACCACTATAATAAGTATTTACCTTAATAACTCTACCGACAGCCCATAAATAATTGTCTCTAATGGTTATATTTTTGTTTACATAATTTTAGTCTCATTTGCATACAGAGACACGTTAACCAAAATCTAAACAAGTCGGAAATAGAAAAATATATTTTTGGTCATAATAAAACAACACAACGTATTATACGAACTACTTCGGTAATTGGTTTTTTACTATTAATAGCCCCAAATAATAGTAAACAAACCCGAATAAGTTGTAAATGTGTGTCTATCTATGTACTCATTTATAATCGATACTACAGTTTGTGTACATAGATCCAAGGGCAATAATCTAATCACAATTAGAGTTTTTTTTGTTTGTAGTAACAAATGTGTTCTAAATATATGTGCGACAGCGTCCGTACACACGATACGATCTAATAATAATTAGAATTTAATTACAGTACAAATATATGTGTTAAGTGATTTCTATTGTATGTGTATGTACATGTAACAACCGGACGGTGTGTGTCTGACCTTTAAACTAAATTTTTACTTTTGTATATAAATATTTAATTATTAAATTCAAGCAGTTCAAATTCCATGGCTGTGATGTGATTTCGCACTTTAACGATTTTTTACTTTGCCTTTTATTTAGGAACGAGTTTATATACTAAAAAAAACTGTATAAGTAAATATTCACACTATTACGTCACCTATAATATATAGTGAGAGATCTCAAACGATGTACCGGACCAACCCGATTTTGATTGGCATATATTTCAACTTTTTACTCATCACAATATTGTGTGTATAGGTGGTACAAATATAGTTTTGCCAGCTTCACCTTGTTCGATTATTATACATTCCACGCTCCTTTTGCGCGCACTCTAATTAATAATAATTGGCTTACCTTGGTTTTATCAAACTATTATACAAATACAACATAAACAAATAAGAGAAACGATCCGCGACTTCCTTTCCGCTGTTCATATAATAATTATGTATACAAACATACACACGTATATATATATATTCTTAAATCGCATAAAATACTCTGCATCATCATCATCATCATAAATATACCACAGCCAAGTAATGACATCATGATGTTACTAAATTAAAATTCGAATGTACAGTGAACAGCAATAACATAACAATATGTATGAATAAAATGATTGCGATACCAGTTAGCTAATAGCTTTGGAGTGTGTGATCACATAGAAATGACATCATCAGCGGTATAATTAGAATATGAATTTTCAATAGTTGTGTTGTTGTTGGAGCTGTTTTTAAACCCAAAATACTCAACTATGTGTATTTGTATGTATGTATGTACGTATGTACCTAATGTATACGATACTGAAACGCGAAATAACTAAAATAAAATAAAAAATATTTTCAGCGGTGTAACCGTATGAGAATGTAACAATTAAATTTGTTATTTAATATATTTTTTTAGCGCCTTGACCTAAAACATGGCCAATTGTACACATATTTCAGTTATTCGTTTCTTAACCGAGGTTTTTTTTTATAATCGAATTAAAAATATGCTTTTATGGGCATGATGTGCTGATGTTTTAACGGTGAATTGACAATAATCAATAGACTTGACATAAACACGTGAGCGATAAATATGCAGTGATCCGAGTTGTACAGCTTCAGTAGTTCGGTACCTAACGCTTATCAACTAATGAAACTAGTATCGGCTAGTAATTTAAATTTATTTTTTATTTTTTTATTTTTTTCGATTATCCAGCTGGAAACTTGATAAAGTTGCTCACAATTTTTTGAAACAGCAAATAAAACTTGAATTAGAGGGCGAAATGTTGCTGCTCAGTAAAATTAGAGTAAGAAAAAAATATATATTACTGAGTGTGAGATGAGACAACAAATCTTCTCAGCAAAAAAATACTGAGTGTTTTTAACAGTGCTGCTGCCATTAAACTTTGTAAATCTATCTCAGTAAATACAAACATTCCTCGCTTACACATTAAGCTGATGGAGAGCAATCGATTGTTTACCGGGTTGACCAAAAACTCTTCGAGAGAATGGTTCCGGTTTGTTGTTGCAGTACGTTCTGGCGACGATCTCTTTCAAGATTATCTCTAGTCCGTAAACAACTTTTATTCTCCGTATTGCTGGATTTTACAATGTCGTGCATGATTGGAATATAGCAGATCAACTTACAACATAGTAAGTCAGCTTCATTAAATTAAGGAAATGCCTTCTGTAATGCATATATATACATATATTTTTATTGACAGCTCTTATCCACGAGTTTTGCTCGGCTGATTTTACGACTGTGCTCATTACTTTGATATCCGCTAATTCTGTACTAAATTGGTCATCGCGTCAGTATATTTGCTGTATGACTGTTCTTCACCTCCTCCCTCTGAGGAACTCACTTATCTTGTGCCATGGTGTATAAGAATAAGCATATCGGATGATATTCTTACCTCTGATCATATAGGTGCATCTCTTTTAATATTAACTTTAAAAGACCGCCGGTTAAACCATATCGTAATAGGAAACTTATAAATTGGGATTCATTCTCCTTCGAGCTCGTTTCACTAATAGATTTGTCTAATCAGATTAGATCTATCACAGATTTCGATTTGCAGGCAACTGTAGTAACGAAAGTCGTGCCCTCTTATTTTCAACCAGAACAAGCTTAACAAACCCATTTGGTGTTCTGAACTTAAAAAGTTAAGGAAGAGTGTGCGTAAAATTAAAAATAAAGCCAAAAATACGAATCTCATTTCTGATTGGAATCGATTTTTGGTAGCTCAACAAGCCTATAAAAAAAGGCTAAGAAACGTGCAAAGGACTGCGTGGAAAAACTTCTGTGAGGAAATTGATAGCTTATCTGTTCTCATTATAGACTTAACAAAACTCTGGCTATGAATGATACTTGTAAACTTGATAGCACTCGCCTACCTTCTGGGAAACTCACCTCCTGCAAGCGAGAAGTTGGTGAGCTACTATTTTCTGTCCATTTTCTTGGATGTGACACTGTTGATTCGGGTGTGGTTGCCTCCAGGCCTCCTGACATATTTGCCGGTACGTCGGATTGGAACTTAGCCCGTAAACTAATCACTACTGATGTTCTACGCTGGAGTGTTTTCTCGTTTGCACTGTTCAAATGGAGTTAGCTTGACGGCGTTTTCCCTGCTGAATTGCAGCATGGTTTTCTACCCATCCGTACTCACCTGCTCAATCTGTTCCAGGCGTGCATTGGTTTTAGTACTGTACCACGATCCTAGAGCAGGAGTAGAGTAGTTTTCATACCAGCAAGTCGGATTTACTGAGCCTAAAGCTTTTAGGCCCATTAGTCTGACCTCTACTTTTCTTAAAGCTTTAAAGAGGATGTTTGACAGATTTATTAGTGATAACTATATTTAACTACCTCCCCACTCAGTACATGCAACATGCTTACAGAGCTGGCAAGTCCTGTGATAGTGCTCTACATGAACTCGTAACTAGAATCAAAAGGTCACTTAATTACAAAGAGTTTCTTGTAGATATCTTTCTGGACATTGCGGGAGCTTTTGATAGCTCTTCGTTTTCTTTGATCATGAGTGCGTGTACCAATATTAATATTAATCAAACCATTGTTAGATTCATCGATTCAATACTCAAGTCCCGTATAATTCTGACTGAGTGCAAAGCTACGCGGATGATCTCGTTTTGCCAATTTCTGGCAAATACCAGAACGTCTTATCTAATCTGATGCAGAACGTCCTTAATATAGTGGAAGTTTGGTGTCTTGAAAAGGGGTTGCACGTCAATCCCACGAAAACTGATCAGAGCACCTCAAACACCTATAGGCGTTATTCTAGATAGTAAACTCTCCTGAAAATTTCACCTTGATTATAAGCTACAAAATGCCATTGCTATCTTTTGGCAATGCAGAAGCGCCTTTGGCAATTCCTGAGGTCTGACCCACAAAATGATGTTATTCACCTACAAATCACTAGTTTTACCGTTACTGTCGTATATAGCAGTTGTATGGTGACCAGTGCTTAAACTGACGCCTTCTGGAGCAAGAGGCTATGTATAACCGGGGCTATGTCGTCTACTCCCATTTTTGCTATGGAATCTATTCTATGCTTGCCCGAACTGCAGTCTTACATTCTTGGTATGGCGTGCTCTGCTGCGTTTCGACTGAGGTGCATTGGGGCATGGAATGCATTAGGAACTTGTACGGGGCATAGACTGATTCTTAATAAGTTTAAGGCACATATTCCGGAGATTAAAATGGTGAATGACTTCACTAATTCATCTTCGTTGTTTTTCCCTCGACAGAACTGTGGCTCTCTCAGGATTTCTATAGACATTGGTCCGAATCGATATTTTTTTTTGCGTATGGCTCTCGTTCAGAAGTCAGTGTAGGGTTTGGTTGCTTTTGTCCAAAGTATTGGCTCAGATTCTCGGGCAGTCTGGCTAAACATTGCACGGTTTTTCAAGCTGAATTAATTGCACTTACCTATAGTACAATTGAGGCGTTTAAATTAGTAATTTAGGCAAGGATATTATTATCTGCACGGATAGTAAAGCCGTGCTCAATACCCTTAAAAACCCTTTGGCTACATTTAAACTGGTCAAATAGTGCAAACACTTCATTAATCTGCTTTGCTATAATTCGAGAGTAAGAGTCATGTGGGTGCTTGCTCATTGTGGCTTTGTGGGAAATGAGGTTGCTGAGTTTTTAGCGAAAACTGGATCGCGCAGTAAATTTTGTGGTCTCAAGCCAGCAATTCGGGCCATGGACGTTTCAAGGTGTATCTCCAACGCATGGGACTAGCTCAGGATGATCTTTGTGATGACTGTCTGGAGGAAGTGGACGACTGTCTACACTACCTTTGCAGCTGTCCGGCCTTTGTCAAAGCCAGATCCCTAGTGTTCTCGTACGAATCTTTGAACGTAGATCAGTTATTATCCATCTCTTGGTTCAAACTTTTACCGTTTGCTAAGGCTGCAGTGTGCTTATGCGAGTTAGGATAGATCCCCAAGGTTTGCACCATGGGCCCATTGTGGCATTGAGTGCGGGTCCTCTGTAGGTTCCAACCGTTTTAATAAAATAAAATAAAAATAGGCATATCCCTTTGGTGATTGGCTGTGAAGCAAATGCTCATCACTCGATCTAGAGTAGTATGAACATTAACCACAGTGGTTCTTCTCGGTTTAACTGTATAAGCTCTTCTGAGCTTGAAATTCTCAATACTAGATGCGAACCTACTTTTGTTAACTCTGTCCGGCAGGAGGTGATTGGCATTAGGTTTTGCTCCGTGTCCATCATTGATTTAATTTTAGACTGCCTCTAAAACTATACTGAGAAGCGCATTGTAGATCAAGTATCGTCACTTGTAAACTCGAAAACTCGTGTCGTCTTATAACTAATCAAAAGGATATAGGAACAAATCTTTCTGGAATTCTGATGGCTCATAAGCTGGTAAATTGTGATGTCTTGCGTTGGAGCCTCTTTTCCTTTTCTTTTTCTTATAAGACTGGCGGCCCTGATGATGTTTTCCTGATGAATTCAGCATGGCTTTTTTCTAATTCAGGATCATTTGGTTCACCTTTTTCAAGCGTGCATTGCTTTAACACTGTTACAAATTCTTGGAGTAGGATAGAGTTGTTTCTATCCCGAAAGCTGGCTAGTCCGATTATACGGACTCTAAGTTATTTCGGCATATTAGCATGTCCTCAACTTTTCTTAAAGCTCTTTGCTGAGGCTTTTGGTCATGGATGATTTATTTGTAAGCTGCAGCAATCTAGTTTCATTGCTCAGATTTACGCTGATGGTTTTATTTTGACAGTCTCAGTCAAACACCTTAGTGTCTTATCCAACTTAACTCAGCATGTCTGCACGTCAATTCGTCTAAAACTATTTTAATTGTCTTTACAAGGCGTAGCAATACTCTTGACCTATCTGTTGCCTCTTTTTTGGAAGAACGAACACTACATGTAACCACGTCAACTTCTTGGTGTTGTCTTAGAAATTAAACTTTCCTTGAAGAATCACCTGGACTACAACCTTCAAAACCAACTGCAGTATTTGGCAATGTAAAAGAGCTTTTGGGATATCCTGGGGTTTAAGCCATAGTATGTTGTCTTTAATTTATAAATTACTGGTCCTACCGATATTATCGTAAGCTTCTATATTGTAACATGCTCAGTAGTAGCCCTGAAGGCTTCTGTAGCCAAGCTTAATGGTCTACAAAATCTTACTTGCAGAGCCATTACTGTGGCTACATCCTCGACTTCATATCTTTATTTTAGAACAAGTTGATTCTGCGGTATTTCGCCTGAGGTGCATTGAGGCATGGAATGTTTCCGGTTTCTCTTTCTCCAGAAATGGATATGGTTAATGACAGATTACTGCCCGAATTCCACTTCTCCAATTTTTTCCGGTAGCTTATCATTCAAGAATTTTTGGAGGTTGCAGGATTTTCCCTACAAATTAAATGAGTTCATAATCTTCTGTCCTGATGGCTCTCATTCTAACCTCTGTGTAGGTTTTGGAATTTATTGTCCTTTTCTACTGAACTAATTCCGCCGATACGTAGTGTTATTGAGGCTTTGAATTTTGCCGTTAAAACAAAATTATTTTGCTATGTTCAAATAGTCAAGCTACACTTAACTCTTTAAGAAATCCTTTGACTGTCTCTAAACTCGTCAATGAATGCAAACATTTTATGAACCGTCTTTATTCTAACAATAAAGTTATGGTGTGGGTGCCGGCATTGTGACATCGTAGGCAATGAGATCGTGGATTGTTTAGCCAAAGCTGGCTCCCAATTGACTTTAATTGGTCTTGAATCAGCGGTTCTTTTATCTTTCAACTACGGGAAGGAAACTATAAAGCACTACGCTTTGAAAGTACTAAGACTTCAGTGGCTTGATACTTTTAGCTGCCGTAAGGCGAAGTACTTCATTAAGGAGCCCAATTTGAGGTCACCGAAGTATGCTTTATCGTTGACAAAGGACCAGTTAAGAATCTTAGGTACGATTCTTACAGAACATGACTGTTTTAAAGATCATCTACATCGTATGTATAGGAGCTCATTTTATAGATTCTAAAAATAGTTTTAGATATCTTTTTTCATGAGTTTTTGATAGCAAATTAAGTATCTTGACATTGACTTATAATTAACAACTATTATACTGAAATAAATATTGAAAAAGTTCACAATAAAGAATCCTCAGCGCATTAAGTTAATTCTTGGTCGGGTTTTCCTTAACCGCTTTCTTATGCAAACGTATCTAAATTACGGAAATTTATCAAGTTGATATTGGGTAAACCGTATTGTTAAGATGCTGCGGTAATGCCTGTAAATCAGTTTGTGCGTATTTATCCTTTATGTCATATTCCTCCCTGAATTCGATTGATTTACATATAGGGAGTAGCGATATTCAGAAACTTAAATAATATTCAGAATAGTATTTTAAAATTTGGTATTTATGATACGAAACTCCGAATAAACTGTAAGATTCAGAATCCAAAACTTCCAAAAATCGATAATCGTATGAATTAAAATTTCATTCCAAATTCTAGAATTGGAATATTTCGGAATTTCGTGATTTTAACCAGTTTTGGAATTTATAAAGAAAAAAATTAGATTTAAAAAATTTGTTGTTTTACAATTTATTTTAATATTTTAAAAATGTAGGAATTATTCACTTTTCTTCACAATTTAGGTGATATGGAAGACTAGACTAGTACGAATAAAAAATTAAAAAATTAAAAAACTCGAATAAAAAAATGTAAGAGTTAAGAAATTATCGCAATTACTAAATTTGGATTATTTATTTATTTTTTTTTTTATTTATATTACGACTGAGTCTTGTACCCATTTAGTAATTTACATTGCATAATACAGTATTTTGAATAGTCGGCGTAATCAAGTGATTATCCCCAGTTTAGTGTAACTCCTTCCTCAGATTTTTCGCCACAGTAAGTCTACTGACCTCCTGGTCGCGATAAGTCCAGTGGTTTGGTTCTTTGCAGTCATCTTGTTGGAGATGTAGTCAGCATACAGCGTATGTCCAGATTTTGATGCTGGTGCAGACGTTGTAGGTGTGTTGTTGCATGATGCTTAATTTCATCCGTGACAAGCTCAATCTTGAGATCTCGATGGAGGTTGTCGTTTCGAATGTACCACGGTGCATTAACAATACATCGTAGGATTTTATTTTGAACTGTTTGTATGATTTTGATATTTGTCTTCTTGGCACATCCCCAGAGTTGGCTACCATATGTCCATACAGGCTTCAGAATTTGTTTGTATAACAGCAGTTTGTTATGGATCGCTAGTTGAGATTGTCTCCCTAGGAGCCAATGCATTTTTCTAAATTATATATTTAGTTCTTCTCTCTTCTTTTGTATGTGTTCCTTCTATCTAAGCTTATAGCATCTAAAGTCATACCAAGATATTTGGCAGTGTTTGCATGGAGTATTACTATTGAGTTTATCATTATTGGTATATGGTTAACTTTTTGATTCGTAAAGTTCACTTGGATTGATTTTGCTTCATTTAATTTAATTCGCCATTTCTTTGTCCAATTACATATCAGGTTAGTAGCCCTCTGTAATTTACTAGTGGAGTCATTGATGTTCTTTGCTGCTGCAAGTATTGCCGTGTCATCGGCAAAAGTCGCCATTGTTTCTTCTGTAGTTGGTATATCTCTAGTATATAGGAGATATAGGATTGGCCCAAGAACACTCCCTTGTGGTACTCCGGCTGTTATTCTTTTTAGTTAGGAGTACTCATTCTCATACTTTACTCGGAAGTGCCTCTCTGATATGTATGATTTTAAAATTTGAAAAAATTGCTCCAGAAGATCTCGATGAAGTTTGAATTCTAGCCCCTGGTGCCATACTTAGTCAAATGCTTACGCTACATCAAGGAATATAATTGATCATATTTGTTTGCTTTCTAGTGATTTCTCGATTACATCAGTAATTCGATGTACTTGTTCTATCGTAGAATGTTTTTCCCTAAATCCAAACTGATGTGAAGGGATAAGATTCCTTTCTTCGATAATTGGTTTTAGTCTTTTAAGAAGAACTTTTTCAAATAGTTTCGATAATGTTGGTAGCAGAGAAATTGGCCTATATGAAGCTTTATCATGCGGAGGTTTGTTCGGTTTAAGTGTCATAATTACTTCTGCAACTTTCCATTGCCTTGGTACATATCTTAGTCGAAATGCTGCATTAATTATATGCACTAGTTTCCTCAACGCTTTCTCCGGTAACAGTTTTATTATCTGACCTGTTATAAGATCATATCCTGGAGCCTTATACGCATTCAGATTATTCTTGATTTCCCATTTTAGTTCTTTCAATGTTACAGGTGTAATATTTACTTCATCCTGTTTGTTTATTGGTGTAATATTTTCCTCTTCCGTTTGTTTTGGATAAGGTTGGAATGTTTCTTCAAGGTGATTTGCAAACAAATCTGCTTTTTGTTTAGCATTTCGAGCCCAATTTTTATTATTTTTAATTGGAGGAATCTGAAGTTTAGGTCCTATAATATTCTTAGTTGCTTTCCATAATGAATAATCAGTATCTTCTTGCTTAGTTAGAGTGCTGAGGTATTTATTAACTGATTGATTTTTAATGTCTTTTATAAGGTATTTTAATTTGTTACACAAATGGTTAAATACTCTTTTATTTTCAGAATTTCGATGTTTTTGCCAATTCTTCCGTGCTTTTCTTTTCTTTTTAAGAAGTTCTCTCACTTCCTCTGGATAGCTAGCATTGCGCTTCATTTCCTGCCTATTATTTGGAGTACTTTCCTACGCAGCATATTGGATATTATGAATGAGCTTATCTAATTCGTCTTCTATTTGGACTGGTCCCTGAATTGGGTTCTGCAGACTAATTCTTTCTGTTAACTGTGTTTGGAAGAGATCCCAATTGGTTTTGAAGCTCGTTAATTTCGGGTTGCTCTCTTTCAAAATAATTGTTTGGCTAAGTATCAAAATAACTGGTGAATGATCTGATGATAGACTTTCACTGTTCTCTATATGGATATAATTATCTGAAATTCCTTTTGTAATAAAGAAATCTATAAGGTCTGAAATCTTACTGGTATCCGTAGGCCAATAGGTTGGTGTACTGCCTGAGTGAAACTCGCATTTTAGTTGTTTGCCTGCTGCGAACAGTTCTTTTCCTTTAGCGGTCGTTAACCGAGATCCCCAATATGTATTTTTTGCATTTTAGTCACCTCCAACTAAAAAGACACTTCCTAGCGTTTTCAGACGATTAGTATAATCTACTTGTTTGAGATTGTATCTTGGAGGGAAATATATTGCTGAGATACTGCATGTTTTAATATTGCTTAATTGTATTTTGATTGTTGTGACTTGCATGGAAAGGTTCTCAACTTTTGCGCGATTAATTTCTCCATTTGCTCAAATTTATCTATTAATTCCGCGTTATGTATTATAACTGCTTGTGCGCTGGACGTGTCTTCGGCAGTTGGCTTGGATTTTTTATGCTTGATGGAAGAGGTATTTTCCTTCTCATTGTTTAGTTCACACAGCAGTGTGGTGTTCCCTGGCGGTGGGGTTGATGGTGGTGTTCTTTGGAGTGCCGTACTTCTTCCACCAAAGTGCCATTCATGTATCGCTTGTTCCTTGCTTCCAGTAGTACAAAAAGGATCAGCCTGGTTGCCTACCGACGATTTCCTTTGCAATGTCATGTTGCTCCCTCCAGAATCCGTGGAGCAGCCCGATAAATCGGGGTGGGATTTAGAATCTAAGTTCTGACCCCTCTAGAGTATATTTTTGTTTATACCCGACATTTCATCTTTTTGTGGACTATCTGCTATACTGTTTCTCTACTACGCTGGGATTGGATACCACAACCGTTCGATCTACGGTACATTACCCAGGGTGCGCCACGTGGAGGCTATCAACTAGCACCCTAAATTTGGAATGTTTAAATTGTTTTATTAGTTTAAATCTGCGTCCTAGTGCAACTGCTTTCAAAGGCAATACCGATTCAGAACATTAGATGGGCATTCAAGTAAAAAACATAATTCGGCTATTTTTTATATCTAGAAAAGGGATGGGTAAGGAGGACAATTTACAAGGGCTAAACATTTTGGCTCCTGAACATTTTGGAGGCGTCTCAATATTTGAAGCTGCATGGGATTTACTTAAAATATCAACTAAGACTGTAACTTTTGACATTTTAATAATAAAATGCTTCTTTCTTATACAGTAAAAGTCGAATACTATGGGCCCCCCGAAACCCAATTATTCATAATTATTCAAAAAAGAATTGGTTCGCAATTATCAAGGCTGTTTGGAACATATTTTTAAAAAGTGAAAGTGAAGGTCAAATTATTCCAAGGAAGAACATTCCTTTCGGGCACAGGACGCCTGGCAGCTTTATATTTGGGATCGTATAATAATGTTTCGTGGATCGTCAGGAAAATAAATAAACTGTAGTCGTTCTTTTAGGCGCAATACAATTATATTTAAACTTTCGATGCTTCAATGCCAGTCTGTAACGAGATTATTTCTGACTGGTAATCGGTATCTATAATTGAATCTATAAATAACTTGATTTCCATTTTTATTTTATTTTGGTGGTTAAGGTCAAATGATTAAAGTACCTGGATATTCAAATCTCGGAAACAATCTTTGCGATAAGTCAATATGATCACGACGTTATGAGTAAATGGAATATAAGCTCATTTTTTTAAAAAATTATAACAATTATCAGATTTATATTATGTAAATGACCGAATGGAGGGAGCACCGAACAAATTTTGCGACAGCATGCGTTTTTCTTACATTTTCATGGAAAGTGTCTAGTCTTAAATTTATCATGGAAACACAACAACATTTGAGACTTGATTTTTGAAATTCATAGTGCTATGGAATTGTGCAAAATTCTAGTTTGAAAACTATTTGTCTGATTTTGAGCAAAAATTGGAAAGTATGGAAATATTTCAAAAATAGATAGAAATAGATTAAGAGTTAGACTTTTTCAGAGTGCAAATACTCTTAGCATGTCAAATGGGTGAAAGTAACAATTGTAATCCTTTCTATATATAGCTAAATTTATCGATTAACTAAATCTTATTTTAGTCGATCGGCTTTCGAAATTTAATAAAAGTATATATGTGATCAAAGTTGATATAATAATTCAGTATCGTTCAAAGCGTTAATTATTATGTCACCGCAGTGAAATTAATTTATTCACATGCACATCGAATTAGTATTTTGAATGGACATTGAATAACCATTAAAAGAAATAATTCATTGTGTATATATTATGTTTTAAACCCATAATAATAATTTTAATCACTTCCGACTTTACCGATATATACGTGAATCGAATTACTGTGAAATTTTATGTATATATACATATGTATACTTGTTTCCAATTTCTAAACATGTCTAAAATCAAATATTTTAATTACATACATACATTAAATTGGCACACATTGAAATTTATATCGCACAGCTAAATATAATCGATTACCAAAACTTATGATCTTAGATAATTTTGAAATATGACCAATCTAGATGCGGGTAACAAATTGCGAACAATGCATTGTATTTGTATATATTTAACGTAATATGATCTCATATTTTATATGACTTACTAATTCAATTAGTATTTAAGCTCGATATGCAAAAAATAAAAAATTGCAAAAACAATATGTAAATAACAAGTAGCTGATATCATCAAACGTCTGAATGGTGGCACTCGGTTCATCCGCGCCGCCCACTATCGAAAGGCTAACAAACCAATTTATCAAACGTATTTCAACAAATCCAATTGCCCTTTGTGACATTTTGAACCTATATATACACTTTATGAACATCCATTTATTTCTAAAAATAACTACGACACAAAATTTTAACGATCCAAAACTATTCCGAAATATGTATTCCAAAAAAAAAACTCAATAAATCTAATTTCTATTAATCACCGACAGAAGAGTTCCATTAACAAACAAAAAAAACTATTTTTGGCATGCATATCGCACACTCTCATACACATGCCTGCCCAGCCGTTGTGTTTGTTTAAACGAAGAAAAAAAATTAATTTTGGAAAAAATCAAATTAAGAACTAAAGAATTAAAATGTACAAGATATAAGCCTGACATATTTATTGGAAACATTTATAATTATAATACGCGTATAAATGTATTTGTAAACGCAAATAGTCATAAGCGCCGACTAAATTGACTAAAAATATAAGCGCTAACCGCATATAAAATTTGTAAACATGTTCGGCGGCAATGGCCTATATCATTCACACTTGATACGCGCATTTCAGATTTTAAATATAACTTTTAAGAACCTTGGATTTAACAATTTTTTATAGTGCTGTAATTAAATTTTGTAATAAATATAAAAAAACACTACATATACCGACGTCATTTACAACCTATTTAACAGATTTACGTTATATGAGATGGGTATATCCTCCTCGATGTATCGCAATTACATACATTTTGAATGTGTGGTCCCCTTATATAATATTTAACCGCTATTCCATATGTTGTTTGTGGTGGGTGAATCGTGGTTTAATTAAATTTATATTAAATCGATAAATTCGTAATTGTAGTTTTATTATTTTGATAGTTGGTGGAAATAGTGTGTGTGTGTGTGTGTGTGTATTTATAGTTATGGGAGGCTCTTTTCTATATTATATATAAATATAGCGTTAATGAACTAATGACGATCGATTAAGTTCGTTATGCAATTTCTATACTAGTTACAGTTAGTTGATCACAAAAACTTGAAGTGTAGATATACGAGTATACATACTTGTATTTGATTTAAAAATCTCTTTGTGGTTTTCACTTTTTTTATTTAATCAAATAAAGTTATAATTTATCAAATTGAGTCTGATGATAATTATTTATGTTACCGCAATTTCGATTAATAACCTATTGTGCACGGTTTTCGTCGACATTTTATCGACAAAATGAATAATTATAATTCTGAGCATGCAGAAAATGCAAAACCGGGATAACGAAAACTGGCTTATCGCTTATTTCGACTTTCGTTAACAAAACTCTTCCACGTTTGGTATAGATATAGTTATCGAACTTAGTATGGAATATTTATTTATTTATTTTATTTATTTATATTAAAGAAATCGATTTAGTACATTATTATATGATTTCAACAAGATTAAAAAAGTTTAAATATAAATTAAATTTTACAATTTTAAAAATTATTTAAAATATAATTTTTTTTTTTTTGACAATCTTATTTATTCACATAAAATTTTACAATGTACCTAGTCTATAGACTAACAACATTTCTTTTTTGACCTAAATTGCTAAATTGTGTTTAATTAAGGTATCCCCATTGGTTTTCCTTATGTTCTATTTACTGGTGTTACTGCCTTACGCTGACTATAGTGCTAACTCAAAAGGTTTTACTCTTTTCAGTCTTCTCACTGCTTCCCTGTGGTCGAGTAGTTGGTTGGCCTCAACGTTCGGGTGATTCTGGAGCCTCACTTCATGCTTCCGTGCAGCATTGTTTGCTTCTCTGGTGACAGTTTCCACTCTAAGGTCCCTGTGGAGATCGCTATTACGTATGTACCAGGGGGCATTTACAATATCCCTTAGCACTTTGTTTTGGAATCCTTGAACGATATCCATGTTGCTTGGTTTAGTACAACCCCACAGTTGAATTCCATACATCCAAATGGGCTTTAATATCTGCTTATATAGCATCAATTTATTGTTTATTGATAGATTGGAGTTCCTTCCCATCAGCCAATACATCTTTCTATATTTGAGTCTGAGTTCTTCACTTTTTTTCTTGACATGGACCTTCCATCTAAGTTTGGTATCTAGATTCATCCCTAGATATTTTGCTGAGTTATCATGTGGTAATGGGACATTATTTAATACCACAGGCAAATGATTTATTTTTCTGTTGGTGTAGTCAACACGTATGGATTTTGTTTCATTTAACCTGACACGCCATTGCTTCGTCCATCGATAAATTTTGTTCATCGCACTTTGAAGCTTATTGGTAGCTCCTTCTATGGTATCATCTACTACCAAAATAGCAGTGTCGTCTGCAAATGTGCCAATTGTGGTATTCTGAGATAATGGAATATCGCTTGTGAATAATAAATATAGAATGGGTCCTAAGACACTTCCTTGTGGTACTCCAGCTTTGATCTTTTTAATATCTGAGTATGATTGTTCCTATGTTTAACACGAAAGTGTCGCTCTGTAATGTAGGATTTTAATATTTGGCAGAATTGTGAAGGTAGAAAAACCATTGGAAACAAATAGTTGTCTCAGTATAAGGAACCAATAATGGCCTTTAAAAACATTATTATTTTTATCTGTATCTCTGAGCTGGATTAGGTATCCAATCCGTTGGTTAATGTTGAGTTGTTAATTTGAGACACGGATTGAAAAGCTCAGCAAACATATGCTCATTTGATTGCTTATATTTGTAGTACATGGTGGCCGGGTAGCCTTTGGCCTGGCGTTTTGTTATAATACATATACCATATAGGATGATTCACTTAATCGATATTCTGGACAGAGGAATATGATTTTGAACCGATCGGTAAATTATAAGTGATATAATATTCCCACTATGTCTATAGGTCATTTGTAGATAATTTATCTTGCCAATTGATGCTATTAAGAGAGCTTCAACCCCGTCGAGTTGTCATCAAATTGAAACAATTTGTACGTCTGTGCATTGTAGTATACAGTTCGAGATTTGGGAAAGTAAGAGAAATTTTCATTTTTTTGTGGTGGTCTTGACTCAAAATCTTACAAGAAAATTCGGAAAAATCATATAATCGACATACATTAATCATACCGAACATGGTTGTCGTTAACCCCCTAATCCCCTTCTTTTTCCAAAATTGAAATATTTTTCGGATAGCTTAGACCTAGTGACATCTTGGAATATATGTCATTATGGTGTTAGCTTCCTAGGATTTTCCCAAGAAAATTTGGAAAAATCATATAATCGACAAATGTACATGAGGTCATACCAAACATGGTTGTCCTAAACCCCCTAATACCCTACTTTTTTCAAAATTGAAATATTTTTCGGATAGCTTTGACCTAATGACATCTTGGAATATATGTCATTATGGAGTTAGCTTCTATAGTTAGCTAGGTATTTTCCAAGAAAATTCGGAAATATCATATAATCGACATACATGAGGTCATACAAAACATGGTTGTCCCAAATCCTCTAATCCTTTACGTTTTCCAAAATAGAAATATTTTTCGGATAGCTTAGAGCCTATGACATCATGAGCAATACGTCAATATGATGTTAGCATTCTAGGGAGTTTTCAGGAAAATTTGAAAATTTATTTATTCGGCATTTACTTATTTACGGCCCAAACGAATATCAAGTTTAACAGGCCTGATCCAGATGAGTATGTTAATCATAAATATTTCGGAAATTATTTTTATACTTCCGTATTATGTATGTATGTATATATGTTTGTAATTTAGTGAATCAGTGGATTTTGTATAAAAAACACATGTCTATCAACGAAGAGGTCGTATATTTTATTTAGCACCGCACAACACTCCTTAATCATTTACTATTTATAATTTTCATATATACATATTGCAAAAATCTAGTTTTTAACCCCGTTCAAAATACATAATCACAATAACCTAACCTACATATATACTTATACTTAGTATTCTAAATTTTTCGTTTTATTTCGATATAACTAGAAAACTGAATAATTACTTTTTGATGGGCGCACGATAATATGATATCACGTAATAATTTGTTATCCTTGATACATGATACACCCTTAATTTATTGAATTGTTTTTAGTATATGATTGTATAAAAAGAAGAACGAAATGTTTGTCAAGAAAGGTGTGGTTCCCACATTATATCATGACTAACATACATATATACATACATGTGTGCCATACAAATTTAAAGTTAAAATGAAATTTAATCGGTTCATAAAAATATACTCACAAGAACTATAATAGTCTTTATCACTAATTAACGTTAATACGTGTAAATAAACTGGTTCTTTATAGAATTAGCCGAGGCATTTAATTACATTCTTTCATTAGATAAATTATTACCTCTCTACATTATATAAAGTTACAAAAACTGATGATTTCATTTGGCGCGTGGTGGTTACTTATTTAACTTTACAAAAAAATTTGATCGATTTGGCAGCAACAACAACATTTTGTTCGGAATTAAATGTCTTTAGACACGTACTGTGTTTTTTGTTGGTGTATTTTCCAAACTTCATAATCAAAGCATAAGAAAGTAGAAATGGTTCTAACAAAGCAAAAATCCTGTTCTTTATTGCATACTTATGTATATACAAATACATATACATATATAGATACAATTCACATTCAACTTAATCAAGACCCAATATATATATATATATATATGTATATATATATATATATATATATATATATATATATATATATATATATATATATATATATTATATATATATATATATATATATATATATATATATATATATATATATATATATATATATATATATATATATATATATACAGGTAACCCTTGAAATATGCGGCAAATTGGTTCCACAAAAACAGCGCACAATCCAAATTCGCATAATTTGAAACTTAGAATCAATAGAAAATCACGTACTGAAAAAAGTAAAAAGAATTTTCATTTTATTCTAAATTTATTAGAGAATTCATTTCTCTCTTACCTCAGTTGCATTTATTCATTTATAACTATGAACTGGTCATAAGCTTTTGCCGTTTTGCGCAGGCATAATAACAGTTTCGTCGCTCGAAAAACTTTCATTAGGAGCAGATCTAGTGCTGCAACTTATGAAATCTGTAATTAATGTCTGCTTTTTAGACATATCAAACTGTTTTTTAATTTCGTAATATGGTGCCATGCTTATGTCTACTTCACGATGAATTCTTGGCCCTCCCAATATCTGCATCATGCTATGTCAATTACCTCTTGTTATATGTTTGGTTTCAATGTTGGCAAGATACGGCAAGTTATCGCCTAACTTCACTTGACCCACTTTTAATAAATCGAAATAAATTTTAACTCCAAGCAACAGGCCGATTTTTTGAGCCTTTACAAATTCTCGGGCAGCCAATCGTATATTTGCTGAAATTGACCAGCCATCCGTGTTTATCAGTTTTGATGGAGGAATATTGGTGATTGATGGCAGCACAAGTACCTCAATCTCAGTAGAGAAGTTCGACACTATATTGACTATAGCTGCATCCACTCGATGAGGATTGTACAGATGAAGTGCCGATTCCGCCAATCTCTGCAGTCACCTTTTCCAGCGGAACTGGAAGTTTTGAAGAAAACGATTTGGTCATGAAGTTGACTTGATACCCGGAATCTAATAACGCCCGCCCAACAACAGGGCAGTTAAACTTATTCAATACCTTCACCATAGCTGTAGCCAAAAAAAACATGTGAAGGTCCATATCGTCGTTCAATGGACGTAAGCGTAGTAGGACTTGGACGGCGTTGACGGCTTTAAATTGGAAGATGATGCATCATCCGAATTAACTGACGTCGAAGATGAACAATTGGGTGTGCTAGTGCACAAATGTAATAAAGTGTGGCGCTTTCTTTGACAAATTTTACATGAATCTGATACTGGACAATTATCTACAAGATGTCCAGGTTTAAGACAATTGAAACATAGATTTTGTGTTTTCACTTGTTTGCGTCGATCATTCACTTACAGTGAAATCGTCGTAGCCTTGATTGTGTAGAGCTTGGCGTAGCTGAAGATGAAGGTTTCAGATGTGCTGAAGACGATGACGGCTGTGCAGGTAACAATTCCAATTTCGCATATCGCCCTTTACTAAAGTTTGAAATGTCTTTGTAGCTCGCAATTTAGTCCACAGGAGCAGCTTCACACCATTTATCCTTTGTTTCACTACACAATTAAGCCATCCCATTGTTCCGTAGGTCGATGCAGAGTTCGAAGAGATCGCAAATGGGAATTAAAACCATCCAGTAATTCCATTAAACAACGTGGGCAAGGTTTCTCCAAAGTCTTTACGGTAAACAACCATTTAATATGATGTTCACATATGCGATTTGGTTTGTTGGATTGCTCTTTCAGAAGATTCCTAGCGACCTCATAATTTTCCTCGGTAAAATCCGTATACTCTATTGTGTGGACTGCAACATCCATCTTATTCTCGTCGGACTTGGAAATTCGCTGAGCTGCTAGTTCTTCAAGTTTATCTTCTAACATAGGGCGAACCGTGAAGTATAAGGTTTCTATAGCGGCACGAATTGCCGCAGCATCCGTATCCTGTGATGGTTTGGTCCTTTTCATAAAGTCCATAGTTTCTCGTTACTTCATCCAAGCGAAGGCGCACTTGAGACAGTCTTGCCTCATGAAGCGAGTTTTTGATCCACGTGAATTGGCATTGCAATGATTCCATATAAACAGCAACACCATTTTTAGCACGTTTAAGATGGGCCATATCACAATCAAATCGTTCTTTAGGCATCACAATTATTGAAATATCCGCGCACTAACACTTTATCACTTTATTTAGTACAAAACACAACTCACCAATACAGCAACATCAGCAAAGAGCAATCGAATTAAAGGTGAGCAATTACACAGCAAAGGCTGAATATTTGCGAGGGCAAGCGTTTTTGCCCCGACCACTGAAGATTTGAAGAAGGTGACGAATTATTCCAATCGATGAACACACAAGAATGAAACACGTGGCTAAAGGTGTTAATGTTTTTAATTTTAATTTATTTAAAGTATTGATGTGCCTTCATCAATGGTTGCAGCAGAAGAGAGCGATTTATTTATTTTTAAATAGAATAAATACATAAGTTAATACATAACAACTACTATGACAATTTAAAAGAACATTAAAATGAAAAGTAGCAATACTTAATAATTATAAGAGAATACGGAGTACGGGTGAATATGCGTGTTTAGTGTCTCTTCGGATTCTAATACATCTTCATTATCTTCCATTAAATTCTGATTTTCGTCATATAAAATCAGAAGATCTTCCTCAATTAAGCTTTCTTCTAATCTCATGTATTCGTTCACCTCATTCAATATGATATCAATAAATCCTTCACCTCCGACCGAATGCACTAAAGCCACCACTTGGTTTAATTCAGCTTCTATCTCTGGTACAACATGTAAACCTTCGACTCCCGCTGGTCACAATTTTTTCCAGGGACTGTGGAGTGTATTCTGTTTTAATTCCTAAATGGCTTTGGTGATAAATTGTACACAATTCTTCATATATACTCCATATTTTGGTAACTGTTACATCTGGTTGGTTATCTAATTTATCTATGATGAAATTAAATGGGATCCGTAAAAATATTGCTTTAAAGGTGGCTACCCTGGTCTAATGCGGTTGCAGTAACGACGTCGTATTAGCTGGTAAGAACCTTCACGTTAGGATGATTTAGATCTGGTGGATGGCAGGGTGCATTATCAATGATAAGCAACACTTTGAAACCTGGAGCCCTACTATGACTTTCGACTACGATTTTCGACGGTCGTTTTCCTATAGTAGGCAAAGGAAGAAAAAGGAAAATAATGTTATACATTTACTATTGTTTACCTTTTTCTTCCTTTGCCTATACTATAGGAAAACGACCGTCCTCGAAAATCGTAGTCGAAAGTCATAGTAGGGCTCCTATTTTCTATTTTATTTTTCGTAATACCGGGTGTTTTTTTTAAGCTGAAACTTTCAATTATCTCGGAAAATAAGTGAAATACATTAGTGAGGGAAATACATTAGTGCTAAAATTAGGACCCTCGCCCCTCCTTGTAAGGGGACAACTTGTAAACTAAAATAGGAACCCCTATATTTTTTGGCAGATTCGGATTCTACGGCTAAAAGCTAACTAATAGATAACCAATTTCGAGTATTTACATTGAAAACGTCTTAATTTTAATGCAAATATATTGCAGAATCGTATGCATAATGTTCTCAGTAGGAGAAATCGAAAAAAATTAATATCGTTTATTACAGCGCCATCTATCATGAATCGAAAAAAATGTTTTAAGCAAATCCTATACGTACTTTCAGCCGTAAAATCAGAACCTGCAATCAAATGGGGGTTCCTATTTTCGTTTCCAAGTTGCCCCCACCCCCCTTACAAGGAGCGGCGGGTTGTCCTAATTTTAGCACTATAATGTATTTCCCTCCCGGAATGATTTAATTTTGATACCGTTCATTTTTATCGTAGGTGGCTGATTTTCCGATATTTGAAAGTTTCAGCTTATAAAAAACACCCGGTATAATAAAGGAAGAAGACAAAATCGGAATCGCACTAAACAGAAATAAAAAAAAAGTTCGCACTAAACCGATACTTGCCGCATATTTTAAAAATTACGACTCAAATTTGAATCGCATAAAACCAAAATCGCATTAATTAAACCCGCATATTTCAAGGGTTACCTGTATATATATATACTCGTAAATACGAATAATAAAAGAAAGTAAAATTTTCTTACGTGCCAGTTAAATACCTCATATCGTATACATAATATAGAGACGTAGTATACACAAATCTTGATACTTCATTTCTACAATAGGGTGAAAATAATACAAATAAAATATCTATATTTGTCACGATTATAATACGAGTATTACGTATTACAATAACTATATACGAGTATGATGTCATGCAGGCTATATAAAATTAAAAGTGAATAATCTTAATTGTTCAAGAATACTTCTAAATTTATTTGATCGTATCGTTATTAATAATCAGCTTAATAAGAATTAGTATTTGTACAATATATAGGCGTATCTATAACTACTTATGTGCGAACGATTTAATAATCGAAATTTAGGCCATGATCAGAACTATAATTTCTCATCAATATTATGTATACGTCTTAAAGACGCCAATAAGACTACAATAAATTTTGGGTTGTTTATACTATGCCGTGTACATTGTAATTTATTTTGGCAAACAAAATGTTTTAACTATATACATTTGTAATATAAATGTCGTATATATACATACATAAATATATATAAACAATAATTTGACATTAACAATATAATTACATTAAACCACATAACGATATTTAATCAACCGCAACAATAATTTCCATAATATGAACTGTAACCTCGTAATCTTTTTTTTATATTTCTTTCATATAATTATGGGATTTATTTGGGAGGTTTTGTAACGTAATTAACGGCATACTATAAAAAGATTGATCTGATCGATTCGATGCGCGTATGATGACATTCATACTTGAAAAGAATTGACTTCTAAAATTATTATTATGTTCGTATACGGATCATTAGCGACACGAATAATAATTTTTATGTTAAATCGTTATAGAATTTTATAATCAGATTCTAATAAAGTATAATTCTATATATTGTTATAGAAATACAAAATATAGGCGTACTTATTATATAGAAAAGATTTGTTTTAATTTGAGTTTGTGACTCATCAAATTATGAAGAAACTAAAAAAAATTTAGATAATCCAAATAAGTTTTCAATTTTACGTGTAACGCCATTACCAATAAAAGAAAATCACCACAAAAAGTTTAACAGTGTATAACAAAAAAAATAAAATAAACAGTGTTTAAAGGCCATTACTGGCCACTTACTGTGTCAACAATCTGACTCCAACAGTTTCGATTCTGGGCTTGGTCTTCATACTGTCCTATAGACAACCTGAAGAAGCCAAGCTGTACTCTCCACCATGGAGCCATCGTCGCCTGCTATAATATGATGGCTCTCCTTTCAGAGATCGCAGCACAATTCGTTCCAGATCAGCACGCAGAACTTGACCGAGCCAGCGTACTCGCTGAGATCTTATTTCATGCACAATATCGGGGATCTTCATCAGATCTCTAATCTAGATATTGTACAGAGCAGATTTATGAAACTATGTATGCCATTTCGTACTCGTCCGACAGCGCCGAACTTTCACATTCAAATATAACAACGGGCCAGATCAACGCTTTGTAAAGCTTCAGCTACACGGCATTTGATAGGTATTTAAATTTTAACAGTGGTCTTCGAGAATAAAAAGCACGAGTGCCTGCTGCCAGCCGCACTTTAATATCCTCACCCACACTGTTATCGTGAGTGATAAGGCCAAATATTTGAACCTCCTCACTCCCTCAAACGTATAATGGCCACTACTAACATCTGGTGTGGCATTGTCCCTATAACCAGAGAACATGTATTTCGTTTTGAACTGATTGATCGGATGTCCAACAGAAGCTGAAAATTCTACAAGCGGATTAAGTATTTCCTTCACTTCGTTGCTATTCAGTCCAATCACGTATATGTCATCTGCATTTGCAAGCACCTGCTTGGACTGGTGATATAAGATGTTGCGCTGAGGTATTTCAGTTGCAAAAATTCTTGATAGCCTGTTCTCAACTTTAATACAGCATTGAGAGTGTGTATCACTGTCATACTACACAATCGTACCAATTTGTTGGCATCCTAGCTGTTCGAGCGCACAATCTCTCTCGTTTGATCGAATCATAGGCCTGCCGGAAATCCAGGAACACCTGATGTACTGGGATAAAATTCTCATAATATTTAAATAGAATCATCCGCACCGAAAAACCTGATCAGTGACTGATCGATTCGGACGAAATCCTCGTTGATAGTCATCAACCAGGCTCTCTGCCAGAGGGGCGATTCTATCCAATATAATGTAGGATAGTAACTTGTATGCTGTGCAAAGGCAAGCTAATCCGCGATAATTGTCACACTTCAAGCCGTCTCCCTTCTTGAAGATAGGGCACATCGCTTCCACTTTCCATTCGTCAGGCATTACTTCGATTCGCCATACTAATAGAATAAGGTCGAAAAGACAATTCCACAAAGTAGCCTCTCCGAATATTAAGATCTATACGAATTGATGCAGTTCAATCCAGTTGAGCGGTTTCGTTTTAGTCTCTGCGTGGCGCTAGTATGAATTCCTCATGGGATGGATCCTCAATGAAATTCTCCGCAGTCTGTATTTGAGGTGACTCAACTACAGTCTGTGATGCATGATGAACACCAAGCAGGTTAGTAAAGTGTCCATTCCATGCTTCGAGTAAGGCCTGAAAGTATAGTGTAATCCAGTAATTCCTTTAAAGAAATTACGCGAACCCTTGGTTGAATAGCCGGCCGACTTCGTTATTGTTTTATGAGACGCACTAAATTCTCCGTGAACATTTTTCATTCTTCTTTCGATATCCTTAGAAGTATTATTTTCCTTTACAAGGAATTTAATAACAAAATGAAACAATTGATTTCCATGAAATTTTGTTTTTGTCGGTAGAATAAATAGAGTAATAAAAAAAACAGAAATAAAAAAAATTGAATACCGTTATTTCATATAGATTTACCTAACTTCTTAAAATCCCGTCATATACCTATAGGTATAGTGTATTTAAAGACGAAAACTTTAAATTGAAATTTGCCGAAGAACGGTTCCATTTTCAAAATTTAAATTTTTTCATCTAGTACTCGATTTATAATTTATCGATGTTACATTTTGTTCTGTTTTCTTTAAATTCAGTTGCAAGCATGGCGGTGACGACCAACAAGCAACAGATTGTTAATTTAATCTTTTGAAAATAAAATTTTGGTTTCTTGCGATACAAAATAAGTGTACATATCAGTATTATTGTTTGCGGAAAGTACAGGCTCATTCTTAAACACAAAAGTGAAAGTTTTCAGCGGCAAGAAGCCAGAAATATCAAATCGCCAACTGTCAAATTTAAGGAAAATGGCGACCTAAAATATTCATCTATCACTTAAACATCGGTATTTACAATTAAACAATATATTATATATCAGAATATCACCAACGCCTTAAGGGTGGAAATATTACTGCACTCAGTGTTTTGGGAGATGTTTATCGAATATTAAAAACAATTTTTTTTCAAAATTCTTATGTAATAGCCCTGGAGAGAAAATATTGTACAATTGGTTGAGAAATGGTTAATAATTGATTAAAATAGTTAAAATATTATTTTGAAGGGTTGTGAAATGACAGTAAATAAGAATGAGTTCATCTTTCGATGCTTATAATATTCTGTCGTAATCATCTTCAGTGATTTAATTTTCGAATAAACATTTTTCTAGGGTTTAGCAATACAAGTCCATTTTTGTACATATCTTAATAATTGTATCGTTCAATCAATCATTGGGCAACGAAGTTATTACAAAATATTGTAATTTACAAAAATGAAAATGAGTTGCATAATTTAATATTTTGAAATTTGGAGTAATGTTCTCCCAAAAAGAAAAACTCTCTTTGAAAAGAAAAACTTAACCTAAATTTAATCAATATAGTTAACATTTGGTTTTTAGTACATTTGGTTTAGTAATACGTAGACCAAGTAAGACAAATTTTAATTTTCTACCTTCTGATATCATCTATTTTATGTTTGATCTTTTGAAAAGTCAATATTCTGACTTGTTCTTCTTTGGATTTAAGATGAACTCCAAATATCGTGAATTTCGTTATTTATTGGTCCGGCTGTTTAATTATACGGCTAATTGATACATGATTTCCGCACCTTTTAGATTGATCGATTAAAAAATGTAAATGTAAAAAATTATAAATGTCCAAACTCATTTTTTTTATTTTGGGTTGATTCATGAAATGTCATTCATGTTTGAATTTTGATGCTCGATTTCAGTAAAACACCTCTCCAAACAAATCTATAGACCTGTTGTCTGATTAATTTAATGAACTTGTTGATTAATTTAATACTTTCTTGCTGTGTATGCTATCAAAAACCAATAACTTTCATCAACTGTTGTTATTTCACTTGAATGTAATATCATCTGTCGAGCTTTAATAAAAAGAATGTTTACAAGTTCGTAGAACTGTATAAAATTTTCTAAAGAAATAGATTAACCGTTGCTGTATACGCAAACCCATATACCACAAACATCATTGAGAATTTTTGGCTTGTGACCAAAAATTATTGTGAATTTAAAAGAGTTGAACATAAATTTTGGAATTCTTAGAATCAATGCTTAATACAATCACTAAGTTGAATGTCTAGAATCAACTCCGTCCTTCGTATAATATATGCAATGTTAAAATGTCGCTTAATACACTACAATGTTGTCGCAAAATAATTAATTTTTTTTCTTATATGTATTCGAAAAGCAATAAGCAACGAACCATGTATGCAAATTTAATTATAAACAAATATCATCGAAATTAATTAGAAACTTTTTATACATAAATGATTTATGCAAATTAACAATTATAATAACAATTTATAAATTAATTACTTATAATTAATATTTTTGTTTTTGTTTATTTTTAGCATGGTGTCGCTGTTGAAATCATTAGAATATTACCAGAAAGTCCACCACCAACAATCACCAATATATTTTGTAACAGCAATGAAACTAAATTTAGCCCAAGTGATTTGGTAAGTTTTGTATGTTTGTTAATTATATGCAAATATGACAACATTTTGCAAATTTGGGATTTTCATTAATTTTGGAATTTGGCTGACTATAATAATTAATATAGTCGACAGTTATAGTCGCGTCTGTTTTTGTTTTTTTTTGGTTGATTTTACGTTGTCATACACTAAAAGTGTTGAATTTATGATATGTTTGTGAAATAGTTGTTAAATCTTATAGCAGAACCGGATTTTTGTTTAATTTGTATCAAAATTAAACCGGCTTTCGTACAGTGATATTATATAAATTAAATATTTCTTGATTTGTTAGTTTAGAATATTTAAGAAATATTTGAGGATAAGCCGGTTAAAATATGTGGTTAGTAAAACTTACCGATGAAACCGTGAATGTTTTGTTGTTAATTTAATAATAAGCCACAGATTAAATTATTGCAGAGTATTTTTTGACTCTCAGAAAATTACCAATTTTGGGGCGTACGGAATTTAGAATTTTTATATTTAATATACGACTACGGCTATTTATCAATCTCTAACTCATCTTTCCAATCGAAATTTCATCATTTATTCCACATTCAACGTCTTACATTTGATTACATTTAACCGAAAGACACTAATATACCTTTTTGTATGGAAAAACAAAAATCGATGAACCATTGATTCAAAGAGCTTTGGAATGATAGAAAGTATGGCAATCCCGCGATAGTTGATGATCTCGCTTCATTTACCCGATTTGAATATGGGACGTATGAAGGATATTTTCCACAGATCTGGAAATACTTGTGTTCGAAGGCTTTGGTTAAAGATAACAGTAATGTGATCACATAGGCTCTCCGCGCAATTTTTAATCAGGATGGGAGGAAAACCATTATGACCTGCACCCTTATTGATGTCAATGTTGGATATACAATCAAAGATTTCTTCTGAGGTAAACGATAGTTGTGTGAATTCGTGATTATTTCCAAGCTCAAAAGGTTTGATATTAATTGGCGTCTGCTACGAAATAAATTGTACATGTTAACGTGCAGCCTAGCAGAGTTGATGAACTGCCAAAAACCTCGTGGGTTGAAAGACAACTCAACTTCAATCTGAGAACGTAATTATGATATAAGAAACTGTTTAAAATTTTGAATTCCTTACGAGCTTTAGTGAAAGCAGAATAATACTGTTTGCCATGCAACCAGTATAGCGTGTGGAGCTGATTACGACGATTCTCAAGGCGTGTCAACTTAACATTGTACCATGGTTCTCGAAATCGCGGTTTAGTAGCCCTCGACGGAATATACCTATCGATACCTGTCTTGAGTCGTTCATTGAATTGTGAAACTATGTCATTCAAATCTTGACCAGCTTGACAAAAAATCCAATCCGAATTGTAGATATATTCATTCAGAGCAGAGTAGTCAGTATTTCTAAAATCAAAAAACAAATTATTACTGGAAGGAATGACACATTTTTCGTGAAATATATTTATCATTAATTGAGTGTGGTAGATGCTCGAGCAGCCGGTAAAATCCTCGCATGCCAAAACTTCTGAGAACCTATGATCAGTTGTGAATACAAGATCCAGAAATTTCCCTCGACTGTTACACGTACGGTTAACTTGTGTTGTAGAAATGCTTGCAAAGTATTATAAAAATACGTCAGAAAATGCCGTAAAAACACAATCGATATCCCCCCAAGTAGTACTCGGAAGATTAAAATCGCGAATAATCAGTAATTGTTCATCGTTACGTATTGCTGGCAGCAGCTCCAAACAGATGAACTTGAAGATGTCGAGGTGGAGGTCCAGTTTTGAGCCAAAAGGAATATACAGTGCGACGATGAGAATGGAGGACCGTGTTATTTTTACACGGGCTGCTGTCACGTCGATGAAAGGGTGGCACGCAATTACCTCGTTCGTATTTTTTGTATTTTAAACTACGATCAGTACTCCGCCGCCTTTGAGATAGGTGCTGAATCCATGCATGTCCTTTCTATGAAAGAAGTAATCCGACGGAAAGTATTCTTCAGACTTAAAACATTCGGTAAGCCACGTTTCAGAAATAATAATAACGTCGAAGTTGTTGTCAAGTACGCTCAAAAGAAATAACTTGGACTTACCGCGGATGCTTGAGGCGTTGTGGTAGTAGAGCGATGTGAAGGCTGTTCGGTCGAGGTTTCTCGGTAGAGCTGGAACAGCATCCAAATTCACGCCATATATATATATATATATATATATATATATATATATATATATATATATATATATATATATATATATATATATATATATATATCGTGTTTACGATAAAATTCCGAGATCCATTTAATTTGAACTGTGCTATTTATTCTATCGGTCGATGTTTTAATGTCTGCCAGACGCGGTTCTAACTCTGCTACACATGGTTCCAATTGATTCCATTTTTAGCTGCAACCTACAAATCAAATTAATTAAAATGTGTAATTATTTTTTTTATATATCGTTTTTATTTTAGATTATCACATTTGATTGTGAATGTACACCCGTACTACAAGTCAAAGCATATCGTCAAAAAGCGGGAAAAGTTGAAACATCACATTACAAAGCGACTGTATCAAGATTCCGTGGACGATTATCAATCAAAATCAATTATCTTACACTTAAAGGTGAAATGAAAATTGAGGGATATCCAGATGTAAGAAGATACAAATATGAACAATTTGAACGAATTGGGGTTTAATTTTTGAAAAAATTTGTTTCTAGCTTCGAATTGCTCTCGCGAGTATTGGCCCAATCAAAGGCGATAACACAGATGAAAATCAACTGCAAGAGTTGGTTATTGAAATATTGATAAATACAATTCGTGGTACCGTTTATCCCGTCGATTTTTCAGGATATTCAACATGTCCGCGCGCATTGGCAATGGATCCGGCTGATGAAAATTCTGTAAATTATCCGCTTGAAATTACTTATGATAATAATACAATGGGGGTGAGAGATGTTCAGAGACGCACGAGAATTTTTGGTTAATTATTTTGGCATACCAAAACGTTGTTGTTAATTCCTCTATATATATACATATGTTGCTCGTTGAATGATCTCCCCGCATGTTTCATTATGAATAAATTATCATTGAAATTTGTTGTTAAATTATATATAATTAATTTAATTTTGTCTTTGTTTATAGTCCCACCTAGATAGTTACAATAGTTTCCACAATGATTCTATGCCAAATCAACAACATGTCTCCACCGGTAAACGTCTACTCGTTAAAGTTGTTAAAGGTGATGGCCTCTCACAAGCGGCCGATCCATATTGTGTTGTTGAAATGGACGAGCCGCCACAGAAAAATCAAACGGGAGCACGACAAGGCATGAATCCGTATTGGGATGAACATTTCTTATTGTAATTTAGCTTACTAAAACCGCTTTGTTATAGGTGTCGTATTAACTTTTAACTTAAATATTTATTTCAGTGACCTAACACCTAGTTCAGCTGAAATACTATTTGAAATATATGATCGACCATCGGTTGCTGGTGATCCACCACGATTCCTTGGTTTAGGTTTAGTTGGAATCGATGAGCTATCTGTTGGTCCAGCTTCATCACAAATACTATCGCTACAACCACGTCCCTATGACACACAAAAAGTTAATGGTGCTATTACAGTGGAATTTGTGTTTATCGAAGGTGCTGAAATTCCAACGGGTCGTCGACCATATAAATTGAAAGAAGCATTAAAAATTAATTCATCGTCATCGTCACAATTGGCGTCGCCACAATCGCCCACTAAAGCAGGTTTGACAAATGGTGTGCATGGCCAGGATTTAGCCGATGCCGCAATTAAAGCAATAGAACGCGGAGCATTGAGTACGGGTAATCCAAGTAAAAGCACTCTTATTATCCATAGTGTACAGCGGGTAAGTTCTAATCTCATTGGCATCGTAGAGAGTATGTTGCTAGTTGCTTAGTTTTAGTTTTTATTTTAATTTTTTTTTGGATTTTTTTTTTTTTATTTTCATTCTCGTTTTTTTTTATTTCTATGATTTTGTTATGGAAATTTATTTTCATGTATAGGTGAATGAACCACTCATGATTAAGGTAATTTTGATTTTTTTAATAAGTTTTTAATTATAAATTTTTTTTTTGGTATTACACATTATTATGATTTTTCCAAAAATGTCGCTGTCAGTTTTGTTTTTATTTTTTTTTTTGTAATTACAAGCGTTCATTTGTCAAATTATTAGTAAATAAAATTTACCAGCTGATTATTTAAAATTCGCTAGAATAACGATCATTTTTCACTGGTGAACTTTATTTCTTTGATACTGTACAAAATTATTACTAAAAAGAAATACTAAAGTTTTTTTATGTGTTGCCAATTTACAATTTTTTACTAACAATACTCGAACACCAACTATACAAATCACAACATAAATAAATACTATAGGTGGGTCTTAATGAAAATGGGCAAATAGAGTTTGATGAAAAACAGTTAGAAAAAAATCTAATCCCAAATAATATTGAGTCGACACCACAAGAGATTGTTGGCACGCCAGACGAAGTACAAACTCTACCAATTGATAGTTTTCTTGTAAGTGAATCATTTGATTCGACAGGTGATGCAGCCGATTTACTAACGCCTAATGGTGGCTATGACAAAGAGGTAAGGTTTTTTAATTGTTGTTTTTTTTTTTTATTGTTTTCAAATTAATTTCTGTTGTTTTTATCTAAATAAATTTAAAACAAACTGTAAATGTTGTAAAAAAAAACTACTAATTAAATCAATTATACCGAATATTATTTTTTAAAATGATAAACTTTTATTTAGCCGGGCGAACCAACCGCAAGAGCACCACCACGTCGAAACTATATAAATGGAAATTCTAATACACTACCTCGGGACGGGGTACCAATGACACCCACGTCAGAGTCCGAATCTCAAATGGATGATCTTGATCGAAGTAGAAGTCGTAAGAAACGTGATTTCTTTGGAACATTAAAACGTCGTTTGGGCCGCTCAAAAACTCGAACAAAATCAATGGATCGGGGCATGATACCAATCGATGCAAATAATCCAAATGGAGAAACGCGATCGGTATCGGCTGATCGATCGATGAATATTAACAATAATTCATCCGGAGGTATTTGTTTATATGTATATATATGTGTAACAATTATATATATAAGAACTAACCCATAGATTAGATAAATTTGTATATCCTTTGGACCTCAAACTGTGTGCTTTAATATGTTAAATTTAACATGAGACCCTTCTTTATTATATGTATGCAAACCGTTTTTTGGAACACCCAACTAAATTTCAAATTCAAAATTTTACTAACCTATGGCTATTTGTAATCTGTTTTCTATCGCACCCACAACACACAAAATTTTTTCTTGTAGGACCTAGATTAATTGTTCCGACATTGGATCAGTCAAGACGATCGTCTCTTTCAGAATCATCAGCGATATCAGGTCTATCTAGCGCAAGTACCAAAACCTATACACATGAGGCGTCTACATTAGTTTTAGAAACGATTGAAAATGGTGTTAAACGGTAAACAATTTTTTAGTTGATTTAGTTCTGACAAATTTTTCAATAATTTTTGCGGGCGGATTTACTTTCAGGCATTTTCTTGTTCCATTGGCGATTGCACAGCGTCCGAGATGGCGGCGCAAAGGTACCAAATTACATATATACAATGATCATACATTTGTAGCAAAACACTTGAGCGGGTAAGTTGTTTACTATTTATTTAAATATTTATCAATAACAATTGGCTGATTATAATCAATGGCAACGAGACTGATGTAGAAATAAAATTTTAATTGTATTTTTTCAAAAGCTTGGGAAAGGCAATACAGTCAATATATATCGGGTACTCGTTTGGCACGATTAACCCTTATATACGTGAAGAGTGAACGAGACTGCCCTACTAATTTGAATTCTGATTCAAAATGACAAGAATGCTTCTAATAGACTGGCACAGTATTTCTTAATCTTCTTTTTTAACACTTAATTAATTCTCAAGCTTATACAATCAAAGTGCATTATAGGTCATTTCCATCAAAGTACCTGACATCTGTGGAAAATAGTTTGAACAAAATGTTTCCATAGAACGAAGCGGATTAAAACTATCAAAAGATTGAGTTTAATTTTCATTTCCTTAAAGTTCGTTGCACATTTTTCGAATACTAGGTCTGCTTGAACATAGATACACAAACATCTGTCGAATATCGAAAATTGTAATGTTACAAGATCCCAGTTCGGCTCAAAACTGTTGTCCTGATCCACTATCAACTAAAGGGAAAGCATAGTACGCGTTTGAATTGAAATTACATTTAGCCCTCTAACACTTAATTACTTCATGCTTATAAATAAAATCAAAGTGCATTATAGGCCATTTCGTAAACGGGACACCATACATTAACTGCATGCTCCACTTGAGATCTGACATATAAAATCTTGATTGCCTCTATATCATTAATATCACCTGTCCATCGTTTGATAAAAACAAACATTGAGTTAGCTCTAGCTATACATTGCTCAATATGATTAGAAAAACACATATCTCCAACGAAAGTAACCCATAGGTCTTTAAATTCGGAAACTGGTTTTAAAATGGTACCATTTATTTGGCACTGTTGAAAAACAGGATTCTTTTTCGAATGGAAAGTCATGGTCTTACACTTATTGTAGTTGAAGTTGAGCAAGTTGAAGTCACACCATATCGCTAGGTTGTCGACATCTTCCTGGAGTTTGTAAGTATCATCGATATTCTCCACAGTTTTGTATATTTTGAGGTCATCGACAAACATTAGCACCTTGGAATAATGAATTACTGCAGTGATTCTGTTGATGAAAATGATACAAATCTATGAGCAAATATGGGAACCTTGAGGTACACCTGAGGTGCCATAAATTGGTAAAGATCTTTTGTGTCCCATTTCAATATATTGAACGCGGTTGGTCAGGTACGATTTAAACGTGCTGGATTGAAGAAATTGACGTTATACCTCTATAATATGAAATATCATCCCGCGTTCCAGTTTTGAATATCGGCGTCACTCCCATTGATTTCCACTTCCTGGGACATTCTCCTAATTTCAATGATTGATTGAATAGTAGGCACAGAGGAATTGCCAAATTTTTGTAGTCTTTTAATAATGAAGCTGGTATACCATCCGGGCGCATCCATTTAGTGATATTTGGGGTATTTGTATGGACACATTGTTGTTGTTCTCGCTTAGTTGAATATAGTCGGCTTATATACTGAAAGAATTTAGCAAACATATTAGATATGAGTTGCGGATCACAAGACTTTTGTTCTTGGAATGTCATATTTTCTGGGTAACCGGTAATTTCACGTTTCGATTTAAAGTAGTTCTAAAAGTATTTTGGATCATGCTTTATTTTTTCTTGAATACAAAAGATGTAATGCTTGTACTTTGTCAGGTAGTTATAGCTTTTGAAACGTTGGTTACAGATTGTGTATTTATGTTTACTAGACTCAGAATAACATTTCAGTTTTTCTTTGTAAGCTTTCTCCTTTTGATTGTTTAATTTAATCAGTTTCCCATCGTACCAAGGGGGATACCGGTTAGCTTTCAAAATAATTGTATAAAATTTGTCTACATTAACATCCAGATTACTAAAGTTCAACTCATCTTTCCAGTTGAAGCGTTCAAAATAGAGAGTCAAGTTTGGTGTGGCTGCTTTTCTGTAGTTGTAGTATGTTGTTTGGTTCTGGTGACTTTTTAGGCAGATCTCGCTCTTCATAATTATTTCGATAGATTTATGGTGAATATCGTTGATACAGAATGGTGATAATAATTTGATGATTTTAAACATTCCAGGCGAGCTGGTAAAAATCAGATCTAAAATTATATCTCGTCCATTTACAATATCGCACATTTGGCTCATATTTGTATCGAACATGGTATCGATGAAAAGACACTCACTATCCGATCAAATGTCCAACTAATTAATGGTAGTGAGTCTGGTGAAATATATGCAACTTACAAGTACATTGTCCTTTTGTTTATCGTTGTCAGTCTTCTTTTTGTTCGACAAAGACGTACGGTCACATCTGTACTGAGTGAAATTTCAATTTAAAATTTTATTTTTTAATAAGAGAAGTATGAAGTATGCTTTAAATTTTAGCATCACTTTGCTTAAGCCTTTTTCAAGTCCATAGTCTGGTATTCTTATTTTGATAATAATTATTTGAGTTAAACTTTTAAATCTGTATATACATATAAAATTATACAACATTGATTAAAACTGACTCAAGTTCACCAAAAATTGTGATACTTTAAAAATTATTGTGTTTTTTTATATTTTCAGTGGTCTCACATGTGACATCTGCAACCGTTCAATACCGAGAAGACCGGGTAAACAAGGTTACGAGTGTAGAGATTGTCTTACAAAATGTCACAAACAGTGCCATGTTAGAGCACCACAAGCTTGTAGTAATCCAACTGTGTTATCAATAGAATTGTAAGTACAAATACGTTTAACAATTTACAACAAAATTATTATATTTCACAATATCTTATATATATATAATGTATAAGAAGCACAATGGATGTGCTTTTTATTTTATATATCCTTTATAAATACATATATATACATATATATAAATATATGACACAGGGGAACTTATTTATTTTCTTTCTTTTTTCTGTTTAAAAAAAAATCACTCTGCCGCCCATTAAAAAACCTAAAAATCCGAAAAGGTCAACACTGCCAGTACTGACAGATAATCAAATGTAATAAATTGAAAACTAAGTCTACAAAATAAAATTTAAACGCGTATTTTTAAAACAAGGTTTTTTTTTGTAATTTCGTGTTAAAAAAAATATATAAATACAAATCGAAAATGTTAAAAAAAGCTTAACGCTTTATGCAAAAAGCGCGCGCGCTTTATTACAAAACATTATATGAAAATTCTTTCCATCAATTTTTTTTTACAAAATTGAATATAAATCAACAAAAAAAAAAACTTTCTACTCTAAAATAACTACTTACTTCTACTACTGCTACTATTTTAAATTACTACACAAAATTCTACTGAAAATTTTCTACACAACTTAAATTTTTCAATTTTATAAACTTTTGGTAAGCTTAAAAAAACTCAATTCAATTTTTTTTGTCCGTTCGGAATGGTAACACTTTTTTTACAAGCTTCGTGTAATTTTTTTTTTTGTTTTGTTTTGTTTTTGTCTTTTATAAATTTATGGTTTTACAAATAAATAATATTGTTTAATAATTACATAAGAGCTTGCAAAAAATAAACACTATAACTATTAATTTGCCATTTTGATTTGACTTAATATAATTTATCAAATAAATGATGGCCGAGATTACAGCAATTAACGGCTTAGGTGGAATTTCACCAACTTTAAAATTTGTCAAACAATTTTTGAACTAACATTTATGTGTAATTCGAAATTTGGTCAAGTTACATCAATTATACTTTGCCAAATTTTGATAAATTACTAAATTTAAACTTTAACTGAAATTCTCAATTCGTTCTCAAACAAATTTATTATTTCTCATTATGCAAGAGAGTCTGCCAAAATAACATTTTCACAATAATTTTCCGTAAATGGTACACCAAGAGCTATAGTCACAAAAATCAAAACTCAGTGATCACAAGACATACTAAAATAAAACATCAATATTCTAAACTCCACGTTGTTAACACATCTACATAAGAAAGAATAGGGTCCACACATCTGACGGTTTAATCAGTTTGGCTAATTATAATGATTATTCTAGTTAAATATAGGTTCCACATTATTGTAATACCAAATTTGTTGAACAGTTCCTCAAGTCTTCTTTGCACTTTAACAAAAAACTATATAAATATATCCTCACAAATCGTTTTTATTTTGTCAATAATAAAAGGGGAAATAATTATGTTCCACAAACTAACAATATTTGTATCTCGTGTCAAAATTAACCTCACAGTAGTTACACAATATATAAATAGCAATGATTCAGTTCACCTAGGCATCCGTAACGAAAATCTCCTTCTTAAATCCTTAACACTGAGCACGTTCCACATTTTATTAATTTAAAACATGTATTCAAAAGTGAAGATCCTGCACTACTGAAATTTTTTGAAGTCAGTATTTTGTTTATCGGAATTTTGATTTAAAACATGGAATAATGAATTTCAGGAGATGAGATTGGTAATAATGAAAATCGAATAGACTCGAAATTTTTAGAATTGTTATTTGGAAAATCGTAATTGTTGGAACTATGTATTTAACTTACAGATCCCACATGTATTGCTTATAACCCAAAATATGATTAAAACTTATTAATTTAAAACCAATCCCTATACATTTCGAGCATTATAATTAATTTAAATTCAATGTAATTTACGAAAATACTTGTTTCGTTATAGATGGGTATCCTTAAAATCGATAAATATTTCGACATACATATTTGTATTTTATGACATGCGTTCTATATTGTATCGAAATGTGATATAATATTTATAAGGCAAACATACATAAACTTACATATTGAAAACTAGTTTATCACAAATCAATGTTCTGTGGAAGTGGAATTCAATGTATTCGTAGAATTGATATGAACAAACTATATTTGCAACAAAAGTTTCTTACTTTCCAATATTTATCACATTTTGGTAATAATCGATTTGAACCATTACACCAAAATATTTTTGTTTGATCCGAAAAATTCTCATCACATTTGGCAATAAGAAGTCGCATTCATTTTCGCCATAAATTTCAACTTTTGTATAATTTAACCCATTCTTGGTGGCTACTGTTGGATAATTATACTCATTGTAAAATCAAATATATAAATTATATTGATTGCTCCTCGTATACTGTAATTCATTAAATATTAATTTGTAAAATATGTGTAACGTAAGCGTGAAGCATATCTGACGGGAAATGTACAATTTTCCTGGACATACTCATTAATAATTGATTTATGTATGTACATACATACATATATAAAGTTTATAAAAGTGAAATGAGTAATTTGCAATACATAATATACACCGATGGGCTTGAATTTTCAGATACATTTTGCACCTAAGCATTTATGAAATTTACTATAGACATGGTAGATAATTTTACAGCACGCAAGATTAAAATTACAAAATTCGATCGTTATCATATAATCACAATGTTTCACTAATTCAATAGTATTATAAATCTCAGTGCGATGGAGGAGGTATGACACGAATACACTGGCTAAATGCCATCATTTAAATTCCGAGGATATAGGTAAAATATGGAAATCACATAAATTTATGAAACACGCAGAACTCAATCTGAGGTTTAATGCTAAACGCCTTAAACGAGTTTGGAAATGATTCGTGTCTACATTTTTTTTAATGAATCGGATCTTGCCAATTTAATGTTGCCAATATTGAAATAATGCGCAAATTAAGTAAATTATCTTTTAAATTCTGGTGATTTTGTGAAATTTTAGTTTAAAAATAAACCATGTTTTTTATGACCTGGGCATTAAATGCAAAATTGTTTTGTTATTATAGCTTTTTAACAAGATCTTTAATAATAGTATTGGCAAATATTCAATCATCAATCAAATCTCAATGAAAATTAATCACAAATAAAATGCCAAGATCTAATTTTATCACCATTTTATGTAGCGTTTTATGAGCGTGTTAAAACGCTAAAATTCTTGTGGCTTAATTAAATCTACTCCTTCATTAGGGCAAAACTTTTAAGTGTGGGCTGGAGCAGATTCCTATGGTAGAACAAACAAATTATTATCGGGATACAGCAGCTTTTAGCTTTTAGAATTAATTCTAGCCCATTCTCTACAAAAAAAAATGTTGCGTGTGACCACTGTACGATATATTCATGAAGCCCACTACACCTTTTGAACGAAACGGCCCTGTGCGAGATACATATTGCAAACGACCGATAAAACCAAGCTTCGTCGATTCTTCGATCGTGATAAATCTTTTCAACTTATTGGGATTATATATCAATCAATCAATCGATTCTTCAGATAAAAGATGACATATCGGTTTCTTTATCCACGGTATATAGTTTAGTTCTTTTGTTCAGTGTATATCTTATAACATTTCTGGAAATTTTATTTTACTCTGCCAGACTCACCTGTGTTAGCTCGTGTTTTGTTTTCGAGTTGGTCACGGCATAATAAAAAATTGTGAATGTACGGGAATAATTCTCAAACAAATGTCAAAAATTAATATTAACAATTTTTTATCACAGGTTTCGGACACAGTCTTAAACAAATAAAATCTATCGCGTTCCTATTGCAACTTCATAGTGCGCATGGTAGAATATAAAATCAAATTTGCCGTTTTCTACCATCTTTTTTCTATTAGCCCCAAGGTCTATAAATCTTTTTTCGGTTTTTAAAATAGATCTGTACAAAGGGCACCAGGGATGGGCGTTTACGCGTCGTCTATTATTTTCTACGTCAACGTATCGACAACCCCCAGACAACGTCGACAACGTAGACAACGTCGATAATGTAGACAATTCCTAGAGTGATTTTGTGAATTATTTCTAAACTACGGTGACTTTTAGGATCAATGCAAAACAACGATATAAAGTGTTATAAAATAGTATGTACGATTTCAACGTAGAGAGAGCAGGTCGGAGATCTCATGGCGGTAACACGAATTTGAGGTTAGGAAGGCTATAAGAGCTTCCGAGTTATTAAAAAGTCAAATCGTTCAGATAAACAGAACTTTGTTCGCTAAACGTTTCTGACAAAATTTAGTGATTGTGTTTTGATGGATGACGAAACGTAGGTGAAATTTTATTTTAAACAGGTTAGCAGGTTAAAATATGTATCTTGCCAAAACAATATAACAATTCATCTCAAGCGATTTATGGCCAATCGCGAAGGCAATTCATCGCGACAGTTAGTTATTAAATTATTATGAAATTCGACATGTTGGATGATTACTGGCATGGAACAAGGTTATTTCTTGACTATGTTATGGAAAATAATCAACTTGAATGGAACTAGGCTAATCCTTGACTGATTATAATGATACTCGACATGTTCGATGGAAATAGGATTTTTAAGTGATTCTTGATTTGAAAAAAGTGGGATTAAATATTTTTTTAATATAATTCATGAATATGGCCTACTAGAATAAAGTTAGTCCATTTCTCGACCGATTATGCCGAAATTTTATCTGTTCGATAAAAACAGGATTTAAAAGTAAACTTTGAGATTATTCGTTAACCGATTATTATGTAATTCGACATGTTCGGTTGAAACGAAAATCCTAACATGATTATTGAGATAAGTTTTGAAATATGACCTTAGGATAGTTTTGGGATATGGCCTTCACTGAATAAGATTAAATTTCTTTAAAAGAATTTTCCATCACTTAATGTGTCAAAATATGTTTTCTTAGTGAAAATTTGCCCTTACAAATAGTTAATTAGTATAATACTCGTATAATACATATTATCCGGGAGAGGTTTGCCCTATGTTGAAAAAAAAATGGTTTTAAAATAAAATAAAATTTACCTTAACTTAATTTTTACAGAAATACCCTAGTTTCATTCCAGTTGGCGATATATTCCAGAATATTATACAAAAATAATTTTTTATTCCCCTCACATAATAATATTCTAGAACTTTATCCAAAAATCATTTCAATAATTCCATTATATCACTCAACATGTTGAGTTTTATAATTCATCCAGAACTTTTTTCAAAAATCAATTAAAAATCGTATTTCCATCCAATATGTTGAGTTTTATCATAATCGATCAAGAAATAGCCTAATAGTCTAATCGAGTAGTTTAAATCTTAGAACATTATTGTGACAACCGGCACTGCTTTGCTATAGTTTACCGCGTTTTGAAATGGTGATGATAAATTGATTGCGATGGACTACTTGCGATGAATTACTTGCGATGAATTGCTTGCGATAAACTAGTCTGGAACCAAAGTTTTGGCCTGAACTAGCTAGTTACACTACTCTAAAGACACAATAAATTGGTACGAAATTAATCAAATCAATGTTATAGTGAAAATTCTCGGAAGAATGGCGGATGCGACAAGTTTTCCGAAATGGAAAAATATTGCGGCCAAAGTCACATCGGATGCTGTGTAGAATCTCATAGGAAGCATTGAACACCATGTGCTTGACTTTATCAGTTATAACAAAATTTGAAAATTACACCAATACGAACGTTTAGTGTATAAACTATCCTTTAATTAAAGCTATTGGTTGTTTTATTTCAACATATATTTCCAAAGTTATGGTATGTAATTCCCGATTTAATTTGAATCTTTTCGGCTTAAGGCTCTACTTTACTCAATTTGCGAAAACATGTGTATCGTAGAAATCGTTTTATGGCCACATAAACTTAGGCATTGACTTAATTTTAAATATAGCAAAGTTAAATATATTTGCAAGCGAGTAACACACGTTTTTTTTTTAATTCGCTATAGTTTTCTCGTAATTACGTCTCAAAGTTGAATTTTTGACTAAAACCATTCACTCACAAACCAAATTTATCAATATTTTTTCTCTAATCTGTAAAAGTTTTATATATGGGTACGTTCAGGAAGATATTATCTATAACGATTAATATACGTTTTTATAAAAATTCGTTCTAATAAACGAGAAAATTAAAAATTTAATACAAAACTATTTTATATCGATAAGCTAACAAATCAATTTATTGAAAAAAATGTATTTTCGATGTAAAATTGGTTTATGAATCAACTAATTTTCGTGTATTTTTTAGTTCATCCCTTTTTAATTAGATGTCATAAGTGGCAAAAAAACAATTTTTCCATGGAATATTTTGTAATTTTCGATAGCGGAGATTTACACTATTTGAAATTTAATTTTAGACGCATTTAAATATCGACATCAATTTTGATTTTTGTTCTAGCTAAAGTAGAGCCTGAAGCTAAATAAAATATAAGTTATATTCAATATACTTCTCAATTTTCCCAAATCGACATTGTAAATGGTGTATGGTATAACAGACACGAATTATAGGTTTTAATGTAGTTAGTTAAATAAAAACAGATCATGGATCTTATTTATATCAAAAACAGGTTTGTATTTTTTTGAACTTTGTGGCACTGCACCCATATATCCAATTTGGCAAGTCTTAGCACAGATTTTTTTATGACAGTAAATATTTTTGGGTCTGGTTTCTAAAAGTCTGATAAATGTCGAATATGTATACTTTTAACTTAGTTGTTTCTGTTCTCTGGAATTTCATGTGTCAACCAAATACAACGATTAAAAAAAGCAATAGGATTTCTGATTTTTCTTAAATCGTGACTTTTCACCTTTAAATACTGCGCTATTTTTAAATTTTATTAACGACTATAAAACAAAAACAATTAACCTATACTTTGCATATAATATAAGTACATTTAAAATATTGCTTTAACAACAATAAATAATCAATAATCTCAGCTTATTTTGTGCATTTCAATAATTTATTAATATATTACATACATAAACTATTTATATTTATTAACAAATTTTGTTAATTTGTTTCGTCCTGTTTTTGAAGTTTTCGTTTTTTTTTGTTTCATAAAAATTAAGAATAATAATTTTTAAATATAAATATTAATAAATATTTCAATATTATTTTTATAGATCAAAATTGAATTCTGCTGCTGCTGATCGAAGTATAAGAAAACTTTAATAAGTAGTTCTCTATATATATACATATATATACATAGAAATATAAGTACATACACATACATCATTACTTTAAAAGTAAAACATCTAATAACAATAAATAATAATTTATATATTATTTAAAATTATACATATATTTATATTTTCGGAAAATATAATGAAAAAAACGTTTAAATTTTTACAAAGCATCAAACAACAAAAATAAAATAAATATTTATGGTGATTTTTCTATTAATTAATTAAGAAAAAAAAATTATGTTATTTAAGAATATTAAACTAATTATTATTATTATTATTATAATTAAAAATAAAACAAATTCTAATCATTTTAATTGTGTTATTTATTAAATTTATATTTTAAATATTATTCAGCTCTCTGTTACAAAAAAATTTAAAAATACATAATATTTAAACTTTCACGGAATATTTTTTATTATTTTGGTTAAAACCATTAAAATTACAGTGGAGAATGACAAAAATTAAATTTATAACTATTTTTTATTTAAACTGAATGTGCGTCAATTATGTAAATTGAAGGCTGCGTTATGCGTTTTAACCCCATTTGGAACACTTCTCTACTGTAAATATTAATATTTAAAAAAAAAAAAAAAAGGTGCAAATATCTACTATTTTTATTTATGTTTGTTTACATTTTAAATATAGCATTTTAAAATAATAGAGTTACAATTTAATTTTTTGAATTCATATATATATATATAATATATATTTAATAAAAATTTTATTTACAAATTATATAGGGTCATCCAGGTACCATATTTTTTATTTTATAGACGCATTTTAATTTTATTTTTTTGTTACATTTTTAATATTATTTTATGTTGTTGTTTTTATTGTAATTTATTTTACTAAAATTTAAAAGAAAAAAATATTTGTTATACATAAATATATTATTAATATTATAAATTTAATCTTTATATATTATTGCACAATATATAAATCAAAGAACAATATTAATAAAAAAAACAAAATAAAAATAAAAATTAAAGAACGAATATAGGGCCTTAACACTGATTGTGCCTGAATGATTAAATGAATAAAAACTATAACTTGTAATTTTTAATTTATAACATTTTCTATTTTAAATTATTGTTATGATTTAGAATTTTTCCACTTTCACTTTTATTATTATATATTTTTTTTGCGTTTTTGTTACAATAATAATAATAATTAAATTAAATATAAAAAAAAAAAAAATTAAAATCAAAACAGAAGTTCTACATACATACATATACATTTTTCTTTTATAATTTAATTTTAGAAAATTTTAAAACGATATTTGAAATGGAAATTTATTATTGTGAAAATTGAGTAAATAACGTAAGAGAATAAAATAAAACAACCATGCTAAGAACAAAAATTGATCAGTTTTATTCCCCAAGCAAGTTCCCCACTCTGGGTTCATGGTGCAAACCGAGGATTCTATCACAATTCGCAAATGAACTGTAATAGTTTAAGCCAGGGAATTGTCATCGTCATCTTCAAGACAGTTGTCACACAAGGAATCTTGAACAAGCCCCAATCTTTGTAAATGGAGTTTAAAACGGCCATGGCGGGTCAGAATAGCGACCAGAACTCGTCTTTCTTCAAAGATAGAGCAAACTTTGTGATGCTCAGATTAGGTTCACAAATGAAGTATTTAGCCACTCGGCATGTAATGGAAGTTTTTAATAGCTTACTTACCACAATTAAGGGTCAGGAGCACTGCCGGTTAAGATCCAATGAATATCATACTTGAGCCTGTTTTATCTAAAACATTAGCTATCAGGTTACGTTCAATGCAACAATGAGCCGGAACCCACAGAACTCTGATACGATTAGTAGAGCAAATGACGTTAATAAAATGTTTACAGTCTTTGACCAGTATGGAAGTGATCATAGGATTTCGTAAGGAGTTGATCGAGCTTAGAAGCATCAATCGCACAACGTGTGGGTGCAATCAGCTCCGCTTGGAATACCGTGCAGCTCCGCCCTAGACTCCCACATGATCGTAGGTCATGTGCAGGAGGTTCCGAAACCTGCTCCAAAATTAGAGTGATACTCGTGAGCGAAAAACACGAGCGACTGAGCCACCCAGTCATTGCATTCTTGAGACAACCACGAGTTCCCCGTTGGATAAACCACCGAGAAAGAGATATTGAATCCGAATTCTGGCAACAATTTGTCATTTTAATTTCTGGTATTTGTGAACTGAATAAATTGTAGATTAGTCTATGTCCTGCGATCATGCCCAGAGCGTTCCAATACACCGCAGTCGAAAGGAATCGGAGCAAACCATGCATACCATACCTATTACAGTTCAGTAAGGTAAGATTTGTAAAAACTGTAGGATATTTTAAGGCAATATATGGTACGAAACTGTACATGACACGAAACTGGATATTTTAAAACAGGATATTACAAAACTGCTTAAGCATAATCGTTCAGTTTTCGTAAGGAATTTGAATTTTTGAATAAAGTTCTGGAATATAGACAATACCAATGAAACTGGGTTATTTAATAATCTTAGGGGCCAACTGGCCATATCACATTTTTAAAATTCAAAAATTTTAAAATTCAATCAAAATGAAGAACTTTTATATTTCATAAACAAATGGGAAAGTTCATCAGAATTTATTCTAATTGACCACAACAATCCTAGGTGGTCTAAACTATCCGGAAATATACATGAGTAGCCGTGGACACCTCTATGATAGACAATAAAAATGATTAAAATTGGTTTAAAATCACGAAACTTCAAAATTCTGTGAAAATCTAACCGGTTAATCGAATTTAATTGCTATGGACGCGAAGGTGGCAGAAGGCTTAAACTATCTGAAAGGTAGCAGTTCCTCTATACTCTATTTCTAGAATTGGCAGCATACAATTTACAAAACACATTCAATTCAAATTTTCGTATAAATAAAACTCCAATTGGAAACATTCCCAAATTTAACAGAGTAATTTGTTGTTATTTATTTTTGTATGAATTTCACTGTCATGATTAAAGAGTATCGGGGACAGAGCATCTCCCTGCCAAACACCCGAGTTAACTGCAAAAATTGTCGATAGCCTGTTCTCACCTTTAACACAGCATTGGGACTGCGTCGCTGTCATCCTACACAATCGTACCAATTTTGTTGGCATTCCTAGATACTCCAGGGAAAACCACAAACTCTCGATTGATCGAGTCATAGGCCTGCCGGAAATCCGGGAACGCCTGATGTACGGGGATGAAAGTCTCATCACATTTAGATAGAATCATCCGCAGTGAAAATACCTGTTCAATGACTGATCGATTCGGACGAAATCCTCCTTGATAGTCACTAACCAAGCCCTCCGCTAGAGGGATGTTGTCTCCAATATAATGTAGGATACTAACTTGCATGCTGTAGATTCAGAACCTCGACCTTACACCATTCTCGCGTCTTCCGTCTACAAATCCGCTTAGCTGCCCTCGTAGCAAGAGGAGCCTTGTTGTTCCTCGCGATTGTGAGACGCTGTTGCACTTCACTATGGGCCATATTTTGTTGCTCGACTGCATGACGACACTCGTCATCAAACCAATTGTTCTTGGGTCTGACTTTCGCAATACCTAAAGTTTGTTGAGCAGCACTGACAACCGAAGTTTTCAGTACCTCTGTCTTGGAGCTACTGAAAACTTCGAAACTGAAGTCACAGTCGAAACCCTCCAATGCGTTCCATCGTAGCTTTGCTACAAGTCTCCAGCTCTAAGATTTCCGAGGTCATCTCCACTGTAGAGCGATGTATAGGCCTGGAACCAGTGTTTGGGCGAGGTAGATTACGCCATGCAAATGACGCATGAATAGCTTCAAAATATCATCGTGTTTTTATTTATTCAGTATTGTTTGCCATTTCATCATGGAAAGACTGAGCCCGGCATAGCGTCAACAAATTGTTCAGCTTTATTACGAAAATCAGCATTCTGTTAGGAATGTGTTTCGTGCGCTTAGACCAAGTTACGGTTGACATAATCGGCCTGTCGAGATCATTATTTGGAATACCATCGACAAGTTTGAATCCCAGTTTACAGTAATGGATGATACGTGACTAAATAGACGGTTTGGTGTGGTTTATGCATCTGTAAATTCATCCGTCCATATTTCCTCAAAAAAGAAGACGACCGGGACGTACTTGTGAATAGTGCTCGTTGTTGCGCCATGATAACAGAATATTTACTGCAAATTGAAGCCCGCTATTTGCCATATAGCGCGCGAAGTAATGAATTTATTGAAAAATTATGTTGGCGAGCAATTAATTTTACGGTTCGGATCGTTGAATTGGCTATTTAGATCATGTGATACCTCTAGACTCTTTTCTTTGGGGCTACGCAAAGTTCAAAGTCTATGTGAATAAACCAGGTAGATTTGAGGCATTGGAAGCCAACATTACTCGGGTCATTCCCCAAATACCATTCGATATTCTCGAACCCGTCAAAAATTGAACTTTGAGAAAGGACCATCGCAGTTGCGGCAATCATTTGAAAGAAGTAATCTTTAAATAAATGGCAAAAAATGTTCTTTCGAATGATAATTAAGTTTCCATTCGATTAAATTGAATTTTGTTGAGTATTTTTAATTTTTGCACAAATCACCTCTATATAGATTTCGTTTTTATGGATAAAATCACGCATATGTTGTTTGATGCTCCCTATTTCTGGCATAACTGCCGATGTGACTTTTGGACTTCAGCACATACCGCAAATTTTTTCGATACATCGAAAACCTGTGGAAAATACGTCGTTGTAAAAATGTGACATAAACCTGGCTCCACAACTGCATATTGCTGGCCAAATCATACATTTGTTTGCAAATGTATCTAACTTGAAGTGTTTCAAAACTAATTTCATATACGTTTCCTCATCCATCAAAACACATCCACTAAATTTTGTGAAAATTTTGTCATCAGTCTGGCACATATTTTATCGGTTGGTGATCTCAACGATTTGGCTTTTTAATAATTCGGTAGCCATTTTACCATGAAGTGGGGTGTGTTAAATTTATTATGGGTCGTCATAGTTAAATTTCCCCTGATTATTTTTAATGAAGGTTATAACATTTTTGTAAAAATTTCTATCGTTTTTCAGCACCAATTTTTAATACACCGATGGTCGAGTAAGCAGAGGCAATGCTGTTGATATCGTGGACTTGAGTTCAAGACTTGTTTTTTAATTTAATGTCTGCTGTAAAATTGGTTCAACACAGCTTCTGTTGAAATCTACGTTCAATTTCTGTAAGTATAACAGCCATCTCTTGTGTATGGTCAAATAAGCATTCTCCATTCCTCTTGCCAAAATTTTCAATTTTCTCTATTGAATTGGCAAATATAAAAGATTTGTATACCATAATTAATATTCGTCGGTGGTGCAGTTAGCAGAGTCATTGCTTTTGCATTCGTGGACTCGAGTTCAATTCTCGTCAGCGTCAATGCTTTTTTAATTTAATTTCTTCGGCAAGTATAAGAGCCATCTCTTGTGTATGAGCGACCGTAATGAAAATGTAAGAGCCATCTCTTGTGTATGACCGTAATGAATTATTGTCCATTCATGTTGCTAAATTTTTCAATTTTCTCTATTGAATTGGCAAACATAAAAGATTTGTATAGCACCAATTTCATATACGCCGATGGTCCAGTAAGTAGAGTCGTTGCATTTAGAATTGTGAACTCTTGAGTTCGAACCTCGGTCTGGCAATAAAATAATTTTTAATTTAATTTATTTAATTTCTCCCTTCAATTGGCAAATATAAAGAATGAGTATAGCGGCAAATCTATATATGGAAATGGTGAGGTGGTAAAGTAAGCGGTGCCATAGGATTTGGAATTGTGGATGTTGTTGTGCAGTGTTCGAACCTCGCGGATTGGATTTAAGGAAAAAGCAGTTTAGCGGGGGGCATGCACGTGTGTGCATTAATAAGTAAAAAAATCACATTTTTATTTAAAAATGACCAATTTGCTAATAATTAAATTAAAAATATATATTGAGGCTTGAACTAGTCATGATTATTACAATTGAATCACACAACTTCTTTTACCACCGAGCTACCGCCATACATATTAATAGTGACATTTCTATCGTTTATAGCTGCCATTTGAATAAAAAAATTGAAAATTTTAGCAACGGCAATGGACTTTGCTTATTTGACGGCTATTCTTTAATGGCTATCAGTAATTCTTTTCCTTTAGTTGTAGTTCATCTAGGACCCCAGTGAGTATTCTTCGCATTGAAGTCACCACCTATTATGAACATTTTTCCCAAACGCTTGCAGTACTCTTAGTATTGTTTGTTTTTAATAGAATGTCTTGGTGGATAGTACAATCCTGCCACAATAATAGGAAAGTTGTTGGTTTTTATATAGATGAACAAGTGTTGGTTATCTGACCGATTTGGCTTTTTTATAACTCGGTAGCACATATAGCCTTCCTGAACTCGAACTCGTTTTACCCTGGAGTGAGGGGTGGGTTAAATTTTATGGCCCGGTCATAGTTAAAGTTCTCCGGATTATTTTTAATGAAAGTTATAACCTTTTTGTCTAATTTTTGAGAGTCGTTTTTTTCGATTTTTCTGCGAGCTATACTGTTCTATATACTGTTCCACCGTTATAATGAGTGCCCCACTCTATACAATGCTATATATTGTTGTTTTGGGTCAATTTAATAATTTTATTGTAATGGATAAACAGACGCTGGATTAGATTCATGGTATTTGAGCACGATTAGTTTTAAATTCCGCTCTTTTTGAAAAGAGATTTAAATGCATTGACGCACATTCTATAAAACTATCACCAATAATGCATTGTTCCTAAAGAAATTTGGTCACCCTTTAGTTTAGAACTAATTCACAAAACCACTCTAGGAATTGTCTACATTATCGAGGTTGTCTACGTTGTTGACGTTATCTACGGGTTTTCGACACGTCAATGTAGAAAATGATAGATGACGCATAAACGCCCATTCCTGCTTATTTCTGAAGTTTATTCAAAAACTCTCTTGGAATCGTGTTTCCAGGATTCGACTACTTCTAACGACATGTCGCGTGTCATTATAATCTAGTGCTGTTCCTACTGCCCATATTCCAGAACTTTATAAATAACCATTTTTCAATCCTATTTCCAGTCAATTGATCGAGTTTCATCTTAATTGTTCAAAGAATAGTATACTCGTAGTTCGGTTGTAGATAGCCATAATCTAAAACTATATCGAAAAATCATTTTACTATCCCATTTACATTCAACATGGATAGAAATAGGATTGTAAAATAATCTCGTCATAAACGGTTACAAAATAGCCTAGTTCTATTCAAATTGGCCGTTCTGCACAGCCAAAAGAACCATTTTAGAATCCCATTTTCTTCCCACACCGAGATTCATGATAATAATTTGTGTACATCATAAAATAGTCTAGGAATAGGCTCCGTTCCAGTTGTCCATATTCCAGAACTTAATTGAAAAATCATTTTAGAATCGCATTTCCATTCAACATGGAGAGTTTGGTCACAATCGGTTAAGCAGTGTTAGATTCCACTATTGAGATCCGTAGTTCAGAAATATACCGCATTCCGTGCTCAAGCTCATGGTGTTTTATACTTTATCTGATTTTGTATGTAGTTTTAAAATATTCTGTTTCGTATTTGATGCTGTTTTGCACAGTATCTTGTTTCGACATATGTATTTTTGAAATACCCTGTTACAGAATTCATACTGTTTTTATGAGTAGTTATGTAACCCAGTAGTTATGGATTAACATAATTCCCCGATTCGATTAGAAATTTAATCGGATTGATTTACAAATGAACTAAATATTGTAAATATTGCACATCTCTAAACAAACAATAAGACACGGTTCGACAAAATCAGAAGTCCACCACTTTTTTCGTCTTCATTCATAACCACAACAAGTAGTGTAAGTATGTACTTGAAATGTTATGTTCAATATGACACCTGCAGAATAAACATGCCACTAATTTCAAAATGTTGGCATTTGACAGCTGATGAAAATCTGTGGCATAGATAACTGACATATGATCACCGCTTCACAGCTGGTTAAATTTGGAGACTGTCCTTTGAGTTTATTTTAGTTGCTGCAAATAAAGATTCGTTTGTTATGTTCGTACGTAGTAGTAACTGCTAAACTTTGAATGGTCATGGTACTTGCGATTGTTGACATAATTTTCAGTTTTTTTAGCATTTCTCTCAAGAACTTCTACGCATAAAATGCTATCTAAAAACCGATTTCATCTGATCAATCACCAATATTAAATTATTGAGCGAAATGTTATTAAGAATTCGATAAACATTTTGATTCAATTGTTTATTGGGTAATGTTGTTTTATTTACAACAGATTAAGCTAATACTCAATAGATGGAAGTCAACGAACACAAAAAGAAATTTTGTTTGTCAATATGACGTTGCTGTTGTTTTAAGGTTATGTAACGAAATATTTTCTACCAAAAATCAACAATTATTACATTATTTTACGAAATGGCTTCGATGACATTCAATCAAAAGGTTTTCACACCAACCCCACCAGATAAAGGAAGCTTTCCGTTGGATCATGAGGGTCAATGCAAAAAATTAATGCTAAAATACATGAAATGTTTGAACGATAATCGTGATAATACGTCAGACTGTCGACCGCAAATCAAAGATTATCTACAGTGCCGTATGGATCATAATTTAATGGCAAAAGAGGAATGGACAAAATTAGGCTTTAAAGAAGACGAAATTATTGTTAATAGTGAGAAAAAATAAAATAAATAAAATTTTTGATTATGTGTAGTAAAAATATTTTAATTTGTGTTACCGGAAGTGTTGCGACGATCAAACTTCCGAATTTGGTTGAGCTCTTGTTTGCCGTTGATCGTATAAAATTTAACATTAAAGTGGTTGTAACTGAGAATTCTAAACACTTTATCAATCGTAATGATATTCCTGAATCCGTTACTATATTAGACGACAGCGTCGAGTGGGCCAGCTGGAAACATCGCGGTGATCCTGTATTACATATTGATTTGGTGAAATGGGCGGACATTCTTATTATAGCACCGCTGGATGCGAATACGCTTGCCAAAATAGCTTGTGGTATATGTGATAATCTACTTATGTGCATTGTTCGTGCTTGGGATTTATCCAAACCACTATTATTTTGTCCAGCGATGAACACAAGAATGTGGGAACATCCAATCACCAGTCGACAAATTGATACGCTGAAGAGTTGGGGATACAAAGAAATTCCGGTCATTTCAAAAACATTAATGTGTGGTGATACGGGAGCAGGTGCTATGGCCACGGTTGAAACAATTGTTGAAAATATTTGTAACGAATTTGTATAAACACTGTTTTTTGTTTTAATTAAATAAACTTATGCTTTATTGTCCGTACACATCATGTCTTGTAACCGAAAACAATCACTGGCAATTTTCCATTTATCCCCTTGGGCGGTAATCATGAAGGTTTGTTGAAATGGTTTCGGGTATGTGTCTTGAAATTTTACGGTACCGGATACATGAATCAAAAACGTTAATTGGGCCGATACCGAATCATCAACAATCGGTTGGGCGTCTAGCGTGAGCATGGTATGTTCCGAAGTTGGAAGCTCTTGAAAATATTTCTGTATATTTTCTTTGCCAGTTGATCCATTCCCGTTCCATGCTAGTAAACCATTGTCGAGATATAACCGTGCCATTTGCTACAATACAACAATAAATATGATACGTTTGGATATAAATGTGGGTTACAAATTCACTTACATGTCGCCGTTTGTCAACACTTTCGTAGTACAGCTTGGTAAATTCTTCGGCTGTGCGACAAGCCGCATCGATATTTGATTTCAATTTCTAGATAAATCGCAATTATATAAAACCATATAAATTGTTAATTATTTATATTACTCACCTGATCTATTATAGACATATTATTTTAACTTTTAAGCAGTAATCAATTTTATTTGTAATTAGTTAACAAAATATTAGGTTATGCGTTTATAAACAATAATGTTTTTGACGTCTCTTTAGAATGAAACTCGAGTAGGAGTAGACGGATTCTATATATAAATATTTTTTCCGCACACGTCCAATATGTAGATTTGTTTATGGCAATACTTTATTTGAAGTGTGCATCGATGCCGTTGAATTTCGCACGTTAAATTTATGTTCCCATTTTAGAAATTTTCAATCTATTGATTATTATTTTATTTTAAATTTATACTTTATTTGGTATTTAATTGTGTAATTAGATGTTGTTACACATCAATTATTTCTAAAGTATATAAATGACAAATTTATTGCAAAGTTCGCGAAAGGTTAATTAAGTTGTTTTAATTTTTAAATGTAGGTTAGTTTTGAAGGCAACCAAATGATTAATTCGAATGTTACGCAAAATTATATGAAGAATATAATAAATTTATAATTAAATTAGTTACGTTTAGATAAGATTATGGTGATGTGTTCATTGCCTGTACCGATTTCCGATTTAGGTAATTAATTATTATTGCGTTATTGGTGTTCATCGGAAGTATTTGAAAACATTTTTAATCTACTGACGACTGAAGTAGACAGTAATTCGGTAACTTGTAATCACTCCATGGTAACATATATTCGAGTTCAGGAAGGCTATAAGTGCTACGGAGTTATTAAAACGCTAAATCGTTCAAATAACCAACACTTGTTCATGTATATAAAAACCAACAACTTTCTTATTATTGTGGCAGGATTGTACTGTCCACCAAGACATTCTATTAAAAACAAACAATACTCAGAGTTCTTCAAGCGTGTGACTTCAATGCGAATAATACTCACTGGGGGTTTAGATTAACTACAACTAAAGGAAAACAATTTCTGATTGCTAATAAAGAAAATGGATGTGAATCCATTTCAACTGGAAAACCAACATATTGGCCAACTGACCCAAAACACCTGACCTGATCGATTTTTTTATAACCAAAAGTATTTCTGAACTCTGCGCTTATTTGACCATCGTCGTACATTTTCATTGCTGCTACATTCCTCTTTTAGATTTGGTAATTAATTGGAAAAATTCGAAAATTTTAATAGAAGCTGAGTTGAACTAATTTGTAAGATGAAATTAAATTATAAAAACCTTAGCCCGAATGCTGCTTGAACTCACGCCCACTTATCAAACTCCCATTACTTTGCTTACTTCACCAGAATTTGAATTGAATTTAACAGAATCTGAATTGAATTAATTTGTAAGAAATTAAATTAAATTTGTTTTTAGTTTTAATCGAGACTTAAACTCAGCTATACCTATTTGTTATACTTTCAGTTTGTATAAGGAATTTTTTTATTTGGACGTTATTCATGTACTGACTTAAACTTAAAACTTGTATGGTCAGTGGTCAATATTGTGGCCCTCCTAGAAAATCGTATCAAGCATCATTGACTTGAACGGAAGTTTTATAATTTTTGAGAACACAAGGTGGAATAGCTTGGCAGGTTTTTAACTTCTTCGAAATACACTGCTTGGAATGTCATCGCATTAAATATTGCACCTGGCACTATGCAGTTCAGTTAAGTTTCAAACGTTATTAATGTTGTGGTTCAACTCAGCTTCTGTTAAAAAATTTCACCAAGTTTCTCAATTCGATTGGAAAGTATAAAAGATTTGCATAACATCAAATACACATACGGTGGTGGGAGAGATAGTAGAGTGATTGACTTCGGATTTGTGGACAAAGGTTCGAGTCTCATTAGGGATGGTATTATTATAATTAAATTTTTTAATTTAACGAATTTCATATTTTTCAAGTAGTGGCATGTATACAAGATAATAGAGAAATAAACGCAGTCCATTGCCTTCGCTAAAATTTTCAATATTTTCTATTCAAATGACAGATATAAAAGATTTGTATAGCATCAAATACATATGCGGTGGTGATCCAGTAAGCAAAGTCAGTGAATTTGGATTTACGGATCTAAGTTCGATTCTCGATCGAGCTAACTATTTTTTGATTTAATTTCTCCAGTCAAATTGGTGATCGTGAAATAAAAATTTTCCAACACAGCTTCTGTTCAAAACTTCAATATTCTCCATGTAAAAGTGGCAAGTATAAAAGTTGGGTATGGGTAATAGAGCGGCAATGAAATTGTACGGCGATGGTCAAATAAGCAAAGTCCATTGCCGTTGCTAAAATTTTCAAATTTTTATTCAAATGGCAGCTATAAACAATACGAATATCACTATTTATATGTATTGAGGTGGCTCGATGGTAAAATGAACTGTGTGATTGGATTGTAATCATGACTAGTTCAAGCCTTAATATATATTTTTAATTTAATTATTAGCAAATTGGTCATTTTAAATAAAAAAAGCGATTTTTTTAAACTTTAAGAGAAATGTGTGGATGCCGGCTAAAATTGATTATCCTTAATTGACGTTCGAACACTGCAGCACAACATTCAAAACGCTTACAAATCCTATGACACCGCCTACTTTACCATCTCACCATTTCCATATATAGATTTGCCACTATACTCATCCGTTATATTTGCCAATTGAAGGGAGAAATTAAATAAATTAAATTAAATTTTTTTTAATGCCAATCGAGGTTTGAACTTAAGTTCACAATTCAAAATGCAACGACTCTACTAACTGGACCAAATATATAAATTTATAATTTGGACCGCATATATAAATTTGGTGCTATACAAATCTTTTATGTTTGCCAATCCAATAGAGACAATTGAACATTTTAGTAATAGGAATGGACAATTCATTACGGTCATATACAAGAGATGGCTCTTACATTTTCATTACGATCATACACAAGAGATGGCTCTGATACATGCCGAAGAAATTAAATTAAAAAAGTATTAGCGCTGACGAGAATTGAACTCGAGTCCACGATTTCAAGAGCATTAAGTCTGCTTACTCGACCATCGGCGTATTAAAAATTGGTGCTGAATTATTAAAAATCGTTGAGATAACCAACACTTGTTCGATAAAATATGTGCCAGACTGATGACAACATTTTGCAACAAGAGTGCTGAAGTGCAAAAGTCACACCGATAATTATGCCAGGAACTGGGAGCATCAAACAACATGTGCGTGATTTTATCCGTAATAACGAAATTTATAGAGGTGATTTGTACAAAAATTAAAACTCAAAATAATCAATTTAATTGTATGGAAACTTTATTATCATTCGAAAGAACATTTGTTGCCATTTATTTTTTAAAGATTACTTCATTCAAATGATGGCCGCAACTGCGATGGTCCTTTCTCAAAATTCAATTTTGGATGGCGCGTTCTAGAATATCGAATGGTATTTGGCGAATGACACTAGTAATGTTGCCTTCCAACGCCTCAAATCTAGCTGGTTTATTCACATAGACTTTGGACTTTGCGTAGCCCCAAAGAAAAGAGTCTAGAGGTATCACACGATCTAAATAGCCAATTTAACGATCCGAACCGTGAAATTAATTGCTCGTCAACATGATTTTTCAATAAGTACATTGCTTCGCGCGCTATATGGCAATAAACCACACCAAACCGTTTATTTAGTCGCGTATCATCCAATATTGAAGCCTGGGATTCAAACTTTTCGATGGTATTCCAAATAGTGGTCTCGGCAGGCCGATTATGTCAACCGTAACTTGGTCTGAGAACACGAAACATATTCCTCACAGAATGCTGATTTTCGTAATAAGTTGAACAATTTGGGCTCAGTCTTTCCACGATTTGTTAAAAAGAAACAAATGAAACAATCACCTCTAGATGAACGATTTTACAAAATACTTCCGGGAACTGGCGCATTCGATTGCAAATCGCTAAAATATCGTAGGTTGTTGACATTATTTTAATTGTCGACGTTGACAAAAAACACTGCCAAGTAATCTACGTTACCCCTGCTTCTGATGCAATGCGGTAAGTATGCGTCTAAAAAATGAAATTGTTTTTGTAGGTTTGGCTTAAGCCTGCTAATATCTTTCAGGGATATTTGGTCTAATTTTCTATAGTTGAATTCAAATACTTGACACAACAACATAATTTATGCCAGATTTATGTCACTTTGATGTGAAAATTGTGTCACGAATGTTTTCAAAATTCTGGTTGAAATCAAATGTTTGGGTAATGTTAGTGCTGTTTTGAAACGAATTATTTTTATGTAAATGGAATGATAATGAGAATTTTTCGTTTCGTTTCGAGTGACTGACCATTAAAATTGGCAATTTTTAAACATATGTCGAGTCATAATAAAACGAAGTGTCTGTAAATATATTTAATTGTATTGATTAGACATGATATCGATACATGAAATTAATCAATTAAATGCGGGTATTTAATCTGTCTGTATATCGATTATACATATACAATGTCGTCCTCTCTCTGCGTATATAATTTGATGTATGGCAGAATTTTTCAGTTTTTCATGTCGAATCTTTGTCATATACAATATGTGGCAAATGTTATATGCTGTATCGTTAATTGATAAATAAAAGATTATTATTAGATTATATCCATCTTATAGAGTGTACTGATATTGTGTTGTTGTATTAAATAATCTTATCAAATTAAATTAAATAACAATAAAAAATAAAATTTATAAATTAAATAAAAATGATAAAACTTTTGTTGTTTTGTTCATGAAGGGAAATTGAAGGGAAATTTTGTTAACAACATGTTTGCTTTTAATTCCGTGGCATATGTAAACGAGTTAACATTTTTTATTAAACTACGAATTTAGTTTTATTTATGTATATGTAGTACTATGTTGTACAGTTCATAAATTTAATTATGTATATTTATTTGGGATTAAAAAATATGAACTCGAGTCTTGTTACTCTTTATATCGTTATGTTGATTAATTTAAGAACGGGTTAACATGATTAGAGCGCCTTGTACGTACATATGTATGTACTCGTACATGCATGATTCAGATTGACTATTGACATGTCAATAATAAATTTAATTTATTTAAAAATAAATAATCAATAGAAACTAACCGACTATATACATAAAAAATTATTTATCTTAATTTAGCTAAGTAAGTAGCTAAAATATCTTCGTGGGTTGTCCATAAAACGGAACTAAGCAATTTATATTATTATGTGCAAAAATATTTTTAAGTTTTGTTAATTTTTTTAATTGTTATGTTTTTTCATGTATAGAAATTATTGTGACATTCAAAATTTTGCTTAGGGCTACACGAGTATAAAGACTGCAATTATTTGCAACTTTGACCTTTACATAATTTTAAATGAGATAATTTGAATATAGATAATTAGAAATCCCTTCAGTATTTAGCTCAATTAATTTCTTTCTAGCTCCTTCCTATTGTAGGACAACTAAATTTTGAACGGCTTTTCGGCTGAGTTGTTTCAAAACAAATTATTCGAACTGTGAGTTGGATGTTATTCTAAATTCATTTAAAATAACTTAACCATTGAATATGGTTTAAATTGAGTGCCATCGCAAGACTAATATTTTTTTCAAGTATTTTAAACATATTGCTTACAAAATGATTTTCATGTTTGCGGAAAATATCTGGGAAAATATCAAAAAAAATCATATTGGATTATCAACGTTAGGAAAAATAAACACGCATCTTATGGGGATGAATTGACAATTTAAATTCTCTAACTAATGACAAGGATTGGACGTTTGAAGTCATGAACTACGGAAATCCAATTGTTGTTCCAATTGAAATCCAATTGATTCCGAGCGATTCTCCCAATAAGTGTTGTTTATAAAAACCAGTTAAAACTTTAAAACTCTTTCTAGGTTCAATCGGAATCGTATAATATTTCACACCATAAAGCCTAAATAAGGAATGACTTTTATTACGGTGCCTCTTGAGATCTACCACCGGAACGTATCTGGCAATGCCACTCGTGTGGAGGTCGTTAAACGTAAACATAATCGTTCAAATACACTGAAGAAAGTTGAAGCAAACGTAGGCGATGTTTGAGATGAATGCCCACGTGGCCGGTAAATTCCAAACATGGATTAACCTCGAAATGTATTGTTGGTCCAGTTATTTTCCCGATTACTGCTAATATGGTTCAAGTGAGTAATTGAGATGCTAGCAAAGTAGTCGGTCATAATATTTCATTCACCGACTTTCGGCAATGGAAACCGATAAGCTCATAAAGTATACTCATCGCAAATGTTATCCTTTCACTGAGTAAACATTCAAATGCGACTTTTTCTCCAACAACTTCACAATAAGATTGATTCTTGAAAAATGTTGCGAGTATAAGATCAATCCGTGAAACTTGGTTCACTGTGCAGATTGACAATATTTAGTTCTCTCTGTATAGGACTATGTATCTATAGTGAAAGGAAGATTGTCTGATTTTTATAGAAAAAATGTGATGCATAACAAGGATATACTCTCAAGGAGTATACACAATTAAAAAAAGCCGGATGAGGAAACCAAACTGCATGGTGCTTGGTTTAACCCACATTGTTGAGGAAATGGCAGCACGCAGACTACTCTACTCACACGCATTTACAAATGAATTCAAATTACTATATTCTAAACTACATAAAATGTAATTTTGGTCAGGTCCCTTTGGCTCCCCACTTTACTAGCAAACACTGTACGAAGCACTGATATATATATCCAAATTTAATTCTATTTAACTCTGAACATATCAACACAACATACCCTGGTATGTATTTCAATTTTCAATCGTAAAAACCGCACTGACAGAGATTATTCTTCGGGCACTCTATTCAAGTGGGAAGTATATAAAAGATAGATATATAGCAGTGTTGAAATTATACGGTGGTTGACAAGTAATTGGCTTTACTTTTGTAGATCCTGAGTTCTAGTCTTGGTTAGGACGATTACTTTTTTTAATTTAGCTTCTTTAAAGACAGGCGGCAAGAGTTCAAAAAAACTATTACCCAATACAAATTGTTATACTTTAACCTGATTATAAAGTGTTATATCGCAGACACAAACCTGTTATATATGGTAAAACACTTTATGATTATAGGTTAAAGTAAAGGGTGTCACAAAATTAACGCAAGATTTGAATTTGCCGCCAATTGTGCAGTAAAGAGTTGGCAACCATTGACAGCTGAGAGGTTAGGGTTAGTAAAAATATGGCGTAACACGATAGAACAACGTATTTTCATTATCTTAAAAATTCTAATTTTTCCGAAATTTTCTATCCTAAGCGATGAAATTTGGGTTTGTAACAAAACAAAATCAATGTTAAATTTTATGAAAATTCCGAAATCAAAATTATATTTCTCGATATAACCGACGAGAACAATTCGATGCTCTGACAAATTTAAATTGAAAAATATTAACAAACTTGCGATTAAAATACAAAGTGTTATACATATTCCAGACGCAACCTTCTTTCTTTGCTTCTCTTTCTCCTCATAACATTTAAATTTGAGTAATTGTGTGATCCAAATTGAAAGAAGAAATTAAATTGAAAAAATGTTGGCCCTAACTGAGATTTGAACTCCGTTCGACGAAACCAAAATCAATGACTTTGGTTACTTGACCACCGCCGTATAATTTCATTACCCATGAACATTTTATATTTGCCTCTTGAATGAAGAACATTGAAAATTTTAACAGAAGCTACTAGTGGAATCGATTTAAAAAAAAACATAAACTGAAGTATGTCGGCGCTTTAATCGAGACTTGAAATTGAGTCCACGAAAACAAAATCAACTTCTCTGCTTAGTTCACCACCACCGTATACTTTAATTGCTTGAATGAAGAAAATTTTAACAGAAGCTGTCAAAAGAAAATAAATTAAAATAAATGTCACCTCTCACCGAAATTTGAACTCAGTTCCACTGACTCTGCTTACACTTTGAAGGCAATTCGTGTCGTTATTTGGCACAGTAGTTGCAGTAGGTCTTATATTACCACCAGAATAAAATTAATTGGTTACCATGCGCAAAATTATTCGGTTTACTTCGCATTCTACTGAATTCGCGTCAAAAATTATAAAATTATCTTAAAAGCTGATGTTACAGCTATTAATTCAAAGTGTCCATCATTTAAAGCGATTCAAACTTAACATAAAACCACCCTTAAATATAACAAAAATTACAACGTTGATAATTTGCCAAAAAACATGTGTGTTGGTTTGGTTCATATCGATCAACAGATGAAAATTGTTTCAGTAATTTTTTCGGATAAGGAAAAGTTTAATCTGGAAGGTACTGTTGGCATTGTTTTTGAACTGCATTATAGTATCTGAGGAGGGATGTTAGTATGGTGTCTGGTTTCTGATTATGGTGGAATATATAGACTTAAAATTTCAAGGTACTTAAGTACCAACATTTCCGCAAATATTAAGGAGATATTTGGACCACTAAGATGAAGCTATGAGTGGACTCATATTTAGATTTATTAGTGAAACCGGAGTAACTACGGTTCAAAAAATGTGCAAAATAATTGCCGAATCTTAAAAATATGGGTTTTGTTCAAATAAATGAAATGACGTATACGTTATGTAGTCTTAATGCGATTTTTTATGTAGGATCGCAAATGACATTTATTGTTATCCAGCGCATCGCAAAAGAATAAATGTTAAAATTGAAAATGTTAGACCAAGATTGAAAATAATAGAAAAATAGTTAGCTCTGCCAGTGGTTTTGGCGGAATTAGTGTTATTCCTAACTAATTTAAATTCCTGATGTAAGTACGTGCTTTTAGTCCGTTTCCAACGATGATGATACAATTTCGTAACCTGCTTACGGTATTGATATTTAACCAAGGTGGTTCAGAGTAGTTTATATATATTAACCGTTTGAAGAGGAACGAACTCTTCCAGTTGTAGTATGATGAATATTACAATATGCTGCAAAATGAGTAAACCAGACTATAATAATATAGAGCATCCCCCTGTCAAACACCCGAGTTGGCTGCAAAAATTCTCGATAGCCTGTTCTCAATTTTTACATATCATTGAGACTGCGGCACTATCATTTTACACAATCGTTCAAGACGTCTCATAATATATTTAGATAGAATCATCCTAAGCGAAAAGTCCTGATCAGTGACTGGTCGATTCGGACAAAATCCTCCTTGATAGTCACCAACCAGGCCCTCCGCTAGAGGGGTGATTCTATCCAATATAATACTTCAAAATATTACACTTCAAGCGGTCTCTCTTCTTGAAGATAGGGCATATCGCGGCCACTTTCTATCCATCAGACATTACTTCAGATCGCCATACTAAATGAATAACGTAGAAAAGACAGATGTATCCCCTCTGAATATCTAGAGTTTGGAATTAATGCAGTCCACCCCAGGTGAGCAGTTTCATTTTAATCTCTGCATGGCCCCAGTGAATTCCTCATTGGATCAATCCTTAATTCAAATCTCCACATTCTGTATTTGAGGGAAATCACTACAGTCTGTGACGCATGATGAACACTAAGTAGGTCGGTAAAGTGTCCACTCCATGCCTCGAGTACTGAATCGATGTTGACACATAGGTTTCTATCCCACCCCCATATTGCGGTTGACGCAGGCCTGAAAGTATGGTGCAATCCGGTAATTTATTAAAGAAATTACGCGAACTGTGCTCATTGCTGATTTGTTGTACTTTCAGAACCTCGCCCTGCCACCATTCTCGCTTCTTCCGTCTACAAATCCGCTTAGCTGCCCGCCTTGCAAGAGCAGCCTTGTTTTTCCTCGCGATTGTGAAACGTTGCTGCACTTCACTATGGGCTATATTTTGTTGCTCAACTGCAAGACGACATTCGTCATCAAACCAATCATTCTTGGTCCTGACTTTCACTATACCTAAAGTCTGTTGAGCAGCACTGATAACCGAAGTTTTCAGTACCTCCCAGACAGAGTTCACAATGTCCGACTGGTAGTTTTTCTCAATGTTGTCGCCGACAAGATCCTGATATCGTTTTTTTTATCTTCATTTATCAGACCTTTACAGTTGAAACGTTCTATGCGTTTCGCTGTGTTCTCAGACCGGTACGAAAACTTCAAACGGAGCTTTGCGTTCTCAACCCGAGCCAGCAATCTTTAGAAACTAACACATGGTCAATTTGGCTGCGGGAAGTTCAGCGAAGATGGGTCCATGTCTCCAGATGCATCTGTTTCTGAGGGAGGAACGTGTTTGCTACTCTAAGTTCGTGGGCAAATGGAAAGTACATCATTCCCTCACTGTCGCTCGTGTCGAGAGTACGGAACTATGTTTCCATCAGATCGTCTACGTTATTGTAAAATGAGTCTTTTACTTGGAGGTGCTGACTTCTGTGGGCGCGTGCACACAAAAAATCGACAGGTTGGCTAACTTCATGCGGAAGCAAATCTTACACAATCGGTAATTGACTAGTTGGAAATCTAATACAGTCTTCTTTACCTGCGGCCCAAAAAGAAATCCAGCTCCAAGATTTCCGAGGTCATCCCCACCGTACAGCAACGTATAGCCCTGGGACTCATGGTCTCCACTTTTAGGCCAGCGAGTTCCTTGGAGAGCAACCAGCTCCAGCCGATACTACTTTATATACGTGGTAAGGCCCTCCAACGCTCCAACGTTTCCTAAGTGACTTCACATTACACGTGCCGATCCTAAATCTCGTCTCCGGGTACATGAGCGGGGGTCCGGTGTTTTTTCGGCGGTATCCATTTTTTCTTTTATTAACATTATTGATTGTTTTTTTTACCGATGTGGGTCGTCAGCCGAGCGAACACAACCGTTTAGTCGCCTCCTACGACAAGCAACATATAATGTGGCGGTTTTCTTGGAAAACTTGTTCGTGCAATTACGATATCAGTGTAACCCGCACAGATAGCGTAATGAAGAATAGTTTCTATAAATTATTACAGAAATGTTTTCGCGGCGATTTATAGACAACGCAGTCACCAAATATTGCTCATGTTAGTGGTGGCCTGATTATAGGTTTTTTAGGCAAATTAATGGAAATTCCATGTCAAAGGGATGTCGTCGTTAATCTTGTGTATTTTTTGTGAAGTTGTATGTCTGTTCCCGTTAAAGGTATAGATATAGATTACCCTAACCATAAATATAATCACTTATAATTCAGAATTGATTTTAAATTTTGTTTTAAGTGTTTTTTTAAATCTTATATAAATATTATGATGATACAGAACTGATGTTTACAAATTCAGAAGAAATAAAATCTAGAGTAAAATTGAGATAAGCATCTGTCTGTTGGTAAATGAAAAAATTGACAAAATTATTTTAAAAAAGATGTGCTAATCTACACCCCAAGTATATATACAAACTCTATACATATAAGACGATTTTAAATTCTCAAGATCTTAGAACAATACAAATAATATAACATTTTTTCGATTCATATATAAACACCAAAAAATCTTTCTTTTCATCTAACGTAACGCGATGAACGATCAATTTAATAATATAAACTCGTAGCTATCGGAGAGACATACATGAAGTCTCCAAAATATAATTCGTGCGATGACAACAATAATTATGACGACATCAAACACTTTTCATTCTAAGAAATATATCCAATTCTTTTAAACTGTCTTAATTTTTTGTTTATTTATCGCTATATACTGTATAGTATGGATTGTTATTATGTATACATTTTTGTGTGTGCCTCCAAAGTGGTTTTTAATAGGCACCACACTATATAACTTAATAAAATTAAGAAGTGAACAGTTTTTTTTTTATTAAATATATGGATGATGTGATCAATGGACCTAATTGTGTATTGCGTGCTCTTTGCTCATTATTATTATTATGATTAAGTAATGTAAAAAAATAGTCGTTTCGAGTGTTTATATCTATATATACGAGTATGTATACCGGGTGTTTTTTTTAAACTGAGACGATCAAATATCTCGAAAAATAGCCACTCTACGGAAAAAATGTCCATAATCAAAATTTAATCATACCGCGGGGGAAATACATTAGTGCAAAAAAAAAAGTCCCCCCACCCCCGCTTTGTAGGTGGGGCGGGGGTAACTTTTAAACTAAGATAGGAAGCCATATTTTTTATTGCAGATACGGATTCTACGACTAAAAGTACGTATGATTTGAATAAAATATTTTGTTCGGTTCATGATAGATGGCGTTGCAATCGACGAAATTCAATTTTTTCAATTTCTCCTTCTTATAACACACGCATTCGATTCTGCAATACGTTTGAAATAAAAAACATCACGTTTTCATTGGAAATACTCGAAATTCGTCATCAAAACAATTTATTCAGTTTTGTAAATCTAAATAAGTGTTCAAAATGATGGCCTGAATTTTGTATTTTTGAAATTTAATAATAAAACTTGAAATTAATTTTGAACACTTATTTAGATTTACAAAACTGAATAAATTGTTTTGATGACGAATTTCGAGTATTTCCAATGAAAACGTGATGTTTTTTATTTCAAACGTATTGCAGAATCGAATGCGTGTGTTCTAAGAAGGAGAAATTGAAAAAATTGAATTTCGTCGATTGCAACGCCATCTATCATGAACCGAACAAAATATTTTATTCAAATCATACGTACTTTTAGTCGTAGAATCCGTATCTGCAATAAAAAATATGGCTTCCTATCTTAGTTTAAAAGTTACCCCCGCCCCACCTACAAAGCGGGGGTGGGGGGACTTTTTTTTTTGCACTAATGTATTTCCCCCGCGGTATGATTAAATTTTGATTATGGACATTTTTTCCGTAGAGTGGCTATTTTTCGAGATATTTGATCGTCTCAGTTTAAAAAAAACACCCGGTATGAGCAACATAATTTTGAATAGTTTCAATAAACGAAACTATAATTATGATCCGTTCTAAAACTATTGTAAATCTGTAGAGTATATAAGACTCTAAAATCAAATACGAATAATAATGAGCCCTTATTATTATACAATTAGGGGATTGTGCTCATATACATATATAATGTAGTTAGATTTACAGAGTGTTAAATGTACCCATATATAAATGAACGTGTGAGCCGGGGGAATAAAATCAAGAATTTTATTAATTGGTGTGTCGTTATTATATGGTCATCAATGGTTTGGTACGTTTTTGTTTTTACTTTATGTCTGCTCTGTAGCTTTACTTATCATTCTTGTAAGTCTGTTTTGTCTTAAATTTATTATGTATGTATGTAAAAAAAATCGGAAATGTTATACATTAAAAAAAAATATTTATGTTGCGCTTACGATACGATGCACATATAATAAATATAACATAAATATGCAACTGGAAAAGGTAATTTGTATTTTGGTACTATGGGAAAGTTATTTTTTAATTTGTTTCCACTTCCTGCGGCCGTTGGCGAAAACACATGTTTTCGTTGTACGGATCATTTTGATGCTTATTTCTGATTTAATAGGTTGCCACAGTACTGCGATAATTCTAATTTGAGTATCGCAGTTTAATAGCATACTGCTTCGTGGATCTAGCTAAAGCATTTGACAAGGCATGGCATCAAGTACTGGAACATAAACTACCAGATCTTAAAATCGTACATTGCTGATCGACACTTTCGAATAAAATATGAAGGAATATAACAATAAGAATGTGTTCTGGGACCAATGCTATATCTTCTATACATCACAGACCTACAGAAAACATACAAACAGCCAAAAATGTACTAACTGATGAACGAATGGGTGAATAAAATAAGATCTAAATTATCACTAAATATTTAGATCTCTGATCTCGATATTATACAGAGTATGTAGCATCTACTTCGCGTGTTGGGCCGTAAATCATTCGAATGATTCTAATCTTCTCTCAGATGTAAGGAGCCACTTCTCGTACTCATCCGTAAGCGCCCAACTTTCACATCCAATGATAACAATGGGCTTGATCAACGCTTTGTAAAGCTTCAGCTTCACGAATATCCGACCAGATGTACGGGGATGATAGATGTATGTCTCATAATATTTAGATAGAAGTAATCGCAAAGAAAACACCTGATCAAAAACTGATCGATTCGGACGAAATTCTCCTTGATAGTCACCAACTAGGCTCTCCGCTAGAGGTGTGATTCTATCCAATATAATGTAGGACTGTAACTTAAGGAGACGTATTTTACCTTGATAATTTTCACACTTCAAGCGGACTCCCTTCTTGAAGATGGGGTATATCGCGACCAATTTCCATTCGTCAGGCATAACTTCAGTTCGCCATACTAATCGAATAAGGTCGAAAAGATAGTTCCACAAAAAATCCCCTAGAATATCAAGAGCTCCGAATTAATAATATCCAGGAGAGCGGTTACGTTTCAATCTCTGCATGCGGCCTTAGTGAATTCCTCATGGGATGGATCCTCAGTGTAAATCTCCACAGTCTGTGTTAGAGGTGGTTCAACAACAATCTGTGACGCATGATGAACACCAAGCAGGTCGGTAAAGTGTCGAATCGATGCATCAAGTACTGCGTTGATGTTGACACGCAGGATTAATCCCGGCCCCGAATGGCAGTTGACGCAGGCCTGAAAGTATAGTGCAATCCAGTAATTCGTTATTGCTCATTGCTGAGTTTTTGTACTTTCAGAACCTCGGCCTTCCACCATTCTCGCTTCGTTCGTTTAGAAATCCGCTTAGCTGCCCTCCTTATAGCAAGAGCATTTTGTTGCTCGACTGCAAGATGACACTCGTCATCAAACCAATCATTCTTGCGTCTGACTTTCACTATACCTAAAGTCTGTTGAGCAGCACTGACAACCGAAGATTTCAGTACCTCCTAGACAGAGCTCACGCAGTCAGACTGGCATTTAGCTTCCTCAATTTTGTCGCTGACATCGTTTCTGCATTTATCAGACCTTCACGATGTACGATAAGTTCTCACATCCTACACAACCCGAGCCCTTTAGATTCTAACACATGATCAACTTGGCTGTGGGCAGTTCCGCGAGGATGTGGGTCTCTAGAGGTATACTAGTCAGTGAACTGGTTACTCCATACCGTCTACGGGCGCTAACGAAATGGTTTCTGGGGACGGCTATTTATTGCATACATCAATCAACGAAATTAATATCAGCGATATTACTTTTCGAAGGAACTGCAGAAGCATATAAGGATCTGCTGCATAGAGATTCTGCTAAAGTAGGAAAGATCTTCAACAAAATACGTCGGGCTATGTAGGGTTAAATGAACAAATACATGCACCAGTAAATAGGAGTTCTAAAAAAAACCGCCAATCACTGAGAGAGAACAAGAGCTTTGTTGATGTAACATGGTAAGCTAGGGAAAATGAAAAAGGTCGCATGAGTGAATTAATCAGTCAACAAAAATAAGAAATTCACATCATAACACAGGAGGAGCAAAATATCCAAAAAGCATAAAACAATATGTAGAATGAAAATACAATCTAAAAGCAAAAACAAGCTGAACCTAAGAATTGCTCTATACGGACGAAGAGCAATTGGCTAAAGAAACCGAGTGGAAAATGGTCAGGTCTAAACAAAAAGGCTAGGATTTTTGATATATTTAAACAAACTAAAATAAACTATGCTAAAACAAACAGGATTGAAAATCGAAGGAGCCTTTAATAAACTGAACTGGAAAACGAAAATGCCACTCAATATGTTTATGATAACATTCGAGTCAGATGAAGATACTAACAGCATTTTTGAAGCTTATGGACATACACAACGATTATGTTCTAAACAACCTAGATGCATAAACTGTGATGGAAAGCACTTAACACACGAATGTTTGAGAACAGAAAGTGAAGCACCTAAATGTGTATCCCGCAGAGAAGCTCATACCCAGCAAGTTACAGAGGTTGCATGGTAGCCAAAGAATTGTCCTAGATATTAATAAAATTGATGTTTCCAATCAATATATTGATTTATTTAAATATGTTGGAAGGTGATTCCTTATAGGTGGTGACTTCAATGCAAAACATTATTGGGGTTCTAGATTTACAACCACAAAAGGAAAATAATTACTTAATGCAATGGAAGAATACATATGTGATCCAATCTCTGCAGGGAAATCGACCTATTGGCTTACTGATCCTGAGAAGAACCCAGATTTGATTTGACTTTTTCGTAATTATAAATATATCGTTCAACTTTCTTCATATTGGTCTGAACTCTGATCACTCTCTTCGATCGCATTAACCCTAAGAGAAAACGTAGTCCAAAAATTAATAACTTATTCTTAGTTAATTCACGAGCTAGTTGAGTTTTAAAGTAAATTTGGAAGAGAAAATACAACTAGACGTTCTTTTAAAAACGCCAGAGCAACTATAGACAATGAACTAGAAAGATTTATTAATAACAATCAGCTCGCTGCATGGAAAAGCACTCAGGCAAAGGGAAATAATTACCCAGAGAAATCAGAGAGTTGCTTACTGAAAAAAAAAAGACTAAGAAGGAAGTGGCATCAAACTAGAGCTCCACAAGACAAAACTAGACGGCAAACATTGTATTGCGAATTATAATAAATTAAATAATTTTTTAGTCATTGACGAGAATGGAACTCCACGACGTAATAATTCTCTTAACCATCAGTCCGTTACCTTACGTCCTGTATGTACAATAAATACAATACAGCTAAATAATTTCTATACATATAATTGAAATATAAAAATGAAAGTGTAAAAAATGAAAAATTTCACAATCACTGGCTTCAATCAGAAACGAAAACAATTTATACAGATTAAATTTAAATAAATTAAAAGTTATATTAAATATTCATCTGTCTTGACTTTAGTGCTGTAAACTGTTTTAAGCGAAACAACAATTTCAAATTTCATGAAGAAAATTTGGCCCGCTAAATTATAAATGAATGATGTTATAAATCAGTACATATTTGGTGAAGCGGTTTCTTGAATAGCTACTCTTCAATATTATCGGTATCACAATTTAATCAATTATACCATCAAAACTCGTGGTGCTCTTTATTCAAAAATCTTTCACATAACAGAGAACGCCAATCCTAGAATTTCTTCCGGTTCGTTTAAATTGTTGCAAATACCAAAAACGTTATTATACTCGGGTTGGTCTTGTTTAGCTTATAATACATTTTTGATTGTAATTCGGGTACTTCTATAACTGGGGTGGGATGTTATAACATCGTCATTTTCGATATTCCATAGACGTTTGTGTTGCGATTTCAGAACAAATTTGAACACCATCTCTTTTTCCTCATTTCGTTAATTTAACCGAATGAATTTATAGAAATCGAATCTAACAGAACGTGGCCACAATAGAAATTGCTGAATTGATGCGACATAGCGGCGTATCATTCTGTTCTTGAAAAAAGAGACACAAACCTATCGAATATCGAAAATGGTGATGTTAGAACATCCCGCCCCTGGTTATCTTCTGTTTCTTTGAAAGACTAATTTGAATTTTGTAGACTGCATTTTAAAAGAGTTTTAAAATTTTTTTTTGTCATTATATTGTGTATTAAACTTTTTATAACACACAGTCAAAAAATCATTAAGTAGGCTTTACATTTGTTATGGCAACCTTGATAATAAAAATAAAAATATTAAATTTGACAATTCTCATTCCCCTTCTTCTAGACATAGAAACCGACGCCGTCTACGTTTGATGAACATTATGTTTAATTACGTGGTGTTTGTAATTCTTGATTCAGCTTATATAGGAATTTATGTTAAAGATGATAAAGCACAAGCAAATGTGATGCTGGATAATTTGGTCGTTTTATCGGTATACCATAAGAAAAAATTAATAAATCGACCTACAATATTAACAGCTGGGTAAATAAAACTAAACAAAAACCGTCGAAGTGAGGTTATATTGAACGAGATAACATTGACTGCATTTTGTCTACCGGATTTTAGTTTGTCGGCCAACAAAACGTTACATTTTAGTAGATGGTAGCTCACTTTGGTCGACCTAATTTCAAAAGGTCACTTGGGTCGGTGCGACACCTGGGTCGGTCCGTGACCTACTTAGCGTGCCACTTTGGTCGGTGTGACACCTTGGTCGACCTACAAAACTTGGGTCCGTGGCACCTCGGTCGGACCGTGACACCTTGGTCGGACTGTGACACTCTGGTCGGACCGTGATACCTCGGTCGATACCTCGGTCGGTCCATGACACCTCGGTCGGACCGTAACACCTCGGTCGGTTAGTGACACCTTGGTCGGTATGACACCTCAGACGGACCGTTATACCTTGGTCGATCCGTGACACCTCTGTCGGACCGTAACACCTTTGTCGGACCGTAATACTTTGGTCGATCCATGACACCTTTGTCGGACCGTAATACTTTGGTCGATCCATGACACCTCAGTTGGACCGTGATACCTTGGTCGGACCGTGACATCATTGTCTGACACATGAGCATATTTGGGACGGACCTACTTAGCGTGACATTTTGGGTCGGTGTACTTGGCTACTTAGCGTAGACGTTTATATATGTGTTATGTTTCCAGTATATCTGCAGAGTTTTCAGCTTCTGTTGGACTCTATAGATCAATCAAACCTGAGAGGCGTATTCCGGAACCGGACGAACAAATGACCAATACAAAGATTTTAATGCGGATCAGTAAATTCGTAACAATTTCCCTTGATAAAATAGCAGAGTCAATGTGCCTGGTAAATGTTAGATCCGAAGAGAAGGCAATATGGTGGGAGTTCGAATACATTAGAACGTGTGGATGGTAGACGTCGGAGGGCAAACAGGACGAACTGCTTTAGAACGGAGACGATCCTTGCCGAGTGGCACAGATATGAAGTCGACCAAACCTGAGAGGCGTATTCCGAAACCGGACGAACAAATGACCAATACAAAGATTTTAATGCGGATCAGTAAATTCGTAACAATTTCCCTTGATAAAATAGCAGAGTCAATGTGCCTGGTAAATGTTAGATCCGAAGAGAACGTTACTCTAAGATCAGTCATAAATTCGACTCGATCAATTGACATATCATATAAGAAATATCGATGAGATAATGGACATCGGATTCTATAAAACGAAAGAGTCTTACATTTGTTTACATTTAACCGTAAATTGTTGCTGATAGTCCAACAACAAAAGTTGTTTAAATCACTTTGCAACATCAAACAGTCAGATAAATTGGAAACTGAAGCAAACATTTTCATGTCATCAGCGTATAGTAGAAATCTTGCAAATTTGAAACAGTTCCCTACATCCTTCGTCGTTGGAACCCCTGAGGTTGTACGGAAAGCACGAGAACGGGAATCGTATAACTTGACAAATTGCCAACGATCTGATAGATAAGAGTGCAACCATCTTTTGATGAAGTTGGAGTTTAACTTCATTAGATTGTCGATCAGAATTGCGTGATTAATTTTATCAAAGGCCTTTGAAAAATCAGTACAGACCACATGCAGCTGTAGTCTGGAATCAATAGTACTGTGAAGATGGCCGCTGAAAGACACTAGGTTTATGATTGTCAACCTTCCCGCAAAAAAACCATGTTGCACGAAATATACCTTTTTGTATAGAAAAATAAAAATCGATGAACCATTGATTCAAAGAGCTTTGGAATGATAGAAACTATGGCAATCCCGCGATAGTTGATGATCTCGCTTCGTTTACCCGAATTGAATATGGGACGTATGAAGAATATTTTCCACGGATCTGGAAAAACTTGCGTTCCCATTGATGTCAATGTTGGATATACATATAATATGCATATATATAGGCCTGTCAATTCGACTTCTTTTAGTAAACGATAGTTGAATGAATTCCTGATTATTTTCTGGTTCAAAAGGTTTGACATTTGGCGTATGATACGGTTCATAGAATGATTCGATGAAATTAGCAAATAAATTGCACATATCAACGGGAAGTCTAGCAGAGTGGGCATCTCTGAAAGGTCAGAGGAGAAGGGACTCCGACAACCTTCCTTGTAGTGTTGAAGAACTACGAAAAACCTCTTGGGTTGGAAGACAACTCCACTTCAATCTGCAGAACGTAATTATAATATAGGAAACTGTTTAAAATTTTAAATTACTTACGAGCTTTAGTGAAAGCAGGATAATACTGTTTGCCATGCAAACTGTATAGCGTGTGGAGCTTATTACGACGATTATCAAAGCCTGTCAACATAACATTATTCTATGGTTCTCGAAATCGCGGTTTAGTAGCCCTCGACGGAACATACCTTTCGATACCTATCTTGGGTCGCTCATTGAATTGTGAAACTATGTCATTCAAATCTTGACCAGCTTGAAGAAAATTCCAATCCGAATTTAAAGAAATATTCATTCAGAGCAGCGTAGTCAGCATTTCTAAAATCAGAAAACAAATTATTACTGGAAGGAATGACGCGTTCTTCGTGAAATATATTTATCATTAATGGAGTGTGGTAGATGCTCGAGCAGCCGGTAAAATCCTCGCATACCAGAACTTCTGTGAACCTATAATCAGTTGTGAATACAAGATCCAGAAATTTCCCGTGACTGTTACACGTACGGTTAACTTGTGTTGCAGAAATGCTTGCGAAGTAATCACCACCGATATCCAACCATGTATATAGTACTCGGAAAATTAAAATCGTCAATAATCAGTAATTTTTCATCGTCACGTATTGCAGCACCTCTAAATCGACGAACTTGAAGATCTCGAGGTATATGCCTGTCCTTTCTATGAACGATGTAATCCGGCGGAAAATATTCTTCAAACTTAAAACATTCGGTAAGCCACGTCTCAGAAAGAATAATAATGTCGAAGTTGATTTGGCGGATGCTTCAGGCGTTGTGGTAGTAGATTGATGTGAAGGCTGTTCGGTCGAGGTTTCTCGGTAGAGCTGGAACGGATTCCAAATTTATTCCATCAGAGCTGAGCGTGACACTAAAAAAATTTTATTCGTTGATTTCTGACGTGAATTTAAAAATTCTTTAATCAAAACTCCAGGAGGCCACGCCGATGAATCTAACATTTGGTCAAGTTTGCTTACAGGAATACCAATTTTAAGTGATACATAATCGCATAATCATTACGTCGAAATCAATATAGTACAGGTTTGTCGACTACAAATTTGTTTTTGATATACATCATGAGATCATCATCAGCACCATTACCAATAAAACATTTTTTGGGCAAGTTCAGATTATTGTCTAGCGATTGAGCAGTTGAGGCCGAATTATGTAACGATCTCTGAAAGGAGAGACAACATATGGTATGCGCAAAGGTCGTTGCAGGCCACGATGGCACCACGGTATAGAGAACGACTTGACTTTTTCAGGTTGTCTACGACAGTATGAAGACCAAGCCCAGGATGGAAACCGTTGGAGCCAGATTGTTACCACAGTAAGGCGTCGGTAATGGCCTTTAAACTCTGTTTTATTATTATTATTTTGTTATTATGTATGAATTTATATTTTGATTTTAAGGTAATAATTTGGATTAAGTTGTGGCAAACCATTTTCCATAAGTTTCAGTTAAATTCAGCGCCCAAATTTTCCAGTTAAAGATTCATTCTTTACTATGTGAGGACAAAAATAGATTTTAAGACTTGTGACAAGCAGTTGATTTAAGTACGAACTTAGAGATCGTTTGACTAAAATTTTTTCCAATCAATAGACAGTTGAAAAATAAAATGATCATCACCATAATAAACAAAACTATTAATGTATATACACTATTTCATATGTATGTATACGAACTATATTGTTGATCTCTGACTTTATAGAATTAACCACTTTAAAAGTTGGATCATAAAATACACTAACATTTTATAAACAACACACAATATAGTTAATTGTATTAAAGCATAACATCTTTCGAATAAAATAATATTCTCAATAAATTGTGACTCCCTTACATATATTTTTTTATGATCATTTTTAGTTAAGTTTTCGTTACGTACACACATCAAATTCATTCGATATTTTTTTTTTTTTGAGTTATTTTACGTTTCATAACTTATTTTGGTATCTTCGTACATAAAATAGATTACATGTACTCGAATTATTTCTTTCATCATTAAGTAATTAATTAATTAATTTTGTATGTAGTAAAATAATGATGTGAAATGTGTTACTAAGTGTAGTTGATTATAGATGATGGTTAAAAGTGTTGTGCAATATTAATTAAAAACAAAAAAAATTGTACGTTGGTTTTGACACAATACAAAAAAAATATCAATATTTGCTAATTAAACAGTGAAAATGTTAAAAATTAATTATTGTGGCATAATTTTGGCGATATTTTTATCGAAAATTAATTTACATGGATGTGATTATACCCCGCCGTATTATCAGTCATCATCATTATCGCCAACAACATTAAGTGATAAAAATTTTGAAAGTTTACCAACGACGGTAAAAGTTCATGAAAATGATACAGTGCTATTACCGTGCCACACCAATTGTAAGTGTTTGTTTTTATTTTTATTTAAATTTATTTAATCAAAATATTAACGAAATTAAATAAATATATGCGTGCTATAATATAGTTCAGACATAAACATTTTGTTGCACACGAGTTAGTTTATCCACTAACATATAGGTGGAACAAAAAAATATGTCCGTGTTTTTCTGTCGCGATAGTTCGATTTTGTTGCAGGAGAAATATAATTGTGTTTTGGAATATTTTCTTTTTTATTTCTCCTATCCACCAGTATAAACAAAATGTTGCATGCAACATTTTACTTCGTTTATATTAAAATATTGCCTCTTGTCGCATTTCTGACTAAACACCGATGAGTGTTTAATATAATAATTTGAGTGAGATTTATAAAATATTTGGAATAAAAATTATTCATGCACGTGGACACACATACATTTTGGTTTATCTTCAAAACAAATTAAAATTAATATTTCCCCAGTTGTGATGTGAATATTAATTGGAATCAAAATATTAATGGATTACCTGTGTGATTGCAAAAATTGTATTTATTTATTCAGAGCGTAAATATGACAGGTACTAAAGATTATTTGGGTATACTAGAACATTTTGGTGTAATTGTTTAAGAGTTTGTGAAAGAAATATTAAATATTAGAGCAGGTAACAATTGTTAATGAGTCGAGTACAAATGTACAATATAGTTCGTGTTGATTATTGTAAAATAAAATTGAAAAGATGGTTTTAATAAGATAAAATCATCAAATAAATTAGGATTTTAAGTCAGTTCTCTTCGCCTATAAATTTTTATCATAATTTATAAGTTTCTTGTGTTCATTATCACGCAAACTCTAGTTTTTCCATGATTTCATTTATGAAAATGCTAATCTGTTGATTACGCTAGTATTTAGAATTTTTCTAATAACAACTATACAACTTATGTGTTGAAAAGGTTTAAGCAATTATAAACAAAACCGACTATTTCAAAAATGCCTAATAAGCGCTAACAATCACTTTAATTAATTTGTACAACATCATCAACAAAATTCATCGCCGGTTGACTTTATCTATGAATAAATTCAGTATCAACCGTTGTCATCCTATAATAGTGGCGAGATATACAAAATTATTTTGGAAGCATTGTCCCCTCTGGGTATAAACGTGAAAACATTTGGGAATGTACCAGTAGCTGATAGTTATTTGGCTCAAGAATTAAATTTTTTTTTCTGTTCTGCCAGAGGTTTAGCGCTGAACATAAATTCACTAATCACCTTAATTACGAAGCTTTCGACATCAAGTGAAGTTCAAGAGCTGGTATGGCGGTATTATATGTATGTAAAATATAGGCGTGGCATAATTCTAGTAAATTTAGTAGCAGGATAGCTCGAAAAACCATTTTTAACTGCAACAGGCTTTTTGGTGCAGCGACCAAGAGCCTGAAAAAAGTCGGTTGAAAATTCAAAAAGAAAAATTTCTATTCGATTTTGAAAAGTAGGAAAAATAAGAAATAAACGAGTTCGAATAGATGACTGCTCTCCGAAAACTATCCGATTTGATAGTTAAATAATTTTGAATGATGAAATGTTTAGTATTTCAGATGCAAAAGCCAGTCCGATGTCTTTCAAATAACCGTAACCGTATACCGTCTTAGGCACTGATAAAGGTTATTGATAAATTGATTTTTTATAATTTCCTCAACGATGCTTCTCCAAATAGTTCAATCCACTGCAAGAGACCGCCAGGCACGATGACCGAGTGTTATCAGGTCCACCTCGATTGTCCTAACTGGCCCTATCAGCGCTTTGTAGATGTCCAGTTTCACTTTGCGCGATATTTGGGGAGACTTGAAGACTTTAATGTTGGCGTAAAATGATTGGTAGCCTGCTGCAATCCTCGATGCGATGTTGACAGAAACGGAGTTGTGCTCACTGATCGGGGATCCTAAATATTTAAACTCTTCAACTTTTCCATACTGTGTGTTTTCAGAAATAAATTCCCCACGTGGCTGCCTTCTGGCAATCACCATGTATTTGGTCTTCGCTTTATTCACCTGAAGGCCAATTTGGGCTGTCATTTCCAACGGAAGGTGGACTTTTTCCAGCCAGATGATGCTAATAACTGGGATGATTTGTAATATAGGCGCAGCTGCACTGCACTATGCTGACGAATGACATATTCTAATGATAAGTTGAAGATAATCTGGGCTATCGGGTCTCCTTGCCGCACATCAGATGTTATCTCGAAGGCATCCGAAATTTTCTTCTATTTCCACCATACATATTGAGCTATCCATTAAAACGTGACACAAAGAAACCAATTTTGTCGGTATGCTCAAATAGGACAAGACATTCCATAACGTATTCCTCTTAATGCTGTGGTACGCCTGCTGGAAATCTACGAATAGACTGTGCACAGGGATGTCCTTCTCATAGCATTTTTCGAGCACCATCCTCAGAGTGCAAGTTTGATCGGTTGTTGATCTGTTCAGGCGAAAACCGCATTGATAATCACTAAATATCCTCTCGGTGTATGCTGATAACTTTACCGCGACTACTTTGGCCAAAAACCTTGTAGCCTGTATTCAGCAAAGCTATACCGCATTGGTTGTTGTAGTTTAACCGGTCTCCCTTTTTATGAAGCGGACAGATAAGACCTGTCTTCCACTCTTTCGGAGGTCTTCTGTAGACCAATTTATTGATATGACCTCATACATGCGGTAAAAAAATAATTCACCGGATTCGTTGCGAATTGCTTGTTGTTCATGCCATTCTAGTTTCTTTTGTCTGCATAGCCGATTGGAAATTTTCTTTGCAGTCATGTAGGCGTTGTGAGATTGTCTGGTTGTTTGAGATAGATTTCGTTGACGTGCGCGATCTTTCTTCCGAATTGCACCTAGACAATCATCGTCCAACCAAACATTTTTAGGACTAGAAGGAGTTCGTTCTATGATGGTCGTTGAGGCATCGGTTACCGCCGTTTTATGAAGTCCCACTGGCCCAAAACGGAGTTATGAAGTGGTTTATTCTCGAAGATTCCTGATAAAGTAAGTATTTTAAATTATCGTTGACAGAAAAAGTCAATCACATACACACAGACAAACATAGCGGCATTTAATAAAATGGTCAATTTTGATTCAGGGAACATAGAACTACATATGTATGGAAAAAACAAAATCTGAGATAAACAAATTTTTTCGGTTACAATACTTTATCCTGACGTAAGTTACGTGCTCTTTTCCAAACAGACAGTTTTTGTTTGCCCATTTCTGAATTTTTTAATACATAGTTTTGAATTTTTCGGGATTTTGATTTTCTGGTATTTCTTTTAATTTATGGTATTTCTTTTCTGTTTCTGGAATATTTATTCTGAGTAAGGTAACTAACCCTACAATAACTTGTGTTTCTAACTGGTCGGGATTTATAAGTGGCAGATTTTTGACATGTTATATGATTTAGAATACTGTGATGTTTGAAACAAATGTCAACAAATGTTGGCAAGGGAAGTAATATATAGGGTAAAGGTTCGTTTTGAAATTCGAGAAGTGATTTCGATATTCGATAAATCAAAATGTTTTTGTGGTTAAAACGTTTTATCAAAATTAATTGTTCATTACTGTAACCACATACAAAAATTATGGTAAATTTTGGGTCGATATAATGGAGCGACTATATCTACTAAATTCATATTTAAAGAAAGTAGTATTGTTACAGATAGGTTGTAGCCTTGCTCACGTCGTACTATACGAGAACGTCAAAAACATTGCTGTAGAGTGAACTTTTTTTTGGCTTCCGTACAACATTCAGTTGGCTTGGCAAACTTTTTCAACAAAAAAAATTCACATCGCCTGGTCAATAAGATGTTACAGTTTGTTAATAGCCCTGATTTTCATGAAAAAATCATAATGAGTGATGATTTTTCATTTGTATATGGTTATGTCAATAGACAAAACAGGTTCTGTCATATATGTACATAAATGCCGATCCACAATAAAAGATGGTTGTGAACAAATTTATTGCGTCAATTTTTAACAAAGTTATTAAAACAAAATGAAGTAACATATACCTTCCCGTATATATAGAAACCAAATGTGGTACGACCGGGAAAAATTGGTATCGATCATTTTTACTATGGGTTAGTTTACATCTAAAAGAGTTGATTCAACAGAAATTTATTTATATGTACATTGTATTATAATTTATAAATCTATCTGATAAAAGAACAAACATTTTTTAGCTGTGCTATGTTTTCTTTTAATATATAGTATTGTTAACAAATTCTATATAAACATTTAACCAATATAAACGACCAAATCAAATATGATAATAGATCGAACGTCTTAGACGGATATTCAATAAATTAAAAAATGTATTACAAAAATATTTTCATTCATCACATCACACTCAATATTCACTCAAAGTCTTTATTGTTTTATGGTTTTCTACAATAATCTATGTATATATATATATATATATATATATATATATATATATATATATATATATATATATATATAATTCAGGAAATTATATATACTTATATATATATATATATATATATATATATATATATGTATATATATATATATATATATATATATATATATATATATATATATATATATATATATATATATATATGTATATATATATATATACAAATATGAATGACTGTTGGTTTGTAACGCGTATGCGACACTAAAACTCAAAAATAGACAGCAAATTGAGCTGATACATTCACAGAATGTAGGTCTTAACTAAATCTTGGCAAACCACATAGTGCGAATACGATTTGATAGGCGGTGCAATTTGACACATACGAAACAAAAATGAACTGTTGGATGGAGGACGAACAGTGCATTCAGCACTGAAATTGCCACTTAATTTGCACTCAACAGAGCATCTAACGTGCAACATGAAAAAAATTGAGGTATGGGAAAATTGCCGCAAATATTGAAAATCATTGTATGGGATGAATGTACGATGGCACATAAAAATCATTGGAAGCGCTTGATCGATTATTATAATATCTACGAAACACCACACAACCATTCGGCGGCGCTCTGATTTTGTTGGCAGGAGATTTTCGTGAAACATTACCAGTCCTTCCGCGACCAGCAGCTGCGGATGAATTGCCTGCTTGTTTCAAATTTCCATCTATTTGGCGCCATATAAAAGTGTGTAAAAAACTGCAATGCGACGAAACCGCAGATCGGGTTTCGAAGCAACTATATTGGATTTGAGCAATGGAAAAATGACCGTTTTCGACTTAGCAAAATCCATCACAATGCCAAATGACTTCTGTACATTTGCATCGAACGTGGAAAAACTAATCAATTGCGTATTTTCCACAAATAGAACGCAATTTCAAAAAATAACATCGGTTGTGCAAACGACCACTATTAACAGCGAAAACTAAATTTTACAACGAATTGATGAAAACATTCAACTCCATATAGATACTGTCACGAATGCAGAATATGTCGTCAACTATCCAGTTGAATTTTTAAATTCAATTAATGTATCAGGCCGCCCACCCCACCGATTACAAATAAAAATTTGCATCCCGATTATTTTGCTGAGAAAAACCGATCCACCACCCGATGTGCAATGGAAATCGACTTGCTGTGAAAAGTTGAACAACAATTTGATGAAAGCGACAATCATAACCGTAAAATACATAAAGGAAATGATGTATTTACAATTAACTTTGAGTAAATTTCCTTTGTGGGACAGCGAAGCGCACCGGAGCAAAGCTAGTAAATTTACTATAGAAAAGGCACATACATTGAAAATCAAGTCGAAATAAAATAAAAAATATTTTTGTTGTTGTCATTAGTTTGTTGTTTTCCAAATTGTTAACAAATATTGAGGACAACTGTAGATTTTTCTTTGAGTACCATTAAAATTTTTTAGAAAATAAAGTAACGGTTAAGGGGATATCGATAGAGAGCTCACCAAAATTCCAATTATTTATTATTTATTCGTCCACGTACATATGGCATCTGGCAAATTAAAAGAAAATCTTTTACTATTAGATATTTAAAAAAAAAAAAATCTAAAATATCATGACAAAAAAATCTGTCGAAAGAACGTTTGTCTATTTTAAACAAAGGATGAAACTATGTTTTAACTTTTTTATAGAATGTCCATTTTTGCGAATATATAAGTTACATGGATAAATGAACAAATTCAAAGAAAATTGAAGTTAAACAAAGTGGCGTAAATATTTTTGATTTTCATCATTAACATTCAAATAGATCAAATTCAATCGCTTTCATTAAATTAGTGTATTAACTCACTGGTTAGCCCTATATTTTTGAAATTTCGTACAGACATTAAGAACAATTTATTAAAATCATCAAAATTCATTAATTGGTTTGCCATAAGAAAGATATATCCATTATCTCCAAACTCCATATCAAGCGATCTTTGGTAATCCATATCTAGTATGACTTCAGACGACTATAACGAGAATCCGGCTAATAGAATTTTTTTCTTGCTTTGCCATAAGAAAGATATATCCGTTACATAAAATTTTCATATCATGTGAAGCTTAAACAATTTTTATTAAATTTTTATACATCTGTGGCGACTTTTGTTTATATTATTTTATGTGAAATTTTAAATAGTATGATACTAATAATGAATTATTTTTGGTGGTGATATTAAAAACTATCATGAAAGATTTATTTTTTTCGGGATGATATGAAAAAATAGCGTGATATTGGTATGTTAGTGTTGCCATCGTATTTTTTCGGGATAATTATCGGGCTAACTTCACACACATCATGCCATTGTGGTTGAGGCTAAATACGAAATAAATTAATTAACCAAAATTGTACTTAAAAAAACTCCAATAAAGCTTATTTTTGATCAAGAAAAATTTAAAAAGAAGCAACGTATAAATAAATAAAATTATAAATAAAGCGTTAAATATTACAAACGTTTAGATTTAAATTCTTAAGTTTGTTATAACCATAATAAATAAAATTGAATCCGTTTAGTAAACTTTAGGAAACATTCAACCAGATTCTAAAATATTAATAAGATTTATCTGAAAGCTTTTAAGCCTAATTTTATTTTCGTTATTATTTTAGGCGCCTGTTTTTAAATCCGAATAATAATATTCCCGTAAAACAGAAAGAATTAAGAGCAGAAAAATGATTTTAATAAACTGTATTAAATGATTAGGAGCTTTCAGACTTAATTTCGTCAATTGCAATCCTAGCTCAAAGAAGTCATTAAACTTTCAACCAGAATTAGTGCTTACTTTTGATAAAATAAAATTTGAAAACAGAATATTCCAACGTCCCTAATCGCTGGAAGCTTTTTATTTCCAAACTTTTAATGCAAGCTTTTTGCTTTAATTTTGTTAAAATTATTTTTAATAATAAAACTTCCAATTGCTCCAAAAATTATATTATTATGTATTAATTGGAATATTAAAAAGCTCTATGTCAAAAAGCTTTTATTGACATTAGTTGTTGCTTAATTATTGTGAAAATATCATATTTAATAGAGGGATAGTTGAGCTTTTATTGTACGTAATGGTTAAAAACTTTCACGGATGTTTCTTTAGAAAATCATAACCTTAAGTAAAACTATTTCAACTATCAGCCAAAATCTTCTTATTAATAGAAGATAACTACTACAAAATAATAATATTAACAATCTGAGAGCTTTAAGCCAAAGACCGAGTAATTAAAAGGTTTAATAATATTTTACAACTCATTAACTTTTGATTTAATATGTATGTGAAATCGGTACTAAAAGCAACAACAACAAACTATAATACAAGTCTCAATGTAACGAATCTTAATTTTTTTATTGTGATTTATTAAATTAAGGGAAATTAGTTTTTTTACTAACTTACCGGTTTCACTTTTAAATTAAATTTAATGTTAATTAGAGATCTTCTGATATTTAAACACAATAAGCAGCATTCTTAGAAACTTAGCAAGCAAATAAAGAATTCTTGAAAGGTTGTATTTGAATTTAGTAATATTCGATGAAAGCTCAGTTTAAAAAACTAGGAATTTTTATAAAGAATTGAGCGCGATTTGTCCTCGCCTCAGAACGACCACTTATTAGAAACACTCGAAAATTTGTACACTTCCGATATATGTATTTAAGTTTTGTGACTTAGAAGGTGCGTACAAAAAATTAAAAATTCTGATGAACAAAAATTCACCACGAAGTTAGCTGTATGAGTTGAAGTATTCACTACTCGAAATATAATTTCATCAGTTTATAACAACGAAAATATTATGATTTTTGAGTGAAAACTTTTGTTCAACTATACTCAAAATGACAATTCTTTGTTTATTTACAAATAAACGAGCAACAAAACAAGTTGCAATTTTTGGATACTGATAAAGAGCATTTTTTTAGGCAAAATATGTTCCATTGACGAAAAACTAGCAATACAAGTACAATTTTCAGTTTTGTTAATATGGCTGTCCTGGTGGAATTTTAGTTCTTGTTAAGAATATTTCAACTCAGATAGCTAACTTCGTGGTGAACTAAAAATGTTCAGTCCTAGTACCTGAAAGCATATATTTCGGAAAATCTGCGTTATTTTCCTCTGGACTATCTCACACTTATTCAAACATACTTCGCCTATGACGGCTTCTTACGAGCAATATGGGTTTGATTATATGAACGACCGCTTCATGGGTTTGATTATATGAACCCTTACGATTATACGGCTTCTTTGGTCCCCATTTTCTAAAACTTATATTAAATTTCAGCTCATGACAATTTATGTTTTATTTGGATGCTTTTGATGAGGTTCTGAGTTCTCTGGATTCTGTAGATATTTTGAATTATTTAGTTTATTTAAATAGATATAGGTATGTTGAACTTTAAAAATAAAATTAAGTCTATCTCAACTTCCTGGCCACCAGAGCATTGCTCAGTGCAAACTTTTCATGCAATAGTGCAAAAAATTTATTTTGGAGGTTCTTATCAAGAAAACATGGTCACAGGAAATTGTTAAACACCACCTGATATATCTCTCCCAATTGATGGATCAATGCTCGTCCTTCATCGTTTTTGACGAATTACGATCCGATAACATCACCAATCCAAAATCCGCATCAAACAGAATTTTTTTCCGAGTATACAATCGAAGGGGCAAGGGAGGAGGTTAAAATGGGCTCTCTTATCACTCACGATAACAGTGTGGGTGTGGATATAAAAGTAAGGTGTGCAGCTGGCAGTCGTGCTTTGTATCCTCTAAGGCCACTGTCAAAATCTAAATACCTAGCAAGTGCCGTGAAGCTGAAGCTTTACAAAGCGTTGATCAGCCCTGTTGTTATGTTTGGATGTGAAATTTGGGCGCTGACGCATGCGGGTGATTTACGGTCCAAAACGCAAAGTAAATCGTACAAACCGAGCTCTGTACAATGTCGAGGTCAGACATTTAATGATAATGACCGAAAGGCATTGGGTCGCCAGATGCATGAATTACAGAATCCGGACATTCCAATTGGAATTTTGAAAATTTAAAATTTGATTTTTATTGGTTTAGTAATTAGATAAGATTTATGCTTCTATTCCATTCCAATGATACTATAATGTTAATTGCCAATTGAATGTTGACATCAGACTCAAAAATTAAACATAGTTACATTTACATATAAAACATTTGTTAATTAATTTCACAATATTTCTGGTATTTACATTTAATTTGAATAATTAATGAATTGCTCAATTTAAACATTGAAATTATGTAGTACATTGTTAAAAATTTCAATTTGATTTTTGAAATAAGTTCATAGTGGGGGTCACACAAAAACCGATACAAATTCAAAAAAATATTATAAAATATAACATCTTATAAAATAAATCAAAATGACAATATGCAAGTTTGAATGTTTTTATAAAATTATTTGAATGCTTTTACATTCAAATATTTAAGAAAAGTTTTTCCACAGATTGAATTTTTTATTTATTTTTTACTGATGTCTATGAATTTAGGAACTCAATAATTTGTACTTTTTTCCAATTAAATTTTTATTTACGAGTATATAAAAATTATTTGCAGCCGCCGATTCTAGATATTTTCACATGCTCGCGACTATATATTCGGATAGTTTAGACTAACTGGTATGTTTGTGTCCGTAGGAAATAAGCTCGAATGTTACATTTTAATGAACTCAGAACAATTTCGGATAGTCCAATTAGACTTTTCGAGCTAGTCACACAATTACACAGTGGCAAATATTAAAAATGCTTCAAAACCAGGAAACTTCCAAATTCTGTGGAAATGTAATAGCCGATAAAAATTTATTCCCCATGTGGGCAGAAAGATGTATGTTTTGTTATTTGTTTTAGCCTGTGTCCGAAAGCTATCGAAATTATTTGAAAATTTAATTATAAATAGGGAAGAGTATTGAAAATTCTTTGTATCCAAAAGCATTGAGAGTTGTTTTGTAAAGATTCAGTTAAAGACAGAAAATTAGTAAGAAAATGTTTAAAAGCGATTAAGAGGTTAAGGAATTATTAAGGCCACTGCTAAAATCTAAACACTTATCAAGTGCCATGAAGCTGAAGCTTTACAAAGCGTTGATCAGGCCCGTTATTATGTTTGGATGTGAAAGTTGGGCGCTGACGGATTAGTACGAGAGATGGCTCCTAACATTTGAGAGAAAAGGTTCTACAGAAGAGTTCTACATTCGAACAGAGGGTCATAGATGTTTTCAATTTAATCACCGATCGTAATCGGGAGATGAAAAATCCCTTTTGCATCCCGCCTCTGTTGGGATTCGAACCCGGTACCTCCCGATCCAAACGTCGCTGCTTTAACCACTGCGCTATTTGCTCGGTTATGAAGACCATGCTCGGGATCGAAACCGCTGGAGCCAAATTGTTTACTCAGTAAGGGGCCAGTAATGGCCTTTAAAACTGTTTTAATAAAGAGGTTAAGGAGTTATAACAACAAACGTATGACGAAAGTCCAAGTTGAGATAACTTGGTTGATATCTTGTGGTTTCACTTTTATTTGACTCAATTTTTCCAGTTCGCACCACCAGGGGAATCCACCATTAGGAGGTGGGTGGTTATGGGAACTTCGCAAGGAAGTGACTTGTTCCGTCTTCTCTGGAACATAGCAACTAATGGGTTGCTGTTGGAGCTGGAGGGAGAAGGGTATTGGAGTGATTGCTTATGCAGATGACGTATAGCGATAGCTGTCTCTGGAAAATATTTAAACACTGTTTAGGTAATCCAAAATGCTCTAATAATGAATACGAAGTTGGCCATCAGATGTGGACTGGGAATCAGCTCGTATAAAACTGAACTGGTACTCTTTACCAGGAAATATAAAATCCCGGTAGTAGAAACGGCATAGGACTAGCTTTTACTGATAACGCAAGATTTCTATGCGTAATCTTGGACAGTAAGCTTAGTTGTAAACATCTTGGAAATAGTAAACAAGGTTAATATAGCTATGTACTCATGCAGAAACGCCTTCGGAAAGAGATGGGACCTGAAGCCGGAGCTGGTACATTGGTTTATTCACTGCCGTAATAAGATCTATATACTTATGTATGCCTATTACGGCGCTCAAGACAGCGCTTAAAAAAGAGGCTATAGCCTCAGCGAAGATAAATCTGGCTAAAGCTGGACTTGAAACGCTCAAATACCCTAATCTATCTACGAAGACGTGAATTAAAAACGATCGTGGGAATACTCACAGGATACTGCCTGTTTGGAGAACATGCAAGGTGGCTAGGTCTAGAAGCAAAGGATATTTGCAGAAGCTCTATGGACGAGGAGGAGGAAGAGACTTTAGTCCTCTTCCTATATGCTCATATCCGGTTTTAACACACACAAGGCATAAACATATGCCAGATAGATATATCACGCTACATAAGTAGCTCTAACTGGTTCCAATAAAGGTAATAGGGAAGTAAGATCAACTAACCTAACCTAACCTATGGAGCGTGTTAATCTATTATCCGAAATCCGATATTTAATTTATTGGTTCAAATCGTTCGACGATATGAGTCGACGATTGTGTATAGTTCGTATAACAAAAATTGAAATTAATTTAGGATTAAAAATGGTTCAAGGTCCAAGTTTAACAGTTCAAGGTTATTATAATAATATTCCTTTGGTGATGCATGGTTCTCCATTGATGATAGTACTTCCAGAAAGACAATTTTATATGGAATGTTAAAAGTTAACATCGATTGATATCAGAATAGTTGAATTGTGGCTTTGTTAAGCTTTTTCAATGAGTTTGGTCCAAAATGCTATATTTTATTACACTCAGCACCATGGATTGGCCTGAGAGGATTACTGTAAGGCTGGCCTAGAACTATATAAATATACATATGAAATGTGCATAGGTGGTTATAGTAAAATGAAATTGGATTGTATTTTGTGACGTACTCACCGCAATATTTCTGCTTCAACCAATTATTAAATTCAAATTAGTTTTTCCTATTCTTCTAAAACATTATAGTTGTTTATTTTTGCAACTGACTAATTCATTAAAGAATCCGTTAAAAGTGGCTTTGATTAGGGTTATAGCATATTTTTTTGTTAACTTAAATAAAAAAAAATTACATTTTTAATTTGTTTCAAATTTTTAATTTTATTCTTTTGTTATTGTGAAAGTTAAAATTAAAATTTTCCTTTATATAAACACAAACCATCAATCAGTCGTTGTGGTAAATGGTAAATAATAAATAAAAATTTTATTAAAATTTTGTGTTTTTTAATATTTAATTATTTTTAGTTTATTTAATTTTGTTACGGCGAAAATTTTCGTTAAATCTGAATTATTTATTTATGTATATTCTTTTGATATCTTTTGTATGAATTTTATTTATTATGAAAATCTTTTCAACCATATCCTTAAAATACTATAAAAAATTCCGTATATTAAAACCAAAATAATTTTGAAAAGATTTGAATATTTTCATTTTTTTTTCTTTCGGTTAGGTATTATATACAAGATTCTATTTCCACAGCAACATAAATCGTATTTTACCAGAATATAAAAAACCGTAATCATATTTTAGCTCTATGTGATCAACATCTATTTGACAAAAAACCGAAAAATCCTTTCGTATAAGAAAAATTACGAAAGCGTTCATTCAATTTATATATCTACACACTTAACCAATTTTTTGTTTGTTCCACTTCTTGTGTGCAGGATAATGGATATCCTTAAACCGAAAAACCTTAACAAAAACTTAACTTTTCTATCCTCATATACATATGTATGTATGTGCACAAGTATATGTATAATAAAATACTCTCCTTAATTACGTTGATGATTAAAGTTTCAAAAATGTTTCCCAGATCTCTTTGTTTTTTATTTTCCTTAACAAATTAATTGTCAGGGATTGCGACCTTAAAACCATAATTTTTGCACATTTTGAAAAATTCTTCAAAACGAAAATCTATTAACTTTATAGGAAGAATATTGAGGAATGGGAATATAAGTTAAACATTGAATTAGGGTTTACTATACATACCAGTATACAAGAGGTATAAATCTATGGTACCTAAATTTAGGTTATCTAGATAATGGACACAATAAAATAAACCGTACTCGATTCGAAATTGTACACAAAAGTGAGAAACGAAGGAATTCAATTACAAATTAAAGCATTGTATGAAAATTCAATCGAAACATTTTCCAAAACAATCAAAACCTATTTCAATCCATATAAAACAATTCAAAATTAAATTTAAACTTTTTCTAATTAAATTGAAACTTTTATTCAATTCAAACCTTTTCAATTTCAAGGTAAACGTTTTAAAAATAAACTTAAACTATTTCAAATTTAAAAAAAAAATTAAAATATGTTTTTATTTTGTCAGTGAAGGGTAGCCTCTTCCACCACTTCATTTTATGTTAGCGTGAAGATTATGACGATTAACGAAATATGTTAGTGAAAGTGTAGTGCTATACAAAATACATAACACAGACTTCAGTATGTTCAATTTTTAGACTTCAGTTTGTTAAATAATTTAATTTCAAATCGATGCAAAATGTGCAGCAGGCTGGCAACTGCTACAAATTAACAATATGCTAAAATTTTCACTCATTATGTCAATTTTAGCTCTTTTTCAATTAATTTTTTTTTTTGTTGCTATATCTTGGCGAAACCGAAATGTCATTGTCGTCTTGACGTTGTCAAGACTAAAAGCGAGGAAGTTAAACAAAATTTGGACAATCACCGTGTTTTATAAATCTCCGAATAAATTAAATTAAATAAATTAATAGGCCAGTACACATAAATGTAATGCATTAAAATGACAGCGATAAAAAATGATAATCGAATCGATGTATTAATCCAATACATCACATTGCATATACCAAATCCAATCATATTGATGAACGGGAACATATTTTTGTATTGTATGGCCATTGGTTTAGCCTGTGGATTTTTGTTTTTGGTGTCGAAGAATATTATGAAGTCGGAATTGTCACAATTGTGGTGGTAGCATTTTTACAAATAATTATATCGCTATGCTGTTACTGTAGTGTTCACGTTCATACGTTTTTAAATTGTCGCTCAGTAAGTAAATATCTCTTAACGTAATTAATTGATTAATTATTCATGCTCGTACCGTATATATAGGCGAAAACTCCACAAACAGCGGTGGTGGCAAAGGTAGTACCAACGTCTAATAATGAATCAACCGAAATGGTCAAACTGAATTCTACGCGGTTGAAAAACGATAAGAACGATGTAATCTACTGGTTTGTGTTCCAGAAAACCAAATACATCTGGGATGAAGATAAAAAGCAATTTAGAGGGCTCGAATTTCCAGTTCATAAAAGGTATCGCGAATATATTAAATCGAAAGGACATGAAGATGAGAATGAAATTAGCCTAGCCGAGAAAACATATGGCAAGAATCAGATGACAATGGTTGTGCCAGTATTTTATCAACTATTTATTGAACGCGCCACAGCTCCATTTTTTGTTTTCCAAATATTTTCTGTCGGTCTATGGTGCTTAGATGAATATTGGTACTATTCTTTATTCACATTGTACATATTAATTGTATTCGAGTGCACGTTGGTTCAACAGCAGCTAAGAAATATGGCCGAAATCCGTAAGATGGGCAATAAACCAAAATTTATTAAATTAATTAAAATTTTATTTATATGTACTTTTATACTTAAATTTCGGTTCTAAGGTCGTTTGGTTTTCTAATATAGTCTTAATTCTTGATTATTGTAACCTTCTTCTGGTGCATCCTTACAAGGTACGCACATACATACAATGCTTCAGTATTTAGAGTGGGTTCAATTTTCAAACAGTGTGTACAATTCCCTCTCGAAAGATTTCAAGAATCAAAGTTTTATGCAAAGAAATTACCAACAGTAGTATTTTATGTGATATATTATCATCATACTTGCTTTGCAAATAACATCAATTTATTTACATTATGTCAATATTATGTCAAAATTACGTCAAACTGACATAATTTTTGACAACCGCAAATTGAGCAAAAAGCCATGTACCAACATACTAGAATAAAAAGTGGTTAACTTCACCCCGCTTTGCAGACAATTTTGCAGCAAGATACAAATGCATAAACTCGCCATCAATGGTTTAATTTGTAATTGAAATATTTTTCTATATAGCAATTAAGCAACGTGGATAAATGTGGAAATAGTCGTATTTTTTAAGATTTCTAATGGCCATATGGATTGGTTGAAAATAGAAATATATTTTATCAAAACTGGTCAAATTTTTTGACTCAATTCATTGAGTTCGTTTGATAAACTTATTAATACAAACTAAGGAAATTTTTACAACAAACTACGAGCGATACTAAATTTGAGTATTCAAATATCTGTGTGAATATTGGCCTACAAACATTTTAAAATTTTAAACATAGGTACGGTTGTGATTGTGATTTTCCAAAATTCGAATTGAAATTTAAAATTCTGAATTGTTTTTATCAAAACAATTGTTCATTTCGAAATTATCGCAATTTTTAAAATTCTGACATATTACTTATTGTATCGAATTCGAATTTTTTAAATTGTGTTGAGTCATATTCAGAACTGAATTGGATTTGAAAAAAAAATTATAATACACCAAATTCAAAATATTTAATATTTTCAAAATTCGATATAAAATTTAAAATTTTAAAATGTATGCAAAATATTTACCCATTTGAAGATAATCATAATTTTTTAAATTTCGACATACGATATTTCGAATTTTCATAAATTATGTTGATTCGCATTCAAAATTAATTGGATTTGAGAAATATAATTTCGTTAAAGATATATAATAATTTCGTTCAAGAGATCAAAAAATTCAAATTTATATAAATATGAACAAAAAATGTTGGCCCTTTAAAAATATTAAAATTTTCATAACTCGAATTGAGATTTAAAATTCTGAATTTTTGTCCCAAGACATTTGCTCATTTGCAAATTATCATAATTTTTAAAATCGCGACGTACTCATTGAAAATGATTTTTTATAAATTGAATTGAACTGGGTTTGAACAATAAAATTTCGATAAATTGCATCGTAATTTAATATTTCGAGATATGTAACACGAAATCCAGAATTGCAGTACTCAAAATTTAACTATTCAACCAATTTTAAATTTTCAAAATATAATTTAAAATTCTGAATAGTTTACCCAACACATTTATCCATTCCCAAGTTTACTCTCTAATTGTTAAAATAAAAATATGTATGAAAATTAGAATTCTCAGAATTGAAATATATTTGAAAAATAAAATTTCTTTAAACTTCTATCGAAATTTAATATTTCAAGATATCACAAAATTCAGAATTGTTGTACTCAAAATTTGACATTTTAACAAATTTAAATTTCTACATTAATTTATTAAACGAATTTTTTAATATTCGACGTATAACGAAACTTGATATTTCAAAAAATTTAATATTTTCAAATTTCGATTTGAAAAGTAAAATTCTGAATTGTTTGCTCAAAACATATCCATTCCAAGTTATCTCTAATTATTAAAATAAAAATTCGTATCCAAATTCGAATTCTCAGAATTCAACAAAATTTCACCACCAAATTATAGCATTTCAAAAATTAAATATTTTCAAAAAATTGAAATTTAAAATTCTGAAATGTTTGTACCAAATATCTGACAATTTGAAAATAATCATTATTTTTATAAATCCGATGTGCTATATCGAAATTCGGATTTTCATAAAATGTTTAAATTAGAATTCAAAACTAATGGGATTTAAAAATAAAATTTAATTTTAAAAATTCATAAATTTTATTGATTCGAATTCAGAATTGAATTGGATTTGAACTATAAAATTTCGTTAAATTACATTGAAATTCAAAATTTATTCAATATAAAATTCAAAATTATAATACTCAAAATTTGACATTTTAAAATATTAATATTTTCACAGTTTGAATTGAAATTTCAAATTCTGAATTCATTTCCCAAATTGCTTGTTCATTCTTTGCAAAATAAAATTTAAAATTCTGAATTATTCGCCTAAAACATTAATCGAAATTTTTACAATTCTGACATATATCGTAATTTGAGATTTCTAAAGATTTAATATTTTCAAATTTCGATTTGAAAACTAGAATTCTGAATTGTTTGCTCACAATATTTGTCCGTTCCATAGTTATCTCTAATTTTAAAATAAAAATTCGTATAAAATTCGCATTCTATCAAAATTGAATTTGTCGAGGGATAAACAAATTTCAGATTTATAAATACACAAAATTGTAGCATTTCAAAAATTTTATATTTTCAAAATTGAAATTTAAAATTCTGAAATGTTTGTACTAAGCATCTGACAATTCGAATTATCATAAAATGTTTAAATTCCAATTCAGAATTAATGGGGTTTAAAAAATAAAATTGAAATTCAAATTTTCATAAATTGTATTGATTTGCATTCTGAATTGAATTGGATTTGAAAAATAAAATTTCGTTATACGACATTTAATATGTCTGTCAACAGACCAAAAATTCAGAATTGTATATATAAAATTTCCAAAAATTTAATACATTTAAAATTCGAATTGAAATGTAAAATTCAGAATAAAATTGTATTTGAAAAAATAAGATTTCACAAAGATATTACAAAATTCAGAATTATAATGCTCAAGATTTGACATTCCAACAAATTTTATATTTTTAAAATTAGAAATAAAAATTAGAAGTCTGATCTATTTGCCTAAAACATTTACCCATTAATCGAAATTTTTAAAATTCTGACGTACCATAACGAAATTGAACTTTCAAAATATTTAATATTCTCAAATTTCGAATTGAAAAATAAAATTCTGAACGGTTTGCTCAAAACATTTGTCTATTCCAAAGTTATCTCTAATTTTTAACATAAAAAATTGTATCAAAATTCGAATTCTCAGAATTTAATTTGATTAAAAAAATAAAATTTCCCAAAATTACATTGAAATTTAATATTTCGAGATATCATAGAATTCAGAATTGTAATACTCAAAATTTGAAATTTCAACAAATTTTATATTTCCAAAATCAAATTTAAAATTCTGAATTATTCGTCTAAAACATTAATCGAAATTTTTACAATTCTGATATATATCGTAATTTGAGGTTTCAAAAGATTTAATATTTTCAAATTTCGATTTGAAAACTAAAATTCTGAATTGTTTTCTCACAATATTTGTCCGTTCCATAGTTATCTCTAATTTTAAACTAAAAATTCGTATCAAATTCCAATTCTCAGAATTGAATTGTATTTGAAAAATAAAATTTCGTTTTACGACATTTAATATGACAAAAGACCAAAAATTCAGAATTGTATATATAAAATTTCCAAAAATTTAATACATTTAAAATTCGAATTGAAATGTAAAATTCAGAATAAAATTGTATTTGAAAAAATAAGAATTCACAAAGATATTACAAAATTCAGAATTATAATACTGAAGATTTGACATTCCAACAAATTTTATATTTTTAAAATTAGAAATAAAATTTAGAATTCTGATCTATTTGCCTAAAACATTTACCCATTAATCGAAATTTTTAAAATTCTGACGTACCATAACGAAATTGAACTTTCAAAATATTTAATATTCTCAAATTTCGAATTGAAAAGTAAAATTCTTGACGGTTTGCTCAAAACATTTGTCTATTCCAAAGTTATCTCTAATTTTTAACATAAAAAAATGTATCAAAATTCGACTTCTCAGAATTTAATTTGATTAAAAAAATAATATTTCCCAAAATTACATTGAAATTTAATATTTCGAGATATCATAGAATTCAGAATTGTAATACTCAAAATTTGAAATTTCAACAAATTTTATATTTCCAAAATCAAATTTAAAATTCTGAATTATTCGCCTAAAACATTAATCGAAATTTTTACAATTCTGATATAAATCGTAATTTGAGATTTCAAAAGATTTAATATTTTCAAATTTCGATTTGAAAACTAAAATTCTGAATTGTTTGCTCACAATATTTGTCCGTTCCATAGTTATCTCTAATTTTAAAATAAAAATTCGTATCAAATTCCAATTCTCAGAATTGAATTGTATTTGAAAAATAAAATTTCGTTACACTTCTATCAAAATTGAATTTGTCGAGGGATAAACAAATTTCAGAGTTATAAATACACAAAATTTTAGCATTTCAAAAATTTTATATTTTTTAAAATTGAAATTTAAAATTCTGAAATGTTTGTACTAAACATCTGACAATTCGAATTTTCATAAAATGTTTAGGTTCGAATTCAGAATTAATGGGATTTAAAAAATAAAATTCAAATTCAAACTTTCATAAATTGTATTGATTCGCATTCTGAATTGAATTGGATCAGTAAAATTTCGTTAAATAACATTAAAATGTTTTTAAAAATCAAGATTTAAATGTTTTGAACTTTAGAACCATGAATTTAGGAGCTCAGGTATTAAAGAATATTTTGGAATTTAAAAACGATTTTTTCCGTGGCCTTTGTTTGAAAGATTACAGAAGCTCGTTACCCACGAAAATAAATAACCGTAAATTATTGCGTCACAATGGCCTCATTAAATGAAAAATGTATTTGAAAATTTGCTACGACTTTAATTATCTGTTGTATATACATATATGTATTGAAAATATGTGCGCTACAGTCTATATTTTTGTCGTCTATCAACTGTGTAATTTGATTATCTTCTTTCTTTACTGTGAAAAAGACTCATTTACAATCAATTTAACGTTTTTTTTTGTACATACATATTTAGATTACATATTGTTTCGTCTCCTTTTGCTGTTTCTTCTGTCTTTGGCAGAAAATTATGTTGCTTTGGGTGAAGTTTCAAGTATATGGTTTTGTATTCTTCTATTATACATACGTGTATAACATAACAAATTGAATTCTTAAAGATGAACGCTAATATGAATATAGGCAAAATTGTAATGCACTGCCATGTTACGTGGTGCAATGAAAAATTCTACCAGTACGGCGTACTCTAAAATAAAATTGTAGTTTTTCCCTCAATGGGAGAGTTGCAACAGATTAGGGTGCTTTGGTTTCTTGTTGTTTAACACTTTTGTTTTCCGCTAAAAAATGTTTCAGTTCGAGTTTCATGCCTTAAAAATTAAATAAAATTTTTACTTTCCAAAATCTTATATCGACATTAAAAATTTCTAAGGTTTAGACTATATATTAGTGCTTTTAATATAAATAGTTGTTGTTACGTCAATAGACCTCACTATACCATATCGAAACTATCTTTTCGAAAATTATCATTTATTCCATTGAGTGTAAAAATTACATAAAATAGTTTGAAGTTTACATTTTATTAATCATTCGATTAATCATTTAATCGGGACATGCATCATACAAAAAAGTCTTGGATCTTTTTTTTCTTAAAATTATGAAACTTTTTACTTTTTACAAATTTTGTTCTTAATCGTTAGGTGATCTTAACGTTTAATAATGAGTTAGTTATAGATTCGACTTTCATTTGACATATTTTGAGACGCCAAAGAATTAATATAAATTCGGATCCTTAATTCTTTCATTGGCCTCACTGAATATGCTGAATATATGCTATCACATTGTAAGCTAAAGTTAACCAAACATTGGTCAAAAACTAAATTTGAATTTGAATAATAGAGGACGAAATAATAGAGACTAGCAAGTAAACCAATTGTTAGTTAAAATTCAGATCACTCGATAGACTCTTTGGTTCAAGCTTGATTGCAAATTAATTTTTTTTTTCCAATTTTTGTTTATAATTGCGCTTCTGTAGTGAAAAATACGAACAGGTTGCTAATTATTTTTTCTTTGCTTTAAAAAAAATTACCTAGTAGGCCAAGACATTGAATAATTACATATAGAAATGACACGTTGTTATAGCGCTGCCAGCAGAGGTATCTTAGATAAATTGAAATTAAAGGTTTGAGTGTACACTACATAGTACAATTTAGTAAAGATTGTTGACGCCATGCTCATATGTCGCTGCTAATTTGGAAGTGTCACCTTCTATATGTAATTATTCAATGGCCAAGACAATTAATTCTTTGGCCAAGCGTCATTTAGTTAAAAAATACTCAAAGACTAATATATTGACAGAAAAAATTAAATTTTTCGGTTTATTTGTTCATTTTATAGAAATCAAACAAAAGTAAATTGGAACTTTCTGTCAAAATTTAAGTTTTTAACTAATTGGCACACGGCTTAAAGATAAAAATTAAGTAAATCATTTTTTTTATATAAAAATTTGGTTACTAGATGTTCGAGCATCTACTCCGATATGATTGAATTGGCATAGTCTAATTTTTTTTGGTATTTTTGGCTAGAGGACGCTTTGACGCAATGTTGTTGAATGTGTAATTCTAACGCTGAGTTGTAGAAATTTAGAATCACTATTGAACATTCTGCCAAAATAGGTAAGACAAAAACATCGGGGATCCAATGGTCATCATAGTTTTAGCAACTGTTATATTGTATTAATTTTAAAATATTCGAATATGGCGTGGTTACTAAAGCTAAGTGTGCAGTTGAGTGATGAGTTAATTGAAAACTAGTTTGCGAGTATGTAACTCTCCGGTAGACAAACAACTAGCTAACACGTTCGATTATTTTTTTTCGATATTTCGTTATTCATTTATTTCAATAAGTTGATTCTTAGACCCGCTGTGTGGCATGTCGCGCCGTCTTGTTGAAACCACATATCATTAATGTCTAGCTCATGCAATTGAACAAAGGAATACCGCTGCAACATGTTTCTGTAGCGATCTACATTGACGGTCATTTTTCACCAACAGCATGAAAACCACAACATACAGTTAATTTTTGTCGATGAAGTGGTGCTTCTTGAAGCACATGAGGGTTTTAACATGACCAATAACGCATAATCTATTTGTTGACGAAGCAGATGATTACCCAAAAATGCTCTTAATCAAAAATTGGAATTAACGCTCTTAAAGTTGCAGGCACCGACTCAGAATTTTTGTAGTAAATTTTAATTATTTGTAAACGTTGTTCGTTTGTGTGCTTCTTTCTCCATGATGAAAATGTTGTCTTTACTGAATATTTTAACACTGACGGTTTGGTTAAGGGTGCGTTCACAGTGAAAGTTGTCAAGTCCCAAATGGAAAACCCTATACCTTTTATTGTTGTTATTTAATGAGTTACACGATGGATAAAAAAAAATGTGGATGTGAATATTCTCGAATTAGAGTAAATTATGGCGACACTATTTAATGAAATATCTACAACTTGATTAGTCACGCATTTTTAAAATAAAACACACAATCCATTGCGAACGGTTCAAATTTAAATAACAACAAAACGACCGATCAAGATAATAAAAACGGTCGATCAAGCATGAACTTCATGTGCTTCAACATGTTTAACCAATATCACTTAATGGAACAGCTAAACCTCAATTAGTTTAACTACAGTTAGAAAAAAAACTCTGACAAGTCCTAATTGACTTCTGCAGACTCCAAATTTAAAAAACTAAAATATTTTATGTTGGTGTGTAATTTATGACAGTGAAATTCAATTACACTGTTAAATTTGGTTATTTTTCTAATTGGAATTTATTCGAAATCTTGAATTATTAATAAGTGTCATTAAATTCAAATTTTCGCCGATTCTAGAGAAGATCTCTGGAAGAGATGGAAGACATATTTGAATAGCTTAGACCAACTGGGTCCATGGGAGTTAAATTATAATGAGCTGTTATATTTTCACAAAATTTTGAAGTTTCCAGATTTTAAACGATTTTAAAAAATTTGCATCGCCAATCAGAGATGATATTTTCAGATAGTTTAGGTAATTAAGAATCGTTGTGGCCAAGTAAATCAAATTCTGATGAACTTTACTCCATTTAGAAGTTACGTAACCAATTTCGTTTTACACGTTTTTTTAGAAATGTGTACCGCTGATCTTAGAGCTGTCCACGGGTACTCGTTTATATTTTCAGATAATTTAGGCCATTTAGGATCGTTGAGGTAAAACAAATAAAATCTAATTAGTTTCACTATTTTTTACAGGATTAAGATTATCGATTTGTAAATAATTTTTATTATTTTTCTCAATTGGATTATATAAAATGAGTATATTGAGTTACTTAAATAACCAAATTGTAGCGCGGTACGCTAAGCATGGTCTTCATACTATCTTAGACAATGTGAAGAAGCCAAGTCGTTCTCTACACCGTGGAGCCATCGTCGCCTGCAACGACCTGTGCGCCTACCATATGGTGGCTCTCTTTTCTCTCCTTCTCCTGCACAATTCGTTCTGGATCAGCAAGCAGAACATGACCGAGCCAGAGTACTCGTTGAGATCATACTTCCTGTACAATATCGGGGATCTACATCAGATCTCTCATTGTACTTTACGTTTTACTCAAATGTAAGGAGCCAGCTCTCGTACTCATCCGTCAGCGCCTAACTTTCACAATCATACATAACAACGAGCCTGATCAACGCTTTGAAAAGCTTCAGCTTCATGCCATTTGATAGGTGTTTAGATTTAAGCAGTGGCCTTAGAGTATACAAAGCACCACTACCAGCCGCTAGCCATGCCTTATTAAGGCATATCCTCACCCACACTGTTATCGTGAGTGATAAGAGAGTCCAAACTTGTTTTGGCCACTACTAAAACCTGGTGTCGTTGATCGCTTCGAACGAAATCCTCCTTGATAGTCACCTTGATAGTCTTCGCTAGATGGTTGATTCTATCCAAAATAATGACAGTAACTTACGGGATGGCTCCTCAATGCAAATCTCCGTAGTCTGTATTTGAGGTGACTCAGTTACAGTCTATGACGCATGATGAACACCAAGCCGGTCGGTAAAGTGCCCACTCCATGTGTTGAGCAGCATTGTCAACCGAAGTTTTCTGTAGCTCCCAAACAGAGTTCACACAGTCAGACTGTCAATTACCTTCCTCAATGCTGTTGCTGACAAGATTCTTATACCGTTTCTTTTGATCTTTATTTATCAGAGCTTCACAGTCGAAACGTTCTATGCGTTTTGCTGTGTTCCTATACTAGTACGAAAATATCCATCATAGCTTTGCAGCGACCAAATGATGATCCTAGGTATTTGGTTGCTGACCGATAAGCGCCTACATCCTGCACAATCGATATCCTATAGATTTGTTTTTATAGATCACGGGATTTGTGTGTAAAACATTTCAGAACCAATTTAGCTTTCAAAGGCCATTAAATACATTAGCGTCTGGAAGAAAATGTTGGTTAATTAATTTAATTATTTTGAAACAACTGCTGAATTGTGTACGGATCATAAGTGCGTATGCAAAATTTTCACGAAATCCTAAAAATCCATAAATCACACGTTTTCTTACTTATGCTTTGAACAGTAATTATTTTCCAACCCATTGTATTTTGGTCACCTGAATTCGCCTATTCATATGGGTGCGCTCATTTGAATCAACATTCAAAATCGGTAAAGTACATTAATCTTGAATTACTTGCTATGTCCCCTAAAAATATTCCAATTTCATTTAAATACTTTAACAGAACGTTGAAACACTTTGTCGCGATTAAATCATTAAAGCCATTCATTGAATTGACATTATTTAATGAAGACTGGAATTTGTGTTTGAATAAAAGCGTGCGCGCAGCACTATAGCTTACTATAAATATTTTAGTTAACCAAGAGAATTGATAGCATCCGTTTGTGTGCAAGTCTTTTGTTGATGTATTATTATGTCATTACCAAGAAAATAACGAACGAAAAAAGGTCGACGAGCCGAAATTAAATTTAATTTTACGTCTGGTTTTTGGCAAAATTCAATTCCGTCTGCGGTGGCCGCATTATGAATGATTACATCATATTTGATTTGATTTGATTTGATTGGAATGTTCGACCAAGCATTAAGCAGGATCTCCCGGAGATGGCCGGGCCTCACCGAACACCCGTTTACACATAACATAAAGAGGATTTGGATAGGTTCAGTTAGAATGATAGAAATTGACTCGGTTACAGACACCTGGTATAGCCAATAGTTAGTAACACAGGACAATACAATTCTAATCTACTTATATAATTTTTCAGCGTCGCTGGGCTCTGAAATCAAATTTATTAGTTTGCTGGCGGGTCACGCTTATTAAATACTCCTGAAAATTCAATTCAAATTAGTTGTGATTTGTTTTGTTCTGCAATCCAATATTTAATTTGTTAATTTACTATTAAGTTTAACTGGCAGAGATCCTGTAATTTAGATCAATTTGTTAATATTAATTCCATATATTGGAGCTGTGATAGACCCTGTAATGAATGATTATTAGATTAGTACCTCTTTTCCCAACCCGCTCTTTTTTAGCAGTGACATTGGAATCTGAAATAAAATTTATTAGTTTCTCAGTTTGCTGGATCATACTTATGAGATTTATTCCTGAAAATTCAATTTAAATTAGTTGCGAATTATTTTATTCTGTAATCCAATATTTAATTAATTATTTTACTTTTAAGATTAACTAGCCTACATTGTGAAATTTAGATCAATTTGTAATTATTTATTCCGTATGTTTGAGCTGTGCTAGTCCCTGTAATGAATAATTATTCGATTAGTACCTCTTCCCAACTCAATCTTCTGTTATAATTTTTAACAGTAACACTGGACTCTAAAATAAAATTTATTAGTTTGCTGGATCATACTTATGAGATTTACTCCTGAAAATTCAATTTAAATTAGTTGCGAATTATTTTATTCTGTAATCAAATATTTAATTAATTATTTAACTTTTAATATTAACTAGCCTAGATTCTGAAATTTAGATCAATTTGTAATTACTTTTGACAGCAAAACTGAGCTCTGTAATAAAATTTATTAGTTTACTGGATCAAAATTATGAGATACTTCTGAAAATCATTCCAAATTAGTTCCAATTTATTATATTCTGAATACAAAGCTATAATTAATTAATTAAAATTTAAGTGGCAGAGAAACTTCAATTTAGTTCAATTTATTATTATTAATTTCATATTTGATCTATGGTAGACCTGTAATGAATAATAATTAGTGTAAACAATGCCGCCATTTTAAAACAAAAACTGCACTCTGCAATAAACTTTACTAGTTCACTGGATATGACTTGAAATAATGCTTCAGAATATAAGATATATAAGAAACACAAGATATATAAATCTAGGAGGGTTCAAACCTTTTGAAACAGTTCTTCGGTTTTAAATAAATAATTTCAGCAAATCTTGTTGAATATTTGACTTCTATATTACTACAATTTAATTTAAATTCATATTTATACATTTACATATAATAAAATTTTAACTTTTTTTATATTAACACACTAAAATAAAATATATTAAAAGTCGTAAAATATAACACTCGAATTAGGAATCATCACCTAAAGTAAATATCATTATTGATTACTTAATAAGAAATAAAATAAAATAAAAATGTAAATTATGTACAAAATTAGACTAATTCATTCCACCTGACGCACCATCTAGATACTGATATCCGTATCAATTGATACTATTTGTGGCTTGTCACTGTAAATCTAATTTAATTTAAAAACAATTTCAATTGGAACACATTTTCCCGTATACGCGTAAAACATAAATGGAAATGTTTTGTTTTGATATCTAACCTAACTTAACAGACAATTTAACTTACTTAAACTTACCGAATTATCCAATCTTGGCACCAAAAACGTTTCTACTTACGTTTTATCTGAGACATTTACCAGATTCCTTTTCCAATTGGACACCACTTCAAAAAATAATACTCATTTAGAAAGTCATATACACATACATTAATCTTCCAGTAACAATTATTCACAGTATATTTGTCTCTTTTTTTTCGAGTTTTGTTTTTTTCGTTTTGTTTCTTTTTTTTTGTAATTATGTACGCACAAATATGAAGTACATAAGCACTTTTGATAAATGCAACGTCTTATTTGCAATTCCGTTCGTTAATTTGGCACTTTTATTGTTAAATAATTTAACAAACTGAAAGAACAACACTTTAATTAAATATTAACACGAACCACACTAATTAATTCCGCCCAAAACCATTTAAAATTTTTTTTAATGTAGGAGACCAAAAACGCACGTCTAATCGATATGACATTTCGTTGTTCCCCCCACATTATGAATGATTACATCATATGCAATCAAACTCCATATTATCAAACTACATTTTGATGTTTCTTCTGATTCAAACGCCACACGTTCTATTCTCTGTATAGAGGTTATAACAAGACATTTAATTATATTTAATCAGCGCCATCTGTGATGTAGAATATAAACTAATTTTTTTTTCAGTCAAAAACTTGTTTTGTTGATCGATTTTTTGCCCGACTGGACTGCTACAGTCCTATACAGTTCAGTCAGATTTGTTATTTTATTCTCAAATGAATTATAACTCCTTCATTAGCTGGTAATCAATATATTCGATGGAATATAATTATGCTGTGATTACATGAAATCTTTTTTATTTTATTATATAATTATTTTTGTGTAATATACCATCTCAAACATTAAATTGGCATTTAAATAGCGCTGTATAAATCAATTTCATCAGAGTAAAATTAATTTCGTTTTCATGAAAAAATAAAATTCGTTATATTTTCTTGTTATTTAAGAAAATCGATAAACAAATTAGTGATTAGGTGTATACGGTACGAAATAAATTATTGTAGATATCAAATTTTTTTAAAGTTCAAACGATTGTTATAGCATTTCACCAAAAGTAATTAAAGTAATTTGGCTAAGCGAAAAAAATTAGTAATTTGCATTCCACACCACCTTCTATGTATTAGATATAGATAGAAAGAACAAAGGAAAATTCATATTTCTTTGGTAAATATTTACAGTTTAAGGCAATTCCCAAAAAACCGTATTATATTTCAAAATCTATAAAAAAAATTCTTCATTGCTCGCACTGCTGCGCAATCCATAAAAAGTAACATTTTCGTTTTTCAAGCACAAAAAAAAAAACCTAAATGGCGAGATGTATAAGATACCTTCACTACCTACCCTACCGATCATATTATGTATTTCGCATAATATACTGTGCAACCAATGAACCGTTAAGTAAGGTCAAGGTATGTATATGTATAAATTTTATTGAGGTTAAAATTAGAAAACGATTATTGGGTTTTGTTTAATTTTTGGCCATATAGTATATAGCTGTACAGAAATGAGAGTCTGAATCGAATATTGTGATGTGATAATAAATACAAATTACGGATTAATCGTATTTCAATTCGTCTCTAACCTTAATGGTAATGGGTGTACAATTTCATATACGCTCATATACATAATTGTTAAATGAGTGGAAATATCATTTCATTTATTTAATATTTAACGATGATTAATTATTTAAATACTAAATTAGTTCAATTATTTTACTGTATACGTGCAAATGATTCTGTTATCATAATATATTATTCATTTTAATTAATTTGTAGTTTTCAGTTTGGTTGAAAAAATATGTAAATTAAATATTAATAAATAATTTGTGGATTATTAATGATTCTTGGAAATGTAAATTTTATTATGCCAGTGTTGATAATTGATATGCATGTACATATATTATATATGTACATGTCATTTATTTAACAGGTAATATGCAAATTGTATGAGATTCGTCTAAAGATCCTAGAGAAAAATCGATGTAGAAAAGAATTCAATCACCAGAAGCTGACTTGAATTCCTGATTATTTCCAAGCTCAAAAGGTTTGACATTTGGCGTAAGATACGGTTCATAGACTGATTCGAAGAAATTAGCAAATTAATTGCACATATCAACGGGAAGCCTAGCAGAGCAGCTCTGAAAGTTCATTGGAGAAGGGACTCCGACAACCTTCCTTCTAGTGTTGATGAACTGCCAAAAACGTCGAAGTTGTTGTCAAGTACGCCCAAAAGAAATGTTTTGGACTTACCGTGGATGCTTGAGGCGTTGTGGTAGTAGAGCGATGTGAAGGCTGTTTGATCGAGGTTTCTCGGTATAGCTGGAACAGATTCCAAATGCACTCCAGCAAAGCTGAGCGTGAGACTAAACAATTTTTATTCGTTGATTTCTGACGTGAATTGAAAAATTCCTTAAGCAAAACTCCAGGAGGCCACGCCGATGCCACGTTGATATTAATTTTTATTTAGCAAGGACAAGGACGCTGATATAGCGTCAATAGAATTACACATGCGATCATTCTTTTCCTTGAGAATTTTATAAACATCAATACAAACACTACATCGCCATGAAAAATTGGGAATTACCGAAATTGCATCAAAAACAGGTTTTTTAATCCCTGCACATCCAAAAGGAATGACTTTATTACATTCACCAACACAAGTAAAAAAGTTTTCAGCCACTTTGGAATTTCATCCACAGCACAAAAATAAAAAATTATAAATTCTTCTCAAATAAATTTAAAATTTTCATTTTAAATTATTAAAATATTGCGTCAAACGGGATCGTTCGGCGGAACTGTCAACCAAAGTTAAATCAACATGTGCATCAACATTGGGAACTGGAACTGCCGATTTAGAAAAATATCGCAACATCGGCGTCGGTTTTTCAGTCTCCATTTTCGTTATCGGTTCGTTGCCAAAGTTGTTGGGTATTAGTGGCTTAAGAAGGCCTTCGTCTCTCTTTTTCATTTAGGCTTCAAATTTCGAATTAGTTAAATAGCAAAGAATATCATTCTGAACTAGTCTGGTTACTTGTCGGCTTCTTTCTTCTATTTCAATAAATATATCCAGGCCCTCCTCAATCAAAGAAAACGCCTTTGATAATTTTTGTGTTTTTGTGTAACAATTTTTCTACCTCATTCATCCTGCTTCATGTGCAATGGCGACAATATGGTTTTGTATATCCACATTTGAAAGTTGGGAGCTGGCTGATGTATGATCTTCAACGCATTCTGGCCATAATTTTATCCACACTCCATTCATTGCTGATTCAGTGACTTCGTGCCACGATTTTAAAATTTATTATGTTATTAATTGCATTCATTATATTAAATCCCTTCGAAAATTCTTTAATGGTTTCTTGATTTGAACCATCAATAGATCCAATTAAAATTAGTAATAACACCCTGGCTGCAATAAAGGCGTCGTGTTTGGTGGTAGGAATATAATTTTAATGGGTTCAGGTACCTTGCCGAATTTATGGTTGGTCCGATTGTCAATAAAAAGCAATGCTTTGTTGGCAATATTCTGCTCAGCGTTAAATTTTGTCACAGAAGTTGAAAAAATGTTATTTAACCAATCCTCAAAAACACTTGTTGTCATCTATCCTCGTTTGTTTGAGCTCCAAATTATATCAAGTGTTGATTTGTTAATGCCTTTGAATGCCCGTGGGTTCTCTGCGTGATAAATAAGTATCGGTTTTAACTTATGATCACCAGCAGCTTTCTCTCCGACTAAAAGCGTAATGCGATCCTTAGCAAATGTTGTAGAAGGCATCCTTTTCCTAAAAACATCCGTTTCGTCAACATTATATACCTGCTGTACGGTATAACCACCATCATCGACAATTTCTTTTAAAATCCTCGGGAAACAATTTGGCCGCTTGAGTATCTGCACTGGCTGCTTCCCCCGTTGTTTTTGAATTGTGAAGAGAATGTCGTTTTTTGAACCGATCAAACCAGTCTTTGCTAGCTAAAAATGGTTCAAACTGTGAAGATTTACCGTGTTTGGCAACTAATTCTTCGTGAAGGCTCTTCGATTTTTCTTGGATAATTAATGTGGAAATCGGCATATTTGTCTGGGATTGGTGGTCTATCCAAACACTCAGCAAACGTTCCATTTCTTAAATTACCTGACTTCTTTGCCGTGAAACATATTTTGCCGTTAACGGTGTTATGCGTTTTACACTGACCATTATTTTATCTTTATTATGTTTAATCCTACCCACGGCTGAAGTGGCAAGACCTAAAGATTTTGCAATTTCCTTGTTTTTTTCGCTGGCATCGATTCGTCTTAAGCCATCTAATTTAATTTCTAGTGTTATAGTCTTTCGAATTTTTTTTACACACTTTTCATCAACACTTCCTGAACGCCATTTCTGCCATATTAAGGTTATATGAAACGAAATCCAATTTAAGGTTTTCTAATGGAGGAAGATTGGTGTACAGGGATGGACGAGGTAGATTACGCCGTGTAATATACGCAGTTGTCGACACGTAAAACATTACGTAGATTAGTGGACAAGGTTATTAGTCAACGTCAACAATTAAGAAATTGTCAATAACCTACCATATTTTTATGATTTGAAGAAAATGCGCTAGTTTGCAGTAAAAGGGCAATCCAGTTAAATCGTATACGAGAAAATTAAAGAATTATTCAAATTATATTGGGAATCCAATTGGAGTGTTGAAATACAAACAAACAATAGATTTAATGGAAGAATATTTATTGCACTAAGCGTTCGAATTGGTTTAACTTTCAAATTGGGTTATTACCTTTATAATCACGCACGTCAGATTCCGCACAACTTCAGGTGATACTTTGATAGCAATATTATTCCATTTGGAAAGTATATATTCAGCAATCTTATCGCATCCGCTATTCTTCTTCAGCATTCTTCTCACTACTGTCGAATATTGTTGGATAACCCAAAAGCCGGTGAGCTTGTAAGCGTTAGCGGTTTGAATTGATTTATAATCTCTTTCTTCAAAACATGAATTTTTTTATAGACGGTTGAATTTTTATAAATCGGATTATTACGTACATATGTAATTGTTTTCATTGCTTCTCATAAGTAATCGAGGTTAGGGGTTGCAACATTGTGGAGATGGACTTCACATCATCCCCCTTCGAATAAATGTTACGGGAAATTGATCGAGACTGCAAAAGCTGGTTTAAGTCGATCGCTAAGTTCACCACAAAATATTGTCAAATTTCCTTATGTGCGAATCCGTAAGGTGAACCCTGACGAACTCACATTTATCCAGTTTTTGGAATAAATATATCGTTTTTCAGTTTTTTATTTTCTCATTTCAATAATGTTTGTCTTCTGAATTTTATCATTCATTTTACATTTTAGTACACAATATTTACCTGTATACATTCAATTTCTAGCCTAAGAAATTCTTGATTGATACATCATTTCAATACTTGTATCTGGGCTGTAGGTCAACATGCATATCTTGAAAAACTAAATAGGTACCTTATTTCGCTGTTTTAACCGAATCTATATGTTTGATTGCAGTCACAATAAATATTGTTAAACCAGGCTTTAATCTGACTTGAACTACTTTTTTCTTTTTTCTTACAACTTATTTCACCTTCTTCGAAAATGAATGCTTTGTTCACTTTAAAGATCGAAACATGCTTGCATCACTCCTCGTATTAAATCGCTCGCGATTATGTATTAACGGAAGAACGTCTTAGCCACATCCATAGCAGTCATTTTTGGAGCTGAGCTAGTATACCGTTCGTTGCTCATTTACACAAAAATCTTTAAAATATTGTTTGTTGAGTTGTGTCAGTCACTCTTCTTGAGCAGGAAAGATATTGTGTGGTCCCAATCCGTCACCAAAACACTTCAAAGCTGATGTAACATTTTCATCGGCGTGATTGAAATTTTGGTTATTGCTTGTATAAGATCGATGTAGGCAGTGTTATATAGACTTATCGAGGAAATGCAAAACAATTTTTGTTCAGATCTATCCCACTTTTTCACATTTTAGCCCATACCCTTCAGATTATCAATTCTTCAAATTTACGAGTTGGTCATCGAACTGTAGAGAGGAGGAATACTTGATACTCTAAATTTTCCCGGCAAACAATCAATTGAATCAAGTACCATATATTCATATATGTATTTGCGACGAATCGAATGTACGATTCAGTTACTTAACAATACATGTATAATTCATTGGCAAAGCCAAATTACAATTTCAGAAGATTGAAGTCACAATCACAACTATATACTTCTGATGAACGTAATGTATTAGTAACTATAAAAAGTCATCAATCACTTCATAAAAATCACTATTTGAGGTGGTATAGATGAACTTAATTCTTTGATTCATTTTAATGCTCACGTAAAAGTGTTCAACTCTTGACGTAGTCAAAATTGGACAGCCTTTTATTGTCTCATCATAGTTTTATCTGTTAATCTGCCACATCTAAATTGAAGTAAATATTGACAACATACCTGTAAAAGCTTTCCTTAACAGAAATCAAGTCTTTAACGTATTCGAACGACAATCGACAATAATACGATGCAATAGTTGGGAAAGATGAAATATGAGCTTTTCTCTCCCTTTCGGGTTAGCAACACTGGTGAAATGCATTTCTATTTTGGTGTGCGTAATACGCTGGTTCTTGAAATATTGTAAAAGTACTTAGCCAAAAGATTTGCAAACTTGAATTTCATTTCAAAATAAATTCGCATAAAATTGAAACGAATGCAATCGTCGAGAATCGACAGATTTTTTTTGTAGAACGCAGCGGTTTGTTTCTGTTCTTGTTGTTTTTAAAATATAGTCCTGCTGCCTTAACGTGTAGAAAGTTTTGAACAATTCTAAACGTTCTAAATCGATAGTTGGAAAATAGTCCTTTTTGGAGTTAGTATCTTTCACGGGTACAAACTGCAATAACTTTCGCCACTTGACCAATTTTTTTGGTTTACCCTATATACATTTACCAGTTTTATTGAACTGTGTCAGAACCTCTTCAGAAATTAAATCACTTTCACCGTTTAAAGGAACGGTTGTTTCATCTTCCATTAGCCAATTTCGCTCTTATCTTGGGCGTTGGTTTGATTATTTACAAAAATTATATTGCAATCATCAATTATAACGTCTTCCAAAATATTACTATTTCGATACAAATTAGTTGAATTCATAACCGTTATTACATTGATCGTCAGATTGAATTATTATAAGGCCGATGACTAAAAATCAATTATAGTATGATCTGCTGTGTTAATTAGTTGTGAATCCATCCTATGAAAATTAATTTTAATTTTGTAAATAAAACTTATTTCGGCTACTTATACGCGATATAACTCTTTTTGTTGGAATAATCGTCCTCCTTTGACCAGATTTTACTCCTCATTAACTTTTATACTAAAAATGTAAAAATTAGAGAAACAAAGTTTTATTTAAAATGGATGATTTAACAATTTTGAACAACAAAGTTCTATTTACACTAAAAAAATCCCACACAGTTCAGTTAGAACTTTCTAGTCCAAATCGCAAAATTAAAATGTGGAGATAAAACTGTGTTACTGCAGTTTTCTCTAAAACCGAAAGAGATAGGCCATAGGTAATATCAACAGTCGAAAGAGCGTAGTTGATTTACTATGACACAATATATAACTCATTTTGGTATTGAATGTTAGTTAGAAGTTTGTCGCGGTTTGTTTGCACTAAAGGTAAGACTAGAATTACGATCATATGGATTTTTTAATAACAACCCGAATAATAAAAAAAATAAATAATTTTTGAGTGATATTTGAAATATATATAATTTTTAAAATTCCGCTGGCAAATGATGGCGCTGGCACTATACATGGTAGATTATGACAGTGCTTAGACAATAATGCGAATTTTAGACACATTTAACACTTGCCTAAGGCTTCATTACGATCCTCAAAATTAGGTTGACCAGATATTTTTGAATACAAATTGTTAACTTTAATTATCAATTAGCTCCATAATATGCTTCCAAGGTTTTGCAATAATACGAAATTTATGAATTGTATACGAAAAATAGGTTAAAAAACTAAATTAAAACTAATATTTAAAAAAGAATTTGACGTTTAAAAAAACACGAACTCAAACTTACTTCAATTCGTCATTTATTAAATTTATTTCAAAATATCCTAGCATTTAGATTTATCGTTTTGAAAAATATAAAATTCAACAAATGTTAAGTAATAACGTTCAGTTCCATTTCAAAATTTAACGAACTATATCGAATTTCAATTTTCGAAATTCGATCAATCGAATTGTAATTTTAAATTAAAAACATAAAATTTGTTTTCCGGCTATATGGAATTTAAAGGTCGGTTTAAAATTTCAAATTCAGAAGTTGGTTTTCTTAAAAATTCAGATAAGACTTTTAAAGTTGTTTTAAATTTGATATTTAGGAATGGAAACATTTTCGATAGATGGACTGACAACAGATTTGGTGAATCAGATATTTTTAAATTTGTTAATTTTGTAATTGTAGAGTTAGTTGTTAAACAATTTGCGCATTTAAAAATTCAAGAATTTGAGAATGGTAGTTGTTGCATTATCCAATGAAGTATATTATTTGGAAATTTAGAAAATAGATAGAAATAGAAAACAATTAAAACCTAATTAAAAAAGCTTTTTAAACATTTTTTAAAGAGTTTTTAATTCGCTAATTTCGTTCAATTGTTTGGCCATTCGGCTGATCTATTCATTCTCACCTTGATTAAATTATTTTGACGTGTAATCCTGGTTGGAATGTGTAAGGAGATGTTTTCCAGGATATATTGTGAGTCGATGTACCCTAGTAGAACGTTTCCTATCATTGATTCGCCCAGTTATTTACTTCTATTATCTAATTTGATATTTATGGCACCTTTCAATGTAAGGTGGTAGACGGCTTATATTCTCGTAGTATGGTAACCATAATTCCATCCATATTTTCGGGCGATTGATATGAGTTTGTTGATAGGGAGACCACACAGAAACCACGATTTCTAGTTGGGAGCGGACATAGCCAAAATAAATATTAAATAGACATTTGGAATAGACGTTAGCTCCGTTTAAAAAAAAATCCGAACATACAGTTGGCTTTGGCAACTATTATGTCGATATGCTTATTGAACGTCATATTTTCAACAAACGTAACTTCCAAATCGTTAGTTCTATGAAGAATTGCGTCTGTTAATATGATATTCAAACTGTAATGGTTCAAGATGTTGAAAATTCATGGTCCTAGATGAGCGGCTTGTGGTACCCCAAATTAGTTGAAGTAGGCCTTCCTGGTAGAAAGCCGTATTGGGCTACTGATAAATGACGTGGAATAACTTTTTTAATTGCGTTGCATTAAACTAATTCAAGCAGTTTGGGAATTGATGGCAACGATGATATTCCTCTGTATAGCATGATACTTTAAACGCGTTATTTTAGTTAGCTTCCAGTGGGTTGGAAACTTACCACTCCGGAGCGATATATGAAGAGCAGACAGTGGTTCAACTAGTTCCGGTCCTAATGTTTTCAAAATTGCTGATGGCATTTTATCAGGACCTCATCCATCACCAAATGGATTAAGCGCTTGTAGAATATCTACCTTTGTGATTGGATACCTAAGCCACTTGTTGAGGTTGAGTTGTTCTTGAGGTAAATGGATTAAAAAATGCAGCAAACATGTTAACGATACACTGCTGGTCAGTTGATTGTTTATTATTGTAATACATTATCACGGTGTTTTGTCTGTTGTTTTATATTAAAAAAGTTCCAAAAATACTTTGACTCGTTCTTGATATTGTCTTGTTTGCGAAATACGACTGTATTTTAGTTCAACATACTCCTCGTATAAGATGTTATTTCCTTGAAATGGAGCTTTCTGAAGGAAAATAATTCTCGAACTTGGGTAATCAACTGATAAGAAATTTCCACGTTCACGTCTAGGTCATATTTAGATAGTTCATTCTGCCAGTTGATATTATTGAGTGAGTTATCAACTCTGGTAGGTAAGCGGGTTTCCACGTCTGTATGATCTATACACGGTGAGAGTACTGCCGAATTCAAAGATAATTCCATTGCTTTATGATGGTCGCCATTTATAACGAATGGTACCAGGGATTCTTTTACATCAAAAATATCAGGATCGTTGGAGAGGAGAATAACATCCAGATATCTGCCGTGCATGTTGGGAATATTGTTAATTTGATTAAGGTTAAAATTAAGGATGGTATATCAATAAAATATATTTCAGAATCAGGTTTTAGGAAGGATTGTTTACACCAGGAGTGTTAGGAAGATTAAAATCTGCTGCAATAAGGAATATATATCAGATGGATTATTAAGGTAGATTAGTTCGTCTATGGTACCGGTTACAGAAGGTTATATATTTTTCCTGAGTGGAATGAGGAGGGATGTAAGCTGTCACTATAGTGATGTTTATTTTAGACAAGCACAATCTTACACATACACACTCCAATGAGACAGTAACAATTTGATTCGGGATGGATGCTTTGACTGCAATAACAACTCCACCTCCTGTAGTTTTAGTGCTGGTATATATGAATCTTTAGGAGTTATCTCCTATTTTATACTTTTGTTGTCCGGTTCGGATATCCACGTTAAACAATATCGTAACACGTTTTAATTTTAATTATATTTATTTTGTTATTTATAAATTTTAATTATTTGTTTATTTATTTATAACTTTATTTATTTATTCAATTTGTTCAATTTGTTATTTATTTATTTATTTATAATTTATACAATTTGATTATTTTTTTAACTAATAATATTTTATATATATTTTATGTATTTAATTATTTTCGCCACCACAAAATTTTTTATTTGCACCAAGATAGAAAAAACGTAATTGTTGCCTCGCGTGTTGTTTCTTGTTGTATTTTGTAAAAGCGAATGTATATGTTGTGACGTCGCCTTCGTGCTCGTTTTGTTGAGGGAACACTTGCGCCGGCGACGGTCGACATTGCACTTATGTTAAGTGTTGCATCACCGCATTGTTATTGCGTGGTGATGTTGTTAGATGGCGACATGCTTTACTATAAATGTTTTATAGTAATGGTTCGGCTATTAGATATGTGATGGGGTTAGTGAACGCTTAATTCAAATAAGTTGGTTTATATTTGAATTTCACTAATTGTTTTGTTTGTGGCAGTATCGAATATCGGTGAGTCGAATATTCGAGCTGCTACAGTACCCCCTCTCCAGATGAGAAACCATAGGTTTTGAGACGTTATACGTTGAACCGGACGGTTTTGTATCGTTTGCTGGCTGATATCTGATCAGCCGTATTGAGAATACCGTACGCCGGTTTCAATCTGTCGATGGAGATTGAGTGGTGTTTGTCTTTGATTGAGACAATGAATTGCTTGCGTAAGCGGCGTATAACTTTGTATGGCCCATCGTATGGATATTGTAATCCAGTACGAACCTTATCAACCCGGACAAAGACGTAATCGCAATTGTTGAGCGATTTGGGAACGAATATGTTGCTTTCATTCGTTGGTCTTGTTGCCGTGGGGATAAGATTTTGCATGGTGGTGCGGATGTTCGACGAAGAACTCACCGGGTAGCTTGATGGTTTGACCGTAAACCATTTCAGCTGGTGAGCACTTCAAATCTTCTTTGACCGTTGCTCGAATACCAAGTAGAACGATTGGTACTTCGGAGCTCCAGTGAATTGTGTTGCCTCGGGCCTTGAGAGCAGCTTTGAGCTGGCAGTGGAAACGTTCAACCATGCCATTGGCTTGTGGGTGGTAAGCCGTTGTACGTATACGATGCGAGCCGAGGAGTTTCGTTAACTCCGAGAAAAGCTTCGACTCGAATTGGGTTCCTTGATCAGTTGTGATGTCAAGTGGAACGCCAAATCGTGATACGCAGTTTTGTACGAATGTGGTGGCAATGGTTGCTGCAGACATGTCGCTCATGCAGTACGCTTCTGGCCATCGAGTGAAACGATCGACACAGGTGAGTAAATATGTGTATCCATTGGATGGAGGAAGTGGTCCTACGACATCCAAATGAATGTGTTTGAATAGACCAGGTGGAATTGTGAATTGTCCAAGAGGCGATTTTGTGTGCCGCTGGACTTTCGATTTTTGGCAAGATAAGCATGGTTGTGCCCAATGGGTCACGTCTTTGTTGATGCTTGGCCAAAAGTATCGAGCAGTAATCAATTTACGAGTTGCGCGGACACCAGGATGTGAGATACCGTGTAGTGTGTCGAAGATGGTTCGACGTAGTTGCTCTGCGATGTACGGGCGATTTGCACCCGTAGATGTTTCACAGTAGATTTCTAGGCCAGGTAGTGTGAAAAGCTCCAGTTTCAGTGATGAACTGGCGTGACAAGCAGAACCAGAAAATAAATTCTGAAGTTCCAAGTCTGCTTTTTGCGCTTGTGCGATCTTGTTGCAGTCGAAGTGAGTCTCGACTGTGGCCGTTTCGTTTGATGTTGTGCTCGAAAGTGTATCCGCGACAACGTTGTCGGTACCTTGAACATGCTGGATGTCCGTGGTAAATTGACTAATATAATCCAAGTGGCGTGCTTGCCTTGGATTGCGTTCAGTTTTAGACTGAATTGCTCGAGTGAGAGGCTTGTGGTCGGTGTAAATTGTGAAGTCCCGACCCTCGACAAAATATCTGAAGTGTTTTATTGCTAGATATATTGCGAGTAATTCCCGATCGAATGCAGAGTATTTCTTTTCGGCATCCGAGAGCTTCTTTGAGAAGAATCCCAGGGGCTCCCAACACTTGTCGTTGTACTGTTGCATGACTGCTCCGACAGCAGTGTTTGATGCATCAGTAGTAATGCTGAGCTTTGAGTCGCTCAGTGGATGTGACAAGAGTGTTGTGCGTGCCAATTCAGCCTTTAGTGACGTGAATGCGTGTTGACATTCGTCAGGCCAAGAGAAGTTCTTGGCGGTTTTGGGCTTACGAAGTAGTACTGCCAGATGGCTGTGAATTGGGTTGAGTATTTCAGCGAGGTTTGGTATGAATCGGTGGTAGTAGTTTACCATGCCGATGAATCGCTGAATACTTTTGATTGAGGTTGGAGCTGGGAATTCTTTAATGGCATTGATTCGTTCTTGTGAAGGAAGGATGCCATTAGCGGTGATCTTGTGGCTGAGGAAATCAAGAGTGGATGCGCCGAAGACGCATTTTGAGGTCTTGATATGAACATCAAACTCGACAAGTCGTTGGAAAAGTGTTTCCAGATGGAGTTTGTGTTGCTCCTCAGTTTGAGATGCCACAAGAATGTCGTCGAAAACGAAGTCGAGAACTCGAACGACTTCGTTCATGAAGCGCTGAAACGTTTGTGCGGCATTGCGTAATCCAAGTGGCATTCGGGTGTATTCAAAGAGGCCAAATGGAGTTGTGATTGCCGTTTTGAAAACGTCTTCAGGTGCCACGGGAATGTGGTGATAACCTCTGATGAGATCAAGTTTGGAGAAAACTTTGCAGCCATGCAAGTGCATGGTGAAGTTTTGAATGTGGGGTATCGGGTAGCGATCCGGTATCGTAACCGTGTTTAAACGCCGATAGTCTCCACATGGCCTCCAGTCTTGATCTTTCTTTTTGACCATGTGTAATGGACAAGAGACGGAAGATGTCGATGTTCGACAAATTCCTAATTCCACCATATGCTGAAATTCTGCTTGTGCAGCTTTGTGACGCACCGAATCTAGTCTGCGTGGTCTCGACACGGGAAGATGGCCTTCCGTGACGATGTGATGAACCACGTTGTGTCGGACTGGCATTTTGTAGTTCGGCTCTGCTGTAAGTAGTGGGTACTTTTTGAGCAGAGTGCCGTAGCCGTTGTCGATGTTAAAATGGATCGGTGTTGGTGTGTTAACACGAACCATTGTGACGTTTATTGACAGCTTTGTAGCTGGATCAATCAGCCGTTTGTTTTTGACATCGACAAGAAGTCCGAATTTGCTTAGAAAATCGGCGCCAATGATCGGACGGTTCACTGCAGCTAGTATGAAAGCGTGCGTGAAGGTTTGTTTGCGTCCGATATCCACGTTAAGCAACTTTGTGCCGTACGTGTGGATGATTGAACCATTGGCAGCCGATAAGACTAGATTTGAATTTCGATTTGTTAATGAATATTTCAATTTAAAATTCATTGCTGGAATAACCGAAAGGTCAGCGCCAGTGTCGACTAGGTAGGTGAGTTTGTTGTGTCTATCGTACACAAACAAACGTGACGTATAAGTTGGTGTCAGAGGAGGTGTGATACTCGCAGTTTAGCAGTATTTTGGTGGTCAATGTCCATTTTTACGGCGGCCGCGGACGTCGATGGTTGCGACGTGTCGAAGTTGCACGGTGGGGTGCATTTTCGCGCGGCTCTACCAAATTTTGTGTGGAACCAGCATTTACCATGTCGGTATGTGTTGTTGCTGGGACTGCGGGTTCTATGTTGTGAGGGAGCTCGTCGCCCACGCGAACGGCTTCGACCTCGGAGTAGCCCGTCGAGTCTAGACTCGATTCTCGATAGTCTTGCTTCGAGTGTGTTTGGTGCTTGTGTTGAACGGGGAGTTCTGTCTCCACTGCGTTCACGTGTTTGCCGGTATGGTACATTTACTTGGCTGACGCTTTGAGATGTGATGTTTATGACATCATACATTTTGTCGGCTATTCTGGCTAACGTTTGTGTCGTGGAGGATTCGGGCTGTGCTACCAGCGCTATGCGAATCAACTCCGGCATTTTCCGGATCCAAAGCGATCTGATTATGTGTTCGGAAAAGTTGTTGTTAGCCAGTGTTTGTATGTGCCGTAAAGCATCAGATGGTGTGCCGTCGCCCAATTGCTGGCCTGAAAGCAATTGTTCAAGTTGGCGTTCGCTCGATGGTGCTAGGCGTTCTAGCAGCGTCTCTTTCAGTTTATTGTATTGGTTTGTTGTTGGTGGATTAAGCAGAAAATCGGAGATCACATCGCACGTTTCTGGCTGTAGCGCTGACAAAATTTGCATGTATTTTGTTTTGTTAGCTGTGATGCCTTGTAGCCCGAATTGAATTTCGGCGAGCTGAAACCATGTGTTTGCTCTTTGTGGCCAGAAAGGTTGAATGGCGATTCGTTGATGTGACGCTGCGATTTGTGGACTAGCGCCTTCAGGCGTGGTGTCCATGCTTTGTGGTAGATGTTTTGCATCTTCGGTCATTTTGTTCTTTTGTTAAAAACAAACCAGATGTTGTTAGATGGCGACATGCTTTACTATAAATGTTTTATAGTAATGGTTCGGCTATTGGATATGTGATGGGGTTAGTGAACGCTTAATTCAAATAAGTTTATATTTGAATTTCACTAATTGTTTTGTTTGTGGCAGTATCGAATATCGGTGAGTCGAATATTCGAGCTGCTACAAATCTGTCACATCTATATACATAAAATGTAATCGTCGGGGGAAAATTCTGTGCTTACGATGTTGTTATTAAATATTGTTTCACAGATGATATACGCGTCAAAATTTGTTTTTTCAATAAAATTGAAAATTTTTGCAGCTTTAGATGACATCCTGTTAGCGTTCTGGTAGTGAAATATGAAGAACTTCATAGCGGAACTATTTTTAGGGATGGAATGAATAGGAATTGCTGACGGGTTATTGTAGGTTAATCAAAGTTTTTGGTTGTGCAAATATTCCGAAAATGTTGACGACGTGTTCCCCATACAAATTCTTTGACCAGAAGTCCAGGTGGCGACATCTTGGAATATAGGATATTATTAAACTGTTCCTTCGACACACTAATCGGTTTGTGGTGTGGATAATGCTACATCAGGTGCTTAATAATCAGGAACAGTTGTTGATAGCCCAGCTTAATAGCCATTCTATAACTATACATTCCAAAAAACATAGAGCTTTTATTTAATTATTAAAAAATTTAAGAAATGAGGAATTTCATAAATTAAGAAATTAGAATTAACTTTCAACATTTTTTAAATTTCTACATTCAGTTTCTAACTTGAGTTCCAACTCCAATATTGGCCAGCTCCAGCCAAGTTGATTGAAACCTTATTGTGGATTTAAGGTTTTATGGATGTATGATACTCCTTGAAAAGAATAAGTATTTTCCTTAAACCTTATATATAATACAACAAAATATTTTATTTGGTCAAACTGATTATATCAGTCAGGTATTATGTAAAATAAAATGAATAACACTTTTAAAAACATAGTGTTGCGGGCATAGTATTGTGAAATGTTCGATTCTAGATCATTTTTCACATTTAATGGCCTCGATAAAATTATTGCAACTAAGATTAACGTTTTGGTATGTTAGACAATTTTTTTTTTTGATTTTGTACAAATCGACGAAAGTAAAAGGCGAAAAATTTGAGCATAATTTAGTTGTCAAAATTATATTTGATTGTAAAGAGTGTCTAGACTTTTAGAGTAACTACGATTTCTGTATACATAATTAAGGTTTTTTCAACATAAAATATTAAAATAATTTTACTCCCACACGTTATAATTGTACAGACTGGAATCTACCATTAGCAAACTGAAAATTATATTTTACCGATACGAGTGTAGTATGTATTAGTAGTAACAGTTTATTTTGGTTTACTCTCTGGTATTCAGCGGTTATAAGAAATTTCTAATTCCGCAGAACCTCTTAAATTAACTGAGATGGAATAGAATTCTTTTTCATATGGTATGGCGATCTTGAAAGCTCGTATGGGTTGTTGATATACCTATATACTCTTAATTTAATCAGTAATCCGAAATAAATGATTTTTACCATCATATAGTGCGATAACCGTCAAGAATGACAAGCCAAATTGAAATTAATCGAATATATGATTACATATTTCCATCTACATAGATTATCATTAGAATGGAATATGTAAACAACTTTCCCTCTCATTTTCTTTTTATATACATATATACATACATACAACAGTGTTTTTATCAAATAATCACCAAATTATTTCCGAACGCAAAAACTGAGAAAACGAAAACAATTTTCCCAATTTTGTTTCCTCCTCCGCAAATCACCATGTTTTCTAATTTGCGAAACCTTACTTTACAATTTAGACGACTTTTCGACAAGGCAAGAAAAAATCAACTTACGAGTCTGTATATATATACACGAGTAACACAAAAAGTTGGAAAAATGCTTAAGTAGTTTGAAATCTACGCGTTTAATTGAAAATGAAAAGAAAAGACGAACAAAAAATAAAATTGTTTTACTCGTACTCGTTTCTTATTTATTTTATGTACCTGACTTTTGTATTATTTCTGATATTAAAGCCGCTCTATAACAATGCTCTACACGTGGATACTGAAAGTAATGTATATTTGACAATGTTGTATAATAATAAATGTCTTAAAATTCTTCTTCGTGTTTAATTTTCATGTCGTTTGTCTTATTAGTAAGGGCATAGAGGTATATGGCAGGTATATAAAATTTCAAAGTGCAATCACTTTAGAATTAAATTAAATTTATTTTTATTGTGCTTTCTGGTATTTTTATTATTTATCGTTTAATGAAATTTGAACGATGACAATAATATTATGTTTTTAAAATATCGTTTTGTTGTTATACATATGTGAAATATTTACATGGTTTCTAACACAACATTTTTTGTATCCTTTTAGTGGATTCCTCTGCTATATGCGACTATCAAATTTTTGGTAACTGATATTATATTGATGAGTTTAACTAACTCCCCCAGAGTGTTTGGTCACTATGCCAAATTTGGTGTATACTGATTCTACTATTTCGCATATATAAGGCCATTTGAAATTGAATATCAACGGCCAAAAGCACTCATCAATATTTTCAAAATCCTTTACGCAGGTGTTCGAGTAAACCCGTTGTGTTGCTCATTCAATCTGATATCTTGAAACCACTATGCTGATGAATAGCCTCATTGATATTAGCAAAACCGTCCAACCAGATTTCAATGGCCATCGGATTTAAACTGTCTGCGCAAGATAATTGTTCACATATTGTGCGACTGCTAGAGAGCACATGGCACCGGAAGTCACGTTACACATGTGATGTATGTGCCGCGCTTGTTGTATTCAAATATTTCTTTCAAAATAAATCATTGTAAATCGATGTCCTTCTCCGATACCACAATTACCGTTCGACTGATACTCGTTTCAACGTCGACTATCCGTAGAGAACGTAGACAACGTAGACAAAATATATAAATTAATACAACTGTGTACCCTGAACATTTAATTTCAACATGCCAAAATATCGTAGGTTGTTGGTGTGGTCTTAACTGCTGGCGTTAACATAAAATATTGCCCAGTAATCTATGTAATACTCCATACGTGTAGACAACTGCGTAAATTATATGACGTAAACCGCGCCCATTCCTGATTAGAAAGCGGATGAGCAGTCAACCTTTAAAATAGCAATGGATTTTTAAATATTATAGAAGGTTAGGTCAGACCGCCAAATGAAATCGAATACTAAATTCAAACTCTGTCATTAGCGATCAAAATAGTTTGCTAAGTCAGCGTTTTGCATTACAGTTTGTTCTGATTGCACTTGGGCTAGACTATAGACAATTTCAAAGGTAAGTGTTATGTTTATCGATGGTAATAAAACATACATTTATTTGGTGTAAATACACTTTACAATTCCATAATATATCATAACTGTAGTAAATGATCAGTGAAACTGCTGTTTATGTGTTGGTTTGAGTTACAGTAGACCAATACATTATATTCCTCCATCTGTGGAGGAATATAATGTATTGTGTGATTTTGGTTGCTCCGGCTGTTGATTTTGAATTTCGATGGCATCATCTGGTAGTGATGGTAGAAAGACGTCACTCCATCTGATGATGGATCGATGATATCGCAATTGATCAATGTGTTGGCGAATGATGTTGCAAATTTTAGTCTCAACTTGGTATGAGTCTAAACTTGGTCCAGTTGTCTTGGTGACAATTGCTGGGATCCGTTTGGGACCAGTCGCATAGTTTCGGCCCCAGACATCTGATTTCTCAGATAGTGTTCGGGTATTTCATTCATCGTTGGTTCTTCTTTTTGAAACCGCAATCGTATCCGGATGAAGACGGTCGAAATAAGTTCTAATACGACCATTGAAAAGAACTTCGGCTGGACTTTTTCCAGTGCTGGTCCACGGCGTTGCATGATGGTGATGCAAAAATGTTGCCAAATTACGACAAATATCTCCGCTTGCCTCTTACTTCAACTATTACTATTCGTTCTGCTTGCCCGTTAGGATGACGGGTGGAAAGGGGCGACAAACGTGTGGAAAATGCCGTTTCCTTCGCAGAAATTGCCAAAGTCGACTGACGAGTACAGACAAGACAGTACCGTTATCGCTCACGATGACTTCAGGAATACCGTACGTAGCAAAGATAGAACACGCTGATGACGTAGATGATAATAGTTGAGCTTCTAGCCATTTGGAGTACGAGTCTACCAGGATGAAAAACACTTTCGACTGGAATGGCTAAGCAAAATTAATGTGAACTCTCGACCAAGCCTTTTCGTTTCCTCCCAAAAATATATAGATGCTTGGGAGTTCTTGCGTTGAGATTCTTGGCACGGCGTACAGAAGCGAACAACCTTTTCGACATCCTCGTTGATCTTCGGCCACAACACATAGCTCCTCGCCATGGATTTCATGTACACTACATCCGGATGGACTGTATGCAGCGCACTAATTATAGTCTGACGATGGCACGACGGAATAATCGTACACTGGCCCCAGAGAAGACAATTCATGATGCAACTCAGTTCATTGCGTCAGGCTGTTCGAGCGATTCAATCACCATTACCTCTTTTTCTTCGGTGACGATTTGTGTCATCATATTGGGTGGACGGCTAAAACCATTTGCGTTCTCGTTCTCTTTCCATGGCCCGTAGATGAGGTGATACTGGTAAGCATTTAGGAATACGTTCTATCGCATCATTCGTGGGGACGGAATATGCGGATTCGGTTTATTTGGACTAAACAATCCGAGGAGCGGTTTGTGGTCGGTCACGATCGTAAATTCACGACCATAAACAAAATCGTGGAACTGCTTAATGCCGGCGATAATTGACAGAGCCTCTATCAATTTGCGCATACCGACGTTCGGTAGCTGTGAGTGTCCTAGAATAAAACGTAATCGGATGCTCATTATTACCCTTCTTAGGTGAAAGGACCATACCGATGCCATATGAGGAGGCATTACAGACCAACAGCAATGGAAATTTCTCATCGTATGGTATGAGAACATTGCCGGTTGAAACCGCGCACTTCAGCTCGCCGAAACTTCTCTGCTGTTCAGCAGACCACGACCACTTGGTGTTGTCCTGCAAAAGTTGATGCAGCGGTTCTGCGATGGTAGCTTTCCCTTTGACAAATGTGTGCTAAAAATGCAAGAGCCCAAGAAAAGTCTGGAGTTGAGCTTTGTCTGTCGGTTTCAATTCGATTTGTATTCAGTAGGACGAAGACCATTGACATCGATCAATTTATCTAATGAAAACGACGGCTTCACATCTCATTTCGACGTTTCACTTTGAAAGGCCCTATGTGAGTAGCTATGGTTTTTTACATGGCAGTATCATCGACAACGGTGAGTGCTAGTAGGCTTGCGCTAATTCCAGCTTTGCAAATATTGATCATCTATGGCATCGTGGACAACAAATGATGGAATCGGAAATGAGTGCGGAGAAAACGCTTTGTTAATGGTAAATTTATAATCCCCGCAAATCCGTACTGTTCCATCAGACTTGATAACAGGGATAATGGGTGTCGCCCATTTGCTGTAGTCTACAGGCTCTAAAATTCCTTTTTTTAACATCTTCTGAAGCTCCTTTTCGATTGGTACACGAAGGGCGAGTGGAGTTCGTTGAGTTTGTAAGCGAATTTGTACAACAGTTGTATCCAATTTTAATAAAACAGCAGGACCACGAAATTCTCCAATATGTCTGAAAATGTATCTGACCGGATTCAATGTACTCCCTGGATGGAGATTTCCAGTGGCACAAACCAGTCAAGACCCCAGTTGTTTGTTTTGTTTCGGGTGGTCTCAAACAACGGCAGCTTCTCGACAAACCGGCAATTATATTCGACGTTGACTTTAATTCGACCAAAAATCTGGATCTGCGCCATGGCATAGCCTCAAACAAAATAAAACTGAAAAATATGTTAGGAGTCAGCTTCGTCCAATGAAATAATTTTGTGTTTAGGTAGCCCCAAACCCTACGCATTCCATTATTGTTGGAATTTTTTAGAATTGTAAATTCGATAGAGGAGCAGAGATAGAAAACATAATGGCACAACTCTCGCCAAAATAAAAACGAGAATCCATAATAGGGATATAAAAGACTTACAAAAAAGTTTAAAACTAAAATTTTGTATAGAATTCAAACTTTAAAGTCAACAAATCTGACAATATGGTGAATTATGATTCATTTAGAAAATTGTTAGTGAAAAGTTTCATGTTCATTTCATTCACCAAAAATTGAAACACAAATTTAACTGAGGTCAAAAACTCCAAACTGATATTATTATAAAAATAATTTGTGATATTTTAACAAAAGCACATGAGGAATTTTTAAATTAACTTTATACTGCTTGTGGTATAAGTTTATTCTGTGTTGGCTGTAAAAATTCCTCGACTGTACCTTTAACAATTTCATTGATAGTGGCACTTATTAGTGCGTTGTCTTTATTGCCGGGCTTACCAGCCAACTCAGCGTAGTATTTTATTTTTGGCTCGGTTCCGCTTGTTCGTAGCGTAATAACAGCATCATTTTCAAACGTAAAAGTAATCATTTGACTATTTTTATCCGTCGGTAATAATGGTTTACCATCACATCGTGATGTATCAAGGCCAACGGTCAAATCTCGAACTGATTTAATTTTATATTTTCCTTTGACAATCGACTCGGCATATTTTCCCTTCGCACCGCCCCAATTACGCATTCTTTCAAATATAGATATGATTGTACGCGAATCGTCACATATAAAGTAAGATTGAAGGAAGCAATGATAACCATACTTGTCATATAAATCGTGCAATTTGTCATTTAATGATTTTTCTTCGAAATGTTCTAGATACGATGCCAATGTTGCTACATGGACGGCTGCACTAACACCATCCTTATCCAGAACAGTTGGCGAAATCATATATCCAATTGATTCTTCAAAAGCGAATAGAAAATGCCATTTACAACAGCCACACTCGGTCAATTCATATGCTCGATTTGCCATCCATTTGAAACCGGTGAGCGTTTCTTCGAATTTAAAACCTTCAATTTCCGCCATCGATTTTATCAGTTTTGAACTCACCGTGCTAGCTAACATTAAGCAATTTTTTATAGGTTCAGACGGTTTTGATTCTTGAAAACATCGCATTGTCCACCACCCAAGTAATGATCCAATTTCATTCCCGGTAAATATTTTCCATTGTCCGTCACGCTGTTTCTCAGCAACAGCAAGACGATCAGCATCCGGATCGTTGGCCAGAATAACAGTCGAACCCGCCGAATCAGCTAGCTTCATTGAAAGTTCCAAACAAGATTTACCTTCTTCGGGATTGGGATACTTAACAGTTGGAAAATCAGGATTTGGGTCATTCTGCTCTACAACGGGAATGATATTTTTGATATTAAATAGTTCCATACCACGTGCTACATATGGATAGCCAACACCATGCATGGCCGTATACACAAAATTAATTGAACAGAATTGATTCAATTGCCGGAATCTACATGGTATATTAGCCATTAGTTGATTAAAATAAGCACACGAAACATCTTCCAATGGATCAGTTAAACATTTTGAATTTGTCATCGTTGAGGTTTCCCAAGAGGATGCACATGGTTCTAAATTTTTTAAGATAGAATTTTGAATATTTACATCATGAGGCGATATTATTGAGGCTGAATTCGTCCAATATAATTTGTAACCATTGTACTCCTTTGGATTATGTGATGCGGTTATCATAATCCCGGCCAGACAATTTTGATTTTTAACACAATATGACAAGAATGGGGTTGGAACTGTGGTGCTGAATAATTTAACAGGAATGTCAGCGTTTAGAAAAACCGTTGCGGTTAACGTGGCGAAATGTTCACTTTGATGGCGGCCATCGTACCCTATAGCAACACCGCGGTTTAAACAATCCGAATATGTCTCTATAATATAATTTGCAAGACCCTGTGTTGTCTGGATTATTACTAGATCGTTCATTGCATTAAAACCCGCTTTCAATGTTCCTCGTAGCCCAGATGTACCAAAATTTAATCGTTGGACAAGACGATCGGAAAGCTCTCTCCAGTTTTTTTCTTTACACAATGTATGAATTTCACGTTTTGTGGTGGAATTTTTATCCCACCTCAGCCAATCTATTAATTTACTATTTAATTCATCATCACCAGTATTTAAAGCGCATACAAATTGCTGAACTTTATCTGGCTTTTGGCACATTTTTGATGCGCCACGATATAAATTATTAAATAAATTTCGATTTAATCTGAGGAGTAAAATTTTAAATAACTTAAATTTAAAAAAGTTAGAAAATAAAAATTATGAAACTCTAAAACGTGCTTATGTTTTTCACCACAACGAGTGACACAATTCGCTGTGCTGCATTGCCTATTAGACGAAACAATTGTATTCATAGCAACTTTGATTAAACTGTGCGCCTCTGCATTTATCCGCAACACAGTAAATGTTATTGGCAAATTGATTCAATAGAAGAATGAGTGTGACATTTCTGCGGAAGCTGTATGGACGAGGATGAGGAAAAGATTTAAGTAAGCTGAAGTCTGGTCTTAGCAGACAGAAGGCATATAGACAATATATTGGACAGCCTCTCGAATCTCGAAAACTGTATAGTAGCTTTGACTGGTTCTACTAGGGATAAAAGAGAAGCAATCTCCTGTGGTATCACAATAGACCGTCATCGGTCTAAGTGTGCCGTAGCAGTCACTCTAACCTAATCTTAAACCATCAAACAATTTATTTCTAGAATTCTTAATAAATTGTTTCATTTTAAATAACTGAGAGGGTCATATATTCAGCACACGGTTATCAATATTTTACTTTAAACCGCATGCAGCTAATTTACACGTGAATAAAGATGTTGTTATGACATTTCATTATTTCATATTTATATACGATATTGAAATAAATTTCCTGAATGTAATTACATCCCGGATTTAAAAACATCCTTTTTGTGTTTACAATTTATAAACACTTAGGTGGTTGGTTGTCTCTTAAAAACAAAAATAAAATTATCTACAAGCATTACGAAAATATTTGCCAAAGGAAATTTATTTTGATTTTATGGAATTTTGCAAAAAAAAAAACCAAAAATGAGTTCAGGAAATTGAAATTTTACTTGGAGGCATTTTCTAGCACGCTATTTGAGAGAGATTTGACTATACGGTATATTTTGATGCGAGAGATATATTTTAAGGCGAAAAATATAATTAGAAGGTCGTTATCAATAATCGGTTCGAGTGTAAACTCAAAATAGAAAAACTAATCAAGGGTATAGATGGGCTTTTAGAGCCACCAACATTAATTGGCAACAGCCTTCATCTCCATGAACGTTCAGAACTGCCATAGCAGGGGATGTTCAGATACCCTAATGTACTGCTATCATTCACAAATTAATAAGATTACAAATTAATAATAATTAAATATTTCAAAATTATCTTTGAGCTCTAGTCGCGGTCCTAGTTTGATCCATTAATGTTCAAACTGGCAAAGTTTCTTCAATGCTATATATTTTATGCAATGCTATGTATTTTAGGTATCTGCAATCTTTGATAGTCTGAAAAATCATGCTTTACGATGATTTCTAATAAACTTGGCTATTGTTGCAACCTAACGCCTGCCTATTTCTCGAAATTGAAAACTCCTCTTCGAAAAAAAGTTTAATTTTGACTCTTTCCACGGAATTTTTTTGTATTTTATTTTGATGTCCTGACTTATTGGACAGGCAAATTAAAACTATAGTATCCTGAATTTTGTGTTTTTAACAAATTAAAGAAAATGTATCAAGATGATCGCGGTTATTTAAAGAAAATCATTTTCGAATCTGAGGCTCTAAAAAATCAAGAACCTAGAGCCGAGCAGTCTTACCATCCACAATTTTTAAATAAAAATTACGATTTTTACGATAGCTTCTTTATAACTTTCCATTCCACATAGTAATATTCAATTTTCTTGATTTTAAGGTTTGTAGTGCATGACGTCGCTTAGTTGAATAAATTAGAGCCCGAAAGAAGCCATAGAATTTATTCCAATAATTATAAAAATTTTCGAATTAATTTTAATTATTAATTAAAGACACATTTTAATTTGCCCCTTCTAAAGCACCATCTGTATAGCGTGACATCCTTATATCAATTTAGTTCCTAAGTTTATCTTAAAACAGACCTAGCTTGGATTGATATTTCAATTTCTGCTGCACTGGAGTTCAAATAAGTCAAATCCTAAGTATCAGTTCCCCTATTTTTCGAAAAATCTATAAGGAACATTTCATTAGAACAAACCTAGCTTGAATTAAAACCATCAGCTACTAAAGTGGCGATTGATCAGGAACACCAGCAAAACATAAGAAAATCCCTTATTTCTATGCTAGTATTTACTTGTATTCAAAAATGTCCAACCCTTAGTATATGTTTCCCTTCTTTTCGAAAATCTTAATCTTATCATTGACTTATTGCGAGCACGGTCGGTCCGACCAAATCAGATACGTGTGTATACAATCTACCATCTGATTTCAGTTTAATCTAATTTGTTTAAGAGAAACCAACCAAAATTGGAATCGCGAATCCACACACACAGAGAGTATGCCCATTTAAAATCATCATAAATTAATTATTGTCAAAAATAATTCCAGAAATTTGTATACATTTCCATTAGTGGCCATTAATTATGAAAGCAATATTTTGATACAAATACGTATTATTTATGTTATGTACCATAAATATGTCCATGTTTAAATGGTAGCATGGCAATTTGCAGAAAACGACAATTCATCGAAAACGACAATTCACCGAAAAAGCAATTCACCGAAAACGACAATTCACCGAAAATGACAATTCAGCGAAAAAGAAAATACATGGGAGCTACTATACCGATTTTAATGAATTCGAATTATTTGATGGAAATTGGGTTGGAAAATGATTTTTGGGTAATATTCTGAAATATGGTTATCTGGAACTGAGCTAGACCAATCCAGATTATTATGAAACTCGACCAGTTGAATTTAAATGGGATTGGAAAATGATTTTTGGATAAAGTTTTGGAATATGGCCAACCGGAACGGAACTAGGCCAAAACTTGACCGATTACATTTTCGCGTAATTTTTGTTTTCGGTGAATTGCCGTTTTCGGTCATACATTTCAATACGAAACTGAACAATTCGTTATAACGAGCGGTTCACACTAACCAAATAACACACTATACACAAAATAATTGTTGTATTTGATAGAACACTGCTAAAATCTAAACACCTATCAAGTGTCGTGAAGCTGAAATTACTCAGAGCGTTGTTCAATATTAATTTCAAATTAAAACAAAATGAAACAAACATACATAGCAGTTAGAACACGCACAAAACCACGTAATTTGGTTTACAAACTTATGCCACTACACTGAAAAAACGACATTTTATAACTAAATCACAGAGAGTTTTACAGAATGTGGAACGATATTCTAGTCCTCCTCGACTTACGTCGTTTTGGACTACGCTTTTTTAAAGATACCTTGTTTATAAATTACCCCCTTGATTTTAGATACGTCGTTTAATGATACCAAAAAAAATGAAAATGAGACTTATTTCCAAATTACGTGCTCACAAAAAACTCTAAATATTATTTTTTTGCACCTATTTAGTTATTTTAATATGAATAATTCGTGTGTGGAGGATGTCTACCATTATGCCATTGTTTTTGTTTCCGCTTTTTTTTTGGCTCAAGCCATATTGATGTTTGGAAATACGTCAATTCTGGAGGCTAGAAATCCAAAGGCGTTCCGACAACCACGCGAGCTTTTGGCAATTTTTATTGTAGACATGCCGAGCTTTAGTGAGATATTTCTGTGCAAAAAGTTTTATTACATTTACGTGTAACACAAAGGCCTTGTCCCCTACGAACATTTTCTTTTATGTTGGATAGTGAACAGGACTATGGTAAGTTTAGAAACTTTTATTGCAAAAGCTCCCCAAATCTGGAATAGTATAGAACGCCTTCATCTGAAACTCGATCATTCATGCCAGCATCAGCCATGATGAACTCTTTTCGCGTACTAACGATTGCCAATAAAACCATGTTAAAAACCCTTGTAATTGCACCTGAATTGTGGGGTTTGAAATGGTAATATGCCTCCCGTCAATCATCCCCAATGTTTTACGAAATTGATGCAAATTTGCATAGTCTTTAGAAATTGTAACCCATTCTTTGAGAGTTGTAGAAAACTGAAAATAAATAATAAATTTTAAAAAATTAGATTACCACCATCAGTAAACCAAGTAAAATACAAATAATTTATTGATTATTTTAGTCCAAGTACGGGCAAAATGGAACGAGAAACTGGTTGTGTCGGATTTCAACCAATGGATTTTGGCTGAAAAATCTATAAGCGACGTATTATTTGAGGCAAGCCTAGGTACTCTCCAAAGATTTTCAGCCAAGATAAATAACGATGATGGCAGGCATTGGACCGTAATATCACCACTAGGAATAATAATACAGTATCACGAGATCTTCGAAACTTCTTTCTGTAGCAAGATATTTCAGTGTTAATGCCAGTCTTTCGTTAACAGATATGCATTTCCCCATGGTGGGGTCATGTCTTACCAAAAACAGCTGGAACATTTGCAATATTTTTTCGAACTGCTATTGGGTTATGTAACGGAACGGCTTAGTACCAACCAAGGAGCGAGGTAGGCGCAACAAGTCAGCTGGTTGGTTTTTGATCCGTTATAGCAGAATTTCTCTGTAGTTCTTCCTATACAGTTCTTGCCACAGACTACTGGTTGTACTGCTATGCTTTTATACTCAAATTGACAACATGGGTAGCTACCAAATATTGAAATATTTACTGAAAATTAAATAGTATCTTATCTCATACTACTGTATGAGGTTTATATTAATATGCAATTTAAATTGTAATAATTAGGAACAAAAACGGAATTAAATTAAATTAAACCACAATCTTATTTTATGGTGGTCGAGATGTTGGAGCACCTGCTGACAGTCACCACCCTCCCTGTAGGCAATGCTATGCATCAGAATTTCACCATGCCCCCTTTTTATATAATATGTTAGTTCATACCACTCCCGAAATTATTCACACATGGTGATGCTCATTTAAGCCAGGTATACACAACGCGAAACATTGTATCAAATAAATAAGGCAACAGATGGTGTTATCATGAATGTGTACAGATAAAAATTAAACATAAAATATTGGGTAATGAATAAATGAATCAATATGAAATTAATAGTTTATAGCATAAATATTGGTATTTTTGAGTAAACTTGATTATCATAATTTAGTGACTATAGAGTTAATTTAATCTAATAATCTTGAAACAATTAACGATTAAGATAATTAATTTTAGAGGAATTTCATTAATTTCTAAATCCGTGGTTCATATTATGCAATTTATGTTGTGAAGGTGATGATTTATTAATGGCGGTTAAATCACGTTCGCGCCATAACGTTGTGTCTTTTTATTGCTTGGCGTAATTCTTTTATGGAAACCATTTATATTTTTATGGACGTTCCAGGAAGACTAATTAAGGCCGCTTACGTGTTTTTCCACCCAAAGTGGTTATTCCGAAAGAAAATTGTGTGGCGGAACTACTCCCATATCGCATAAACGGTCAAATCGTATGATCGATTGCATTTTGTTATTCTTATTCATGATCGGGTAATGGTTGTTCTTGTAGAGAAGGAATAAATAAAATAAAAAAACAATCAAGTTTGATAGTCATCTCATCACCATAGTCATCATATTACCCATCGTAGGTCATTGATGTCTAGAGTGGCTTTAAAAAATTCTTCCAAATTCGTATGCGTTTGTCATCTAAGTCGAAAAAGAAGACTGGATTCAAATTACGAAATTGGTGGAGGAATACCGATATTTTGGATTTATTTGATGTATTCTCTCTGACTCTGATGGCCTGCTAATTTCCAATAGTTATTGAATATTTTTTCACGGCAGGCAGCATTAATTTTGCTTGTACAGCTTCACCTACATTAATCACCATATCCAGGCCGAATTTTTTCGCGGGAAAAGAAAAAGAATCATCTATAAAATCACTTTCATTGCTGTGTGTGGATGACTTAACCTCTATTTGAGTTATGTGAGATCAGCAGAATTATGTATAACAGTATAAACATTACCGGAACCATTTTCATGTACGTTTCCAGTCTTAACTCGTATCGCGGATACGGTTTTAGAATATGGTTCAAAATAATATTTATCAATTTCTGATGCGGAAATTCCTAAATTAATTCTCCATTTAATACTGCTGATGTTAGAGACGGGGCTAACATCAGCAGTATTAAATTGAGAATTAATTTCAGACACATAACATATAACATCATAACACATAAATCATTTGCAACTTGAGTAGCGTTTGAACATCCTGGCTCATTTTTATTTACGAGTTCAAACCTTGATGCCGAATTTATACTTTGGACTTCCAAACTGTTTACATGTTGATTCTCTGCGTTACTATTTGTTGACGGATCTACATTATTTATGAATACTGATGTTGCCATTTGTACATTTAGACTTGCACTATGCGACGTATTCATGATTCTGCTGCTAGTAGCACTGGAAATAAATTAAAGTGACACAACTCGAATTATCTTAAAAATAGAAGCCCAACTAAGGTTTTTCGAAAATTTTAGTAATCAACATTAATATAAAATGAGACATTCGGGAAATTAAAATTTTCCCAAAATTATTGTAAATACATAATTGAAATTTTTTAAAAATTCAGCCTCTAGAGTGTTATGTCTGGAGACGGCTTGATTTGAAGTGTTTTTTCAATAGCTTTTCCAAAATCATATGTAAATAATTCAACATTTATAAAAATTTAGCTTCTAGAGTGTTATGTCTGGCGACGGTTCAATTTGAATTGTTTTTCCAATCGTTTTCCAACGGGATTCCTACAAGAAATTTTTTCTACCGGTATTAATAAAATCCTATATCTCTTTTGTACAAGAATTAAAGATCTTGTTTATCGAAGTTATCGGTAATTTTGATAGTATGATAGAAAGAGAAAATATACTTCAACCCTAATGTTCAATAAAAAACAAAAAATTATCGTCATTATCAATTTTTTTCGGCTGGCAACAATTTAATTTACAACAAATTGCGGAATATACTTCATTCAACAAAAATGACTCAACTCAAAATATATAATTATTTTATCTTTCAGTTTGAGCACTAAAATGACACAACTACAAATATGACGGTTTGAAGTTTTAATCACAACAGAAGTTGCGTCTCTTCTGTTGCAACCGTTTGAAATGCATTTTATCCTTGAAAAGTGACACAAATAACGCTTGTAGGTAAATTCTCAATTATGGAGAATTAGAATAAAATGTTTGAATCTGAATTTGCTATTAACGGGAAAACCCTATTTTTTGAGTTATGTCATTTTTGTTCTACATGTGCGATATATTTTTCACAAAAATGTATTTCAAAAAAATTCCACCACAATTTTCTGACCGAGATTTGTTTACAAAAATAATCAAAAATTCCAATGGCATCGAGTTACAGAATAGCAAAATCCAACAAAATTAAATTCAGTGTCAAAATTTTTTCGCGGTGGAATTTTTTTTGCAGTGTAAACGAGTTACAGAATAGTCATAATTAATAATTATTGGCGTTTTTGCCCACATTTTTGAGAAATGATGAAAAAAAAATTATTCCGAATTCTGAACATTATGATGCACCAAAAATTCAATCGATATAGAGAAAATTGGAACATGGAACGTTATTAATGTTACACTCAACCCACACAATGTTTTGTAAACATTCACTTCACTCAAACTAATTACTTTTCGTGGAACAAGTTCTATCTTTTTTTTAGCCATTTCTTCATCCAGTGCTTTCACTTCACAGTTTTTTGTTAGCACAATGGTAATATTATAGCAACACACGCGTTTTCTTTCCGATCCATTTTAAATTTAAAATCACTCAAACTCGCTGTCTATAGCAGTGAAGTTATTGTTTTCGATTTGACATTATTTCCTACTGCTGTGATAAATCGTTGAACACCAGCCGTATGTTGTAATTGGCGCAATGGGCTCATATGTATATGGCCCCATATAAGAAATACGGACTTTAATTAATGGTTCCCGAGAAGCATGAGTGTCGGAGAAAGTTTCCTTTGTTTTCGACTTGACATAATGTCCACTTGCTGTGATAAATCGTTGAATACCAGCCAAATTTGTGTCTATGCTAGTCCTTTAGGACGGCCATCCTTACCTAACCTAACCTAATCATGTCAAGTCGAAAACAAAGGACCGTTCAATCGTTCAACCGTGCGATTAGTATGCGATTAGTATGATTAATGAAATTGGTTAACAAATCCTATTTGGGCGAGCGAAGGTTTCACACGGACTCACAAAAGAATTAATATCATTATAAAAATTAAAATGTGTGAAATTCTTTTGGACTTAAATATAAAGGCATTATAGTTTATAATTCTAATTCATTCCCAAAATTATAGATAAAGTATTTGTTATTATTTGAAACACATTATAAATTTATACACAGTCAAATTTTAGTTAAAAAAAAAAAATTGTTGGACAGCAGACAAAAAATAAAAATGAAATTGTTTTGGATTTATTGAGTCATGAAACAACAATCTAAATAATTTTATATCATAGACACATGGACTAGATAAATCTCTTTTGTATAGACCATCGTATATAATACATCATTAACTTTATAGATAGCTCGTAAGAATATTATATTGATTTTATTCATTAGAATTTAGAAAATTCTTATCAAAATATTGTTATAATCATTACTATCATAGCTATATGTTTTTGTTTTTGCTTCTTTACGACGATAAAGATTCATTTTAGTACCGAATATCTTCTGTTTGGTTATCCTAGAAGTAAAAATAATATCATTCAATTTCTCTTTCTTCTAACAATAAAATACATAGTACATAACACTACCTAGATCGGTCCTTAGAATAGGAGATAACATCTATATTAAACTCAATTAAATATTAAAATCGTTCACATAATAAATAATTTCGTTTTAATTATCATCTATTATGTACGCACATCACTATCAAGTAAATTAATTTAATAGAGAAATCAATTACATAAGCACTCTCTAATCCTTAATTAATGTTCTAAATTGTAGTAATAAATCATCAGATTATGTGCCAACAGAGGATTATGAATATGATTATTATTAATTATGAAATTAAAAACATTAATATTTTGATATCATCATCGTAAAAGTATCGACCAACCCTTCACTAATTTAGTCGCAAACCGCATAATATATGTTTTGATCGCCGCAGTCTCGACCCGCACACGTGATTTTCCCAATCTCAACAACATCTATCAATCAAAAAGTATCACTTTCATTATAGAACACAACCACCACTCAACAAACCTCTTAGCAACCACAAATATGTATTCTTAACATGTGATCATAACGAAAAAAAAAATTGTGTCTAAGAAATCCTCCTTTTCCCATTACCATCAGCATTTTGTTGTTGATTTTCTGCCTGCTGTTGTTGTTGTTGTACCGGAGACAAACATCAGCACGCAGGTAAACGTATATAAATTTACGCATAGCTCCTGAATACATATATATACATACATAAAAAGGATATTATCGTATATGTATATACGGCTTATGTACGGATAATAAACATAAAAATAAATAATAAATGAAAAGCAAAAATTTAGCAATAAAGACGATAGCATTGAATAAATTATCTAAGATGATTAAAGAAAATAAAAATGAAATGAATGAAGATAAAAAATATAAATAAAATAAAAAACACTGTATACGTTTTACTTTAAGACGTAACGTTAAGATTATTTTCATTTAGATTTTTGTTGATTCTTCATTAAAAGTGGTATCGTGTTTATGGGGTATAGGCAATGGCATATAAGAAAGGAAAAAACAACTTAGTACGTAAGAAAAATGTTATAATATTATTATACGAGTATAGAGCACGGGGTGATGGTGGGTGAGAGATTTTTTTTTATTGTTTAGAAGCTCTTGTTTTGTGATTAATTATTATCAAAATAATATATTTTTGTGTTTGTATACAAGAGTATTTTAGAACAAAAAGTAATAAATTTTATTGTGGTAGGTAATTGTGATTTATTATGTAAGAAAGTAAAAGTTACACACAGTAGTTTTCTGTGGTTTAATATTCATCATGACAATAAAAATATTTATTTATAAGATTTCTTAGCTTAACAGTTTTAATTTTTTTATTTTACGATTAATCGTTATGGTTGGAAAAAGATTAAGTATTTAAACAAATTTTCTTAGAAAGTTATACATGAAAACTCCTTGTAAAACATAAATAATGTCACTCATGTATGTATAGGGCATCTTTAATTCATTAGGACATGTCTTTAGAAATGTTTGAAATTTTTACCAAAATGCTTATTTTTAACCATAATCATCACATTAATTTAGTAATGTGCCATTAGTAATGGTTTTGGTGATAATACTGATTTATATTGGAGAGCAAGTTCGAAAGAACAATCATTTTGAAGTCTGACACAATTAAAACTTCGCATTTGATAATGGTTGCAATAAGCGCCGTTGAATGTTACGACAAAAAAAAGTTGTGATTACGCTGCTCTAGAGAATATTATCAAATTATCGCTTTGCTGAAATATGCATACAAATATTTTAATAAAACTTAGAGTGAATTGCGGTATTCATTCACCCAAGATTTAAAAATTCATAATAATTGAAAATTGTGCCGTCTTAGAAATGAATCGATAGAAATATATAGAATGATTAAAATAGAAATATATAGAAATCCCAACATTAACATCGTTTGAAACTTAACTGAACTGCATAGTGCCGTGTGCTACATTTAATGCGATGACTTTCCAAGCAGTGTATATCGAATAAGTTAAAAATCTGACAAGCTAAGAGTATTCCTCCTTATGTTCTTAAAAATATCGGGCCGCAATATCGACCACTGAAAATCATATAAGTTTTAAGTTTAAGTCAGTACATGAATAACGTGCAAATAAAAAATATCCCTGTACAAACTGAAAATATAACAAATAGGTATAGCTGAGTTTAAGTCTCGATTAAAACTAAAAGCAAAATTTAATTTCTTACAAATTAATTCAATTCAGATTCTGTTATATTCATTTTTTGCTATTCAAATGCAGAGAATAACAGATGGATTTATCAGTAATGAAATTATACGGCAGTGGTCAAGTAAGCAAAGTAATGGGAGTTTGATAAGTGGACGCGAGTTCAAGCGGCATTCGGGCTAACGTTTTTTTTAAATTTAATTTCATCTTACAAATTAGTTCAACTCAGCTTCTATTAAAATTTTAAAATTTTTCCAATTAATTACCAAATATAAAAGAGGAATGTAGCAGCAATGAAAATGTACGGCGATGGTCAAATAAGCAGCGTCCAGAAATACTTTTGGTTATAAAAGAATCGATCAGGTTAGGTATTTTTCATGGGCCAGAGTTGGCCAATATGTTGGTTTTCAAGTTGAAATGGATTCACATTCATTTTCTTGGCAATCAGTAATTCTGTTCCTTTAGTTGTAGTTACATAGTATCTAGAATCCCAGTGAGTATTCTTCGCATTGAAGTCACTACCTATTATGAACCTTTTTCCCAGACGCTTGAAGAACTTTGAGTATTGTTTGTTTTGAATATAGAATGTCTTGGTGGACAGCAGAATCCTGCCACAATAACAGGAAAGTTGTTGGTTTTTATATAGATGAACAACTGTTGGTTATCTGAACGATTTTGCTTTTTAATAACTCGGTAACACTTATGGCCTTCCTGAACTCGAATTCGTTTTACCATGGAGTGGGGTGTGTTAAATTTTATGGCATGGTCATAGTTAAAGTTCCTCGGATTATTTTTAATGAAAGTTATAACCTTTTTGTCTGATTTTTTGTGAGCAATTTTTTCGAGTTTTCTACGAGGTGTTTCATAATGGTATATATCGTTGTTTTGGGTCAATTTAATAATTTTGTAATGGATAAACATGACGCTGAAGTAGATTCATGGTATTTGAACACGAATAATTTTACTCTAAGAATTGTCTATATATTATCGACGTTGTCTACGTTGTTCACGTTATCTACGGGTTGTCGACACGTCAATGTAGAAAATAATAGATGACGCGTTAACGCTAATCCCTGATCACAATACTGTTCAAAATATCAGTCATTTTTACAATCGTATTCATAGAAAACTGGTTGTTTTCAGTTACCTAAAATGAACTCGAGCTATAACTACTTGGGTATAGTCGGACGATTTAAGTGTAGTATTATTAGCCTTATCAAATTAATATAAATGAGAACATCGCGTAGCATTCCTGAGTAAACGTTTATTTTTAATTCCCAATTTCGTAAAGTTAAGAGCGCTGGCAATGGAAAATTCCATTTGTAGATATATCTATTGAACTTGCTAATTGTACATATGCTGATGTATTATCTATTGTTCAATTATATTTTTTGTTCGGATATTTTAATTTTTCGTTATGACTATTTGTAAAAATTGATTTAATAGAACATTCGACGATACGTAATTCGTGATTTTCGTTCTTCATCTTAACGATATCTTTTTTGCGTGTTTTTTGTCATTTTAATTGATTTGATTGGGAGAGAGATCGGTTTTAAATTCCTATTTTCCGGTTTTCATAATTATTTGTTGATGTTATGTTCCCCGCATATGCATAACTTGCTACATCTAAAATAAACAGGATTTACTCAATATTTGGAGCATAACCACTGTATTATTTTACTACTGCTAACTACAATATTATCAGGTTTTCCATTTGGGACCCGACAACTTTGAACTTTCACTGTGAACAAATAACCAAACTGTCAGTGCCAAAACATTCAGTAAAGACAACATTTTCATCATGGTAAAGTACACGAACGAACAACGTTTACAAATAATTAAAATTTACTACGAAAATTCCGAGTCGGTGACTGCAACTTTAAGAGCGAGTTAATTCCAATTTTTGGTCGAAATTATCGTCCCAGTAGACATGCAATTCATAGTGTAGTGGGAAAATTTGAGTCTAACTACTCGCTGCTGGATGTTCCCTTGCCAGTGAGACAACGGGTTGGTCCAAGTGCCGAGAATATTATGCATGTGATCTATGACGCATTTTCGAGTACGGAATTATTCAAATTTACATCAAATTGAAAAATTTACTATGGTGAAAAGGTTAATATCCATGACTCAAACCACTAGAGCTCCCAGTATGTTTTTCGTGATAACTTTTTGTGCTAACTTCACAGACATCTTTTTTAATTTTTTTTTTTTGAGGTTAAATTTTTGTTGGGTCGTACTTTGTAAGCAGTAAAACTATGTAGTTTAAGTCGCCCCGCCTCGAACAAAATCTAGAAATCTATAGACGATAGATCGTTCGAACAAAATTGAGTTGTTTGCCCATACGTATAAAAATGGCATCAGAACAAAAATGTTAACGTCTTTTGCACAAACAGTAATAAAATCCAAAAATTGTTGCGTTTTGAGTGTGATTCTTCCGGTTTTGTCTATTGTGGATTTTGCTTTGTTGGACAAATAATAAATAATTACTAAGGTAGCGCAATTAATTTCAACTGGTATGTAGAAGTGTGTTTATATAAAGTATATATTTATTTTTTGTTCATATTTTTTCGGAGAAGGTCCGAAAATAAACTGTTTTATAAATTTTTAATTTATAGCCAGCCAAATCCATTACGATGCTATATTAAGTTAAAGTAAACTGAATTTGGGGAACTATACACATTAATATTAATTTCAGGATGATTCAAAATTGAAATATGTAGCAATGTTCAATATTTTATTTGAAATTATGATTTCAGCTTATTTTTGACGCTGTAGCCAATTCAATTCTTTTTGAAAGATTTCAGAGTCAACATTTTAAATATTAAATTGTAAAAATTATGATTTTAAATTAGACCTAGAATTTCCTAGAATTTGGAATTCTGATGAATTTTATAACTAACAATGATGTTGAAATTTTCAGAAATTTGAATCTAGGCGTCAAAATTTTAAAACTACGACTATTAGATTTTAAGTATTTTATCTATCTTATTTTGTACATTTGTGTAGGGGTATACATATTTGTAGGGGTATTATATATAATTTACATTGAAGCTTATTAAACCCATCGTTTGGGTTCGAGGTTTCCAGTTCTAGTGGCCGCTTCCTATGAAGCCGTCTTTCTTGGTTTGGGTTGCAACATATATGACGTATATCACCACTTTGGTGCTGACTTAGACAATGTACGTGTTATTTCGCATGATTATTTATCAATTCATTGACGTATATACCATAATTGGGTTTCTATGAAGGTCCCCATTTCTTATGTACCATGAAATATTTACTATGATGTGAACTTTAATTTGGAACGTTTGTATTGTTTTGACATTTGTGTTTTAGCACAACCCCAAAGCCGAATGCCATAGGTCCATATAGGTTTTAGATTTTTCCGAAATAAGACCAGTTCCTTCCTTTGAGCCAGTACATTTTTCTATATTTAATATATAATTCTTCGTTTTTCTTTTTCATATGCTCTTTCCACTTGAGCTTAGCGTCAAGAGTCATGTCTATATATTTCGTCGTATTTGCATAGGGAATTTCCAGTGTGTTGCGCATAACTGGTACCCAGTTAACTTTTCAATTAGTAAAATTGACATTTTTATTTTATTAATTTATTTTAAAACTTGTAAAAGCTTAATTACATTTGTATAAATTCAAACATTGAAAAATAAACATCGCCGACGACAATGTTGATTACCCTTTTAATTTTGACAAAATTGAAACTTTCAACCCAAAAAATTATGGCCTAGCTTAATCGAGGCTGAATTTAAAAAAAAATAACAATCGCGTGCTTCTGTGTAGTAACAACCACTCTAACATGACAACTCATATTCCAGTCGGGAGTTAACACGCAAGCATAGTAAAAAATTACATGTATTGATTTCGCCTCATTCAGCTTAATTCGCCATACTTTCGTCCAGTTACTCAGTGTGATATCGTGGCCCTCCGCAGTTTGACCGTTGCTTCATTTATGTTGCCACTAATTGGTGTTATATTGGTTTTTCCTGTAGTTGGTAGATCTTAAGTGTAAAGAAGATAAAGAATTGGTCCCAGAACGCTGCCTTCTTCGTATTTTACTCGAATGTGTTGATCAGAAATATTAGATTTTAAGATCTTGTAAAATACCGAAGCAGATGTCGGTGTACCTTATATTCTAGTCCTTACCATACCTTGTCAAATACTTGAGATACATCCCCAACAAAATGCACTTGCACTAAAGTGGAGTGATTTTCTCTAAAGCCAAATTGGTGAGGAGGAATAAGATTTATTTTTTTTATTACTGCTATGCGTCTCTTGAGCAATAGTTTTTCGAATATTTTTGACATTGTTGGGAGCAACGAAATCGGCTATCCTAGAGGTTTTTTTGTACTTAGGTAACATTGATGTCATATTTTAACTCTTGTATTGTTACAGGTAGTATATTAGAGCCACCCACTTTAATTACTGGTGTTATATTTTCATTTGCCGTGTGCCGAGGTAGGGATAGAAAAGTATCATCAAGGTGTACTGCAAAAAAGGCAGCGTTTTGTGTGGCATTTCTAGTCCAGGTTCCATCGTCATTTTTGATTGAAGGTACTTGCATTTTTGGTCGTTTTAATCCTCTTGTCGCTTACTCAAACAGAGTACTCGGTGACGTTTTGACCAGTAAGGCTACTTAGATAATTGTTAATTTATTTGTTTTTAACATCCTTGATTAAAATTTTTAATTTATTGCAAAGATGATTAGTATTCTCTTGCTTTGTGGAGAGCTTTCTCCCTTATTACTTTTAAATTCAATTAAATAATTAACAAATTTTGGATTTAAAAATAAAATTTTAGTTTAATTTTTGATATTCAAAATTTTTAAAGTATGCTGGAATTTTGAACCTGATGGAATTGTTAAACTATTTTTATTTTTATAATTTGAAACTTTTAAAACCCGAGTAAACTTGATATTTCGATTTTACAAAATGAATTTAAATATGGGTTTCACCAAATTACTTAACAAAATTCAGAGATAAAAGATAAATAAAAATTAAATAAATTTGTATCGATTTCCATCAACGTTAAATTTTATCAAATGCTATAGATTTGAGATTTGTAACTCTACAAATTGCAAAAATTACAAATTATTCAAATTGTGCAAAATCTCTAAATGTCGTACAAATTTCAATCATCTGCAGAATAATTAAAATTATTTTTTTAAGTTTCAAAAATTCAATACAAATGATTCTAGTCCGCAGCCAGACCCAGAATTTTAATTTCCGATAGTTTCTTAAATCCGCAGAAATATTTTTTTGAATTAATTACTTTAAATTATATAAAATTAAAATTTTCTAGAACTGAAAACTAAGAATTAAGAATTCAGAATCTGAAGTATTAAAATTAATAAAGTTTGATGCAGGAATTTTTAGAGTTTGGAATTCAGATGTTACAATTTTTATCCTTGATCCTTTATATTTTAGGAACTTGACTCTTATTCGTTTTATTTAATTGGAATACAGAATATTTGTAGAAGTTACATTTATTTTAAATTTAATCGAATTTTTATTTTTATAATTCCAAGATTTAAATTAAGATTTAAGATTTAAATTATTATTAATTCATATTTCTCTTATTTTTATAATTTTAAATTTAGTACTTCAAAGATTGGCTGTTCTCAATTCGTGAAACTTGGTTTTTATAATTCAGAATATTTTACACGTCTTAAATAGAATTTAAAATGTTTATTCTAAACTTTGAAGAATTTGAACAAGTGATTTGAAATATTTTAATTCCAATATTATTCATGAAAATTTTCAAATTCTGGAAAATTTAAAAGTTTTAAAAATTTAGAAATTTTAAGTGTGTTGAATTTTTAGAATTGAGAATATAATTACATAATTTAATCATTTATGTTTTACCAGACGCTACATTTTGTTAGATTTATTTTTAAGATCAACAAGTCATTTAAATTTGATAAATTAATATTTAAGCACGAAAAATTATTTGTTCCTCCTGAAATTTTGGAAAATTTTTAAATATGAAAATTAAAATTTTAGTTAGAAAATTTCCAAAATTGAATACAGCATTTTTAATTCTAAAAATTATTAAATTAAATTATTTATTTGAGAATTTTAGAAAATAAAAATTCTGAATTAAAATTACCAAATTTTAGAATTTAAGATTAAAAACTTTCAGAATTTGAGTATTCTTGAAAAAAAAATTCTTGGAACTTTAAAGTTAAGAAAGTATGTGTTAAATAATTTAGGTATAACATAGTTTAGAATTATGTTATTTGGGAATTAAAGAATAGGCTATTGAAAATGACAGAATTTAAGGATGAACGAATATAGAAATTTCGAAAATTAGTAACAACAGTGGTATGAATTTAAAACAAAATACCAACATTTTTCGATTTATATTATAGCGCCATCGAACCGGCATTTACAATAAATTTTCATTCACAAAGACAGTAGAATAGCATAGACCTAGCGGATCCGGCGAAAGTAATAAAGTTACAAAAATAGCTTTAATATATTGGTGGTAAACCTCAGAGGAGTAAAATATATTCTAAAATACAAAATATTTAAATTTTGTAACAATAAATAATTGTGGAAAGATGGAATTACTTGAGATCCCTTTCAATTAATGATTAAAGGGAACATAAGAAAAATAACAGAAATGGGCTATAGCGAACTGTATTTATTTGTAGATTTTGCCCAGTCAATCCATCAATTAGCCCTATCAATTAATTACACGACAATAAGTAAAAGAAAATTAAACCTGAACCTATACTTTCGAACATCAATTTGTAAATTATTCTTTCAGTGGTTCCACTATAGTACCGTCTATAGACGGTATTAAAAATGTGTCATTATATTGTAGATTAACATAATCCTATTTGTGATTTAGGATTTACAGTCTACGAATATTAAATACACGTAAAACTTTTTTTCTGCAATTCTGCAAGGTAACTTTCAACCATGGTACTTACATAGTTTAATTCGTTAATGCGAAAAATTTGTGGAGACATATTTTGGTACGTATCCAATAAATTAATAATTCCGTTTAATGTATTCCGTTTTTTCCCGTATTTTTGATAATCTATATTAAATCGTTTAATTTTTACGAAGTGCTTATTGATGTACTGTAATTATGCTTTAAAAATATATTGATTGATTGGACCCAAATCATATCTTTGCTTTGAATAACTGGCAGTCCAGATACAGGCGGCATTGTTACATGGGTTATATTGAAAAATAATTGAGTGAACTTTTGTAAATTGCAAAATATCATTTTTTTTTAATAGAATAGAGAGCAGAATGATTGATTCGAATTTCATTAACATCGTAATTGTATTTATATATTTCGATAAAAATGTCTAGATAAAAACTTTTTTTTTTCTAATTCTTTTCAACTTTGTATTCTAGGTCAGTGTTAGATTTGATTAATTCAGATTATTTTTTGGATGTTGTTGTTTCTTGAAACATACATATTACTTTGTTTGAAACGTGTTTTTCGATAACGTATATATTAATTAAAGTATATAAATGTTTTACTAAGTATATAAATGTTTTAGTAAGTTAGGTATATTAGAATTATTATTAGATAATTAATTCATTATTCCAACTCTCCGTTTTTATTGCAATACATCTGGTTCTTTCACTTCCAGCTACTTCTACTCCTACAATGCAGGTTCATTAGTACGGATATAGCATTACAGGTTGTTTTTACTGGCTGTTTTTATGTTACTTCTGTGCTTTATTCTATAAAATAGTAAATTATTAGAAAGAAAAGTATTGTAACCCCTCCTGAAATAAAGCCTACTCGTATATGTATGTTTATATTGTGTATTGTATACCAGAGCCAATACTTAACCATCTGTCGGTTTTTACCCTTTCGGCCTTTGCTTCTTATTATAATAACCTGGATGATCATGGCTGGTGTTATTCTAAAATTAATATAACCACTCACAATAGAATATTTCGACAATCACTTTTCTGATGTCACCTCAGAAACACAATTCATAACAAAAGAAATGTTAAACATGGAGGGCTCATAGCTGAACTAAACCAAGTCATGAAACCTAGATTACGAGATATAAAGATAAGAAGTTCGTTAAAAAAAACAAAATTAAAAATTTGTACATCTTATGAATTTTTTTAAATAGGTTTTCAAAGTTAGTGTCATACAAAATCTCATCATTATCCTCATTGTTATTTTCATCATAATCTTCACCATTATCCAGTAATGGTGCCTGTTGTCTAGTCAATACTGAATTTGGCACTGGCAAATTTTTATAAAAGCTATGGTAAACTGGGGATTTGTACTTGAGCAAATCCATCATTTCCCTTGTTTTTCTATAGCTACTGGACGACGCATTGGTTATAGTTCAATCTGTCCCAACATCTGAAGTGACTTAACAGATTTTTCTGCCTTGCTATTTGTAAATTTATTATTTCTTTAAATTTTATGGAAAGTGGTGACTTTCGCTCAAACAGGGGCCACTTAATGTTAAGCCATAAATAATGATGACCGTCAACAGTAAAGAAATAATTCATATTATTATAAATAATTTAATATAATATAATTTAATTAGCAGTTGAGCCTATACATTTTAGGAGTAAAAGGCTGAGTTTTATGTTTCTGTTTTGCCCTCTACAGGGATCGCTGTGCATTGTTATGTGCTTACAATCAGGTGGCACATTGGATTTTAAATGCTTAATAAAGCAAGTTGCGATTTCCTGAGATCCCCTACCCCTTCGATTTCATCCCTTCATCCTTCACATGTACATAAAAGTTGTTTTGGTATTGATTACATGTATGCCAAAATTATAAATATACATATTGCGTTAGTAATATGCCACCGATGTTGAAAGTTTTGGAAATGGCAACGCTTTTTGCAGTACAAACTTAAGTGTAGCTCTTGTTGTGCCACCAGTGCAGACGATTTATCACAAAACTTAATTTTCATAGTCAGCTCATCGCATATTCTACAGGTATCTTTATTAGGTGGTTAAAATGCAAATTAAATTTGGCGCTGTATACATTGTAGTAAAATTTTTGTTTAACCGGGGTAATCTTTTCGGAAATGCACTTTTCAACATACATGTCAAATAATAAACGAATGTTTAATTTTGGGTTTAAATATTTACGTTTAACTTTCCTAGTATAATGGCTCTGCCAGATTGGAAAAGATTTGATATGCGATATGACAACAGAGTCATCGATTTTATTATTTTCCGGATTACGTCTTCGGCCATCAACATCTGCACATACTTCTTGTTTTACCAAGCACTGATAAACTCTACCCCAAGAAATTTGCAGAGTTTTCAGAAAAAATGTCTTACATACCTAAACATTCTTCCCTTGCGCTAGCAGCATTGGATATTCAAAAGTATTATTTTTATGACCTCGAGGGCCATCGCGAGTATGGGTTACCTTGGTACTCACTAATATGTTCACCACATTTTTTACTACACCCGAAATCAAGATCACTGATAAAAATTTATGCTGCAATTTTACGACATTTTTGCGTAATGTATTCCGCTCCACTATTACGATTGAGCTTACGTACATTTTTTTTCCAACGTAATGTGCTTCTTAATCTTTTTCTTCCAAATTTTTGTACACGAGAATCATCAGGTACTGCAGAATCAAATCGGTCGGGTAAAGATATTACTGTCGTAGTTTCATCTGTTGGTGAATTCAAAATTTTTTTTTCTTAAGACTAAAGTTATTACAGTGCGGTGTGCAATAAAACAAGTAATTATGTGGCTTTGACGAACGATTTCAATTTAAGCCGAAATAATAAGGGAATTCCGTTAAATTGTATAATCAGTATTGCTTTTACTGTACTATATTATTTTTAATCATTAATTAAAAATTTTCTAAATTACCTATGTAAGGGGAATTCCCTTATTATGTCGGTTCAAAAATCGAATTACTTAGTTTTATGCAGCACTGAAAAATTTCGATTGTAAAAGAACCGAATATTTTGAAAAAAGAAAAAAGTGACTTGGTTCACTTCACCTTTGAGCCCTGCATATTAAATACAGCAAAATGTGTTGGCTCATAGAAAACGTATATGAACTGATATAGGATATAGGTGTAAGGTTCTACTAAGAAAACAATTGTAAAAATAATATAATCACTTCAAAAAAAATGGTCTAAATGTGGCGTAGTAATCGCTTCATGGTACGAGTACTTAAAAAGAATAACATGCATAGGGACCTAATGATGAAGTACAACGTGAAAAAATAAAGAACCATATACGAATAAACACGTACACCGCCTAAGTCAGCACAAAATTCTGAGATACGCAAAATGTTGGATAAACCAAAACCAGAAAGATGCCTTGAAAGGAAAAACCCACTAGAACTTAGGATCCGAATGGTGGTTAAGTTAACTTCAATGAGCTCCATATCCTTGAGCTCCAGAAACATTTATTCGAAGTACCTCCTTCTCGCAAAATTGGGTTATACGTTTCGTGTATTTTAAGAGATTATGTTGTGTAAATTTTTTTTTATATTTTAGCCTGAATCGATTATTTTACACACGTTTTGCCAAGTGCTTTGTACAAACGTTAATGTGGAATTATCAACATGTATATATCTCTGTTGTATACGTACGAATAGTTTAAATTATTTGGCAGACGCCAATACACTTAATGGTGATTTTAGTGCTACATGCCAACAAAATAATGTTAATTTCTTTCTTTCTTTCTTAGATTGTTGAATATTATATAAAGCAATTCTGAATGGCATATGATTCTATATTATGAGAATGCAGATAACACGTCACATTAAACTTTGACACTTAATTTCTGTTATATAAAAAAAAATTTCCCCGAAATTATCAACATTTATCAACAAATTCATTTTCAACATAACCAGTTCAAGTTTAATGCATAAATAAAATTATCCAGCTGCTTGCGTTTACGAAATTGTATCACAGTTTTAATCAAATTTATATATGTATACATATATATTCGTTTACATATAGATAGGACGAGGAGCTGTGTGTTATTAATTTTATCAATTTTATCATATTTTTGGTCGGTTTGGCACAACAAAAACTTGTAGATAGTTACAACATAATATTCATCTTATGCTCCAACACAAAAATGGTCTATATAGCTGTAAAAAAACTGATAATATTTTTCAAACAGTGTACATTGTACAAAAACATATAAAATTATGAAAAGACATAACTTATAAAAAAAAAAAGACTCACAGCAAAAAATCGCTTAATCACCATAAGCGAAAAAAGAAAACCACAATGAAGAACTAAAAAAACCAGAAACTGGGAAAATGAAAATTGGTTTCTTTCTGTTTGATAACAAGTAAAAAATAATAATATTTATGAAACACTTATCAAATGGTATTATATCATTAAATATGGAAAATATTGTATGTATATGTAAACATGACTATGTACATATATGACCGCACCAAATCTAAAATTTGGAGATGGGAATCTGTAGTATATATATCGTTTTAGGTTTGCCACTTTTTCCATCAAAATAAAACAACACAATAGAGTGATATATGTACACAATATAAATCAGGAAATTTACCAGTGATTTAGCATTTTTTTCTGTCACTTACAAATTCTAATTAAGGGTATGTGCCTAATCATGTTAAACTTGTACAGTCGATTTATTCTAAAGGAAGAATTCCCTAAAGTTATTATCTCAGATTTCTGAAAAACTAAAAATTTGGAATCTTGATATAATCTTTAGAACTTTTGCCTCCTCAAAATTTTAATTTGATATGATAAATAAATTTCGAAGCTGAGCACAATGACATTTTGCACGTTCCTCTCGAGTATTAAGCAGTGATCCAACTATTTCTTCTCACGAACCAATTGCAAAATAAACTATACACACGCAAAACGTCACAACAAATTCGTTTTATCGCAACGACCACGGAAAAGAAGTAAGGACTACACAATTAAAATGGAAGCTCGAACCCTTCCGACCTTATTAATTCAAGGAGAAAATTACAAGTTCGGGGTGTAGCCACTTTAATAGTTGAGGTCAGGGAGCAAAATTCATGATACCAACTAAGGCCAACTGAGACAGATTATTGGACGTTTCGTCATTTACAAGTACCTTTGGTCCATTGACGTGCCTAGGATGCTATTAACTTACTGATTGCGTAATGATACGAGAATCCCAAAAGCAACATGGATATTAAATGGATTGCATCCGATTTTGATGGACTTTGCATAATTAATCAAAAATGCTGGAGCAACTCTTATATCTAACCTAAATGATCCCTAAGGACATACCGTCAAATTTAGAAATACTATCCAACACCTGTCTTTGGTGCACTTCAACGTTGATTTTCACTCCATCAATGGTCGCTTTGTTTGTTTACAATGAAACAAGCAATTGCCAGTGAATGGACTAAAGTAACATAGTGCGGATCCGTTGTGTTTCGTTAATTTAGAATTTAATACAAATAATTTTCAGAAAAATCAACCTTATTTATTGATTTCCAACAAGCGCATTTATAACTATATAGAGGTCGCCTGATTGTCGCTCACATATCTTGAACCTCTAGTAGACTTCATCTCATGTCTGGTACTCTTTGTAAAGGGTTTTCCAATAGGAATGACCAACATTTTTTTTATTTGAAAGGTTACATTATGCCATTAAGTACTGCATTCTGTGAGCCCAATTTATCATCCGTTTTTCACATAAATTTGGCTGTATTTCATTAGCTGTATTTAGCACGTTCAATGTTGATTTTTAATTGCTCAATTTTTGTTGGATTATGATAGAAATCACAAGGTGTTTAATCACACGACCTGTGAGGATAATTAACTGGACCAAATCTTGAGATAAAGTTTTCAATAAATGGATTGTTAAGGGGGCTGAATGGCAGGTGGCATCGTCTTGTGGAAACCACATATGTTCAAGATTATTCTCAACAACAGCAGGAAAAAAAATCATTTAACATTGTTCTATATCGTTCTGCATTGACTGTTACTCTTCGACCATTTTCTTCAAAGAAATATGGACCAATCACTCCACCAGCATCAATTGCACACCACACCGTAACTGTATCTGGTTTCGTGTGGATTTTCATCACTCCAAATTCTGCTATTCTGCTTGTTTACATAGCCATTTAAAAAATGTTCATCATTTTCAAGTTGTTCAAGAGCAAAATCAGATAATAAACCACGTTTAAGCTGGTCTAATGGCTTCAGTTCTTGAACCAGTTGAATTTTGTTAGGATGTATACCCTAATCTTTTCTCAAAATTCTCCATGTTGATGTTTGTGAAAGATTTAATTGTTGAGAACGACGTGGAATCGATAAATTTGAATTTTCTCTGACACTTGCTGCTACCAAAACAATATTCTCTTGTGTGCGTGCATTTCTTTGTCGTACTGGTACTCTTGTATCGTGTAAAGAAAATTCACTTTCAAATTTCTCTACAATACGACGAAGAGTGAGTCGATTCGTGCAGTATTCACAAATGAGCACTGATTTTGATAAAACAATTTAACAATTTTTAAACGTTGTTGAAGCGTGTATCTTTCCATGATTACATGGCATAACCCACTGAACACAAATGACATAAGAAATGTCAAAAAATAATACGCAGTGTTGCCATTATAACCATTTTAAATTATAATATTCCCATTGGAACACCCTTTATTTGGAAAACACTGAAATAGTCCAAAAAATACAAATGTCTAAAAAGGTTTTGAACAACCTCCATCCAGTGCAGGTGTACGAATGCGTCAGCAGGAGGATGACTTCGCTCTTTATCTACTTCATATGTAAAATGTTTAAACTAGAGGCAACTGTCGACGGACCGATTCGATAATTCTTAATGAGTAAGATAATCTCTTCATGGGATATTAAAGTCTATGAGAAGGAGAGTCACATTTTCGTGGTTCAGGTTTTGAGAGTTTGTACTTCAACCGAACATTTTTCAAAACATTTTTAGGTCTCTTAGTACGTTCGTTTATAGACACAAACTCTCTTAATTTCTTACTAATTATGATTAAATTAAAGTCTCAAACTCAAATCAAATTTCTTTCAAAACCACATTTCTGTTAAATATTTTTTTAAGTTTCCTTTCATATTCTTTCAAATTTGAAACGATTTCCCAAGAATATTAATATTAGGCCTAGTTTTAATGTCTGATTCAGCACATACCCTTATTATATATTCTTTTTTGATTATAAAAAATATAAATTACAAGAAAATTGTTGAAGTGAGTGTTCATTTATTTTGATTTTTTTTTTGCTTTTTATTTAGGAAGCGACAAAAAAACAATTTTCTTATTTTGATTACTTTATCCCTGCGATGATGTTAAAGTTTATATTTATATTAATTAATCTAATTAATTTTAATTTCATCGTATGCGATAATGGAAAGAGATTTTTTTGTTTTTTAGATCTCGAAAAGTTATATGAATATAATAATTAGAGTGCGTAAATCGTTTCGAAACACACTCGCGAAGAGATACTTTAATAAATGATATACACTACACCCATACACACTTAGTAAAACAATTAAGTTAAATGGTATAAGAGGAAATGACATTGAAAAATAATTTAATTTCAAAAATATAAGGGAAACACTTAAGCAAAACCATTTTCGGTTAACTTATTAATGTTTTTAAATTAAGTTAATGAACTACATAAATTCAGGCGGTCATTTTTCTTAATCCTGTTGTGGTCTATTGATTTAGATATGGTTAAAATAATTCGTAAAATTTTGATAATATAATTATTTTTATTTTAATCGATATTAGACATCAATAAAAGGGCCTACGGACCTCAATACCTTAACTCCTTCAATACGAATTAATCCTCGATGCCATTTTTTCAAATTTGATAGTATTGATGATTTGAATTTGTTAGATCTGGCTGCTTCTCTTCAGGTATTTAGATTTGTTTGGTAAAATTCCAATGTTTTTGTAGGTAGAGTGTGAACCTTTCGCAACACGAAAATATCAATAATAAATTACCTTTACACTGTTTTTGTGTCACAGAAAAACTATATTATTCTTTCAAAAGTTGAAAAATGGCATTTTGTTGCTCTTTTGTCAACGCCATGCCATGTATGTTACTAAATTTGAAAAAATAAAACAAAATGAAACTCGATTAATTTAACTGGAATACTAGATGAATTAATCCTTGATTTTCGTAAGTGTTTATCCCATTTGTTATGTTCGCGATCCTCAATATAGGAGTGAATGGCAGTAACGTCCGATTGACGCGTTCTGACGCATTACTTTGCGGGGAATATAACAGGTGAATACTCGAAGTGAATTGTTTCCCGTTATCTGAAGTAATAACTGCTGGAATTGAAAAACACAGAAAAATTTCATTTTCGAAAATATTGCAAAATAGAGTAGCAGACGCTTCTCTCAATGGTTTCAAGAGAATGAACTTTGAATAGTGATCCAATAGAAGTTGGTGAAACGTGTGCTAAGTTAATTAAGTTTTGAGTTAGAGATAGTGGGACAACTAATTTCCAATCCGGTAGGTCTGTGTCAATACACCTGGATCCATATGATGGGGCAATCGAACAAGAAAGTTGTGATGGCAATCATTCAGTAGTTGAACATTTTGAATTTGTTCAACGTACTCCTTACCCAACAATGAGGGTGAATCTAGGTGAATTTGGAGAACGGGCATCTCGTCTGATTTAATTAAGCTGGATACATGGTGATCATTGGTTATGCGGCAATCAGAGTCCCAAGAAAACCCGTTCGTGTGGGATCCCCCAGTGCTTGAGGCGATATAAGGTTTGCGGGGTGTTGCACAAGCCGAAAGGCATGACCTTGAATTGTTACAAGGGCCGTCCAGGGATAATCAGCAATGGGAACGCATCTTTAACAATCACCTTGTTCAATTCCCGTGCATCAAGACATAAGCGTGCCTATCCATTCGCCCTATACGCACCAAGGTAATTGCCGAGCAACAAGTGCTTTGGTTCTCCTCAATCACACCTAGGACCAACATTCGATCAAGTTCGTCATACATTAATTTTTGTATGGCCGGTGAAACGACATAGTATCTTTGTTTAATGGGCTTAGCTTCTCCAACATCAATCACATGCGTTAGTAAAGTAGTTTTTCCTAAACCTAGTTCGGTGAAAGACGGAAAGGTCGCTATAATGCCATTTAACTTTTCTCGATCCGAATTCTAAAAAACATAAAATTTGGAATCAAGTCGGAGGTATCACTCGTAAAGGTTAAGAGAAGATATCTTTAGTATAATACTGAACCGATTCTAAAAATCTATCCCTAGATGGTGATTCATTATTAAAGTTAACTTAGGCGTTAATGTACCCGAATACACGTTGAGGTTGATCAGTACCCGTATTAATGTTAACAGGGAAATTGTGATATTTGGTCTCAAATTTTGACAAAAACGTCTCCGATCCACAGCCTAAGGCGCTGATATTGGCTCCACTGTCTAGAAGACCTTTATAGGGCTGACCATTCATTAAAACTGTAGCGTAGGGCCGTGTATCGCCATTTACTGAAGTAATCAGAGAAGAGGTGACGAAGGATATCATGATTTTTTTTGGACTAAGTGATTTAGATTTGTGGTATTGAAACTGTGGCCACTGTAACGAAAGTTGAAAGGTAGTTTCAGCGATCGCTAACAGAATATCTTCACAGGGGCGTCTGGGTGCTCATATATAACTGGCTAGAGCTCAGGGTTGGTCGTGGGGATTCCAGAAGCTTGTGACGATCTTGAATACACCGCATTAAAACGGGATGTAACGAATCATCGATCTACCGCCTTGAATTTAAATTCATTACAGGTTTTCAAAGGCACAATCAACCATAAGACAAAGTTACAACTTACAACAGACAATTATATTTAATAATTATCTATATTCAATATTTAGAATAGTTAGAAGTCAAAAACTCCTATTCACTTAAATAAGTCGAGGCAAATGATAAAGTCTCTTGATATAAATCCAAACAAATTAGGTGCGGATAAATGTTTAGCAAACATTTACTAATTTTATGCCATCCAAATCTGAATCGTAATCTTCAACAAAGTTATTGTTACCTTCAAATGTTTAAATATTATTATTTTGAATGATTGAAACCCATAAAAATATTGATTATTATTATTTGATGTACGGTTTGATAGATGATCTAAAACAATAATCACCATGGATCCCTTAGATCGCGACCTATATTTTAATAAACAAAGAGCTAACGCCTTGATATAATTAGTATTGGCTCCTCATTCATTTGCATTAATCTCAACAATTGAACTGATGGAATTTGCAGTTTAGGTTCCACCAATTTGTTTAAATAGTTTCCTTACTAGAAGCAGCACATGAACCGGACGCCTTAATTTGAATTGATTGGATTAGTAGAAAGTATCTTCCTATAAGGTGATAGGTCGCGGAGCCTTTCTCTATTTGATCACAGAGCTGTCTCCAAGATTACTCTGGCCCTTCGTTACTTACGTTTTATATAATTTCAGATCTTCCTTATAGGAGTCCCAAACTTTTTGGCTATATTAAAGCGTTTCGGTAGGTCCCCAAGTCCTTGGACCAAGCTGGTTTTTGGTTACCTCTGGGCTTAACCTTTAGCATTTCTCTATATTTGCTCCAGTTTGTCCTTCTGCGATTCCTAAACGCTTTCCGGGTAGCAGGGTAAACATTAAGGCTAACAGTTACATATCGGGGGCCGGAGAAGGTATGTTCCTCTGCTACCCTCCATTCTCTGACCGAATTATAAATAGTATGTGAGGCGAAGGTTATGTTTAGAACCTCCTCCGTATTTTTAGTAATAAAAGTGGATTCTCGCTTAATCTTACAAGCCACAAGATAATAATTTAATAAGTAATCCAAGTATTACACATGTATCACATCCAAGTATCACACATATATTCTGTTTTACTGCTTCGAGAACAAGATCCTCAAGTTATCCGGCGGAACCTCTTTATCCCGATCCATATAGGCTGAGACCAGCAAAAGTCACTATCGCTATATTGAGAGAGTAGAAAAATACTTCAGTTAATTTTGGTCAGCAACCGTTGTAAAATTGTCGCTGTTTATCGATTTTAATAATATTTCAATCGATGTTGTCACGTGAGTACGAAATAATTTGTTGGTGATTTGTTTAATTTTTAATTAAACATTTATCAGCAAAACCATTATTTTCACCCGAAATTTGTAAATGACGAATTAACCTCTAAATTTTAATAGTTTTGACGATAATTCAGTAAGCCAATTTGGAGGGTAAAACCGGGTAACCGATTAATCGTTTACCGCTAATGTGGTCCCAATGTAAATTCCTATACAAATGTATATGTTATCATCAATAAAACTAACTTTAGGTTCCTATATTCCCGACATGTTTCCTGAACACTGCTCTTACGTCTAGGGATGGGTATTTACGCGTCATCTATTATTTTTTACTTAAATGTGTCAACAACTCGTATACAGCGTAGACAACTTCTATAATGTATACAATACCCACAGTCGTTTTGCGAATTAGTGTTAAACTACGGTGACCAGATTTCGTTAGGATCACAGTTTCGTTTGGTGGTTGATAGTTTTATAATCCCCTTCAATGCATTTTAACTAACTTATCCTCTCAGAAAAATGATTGGTTCCAAACTGTTAGAAAATATAAAAAATATAAATAATAAGCAAGCATTCAGTATAACTGGCAATACACAAACTCTTTGTACGGAAAGTTTATCATGACTCGAAAGAAATCTATCTAAAGCGTAGAAACCGTGCTAGTGAAGCCCCGACCAAACGACAGACAAATCAAGAATTATGTACATATATAAATTACGAAGAAAAGAATCATATGCACAGGTAACACAAGGTCAAGAGGCCAAAGCAAAATGAGCAACGACGGCCAAATTTTGATAGATGTCGTGAAATGTATAGTTACAACTATTAAAACTCGCACAAAGTACAAAGAATAAAATATATCAGCAATATACTGTCCACCATGACATAATCTGAAAAGAGACGATTATGGAGGTTGTTTTATCAACACAAATACTGGGACTCCAGAGTTACCACACCAAAAGAGATAGAGTTGTTTGAAGCAGGAATAAAATTTAAATGTGACTTTAAATCTGGTGGCTCACCAACTGACTGACCAACAGATTTAAACAAAACACCGGATCTTATAGACTTTTATGTGACAAAAGGTATATCAGATAACTATATTCGTTTGGAAAATAATGAAAAGCCTACGTCGGACCACTCTCCTGTTATTATGACGGTCAGTGAAACAACAATTGAAAAAAAAATCACAGCGAGACTGACCAATAAGAATACCAATTGGAATAATTCTCGAGAATTATTAGAACAAAACATCAATCTTTAAGCACCAATAAGGAACATTATACAAGTCGAAGAGGAAGTAGAAAGGCTAATACAACAAGCTGCGTGGCAAAGTACATCTTTGAAATACGCAAATAAGATAAACTGTAAAAACTATCCACTTGAAGTAAGAGCTTGTGGTAAAGAAACGTAAAGCTCGAAAGTTTTTGCAAATAAATCGAACCAAGGAAAATAAAGCCGTCCTTAATAACCTATGTAACAAGTTCAATTCTGTGATCAGAACAATTAAGAATGAATCAATAAGTACATATTTGTCGTCACTTACTAGCAAAAAAGATACCGAATATTCACCGAATAGTGAGGATGGAAGCTGGGCTCGAAGCGCTAAACAAAAAGCTGACTTGTTTGCGAGACACCTAGAAGATACGTTTCAACCATTAGCCAGGCAAACTCCGGATGAAAATGTTAACCCACTGAAACGATCTGATGAGCTTGAAATACAAAGTGTATCTCTACAGGAGCTAAAAGAGGAAATTCAAAATTTAAGCATGAATAAATCTCCTGGGAATCATTAAAGAATTACCAAATAAAGCGATACGTAAACTTCTCCATATAATCAATGCTGTGTTTAGAGTAAGATACGTTCTAAGGCAATGGAAGGTGGAAGGGGTAATCATGATTTTAAAACCTAACAAACAATGTAACGATAAAATGTCCTTCAGACCGATATCCATACTCCCAACCATAGCCAACATTTTTGAAAAGTTACTCCTGAGGAGAATGAAACCCATAATAGTGGACAGAAATCTCATTCCTGACCACCAGTTTGGATTCAGAGAAAACCACTCGACTATAGAACAAGTCCATAGAATCACATATATAATAAAACGTACACTAGAAACTAAAAAAATAAGTTCAATCGTTTTCCTGGATGAAGCGCAAGCATTTTACCGGGTTTGGCACAGAGTCTTGGAGTTCAAGCTCAAGCGAGACCTTCCCAAACAATACTATGAAACTCTCTCTATACATAACCGATAGACACTTCCGTGTAAAATATGAAGACGAATACTCGAACCTAAAGAAAATTTCAGCTGGAGTACCACAAGGTAGCGTATTGGGCCCTGTCTTGTACCTCCTGTATACTCAGGATATACCACCAATGAAAGAAGCAACTATAGCAAAAGCCCCTAAATCTGTGCATGTGAACTTTACTAATAAAAATATTTCTAATATAATCCCAATTATAATCAACTTTGAACAAGTTGCCTATGCAGATACGACGAAATATCTAGGTATGCCGCTAGATTCCAAGTTGAGGTGGAAAGAACATGTCAAAAAGAAAAAGGAAAAGCTGAACATGAAGTATAGGAAGATGTATTGGCTCTTAGGTAGACATTCTGAACTATCTATACACAATAAATTGCATTTATACCGTCAAATACTGAAATCGGTATGGACCTACGGTATATATAGCTTTGGGGCTGTACCAAGAAAACGAACATCAAGATGATACAAACGTTCCAAAACAAAGTACTTCGGAATATTGTAAATGATTGAGATCTCCACCGTGATTTAAATATAGAATACATCGATGAAGTTATTACATATCATGCTCTCAAGCATGATTCACGCCTCCGACAGCACGAAAACATCGAGATATGCAATATGCGGGACAGACCGTTGGCAGTAAGACGTCTTCAAAGGACCAAACTAATTGATCTAGTGAATGGAACATAAAATTACGGTTATAGGAAATATTTATGTAAACAAATAATTTCAATTTCTGGGACTGGCCGTTGGGCTATATCCCAACAACTGTTAATATAACTATGATAGGAAAGGTACTAGATGACATAGAATAAAGTAATAAAAATGACTTTGAAAGCTTTTCAGTAAGAAGGTTTTTGATAATGGTCTTCAGTTTCGAAATGTGAAATTGTTGGAATTCTGTTATGTAACTAATTACCAGATTGAGATAACTTTTATCTCTTGGCGTTTTTTAATCCATTCCGCGTTATTAATGGGACTTTACCATTTAAGTCGAATGGGTTTTGATTTGACCTATCGTTGATGGATTTGATCAAATATTTCATAATACATTCTTATCAATTTGTTTAAAAATTCACTTAATTCCAATAAGTTACAGTTTTAACGATTCACAATTCATTTTTATGATTATAGTGTACTTCACCAATGATCAATGGTTATTATACTAAAAATTGATTCAGATTATTTACACTAAATTACCATAAATACTATATACGTATCTGTGTTTATTACCCTGTCACATAGATAACGCTCAACCTAATATGGCGGCTCCTACATAATATATTTATAGATTATAGACACAATTCAGTGTAGTGCAATTCTCAAAATAAACATTTTTTTTTATGTTTGGTTATCATTTGTATTATGTACATTTAGTTATGCAAACCATTTTGATGAGTTAAGTTTAAAGTGATATTCGTTCAAATATGGTAAGAGTGTATACACATAATATAGTGAATAAAAAAGTTTAATTAAATTGTAACCGGCTTAAACAATTACTTGTAGGAGGAAAATAGCCAACCAGTTGAATTAGAAAGATTAAATACACAAACGACAATAGCAACAACCGAAGAGGTGGCGGCTGGCACCGAAACAAATACTCGGACAATTGTGATTGAACACCATACCCCAACGGGGCCTCAAGTCGGAGCACCATCTCAACCGGAAAACGATAGCAGTATTTCGGATACTCAAGTACTCGTATGTTTCATTATCACAGTTGTAATCGGAACTGTTATTGTCTATGGCTTTGTCAATTTAATAACGGCCATAATTGTTCATATTATAGTGTAATCATAATTAATTATTATAGTTTAAATTAATTTATTAAAATACGTAAAATTGTGAATTATGTTTTTTATATATATGTGTGTGTGTGTTTGTGTGAATATGTGCGGCGATATAAAATGTGCGATAATTTTTTGATTTGTGTAAACAAAATTGTTTATCTTCCTTTATAATTTTGTATACAATAGATTATTTATTAAATTTATAAACTGAACAAATTTGTTGTATTTAAATTTTTAATTTTTTGATTCGATCGATTCCACATCGAATGCCAAAATGTTTAGAATGGTTGTCATAAAATATTCTCTTATCTATATACTACTTTAATCGCATAAATTATTTAATTTCAGTTCCAGTTAAATATTGCTGCTTGAATTTGTAAAGTACATATATTATGTGTATATTATTTATACATATCGTCGCCTCTGTATTATCTTGTCCAAAAGTTTCACTTTGCTAATTTAGAATTTTGCTAGTTTACCAGAGTACAGTATTCGAGTTTAAAAGTTTATTTCGAGAGCCGGCATTATACATATTCCCTAAAACTTGTTAAACCTTACTTAGATGAATTCACTAGTTTTCCGGGAAAATTATGAACAAATTTCCAATTTGTTGTATAAGTTTCGAAGATGTACAAAATTATGGACAGATTTTTTGTTTTTTTATTTGTTTAAATATTACAACTGATTACATATATGAGGAGATCTATTCCAAAACTCGCCTTGTCCCACTTTCTGTTTTTTTTCTTCAGAAATATACTATCCAAATTGGGCGGATTTTACTCCAGCATTCAATGCCACTAATGGGCCGACGGTGCAATACCCACATTCACACTAACATTCATTCAACCCATTCATCCCATTCACACAAGTACAGTAATCCGGCATATTGCATAGCTCCATGTCACCCTGTACAGTGACATGGAAGATGGGCCCATGAGTTCTACATTCCAACAGAGGGTCATAGATGTTTTCAATTTAATAATCACCGATCGTAATCGAGAGATGAAAAATCCCTTTTGCATCCCGCTGCGTCTATTGGGATTCGCACCCGGTACCTGCCGATCCAAACGTCGTAGCTTTAACCACTGCGCTATTTGCTCGGTATTAAATATTCTATTTATTGTTAAATGGCAAGGTAAATATTGACGAGCGCTTTTAGCACGACAGTAATGAGACTCTAAACAATTTAATTTCTCTATAAAGAGTTTTACAGACGCCGTTTTTTACGAATATTTCGTTTGCTGTTTAGCTCCGCCACGCTTTTCTTTGGGTAATAATCAAGTATTAAAAAAATTTCTGACGATCCTTTGCACCCTATGCTTTGAAATATTTAAAATACGCAGAAATGTTTTTTGACATAATATTAAAATAAAATTAAAGTTGGGCGGATTATTCCAGCACTCAATGCCATATGGGCCCACGGTGCAATACCCGGACAAACACATATACTTACACATTAAAAATACCCAACCGTGATTTTTAGTCACCACAGGTAATTGAACCCAAGACCCTCAAATAACAAAGCATGGACGCTATACTTACTGTGCTAACGAGGGCGGCGTTTTTTGACATACTTCCATTTTAAATTTTTCCGTGCCGTTGATTTTAATAAAATATTTTATACAAATCCCTTTTCTTGAAGCCCCTTCCATCTGAAGTCTTGATGGTTTTGGTTTATATCGCTCAATTTACTTTAAAATAAATGTATCCTGTTCAATTTTATTGTTTGCAGAATAAAATAGGGAGTGGAAATTACGAATATCACCCATTTTTAAATTTGAACACCGATAAGTTTTTTTCCCATTATGTGAGCAAGTTAGAAAATCTGGAGGGCCAGTTGGAGTATGCCTAGAAAATACAAAACATGTCAAAACTGTTATTGATAATATATTGTTATTGGAAAGTATATAATTTGACCCAGACGGCTGCTCAACTTTAATAAATTGAAATTCCAAAATACTACTACAGCCTGTAATATTGCAGTTGTCTTTACGATCGTTTGGATCGATACTGTGCACAGTTTCTAGATGCCGACTTATTCCGATTGTAGGAGTTCATTTGCAACTTAAAACTTTATTTGGGCATAGCAGGTATTTATCGGTTTTTCCATTTCCATTTTCGTCTCGAAATAATTCAAATGCATAAAAAATTATTTATTTTTGGTTTTCGCATCACATCTACCATCTTTTGCTTGACGTTTTATATAACCATTAAAACAAATCCCGGGAAATAAAAAACGATTTCCGGGAAACGGAAAATAGAAAATCAACTACATTCCCGGGAGTGTAATAATAGCTGTTGCTTAACTGCTTTGAAATTTTTAGTCTATTCTCCACATACCATACCATTGACAATTCAGGCTTTCTTTAGTCACAATAGTAATACTGGAAAACAACAGATTAAGCAATTCTCTACCCTAAAAATTTACATTATACATAAATCTATTAACCTATCGCAAAACATAAGTCTGAGCACTTGACACAAATATTGGAGGAAAATAAGAGGAAATCAAATCAATTTATACAAGAGTTTCAGTTATTTGTTCAACAATTTTAAATTTTAAACTGTGCTTACATATATTCAAAAATAAATACTAAGTAGTGACTTCAGAGTAGAAATTGATTTTATTGAAGAGTTTAATTTTAATATTAAAGTTTTACTTTCTGCGAAATTTCCTGAGTACCAACGAATATCAAATAGCAACATCTACGAGTATATGTATTTCGTATTTGACGTACTTTCAATTTCAATAGAATGAACAAGTATTTCGAATATGCTGAACAGTATGGGATTTATGGGATTTTCCCAGCCGTTTCTTCAAAATCTCTTCTTTGAAAATCGTTGACAGTAAATGTCGCAATGAAATACCATTTTTGTGTTTGGAACTGGTTTCCATGAATTATGTGGGAGGAACCATGAATAGCAAGTTCATCAAATTTTTCATTTGAATTTATGCTACAGTCATTTCAACCATGAAAATTCATTTGACTGATAAACGAAAACGGACTGAAATTCTTACCTGAAATTGGCATTGAAATTCTAAATATGATTAGATATATTCAAAACCGCTTCATCTTGATGAATTTTGCCCAGAGATATTATAATAAAAATTGAATCTCTTTTTAAAGTTAAGGTCTCGCATAAGCAGTAATTAAGCGATTTACCACCCACAGCAAAACAAAAACGAAAAATTAATTTAATTTGTATGTGGTTATTCCAACATGATAACTAATTTATTATCGAAATATGTATGCAAATTTCAAATATTAATTTGAATCATTTTTTGTGGGAATCGCCAAAGCCAAAAATTTGTAATCGCCACTCGACATGATTTATGAAACATTTGGTCTGCCTGATATTACAAAGTACGACCAAATCTACAAAAAATTTATTGTCGTCACTCGACATAGTGAATAAAAATAAAAAGATTAGAATTTGCATCGCCCCATCGCAAGTAAATATAAATTTTATTCTAAATGAATATTCTAAGACGTGATTATCTGTTACAGACGCGAGGAATAGAGGAAATAGAGGAAAAGTTGCAAAAATCAAGAAGGCGAAATATTTTACAATACTGGATTTTAGCAAATTCCGAAATTAGAAAGAAACCAAAAATACCGAGCATTTGCAGCTACGTGGAGAAGGTATTCGTACCAACACAAGTAAAAAATTACAGGCTGTAGTTGGCATTCTATTCAGCACGAAGCATTTGACAAGATAGAGAACTCCTTGCTTTACCCCCAGTGCTTGTTACAAATAAAACATTAGCATATTAGTAATAGGAGTAGACTTGGGTAAGAGAAGAGTTGATGTTTTGAATCGAAAAGAAGAAGGGAATTGTGGATGCGTCCTCCTACACGTAGGAGACATTGGATGCCCAGGAATGGACTTAAAGAACGCAGACGATACGTTCGGTGCACTTCTTTGTTCTATCGCAGGACCACAATTTCATGTCCAAAGTGAAGAGATTATAGATATTCATCACGAGAGTTAGCAAGGCGCTATCCAATTCATCCACGGTTAGTGGTCCCTTGTTTTTGCTAGTCTTGTCTTTAGTACAGTTGGAGATGAAAACATTTCATCGACAAAGGGCGAACTTGTTTCGCATTCGAGAATAACCATATTTTGGTTACGACGCTCTAGAATATTAGTGTCCATTGTGAGTCGACTTCAGTTAGACCGTCAAACTGTTTCTGGGTTATGTAATAAATAATGTGGATATTGAAGGTCATGTAATTCGATTGGTTGCATGTGACCAAGTTACTGATATTCCGCCATAAATTCGTTGTAACCTTCGCTCTAAATGGAGGAAACGCTTTATGGCTGTATTCTGAGAGTTTTTTAACGTTAAGGGTTCTACTCGAAATGACAAGCATACGACGTATCGACCTGTGAAATCGCGTGAAACATTATCTGAAAAAACGTTTCACATTCCTGTTCTTCGTACGTGTTCGTTGGAGAGTCATGTCTTTACATTTCGCAGAATTGTTGAATAGCTGATTCAACGAAGAGTTGTTGCAGTGAAAGCTTGTTTGCGGCAACATGATTCCAACCGAAAGCTGTATTTTGCGGTACTGGCATACTATATCTTTAAATTTTATTTGTCCTTCTGACATTGTGAACAGTATAGTTCGGCTCCGTAGACATGTATAGTCTATTGGCTGTTGTATTGACAATTGAAATTAGTTGATATCAATAAAGCTGCTTGGTTGATATCCAGTTATTCTAGGCAATATGTATGCCTCAATTTTAGTGGGGAATTGGCTGAGGTGATTCCACATTTGCCGATTCCTGCAACAGGGTTAAGGATAACAAAGAACTTGAGTCCAACCTTTTTGTTATGAAGTGTAAATGTGACCCAAAATCTAGAAGGGCTCTTCATGCAACGGGTATACCGTACTTGTCTAGTACGTGTATTACGGCAGTAGCCAATGACTTGACACTGTGATTTGATTGTTCTGTTTGAATAGAGCCAACCGATGCGTGGCCACTGGTAGAGTTTAACGGTTGACTGATATCACGAATTCGACGTATCAGACAAATTAAACAAACAGTTTGAACACAAATGAAGACGAGAAACTACCTGCTGGCGATCTGGTAGTGAAAGGTTGGTGGCACGCCTACATCTGTATATATGTTGTGTTTTGACGCATGGCGCAATACAAACAAACTTTATTTGTAGTGCTTCATGAAACGAGAGATGAGGCTAGATTCACAGCGATGGTTGATGATCCGCCATGATGCCTGAAGAAACAAGAGATAACGTAGAAGCTCTCTGACGAGTAAGTTTCTGATTATATAGGCAAACTCACTAAGAGTTTGCTGTTTCAATAAACTAATTCCTTCCAAAATGAGAAATCGTTTGTCTAAAAAGACCAAAAGTTCATCTAATCTGGCTAATCTATTGTGTGGACATTTATCCTCCCAATTGGACCTCGTAAATGTAACTATAGCCTTTGAAATACCATATGACGGCCGAAACCTTTCAAAGAATTGAGGTGATTGTTGAGACTGTCAATTAAATCTCGAAGTTTGACTGACGGCCCTTTGTCCATGGATGAAAAAAAATTAAAGAGTGCTCTAATGTGATCTTGTGCTACCAACTTTTCATTATCGTATCTATCCGTTAAGAGTTTAAGAGCAGCGGGATAGTTTGTAGCAGTAATCTCCACTGACTTAATTCTATTGAATGCTGCACCCGTTAAGCTACTTCTCAAATGATGAAATTTTTGAATATCATCTAAAAATTTATTCTTATTCACAAGTGTTTTAAACGTTTCATAGAACGGAATCCAATTCATAAATTCATCGGAAAAAATGAAGGTAACATAATTTTTGGGAGATCTAAATTAGTGAGAATTTCATCGGTGAGTTCAGAGTTAAAATTTACTCTAGCTTCGGATTCGATTAATCCCAACTAATAACGCAGGTTTTAATTTATGATGCTTCTTCTCAAAATTTACCCAAATATCGCCATTAGATTCAATTATATCTTGAATAGTTTCAAAATTTACGAAAATGAAAATTTACGAAATTTGACGTCTCAAGGATGAAATAGATTATACCAATGTGAACCACACCACATAGTTTGATTGACAGTACAAACGCAGATGAGCATTTGTCCTGGCTTCCCGGACGACAGAAAAGTTGCAAACTAGCTGAAACATTTCCTAAAATTCAAAAACGAATTGTTAACTTATCAAGGGATAATATTTAACGGCGAGATAATATAATGTTTCCAAACAAGCAAATAGACAAAATGTTAAAAACAACACATATGGATCATCTAGGAATACAAAGTAGATATTCAACAGAAGAGCATATTAACTATTCTACTGGAAAACTCTGCCCAAAAATGTTATGGACTTCGTAGAAAATTGTAACGTACATATGTCAACGTACATATGAAAGTAATCAACGATCTGATAATAAACAAATTGCAGATAATTTTAGTTTTTCTGTCAAAAATTTTAATTTTTAACAATATTTTTAACTAATTGACCCAAGGCCTTTTTAGATAAGAATTATTCAGGATTCATAGAGGTTGATAAGCTAAAACGTAGCAACTCGATTGAAGTTGTAAATTTTTTGAAAAAAATCGTTGCAATAATTCTTGAAACTGATCCCCAATTTTCATCAATAGAATTTTAAACATTCCCAGTACAGTGGCGCTTCAATTATTAAGCCTCAAGTCCATATACTAACCATAGTCCAATGGCCTTACAGAAAGAGCGGTACAGTTGGTGAAATTAATGCTTAAAAATAGCCATGTGCTACTAGCGTTACAACCTGAGAAACACAAGGATAACTGGTTAGGATTACCTAACAAATGATTCATGTCGAAGATAACAAGAACTATATTTCAATTCAATTCTGGGTAATTAGTTTTTCACACTTTTTTTCACATATATACGTAAACAAATCATATTGGAATATTGAAAATCTAATTGAATTCTAATTGATTTCGTTAGTGTTAGTGCGTAGTGTACACTGTCATGAATCAAAAAATTGTTTATGAAAGAAATATAATCAATAAATATTGCTGTTTATTAAAAAACATAAAGGCATTTGAAAAAGTATAATATTTTACAATTACATTGTGTAAGTAGCGTAAAAACCAATGCATTAAAATTTAGTTTTCAACATTTTAATGTATGATATGATTAAGCAATTGGTTTGCTACCTGAAAACTAAGACTCGCATAAAATAATTAATCATTTTATTGGAAATAATAATTATCATACATTGTATCATATTGTATCCCTAATGATATTAAAAGTTTTGTAAATAGTTAACTTAATTAAATCAATTTATGAAATTATATTTTTTTTTGGTAACAAATGGCAAATCACAACCAAAAGTCATAGTACTAAACTCCCATGTTCAAACCACCTAAGCCAAAACATCAACCTATTTTAGTACTAATTCAACTTTAATCCAATTAGAATTTAAGCTTTTAACGTTTAAATTTCATTAAAACGCCAAAAAATACGTTCGCTTAATTATTCTCGGGATATAAAACACCTATTGCGTTGTTTTGACGAGAAATTTAATAAGCTATTTCATTTACTATAAGGACCTAAGTCCAAATCTCTCGAAAGGGGTGTTAATGGATATTTTTGATTTCGGCCAAACTCAATCTTTCAAGAAAAATATTCGTGTCCAATACATTTCTCGGGATAATGGGCTATTTCAAAACCAGTTGGACGAGGAATTTAATGATCTAATCCATGTACTATTCGAACCTGAGTCCAAATCTCTGGCAAAGGGTGTTAATGGCAAATTTTTAATAAATTATTAAATAAAGCCTTACTTCAGATAAAAAAATTCGTGTCCAATTTATTTCTCGGGATAATGGATTCCTTTAAGTCTTGTTGAACGAGGAATTTAAAGAGCTATTCCCTGTACTATCGGAACCTGAGTCCAAATCTCTGGCAAAGGGTGTTAATGGCCATTTATCATGTTCGACCAAACTCGAACTTTTCAGAAAAAAAATCGTGGCCAATTTATTTCTCGGGATAATGGATTCCTTTAAGTCTTGTTGAACGAGGAATTTATTGAGCTATTCCATGTACTATCGGAACCTGAGTCCAAATCTCTGGCAAACGGTGTTAATGGCCATTTATCATTTTCGGCCAAACTCGAACTTTTCAGAATAAAATTCGGGGCCATTGTATTTCTCGGGATAATGGATTCTTTTAAGTCTTGTTGAACGAAGAATTTAACGAGCTATTCCATGTACTATCGGAACTTGAGTCCAAATCTCTGACAAAGGGTGTTAATGGCCATTTATCATTTTCGACCAAACTCGAACTTTTCAGAAAAAAATTTGTGGCCAATTTATTTCTCGGGATAATGGATTCCTTTAAGTCTTGTTGAACGAGGAATTTATTGAGCTATTCCATGTACTATCGGAACCTGAGTCCAAATCTCTGGCAAACGGTGTTAATGGCCATTTATCATTTTCGGCCAAACTCGAACTTTTCAGAATAAAATTCGGGGCCATTGTATTTCTCGGGATAATGGATTCTTTTAAGTCTTGTTGAACGAGGAATTTAACGAGCTATTCCATGTTCTATCGGAACTTGAGTCCAAATCTCTGGCAAAGGGTGTTAATGGCAAATTTTTAATAAATTATTAAATAAAGCCTTACTTCAGATAAAAAAATTCGTGGCCAATTTATTTCTCGGGATAATGGATTCCTTTAAGTCTTGTTGAACGAGGAATTTAATGAGCTATTCCATGTACTATCGGAACTTGAGTCCAAATCTCTGGCAAAGTGTGTTAATGGCCATTTATCATTTTCGACCAAACTCGAACTTTCCAGAAAAAAATTCGGCGCTAATGCATTTCTCGGGTTAATTGATTTTTTGTGGGCTTATCGGACGAAGAATTTAATATACTATTTCATGTTATATCAAAATCTGAGTCCAAATCTCCGGCTACAGTTGTTAATTGGCTTTTAACGTTTTAGGATTTTGCTTATTTTGCATCTAATTTGATTTCAAATAATTAGCATAAGCACATTCTTATTAGAATAATAAGTATCAAATACACAAACCGACTGAAGATTTTTAGTACCAAGCAAAGTTATTTTATTTTATCAGTTTTTACAGCGCCATCTAATATTCTCTTGTTACGACTAACATGATATTTGGAAAGCATTCTACTTTGACCGTTTTTTTACTAGATGTCAACCAAAGCAAATGTTTTCAATGTTTTATTTAAATATGTTTTTTTTATATTTCGGAATTCATAAAAAGAGCCCAATTATATTTTAGATAAATTAAATGAAAATTGCACAATACGCGCTTTAAAGCAACATTATTTATTTATTAAAGATAAAATAAATTTATTTCGCACAATAAATAAGACGAATCTCCTTTTGGTATGGGTTAAAATAACAATTAAAACTATTACTTAATCAGTTAATTTATTATTTAAGAAAATTATGCTTGTTAATTTATTTAAAGTTTTTACATTAAAATGTAATTTCGCAATAATTGAAATATTTCTATGAAAATTATAAAATATTAGAATGTTTTAATAATTTTACTCAAACTATGATTTAAATTCATTCATTAGCATTTTTGTATATTAACGAATATTTTATTTTGTGGCCCGTTGCTGCCGCAATATTTTATTATAATAAATTCTAAAACTGTAAATTACGAATCGTGGTAATTTTCATACAGTTTTATTATAGATGTTTGATCAAACTCCATATAAAAAAATGTATAGAAACCAATTTGACTTTGCTTAGATTGCCATCTGATGGCGAACATCATATCAATAATTATATGGATGAAGTTTTTTTAAGGTATGTAGGTATTCGTTTTGTCGTTTTGAATATACATATATAGGGGTGGACCAACATATCGCATTATGAATAAATAAAATTCAATATTGTTACCAAAAATAAAAACTAAATGCGTATGATCGGCAGATCCCTTTTTAAAACCAGGGAGAAAAAATTAGGGAATTGCCCAACAAACAAATTTTTGTAACTCATTTGATAAAAAATGTTTGCTAAATATACTTATGTACATATTATGTGTAGTGATAATGTGAAAATTAAAACATTTAACATAAAAATTTTATAAAATTAAAACGTCACTCTGTTTATTTGCAAAGAATATCATATTCTTAAACCGAACTATACCGCAAAGTTAACCATTGGTTAAATTTGTTTTAGCCACAGGTTAGCTTAAATTATATTTCTCAATATCCGTCAGCTAAATGTAAAGCAAACTTAGCCGGTGAATTTTGTTAAAATAAACATTTATATATATATTTTTATATAAAAAAAATAAGAATAATCCGATTGCATTAAATTTGTATCGTAAACCCATATTCTATTTAAGCATTTAGCATTTATACATCTTCGGTTTTGGTAAGGGAGGTTAATATAACTATCTTTCTATTTTGAATTTAAATTGACGCCCTACATTAAACAGAAAGGCTCAAAAGAATTGTTCTAATTTAAAAAGTGGAAATTCCCAAACACCCAATTTTCGCTAACGCCCATATTTTTAAATTTAGGAATGTAGATACGATAATAAACAACAATTGAATATAATTATTTTGCCATGTGTATGTACATCTTTGAGATTATAAGCATAAATAATGACGATCCAGTTTTCTTTTCATCGGCTGTAATTATCTTATTTTGAATAATAAATCTTATCTATTCCATAACCTGTTTCATCAACCAGCTGCCAAAGGGGCAACAAAATAAGGTACAATAAATATGTCAACTTGAACGCAGCAAGTTAAAATCTTTCAATTAATTCAGTAAATTGTCATGTTCCACTAAGCGTAATAAATTGGAGGTTATGATATTGGTGATAGTAGTCGTGTTTTTTAATTCAAAAATTTTCTTATTGAAATGAAGTTCTGGATAAGAATTTTCTCATTTTTTCAGTAAAATCCAAATGAATTTAATTTTTTATCAATAAATAAGATACATTTAATGTTAAACTACACATTTTAATTCACTATTATCAAAATAAAATAAAATTTAACTTTATTTTTCAATGTTCTGGATAAAACATTGGTTTTTTCAAGTTCGCGATAAATTCATAGTACACGAACTCGAAAAAAAGGGAAATTTTAAAAGGAAATCTTTTAAACAAATATTTTTCATTGTTTTATGTTTGATACCTATATTATTTCATAATAGCCGTCAAAAAATATAGTTAGAAGTTAAAATTTATTCAAATAAATAGAACTTAAATTAAATATATTGGTTAAACTAAATCAAATTTCCCAGTATTATTCCCGATGTTCTTATAGAACTTGAAGTTCTGTTAATAAAAAAACGCACCAAGTGTAAACGTAATATATAAGTTAAGTTAAGTTAAGTTGACGTGGTCGCTTTTTTACGGCACACTTTTAAAATGTTTAATATAGTAGTTAATATTCTTTCCATTCCTTTATGTAATTTTACAAATACTTTTTGATTCACGCCTCAAATTTTTGTCGATTTGTTTACTTCGTCAATATTCATAAAAACATAGTTCACGGTATAAAAATGTGCATACGAATAAAATACTTTTGCCCAATCTGATTAATAATTTCATTTATTTTTTTTGTTAAAGAATGCTTCGTAAATTTCTGCGTAAAATCATTTTGCTTAGTAAAATAAATTTATATAAACCTATATGAGTATTTTTTATAATAAAATTGAGTAAGCATTTTAGAACAATATTTGATAGTACTTTAACATTGATAATACTTATTGCTATTTTTCGGAAAAATCATTCATTTGGTAATGTAAATAAATTTGGTTAAATAGTCTTCATTTTCTCCTTAGGGAAGGTTGGATACGAAATATCCATTTCAATTAAAATGCACAGTTTTATTATGTGCACTTTGATTTTTACATTTATTTTTACATTTATTTGTTGTCAGAATACAAATTTATTATATTTTAATTTACTTCCAGAAAATATGCATTTATTAATCATATATTTATTTTTGCAATTGGTCCACACCCTATATATGTTTATTCAAAACGACAAAACGAATACCTACATACCTTAAAAAAACTTCATCCATATAATTATTGATATGATGTTCGCCATCAGATGGCAATCTAAGCAAAGTCAAATTGGTTTCTATACATTTTTTTATATGGAGTTTGATCAAACATCTATAATAAAACTGTATGAAAATTACCACGATTCGTAATTTACAGTTTTAGAATTTATTATAATAAAATATTGCGGCAGCAACGGGCCACAAAATAAAATATTCGTTAATATACAAAAATGCTAATGAATGAATTTAAATCATAGTTTGAGTAAAATTATTAAAACATTCTAATATTTTATAATTTTCATAGAAATATTTCAATTATTGCGAAATTACATTTTAATGTAAAAACTTTAAATAAATTAACAAGCATAATTTTCTTAAATAATAAATTAACTGATTAAGTAATAGTTTTAATTGTTATTTTAACCCATACCAAAAGGAGATTCGTCTTATTTATTGTGCAAAATAAATTTATTTTATCTTTAATAAATAAATAATGTTGCTTTAAAGCGCGTATTGTGCAATTTTCATTTAATTTATCTAAAATATAATTGGGCTCTTTTTATGAATTCCGAAATATAAAAAAAACATATTTAAATAAAACATTGAAAACATTTGCTTTGGTTGACATCTAGTAAAAAAACGGTCAAATTAGAATGCTTTCCAAATATCATGTTAGTCGTAACAAGAGAATATTAGATGGCGCTGTAAAAACTGATAAAATAAAATAACTTTGCTTGGTACTAAAAATCTTCAGTCGGTTTGTGTATTTGATACTTATTATTCTAATAAGAATGTGCTTATGCTAATTATTTGAAATCAAATTAGATGCAAAATAAGCAAAATCCTAAAACGTTAAAAGCCAATTAACAACTGTAACCGGAGATTTGGACTCAGATTTTGATATAACATGAAATAGTATATTAAATTCTTCGTCCGATAAGCCCACAAAAAATCAATTAACCCGAGAAATGCATTAGCAAATTAGAATTTTTTTCTGGAAAGTTCGAGTTTGACAGAAAATGATAAATGACCATTAACACCCTTTGCCAGAGATTTGGACTCAAGTTCCGATAGTACATGGAATAGCTCGTTAAATTCCTCGTTCAACAAGACTTAAAGAAATCCATTATCCAGAGAAATAAATTGGCCACGAATTTTTTTATCTGAAGTAAGGCTTTATTTAATAATTTATTAAAAATTTGCCATTAACACCCTTTGCCAGAGATTTAGATTCAAGTTCCGATAGAACATGGAATAGCTCGTTAAATTCCTCGTTCAACAAGACTTAAAGGAATCCATTATCCAGAGAAATACAATGGCCCCGAATTTTATTCTGAAAAGTTCGAGTTTGGCCGAAAATGATAAATGGCCATTAACACCCTTTGCCAGAGATTTGGACTCAGGTTTAGATAGTACATGGAATTGCTCAATAAATTCCTCGTTCAACAAGACTTAAAGGAATCCATTATCCCGAGAAATAAATTGGCCACGAATTTTTTTCTGAAAAGTTCGAGTTTGTTCGAAAATGATAAATGGCCATTAACACACTTTGCCAGAGATTTGGACTCAAGTTCCGATAGTACATGGAATAGCTCGTTAAATTCCTCGTTCAACAAGACTTAAAGGAATCCATTATCCAGAGAAATAAATTGGCCACGAATTTTTTTATCTGAAGTAAGGCTTTATTTAATGATTTTTTAAAAATTTGCCTTTAACACCCTTTGCCAGAGATTTGGACTCAAGTTCCGATAGTACATGGAATAGCTCTTTAAATTCCTCGTTCAACAAGACTTAAAGGAATCCATTATCCCGAGAAATAAATTGGCCACGAATTTTTTTCTGAAAAGTTCGAGTTTGGCCGAAAATGATAAATGGCCATTAACACCCTTTGCCAGAGATTTGGACTCAAGTTCCGATAAAACATGGAATAGCTCAATAAATTCCTCGTTTAACAAGACTTAAAGGAATCCATTATCCCGAGAAATAAATTGGCCACGAATTTTTTTCTGAAAAGTTCGAGTTTGGCCGAAAATGATAAATGGCCATTAACACCCTTTGCCAGAGATTTGGACTCAAGTTCCGATAAAACATGGAATAGCTCAATAAATTCCTCGTTTAACAAGACTTAAAGGAATCCATTATCCCGAGAAATAAATTGGCCACGAATTTTTTTCTGAAAAGTTCGAGTTTGGTCGAAAATGATAAATGGCCATTAACACCCTTTGCCAGAGATTTGGACTCAAGTTCCGATAGTACATGGAATAGCTCGTTAAATTCCTCGTTTAACAAAACTTAAAGGAATCCATTATCCAGAGAAATAAATTGGCCACGAATTTTTTTATCTGAAGTAAGGCTTTATTTAATAATTTATTAAAAATTTGTCATTAACACTCTTTGCCAGAGATTTGGACTCTAGTTTCGATAGTATTTGGAACAGTTCATTTAGTTTTTTGTTTAACTTGCTTATAAGGAATCAATTATTTGAAGAAATAAATTTATGAAGAATTTTTTTCTGTAAGTTTTTGCTTTGGTTGAGGTAAATAGCCAGTAACACATCTGTCCAGTTATGTTTATTCTAGTTTTAGTTGTACTTGAAACATTTTATTTGATTCCTTGCCTAACCAGCTTTTAAGATATGGTTTACCCTATAAAAATCTTTTAAATTCATTTGTTTTGTCTAAGTTGGTCTTATATTTTATATTTTAGTACTAAACATTTCAATAGGAATCATATTTTTTTCTTATTGGAATTCAACTTAACAGTGTGATACTAACACATATATAAAATCTGTGAATTTGTGAAAAACTTCACAAGCATGGTAAACTAATGATTAGCAGTAAAATAACGAAAGAGCTGAAATATTGGTCAGTACTAGTAAAGTCGAATCAAGGAAGATTCTACTATCATCTTCACAAAACCAAGGCAGACAGAGAAGAATTTAGTATATCTTCAACTATAAATGTAGTAAATAATAAATGAAATTGTATAGAGTTATAAGTATCAACTTTAAAAGGGAGAAGTTACGTATTAGTTATATGCATGTAACCATAACCAAAATACGTATCTTATGATTAGAAATACATACATAGATTAACCACTTTTACTGTCACTTATACCATCAAGTCCGATATCAATTCTGTACGGCTTTATAGTTACAATAATGCGTAACAATTTTTAATTCTATTTAGTCCACTGAATAAACATTTCTCCTCTTGATTGAAGCCACCCCATATAGAGCTCTTTCCAAAACAAATCCAATTATTACAACTGAAACTGCCACCTTTAAATCATCATCCATTTAGTAAACTAGACAAACGTTGACTTCAAATATATTATTTGAAATATTTCATTGATATACATATGTACCTTGCGATACTTAATGTAATTAAAGAAATTAAGCAGCTTCTCTCGATAAACGAAACTTAATGTTTGAATGTTAATAAAATTATTGACATTTTTAAATTCTATAAATAATTTTTGAACATTGGCACTTATAAATTCAACCTTATCATAACTTGGTTACTTCATTAACCAGACTATATATATTTATAATAACAAAATCTATAATTATTTATCTTTTTGTTAAGTTCACCATTATTGTTATATCAAAAACCACCCCAAACCAATTAATAATTTGCAAAAAAAATCACTTCAACAAGGTAAAAGCCTACTCAACAATTTGGTATCGTTAAGCTTTTTATACCTCAAACGATTCAAAATCCTATATATATGTATACCTACACTGTGGGAGTGTGGGTGTGTTGAGTACAATTTTAACAAAAGATTCATTTTCCATTCCATAATTTATGAGAAAATGTCAAAAAAATAAATATTTCTTCAAATTGATTTAATTTTTTATTTAAATTTGTCATTGCCTGATTTAATTGTGTTTTTGGTATTAGTGTTGGTAATGGGTATTATCGTTTTAAATATTTTTTATATTCATGTTTAGCCTAAACATTAGGGGTTGTTCTTAAACATAGCCCAAGATCTGTTTGAAATCTTTGGCCCACGTTTCTTGAAACTTACTCCAAGCATCATTATTCTACGAGCTATTCATTCTAATTGAAATTCTCGACGAAAGCTTCATTAAAAGTGGCACGTCTAAATGGCATGAGAGAACTTGAGAATTTAAATTTAAACAAATTAAATTGAATTAAGTTGAACGAATTTATAGAATAGCAACCTCAAAGAGCTTTTTACATTTAAGACAAGAATCATGTTGAGTTAGTTACGGAGTCTATAATACTAATTAGAAGAGCGTTGAATTCGAATACGTTTCGGAATGTTTTAAGAAAAACTTCACACCCAGTAAAATTCATTGAATCAAGGCAACCATTACAGTCGCTATTTATCTCTTGGCGTTACCAAGAAAATGAGGGAAAACCATAATTTTAATTTGCACTCAAAAGAGTTGGGTAATTTGATTGAACATGTATTCAGGTACGTTTCATCCAAATTAAAATAAAATGCTTCTTATAGTTTATAGATCTACCAGATTTTGATATCGCAATCTCAAACTCATTCAAATATCATAGTAATTTATTAGATTTATGGTTGGATACGCAAACTTTGAATAAATATTTTTATAGGATTATCTTATGGTTAATTTTAAGTATGTATAATAGTGGGTATGTAATTCTAAGAATATGTTTGTTATGGGACAGCCATTAGACCATTTAATTGTATATTAAGCATAACCAATTTTCGATATATTCTGATTCAAAAGGACCCTCAAATGACCGCCCAGAAGTTATCCCACTTTCAACCAAGGAAAAGTCAAAAATACTTCTAACAATACATTGGTTAATCCCAGGAATTTTACATTATGTTATACAGTTGACTCATCCCTGAATCTTTTCCGTCATTTACAAAAGTATTTACAGTTGGTGTAGAAACTGTCAGGCAATACTTTTTTGTCAAACAAGTTAAATACCTAATTGGCATTTTTAGTCGTGGGAATAGCGCCCTCGCGAACTTTTCAAAAAATCGAAATCTTAGAAAAACTCGTATATATCCAAGCTTTTACAGGGACGACATATTTCTCAATTTAATTTATTTTAGGCTTTACTAAATACAGCTATGCCAAAAACACAATTTCTTCTTCGATTTATTTACTTTGAAAAGTGGGAACGACTTTACTTAGGTATATAGTGGAAAAACGCACGATCATAAAATATCAACACTGGCATATTGGTAACCAATATAGAGTCTTTGACTTATTTTCTATCAGTAAATAGCCATCCCGGTTTTTCTATTAACTGTATACTGCTCTACAAGACAAACAAAATCTAAAGTGAGTCAACTGTACAAAACTTAAAATTTTGGAACATAATAAGGTTTTAAATAATCTTTCCTTTGGCGATGAATCAGTTATATCATGCCGTTACTTGAAAGATGGTTAGCAGTTGCACATATATTTAAACTGTCAGAACGTTCTGAGCAAAATAGTGAGTTAGCTCAAGTTTAACGATTTGCGGAAATTTGGGGAGGAAATAAAATATATGTACGGTTCTTGCCGCACAGCGGTATAGCTGTCTTATATATTAATGAAGAACGCCCGTATTATCCTTAACTCTAACATAACATAAATTACAGAGGTTGATCATCAATGTTATAATTTTTATGGATCGTAGCACATGACATAATTTTTTTATAACAAAACACATAATAATTTTTCGGGTATGCATCGCACTTCTATACTACATTATATATGGAGATCCAATATTTAACCAATACTGCAATAAATGACTATTACAATCAATATTACAGGACTCCATCATCTATCAATTTTCAGGTAAATTTGGTTGTATGATGATAGTAGTTTTATAAACAATATAGAAAGGCTCTAATCAGGACAGTTTTCACTATGTAAAATGTTGCCTTATCATAACTTTATAAACTATTTTGATCTGTTAGATGAAATATCTTGAAGGTAACATTGAATTACCTAAAAAAAATACTTAGAGATGATATTGTGTGGCCTTAGATTTTAATTGCAGTTTGAAATGTTCAGGCTCTCCACATTTCATTAAGCATGCCATAACCCTTCGCAAAGGCCAGCCTGTGTGTCCGGCAATTCTTAAGGAATAATTTGACGAAAAATATTTATTAATAGCATTGTCATGGCTTCTCGTATCTATAGATAATATTGGTTTTAGTTTTTGTTATCTTTTCAATGCAACTTGTGTTTCATCTTTTCCAGGCTTTGGAATCATTGTAAATAGCGATATTTTTCATTTTATAGGGAAATATCCATATTTCATAATCGAAGTAAAGATATCGTACGTGCTTAAAATGTAGACCGCTCAAAATGTGTAAGCTTCTTATTCACCGCCCACGAACAAAAATCAAAGTACGCTAGATCCGGGGCATTTATATAATTTTTGTCTTTCAATTCGAAAAACGTTGTTGCATCATCCAATTGTAGGAATACATCTTTAAAGTCTCAAAAAAAGTTTCAAATTCTTCAGTCAATATGGGCCTTTGAAAACGAGTGATCAAAAATCTAGAATTAAGTCAACCCCATCAGAATAATCCTGTAAATCATGTATGTTTACACTTCCTACGACTACTTACTACGGCTACTAAATGATGTTTCATTCTTCTATAATACATACGTTAGAATAACCTGGGAACTGTTTCCAATTGGCAACAACCTCAAAGAAAACATAGAATTCTCGATGGGGAATCTGTTTATACTTAGTTCCTGATAAAGTGTTATGTGTGTGTATATATGGAATGGATGAAATTTGTATCAAATAATTCTATTCTCCCCGACGATTACCTGGCAATTAACTTTGGAAAAATGTGCAGCTTTTTAATAGCAAACATTCTCTTCCAATCGGCGGGTAGGGCGTAGCATTCTAACTACATTTCGTATATCATCAACAGACCAATTGCTGCTTCGTGGTGATTATATAACATTTTAGACCTAAGACTAAAGCATACCGACTGCTTTAAATAGGAAATGACAGAAATAAAATGATAGAGATAAAGGAAGAAAGACTAAAAATTTCAAACTCGTATCTCAGAAATTTCCGAATATTCAAAAACCGATTTCTTCAAAAAAAATATTTACGTGCAACTAAGAAACCAAGGCTAAACCTCACACTTTGGCACCCAATAAATATTTATTTCCGCTCCTATAACCTTTATCTAAACTGCGTTCCTCCTATAAAAATGATTTAATTTCCGAGAGACATGCATTATATTTTTAACTGAGTCACCCTGTAGATCCGATTTTACAGAAAGTTGTCTCGTGTTCATACAATAAGAAATTATAAATTAATACAATAACAACAATACCATCACTTATCCTTCTTACCTTGTTACGAACTCGCAAACCTTTCTATATGTTACCACCAATTTATTTTATTGGTTATGAAGAAGCGGCTAATGCACAATGGCTTGGCCACAAACTTCTGGTTAGATCATTAAAATAAAGACAAATAAATTTTTCGATTATAAATATCTGGATTCATGGTCCGTACTTTCATAATCGAAAATATTTATATGTGATAGCTTTTAATTGTATGCGGCTTTATTTCACCCAATTAAATTTGACAATTCATGTACAAATGAAAATGGCGGGAAATATGTAGCCGAATATTCCGAGTAGACGTGTTTTAGATATCGCTGGCTGTCACAGAATTAGTAAATAATGCATTTGTTTCGTAGAAACGTCAAAAATAGGATGGACAACAGAAGTGAATCAAGCATTCCAGTACTAACTTTTGCTTTAATTGGTCAAATGTAATGTTCGATCTGGAAAGACTTGGCAACCGATGATGGGAGGACCAATTTAATTACGATCCATAATCTTTTAAATATTTAAAATTCGGCAGAGTTTGAGGAATGGGAAGAATGATACGGGAAACTTTAATTAATTATAGTTTCGGTTCTCGATCGGAGGATATTTTAGATCAAAGTGGAGTAAAGCTTTGACAATTTTCGGCTTCACTGTATATAGTGACAAATAATTATGGATCGCACTCTTACATTTTAGCTTTAATTTTATTCAGTGTCACTGGTCATCCACGTATTATTGGACAAAGCACTTGATATCTTAGATGGAATACGAGATAAATACATTAACACCAACAATTTAAATGACACATTTTGACCTTGATTTTGGTTGTATGATAGGAACATTTCAAGAATATATTATAACATTATTATTCGATTATGGCTGGTTTATTATTTGCAGCTAGTCTTTCTGTCTAAGTGGAGAAAATCAAATTTTTGCCCGACAGGCAAAAATCAGTAGAATTACCTAAGAATAAGTACAACGGTGAGGGCCGCCCGATAAAGTTCAAACCAATAACTGAATATCCTGTACTGATTCACAAGCATCAATAACTAAATGTCTTGTACTGATTCATACTACACCTTTACGAATATAATAGTTCCCTATACTGATTTGCTTAAAAAACGATGTAAGATTAATTGGAAGGAGCGCAACCAGAAGGTGTTTATTGGACGGTATCGGTAAGCTGGATGAAGCCTACAATTTCGTTCTTTCTGTATTACCATCTAGTACATAAAGGGATCTCAAAACGTGGTCCCGAACGGTACTTCAAGGTGTATGAGAATAATTGAAAAAAGTGTGTCTACCGAAAAAAGTGTGTCATCTAGTACATAAAGGGATCTCAAAACGTGGTTCCGAACGGTACTTCAAGGTGTATGAGAATAATTGATTGTGGCAACACTGCTTGATTTTTAATGATCTGTGGTTTTTAATAAAATAAAAAATGAGATAACCGGTTTCGTTAAAATGTCAGTCAACGAGTCCTTCAGATACTTTTCCTATGATATAATGTTTACTCCGTCTATTTATAAGTATCAAATGTTATCGCTCGTATAACTTTAACCCAATGACGTCGCGGCCCGTGGATTTTAAACATGAGTGAACAACATTTTTATATTGGATGTTAAAATCGAAAAATGAAACAGTCTATACATTTTCCATTATCGGATTTTAACATTAACTATATTAAATCAAACATATACTGGCGAAACACATTACCATTTACCAATCGTCAATACCAAATACAAAATTATGAAATCACAGAGAGTAAATGTCAAAAATAAATCACAAAATCGTATATTTTTAAAATTATCAGTTTCATTTCATCAGTCAAAAATAATTAAAACCTGCTCTACTCCCACTATAGAGCCTAAAAAGGACTACAGTGGCCAAAACGATATACAAAAATACAATCCATTCAATAATAATATAAAAACAAATTTAAATTGCGCGATACCTAATTTTAGTCAACCTTTCCAAGCATTCTCATAGTAAAACACCCGAAATCAAATCTTGCATCAGTGCTAGGCAATTTTTTGTGTATTGTACTATGTGAGTGCTTGGCAAGGTCAACTAAAATTTGTCATCGAAATTTTATTTATTTGTAAAAAATTTAATTTATGATAAATAAAGGTATTCTCTTTCAAATCGTTGTGGGGTTTGGATGTAGAATCGGTGAAGTAAGCGATAAAATAAAAATAATCAAAAAGTGCAGTGAGTGTAGTTTCTTTTTAATTATTTTATGTACATATGTACATATTGAACATAGTGAAAAAAAAAATTAAAAGTGCAGTATTAGCTTTTTTTTATTTTATTTGATTTTTAAATTTATTTTATATACACTTCCGGCCAAAATTATTGGGTCGATGGGGAACATCAAATCCGGTCGGTAAAATGAGTGACGACGAGGAGCCATTTTCTTTCCATAGGTGCTCTAATCAGAAAAAATCCCAAGATACGTTGAGGAATTGCAATATACGAATGAGTGAAGCAGAAATGGATAATATCGATCCTTTCCAAAAGAGTCAGGTTCTACCGAGGTCTCCTACGAGAGCCTGTAGCACGTTCACCACGAAAATAATACCTACATAACTTGTGGAGTTAGAGAAATACTTTTCCAGAAAACAACAATTGTTCTAAAAAAGAAGAAATGCTGTATCAGGAATTGCGTAAGGCCAATGCTGCATTGGATGAATCTAATAATTTAAATAAGCAATTAAATGATACAATTGCTTGGATGCAGGAACATATAAGGATTCTTGAAAACGAAGTTAAAGCTCTTAAAGCAAAGGAAAACGTTGATTCTCCTCCTACCCAAAAAGTAATGGAACAAGAATACCATACGGATGAAGAAGAATTAGCTCACGAAACTGAGTGGATTAGAGTCAAAAGTCAGAGAAAAAAATGGAGAAGGAATGATACACCTACTCCTCCTCAACTAAAAGAGACAATTCCTAAAATAATCCAAAACAATCCAAAAAAATTACCTCCACCACCCCCAATAGTTATCGATGGAGTTAAAAACTATGATCTACTGTATGAGAAAATTAAAACAATAACTAAAACAGATAAGTTTAATACAAAATTGATGAGTGGAAACAACATCAAAATAAACTTAGCAGATGGTGAAACCTACAGAGAAATGACAAAAATATTAAGCGAAGGGGGACATTCCTGGCATACGTTTGAAAACAAACGAATCAGACCAATTAGGGTAATGGTTAAAAATCTGCACTCTACATGTAAACCAGAAAAAATAATTGAGGACCTGAAAGGAAAAGATTTTAATGCAACTAAAGCATCAATTAAGCTAAAACGAAGAAGTAAGGAGCCTCTGAACATGTATATGCTGACATTCAGCGCAGATGATGATATTGAAAAAATACATCAAATCAAGTAAATCTTGGGATGCAAAGTCAATATTGAACCCCTAAGAAGATCTAGGCTTATACCACAATGTAAAAAATGTTAAGTATATGGACATACTCAAAAATACTGTAACAAAGAAACCAGGTGTGTCAAATGTACAGGTAAACACCATACTAGAGATTGTGTCAAACCCACAGATGTACAGCCTAGATGCGTACATTGTGGAGAAAACCATCCAGCTAACTACAGAGGATGCAGTGTTGCTATTGAATTGCAAAACATCAAAAATAAAAACATACATGCTAAAAATACAAATGTAATAAAGAAGCAAACTGTTGGAATAAACAGGCCTGAATCATTTAAAGGAGAGTTAAGGCGTAAAGCGTCGATAGCCTCTCAAGCAGAAGTGGGCAAAAAAACTTACGCTCAAGTAATGATGAGTAACGAAAACAAACAAAAAACTCCTCTAACAGACGACATAAATCAAACGCTTAAGCTGATATTAAGCAAACTTAATACTTTTGATCAGCGATTACAGAAACTGGAATACAGTACCAAGGGAGCCATCCCTAAACAAAACCATGTCTAACGACTTAAGGATTTTATGCTGGAATGCCAATGGACTCCAGCAACACCAACAGGAATTGCAAATGGTTCTGGACGCAGAGAAAATCGATGTCTGTCTCATCTCTGAAACTCACTTCACTAGGCAATCAATTATCAAATTTAGAAATTATAAAACATATCACACTATTCACCCAGGAAATACTGCCAAGGGAGGTAGTGCTGTTATAATTAGAAATAGTATTAATCACTTCGAGGAATTAAAATATGAAACAGAACAAATACAAGCAACAGCTGTTAATATCAAGACCAAAAATAACTCTATTAGTGTTATTGGAATTTACTGCCCACCGAAATACTCTCTAAAAGAAAAAGATTATCTTGAATTTTTCAGTGAACTAGGGAAAAGATTTGTAATTGGAGGAGATTTTAATGCAAAAAATACTCACTGGGGTTCTAGACTAACAACAACCAAAGGGAAAGAACTCCTCAATGCTATCAGAAAATACGGTTGTGAAGCCTTATCAAATGGTAAACCGACCTACTGGCCAACTGATCCAAATAAAATACCAGATCTGATTGATTTCTTTATAGTGAAAAATATATCTGTAAATTATATAGATATAGATGAAAGTCTTGACTTAAGCTCTGATCACTCCCCAATACTTTTGACATTAAGTGAAAGGTTCATTCAAAAAGAAAGCCTAGTTTACTAAATAAGCACACAAATTGGGAATACTCTAGACTGTCTTTAGAAAGAAAAATTAACTTTATGGTTCCGCTAAGGAGTGAGGAGCAATTAGAAAAAGAAGTTCACAAGTTCATATGTGACATACAGCAGTCAGCTTGGGAAAACACTCCTGAAGTTAAAAAGAAAATTAAGGGAAACAACTACCCTAGAGAAATTAGAGAGCTTTTGGCAGAAAAAAGAAGGGCAAGGAGAATATGGCAACAAACTAGAGCCCCTCAAGATAAAACTAAGCTAAACAATCTGACTCAGCTACTTAAAATGGAAATCAAAAATTTGAAAGACGAATCTATCAGTAACTACTTCAGAAAATTATCTAATGATACTAGTACTGATTATTCTCTCTGGAGAGCAACCAGAAGAATTAAAAGGCCAATAATGCAGATTCCTCCAATCAAAACAGAAGATAACAAATGAGCCAGAAATAACGAAGATAAAGTACGAAATTTTGCTGAATACCTGGAAAAAATATTTGAACCACATGATGACCAATCATTGGAAGCCGAAATAATAACTGGAGAGATTGTACAGGAAAGTGAAGAAATCCTACGAGCAACACCAAAAGAAGTCATGTATGAGATAAAAACAAACATGAATCCGAGAAAAGCGCCGGGTTATGACCTTATCACAGCAGAAATTTTAAAAGAACTACCAAGGAAAGCATTATTAAAGCTCACCAATATTATAAATGCCGCCTTTCGATTGAAATATGTACCCAGCCATTGGAAAATTGCAGAAGTAATTATGATTCCTAAACCTGGGAAACCACCACACAAAACTGGATCATACAGGCCAATATCACTATTACCAGTTATGTCTAAACTCTTTGAGAAGTTATTAGTAAAAAGACTAAATCCGATAATTGAGAGGAAAAACCTGATTCCAAATCATCAGTTCGGTTTTCGCAACCAACACTCAACATTAGATCAAGTACACAGAATAACTAATATTATTGAAAGAGCATTAGAGGAGAAAAAAGTCTGCTCAACGATATTCTTAGACGTTGCACAGGCCTTTGATAAAGTTTGGCACGAAGGACTTAACTATAAGTTAAGAACTGTACTACCAATGCAATTCACTACAATATTAGAATCATACTTGAAAGATAGATTCTTTAGAGTAAAATTAGACGATTCCTATTCAGAATTGAAAGAAATCAAGGCAGGAGTACCGCAGGGCAGTGTAATAGGTCCTGTCCTATACCTATTGTACACTAATGATCTCCCTGTATTAGAAAACAACATTGTGGCGACATTTGCTGATGACACGGCAATCTCAGCTGTTGGAGATAGCAACGAAGAATCAACTCATAGTTTACAGTTAGCTATTACTCAAATACATAACTGGACCAAAAGATGGCGAATTAAACTTAACGAAACTAAATCAGTTCACATCAATTTTACAAACAAACGACTCGAACATATTCCGGTTACAATTAATCAAGAAATAATACCGTATGCCAACACGGCTAAGTATCTTGGCATGACACTAGATGCAAAACTACGATGGAAAGCACACGTCAAAAAGAAAAGTGAAGAACTGGGGCTTAAATATAGAAAGATGTATTGGCTGATAGGAAGGAGCTCCGCTCTATCAACATACAACAAACTTCTATTATATAAACAAATATTAAAACCGGTTTGGACTTATGGTATCCAACTTTGGGGTTGTACCAAACAGAGCAACGTGGAAATCATCCAAAGATTTCAAAACAAAGTATTAAGGAACATCGTTGATGCACCATGGTATATTAGAAACAGAGACCTCCATAGGGACCTTAAAGTGGACACTGTTTCAAAGGAAATCCAAAAAAATGCAGTGAGACATAGGCAAAGGCTCGAACAACATGTTAACACTGAGGCAACTAAGCTGTTAAACAACACAGATATTGTACGCAGGCTCAAACGAACTAAACCTTTTGAGCTGGTGTAATTGCTAGTGTAAACAGCGTAATGCTGATGTAAAATCCATATGGGAAGAAGCCATAGATTAATACAACATAGTAAATTAAGTTAGAATAAAATTGCTCATTAGTCCAGGTGACTAGATTGTAATAATTGTTTATTTAAAATATTTAAATAAAATTGAAAAAAAAAAAATAAATAAATAAATAAATAAAGGTAAACAATTATTTTTGTTACTAAATTTCAGTCGATGTTTCTAGCACTCACATAGCAAAACATATGCAAAATTCTCTTGCAACAGTGCTAGAATTTCTTTCGTGTGTTTTACTGTGTGAGTGCATAGAAGGTGAAATAAAATACTTATTGGCTAGATTGTTGCTCTTGGTGTTGGCTTTCGTCTAAGATATCGTTATAATTTCTCAAAATAATGTTTCTTTCAATTTCATCCTAATGTTCTTAATTGGACATTCGGTTTCAAATATAACATCCCTTGCCATTATTATTTTTCGATGATTTTTGTCCCTGAGTCTATATTCATTTCACACATGAAGAATTAGGTATTTTACCAGACCTTTTGCTAAATAAGTTGCTCGATTTAGTTGCAACCACTATCACTTTACCCCACATTTGTTTTTTTATTGATGATTCTAAAACTAAGGCTCTTGCTTTTTCCATGCGAGTTCGATTCAATCTGTCTGCTTTTCCAGTTAACTGTTGTTGTGTGGCAAATTTTTGTCAAGGACATTGCCATGGCCTAATTTTATTTTAATTTTAATTACGTTATCTCCCATAAAGGTTGCATCTCCGCTTTATTTACATATTGAATTTACAGTAATAAAGAATTAAAGTTTCTCTAGAAGAAGTTGTCGTTACAAATTTCATATAGAGTGACGTTTATAAAATTATTTGACCTATACTACGCTTATAAGTTATAACATACCAAAATAAAATACAATGTTTGCCCCCACTTCCGGCAGTAACATTTTGATAAATTTCTTATCTCGAATTATGTACTTTTGTTTTAAGCAGTTTTGCATAAAATACAATTTGTGTTCACATTATTCTGGTGTAACGTATTGTACTCTGAAGACCGATTAAATATTAAATGCAAAACAATGGTGAATATTTTTAAAAAATTGGTAAATATTTAAAATTAATTGAAATTTGCACAAGTCTAGGCACAAATACCTCCACCAACATATAATGAAGCGCTCAAATCAATTAAATCTACAAGTCCACATGTCATCGATGTGCCCTACGATGAACGATTAATTGTGAATCGGGATGGAAATCGTGAAATTCCAAGAAAATGTGTATGCGGCCCACTTCTCTTCGCAATCGTCACAGCTTTACTATTTTTAATATTACTTCTAATATTTAAATTTGTCCTTATCGCTCAAATCGTGGACTCCTACAAAGAGGAGATTGATCGAGAATTTAGAAATAATAAATTTTTGTATGATTAAAATTACGTAGAATAAAAATTAATGTGCGAACGCGTATACAAATTTAGTTTGATTTGATTAATTATATTTTGTAAGTGCTGCATATGCGAATGCGACTAGTCTACAATTTTTTTTTTAAATTTTCTAATTTCAGCTGCTTTTCAACATATCCGATGGTATCGTGACGGTGACATACTGGCGGACACCGGCCATCCCGAACGTTTACCACCCGAACGAGTCGAACTATTTTCGAACGGTAGTATACAGTTTAGTTTTGTCACCATGGATGATACTGGCGATTATTATTGCGAAATCGAAACAGCCAATGGTTTGATAGCAAGACAATTTCATGCGATTGAAGTACTTTGTAAGATAATATTGCGAGTTATTTTCAAGATATATGTTTTATATAGAGAAATAATTTATGTTTTAGATCCACCAACAATAAAATCGAATCCCAGCGGGTATATAGACGCAAAGATAGGCAGTGTGTTTGAGATTGTGTGCGAGGCGCACGGGGTTCCAAATCCTGTAATAACGTGGCGTATTAATGACGAAATTGTGACGGAATTGTATACCAGTCAAAATTCTTATTTTGTTGATGTCACAAATCGTACGCAAGCCGGTTCTATTGAATGCATCGCTAATAATGGTGTGAATACACCGGCCGTTGCTGGAATTATATTAGTCGTGTTGTGTAAGTATATTATCTTATTAATTCAATTACTATATACTTATAAACGATCATATATATAGTCGCACCAGAAATAAATGCAACAAAAAATGTGGTTCACACAAAGATTGGATTACGAGCCCACCTTGAATGTTATTCAACGTCAAATCCACCAGCTGCGGTTCATTGGTTTCGGCGTGGTTCACCATTAATAACAGACTATCGAATCGTGAGAAGAGACCATGAAATGGTATATATAAACTTATATTTATGACTATAATACTGTACACCAACTATATATTTGTATAATTATAAATTAATTTATGTGCAGACCACAAACGAGTCAACGTCACGGCCGTTGCAACATGTCTCCAAGCATACGCTCACAATTAAATATGTTCAAGACACCGATTTGGGGACGTACGAATGTCGGGCCGAAAATAAAATCGGATACAGTGGGGCACATATTGAGTTGGCTGGACGTCCATTGGCGCCAAATTTCAAAAGTTCACCACCATCCGTCGACAATTCAAGTTACAATTTGGTTTGGTACACGGAGAGTATATCACCCATTTTTATGTACGAATTAAAATTTCGACAAGTACCGTCACGGTACAATATGATCTCGACAAATCGTTTCGATGACATTGACTGGCGTAATATTACGGTGCCCAGTGATGATTCGGAAGGGCCGGTGCACACAATATTTTACTCGCTGACCGGATTGTGGCCAGCCCATTCGTACGATGTTACGGTACGAGCGAAAAATCGTTACGGTTGGAGTGATAACAGTAATATTATACGTTTCATCACAAACGGTGAAGGTGAGCTAAATTTTAGTATTTTATTGGTTTGGTACGCACACGACAAAATCGTAGTGCTGTAATGTAAACAAAATGTTATCACATTTCCTTTTCCGGAACTACCGACAAACCGATATCAAAAACATAATTTTTTTTTTTCTATATTCCACACAGTCGAAATCCCTAATTACACAACCGAAATAACAGATTATAATTACAACGAGGAAGCATCGTTAAGTGAAATTGATTCAGGCTCGCCACCCCATTCATCGTTATCGTCGCCATCGTCGTCGTACTACGAGAAGACAACCAACAAAGATAAATCAACATTGCCCTCGTCGAATGCGAATAAAATAAATTTTAATTATTTTAAATTTATTTTAATTATATTTTATTATAAATTTATTAATTATTTATAACATAATTTTTATAATTTATTGTTGTTGTTATTTTGTGCGAATTTATGAATGGTGGCATAATAATAAAGCGATATTATTTTTAAATAATTATTTTATTTTATTCTTCGTAAATAATTACTCGTATGTTACTCGTATTATCAAATTGTGGGTGGTGTGGAGATAATATTATGTTAGTCGTCCGATAACGAGATAATGAGAATGAAAAATCGGGGCTGTGATAAAAATAAATATTATCAGTCGCGGGTGTATATATGCATAGTAAATTATTATTATGGGATTATATATGCTAATGGCTGATGCAAATAAAGTTCTATATATTGTAGTTTAAAGTATAGTGTTTCTTAAACTATATCAAACAACCACAAAACACATAATATAAATTTATATATTAGGATTAGAACTACATATGTAATTTAATTCTAGACAAGTTTGATCAATTTGCTAACACTTATCTAGACCCATCATGAGGTAATTTAGAAATAAACAAAACATTTTAAAACTCTAAAAAAGGTTATTCACATTTATTTTTGAATCGCTCCACAGCACCAAAAAGCTCCCATACCAAATTATTGGTAGTGCTTGGCCTAAGACATCGCATTGGGCAGGAGGACAGCACTATAGTTACTATTTAAGATGCTCCGTACTTTTTACCATCTCAGATCAAATTAGTTTTCAAGGAAGACTCCATATCAACCGACAGTCCTAAGTAAATCGTCGGGCATAAGCAAACGAACTCGGGCGATCGTTATATATCATAAATATATACAAATATACGGCTCCGTATGGTGTCATTTCCATATAACATTGACATAATTTGTGTTCAGAAATTACGAGCATCACGCCAGAAATCCCATTTTAGAAAACCCAAATATTTAATATTTTTTATACTTGGATTTTATTGTGCCAATTTGTGCCTTTCGCTAAATAATTTGTTTATAATTTTAAAAAATACGAAGGGTTTTCTGGCGTGTGTATATTAGTCTCTTTCAATTAGTTTCTTGATAAAAAAGCGGTTTTCCAGAAATCATCCATCAACTATTCCAGAAAACCGTAAATCTGATACTTTCTGGATACTCTATGGCCGATTCTAGCCAATGTAAAGTATGCACAAACGCGATACTGGGCCAAAATGTGTATTCTAGACATTTTCATCACACAATAATGTGGCAAAAAATAATTTGGAACCATTTCCATCGCTGCAGGCTGTTTATTGAATCTCTTTTCCAAGTATTATAATTTTTCAAGTGCCATAGAATGCTTTTCAAGTGAACTGAATTAAAATTGGTTACAACTGGAAATCTATTAACATTGATAATTATTGATAGTTAAATTCGTTTTTAAAATCCAATCGCTTGACCTTGATTTATCGAGCCTTGCTGCGACTGTATTTGCGAGGATGTGATTGCAGAGGTAATGTGGGCATAAGCATTAATTCAAAATTTTCAAATGCCGAATAAAACTTCTAATCCTTCGGCTCTACTTGATCTAATATTTCGTCTTCAATTTGTATGAAACGTTGATGTGAGCTGCTCGCAATCTGTGCTTTGAGCTTATTCATACTTGCCGTACTTCCATGCATATTTGGCTACTATAATTTAATTTCTTGAGTCAATTGAAACTGATTTAACATTAACTTCGATGAAAAATTGTAGTTTACAACCACGCTCAAAAACCACCGGCGAAATCAAATCAAATTAAAAATACCGGTTAAATGCAAGTCGAGGTTTCCGTTCAACTGTTTTTGTAAAATGTGCACTATACCAGTCAAAAGCTACTATGATTTTTTCCGTTACAAGTAAAAAAATTACAACTCACATTTGGTTGTTATTGATACATACGTCTTGACTCATTTCATGAACGTGGTGCTGGTGTAGGACATTTTTACGCTTCCCACAATTTTATCCACTCCATTAAACTTTGACATCTTACATTAACATAGACCACAATTTTGAATTTAATGGTAGGGTATAATGGGAGTGATGGGGTAGAGGTATAATTACAAGAAGTAAGGGCAGGTACGAAATGAGTTCAGGAGGATAATGATGGGTACAATCAAAGGAGGTTCTGATGTAAGTAATATCCTGTAGCCGAATACATCATAATCGATCGAACATTATTGTGGAATTTTCAATATGTAACGTTCTGGCTCAGATGGCAATCTGACAAATGTATAATTTCTAAAGTCCTCAGGTAAGTTTAAAATAGATATGATAATACTGAATATCATTTAACTTGCTTTCCAATCTTAGTGGACTAAATTTAGTTTGGGTGTTGACCGACAAAACACCAATTGAATATTATATTTTAAAATATTTTTTAGATTGGTTTAAATTTATTGACTGCTATAGATATGACTAATTTGAATATGTGAATATAATAAATGTGAATATATCTTTCACATTTCTAATATTCACAATATGCAAATCTAGCGTAGATTTTATAAGATGTATTTCAACGCCAACTAAAGGCATCAATATACCTATAGGATTGATCCTAAACCAGTTTATAGGAAATCTATTAAACGCATCAATAGTGTCACCCCACTAGAAGTGGCACAAGAAATAGATATGAATTTGAATCCTGAAAAGTCACCTGGAATTGTAGAAATTTCGCCAAGGCTGTTTAAAGAGTTCAAAGAGAGCAGTCACTATGTTAACATATATGTATAATGCTTGCTTCCTACTTCATATGTGCCTGAGAGTTTCAAGGGCTAATAGTCATGATAAAAACAAACAATTCCGGTGAGCAAATTACATCATACAGACCGATTTTTTTGTTACCAACTATCTCAAAGTTGTTTGAGATGTTGTTTTTGAAACAACTAAAACCAATGATCATTATGGGATAAACATACGCAAAGATAGAACAAGAACAAATTACTCTTCCAACGATAATTTACAGTATCACAAGAGGATACATACTCGTAACTTTTAACCAGCTATAGCAGGAGTGGCTCAGTTTATTAACAACGAAAACAACTTGAATCGGAACTTTTGCTGATGATACTATAGTATTGGCATCAAGTGAATTGCAGAACCAAGCAGTTTAATACTTACAACAGGCACTCAATAAAATCAGCCAATGAACCAGGGATTGGAAATTATGCTGAACGAGCTGAAATCAGTCCATGTAACATATGCGGTGCGGCGCAAAAATAGCAACTTCCATACATTTCTCAATGGGGTACGAATTCCACAAGCTGAATATGCTAAATATCTCGGATTACATCTCGATTCAAGATTGAACTGGAAACACCACGTTAGACAAACAGCTGAACAAATTAAAATAAAACAACGTGAAATGAACTGGCTGATAGGAAAACATTCTAAGCTTAACCTCTACTGTAAACGCCTTATGTACGAATCGACTATTAAACCAATTTAGACGTATGGTATCCAACTCTGGGGCTGTACTAAACAATCAAATCGTTTAATCATTCAACGTTGTTAGATCAAACTTCCACGTGCAATAACGAATGCTTACATGATGACCTAAATGTTGAATGGATTGATGAAGTGATCCAGGAATTCACGTCAGAATTTTGACTTCAATTATAATTACGACTTTGAAAAACCTCGAATTTCACAATTTCTTAAATGTATTGGAGAAATTCCATTTTAAATTTTACGTAGAATTTCTCGTAAAATTGTCTGTGTTAGAACTGTATGCTGTCGGAGTGGGGCAACAGCACCATACACATACATTCAGCTGCTATGCACCAATTACGTAATATTTTTACGGCAATGTTTTTTACCGGACAAATACACATACTTACATATTAAAAACACGCAACCGTGAATTTCTGGTCACCATCGGGAAAAATCAGAAACCCTCGAATACCAAGCCAACGACGCTACTTACTGTGCTGGTGTGGGCGGTGTATTGTAGTTCGTAACTACTGGTTTCAATCTTACGATAAACTATTCTACGAATAGTCTACGTTACCTCCGGTATCTACGTTGTCTACGAATTGTCGATATGTCGACGTAGAAAATAATACATGACGCGTAAATACCCATCCCTGCTTATAACGAAGAAATAGATGAACTATACTGCCTCTCAATGCTGATTCGATAGAACGTTAGACCTGTTGTTTATTAATATTCCAGAACTGTTCAAAACTATCGAGTAAACGTCGCCATTCGTTATTAACGGTATCAATCACAAATCTTTAAAAAATCCGAAACACCTAGTTTACATTTATACTTTGAACGTCTTGACGAATTCGACAGTATAAAATCATTTGTTTCCACTGCGCTTAATAAACCTAACAAGTATCCTTCATGGTTTGATCATAAACTTATTAACCTGAAGAACAAGAAGGACCTACTGAATTCACAATTTGTTACGACCACACAAAGTACAAGAATTACATTTGTTGTTTTCAAGAAATAAGAAGTGATCCCAACAAAACAAGTAATCAGCCATTCCACGCGAAATCAGACACCCATCCGGGGGCAAGTAGTCCAATTTTTTTGAAATTCGGGGAGATGGTAGATATAGATAAAAAAAAATATAATTTGAGTAAAAACACGATGGAGACTCAACGCGTTCGAGTTTTATAGCACAAAACGTTTCAGTACAATTATTAATTCTAAACTACGAAATTCATGTTTTGGTTCTTCCTTTTACAGTTTTATTCAATAAAGTTAATTTATTTACAAATTATTTTAATTTAAAATTATAAAAATTATCAGAATTGGAAAATCGACGCGCTGTGATGTGGTTGTTACCATTAAGAACAAAGCACTGATAACCGTGAGTTTCTCTGATGACTTTTACTGAAACAAATTTTTTTTGCTAGTGATCGTGCCACCCTTCTGTACCCTTTGTACAAAATCTAAAAGTAATGCTTGATTTATTTTTTGTAGCCCAATCGAAAAGTTGTTGTGCTTTCATTATTTGATCAGCGTATGGTCACTGAAAGCTGGCTTTCGTGGCATTTCGTTTCGATTTTTAACTTCCTCTGATATAAAAATGATTAAAAATATATAAAAATGTATGATCGTACCAAAATACGGTGAGTTAATGTATCTTAAAAATTAATTAATAAATATTTTATTAATAAAATAGCGGAAGGACGGCATTTTTGGTATAATCAAACTTGATCGACAAACTCATTAATGTCTATGGTTGTTAAAAGCTTTAAACTACGTAAAGTATGGTTCTATAAAAAAAAATATTTTTGTTGGGTACAACTTGTACAAAAGCTCGATAGAAGGTCAAAATTTCAAACAAATTTCTCTGACAGGAAATCTAATGCAAGTTCACAATTATTCAAAAAACAAAGTATGCAGTTGCTTAACGTGAAATGTGAATGTAAGCTTTTTCACTCTTTTTCACGATTGTTACCAATCGACTCTATATTAGTCCTATAATTATTTTTATTTGCTTATTTTAATTTCTTACCTAAAATTTATTTAAATCCAAAACAATAACTTACATAACACAAACGAAAAATTATTTAATAAAAAGTGCTAAAGAGTGTTGGTAAGTGAGACTAAGAAAGCCATCAAAATATTATGGATATTGTACCTGGACTACGCTTATTTTGGCAAGAATAAAGGACTGGTATGATGGATACCTATTTTAAAATTGGTTCAGCGCTGCAGAATTAGCTGGAATGAATCCAATTCATGGTATATCTAATTCAGCTACCGGAGTTAGAAGAATTAACCAGACCGAAGTTAGTCTGATGGCTGCCATCCGAGCCATTCCACCAGCTCCTCTGCCTTAAGAGAAACGCCGTATTACAAGATCCCAGTCCAAGGCAGCCTGAAAATTAAATGTAGCAGAACCAACATCGGCGATATCTTATACAGCATTACCAAGAACAGAATTCAACATCGGCGTTACCAATACATGAAATGCAAATACATACATACACGACGGAATTGGGGTGCCTTCAAACAAAATGCCACGAAAGCCTACGCTGATTAAATAACGATAGCACAAAGGGTACAGAAGGGTGGCACGATCACTAGCAAAAAATGTTGATTCAGTAAAAGCCATCAGAGGAACTCACGATTATCAGTGCTTTGTTCTTAATGGACCACATCACAGCGCCTCGATTTTCTAATTCTGATAATTTTTATAATTTTAAATTAAAATAATTTGTAAATAAATTAACTTTATTGAATAAAACTGTAAAAGGAAGAACCAAAACATGAATTTCGTAGTTTAGAATTAATAATTGTACTGAAACGTTTTGTGCTATAAAACTCGAACGCGTTGAGTCTCCATCGTGAAAGATGGCTTATTTGAAAGGTATTGTCAAGTGCTTTACGATAAAAAAATAAAAATAAAAGGGTGAGCATTTCGATTTTTCAGCAAAATACTAATTAAAACTGAAATTTAACAAATATATTGTACATTAACACCAAACTTTAAAACGGTTACTTGAAACTATATACAATTGTCTTTCCAACGAGCTATTATACATGAAAATCGGACAAGGAATACTTAAGATACACGAATTTAAAGATGTGAACATTTGAGTTTCCGACAAAAACAAATTATAACGGAACTCCGCGTATTTTGACCCCACCGAGTTTTTACTCAAATTATATTTTTTTTTTTTATCTATATCTATCATCTCCCCAAATTTCAAAAAAATCGGACACCTTGCCCCCGTAAATGTCTTTTTCTTGTCTGATTTCGCGTGGAATGGCTGTAATGACTATTACAACGTATCGATACAAACAACGCACAGATTGTAGGAAAAGACATTAATCTAACTCTAGAGACATTCGAGGATGGATGTAGTCCAGATAGCATACCAGCTTCTTCTTTTGAAGTGGAAAATAACCAGAGCGACACTAAACTTCAAAACTGGAGCAAGTAATGATATTTCATGTTTTTAGTACACCAAATTATTTGAACTGGTAGTATGTTATTCGTTCAGAGTGGTATGTGGTCCCTAGCTACTGGCTTAAATCTTACCTGAGCAACCGCACTCAATATGCTGAAATCGGAAATAAAAGATCAAAATTAATTGAAATTTCTTCTGACGTACCACATTGGCCCTTGAATTTTCATTAATTTTATTAATTGAGTAATCGAAATTATTCAGAATATTATGCTTCACAAAGCACATCAAACAGTGCGTTGCCAGAACTAACTTCATGTTTGAGTTTATTAAACGGTGGACTTGGGATATTGAAGATATATAGAGACAATTAAAATCCCGATTTAAACAGGCGAAGTGCGTTTATTGGCCATATCTTACCATGGCCATAGTCCATCATATTGACATCATAACAGTTTTAAAGGCCCTTATTACTGGACCCCTACTGTATCAACAATTTGTCTGCAATGGTTTCGATCCTGAGCTTGGTCTTCGTACTGCCTTAGACAATCTGAAGAAGCCAATCCGTTCCCTCTGGAGCCAGATGCGCCTACCATATGGTGGCAATCCTTTCAAAGATCACAATTCGTTCCGGTTCCACACGCAGAACATAACCGCGAAAGCCTACTCGCTGAAATCTTACTTCTTAGGTTTCAAGCACCATTTTGCTTCAAAACTATCAAATCATACTCTAAACTCTCTTTCTTAACTATTTTGAAATCCGGGACGTATAGTTGACCAAATAATTGATGGAATACAAATGAAGGTCGCAATTTTGATTGTGACTCACGTCGTCGAGAAGTCATATTTGGTCATTTTTTTCACTGAACGAATAATATCAAGTTGCATCGATTTCAAGGGGCTCCCACTCCCGTACAAAGTTTTGGGTGCAATTTCTCGAACTGTTATATTCCAACCAACTTTTACAAATTGCAGAGAGTTAAAACTTAAGCACATAACTTCATCGTGATCCGTAGAAGCTTTTTGAAATTGGTTTTATTTATAAATGTGTTTTCGACAGATTTGTAATTTAGGGGCCCTACTATAACTTTCACCTACTATTTTCGACGGCTATCGTTTTCCTATAGTAGGCAAACAAAGAATTTATTGTTTACATTTTCCTTTGTTTGCCTACTAAAGGAAAACGATAGTCGTCGAAAGTCATAGTAGGACCCCAGATGAATATTCTCTCTTAGTTGGTATAAGTCCTTCAAGACTTTCAAATCGCACACAAAGTATAATTTTTTTTAACAAATTTATATTAAATATGAAGAATTCAGCTATTAACCTTTAGCATTTCATTTCGATGATCCATCTTCTCTTTGTCTATAAAAAATCTATATTTGATTTGTTGATTAGTTAGTTGAACCGAGAAATAATTATACGTTTGGTGAACGCCAGAAATTTGTAAATTCTATAACGAGACGATGTTTTCACTTTCCAAAAAAAGCTAAAATTTGTTCACGGTCTCTCAACAGGAAAGAATATTTTTCTCATTTCAACTTATAATTAGCGCTAGTCGTTATACAAGTAAGAAAGCCATTAACACAAGTACAAACAAAAAATTTAATGCTATTTTTGAATATAGGGAAAATAACAATCTTGGAAGAATAAACCAATCGAACGATATAATATTATGTAAAATAGGAGGGTGTCCATGCTTTATTTTTATATACATAGATACACAAGTATAAAAATATAATTTTGTAAATCATCTCGTTATTGTGAGAAGAACTTTAATGGTTCTCTTTTATTTTGTAACATACATTTAATATTAAATCAATAGCTCCTTAGAGATTCTAGGGCGAACAAAAACACAATAAAATTTTCTGCAAATATTTAAAAGTCACAAAAACGATATAATTACAAAAATTATTATTATTTCTTTTAATTAAACAAAATACCCAGATGGTATTAAGTATTGCAGAGAAATATTCTTTCCATGTACACCAGCAACAGATCAACGAAACCCTTTTTCGACTTTGAATGGAAATATCAGTTTTTTGGTATACGGGTTTTTAGTATATGTACTCGTTTAGCAAAAACATTTATTGTTGTATCATAAACTATTCTTCGTTTAGTTTTCGGTTGAAGAATTTTTGAAAAAGGATACTAGAATTTGGAGAATCTTCTTATACATAATTTAAAAACACATAGTTTAATTATAATATGTACATTGTACATGTTGAACATAAGGATAAAGATTAATGTTTGTTAACACTAAATAACAGTCTCATTATTTAGGCTATAGGTTTTGCACCTTATACTACCCACAATATTAGGTCGAATGAACTGAAATGTTTATTGGAAATAAATATTTATTATTGTAATAAATTGGGAAAGGATATGTGTTTTAAAACCAAAATGGTCACGTTTTAGTTATAGTGTCGTAAATTGTTGATGTAACCGAAATTAAGCAGTTACTATTGAATTTAAGACACATCATGTGTATCAAATATTACTCCGCCATAGCCGATCCAGATCCTGGTTGAGAAAGGAGAAAAAGTTATGCATAGTAAGAAATATCGGGTTTCCATTTGGGACTTGACAACTTTGAACTTTTACTGCAAATAAATAACTAAACTGTCAATGTCAAAACATTCAGTAAAGACAACATTTTCATTATGGTTAATTCCAATTTTTTGGTCAAGCGCATTTTTAACTAAACGGCTTCGTCAACAAACAGAATATGCGTTATTGATCATGCGAAAACCCTCATATGCTTCAAAGAAACACCACTTCATCAACAAAAAATAACTGTATGGTTTGGTTTTCATGTTTTTTTCGTTGATAAAAATAACCGTTACGTTACAGTCAATGGAAAACGCTACAGAGATATGTTGCAACGTCATTTCTTTGGTAAATCGCATGAGCTAGACATTACTGATATGTTGTTTCAACAAGACGGTGCGACATGCCACACAGCGAGTCTAGCATATGACTTATTGAAATCTAAATTCGATGAACGTGTTTTATCCAGAAATGGTCCTGTCAATTGAATCATTGGTCTATGCCAACCAGCCGGCGTCATTAGAAGATAGAGTCCGGAACGAGTTTAAAAATTACAACTCCTGTTTCATTTCAACAACCACATGTAGCTGATCGAGAAAAAATTTACATCAAAGCTGAAAGGGGGTTTGTATTTTATAAAAAGTAAAATTTTATTGAATCTACGGTTTAAAAAATTTAATTTTTTTTGCGACAGAGACAGCAAATTTTCTGTCCTTGCGAAACGTATGAAATGATGATTAGTAAAGTTTCAAACTTTCAACACATTTACAATACGTTTTGTAAAACTCTATAACCAACTCTATTGGTTATATTTGGCACTTGCTGCCAGAATGAATAAATTCTTGTTAAGTTGGAACGTCGAAACACATGTGTACAGTTTTTTTCCAGTAGAGCACCATTTCGAATTACATAATTGTGAATTAAACGAGCATTAAATAACTAAAATTATGAAATTTTTTTTTGCAGATTATCTAGAATTTTGTAGAGATTTATGATGGCTTATATACGAATTGCAATTACGTATCAAAATTGTTCAATTTATTCATTCTTCTGAACGCTTTTTTGTAATAACTCAACGAAAACATCATGCGCATTTTAATATGAGCACAAGTCCCAGTTTGAACATGGTTTGGAACTTAATATCCCGTTTTAAGGAAACGAGCGCCGAAGCAAATTGCTATGGGAATATGCAGTAGAGTGCTGCATATGTATCTACTCATGAGCATGCTATCCAGTTAAACATCTCAAAAATATCATTATATGACAAATTTTCAAACTGGATCTTAATGTGTTTCCATTTAAAATTCAACTGGCACCACAATTAAAACCGCTTAATCCACAATAAATATTTTGATGGGCATTTTCTGACATTTTCTTGCAAGGCTATTTAAAGGATCTGGTGTTGTTCGCCAACAAATGATCAACTAATGCTGAATATTCAAGTTGAAATTAGAAATTTGACACCAGATATACAAAAACAATCATACAGAAATTGTTAGAAAACCCATAATCCCATAAACCCATTTCAAATTGCTAAAATTTCGTAGGTTATCGACTTTGTCATAATTGTCGACGTTGACAAAAATATTACCAAGTATTCTAAATCTACGTAATATTTTATGTATGGATAACCGCGCGTAGATTACCCGGCGTAATCTACGAGTACCTCGCCCATACATGAATAGACTAGCTCCATTATCGTTGGCCTTATCAACAAATGTATTTAAAAAACATTTAATAATCCAACTCTTATCAAATAATGAGGAAAACATAAAAAAGAGACAGCGAGAGAGAGAATATAGAGTATTTACTATTTAAACAGACTTTCACGAAAATAGGAACGAAACAAATTAAATGAGACTCACAAGAAATTTCTTGCCTTCAGCGATCCTGAAAGCTGTACTCAAGAAATATCGATGGAAATTAATGAACAACAAGAGCGCATCCAAGTATACAGGATGCTACGTAAAGAATCATCTACAATAAAACATCATAAGATGACATTAGATTGTCGCAAATTATTTTACCCACCTTCAACGGAAGCTTCAACAATCAGGTGATACCACTGGCGAGAATTATGTCCCAAATCCGTTAAAAAAAATATTGTTCATTATAAGAAACTTCACAGTTCTATATATAGACGGATGAAGTTTCACCTAAATCCTAAATATATCTGCATGTGTATGGGAAACTCTTTGAAAACATACATCAAAATGACGTAAGTAATAAAATGTCATTGGGTTTAAACTATTAAAGAAAAACCAATTTAAAAAAAAAAGGGGATTAGGGGGTTTAGGACATCCTAGTCTGGTATGACCTATTGTATGGCAATTATAGGGTTTTGCCTAATTTTTGGCAACATCGTAGGTACAGCTAACACCATAATCACGCAGATACCCCGATTGATTTAGATCTACGCTTTTTGAGAAATGCTTCAATTTTGGAAAAGGTAGGGAATTAGGAGGTTTACGACAACCTAGTTTGGTACGACCTATCGTATGCCGATAAAAATGATTTTCCGAATTTTCTTGCGAATATTATAAGAAGCTATCATCATAAAGCCGCAAGAGCTTAGAGTGGCTGAGTCATCGAAAATTGGGTTCACCAAATCGACACCGGCAAACGTGCCCGTGGTGGACATATGAACGATGTCGAATTCCATACATAAACGTTTTGATTGTACTTCAGCCAATAATAAAATTTTTAAGATATCTCAAATGGTTTGCGTTGAAAATAAAATCGTCAAGTCCTTATTGAAAAAACTTATTTTTATTTATTAAAAATTATTATTTAAAACATGTATAGGTATAAAGCATACTATTATTTCACAAACTCGAAAGAAAAATAGAATGGATGAATAAGGAAAAACGACCACTCAAGAAAAAAGGAAAGGTGCGAGTCATACCCGGAAATCGTGCAGTCTGAGCAGCTCGAGCAGAAAGCTGAATCTGCTAAAGGAATAAAGCAATCCGAAGTGAAAATTAATGAAAAGAAGGCTCCACCTATTAATACCGTGGGCATACCAAATCACTTTGAAATTAACAGGCAGATGAAATCGGTTTCAGTCAACGTCACAGCCTTAAATTATGACATGTCGATAATAAACAGCACATACTGGGACACATATAACGGGTAGGCTGGGACACATATAAAGCTTCCGGAAGTTTTTTTAATGTTTGAAAATAATTTTTCTTAAATGTGGTCCGCGACTGGCTCTTAGATGATCCATTTTATGGGTCCAATTTTCGAGCACTCGATCGAGCATTTCGGCCGATATTCCGTTAATTACGCTTGTTATGTTCGCTTCTAATGCAGAAATCGATTGTAGTTTATCGATATAAACAAATGATTTAAGATACCCCCATAAAAAGTAATCTAACGGCGTCAGATCACAAAATCTTAGAGGCCAATTCGCGGGTCCCTTGATGCCACCTGCCCATAAACCGCACCAAACAGTGCATTTTTCAGGATGCATTGGAGGCTCTTGTATCTCTTCTGGCTGTCCATCAGCCCAAATACGACAATTTTCTTTGTTGACGTATTCATTCAGCCAAACATGAGCTTCATCGCTGAACAAAATTTTTCGGTGAAAATAAACGAATCAATTTGGAGGTTTAAAATATAATGTCAATGAATATGAAAGACAAATGCCATATGAATATGACAGTTGTCACGCATGAATCCCAATGAGAATCCCAATTGGAAAAAGTACCTCCTATTGGATCACTCTTTACTAGATTAATCATGACGCTAAAAGTTGCTGGATATCAGTAGTTAACCTATAAAAGTGATGGCTAGAAGATTAATCATAACCTGGTCCAGCAGCGATGTAATAGAGCATTTAAAAAGTAAAGTTTTCAAAATATTTGATGCTATAAACATTTTCAAAAAAGATAGAATACCAAAAGAAGATTGAAATTCTATAATCAACAAAAGAGGGCTTCCAATATTTATTCTAACATTCAATAATAAAAAAAGTATCAAAACATCTACAAGCTCATAAGATCAAAAAAATACAAGGTTAAGGTTACAACCACCCACAGAAACACTGCGGGTGAGATACACGTTGTGGAAAGTGCACTGGGAAGCACATGGCAAAAGTGTGTACAGTAAATAAATAGATGTGGATTAAATTCTGATGAACTTTTCAATTTGTTTATGGAATTTAAAAGTTCTTGGTTTTGATTGATTTTTAATCATTTGTACCGCCGATCCAAGAGATGTCCACGGGTATTGGCATATATTTTCAGATAGTTTAGGCTATTTCGAATCTATATGATCAAGAAAATTAAATTCTGATGAACTTTACTATTTATTTTACACCATTTAGAAGTTACGTAAACGATTTCATTTTAAACGATTTTCTATAATTTGTACCGCCGATCCTATAGAGATGTCCACGGCTATACATATATGTATTTTTTTTCCAGTATGTGGAAAATCCTCCTGGACGTTGTGCCCGGTACCACAAAGTTTGCATTACTTCGACCGCTGGATGTCTATTGTCTTCTTGTTTGTTCAAGTCGTCGTGCTCACTTCTTCCCTCATTTTTATGGTCAATATTACCGTAATCATCTTGCTTATAGCATATCAACCATTCTCCTCCGCCACCATCTTCGAGATAATAGTTCGTGGTGTCATCTCTTCTACTGTATCGGTACACTTCTTTCTCGTTTCTTCCCACCTTGCACAGTACAGTATCGTATGCTCTGGTGTGTCGTCCTCTTCACAATATGAGCAGTTAGGAGTATCCTTAATATGCATTCAGTCAGGAACTGCGTCAGATGAAAGTTAGTTAGCCTCGGAATGAGCTCTCTGGTCCATAGTCAAGTGTCGGCAGTCTCCCAACGAGCCTGGCCGTCAGAATTGAGTCGCCTTGACCACAATAAGATACTATTTGGTCTAAGCTATTCGAAAACCTAAACGAGAACTTCTACACATCTTTACAATTTTGGTTATTTTATTAATTAAATGTACAGATTTTATCGCCTATTTAAGCATTTCAATTGGAAAAAAAAACAAAAAACCCAATAGAGAAAAATAATAAAAATTATTCAAATCACTGAAATTCTAAATGATGTAAAATAAATAGTAAAGTTCATCAGAATTTAATTTTCTTGATCATACAGATTCGAAATAGCCTAAACTATCTGAAAATATATGCCAATACCCGTGGACATCTCTTGGATCGGCGGTACAAATGATTAAAAATCAATCAAAACCAAGAACTTTTAAATTCCATAAACAAATTGAAAAATTCATCAGAATTCTAATCTGATTGACTAAACTATCCGGAAATATACATGAGTACCCGTGGATATCTCTAAGATAGGCGGTAAAAATGATTATAATTGGTTTAAAATCACAAATGTGACAAATCTTTCCAAATTTAACAGTGTAAATTTTTGTTATTTTTTTTAGTATGAATTTCACTGCCATATTTCCTCCGACTATTCCACAGATGATTGCTTAAAACTACAACAACTACATAGTCTTTTTATGTGTCACTGCGGTACAAATTTTCGTTTATAGACATTAAACTTTATAGGTACGTGCGTAACATCATGTCTTTTTCACGCCATATTCTTGCTAATAAAGCAAGTTAAATAACCTTATTATTGAAATAGCAAACGTTTATACAGATTATCACATTAATTTCCCATCAATCCAAACATAATTAATAAGTTTATTGTTTCGTCTAGACGCTATAGATGAAATGCTTTTTGCATAATTATTAACTGTACGAGATTGAAACATAATGCTGTATCCAAATTTAACTTTTATATCTTTGCATGTCGGTCAAAAAAAAAAAATGATTTTTACCTCTGCAATACAGTATTTTCGAGCAGATGTTCACTTGAGAAAATATTTCATGCAAATTGGAAAATCGAACAAAAATTAAATTGTCAAACGTAAATAAATTATAATCAAATAATCCATTCGAATGTTTAGAAAATATGCAGTTTATTAAAATTGCAGTGACAGACTTCAATAACCACTTTGATACGAGATTTAATGCTATTTAAACAATAGGGGAATACGCCATATTCCAAATGCAATCAAATTTGAACAAAACAACACTTCCTCCTAAAATGATACTGCCCATTTTTTACACTCTCACAGTTCAATTACTATAGTTGAAACTTTACTGATCAACAAACATTAAAACTTAAAAATTTTCTTTTTTTTTTCCAAACATTTCTAGTCTCATGCTTAAAAATTTCGATTTTCCGCAATATCAAATAATTCTACTCTCATAAATTTTTAACTAATTGAGTTACTATTCTATTATTGACCACTGTGATCGGGGCCCTTGGCATTTCCAAGAATACCACCACAGTATCCCTTGTCGAAGGAGGCGACGGTTGGACCGCTAGGCTGACGAACACGAGATTTAAGATCGGATTTAAGTGGAACGTGCAGTCATTTATGAAACCAGCCGCGTTAGAGGGCCTGATCACATGGATGAAAGAGTATTGGCTGGAATTCGTTGCTCTTCAAAAAAACTCGTTGGCCTAAAAGTGAAGACCATTTGTCCGAGTGCTATACGTTGTTATACAGTGGAGATGAGCTCGGAAGTCTTGGACCTGGATTTCTTCTTGGTCAGTATGTAAAGAAGGCTGTTTTGAATTCCCAAGCAGTCAATAAGTTATTGTGTTAGCTTCGCTTGCGAATGAAGTTAGCCAACATGTCGATAATTTGTGTACATGCGCCCACAGGAGTCAGCCAGCCCCGAGATAAAGACTCATTTCACAATGACTTGGACGATCTGATGGGATCTATACCCGAACACGATGTTAGAATGGGAATTGGGGACTTTAATGCAAGAGCTGGCAGAAATCAGACCTACTTGTGTGAAAACATAGGTCCGTACTCCCGATATGGAGCTGCGACCGATAATGGTGAGAGAATGATGTACTTTGCAATTGCTCACGATCTTAGAGCAGCAAGCAGAATTTTCCCTCACAAACAAATACATTTGGAAACATGGACACATCCTCGCAAAACTTCCCGCATCCAAATTGACCACGTGTTAATTTCAAAAGGACGAGCTCGAGTTGTGCAGAATGTCAGTGATCATCTCTTGGTTACTCCAAAGCTATGATGGATGTTTTCGTACAGGTTCGGGAACACGGCGAAACACATGGAACGTTACGACTGTGAAGGTCTGATAAATGAAGATCAAAAGAAACGATATCAGGATTTTGTCAGCCACAACATTGAGAAAGCTAATTATCAGTCTGACTGTGTGAACTCTGTTTGGGAGGTACTGAAAACTTCGGTTGTCAGTGCTGCTCAACAGATTTTAGGTATAGTGAAAGTCAGACCCAAGAATGATTGGTTTGATGACGAGTGTCGTCTTGCAGTTGAGCAACAAAATATAGCCCATAGTGAAGTGTAAGAACGTATCACAATCGCGAAAAAAACAAAGGCTGCTATTACTAGTAGGGCAGCTAAGCGGATTTGTAGACAGAAAAAGACAGAATGGTGTAAGGCCGAGGTTCTGAAAGTACAAAAACTCAGAAATGAGCGCAGTTCGCGTAATTTCTTTAATAAATTACTGGATTGCACCATACTTTCACGCCCGCGTCAATTGCCATTCGGGACCGGAATGGAAACCTCGGTGTCAACATCGACGAAGTAATCGACACAGGGAATGGACGCTTTACTGATCTGCTTGGTGTTCATCATGCGTCACAGACTGTAGTTGAGTCACCTCAAATATAGACTGCGGCCCGTGAGGAATTCACTAGAGCCATGCAGAGACTAAAACGTAACCGTTCACCTGGGGTGGACTGCATTAATCAGGAACTCTTGATATTCGGAGGGGATACTTTGTGGAACTGTCTTTTCGACCTTATTCGATTAGTATGGCGAACCAAGGTAATGCCTGACGAATGGAAAGTCGTCGCGATGTGCCCTACCTTGATTGGACTGATTAGTAATGGAGTGAATGAAATGCTTGATCCGCTTGTAGAGTTTATGGCTTCTGTTGGACTCCAGATCAATGAGTCAAAAACGAAATACATGATCTCTGGTTATATAGGGACAATAGTACACCAGATTTAACAGTAATAACAGTGCTAATAGTAGTGAAATCACGGGAATTGATTTCTATAATCGAAGATTGTCGCCAACACCACGTACGACTCAATCACATTCTAAGGAATTATCATTACCAACAATAACACCATTATCAACTATATCGATTACATCATCACAAACAGCGGCCGGGACAATATAGGTCAACGTGTAACTATATATGATCGGGTAACCGATATGGATGGTTCAAACCAATTCCAAATTAGGTTCCAGCCACGGAAATTGATGCATCATTCACATCGCATAGCCCGATCGAATATAAGTTAGTGATAATCAATATTCCAAAACCAGATTTTAGTGATATTCGAAGAAGTTTCCCAATTCCAAATAAAAACTTGGATTCAAGGCTTCGTCGAATATTTGCTCTAAAGGAGCTGTCTTATGAGAAGGGCTATCAAGATATTACGTCACCCACCGATTCATTCCAATCAAGTGTGACTTCTCCAATCGATACGGTACTAGTAATGCCACGAATCGGTCCACGAGCGGATCCGAGACGTAAAAAGGATGTTACATCATCCGATAATTCAACATTAATGACACAAATATCTGGTGGGAGTGGTGCAGCTGGAAATTCTGGGAATAAATCTCCTGATATACAAATAATGTTACAAAATTCATTATGGTATCGGGATTTAACTTTGAAACAAAAAATGTCGGTATTTAGCCACATTGTCCGGGGAATTAAAACAATTCCATTTGGATTCGAATCCCGATAAAAAATTTGACACAAACATAATAATTCAGCAAACTTTAGAGGCGGTGGCGGTAATATGCGAAATAATAAAGATCGTTGGCGAAACGCAAACATGAATCGAAATAACAATATGCAAAGGTGGCCAATGTTCGATCGTGATAATAGACGTCACGATTAGAAAGGAGATGGAAGCGAAAGAAGTACTATTAAAGTCACCCGCAATATTGAGGAAAGTGCCAACAAGAAACTCCTTAATACTAAGTGATCTTTCAATCCTAGTAACAAGTTCCTGCAGCGCAGTTTCACATGATCTCCCAACTCTGTAAGCATGGTGAGTGCTACTGAGTGGGATGACAGATAAGTGATGATCCCTAATATATCTGTCAACAATTCTTTCCAGAGTTTTGAGAAAAGTTGAAGAAAGACTAATAGGGCGAAATGCCTTCGGATCGGTATAATCCGTCTTTCCAGCTTTCGGAATGAACACAACTCTACTCCTGCTCCAGGACTGTGGAACATATCCAAACGCAGAGCACGCTTGGCAGAGTCGAAGTAAATGTTCCTGAATTAGGGGAAACCCATACTGTAATTCAGCAGGAAAAACTCCATCTGGACCACCTGATTTATAAGGTAAAAGGAAAAAACGCTCCAGCGCAAGTGTTGAGAGTGACTAGCGCAGGCTAAGTCCCAGTCAGGTGAATAATCAGTACCATTAGGCTGGGCGTCAGCAACATAGTTATGATTGATAACATTGCACCCAATAAAATGAACAAAAAGTAGTAGTTCGACAATTTCCTTCCTGGAAGAGGTTAATGGAATCATTTCTAACCAAGGACCTATTAAGTCTGGCGATCCCAGAGATACTATTAATTTCTTCGCAGAAGCTAATCCAAGAAGTCCTACGAGCGGATCTCAGCATTTTCTTATATTCTCTTTGAGCTGCCAGAAAGTTATCCCAATCAACCTGAAGGTCAGATCTTTTGGCTTTGTTTTTGTCTCCTAGCAGTTTTTCTCAGTTTTTTGAGATCAGAACACCAAAAAGGCTTATTCTGAGATTTTTGCTTGGTAATAAGAGGACAAGAGTTTTCGAAGGCTGAAGTGACTGCATGCGTCAAAGATGAGGCTAGCAATTCAATATCCTCAGTTGAACATATCTCACTCAACGAAACCAGCCGAGGTTCCAACTCAAGAGAGAATAACTCCCAGTTGGTAAGCTTCTTATTGCGATAAGGTTTAAGAGTAGGTCTTCTCAGATTTAAATTAAACGAGATGCACCTATGGTCGGAGGTGAGAATGTCATTGGTTACCCTCCAATTACAGATCAAATCGATAATCTACATGGAGCACAAACTAATGTCAATCACTTCCTTCCTTACTGAATTAATATAGGTAGGCTCACAGCCTTTATTCAGGATTTCAAGCTCAGATGTGCTCAGGTAATTAAGTAGAGATAAACCCCTATCATTAATATTCGTGCTACCCCATAACGTGTAATGAGCATTAGCATCGCATCCTACCACTAAAGGTAAATGATTTGTCCTGCTCCACGAAACAAGGTTGCTGAACTCCTCCGAGAGAGGACGTGACACCAAATCGTAAGGCAGATACACTGATGCTACCACCAGTGATCCGACTGAGTTCGACGATTTGAGAGAGACGAGCACAGCTGCAACGTCCGCTGAACAATATTCATGAATTAGGGTAGCAGTAAGATTGTTAGAATTAAACACGCAGGCTCTTACCTTATCATTGGACCCTCTGTGGAGGATTCTGCCACCTACAGGATCCAAACCAGAAACCACACCATCAAGCAGATAAGGTTACTGAATTAAGCCAATGTCTACCTGTGAATTAGCGAGCAGCAACTTAAGCTCAAACGATGCAGCTTTGCTATGGTGTAAGTTGATCTGTTTCAGCACAGGCATAGAAGTCATAATAATGATTACAAGCTAAGGAAACAGTTTTATAGTTAATTTAATTTAATTTTTTTTTATTAATTTGTCGTAAGAACAAAATATGAGAGATTCCCGGCTCAACCTCGATCCCAACCAGATATTCAACGAAGATAAGCAAAAAATACCGAGAATTGTACATATTTTTTAGTTAACCCTTTAAAGAAGTGAAGATTTTTTTTTTGTATAGTTCAATGGATGATCGAATCAGATCAGTATTTAAATAATAGAAAAGTAAAATTGTATTGTGTTATGTTAGGCCAAAATAAACAAACGGTTTAAAGCCCTTGCCATTCTTAGAGACCTGTAGCAGCTCGAATATTCGACTCACCGATATTCGATTCTGCCACAAACAAAACAATTAGTGAAATTCAAATATAATCCAACTTATTTGAATTAAGCGTTCACTAACCCCATCACATATCAATCAATCCAACCAACATTATCTAATAACCGAACCATTACTATAAAACATTTATAGTAAAACAAGTCCGCCATCTAACAACATCACCACGAACAACAATGTTCGGTGATGCAACACTTAACAAAAAGTGCAATATTCACCGTCGCCGGCGCATGTGTTCCTTCAACACAAAACGAAGGCGAAGGCGACGTCACACACAACATATACAACAATACAGTCCATATTCAACACTCGAATGAAACACGCGTGGTATCAATTTATGTGTCAATTTTGTGCAAATAAAATGGTGGTGTTAAATATAAATATAAATAAAATAATTAATAATCATAATTAATAATAAAAACAAATTCAATCAACAATTATACAAAAATTATAAATAAATTTAAAACAATAATTAACATATATATTTGTGAAATAATAAAGAAAATTTACAGAAAACATTTTTATGTAAAATAAAAAACTCATTGTGTAATTGTGTAATTTTCATTTTGGGAAGTTCTATAATTAGGAGCAACCTCCTAAATTTGGTGACCTCGACGGCGGTTTTTACCGCTTTTTGAACAATAAAAACATAAAAAACAACTATAATTACAAAAAAAAAAGAAAACCACATACCACTGCGTATACTGCCGTGGGAAGATAAAAATAAAAAAAACGTGGTGCAGGGCAATCCCATCCACGCAACGCGGGACACCGAGGGACAACAAGTGAACGGTGACGCGATCCACCCTCACCGCAGCGCAGCAGCAGCAGCAGCATCGAGGACCATCAGCAGCAGCAGAAACAACAGCGGCAATACAACAAAAAAAAAAAAAAACAAATTAAACCGGTACAAAGTTTTTTTTTTATATATATACATTTTTTTTTTCTTAAAAATTTAAATTTCAAATTCTTAAATATTTTTTTTTTCTTTTTTTTAATTAACGTAAACTCAAATTTTTATTCATTTTTCAAATTAACGTAGAATCAATTTTTATTTTCAACTTAACGTAAAACATTTTAATTGTACATTTTTTTATATATATATTTTTCACCACCACGTGCACACCCATCCATAGTCTCACACCCTGGTCGTTTTCTTGCTGCAACAAAATTCACCTCACATGAATTAAGTTTATTTTTCCATTTGTTTTTTTAAATTTCAAACAAGCCCCCCCAATATAAGGTAGGACGCTAAGGAACTCCATATTCCGGGAGTATCTCGCATCGGGCGTTAAGAAGAAGGAGCATCCCGGCCTTCAAACCATTCACTACACGGTAACCATTCCGCTTAATTTTTCATTTTTTGGTCAATTATTTTTTTTACACGGTAACCATTCCGCTTTAAAATATTGTATTGTTGTATTTTTATTGTTTTATTGGTTTGTACAAAATGTCGGATGATGAAAAAGATCAACCACAAAAAATGGACACCACGCCTCAAGGCGCTAGTCCACAAATAGAGATCGCGGCATCACATCAGCGAATAACAATACAACCTTTCTGGCCACAAAGAGCAAACACATGGTTTCAGCTCGCCGAAATACAATTCGGACTGCAAGGTATATACGCTGATAAAACCAAATACCTGCAGACATTATCAGCCTTGCAACCAGAAACGTGCGATGTGATCTCGGACCTCCTCCTCAATCCGCCGACAACCAACCAATACAACACATTGAAACAAACGCTGCTAGAACGACTAGCACCATCGGGCGAACGTCAGCTAGAACAATTGCTTTCAGGACAGCAATTAGGCGACCAAAAACCATCTGACGCTTTACGCCACATACAAACACTGGCTAACAACAATTTTAATGAAAATATCATTAAATCTTTGTGGGTACGTAAAATGCCGGAGTTGATTCGCATAGCGCTGGTAGCACAGCCCGAATCCTCCACGACACAAACGTTAGCCAAGATAGCCGACAAGATGTATGATGTCATAAACATCACATCTCAAAGCGTCAGTCAAGTCAATGTACCATACCGGCAATCAAGAGAACGCAGTGGAGACAGAACTCCCCGTTCAGCAACAGCACCAAACACACTCGAACAAAGACTGTCGAGAATCGAGTCCAGACTCGACGGGTTACTCAGAGGTCGAAGCCGTTCGCGTGGACGACGAGCTCCCTCACGCAATCGAACCCGCAGTCCCAGCAACAACATATACCAACATGGTAAATGCTGGTTCCACACAAAGTTTGGTAGAGCCGCCAGAAAATGCACGCCACCGTGCAATTTCACCACGTCGCAACCATCGACGTCCGCGGCCGCCGTAAAACTGGACATTGACCATCAAAAAAACTACTAGAGTCACGGGTTGAGAGCAACATGCCTCCCCTGACCACAAACACACCCTATACGTCACGTTTGTTTGTGTACGATAGACACAACAAACTCACCTACTTAGTCGACACTGGCGCTGACCTTTCGGTTATTCCAGCAATGAATTACAAATTGAAATATTCATTATCAAATCGAAATTCAAATCTAGTCTTATCGGCTGCCAATGGTTCAATCATCCACACGTACGGCACAAAATTGCTTAACGTGGATATCGGACTCAAACGAACCTTCACGCACGCTTTCATACTAGCTGCAGTGAACCGTCCGATCATTGGCGCCGATTTTCTAAGCAAATTCGGACTTCTTGTCGATGTCAAACACAAACGGCTGATTGACCCAGCTACAAAGCTGTCAATAAACGCCACAATGGTTCGTGTTAACACACCAACACCGATCCATTTTAACATCGACAACGGCTACGGCACTCTGCTCAAAAAGTACCCACTACTTACAGCAGAGCCGAACTACAAAATGCCAGTCCGACACAACGTGGTTCATCACATCGTCACGGAAGGCCATCTGCCCGTGTCGAGACCACGCAGACTAGATTCGGTGCGTCACAAAGCTGCACAAGCAGAATTTCAGCATATGGTGGAATTAGGAATTTGTCGAACATCGACATCTTCCGTCTCTTGTCCACTTCACATGGTCAAGAAGAAAGATCAAGACTGGAGGCCATGTGGGGACTATCGGCGTTTAAACACGGTTACGATACCGGATCGCTACCCGATACCCCACATTCAAAACTTCACCATGCACTTGCATGGCTGCAAAGTTTTCTCCAAACTTGATCTCATCAGAGGTTATCACCACATTCCCGTGGCACCTGAAGACGTTTTCAAAACGGCAATCACCACGCCATTTGGCCTCTTCGAATACACCCGAATGCCATTTGGATTACGCAATGCCGCACAAACGTTTCAGCGCTTCATGAACGAAGTCGTCCGAGATCTCGACTTCGTTTTCGTCTACATAGACGACATTCTTGTGGCATCTCAAACTGAGGACCAACACAAACTCCATCTGGAAACACTTTTCCAACGACTTGTCGAGTTTGATGTTCACATCAAGAGCTCAAAATGCGTCTTCGGCGCATCCACTCTTGATTTCCTCAGCCACAAGATCACCGCTAATGGCATCCTTCCGTCACAAGACCGAATCAATGCCATTAAAGAATTCCCAGCTCCAGCATCAATCAAGAGTATTCAGCGATTCATCGGCATGGTCAACTACTACCACCGATTCATACCAAAGCTCGCTGAAATACTCAACCCAATTCACAGCCACCTGGCAGTACTACTACGTAAGCCCAAAACCGCCAAGAACTTCTCTTGGCCTGACGAATGTCAACACGCATTCACGTCACTCAAGGCTGAATTGGCACGCACAACACTCTTGTCACATCCACTGAGCGACTCAAAGCTCAGCATAACTACTGATGCATCAAACACTGCTGTCGGAGCAGTCATGCAACAGTACAACGACAAGTGTTGGGAGCCCCTGGGATTCTTCTCAAAGAAGCTCTCGGATGCCGAAAAGAAATACTCTGCATTCGATCGGGAATTACTCGCAATATATCTAGCAATAAAACACTTCAGATATTTTGTCGAGGGTCGGGACTTCACAATCTACACCGACCACAAACCTCTCACTCGAGCAATTCAGTCTAAAACTGAACGCAATCCAAGGCAAGCACGCCACTTGGATTATATTAGTCAATTTACCACGGACATCCAGCATGTTCAAGGTACCGAAAACGTTGTCGCGGATACACTTTCGCGCACAACATCAAACGAAACGGCCACAGTCGAGACTCACTTCGACTGCAACAAGATCGCACAAGCACAAAAAGCAGACTTGGAACTTCAGAATATACTTTCTGGTTCCACACGTCACGCCAGTTCATCACTGCAACTGGAGCTTTTCAAACTACCTGGCCTCGAAATCTACTGCGAAACATCTACGGGTGCAAATCGCCCGTACATCGCAGAGCAACTACGTCGAACCATCTTCGACACACTACACGGTATCTCACATCCTGGTGTCCGCGCAACTCGTAAATTGATTACTGCTCGATACTTTTGGCCCAGCATAAACAAAGATGTGACCCATTGGGCACAATCCTGTTTATCCTGCCAAAAATCGAAAGTCCAGCGGCACACAAAATCGCCTCTTGGACAATTCGCCATTCCACCTGGTTGATTCGAGCACATTCATTTGGATGTCGTAGGACCACTTCCTCCATCCAATGGATACTCATATCTACTCACCTGTGTCGATCGTTTCACTCGATGGCCAGAAGCGTACTGCATGAGCGACATGTCTGCAGCAACCATTGCCACCACATTCATACAGAACTACGTATCACGATTTGGCGTTCCACTTGACATCACCACTGATCAAGGAACCCAATTCGAGTCGAAGCTCTTCTCGGAGTTAACGAAACTCCTCGGCTCACATCGGATACGTACAACGGCTTACCACCCACAAGCCAATGGCATGGTCGAACGCTTCCACCGCCAGCTCAAAGCTGCTCTCAAGGCCCGAGGCAACACAATTCACTGGAGCTCCGAAGTACCAATCGTTCTACTTGGTATTCGAGCAACGGTTAAAGAAGATTTGAAGTGCTCACCAGCTGAAATGGTTTACGGTCAAACCATCAAGCTACCCGGTGAGTTCTTCGTCGAACATCCTCTACCGTCTCCATCCACAACCGACACAGTCATCGACCAACTCCGCACCACCATGCAAAATATTATCCCCACGGCAACAAGACCAACGAATGAAAGCAACATATTCGTTCCAAAATCGCTCAACAATTGCGATTACGTCTTTGTCCGGGTTGATAAGGTTCGAACTGGATTACAATCTCCATACGATGGGCCATACAAAGTTATACGCCGCTTACGCAAGCAATTCATTGTCTCAATCAAAGACAAACACCACTCAATCTCCATCGACAGATTGAAACCGGCGTACGGTATTCTCAACACAGCTGATCAAATATCAGCCAGCAAACGATATAAAACCGTCCGGTTCAACGTATAACGTCTCAAAACCCATGGTTTCTCATCTGGAGAGGGGGTACTGTAGCAGCTCGAATATTCGACTCACCGATATTCGATTCTGCCACAAACAAAACAATTAGTGAAATTCAAATATAATCCAACTTATTTGAATTAAGCGTTCACTAACCCCATCACATATCAATCTATCCAACCAACACTATCTAATAACCGAACCATTACTATAAAACATTTATAGTAAAACCATCGCCATCCAACCAACATCACCACGAACTAACAATGTTCGGTGATGCAATAAAAATCCACTGCACTACATAAGTGCAATGTTGACCGTCGCCGGCGCATGTGTTCCCGCTTCACAAAACGAAGACGAAGGCGACGTCAAATTACCAAAACAATATCAGCAAGACAACACTTGACAACGCGTCATTAAATGGTGGTGGAAATTAAAAATTAATATAGTTCAAAAACAATAATAATAATTGTAAAAATAAATATAAATAAATTTGTGATATATATAAATAAATAATATAGTTCATAAAAATAATAAATAAATTACAAACTATTATAAATAAATGAACATTTATTTTTGGTGTAATTGTGTTTTTATTTAATCAAAAAGTCTGGATTAAATTAATTAATTGGAATATTAATCCAACATATCTTAAGATATTAATTTTAAGAAATAACACAAAATTTGAGTAAAAAATGTTGGAAAACTCATCCCAATTCCTCCGTTTGGAAAAATCTTATTCTATGAAATATTTCCTAACAATAGACCTATTAGACCTATACAACGGAATTGTAGCGACCGATACAATTAACCTGGCAATCGCCTTAATTTCAATTGTATCGTAATCACTACAATTTCGCGTTTGCCCATTTCCACTTATTGAAGAGGCAACGCGTTAGCATTACAATTATTTACTTCCTATCGATCATCATCATCGCAAACACGAAGGCAAAATAGCCGCAGCCCCAGCACCAGATACCCAACGTGCTGGTTTCATCATAGATGGGGCAAAGACGCCAAAAAGTGCATCAAACCATGCAATTTCGGGCAACATACCGAACACATGGAAGATGATATCCAAAAAAACTCCTCGCAAACCGGGTAGAGTCGGCCACTAATTACACCCAATCAAATAGCCGACTATTTATATTCGTTAAAAACACAAAACTGCATTTTTTAATAGATACTGGCGCTGACCTTTCGGTCATTCCAGTTACTATTTTTCGCAAATCCATATTTAATCATACAAAAAATCCTGATCTAGTCTTATCGGCAGCTAATGGTTCCGGCATTAATACTTATGGAACCAAGCTCCTCCAAATTAACATCGGACTTAAAAGATCCTTCACACATTCATTCATTCTTGCTGATGTGAATCGTCCGATCATTGGAGCCGATTTTCTGGCAAAATTTGGCTTACTTGTCGATCAATCCTTCATGGTGCACACCACCACACCTACACCAATTCATTACGCAATCGACAACGGCTACGGAAAATTACTCAAACAATTTCCGTATTTAACAGCCGAGCCAAACTACAAAGCGCCAGTCAAACATAACGTGGTCCACCATATAGTCACGGAAGGCCATCTTCCGGTATCACGACTACGCAGACTAGATCAAATGCGACACAAAGCAGCGCTTACAGAATTCCAACATATGGTGGAATTAGGGATTTGTCGGACATCGTCATTTCCCGTCTCATGTCCACTTCACATGGTGAAAAAGAAAGACGACGATTGGAGACCATGTGGGGATTATCGCAGGCTTAATACGGTCACAACACCTGACCGATACCCGATACCCCACATTCAAAATTTCTCCATGCACTTGCATGGTTGTAACATTTTCTCCAAAATCGATTTAATCAGAGGTTATCACCATATTCCCGTCGCACCTGAAGACGTTTTTAAAACGGCAATTACTACACCATTTGGCCTATTCGAATTTACACGAATGCCATTCGGATTACGCAATGCCGCACAAACGTTTCAGCGTTTCATGAACGAAGTAGTTCGTGAACTTGATTTCGTGTTCGTCTACATTGACAACATACTAGTGGCATCTAAATCTGAGGAAGAATACAAACTGCACTTAAACCAACTATTCAAAAAGTTAGTGGAGTTTGATGTACACATCAAGACCGCCAAATGCGTATTTGGAGTAACAGCTCTTGACTTTCTCAGTCATAAAATTACTCCTGATGGTATTTTGCCATCAGACGAACGAATCAAGGCAATCTCCGAGTTCCCAGCTTCACAAACAATAAAGCATATTCAGCGTTTTGTCGGGATGGTAAATTTCTACCACCGATTTATACCTAAACTCGCTGATATTTTGGCACCAATTCATAATCACTTGGCAGATCTAACCAAAATGCCCAAGACAGCCAAGAACTTCACTTGGCCTGACGAATGCCATCAGGCCTTCACGTCACTAAAACAAGAATTAGCCAAAATAACACTGCTTGCGCATCCACTGAGCGACTTAGCACAGCATTACAACAGATGCGTCAAACACTGCTGTCGGAGCAGTATTACAACAATACAACAATGGGCAATGGGAACCCTTGGGATTTTATTCCAAAAACCTATCGGATGCCGAAAAGAAATATTCCGCATTCGATAGGGAATTACTCGCAATATATCAGGCAGTCAAACACTTCCGATATTTTGTCGAGGGTCGTGAGTTTACAATATAAACCTCTGACTAAAGCAATTCAGTCTAAAACTGAACGCAATCCGAGGCAATCTCGCCACTTTCCCGCACCACAGACAACGAAATGGCCACAGTCGAGACTCACTTCGACTATCAAAAAATAATTATGGCACAAAAACATGACTTAGAACTTCAGAATTTACTTTCTGGTTACAGACGTCCAACTAGCACATCTTATAAGCTAGAGCTTTTTAAATTGCCAGGCCTAGAAATATATCAACGGGAAATAACCGCCGTACATCGCAGAACCACTACGACGAACTATCTTCGACACATTGCACAACATTTCACATCCTGGTGTCCGTGCGACTCGAAAATTGATTACAGCTCGTTACTTTTGGCCTAGTATAACCAAGGACGTAACCCAGTGGGCGAACTCCTGCTTATCCTGCCAAAAATCAAAAGTACAACGTCACACAATTTCACCTCACGGACAATTTAAGATTCCACCTGGTCGATTTGAACACATCCATTTAGTCCACTACCTCCATCTAAGGGATATCAATATCTACTTACCTGTGTCGATCGCTTTACTAGATGGCCAGAAGCTTACTGCATGGACAACATGTCTGCAGCTACAATCGCTTCTACTTTCGTAAACAACTACGTATCCCGATTCGGGGTTCCCCTTATAATATCACCACCGATCAAGGAACACAATTTGAGTCCAAACTTTTTGCTGAGTTAACGAAACTCCTTGGCTCAAATCGTATACATACTACGGCCTATCATCCTCAAGCCAATGGCATGGTTGAACGCTTTCACCGCCAGCTAAAATCAGCACTCATGGCTCGAGGAAACACTAGCAATTGGAGCTCTGAGATTCCCATCGTTTTACTCGGAATCAGAGCTACAGTGAAAGAGGATTTAAAATGCTCACCAGCTGAAATGGTTTATGGTCAAACCATCAAGTTACCCGGTGAATTCTTTGTAGAAAATCCTCTTCCACCATTACCAACAGAAGACACAGTCGTCGACCAACTGCGACAAACCATGCAACACCTTGTCCCAACTTCACCACGTTCGAACAAACAAGATAATATCTTTGTCCCCAAATCACTAGACAATTGCGATTTTGTTTTTATTCGAACAGACAAGGTTTGTACGGGTTTATCACATCCTTACGAAGGCCCGTACAAAGTTATACGCCGTCTTCGTAAACAATTCACGGTTTCAATTAATGGTAAAAACCATACCATTTCAATTGACCGAATCAAACCGGCATTTGGCATACTTACCTCACCTGATCAAATATCAGGCATTCGCAAACATAAGGCCGTACACTTTTCCGAATAATTCAAAGTCTCAAGGAGGGGATATTCACTTGCGGGGGAGTCCTGTAGCGACCGATACAATTAACCTGGCAATCGCCTTAATTTCAACTGTATCGTAATCACTACAATTTCGCGTTTGCCCATTTCCACTTATTGAAGAGGCAACGCGTTAGCATTACAATTATTTACTTCCTATATACAACTCATATTCTTGTTATGTATATAGAACATTTTGCACTCTCGTATACAATATTTTCATGTACAAATTAATCAGGTTGTATGTACAAATTATTGCATCGCTCATTGTCTCAAATACATAAGCGCTTTTATATAATCATCAATCGACACGTAATTGACTTTTTGAAGTTTTTAGACTTCAAATTTTAGAATCTTCTCAGACTTCGTCTAGTGACCATACAACGTGTGCATACCGTGGTGGCAAATTAAAAATTAATTATATGTATAATAAAATTTTAGTGAAAATAATAAAATAAAAATTTATACTATTATTAATAAATTAAATAAGAAAATTGTGTGTGTGCTTTTATTTATTGGAGGAGTCCGAACCGGACGCATAATAAAAAGTGTATAAGCCTCCTACAGAATCTTGCCCAAATCTCCGAGAGTGCCTTGTTAATTAGTGTAAATAATAACAAATTTTTAAAAATAACTCAAACTAAAAGTAAAAAAATGCTGGAAAACTCATCTCAAATCCCCCGTTTGGGAAAATCTTTTTCTATATGAAATGTTCCCTTACGATAGGTCTATTAGACCTATAAAGCGGTGTTTTGCCCAAATCTCCGAGAGTGTCTTGTTATTAGATTGGTTAACATCTATAAAGTTTCTAACAAAAAATTATAAATTTTCGTATTCGATGCCAGTTAGTGAAAATGTTTTCGTTTTTTCGTTTTTTTTTATAATTTTTATATTGCCATAATTATTGAAAAAATCACTTTATGAAATAATTTACTTTCTTGAAATTCTCATTTAACAATGGAAAACGGAATTTACCAACGCATATTCATTTCAATTGGATTCCAATGGGATTTTCGTTCCGTAATTTTTTTCTAGTTGGAACCGTATACGTTGACGTGTTATTTTTTGAAAGTTTTTATTTTGTATTGACGACTGATAAATGGTAATTATGTTTTCTAATTTATTTATATTTAATACTGAATGTTAAAATCCAAAAGTAAAAATGTGCAATGTAATGTTGTATTTAATTTTTCAATTTTTAATGCTACTAACAATATTTAACATTGTTATATTAACAGTTTATATAGCATTATAATTTAACACTTCTTGATTTGAATTACTTTTTTAATTAATTGTACGCTATAAGACAATTTTATAGAATCAATTATGAAATTGTTAAAATGAATTTAATAGTGTTTAAGCAATAATTTAATTTATTTATGAATATTTGAGTTGGGTAACATGAAATTAAATTTTACAACACTACTCGTCCTCTCAAATTTTATATGGTTTTAATTTAAATGTAATTAAATAATTTTTATAATTTTTTTATATTCGTATGGATTTTATGATCGTTGGGATTTCAAATTTATGGTATGAGAAAAAAATTAATATTATCTTCGTAATAAAAATTTAATTTTTGTTTAAATTTAAAAAATTAATTTTATTAACTGATTTCCAGCTGTCATATGGAGCGTGTATTATTACAATTTACTTTTTATTTATTAACAAATTTCATTCGTTAGACGTAAAATTATGATTTAAGATTTTTGTTTACGAATGAAAATAATTGATTTAATATAAATTTTGTTTGTGGCTTCTTTTTACTGATGTTTAGTGCTTATTCTATGTTTAAATTATACGTTAAATCATTTTGTCTTATTAGCGCTGCGTGCTTGAAGTGTATCCATCACTTGTTGTGGCATTGATTTATTACATACTGAGTAGCCATCGTTTTAATTTCTGCTGACTTCAATAATTTTAAAATTGAACTGTTGAATTATGATTGTGTTTGACGATGATGAAAAAATTTTATGAATTAAACCAATTTTAAGAAGAATGAAAAAAAAAACTTTAGATAATTTACGAATCTCAAAAATTTTATGATGTGAAGAAATCTAGAATTGATGATTCGTTGATTTTGAACATTCCAGGCAAGTTATATAAATCAGATCTAAACTTCTATCTCGACCATTTACAATATCGCACATTATGTCCAACTAGTTGATGGTAAATTAGATTCACCCGTTATTAAGATGCATTCAGTTGGGTTGGCCAAGTTGTTAATTTCTAGCCTGGTGGAATGTATGCAACGTACAAGTACATTGTATTTTTGTTGATCATTGCTTTAACACAAGTTGGATAGATTATTCCATTCACTCGATATTGATTTATTAAAGGCGATGAGTACCACCGCCAGTCTTTTTTTGGTCGACAGAGAAATGCGGTCACATCTGTACACCACACGTATTGTGATGGAAAGAATTCAGAACTGTGAATCTCTTTGTTATGAAACGTCTCAAATATTATATAAATAGGCCACAACGCTTTTATAACACCAAGTTACTGAATTGTGCTGCACTTTTGATGTCATTCTATTTACCTTTTGCAAGTAAATAGTCATATTCTTATTGTGATCAACCACAGAAATCGTGGTATATGTTGATATAGTTCAGTCTATCAATATATGATATTTTGTCTTCCATATTTACAATAGTCGCTGCAACATCATATACTCATCAATGTAAACCGTATCATATTTTTTAGGATCAGATTTTTTCCAATTCGGTGTGAATTTAGAATCCACGTTGATTTACCACATCCTGGAACTCCTTGAATTAATATGAAATCTGGTTTACAGTTATCCAGCGAGGTAAAGTAAGTTTATCGTTTCTTTCAAAAATTGTTTGGTCCAGCATTACTTCTGTAGCATTAGTCCAAAAGATGTATCTTTTGGTTGTTGAAACGGTTTTTATCGCAGGATGATTGAATATAATTTGGATGTATACATATGATTGAACTAGCAATATTACACATAGTTTCGCAGATGAATGATTTAAAAAATGAATAACATTTTCATGATTTATATTCGTCTTGTAAACAAGAAATTATAAGATTTTGTTACCAACATGTATGTATATATCTATACAGAAAGTATGTGCCTTGATGTATACAAGCCTAATCCCATGTCATTCATTTATCATTTCATAAACATATACATACATAAGTTTGTGTTATTTATAAATTTTTAATTTTCGTATATATTCATCGAATCTTCTTTACATGTGTATTGTGTATGTAAAAAAAAATATGCACGTGATTAAGATGTCTCCAATACAGTAAAGATGTATCTCAAAAGCACCCAGTAAAGCATAAATAAACTTTAACTAGAAACGCAAATGTCACCTTTGCATTAAACAAAAACGTTAAAAATACTTAGAACAAAAACAAATTTATGAGTTTCGAATGTTTCATTCCGCAGGCAACATAATATGTACAAAAAAAAACACAAGAGAATCAGAAAATGCTCGGTTATTTTTCTTGCCAAAACTGAAAGAAACATAAATAACAGAAAGAACTTCTTCACCTCAAATTTAAGATAAGAGTTAACGTTCAGTTTTACGTAAAATATTTTAATTTTTGGTTTTGGGTATTTTGGAAGAAATGTTTTTCTTGATTATTGTGGGAAAGTGACGGTTATTTTATCAGTTTCGTCTGTAATTTAGTTTTTTGATTTTGTTTTCATTACACTTCAGGCAAACCAAAACCAGTTAAAAATTTTCTTTTGGTTTGTTGTCAATAATTTAAAATAACTTTTGTACAGCTATATATACGTGGGTTTGCTATATACATATTGTTTTTGTTAAGAGCATATAAGACGGTATCAATATTTTAGGGTTTATATTTCCTTGTCTTATTTGGAACAGATGTTAAAACAGAAATCGGATGATATATATGATTTATGTCGTGTATGTTTGCTGAAACTGTTGGCTTTATATACTTACATAAGTAGGATAAAATTGAAGGAGATCGAATTGTAAAAACATCTAGATTTAGTGTTTAGATAGGAAATAGGGGAAAATTTTAAGCGCAATATGTTATACATTTGGACGTTGATATATGGTATTATAAACACTTAAGCCAAATAACGAAATATATTAATTATACAATTAAGAGGAGATAGCGGCTCTAGGGCTATTGGAGCAAACAATCAATAATCCTCAGATTAGGAGATTTTAAGCAATTTTAGCTGAGCTAGACCAGTGCTCTGGGTCGTCGGGAGTTAAACTTTCAAACCTCAATAATATTTTGAACAAAAAACGAAGTTTTGATTGGAATACGAAGAAACAGGTCTTAAAAGTTTTTGAACGATTGTGATTTGTTGAGTAACAAATTTAGAGTCGAGAAGTAATGCTGCAGCCTCACGTCAAATTTAAACTCTTAGAGCAGCTAGTATGATACAGGGTTAGAGTTTTTGACGAGCGGAGAACTCTGCCAACCTCTCAAAGACATGGATGCCTCTAAAAACTATAAGTTGTAGAGAAATCTGGAAATACCAGACTAACTGGACCAGCAATAACGTCCTAATTTATCATAAACGCATCAGTTAAAATCTGTACTTCGACGGTTAAACGCCGACTAAGAAAGAGGGTACCTTTTAGCGGCAACCCGGACAAAAACCAAACTTAACTCCAAAAACTAGAATTTATCAAGAAAATAATCTGCATCCATCAACTGGATCTGCTATTTTCAGTCGCCTAAATCGCGGCTGTTTTAATATATCGCTGGCCAATTCATTCATTGGATGTGTCTCTAGATATTTCGAACTCAATTCTCTAATGATTTCTTTAATAGTTTTAATTTCAAGATCATCGTGTATATTACTATTTCGAATGTACCACGGAGCATTGGTAATACTACGAAGTATTTTCGCTTGGGTTCGTTGCAAGAGTTCTTTGTTTGACGCGCTGGTGGATACCCATAACTGAATGCCATATGTCCATGCCATATAAATTGATGGTCTGGAATAATATGCCGTTCTTCTAATACTGGTTTCAACTTCGTTAGTAGCATTTTTTCAAATAACTTCGAGATGGTAGGCAGCATGCTTATTGGACGATATGATGATATCTGTTTTTCATTTTTTCCTCCTTTATGTATCATTTTGATCAAAGATATCTTCCATTTTTGAGGAATATAACCAGTCCTGAGTCCGCATGATTACGTTGAATATGAATGTTATTAGTTTTTTGCATTTGTCTGGCAATTCTTTTCTGTATTATTTAAGACAGGTGTAGCCTTTTCAGCTGATAATGCCAGGACATCTTTTAAATTTTCTTCCGAAGCATCAATATCTGCTGGTGTGATAAGAGGGATATTCACTACACAATTTTGTTCGACTAACCTCTTATATTGTTCCCATAATTAGTATGCTTGTTTGTAAGCCGTTTTGGCGTTTCTATTCTTAGTACGCCGGTGGTCATTCTTACAATTACAGGTGAGTGAACAGAAGACAGATCATAGCAATCGGAGGCCTTAGCATATGTACGAGAAATGGCTTTAGTTACACAAAAGTCAATTAAATCAGGAACTTTCTTTTTATCTGTGGGCCAGTAGTTGGGTGACCGGCAGATAAGTAATCCATGGACTGTTCTTCTATAGCTTCATAAAGTTGTTTGCCTTTCGGCGATGTTAATCTGGAACCCCATTGAGTGTGTTTGGCGTTGAAATCACCCCCCGCAAGAAATTTACTACCTAGCTTGCTGAAATAATCCATGAACTGCAGTTTTTTTATAGCATGTTTTGGAGGACAGTACACTGCTGATATGACACAGTTTCCAGACTACTCCTGCAGACATATGCTCGTTGATTGAATATGTTCCTTCTCATATTTCATAAATTCATAGTGTTTTAATCTTGTTTTTATCAGTACAGCTGTGCCTCCATGTGCTTTCCCATTTGGGTGCTTTGTGTCATAAACAGAGTACCCATTAATTTTGAAATAGTTATATTTGGTGAAGTGTGTTTCAGATACTAACATTATGTCAATATTGTGCTCAGTGAGGAATGCTTGAACCTCTGCTTTATGTTGTGCTAGGCCGTTTGCATTCCATATGGCTATTTTGAGGACAGTCATTTTTTATTTTGAACGACTATCTGCATCAACGCGTTTATATTCTGCATCATTAGATTCATGGTTCTCTCCATCATCGCCATGAAGCTTTGCATCATGTTAGTTAACCTGCTTAAAGCTGCTGTGAACTTTCCTTCTTCGCTTGCTTGCACTTTGGGAGCGTTACCCTTAAGGATACTTGCATATGAAACCCCTTGATGCACACTACTGATTACAGTTGCTTTTGGTTGGTTATTTTGTGCGTTATGATATGATTATGACTTCTAAAACTAGATATAAAATTGGGTCAGTTGAAATCAAACTGATTTTTAGCGGTTTAAAGATATTTAAGATTCAAAAATCGGTGGTTTCTTATAGATAAACTTTCTCGCAACATGATTTGAAATATTTTGACACAATATTTGACACGAGGTCTAACGGATGAAATCAAATTCGAACATTTGAAAAAATGAAGTATATAGAATTTGCTTTGGTGAATAAGACTATTTTTCTAAATATTTGAAATTTCCAAGCTTGAAGAAAACATTGAACATTATTAAAAAAATTTCTTGTTAACAAATGAAAACATCCGTTCGATTTCTTAATTGGCTGGGTCAAAGAACGTCTGTTAGCAGTTTGACGATAAATAGACTTCTGAGATCTCCTCTACTAGTTCTATGTGAACGGCTTTAACAGTAAGACATATATGAATAAGGAAATATATGATAAATCGATAATGGGTCTGCGAAGTCTATTCCAATCTTGAGGAATAGATGAATAAATTCAGATCTTGTTTGGTAGGTACATCTGCCTCTATATGCATTTATAGTTTGGTGCAGACGATTCTGGATCTATTCGTCTAGATTAGATATTATAGCTGGATATTCACGCCATCTCTATCATTGGGCGGATTCAACAATTTTAGCTTGTTCTACTTTGATATCCTTCAGTTTTTTAAGTTCTTTGTTGAAATGTTGCTTTTGGATAAGTTTCACGACAAAATTTTTAGCTCAACATCTAACCTCGACTGTGTGGCCTGCACGAATCTACGCAATTGTTCGTATTAATTTATTGTACCTTTCTGACAGATCTTCAAAACATGACGCTCTTCGTTATTATACCTTGGTTATGACTACTGGTGGAAGGATAACGTCAAAATTCTTTTAAATTGTTTGGTTACAATTTACGGAATTCACTGCATCGCAAAACTACATAGTAGCAAACCTAAAGCATCAAAAGTTCTGCTCGACTTAGTTAAAACATAAAATCTCGATTTTCGTAATTATTGCATTATCTTCGATATTAGCTTCATAATGAAATTTGTCATATGTTCGGCTCCAATAGATCCCAACACTTTTACAAAGTCCGTTTTATTGGTAATTTCAACTTCTTTATTATTTTTCATATGCTCATTCGATATTCTGAGTTGGATATCCATTGCCCAAATGAAAACCCTTGTACCCTTTTTACAACTCATCAACTCTTTTCATCAACTCCATTGCTTCCTCAATCGAATCGGCACCAGAGAAAATACCATCATCGTAGAAATCTTCGTCTGTCGTAAAAATTGCCAGATCAATATCGTTTAGTGCTCGTGTGACAAGATAAGAGATAATAATTTAATGATACAACGGTGCTAGTCTTCCAAAATCATCCCGCTGAGGTGGAGGAAATTGAATCCGAAATACTTTCTGGATAATAGTTATGCTGATTTTGCACCTCCCAAAACTTGTTTAATGTTTTGTTAATGTTACGTATGCATATGTCAGTAGATCTGGCGGTGAACGACTGAATACTAACAATAGTTTGTAGCTTGAGATGGACTATTTCTCTATTAATTTCAGCCGTTGTAATTAGTTGTAAAATTGTTCAATATGATCACGTTCACTATTGCTATAGATAAAACTATATGCGCAAGACTTAATTTGAGGTATGTGCACAATTTTATTTTTGGAACCAACGGATTTCGAGTCTTCAAGCATATAGTTAACGTGCAATAGAGTATCATGCTTTCTGGTATATATAGACTGCATTTTCTTTTTAATCTGTAATTCAAAAACTCCATGATTATTAATTTAACAGTAAGATAATATAGCGGTTGCACTCCTTTTGCCCATGTTCTTCTTTCAACGAACTCCATCGCCTCAAAACTTGAATACTGGTTAGTCACGTACTTTGTGTCACTATACACACACATCACGATCCTGAGGTCTTCAGCCCCTGTAACACCTCAGATTATTAATTAGCTTTTGAATATTAACAAATATCAATTGATCGTATTATTCTTTCTGCAATGCCTATATAATGGCGTAATTTATTGATTAATGCATCAACAAATGTATTTGACGACGGTTACTGATTGAGATCACAGACCATAGTGCACACGTTTATCGGATATTAATTGCCTATTCACTCTCTATTTTGCCTATGTCAGATCCCAAGCTGGATTCGTTGTTCCGCAGTGTGCATTCAAGAAAGATGTTATTATGCATGGCTGGAATTATGACAAGATTCTTCCATTTCATGAAAAAATCTCTCGGCTACCACAATACATTGAAAGATGTCAGAAATATAAACTTGCAACACTGAATTACCGAAGAAAACAACTAGTTGTTTCTCTCCATAGAAAAAAATTGGATGTGATCACATTTGAAGAAGGTTACATAAAATACCGAGCTCTTGGGCTTGCACCACAAAAGTTTAGGTAAAATCGATAAGCATAAACATGGCTATGCTCAGCATATTAAGTCAAACGAACCAATAACAATAAATTATATTTTGAAATTAAATTACTAACCAACCGTATTTGTCTTATTATAACTCGATAGACCAGCTATTTCCAACAAATTATTTCGTTGTACTATTTTAGTGTCAGCACGATTGCTTCTATAGAATATTAATTTTAATATACTGTTCGTGCCCAAAGCTCGCGTACAAATAGACATAAACCCATTGTATACTAGAAAATATAATTAATACAGATAAGCAAACGACCGACAACCGCCTGACAATAATTCAGTGAATTGTATCATAAATAAAATAAAAATGCGTATAGGTATATTATATTTCCAAAACCCAATGAGCCCAAAAAACGTGACAAAATATATAAAGCCATTAATTTATAGGAACAAAACGTGTACACACAGCAACTGGTAGATGGTATTTCTTCATGCACGTATATATCCTATAGCACAGACAATTACTTAAATAATATTTCTTCATAAAAATCGAAGCTGAACATATTAAATCTTTCGTCTTAAAGCCACACCAAACCAACGACAACAACAAAAATTCAGTTTTCGTTACGTGATTGAAATGATTTATATAACTTTACTGTCCCTATATTTCAATATGTGCGCGCCCAAATGGTTTAACCACAATAAAATTATATTTTTTTTTTTGCGGAAAATCATGGATGGTTGTCGACGACCAACAAAAAAGGTCAATTCTGTTAAAATACTATATTGTATTTATTTGTACTGACTGATCATTGTTGTTGGTGTATTATATTTGTGATCCTTGCCACATCGTCTGCGGAATAATTAAATTGAGATTTTTTTTTTCATGTATTCGTACAAACTTTTTGTTTGACGCGATAACATTACAGTGAGATTAAAATAATACATTTTTTTTTTGTCTTCATATATGGATTTATGTACGTTTCTAATTTTAATCCAAAAAATTCTCGTGTTATAATTCTATTTAACCAAAAATTATGGACATCATTTGATTGATCATTTACCTTTGTTTTTTTTTTTTCCTTTATCTCCAATTTAGATTTTCCATGTCATTTCTGGTCCTCCTACTTTCCTTTTCCCTTGCGGGCCCCAGTCCAGTAGCATTCCGGATTTCAGTATTGTCCGATCCTTCTCCACTTTCGTCTTCTTATTTCGATCTCGATGTCCAACTGGTTTGTTTTCCTGTGCAGTTCTGTGTTGGTTATGGTGTTCGGCCAGGAACATCTCAGTATTCTTCTGAGGCAATTGATAGCGTACAACTGTAACTTTCTTTCTCTCTAATTTGCTCATTGCGTGTTTCCATGCCTCACAAACCCATACAGTAGTACCGATTTTATACACGAGTTGAACATTCGTGTCTTGGTCTTATATGATAGGACAGAAGTATTCCAGATTTTATATGCCTACTTCTGTTCCACCTGTTTTTGCTACTGTGCAACCAATTTAAACGAATTCGTTTACATCTGCAATTTGTTCCTGATTTATGTGAATCTGTGTGGTTGTATGTGTGTTGAGTCTCATCGTCTTCGTTTTCCTGATGTATATTTTGAGACCAACTTCGTTAGCTAGATCTGATAGATTTTGTACTTTTTGCTGCATGTCGGAGTGTTTGTGCGTGAACCAGCATATGTCAGCTGTTGTCGAGAGTACACATCCATGTCTTACTCCTCGAGTGTTGTAGTAAAGGGTGTTTTTTATAGAGTTACACAAGTTTGAATCATAATAAAACAAAGAAATGTATTTTTAATATCAATGAACCGGACATTTATTGGATAGACAATATTTAGGCGCAATCTGGAACACCAATTTTCACAAACTTTTCGCAGCATTTGCGGCCATTATCGTTAACATTCTGGCCATTATCGTTTTTGAAGACAAATGAACCAATGACTCCGCCAGCCCATAAAGCGCACCAAACAGTAATTATCTGTGGATGTAATAGTGTTTCGACAAAAGCTTGTAGATTATGCTCACTCCAAATGTGACAATTCTGCTTATTTACGTACCCATTCAACCAAAAATGGACTTCAACGGAGAACAAAATTTTGAATGGAAATTCAACATCAATATCAATTTGTGCTTCGTACAGCCCATTCGCCGAAGTGGCGAATTAATTCCTGCACAAGTAGAATCTTGAAAGCTTTTAAGCCAAGATGCTTTCGTAACATCTTCCATAAAGTGGAAGGACACAACCCCAGGCGATGAATTTATTGATTTGGATCTTCTTCATTGCTTTCTTCAGCTTCTTCAGTGCGCACTGTTCGGCGTCTCACGAGATGCACTTTATCATTAAAAGTAAACGTGGTTCGAAAACGATCTATTGTTATTCGAATTAGCCGCTCTGAAGGACGATTATGCACGCCATAAAATGGACGAAGTGCACGATTAGTTTGACGAACAGAACCATTATTTTGATAAAATATTTATGTAAGTCTATCCATAATGAAATGTCCAACCAAACTAAACAAAAAGCGACTATCAGCTGCTAAATGGGTTGTCAAATAAAGCAGTGTTGCCAACTCAAAGTTGTGAACCTCTAAAAAAACACAACTTATATTTCACTTTGTTTGCCGTTGAATTGAACTCGATTTTCAGCATCCCGATACATTTCTTGTATGAGTTCAACTCTCTTCTATGGGATGCCCATTTCACAGTGTCTGTCTATTATGTTCCTATACTTATTGTATCAAATGCGCGTGAAATCGATGAAGAACAGTTATAATGGAGAATTCCATTAATTGGATTGTTCGATGATGATACGAATTGGGTTTATTTGATAAGTGCAGCATTTTATTGGTCTAAAACCACCTTGCGCTCGTTTCTTAATTTTGCATTAATAGCAGGTGAGATTCTGTATTTTTATTGTTGTGTTGAGGAGAGAGATACCACACCAATTCCTGCATTCCTTTAAGTAAGTAACCTTTCTTGGGAATCGAAATTATTAAACCTACTTTTAATTTTTGTAGTATTCTACTAGAATTCCACACTTCTTGTATTAATGGTGTTAATGCACTTGCCGTTACCGATGTATTGAATTTGAAATATTTCGGCGGTTATGTTGTCTGTTCCAGTCCTTATTGTTCTTCACCTTCTCGATGTATTAACTTCCCGCTCCGTTAGTGAATGGGTATTGATAGTTTCGTTATCGGTTCCAGTAGCTAGTCCGAGATTTTTGTTGTTATTTGTACTGTTGTCTTCGAAATTCATTCCAGCTCTTTAATTGTGCTTCATCAATTGTTAAAACTTGACAAGCATATAAGTGGTATGTTTGGCAAATTTGCCTGTGACCTTTCTTACACATTGGTGTAGTGCCCGCAGTTTTGGTTTACTGCTACTTCTTCAGCAGCCTTGAGGAAACGCTCTGTGCCTTCGATCATTCCTTGCCATTTTCTTTACTTGACGTGTTATATTTTATTATCTATTGGTTTCCAATAGAGCTCTTGATAGCCGAGTACGCTCGTAGTAGTCTTGATATTGGCTTCTTCAGATTCATTCCATCGCTGTTCCATATTGGTGGCCTCTTTGGAGATTGAGTTGGACCGTTTTATTGAAGGTGTTTCTTGTTTCCATATTTTTCAATCTATCTGTATTGAATTTCCTTCGATTTGTCTTGGTTGGCTTGATTTGGAATTGTGCTATTACGAGTCTTTGATGGTCGCTGTGGAGTTCTGCGCCCTTCATTACTCTGACGGCTTAACAGCTGATTTTTAATACAGTAGTGGACTAGTCTCTCTCCATTGTTGTTTCGCACAATCCAACGGGTTTTTACCCATGATGGTCGTCAGGTCGGTGTTGTCCGTTCCAATTTTTGCGTTGAAATCTCCTTGTATTATTTCCACGTCATTCCTATGCCTTCTTGCTATTGTAGCTTGTATAGTTGTTCATAGAACTCATTTTTCGTTTATCATCTGCATCTTTCTTATTCTTGAGTGGACTATTGCCATAATTGTTCTGCAGTTAATTGGTTTCCACATTTCATCAATGCTTTCTTTGCTTAGGATGTTGTTATGCCCACGCCTTGTTCATGATTGTTGTCTCTACCCGCGAAAATCATGTAACCTGCGTGGCTTGTATTTAATTCTACATTGTTCTTCCATCTGACTTTATCACGGATATACAGACACACATACAGATATTTTTTTAAAAGGTAAATTTGGACTGATTAAAAGTTTTAAAAATATATTAAATATTGACTTATTTTGTTGAAACTTTTGCACATCATGTTGACTGGGTCATTGGCGCCGTACTTGGTTCTGTGTATACATCCACATCCACATAAATTTTTCACCCCTAATATTTCTGCTCCTTTATTTTAATGTTCTGAAGTATGGTATCACCTCTATATATTTTACAAGTTGATGATATGGTGTCTATTTTACCATGTTACAATCAAAGGTTAGCGTAATAAACGATTCTGATCGTTTTCAGATCATAAATGTCGCCAGTGTGGAATTGGTTCTAGCGGCATTGCTTGATATGTTTTGTAAAGTATAGATTTTCATCGAAACTAACCAATATTGAGAAGAAATGGAAAGTGTTGCTTAACTCTAGACGATATTTAAATTTATTTAAATATTTTACTGCCAATTTCAATGTACTAAACTCGATTACTTGAGTACGACTTAAACCATGGAGTGAAATAGGTGAAGCTAAGCATTTTGTTTAGTGAAACTGAGTAGAAGATTATATGTCCAAGTGAATGCGCATTTAATATCCACTCCTTTAACTCATCAAATATCAAGTTTGATACAATCGCAGGCAATATCTTGATTCTTGGATTAGTCCATAGAATCTGATGATCTTCGATTCCTTGCACAAAATCGTTTCATCACTTAACGGTTCTAAATTAAGAATAATATTTCTTCCGAATATTGTATTCGGTTGAATTACTTAGACAATTCCCTACCCTGCCACCACCTATACCACGCTTTACCGATTTACGTTTCACAGAACAAAGCAACCCAAATCGAGCAAACCAAACTCATTTACTGTGTTGGCAATTAAATTTATTTAAGTGCAAGTTTTACGGCAAACCTCCAAAACAATTTTTTTTCAAATTTCATAACAATTTTGGGCTCATTGGACTGATTTCTATAAATTTCGCTTATATCTGATTCAATTCAATATAAATCGATTTATTATCAATTGCTCTGATTGTAGTTTACATTACACTTAATGTTTAGAAAATAAAGTGTTTAAAAAATATCGCCACACGTGTTACAATTCTGCAACATCAAATAAAACTGTTCGAATAAATAAATAAATTATTCAAGAAACGAATCAAAATTATTCTAGAAACAAATCATCGAAAACCATTACGCGAAACAATACAAAAATATCGATAATTTCGAAAAAAATTATTGTTGTTCCTAAAAATCAGTTTTATTTATCATTACTAGTTATGAGAAAAGTTTAAGACACTAAAACTAGATTTTGCTCAATAACTGTTCGAATAATTGTAATGTACAGACATGATATAATTTTATATGATGGCTGCGGAGCAATACTCGGGTAAGTCAATTACTAAGGTAAAAGTTAACTTTTATGATATTTGTTTTTTTTAAGCCTATTAAATCTGTCAATCGCTAAAAAATGAAGCATTTACTAGTGTGTACTCGGTTTATCCTGCTTTTGGATATAGGGTAAATGAATTTATCGAAAATAAAAATTAAAATCGACTTTTACCAGAGTATTGGTCCGCAGTTAGCGGACCGCCTAGTTAGCCAGTACGGATAATGTATTTACTATTAAATTATGACAGGCAACACGTTGAACTGGTCGAAAATCAAAATATGATTTCGTTAACTATACTTGTGGCTGTGTGATAATTCTGGGATAAAACATTTACTACATGGTTGAAATCACAACAGAGGCGGGAGATGCAAAAGGGATTTTTCATCTCTAGATTACGATCGGTGATTAAATAGAAAAATGTAAAACTCATGGGCCGACACATCGTTCATGTTAGTTCATGCTATAGCATGGAGCTATACATTGTGAAAGATGGCCAATTAAAAGTCGAACCTATAGCCATGTACAAACTAGAGGAACTGTTCGGCTTTCAAAGGACAATAAATCCACTAAATTTAATAATAATCTAATTAATGTATGTATTGTAACTTTATTGAGAAATGAATAAATTGTGTAGAATTCTCCTCAAATCGAGTTTACTCCTTTCGCTTTAAACAAACGAATTTTTCTCATTCTCGTTTATACAAAAACAAATGTGTCTTAAATAATCTGCATTATCCACATGTGGTGTAGTTTGTAGCACAAATAGCAGCACCTCTAGAAGTAAATAGAACAAATCATTGTTGTAATCTATTATTTTTTTTATATCGAAACAATTCTGTTATTTTTATCTAACCTCAGTTCCATAAAAATAATATATGTAGTGTTAAAGCAAAATTTGCCTTACAAAATCAATATTAGAACAGTTTAAAATATTGAGCAAAAGTCGAATTCTAGTACAGAATCTGTTATAAAACAGATTTTTATTATAGAAATGTAACTGGAATATTTATGCTATTTCTGTGTTACCTCTTTTCAAAATCGAATACTAGTACTACTGTTAGCCTATATATTAAGAATATTTTTTTATTTGGCATTGATGATTATTTTGCATTTGATCACAATCAAAAACAAAAAATTATTGGAGCAATTGAATAAATCATTGGAAATGATTTCGATTCAAACTACCAGAAATGTTAGCAACAATTTTCATATCGTCCGCAAACAGAATACAATTTACAAATTCGACACAATCACCGACGGCGTTGATATAAACAATGTAAATCAAAAGGGACCTAAATGGCTATCCTGAGGCACACCAGACGATGCAACACAACACGAGTAAGTATCATCTATTTTTACATACATTTTCCGATTAGATAAGAATGACCTTAGCCAATCTAATGAAATAAAGTTCCAATTAAGTTCACTAAGATTGTAAAACAGTAACCGGTGATTAACTTTGTCGAAAGCTTTAACGAAATCAGTATACACCACATCAACCTGATCCTTCGAAATGATCGACTTTATTAAGATATTTTGGTAAACTATCAACTTAGTAACCGTTGAACGACTATAGGAAAAAATCCGTGCTGGCGTTCGTTAATACAATGTTTAGAATAGGAATACATCACAACCCTGACCATTGACTCGAATAGTTGGAAAGAAAGACAGAATTGCAAGTCCGCGATAATTACTAACGACACTTCGGGAGCCGTTTTTGTAGATAGGTATAATGTTAGATATTTTCCAAAGATCGGGAAATATGCCTTGACTTAAAATATTGAACAGTAGATATAATGGACCGGTAAGTCCCACTGGTAACACATCAGGACCAGAACCGTTGGAAATATTCAGATTCAACATTGAGTTCGACAAGTCCTTTACTACATCGAGCTCACAGAAAACAATATTCTGATTGTTCGAAAACGACAATTCTGGAATATGAGTTTTATCATCACTAAAGACGAAAATACTGCTAAAGAGTTCAGCAAAGAAATTGCATATTGTATTCGGGACATTTGACTTTCGTCCATTAAATTGCCAAAACTTTTTCGGATTACAGCGTAAGTTGTCTTCTATAACAATTATGGTATTGTTGTACAAAAATCGATTTAGGCAGGACTGATATAATATTCCATATACGATTTTTTGTGCAATAATTCATGATCTTTCAGTTCCTTAGTGAAGCCCGGATCTTATCGGAAGTTAAACTTTTCAATTTTAATTTTGTGAATAAATTTTGCTATAGCGATATTTAATAATTCATTGAACGGTATATATCTACACTAGATAGAGGTGGATACCGAGAGTACGATAGGCACGAACATGAAAAGCGCTCATTGAGCAACCTGGACCTGTAAAATGGACGAAAAAAATTTAATAAATAAAAGCGAACCGTGTCTTTTGTAGATCTTCGTGTTTCACTAAATTCTAAATTCTGCAATACTTGATTTGTTGGTGAACAGGCGAGAGGTTAATATAAATAATAAACAGTTTTTAAAGGCCATTATACTGGCCACTTACTGCAGGTTTTAACAATTTGGCTACAGCACGACTGCCAGCTCGGATTGCTCCGGCCGACTGCTATCTTTGCTTCCATGGAACTTAAATTCTGATAGACAGCTTCACACAGAATTTAGAAGTTTCATGATTCTGAAAAACATTTTTTATTACCGATCCTCGAAATGCCCGTAGGTTCTTAATTTGCTAAGGTTTTTGTGCTCAATCGGACTAGATTCTGATGAACTTTAATATTTGTGTTATAGAATTTATGTTCTGACTGAATTACGAGGACAATATATATTTTAAGATTGTTTAGGGAACCTAGAATCTGTGTGGTCAAACAAATTAAATTCAGATGGAATCTACTGTCTACGGGTTTATCTATACTTAGATGGGCTTAATGGATGGTTTTAGGAGCTGGAGGCATAAGTTTGTGTTGATTTCATGATGTGGTTGACGAAATTTACGTGACAATCTGTATTAGATAATAATATTTGATTTTTTAACAATGTTCTAAAATGTTTAACAAATCCTGACGAATTTGGCTAAATGTTCAGATCTTGTTCTTTAGATAATTATTCGAACTCGATTGTTCAAATTATGGGATTATTGATGAAGATTACCTGTAATATTTTCTCGACCGTTAGTAAGTTGCCAATATCAGTGATGAAAGGCCAAGTAATTACTAAGCCTAAATGGCGAACTTGTCGAGAAGAAGCTTCATTAATTAAGTACTTACGTATAGAGAATGCTCAGCATTATTCTTTGGAAAAGTGATTTAAGTAGCTGCTTCATCGGCCCAGGTTAGTATAGTCTAGTTATTTTTGACATCGTATGAAGTATGGTTTGCCAGTTTGGTAATTTATATTTCATTTGGTATACATTTTCGATAATATAGTTTATAATGGTTTTATGGCAAATGATCAACGAACTTTATTGAATTTCCCAGCAACTCCATTAAGGAAATTGAAAATCACAAGCAAGTTGATGTGGTGTGCAGACTAGTCATTGCAAAATATTGATACGCCTTTATAATCTCGGCTTCTCTGAACAGTTCATATAGCCGAGCAAATCATATTTGTATATAACCGCATTCAATGTATTGAAATATAGAAATAAAAAATAAAAATTATTTCAAGGTACCTCCGGAGTAGCACAAGGTTCTCATGGAGATCGACAATCTAACGATTTGTTGTGAAATTGATCTTCTTAGTCTCAATTTTAACAAGTACAAGACCTTACCGTTCGATCGGAAAGTGAATCATGTTATACAACAATATCACATTAATGGCATACTTTTACGAGAAGTTTTTTTTCAGCATTACAGTAAGTTAATTGCTGGCCACTCAACTCTTGAGTCTATACTAAGTTGATCTCTATAGCTTCTTAAGCTAGATCACAGTCACAGAGGATGTGTTCTATGTTATCCTCGCCCTGTCCACATTCACAGGCAATTGAGTCCGCTAGACTCAGTCGGTACATATAAGAGGGTATTCTTCCATGTCCCGTTAGCATTTGGGTAAACCGTACACTTAGAGGAATCTTTGTCTCTAATCTCGCTTCAATGTTTGGCAGATAACTATATGTTATTCTGCCATCCATTGAGTGCGACCGAATTTGAGTTCCGATTTTGATCGTTTTCTACTATCACGTTTCCATAGCTCACGTCTTGTCTTTTACTTGTCTTGTAGTTGGCAATTTTCTCATTGAAGAGTATATCAATAGGAATCATGCCGGCCAAAACAGGAACGGCGTCAGTTGACACTGTTCTGTATGCCTTGGTAATTCCGACTAAGATACTTCTTTGGCCACTAACTAGTGTATGCTGATGGTGACAGTTCATTCTTTCTGCCCATGCCGCGCACGCGTATGTCAATGAAGAGACCACAAGGCCCTCGTTTATTATTGACAAAGTACGTTACTTGAGACCCCAGTTCTCTTTAGCAACTCGTTTCAACACAGTGAAAACCTTCTTACTATTTTCTGCGACTCTTTTGACATGTGAAGTTACTCCAAGTCGTTCATCGAAGTCAACTCCCAGCCATTTAGCAGTTTTCACCATCTTAATTCTTTGGCCATTTATGGAAACCAATGGCGGTCTCCTAATGTCCAATGAACCTTTAAGTTTGATTATAACTGTCTTTGACCATTTTGATCAATGCATCCTCTGTGGATCTATTTGCTCTAAAGCCAAACTGCTTGTCACTATAGCTTTTTATCTCTTGCCCTTTATACCTTGCCCAACTTACGAACTACTTTTCTTGATCCGGTTAAGTTCGGAGGCCACCGAGACAATTTAGATTTTCGAGAACGTTTACGTAGTATAGTAGCGCTACAGACTTTGATAATTGAACTAGTTATTATTTGTTCAAATAGATCGATATCGCTATCGATCGATACTTTCATGTCTTTAGCCAGGCTTTGCCAGATATTACTTAGTTGGCTTGTAGGAACACTCCCAATTGGCATGCCTTAAGGCATACCGAGGAACATTCTTTACTGCTTGGGAATCATTATGTGTGTTCTCCGACCTCAAGACCGAGACAATAGCTATGTGGTTACTTGCGGTCCATCTTTTTATGGACGGACCAACTTAAAATATTTCTTAACAGACCGCCCGTCATGAGAGTGAGATCAATATTCGACTCCCCGTTGTGAGAATATTTACTTGGCTGCCCATCTTTGTTGATGACGAATAGGTTACTTCTTGCTATAAATTCTTCCACGAGGACTCCTCTCTCGTTTGTGTTCTTATTGTGCCAAAGTTTAGACTTAGCATTGAAGTCGCCAATAATGATAATAGGATGGTCTTTAAGACCATCCATGATTATATAAAGTTTACTTACATATTCCACTGGAACGTCTGAATATTGGAAGTAAATACTGATCAGATAGAAATTTCTTAAGATAGATCTCACCTCCACACACACACACAGTGCGTGTCGCAGAACTGTGAAATTTTAAGAACCTCAAGATCGTTGTTGAGGATGCCAATTGCTGCTTTAATATTTTCATTGTTTCCAATAATTATTCTTGCGTGAACGTTGTCATTCCACCTATAACCCCTTCAACCACGCATGGTTCCTGCATGCAGAATATGTCAATCGCATCTTTTTCAATAGATTATCTGATCTCATGCCCAACTGCTTAACCGTATTTTGCATATTTAGTTGTGCAATCTTCAATCGACAATTATTTTTAGTGTTAACTGTCACAGACAGTTCTCTTCATCGTTAGGTTCAAAGCCGTTTTGTATGAGGTACAAACATTACTGCGTGACGAATGATCAAAATCCCTGTTTGCCTTGCGGCAAGAAGCGCATTTAGCGTCTTTGTCGCCGCAGTGACCACAAATGTTGTGTGGTTCTTTATAGATCTTGGCTATGTGTCCAAATGTCTGGCATTTGTAGCATTTTGTCAACCTGACGAAGTCTGAGAATCTACATGAGGAGCAGCCCAGATATACACGACTGCTTTTTATGAAGATATTTTTGGCAGCTGGAGATACCTCTATTACCCAATGAACTGACTTGGCCTCTTTTGGCCCTTTCGATTAGAACGCCATCCTTAATGTTTATAACTTTCCTAATCGAAACGTTATCCACTGCCGGGTTTATAATTGCCCGCAGTTTATTTTTAACCTTCTCACTATTTGTGAAGGAAGTTCCTCTACCAGCCATGGCTTTGACAGTGACAACCTTAGATGGTTGCCACTGGGTCTTTCTTTTCATTCCTGTTGCTAGAACAGGAACTTGAGGTATCGCATTTTTCACAGTCTGCGCGTACGAGGCCTTTTGTTCAGTTTTAAGAGTTTCCACTATCTCTGCAGATCTTTCAAGAAGTCGATCTTTAATGCCGGCTTATCAAATGGCCTGCGTCTACAATGGCACTTAGGCAATCTTGAAGTTTTGCCCTTTCCCCTTTGTTAATCTTAGAGACCTGTCTGATCTCTAGTTCCAATGTATTCACAGCCTCCTTTAGTGCACCGACAGAATCAGCGCCTACAGACTGTGTTGTGTGGTGGATTCGAATCGATTTGGGCAGGACTGATATAATATTCCATTTAAGATTTTATGTGCAATAATTCATGACTTTTCAGTTCCTTAGTGAAGCCCGCATCTTTACGGAAGTTAAACTTTTCAATTTTAATTTTGTAAATAAATCCAGAAATCGGCTTATCAAATGGCCTGCGTCTACAATGGCACTTAGGCAATCTTGAAGTTTTGCCCTTTCCCCTTTGTTAATCTTAGAGACCTGTCTGATCTCTAGTTCCAATGCATTCACAGCCTCCTTTAGTGCACCGACAGAATCAGCGCCTACAGACTGTGTTGTGTGGTGGATTGCTGAGATCCAACCTCCACAGCCTCGTTGTCATCAGTTCGAACTCGCTTGTTGCGGTTCGAAGCTTATGAAATAGGTGATCTCTCGACCTCCATTTTTCTCACCACCCTATCTACACTGAGTTCGCCTGTGTTTCGCCGTATAGTGGATTTTATTGACCACTAATTCGTTGCTCTCCTCAACCTCGTAGAGGTAACAGCTCAGGAAATAGAAAATATCTGTTTCGGATAAGATGTTAAGACTTAAAAAATTATATGTCAATGCTTGATTTATTGTTATTTCGAATATGGATTTATTAAGTTTAAATTGACGCTTTATAAGTAAATAGACGACACTAGATACTTATCCCACGACGGGGGACAAGTATTCGAAAGTATTCGAATTTTATAACAAGTATTCGAAATCAAGGTCTTAAGGGGTTAATTTCGTTGAAAATATCGAAGCGTCACTATAGAGTAAATTCAATGCTTGGTTTTATTATCCGCTGGACATGGGGATATTTATGACCTTGAAATAATTAAGGTCTTGTATTATGTCTATGCCAGCTCCCAACATAAATATGTCGTCAATGTCTGGGGCTCTTTTTACAGCGAACATATCCGCAGTAATTCTCGATGTGATTACAACCACCATATTTTACTGGATTAAACACCTACAACATGACAACATTCCAAAACAGGCGAGAGATGCTAAAACTTTCGTTTGTTGGCCACATCTTACTTGATAAAATCGATGCACCATCTATATACTGGGATCAATTAAAATAAATGCACCTAGTAGACGTTTAAGATACCATAGGTTACATATCATGGGCTACTTCATTTGAATCAACACATAATGCTCAAGAATTTAAACATTGTCAACAATCTCTTTCACTTTACTTTAACTAAGGTAAACGTTGCTCGATGCTCTACTGACCAAGCTACATGATGCTTTCAACAAGGCCATGTGAGGTGTATGTCCTATCAGGAGGCCCTTGGGAAAATTTCGGCCACCTTGGTGGTCGAGAGAACTCCATAGGTACTCGAATGAAATGCAGGAGACTGTTCAAGAAAGCGAGGAACATAAATGCTGCTGCAGATTGGGACTGTTATAAGGAAGTCCTAAAAACCTATATATGTAAGTACGAAGCTAAGAGCAGCCAAAACGAGGGGCAGGAAGCTCTACTGTGGCAATATACAGGAGTCCTCGGAGGTGGCCAGGCTACTCAAAGTACTACTATGTTCTAGTCCTTCCGACTTATCTACAACGACCGGATGGTTCATGGACTAGTGTAGTGAGGAATCTAGCTCCGGAAAGATCAATCATAAATATGCGTGTAGACTTCGTAAGTCATATTGTAAATAGGCGGAATATCCTATGGGCAATAAATAGTTGTAAGCCGTACAAGTCGGCAGGCCCTGATGGCATTATCCCTGCGGATATCCAGCGAACTATTGTCTTAACCCTACCCTGTCTGGAAGTTATCTTCAAAGGCAGCCTAGAACTCTGTTAGATTCCTAGAAAATGGACTGAAGTAAAAGTAATATTTATACCTTACGATTCTAAATACCTCGAAATACTTTTGGACAGCAAGCTAAGCTGGAAAACAAACATCTTAGAGAGAGTAAAGAAAGCTACTATAGCGCTCCATTGGAAAGAGATGGGGTATGGTGCCACGCATAGTACACTGGCTCTACGTCTCAGTGGTCAAATTTATACTGCTGTATGGGGTTGTCGTTTGGTGGCCAGCGTTATAATTTATGGAACAGTGGTATTCCGGAAGCTACCGAGTACGCTATCCCTTTGCCTTCTGTTGAGATGAGATTCCAAAATTAGTTTCCCACCAGAGAGGACTGCAGTGAACGAAACGGTTATGGACAATGAGGCGCTAAACTTCTTCACGGATGGCTCAAAAAGGGATAGAGGGGTTGGCTGCGGGGTATTCTGTGAGGCACTAGGGGTCAACCTCTCTTTTCGTCTTCCCGACTTTTGCAGTGTTTTCAAGCTGAACTTATCGCGATAATGGAAGTCATAGCCTGGTTGAAGTATGATGTGATATCTACGAGGGATATTCGCAATTTTACGGACAGCCTGGCTGCTACTAAAACGCTACAATTATACTCCCAGACGTCGAAGGTAGCTCAGAACTGTCTGGCATCTATAAATGAGATGCCTGATCAGTGCAACATCCGCTTGACGTGGGTGCCAGGGCACTTCAATATCGCAGGGAATCTAAAGGCAGATGAGCTGACCCACAAGGGCATAACACGTCTAATAACCCAAAGCAGGCGGGATATAAAGATACCGCTTGCTTCATGTAAACTGCTACTTCAGGAAGAAGCCATAAAACAAACGAACATCAGATGGTCTAACGCCAGTTCGTGTGTAATAACCAGGCAGATCTGGCCTGAACTTGACCGGTCCAGATCAGGCCAACTGATGTCGCTTCGACGGCATCATATTGGTATGGTCGTGTGAGCTATAACGGGACATTATCTCATTGGGATACATGCGAGCAGACTGGGTGTCTGGAGAAGGAGTAAAGTGTGCTCCATCTGCTCTGCACCTGTCCTAGTCTAGCGTACAGTAGAACAAAATTTATGGGAACTTCCCCTTTGAACGACCTCACGGATCGAGAGGTAGTAAGATCCGGGACTTTAAACGCTTCTTGGTTAGCTCAGGATGGTTTAACGAGTGAAGAGGAGGCAGCTCGAATCTGGTATAGCTACGGACCAATTTTGTGTCTGTATGTTAGTCCCTTAGGACGGCCATTCTTGCCTAACCTAACCTAACCTAAGGTAAACTTTAAACGAAGGTTGAAGCAGTATTATGCTCTGATCTGAATCAAATTTTATTCATATTTTTTATGTTTTATACTCAAGCCAAATTTGAACGATAGTTTTTAATGAACGTGTCAACCTTGCTAGGAAGAAACACTATTTTTTTTATGAACTTTTTTAAACTTCTTAAAGCTACAGTCCTTTGAACATTCGGGATGCATTACGTAAACAAAACTTCTTGCAATCGATCGATGTTACCTTCTACAAAACATGTATATAAGTACTAAGTAATTACGTTCAAACTGTAGTTTGTTTTCATTTACACTTTTTGGACTGTTGTAAGGTTTTTCGTCACTGGTGGAAACTATCGTACAATTTAATTATAAATTTAGTTGCTACTTCTTTCACTTTACATATTATAATTATTTTTAACCAATGCTAGTTAAGATAACAACTAAGTTATTATTTTTGATCTTATATTTTCTCCAGAACCGGTATCACAATATTTTAATGTTGTTCGGTCGCTTAAGAATTTCCAATTCTATTTTCTATTCTCTTGCAGAATATTTTAGCTAGAAGAACAAAAAGAGCATATATCGTCGCCTCTGCAAAAAAGTATAACTTGTAAATTCCCAATGTGTAGCCGTTTCGACCGAAAATTGTCAGTGTTCAAGATTTACACGATAGACACGAACATTATTTAAAAATATATGTATTTACATATTTTTGAGTTGGGTGATGTGATGCTTTTATTGCGAGGTGCGATATGTTATCATTATTATTATAGTAATATGTGTAAACAAATAATATTAAGACTCGTGAATTTTATATTTGGACGAGTAGATTTATCAAGAAGAGAGTTAAATTATATATACACAATAATGGATTTTACACACCAACGAATGAATATTATATTGTAGTGTGTGTGTGTATGTGAGTTTGTAATGTACATTTCTTAATCTACAAAAGAAATAACAAAAAATATTGAATGAATTTTTATTGTATATAAAGAAACGATTTTTTAAAGAAAGAACAACGAAAATATTTCAATAAATGCTAAAGTCTGTAATCTGTATACAATCAATCAGTTGGTGTTCGCGTTACATTCGAAACGGACGAACCGAGTTGTATTGTGGCGGTTTCACTAAAAATAAAATACTAGTGTTTACCCGTATTTTTGTGTTCGGTGTATGTATAGTAATATAGTATATTGACGTGCGCAATTAATTGTGTGTGAAATTCAAGGTTTAAAATAGTGCGTGTGACCTGTGAAGTTCAATGTGATTTAAATTTTTGTGTTCTATTCTATATAAATTATAATTTATAATCAAATTTGGGTGTTACGTTGTCGAGGTTAATTATTGACACATATTTGATTTAAACATTCTTGAGGTTAAATTTTTTATCTAACGATAGAATTATGGTGAATACTATATTTAAATATATCTTATATGTCTTATCAACGCTTTGTGTATAAAACAATATATTTTTATTTTTATCGGTCTAATTTAATCAAAAATTATAGAAAAAAAAATCAAGAATATATTATATTTATAGACGTAGGGCTTTGTTATATTTACAGTGCAAACTGTATTTTATGATTATGTACCACGGTTAAGAATTAGTTATTTTTAAATCTGAAATAAAAATATATTATGTATGTGTACACGAATATTAAAATAGCATGCAATTACATATATCGTCAAGTGTTCAAATACAACGAATTACACGACGCGACGCGCCCGAAAATTTTTTGTGGGCAATTGTATCTTATCATTGCCATAATTGGTGTAGTAGCAATTCATCGTTGTATATAAATATATTACTTATGTGGTCATAATTGTGATTATATTTCAAGTATATAAGCCGTATTTTTATTTTTATTTTTTTATAATATGTACATAGATATACAGATTCATATCAAATGATTTGGTCAATTAAATTTGATGCGATTATAATTTAAAAAAAAAAAACAGGGATGTAAACCATGAAATATTGATATCTAATTAATCTTGAGAGCACATTATATGTCGAGCAATCTGCTGAATACCTAATCTAATATCTAATCCACGCAAAATTTCAGTGCCTTGAACCTGCACCAGCCAAATCAGCCCGCCACAACGAAACCTAGCCCATAATTTATTACAATTTTATTACAATTTATTACACCAGGTCCCAATTTTATTACACTTGCCGCTCGCGAGAAAAGGGTGGGTGGAGTAACATCAAATTAAACCTACACCGCCACTTTGACCGCCAGCATATTTTTGTTAAAACTGGCTGTTGTTTACACTATACGGTACATATATACGAGTACCTTGTAAAGTAGTGATTTTTAATTATTTTAGGTAAAGTCTATTTCAAGTCAACGAAAAATACCAAAAAAGTCGATCACCACGATATTTTGGATAAAACTGGATATTGTTTACAATATACGGTATACAAACACTGTGTCAAGTGGTGTAATTTAACTATTTTTTGTAAAAATCAACCGAGTTTAAACCTAAAACCCGTCGATTAAAATCTATTGAATGTTATTAAAATTTATTGAATGTATTATATATTGACACGGTGTATGCATACCGTATAGTGTAAACAATATTCAGTTCTATCATCAGATAATAAATTGTAATAAAATTGTAATAAATTATGGGCTAGGTATCGTTGTGGCGGGTTTGTTTGCCTGGTGCAGCTTCAAGGAACTTAAAATTTCATTTGATTAATAACAATTTTTAAGTATTTCTATAGCATTTGCGACTATATAGCGACAATATCATAAAAAATATGTATATCTTTTTAATTTCGCTCTCTGTATAGATCACATTGGCGATACTAACAATGAATGAAATGCTTAACTCTTTCTACGCGAGGAATTGTTTTTGCGTACGTGGTACCGTCTGTTTTGAACTCTTTGATAAATTCATTTAACCTGCAATCTATCTACTGACCTTCTTTACTTAATTTTTTTTTGTAGGTTTCCAGTTGATTTCATACTCTATAATCTCGAGATTCAAATTTGTTGCCAAAATTTATTGCAAATTTGTTATATAATTCAAATTCTAACTCATAATTTCCAAATTTCAACAATACTCATTTTCAGTTTTCAAATTCTATGTTCGTGACTTCAAGACTCTGAACTACAAATTCTTATCCCCAGATTTAAAATGCTAATGTCTAGACCTCTATACTTAAAATATTTCAAAACAATTTGTGCTTGCTTTCGATAACAATTACACTAGATTTGGAAGTAAATGATAGAAATGAGAAGGTAGGACTCGGCATCGTACCACTACCTAAAAGGTCATAACTTTTCAAGGTCCTGAAAAATATAAAATAATGTTGTTTAGAGTTCGTGTTATCACATCGCTGGCTAAAGTTTGTCACGAACTCTAATCAGGATGTACCTTTAATGATTATGAGTTGTTTGTGGCTTTTTAACGATTTTCTGCAAAATACTTTCTGGCCAAAACCTCACTGTAGGCTTAGAAATGTTATAAATTCGGTTAAATTTAGTTAGAAGTCAGAAATTAGTTTCTGTGTAAACAATACGATTTTCAGATTTTCACTAAAATGGCGAAAACATTATTAAATTTAGAAAACATTATTAAATTAAGTGTTTTAATAAAAATTGAAAGCTAAGTTATTTGACTTAAGCAATCATTTAAATTAGATGGCTAAATAAGTTTAACTTAAAATTATATGAGTTTCAAATTAAGTGTGGTCAAGTCGGAATTTATTATGAACCAGAAATTATGCAACTCTATTGATTCCAATTGAATAAATTATTAAATATATGCCGTCTGAACCTGCATTCAGAAGGTCTTATTGGAAGCCGTAATGGATACCCATTTTTTTTAAAGTTTGCACTGATTCAGGGCGCTTTCTCAGTACCACTAGGTCTAATTACAAAAAAAAAGTCATCTTCTACTCTAGTCCATCACATCGATATTTGAAACCCTGCCGTGGAGAAAAATATTGTCCTGTTGAAAAATGAATCTACAAATCTTATCGAAAAGCAGAGACTTCAATTTTTGGCATATGACTTGTAGATAAGCAGCTGCTGTGACTTTGGAACTATAAAAGCATGTTCGACCAGTTCCTTCTCTAAAAACATCCTCAAACCACTCCTTCAGCTTTCGGTCACGAAGACCATCTCTTTGTAGCTTAAATTTGGATGAACCAAAGAAAACAGATTATTCCATATGAAGCCAGCTTTAATAATTCTTCTTCTCACTAAGCTTGATGCAATTCAAATTTTATTGCCCGTTGCTAGTTCAAAATTCTTCCTAATTCAAATCATCCACTGACCTTGTTTTTCTGGGCCTTCCAGAGCCTTGTTTTCTTTTGGTATAGTGCCCGTAATTCATTTATTTTTTAATATTTTACGTAACAGATCTTTGAGAAATGTTAAATCTTTCTGGTAACTCACGAGTTGTTAAATTTTCTTGCGCCGAAATTATTATTTGTTACTTTTACACTTCGACCTAAATTACCCTGCTTTTTTTAAAAATTAAATCACACTTTATTCTCTATTTGATTAAGATCACCTGCCTATTGATTCGATTGTAGAAAATACCTGCAGTCTAATTATGGTCAACAACGGTAAGGGCAAAAAATATAAACAGGCGTGCTCAAACAAACAGTCTAAAGTGTGGTTTAAAAAAGTCATTAGCCAAATAAAGCCTTGCAAATCTGCTTTGATCTTAATCATTGGATTATCTAAGAATTATATATAAAGATGTGAGAATTATATACAGAAATAATAATAATAATATAAGTATTTTAGACATATTAAAACACGTGTATCAAACGGGTAGATCCACGAAAACCTTTGTTCATAACGTGTTCAAGAGAGTAAAAAATCCTACATTCTCTGTAAAGCATGGTGTTCGACCTTAAAATTGACACAAGTCGCTCTTGCTAGAAAGGAGATAATGCAAATACTGATGAATTTGGAAAGAAAGCTTTTTTCAAAATTTTACTTAGAGTTAATCGGTAATTACTATCTCGCAATTCAGAGTTTAATGTGCATACAATTATGAACTGAACTTTAATGTAATATCTGCGAGAAACCACCAGATAGGTTTGGAATCAGAGTGTTCCCAAATTGATAAAACAACGATATAAAAGAGAATTAAAATTCTTAGTGCATGTAGTGATGTAAGTATTGCTCATAGTGTGACATAATGTTTTAGAAGCGAATGCCCTGTTCATAATTTATTTAACGGTAGTCTGGTTAATTGGAATAATGCGATTTTTTCCTCGCTATTTTCAACTGATAATGAACGATTTTTAATTTTAACGGTTTACCCTACATTGTGCTTTCTTTATCCTTCCTTTGCCTTTCTATTATTTTCGAGTTATGGCTACGTAATATGTACTGGTTTGAGATTTCGTTCGTGTTTACAGCTCCTTTTGCTACCGATGGCCGGTTACTGGATAACACTTTTATGGTGGTCCCATCGTTCATGCACCAACTTTTTACAATCCATGGCAACATTGAGTATGATATCGTTCCATTAATATTTTAAATAATTACTTTGAAATGTCAACTGGAATATTTCAAAATATTGTACGGAATTGGAAATGTGCTTGTGAACTGGATGTTCAGTTAAAACCTTCAAGAGTGTGTGCCGATTTGTTCCCGCAAACAACAACGGGTATTTGTTCTATTTGCACAAATACAGTGGATTAAAGATTCTTCCAAAAAGTATATTAAAATTACAATAATAAAAAGATCAAAAGGAGATTTTGAAAACCGCACATAGGATTACAGTACATCTAAGCTAATCACGTCTTTGCATGCATATATACTGGAACTACAAACAAATTTAGTGCTTTACTGTACTTGTTTCCCGATAATTGTATAGAAAAAAATATATATTCTATTCAATTGCATTTCAATTGTATGTACATATATACGAGTACATGAGAAAAGCGTACATACGAGTAGAAAATATGTTTACGTTTCAAATTAATTGTATAGTTTCTAAAATGATGCAATACAATTTTGTTCGAGAATGAACGTTAATTGTCTATATACATACATATGTACATACATTCATAGGTTAAGTGGCATATAATTTTTCAGTAGTGCAAATTTTAATAACCTAATAACCTAATCATAAATTGATAAAATATAATAAACTACAATTATTTGTACATGAAGTCATTAAATTCGATTTATTGATATACAAATTATACTTCACACTATCGTGACCTATGTATGTATATACACATGTATGTGTTTCGTTATAAAAGCACGCGCGGCGATAAACAAAGAAGTGTGCACAATAATTTACTGATAAAGGAATTACACGTGTTGGGTAATAGTTTTACGGTAGGTTAGTTATTTGAAATGGTTAAAGTATAAATATTAGCTAATTAACAATTATTGTAACAAAATAAAAACATAATTATGGTTGAAATGAAATACATTTTGTTGCTACATGCTTTTTAAAAACAACAACAACAAAAACCCAAATATGTATATATTCTGTTATACTGCAAAGTTTACAAAAATCAGTTGGTTAGGAATTCCCAATATAAGTAACCAGTTTATTATTGTTGTGGTTGCGAAATTTAACTCTAAAATCCATATGCTAATTTACTATCTAAATACGAGGTGCCACAAAATACGAGAATGCGATATTAAGTTGGTATATGTATACTTATGTATGTCTGTAATATAGCATGACATGACGGTTAGTTTATTGCTTTGTAAATTACACAATGCACTGTCTAATCATAAAAACTATTGATTTTGTGTGTATTATAGATTTGTTATTTCGATAAATTGTAGGCCATAATTAAGGCCATAAAAAACAAATGTATTCATTTTGTGTAAGCCTATATATTCGTATAGGCGCAAAGTAAAAATGTGATGGTTTAGAAACGATACTTTCTTCACAGCCGCACTCTATTCGAAGAAATGGTTAGACGAGAGTGCGTTTATTGCAATGAGGCCAATAATGCGGCAAAAGACTTTGTGTTTGGTGACACGGTGAATCGGAATCTGAGTTGATTAGAAGTTCATATTATCTATCAACTATGCATATGGTTACGATTATGAAAAACAATACATTTTTACTAAAAATTGAGAAGAGTATAAACCATGTCACCGAAGGTACACGGGTGGGATGTCTTTGCTAGATTAACAGAACATCTAGGAATATATATATAGTGTAACACATTATTCTGGAATTTCTAAAAATCGTCATTACAATTATCAGTTATATATTGTAGATTTTATATGACAAATAAAGAGTACGCACTTCATTTTATGAGATTTCTGGAAATCCTTTATATATAAATCAGTTCAGAGAATAATCAGTTTGATTTATTGCGATTTCAGTTGGCCAGTCCTGCCTGGTTCTAGCCAATCAATACAGAGTGCACATAAAACATTGTCCATTCAATTAAGGAAATAAAAGTGTGATACTCATGATATACATAAATAGTTTAAACAGATCCAACAGATAGCGAGAAGGTTTCTTGCAACACATTTATAGGCTGTCATCGCTAGTTGAAATTTATATAAATTGGTATACACTTCTATTGATATATACTATTTTTAAATAATCCCAATATAGTGTTTTCCAATAAGAGGTTTCATTTTGAATAGCTTACTATTTGGGCAGCTGTTAAATTTGAAGCTGTCATCTTTTAACATTTGGCAAGTAAAAACTACGCCATTGAAATTGTTAAAATTCACTGCAAAAATGGTGTAATTTTCAAAACCGTGTGCGTCGCTCAAGAACAACTGAGAATATTGCTGCAGTAGCCCGTAGTGTTGAAGAAAACCCAGGTTTGTCGATTCCACAAACGACATTACACCGTATGTTGCATAAAGACTTAGGTCTTAAGGCTTTTAAAGCTAAGTTTAAAGCCGGTCGATCACCATAAACGTCGTATCTTCGCTGATTGGGACCTTCAAATGCATCAAAATGATCCGGATTTTCATCGAAAAATCCTCTTGCGTGATGAGGCCCATTTTCACGTCGGAGGCTATAATAAATTGTTGAAAAGCCTCTCCGTCCTCAACGTGTCACTGTTTCGTGCGGTTTTTGGGCTGGCGGTGTGATTGAACCTTACTGTTTCGAATATGAGGCTGGTGCAACTGTTACGGGGAATGGATTGCGCTACCGAACTATGATTAATGGTTTTTTATGGCCGGAATTGGAAGATATTGATGTGGATGACGTTCATTTTTAGCAAGATGGCGCTGCGTGCCACACAAGCAACGAAACAATCGCAATTTTGCAAGAGAAGTTTCCTGACCTGAGATCTTGTGATTTAACACCTTTAGACGTTTTTCGTGAAAGACGTGAAAGATAAGTTCTATGCCAACGCTCCACAATTGATTCAAGACCTTAAAGATGGAACTCGTGAAGTTATCGAGGACATACAGCCGCAAATGTGCGAATTGGTCATGGAAAATTTCATGAAAAGGATATGGTTCTGCAAGCGTAGCTGTGGCGGCCATTTGGCTGATATCGTTTTCAAATGTTAATGGCATACTTCTTTACAATGAAATAAACATTAATTTATTTCTCTTAAAAAATACTCGTTTTTTTTAAATATCAAAATGAAACTTCTTATTGGAAAACCTGTTATTATCTTGGAGGCCAATTGACTGCTACATTCGAATCCGTTAATAGGGGCGGGATGCTAAAGGGATTTTCCATCCTTGATTTCGATCGGGATGATGATGAACATAACTATGACTCTCTGTTGAGAGTGCAGAATCCATGGGCCGAGCCATCGTTCATGTCAGTGCAGGCTGCCATGGAGCTATACAAGGTGTAGATGGTCAAAACAAATCGGACGTGTGGCCGTACGTCCTCGATTTGGCTGACAAAATGGCGTAAGGCAAGGATGCAAATAAGCGAACTGCGAAATAGCCGGGAGAGCCTTGAGCCCCAGAACAAGTAGAAAAGATAAAATAAAAAATAAAAATTAAATAAAAAAAGGTGTAGGTTTGAATAGATTATTTAGCAACATTTAGCAAGTTGAATAGATCATTTAGCAACATTCAAAAGTAGATTGTTGAACCTCTTATTGAATAGTATATTACGTGAGATGGGCTCATGGCTATTCTAAAATTAATTTTAATACTATTACAGAAGTTTTCCAGTAATACTATTGAAGTATTGGTATCGTTTCTACATAATTTAAAATTACGTTATGGCGTATCCAATTTTAAAAACTATAAGGCCGTGAAATTACTAGTAGCATAGTGGTTAAAGCTATGGTGTTTGGAGAATGTAACCCAAAATAAACGGGGATGCAATTGAAAATACTATAGGCTGGCATGCAGCTATACAATATCCAGATGGCAAATTTAAATAGGATACCATATTTTTTGCACGCTGCAAAACAATTTATACACGATATCTAGAATGTGGGATCACCAAACAGGATGCCTTTTCGCCTTCTATTCGATAGAGATTCGAAACTAACCTCAAGTAATGTCATATTTCACTGACAAATGCCAAAACAGCTGACATAAGCTAGTTCGTTTATGGTATAAAATGAGTGCATTTATAGTCTTTTCGATAGAGGAATTCATGATAAGAAAGTTGAAGCGGGTCGAAAACAGCTGATTAACAGCTTAAAACCAACCGCGGATATCATTATAAGAGCGATAATTATTTTTTCGTTATCATGTGAAATTGGACTATAGTACCGCGGTACTGCATGTGTAGGTAGCCCGAGGACAGTTTATTAACTTACTATATCTTTCATTACGATCTAAAAACAGTATAAATGAAATAAACGACGTCGCAATGGATGAATCTGAATCTGTTTTGCCAACAACATTTTAAATAAATCTTTCCAAATCCTAAATCATGGATTATTCAGACAAAACAATGTTTTTACTTTATCACATTTATGAAGTAAGGATAAAGTATTGTAATCGAAAAAAAAATTGTTTCTCAGATTTTGTTTTTTTCACATGTCTCTATGTCCCATGAATCCAAAGTGACCATTATTGAAAAATTTCTGTAAGTGTGTCTGTGTGTATATGATAGATTTTTCTGTCAACGACAACAAATCTACTTCATATGTTTAAAATAATTTTTATTTATCTAGCACCCCTGTGTTAAAATTATAATTAATTAATATTTCAATTAATTAAAATTATTCTCAATTGCTACAGTTTTGACTATCTCCTAAAAATCTTGAGATATCTCGTTCAAAATGTTACGTTGTTCCCTATATTAAAGTTCAGAACAAAACTCACAAATTCGTATAGCACGAAGATTTATTGTTAGCAAAAATGATAAATATATTCAAATTATAACCCAGAATATATCGCAAAAATTTAAAAGTTCGATATGCCGAAATAAAAATCAGTACAAAACTGCCAGGTTAAAAATAAGCTGTTCGTAAATATTCATAAATCCAGACTATATGAATCGAAATGTTTGAATTATAAAATTAATTTCAAAAACGATTAAGTTGTAGTAATTGCATTGTATTTTGTTTGAAGACGAATGAAGTGAATAAATGTATATTTGGCAACCCAAACATATTTATTTACCAAAATCAAGCAGAATTTTAAAGTTAAAGAATTTATGAATCTTCGAATATATGTATAGCATGTAGACATACATAAATTAAAATTACAGCCTATATACGGATTTTCTCCATTAATTCAATCAGATTTGAGGATTGTAGACTGTTTGTTATTTGACTTGACTTAGTAAGTTTAACATAAAATGCATTTTGACTTCTGTAGTATACTTCAATAAACGAATTTTATCTCACATTAAATAATTTTAAAAAATTCTAAAATTTTAAAGTTTTGTGAAATCCTGCTAACGAATCATTAAATTTCAGTAAAGCTCCAATTTGAAATTCACATTATGACAACCGAAACCAACTTTTTCGAAAACAAAAATAAAATGTTCTTGTTTTTCAATTTTAGCGCACACTACGATGAGACGACTTGTTTTTTTTTTTTTTTCTTGCACTAGATGACTTTTGTTTTTTCAGATTTTGTTTAAACAAAAAAATATATATACTCGTATATAGGGCTAATACACGATACACGACACGATCTAAGTAGTCATATAAAGGCGCATATAGGTCCACATGTTGCATTTGATTAACGATACTGATTTTGAATTTTTGCGTCTTGCATTTAAATTTGTTTTGACATTGCAATTATATACACTTTTATTTTTATGTACAGACTGTAATTAAATAACTATAGCCAGCCAATAAATGCCATTTCATACAAAAAAAATTAATAATTCGCCAGGTAACTAAGTTTATATAATCTTTTTGTAGCCGGCCATGATCCAACGAATTAATATTAAATTTATTTTTAATAATGAAATAAGATTGCTTTCAAAGCGAGTATAGAAGACGAGGACATAGCACCCGTAATAGCTCGACAGGCCATACATTGTGTGCTATTAATCTTAGCAATGACAGAAGCTGGACTCCTCAGGCCACCAAACAACAGACGCGTAAGATAGCATAGGTAAAGCAAGAGATTTGTAAATATACATCAGCATTTTGGGGGTCAGGTTCCATGACTTCCCAAATGCTCTTCTACACTGCCAGAAAATGATAGTGACCTTTTGCAGTTTAATTTCAATATGAGATTTAGGAGAGTTTACTGTCCAGAATGACACCCAGATGCTTTACTGTGTCATCATAACTCTGAGCAGTGAAACCAGGGTGCTGTAGTTTTACAAGTAATTCGTCAATATCTAAGAGCCACAGGAGAGATGATAGGACGCACCTCCCTGCGGGCAACCTTCAGTAACTTTAACCGAAATAGAAAGAGAGTTCAGCTCGGCCACAGTAATGCGCGACGATCACCAATCCAAGTAACAATGGTTTGGTCAATTCCAAAATTTGAGCATGCTTCAGTGATGGAAGCGAAAGAAGTACTATCAAAGGCACCCGCAATATCAATAATAAGCGATCTTTCAATCCTCGTAATAAGTGCATTCAGCGCAGTTTCACATGATTTCCCAACTCTGTAAGCATGTTGAATGCTACTGAGTGGGATGACAGATAAGTGATGATCCCTAATTTATCTGTCAACAATTGCTTCCAGAGTTTTGAGAAAAGTTGAAGAAAGACTAATAATCATGGTTGATAGCATTGCACCCAGGGAAATAAACAGAAAGTATAGTAGTTCGACAATTTCCTTCCTAGAAGAGGTTAGTCTGCCATCAGGAAGTCGCAGCACACGATGTACAAAATTGAAATTCTGAAAAAATTCTCATGCTGAACCAAGGATCGTCACAGATAGCGATAGTTAGCGAGTAGTTAGCTACCCATTAACACCTATCTGGGTGCGATCCTTGGTTTGCCAGGAACATTGTTTTTGAAATTTCAATTTTGCTAAATTCCAATTTGGTGATTTTTAGATAGTCGAGCCACTATGAGCATACTTGGTTCAAACGCAGACAAATCGAGTACAGTTTCGTTCATTAATTGGTAATGGATGAAATCAAATAATCGTAGGTTACGTCCACATTATATGAAATTATTTATAGTTCCCAGCTTACAAGCTACCGGAAACTTTTACTTGAGTAACAATTTATTGAATATATTTGGAGTACCTATGATCGTAAAACGCAGTACTAGTAGTGCCATTGATGATTTCGCTAATTCCAATGCCATGATTTTAAGATCTTCTCAGAGTCAACAGCTAGTTTTTGTAAATCAGTTCCCAATTTATAATAAATTAGGGTTAGAACGAACACACCTGTTATAACACGAGTTTCTCCGTTCAAAACAAAATGTTCGAAGAACTATATAGTATATATGTAGGAAACTTTAACAAGTACGCCTTTCAGCTCCCGCTGATAGACGGATTGACAAGCCGCCTGGATAAAATTTAGATTTATTTCAAGACTAGATCTCACAGCTGCGTTCTGACAAATACGACCTTTGTATCAGTTTGCAGTTATGCCGTTTGGGTTGTGTAATACACCTTAAACTATGTTCAGGCTGTATGCATACTAGCCAATCTACTGATTGATCCATCAACCTTCGAAGAACATCTGTCAATCACCTCCTTACGTTTATATACATCAGTCTAACCAATATTTCAATTAATTTTATCAGATAAACCAATGAATATCTAATTCATTCACTGTCCTTTAAATTCAATCCTTTTCTATTTTAATTCCTTACAGTGTGCACACCTATTTGTATATTAAATAGAGTTTTATTATCGTGCACATACATATACATCTAAGTACATATATCCTTTCTTCACTCAATTTCAAAATAAGGATACTATGAGCATGTGCGTACTTTACAATGTTTTATACGTCAAACTCAAATATTATAATGAATTGAATTGTTTGTATATTTTATAGACTTCACCAATTCAGTTGTGCTTGAGAATAAAGTCGGAAGTGCATTTTACGCTAACCTTAACTCGTGTTTATCATAAAATTAAAATTTCGTAATAAAATAATTAAAAGTAATTAATAGTGTTGTGTTACGCGATAAATATCAGTTTTTTTTATATCAGAATTTTTTTTTTTTTTCGACAGTTCAAATTATGTGACAATATAATGAGTTCTAGCTGAGAATTTACAAATCATATTTATTATACAATTTATACATCAAAATCATGGACAAAAAACGAATATCGTTTGCAAAAGTATCAACGGATGATGGCCACCATAATAATGACAAAAGCAGTGGGCCAACGGAGAACGCAGTATCGGGAACATTTCAAAACTTCTCATCAAAAATATCGGATAAAATAGGTGACTGTTTTTACAGGTAAATATTAAATACGTATACAGTACATATGTACACAAACAATAAAAATATTGATTAAATTAATTATTATGCGAGGCATAGTAATTATTATTTGCATGCATCGATCATTTAAAAAGCCGGTTTGGCTACCGCTTTTGGTGCGTGTTTATATAACATTGTTTGAAGGCACAATAACACATCATTTACAAGAGTTTTTTATTTATTGTATGCGACGTAAGATTTTAGCCATAAACTATACACTATATTTTACATTACAAGGTTATGTTAATTAACCTTCACAACTTATTAACTAAATAATGTGCTAATAATGTAGTTCAATAGTTTGTGTTCCTATTTAGTTTCAATCTCGCTCGCAAATTCTAGTTTTTTGATTTTGGCTTTTAAATTTATAATATAACATCGCACTCAGGTATAATTCAAAATGCAAATTGAATAAAAGCTAGACACGTATAACATTGGAACCAAAACAGGTCGTTTTCACAAACTAATAAAAATCTTACAGATTCTTAAATCTTAGTTTTATAAGCGACTTTGTACAAATTACCAAATGTTGACAAAGATTAACAGTGTTATTGAACATTGAAGTACAGTCGGTAAATATGTATGTTTATACATATTATGTTATGTTAGTTCCAATAATATTCTAACATTGTTGATTTAGTGATATTTGAGGCGCGTTATTTATTTATGGAGCGGATGATCAATCCGGTTGAAATACTGTAAATCAACAAAGAATAGAAAACTATTTAGTTGGAATTGTTTTTTTCATTAATTCATAAAATGTATTTATTTAATTTGTTGATTTGTCTATAATTAAATATTTTGGAACCTTATGTTCCTTAATTTTCTTTTAATTTATTAGTTTAACAATTGTGGGGATACATCGTCTTGCAACGCAAAAATTTTTGATATGATTTTTGATAATATCACATATGCGGGAACTATACCTAATCATTGCATTGCAAGTTGCATTTTGGAGAGTAGGACGAGCTTTGCTTTGTTGATTTTAGACTTGTGCTTTATCTTTGTAAACACCATTAAAGAGCGAGAACCATATAAACATCTTTTGTTTTGTCTATCAAAATAATAACAAAAATAATGTAAACAAATGTATTTAGATTTCTTTAGGACGCACATAGGCGTAGCTGCAGCTATAAAATAAATGGGGCAAATAAAAAACAGATATTGTGTCGATTCCGATTGGCGAATACGGAACAATCAATAATATATAATTATAGTCAAAGTACCCGTTTAAACTAACACCTGTTTCGAATATATTTTGAAGGACTATTTCTTGCAATAGGAAACTAGCCTTAAAGCATTTTCCATTTTCCACTGTTTCTTCCTTCTCTTCATCATCTACGGCAGTAATCATAGGCGAGACGCCCAGTCTGCCAGCATGTTTACCAATGACATAATGTCTCGTTATGGACCGGTCTAGTTTGGACCAGATCTGCCTAAATATTACACACGTGTTCGCGTTAAACCATCTGTGGTTCGTTTCCCTCATATGCAGTATTTCAATATTGAACTCTCAATTTTTGAGATGGATCTCTTACATTCCCTGCAATGTTGAAATGTCCTGGCGTCCACGTCAAGCGGATGTTGAACTGATCAGCCATCTCTCGTATAGATGATAGACAGTTTTGGGCTGCTTTCGACGCAATATAATGTAATTGTACGGTTTTAATAGCAGGCTGAGTGCTCGTAAAATGCGAATACCTCTTATAAAGGATGTCCCAAAATTAACGCAAGCTTTGAATTAAATAGAAAACACAGTTTTTAGTCTTCAGATTTTGATTTTTTTATTGAATCATAAAATACATAGGATAGGGTTATTTATGGAATATCACATCGGGTAAATGGCCTGCACAGCTTTGCTGGCATATACGCACTTTTTTATCGAAATCCCCCATGACCTTTTTGCATAAATGTGGCTGAATTTCGTTGATACAGCGTTTAATTTCCTCCTGTAATGCACGGGTGGTTGTGAGCTTGTTGACATAGACCTTTGACTTCAAATAACTCCATAAAAAGAAATCTAATGGTGTTAAATTACAAGATCTAGGGGCCAATTCTGATCACCGAAACGAGAGAGTACACGACTAGGAAATGTCTCTTGCAGTAATGGAATTGTTTCTATGGCATGTGGCACCATCTTGTTGAAACCACATGTCGTCTATGTCGAGCAGCTATAACAGTTACTGCTTGACCAGCCTAATTTTCAAAAAAGTATGGTCCAATGATGCCTCCAGCCCAAAATCCGCGCCAAACAGTGACATGCTGTGGATGCATTTGTTTTTCGACAATCACATGTGGGTGTATGTTCTCCGTACCCAAAATTCGGCAATTTTGGCGATTAACAAAGCCATCAAGGTGAAAATGTGCTTCATCGTTTAGGACGATTTTGCTCGAAAAATCAGCATCCACTTGTTGTTGCTCAATAATCCATTCAACGAACTCTCTTCGCTGTGCATGGTCATTAGGCTTCAGTTGTTGTGTTAATTGAATTTTGTAAGCAAGAAGACACATCTTTAGTGAGTATACGCTGCAGAGAGCTTCTTGAAATTTGCATTCTTGCCCACAGCGTCGAATTGATGTTCATGGATTTTCCCCAACACTCTCACGCACTGCTTCGATATTGACATTTAAACGTCTTGTTTTTGGACGACCACTGTGTTTAGCGCCTCCAACTGACCCAGTCTCCTTGAATTTTTCAATTAATCTCTTAACAGTTGACGAAGTTAAAACACTATTCCGACCATATTTTGTATGAAATTTTCGAACTGCGGCTGCCAAACTTTCATTATATTTAAGATATTCTTCAATAATGAAAATGCGTTGTTCTATCGTGTAACGCCACATTTTTACTAACCCTAACCTCTCAGCTGTCAAAATATTCTTTTTTTGGGGTTGCCAACACTTTACTGCACAAATGGCGGCAAATTCAAATCTTGCGTTAGTTTTGGGACGCCCTTTAGTTATTACATTATATGTCAACCAGTCTATATAGATAACTTCTAATACCGCGGTAACTTTAGCTTGAAAAACATTGCAAAAGTCGAGAACACGAAAGAAGATATTCATTTTCAGTGCCTCACAGAATACTCCATACCCGACTCCGATTCCTTTTTGAACAATCCTGAATTTTGTACCTCACTCATCCAGTCCTCTCAGTTAGGAACCTCATCTTGACAGATGGTGAGGGGGTAATGAGTGTGCTATGTTTTTGCGTAGGTTCACATGGATATGTATTCAGTTGTTTGGCTGAAAGATCCAAGAGAGTGAGATGAAAGAGAATCAAAGCTCGAGTAGGTGTGGTGCATCCTAAGTTCTCTACATATTTATACACAAGCAGGAATACTAGCAAATAATATTTTACGTAGCCTCTTGCCATACTTGGGACCTATATTTTATCACGTTAGAGCCTCCAACCTCATATTTTGGCACTTCTTAAGTTGCATTTGTATGTTTTGAGGACTTATTTATAGTAGCCTTATTAAAATCGTCAGATAGCTTGTCTACTATAAGACAACAAGCTATTGTGTAGATACACGTATATTTGGAACCGATACCAGTAAAGAGTTCTTTGAATGGTTCACATAAAGTATTCACCTTGCTTCTGAAAATTAGGGTTAGCAACAGTCACAAAACGATGGTCTTCGAGCACTTCCCAAATCAGTACACCATATCCTTAATAAAATCTGTTATAAGTAATTAATTAATGTTGGCTGGCGTGCAATATTACATATGTGTAGGTTAGTACTTCTTACATTCCCCAAATTGTGTAATGTGCATTTGCATCACTATCCAGGGTGACTCCAATCTCCAACTGTGTAACGTGTACCTAGGTTGCGGAATGCACATGCTTGCTGTAACCTTGAAGACCGAGAGCCACGACTAGGGGTGTTCTAAATAAAAAAATATATTGCAACCGTGCACCTCACAAAAACAAAATCCACCACAGATTATTGTTTTCTTTGTTAGGGTTTTCTTTTTTTCCTTTTTTTTTTTTTTGATTTTATTACTTCTTATCACTAATTTGCAATATCGAATGATTATTTTTCATACATAATCTGCGTAAGCCAACGGGACAATAAAATTTCCCAAGCGTAAGAGACAAAGCAATATAGATGACTAATGGCTATGGTTAAAAGTACAAAAGGCAATATACAGGCTGACTCACCAAATAGTGTTTATTACCATTAATGCATTTGAGCAAATGAAATACCGAACCGTTACAACTGTCCGGATTGACTCCAACTTTTGAGCTTTAGACTTTTAATTAACTTTAACGGACAGTTTTAAAATAGTATAGACGACGAATGTTCGTTGCTTGAGTCTTTCAGAGCGCTCTTTAAAATGGATATAACCACAACGACCCGTTCCTTCTCTTGGTTGAAATTGTTTGGTTGAAGAATAACCTCATAATATATATTCTCATTCATGGCATCGAGTCTGGTTTGCAGAGGTGATGTAAATTCTATTTAGAGATGAAGATATTAATGGATTCTGAAATAAATGAGTAATATTAATCTGAGCGTGATGCACATTTACAATGTTACATATATCAAAATTACTTAGGCTGAGGACCGATACTCGGAGAAAAGTCGAAATTCACTCTAATTTGTATGATATGGATTAACAACAAGTAATGATTCAAAGTAATGACATTAATATTTATCGTACAAAGTTAAAATGAAATAAATTTTGCATTTACAAGACACAACAATATAACGATGGCTGTTATAATTTTGTATGGAAAATTAGTACTACTTGTTTTTGAAGACCAATAACCTGCAAAACCTGATGTATAAATAAATAGAGTCTCACTAAAGTTTAATGACAAACCTTTGTATAAGATGTTTGGGAAAACTCTATAAAGCTTTGCTGACGAAATATGAATTCCACATTATGCCTACAAAACAGGTTAAAAGTTAATTGATACGAGGCTATTTTTATAGCTTAGCACCATGTATTGAATTTTTATCGATGTTGCCATTCTACTGTACCGCATATAAGAAGTTATAAACAATAAAATACAACAACAGTCTAGACGACTTGCATAAAGTTCAAATTTTGAATACTTAACGTAAATTATTTAATTGATTATCATCCCATCAATCTTATTCGAGTATGTATACACTGATACGAGTACCTATTTATGTACGTCATATTTGATATTTTTTCAACCATGACTCTATTCAATTTACGTATACATATTGTGTTGTTTGGTAACGCGCCAATGAAACACTTTTGTTAGTTTCTATATTATGTGTACAATGTACCTATAGATTATGTAATTTATATACAGAATGCATAAGTAATTATTAAATAAATTAATTTGATTCGAAAAAGTCTAATTAATTTTAATAAAGTATGGTGAAAATAGGTCACATCTATAATGTTCTACATTATATTATACAAAGCCATGCAATAGAATTTGGTTACTGATCAGTAAATCATAACATCAAAATTTACTGGTATTTAACTTAAATTCGTTCGTATACTTAAAATAATCACTTGAAGCGATTAAAGTTCATAAAATATTTTTTAAGTTTTTAATTATACAGTGAACGAAGTAAATCCACGAAATAGTGTTCGAACATAAAAATGAATGCCATAAATTATTAATTATCATTACAAATATATACGTAAACAAATGTGCCATTTAATATAATCACGATACTGCTGCCTTACCTAAATTTTCTAAACAATAACATTTATTACTTAATTTCGTATCAATTTAGACAGATGTTATCAGGGAACAGGTGTACATTAATTTAGAATTGTTCATTAAGTTAATGTGGCTCAATACATTATAAAACTACTGATTATACAGTTTGGATATCGTTAATTTAATCGTTTAAAGTTAAAACCATTTTTAAAGCAAAAATTCAGAATTCACTCAGAGTGATTTATAAAATGTATCATTTCTGCATATCTCTGAAAGAAATGTATCATTTATGTTTCTACATGCTATAGCCATTGCTGGGAAAATATTAGAGCAGATTACCTGCAATCCAGGTAACTCAATCTGAAACTCGCAATAAGCGTTGTACACACGTTTAGGTTTAGAATAGCGCTATTGGTAATTGGTGCTTTTCGATTAGTGAAAGAAATGGCTAAGGACGCTATTAAAGCTGTTCGGTTGTAGATGTCAATAAAATAATGTATTTAACTCAGCAAAGTGGATCAAAGTGGATTTTGAGGTATCACTATACCTCACCGAAATCATTACTTTAACAATATAATTTTGTGCTATGAAACCGACAAGAATACCAACAAGTACAGGTGGTTTTAGTCGGTTCAAATCAGTTAAAATCAATTTCAGTCATATAGCTTTCATTGTCATTCGAACATCTTCTAAAAAATATATCAAATCCGGCTACGAAAGAAAATTTAAAACAAAGACTATCAAAAATATAAGCCCAAATACAAATTCAACTTGAATACCTGTTCTTTGTGTACATATCCATACATAGAATTTTGTAGTTAAGTGAAATTTTAATTTTTAAAACTTTATTTAACTTCAAAGAATTTTTTGAAAAATATGTATGTAAAAAGGTTTCTTTTTTAGAGGTTCACAACTTTGAGTTGGCATGTCTGCTTTATTTGACAACCCATTTAACAGCTGATAGTTGCTGTTTGTTTAGTTTAGTTTGACATTTCGTTATGTCATTTCAAAATTTTTGAAATTCTTTGAAATCCTTTAAATTTTTGAAAATTTTGACATTCATAATTTTCATTCAAAATTTTGCCCTCCGCTGAAGCCCATTTTTGGTTGACTGGGTACGTAAATAAGCAGAATTGTCGCATTTGGAGTGAGGATAATCCACAAGCTGTTGTCGAAACCCCATTACTTCCACAGAAAATTAAAATATCAATTACATTTTACATTTGCTATTGGTTCAACGTCATTGTTGTAACTAAGTTAAAAAATCCAAAATGCAACTTCGATAAATGTTAATAGAGTACTAGATGAAGAAAATATCTTACTGAAATGAAACGGTTCAAGTCGAATTTATACGTTTTTTGCCTGCTGTAAAATATTCAGTGACCATATATTAGCCAATCAAAACTATAGCCATTTCGTAAACAAATTTCCCCTTTCAAAACAAAAAAAAAATCAAATCGATGAAAAATGTGCAGCAGGCAGCCAACCGCTACAAATTAAAATATGCTTAAATTTTCGCTCATTATGTCAATTTTGCTCTTTTACAATTAATTTTTTGTCATTTTTGTCACAATAATGACATCGCATTTTATGGGATGCTCTAGAAAGTTCTAAATGGCTTCCGACTTTTAATTGGCCAGGCGTTAGTTTTTTCGATCAAACAACAAATCCACGAAATTCGTTGACAATAGGGAATTTATTAGTTTCTATTTTGTTGTCTGATAAGGCGCTACATTTTTTAGAATAAATTCTGGGTTTTGTTCTTTGTGTATTTTTATTCCGAAAATGGGTAAGGTAATTCACAAGTGCAATGTGAGTTGTATTCCGGTAACTGTTGGTAGGCCTCAACCCATATTTAGCCACGAAATTTTGGCCAACCCACAATGTTTGTTGATAAAGCTGATGTGGTTTTGCAGCCTGAAACTTTGAGTGAATTCTCATTTCGACACACCGCAGCCAGAAATTCCGATCGGCCATCCAATTCAGTACAGTGGAATAACAGAACGTCTATCGCCATTTAGCGTTAAATTGTTGAATAGTACGTGGTCCTCATACACCACTTACGAATCCTGGGTATTCACGACAAGATGGTGACAGAAATTATTACAGATATTGATAAATCAAAGTAAATACAAAAAAATGGCTCAGGTTTCCAGTCGACCTACTTCTAAAATTAAAGCAAGATGAATAGAACTGAATAGAACTTCGGCCTTGAGATTCGCATTAACTTATTTTCATATTTCTGCTTGCTAATTTCTATTGCTCGATAGCAAAACGATACTTCTCATCAAACCAATTATTTTAGGGATTTACATTGCACAAACAGTCTACTCTGGCATAAATTTTACAACATTCATAAAACTGCATTTTGTATTATATGTACTATCGCTTTCAAAAATTGGTTATACACAGAGAAAAAACTAAGTGTTTTTTCAAACAAGCAGCCCACTAAAATTATGAATTGTTTTGTATTGAAAACATAGGGTAAACCTAAAAACATAAAGGGATTGCCATTGAAGTAGTGTAAAGAAAATATTTTGGAAATATTACGCAAATTTATTTTATTCAATTAATATTTCCAGGATTAGTCTTAGCTCTTCCCATTTTTGAGAAACATGTTCGAAGACTTCTTCTTTCGTTCGTGGGTAAAGAGGCTTCCAATCCTTAACTATATAACCATTTTCTATTGGATTTAAGTCGGCGCTATACGATGGCCAAGCGAAAGGAAGGATTTGCAAGTTTCACGTGATTTATGAATTGCGGAATTATCCTGCATAAAGTTAATTGGAAATTCCTCCGGATAAACAGTAGATGACGGTATCATTATTTCATTTAGAATTGTGTTGTGAAATTTCACATAATTCACCGACGCCACCTGAACTTATCCATCCCCACACTACACAGGATACTTGGCCACTTATTCTTGTCCTTTGGATATATTTTTCATTATATCTCATATTGTTTGGGCGTGATGATCGGACCTAAACACTTTTTCGTCCGTGAAAATAACTTTGTCCAAGTCCGTGTCTAAATTATCTTCTGCAAAAGTTACCTGCGCTGCTCGATATGCGTTGGTTAAAATATGTTTTTGAGCTGGAATTCGATGCTGAATTCCAGGGTCTTTTAATGTTCGCGAAATAGTTACTGTAGTGACGTTATATGCCAGCGTAGTTACAGCTGCAGTCATAAAAGGATTTATAGTAAACTCCTCTACAATGTTTTCTCGTAGAACTTCATTTAAAAATGTTGGTCTACCGTTCTGAGGCAACCAATCAATGGTTCTTGTTTCAGAAAACCTCTTTATCCATTTCATTACAGTAGTTTTCAAACGAAAAAAATATATAATTTATCATTTTACGAGACAATGGAACTTACTGAAAAGCTATAAGCTTTCGTGAAATGTATCCGATGGATTTATTTTCTTTATGTAGGGTAATTATAGCCCATTTTTGTGCAACATTCAGTTGCTTGTGAATTGAATCACGTTCCATTCTGTACAGTTAGATTGCAATTGCAAAACGAAATAAAACCGAATAAATGACTAAAACTTTTTTTCTATATGCATTGTTGCGAATGTCAGATATCAGATCACCCTATTTTTTATCATAATTATACCCGGAGTCTACACTATGCAAAACTGCTGAGATTTTCTCTCATGAAATTTTATGTATGTGTATGTTTTTTTCAATGTGTTGATAAATATAATTGTTAAAAAATTATCATAACTGGACATTTTACTCTCGTGATAATTTTTTCAAATGTCAAATAAAATTCGGTGAATACTGTCAAAATATTAGTAGACTATCTCAACACTCCTAAAAAAAATGAAAAACATAACCTTAAAAGTGAATTTTAATTTGACATTTCTTACAAATTTCATGATAATTTTTTCGTGAAATAGCCTCCTGATAATTTGCTGAGAATGCCCAAAATTTGTATAATATACATACACACACATTGATAAATTTAATTTCATGAGAGAAAATTTCAGTTTTTTTCCATAGTGTAGAACCCAGGATATATTTACAAATGTTTATATAAAAAAGGCGATTGTTGCTGCCATCATCAATCGTGAAAACTAAGTAGTTTTATGTTTTAGTGTACAACCAATTTTTGAAGGCGATACATACATAAGTTTACAACTAGATTTTTTAATGTTGATATAATTAAATACAAGAAACGATTAAGTTTCCAATAATTCTTTAAAATTACTAATATATTGGTACTATATGAGTATATAGTAACATTTGATATTGGCCTTACGAGTTGGGTTTCCTTCTTGAAAGTGTTCAACAATCTCAAAATGAAATCAAAATTTTTTTTTATATACCTTGGCGTCTTAGCGATATATGCCATTGTCAAAATAATGGCAACAAATTTGTAAAAATAATAAATACAATTATTTGTATATATTTAGTGGTAAGTTAAACGATACTTTTAAAGCTTAAAATAATTACAGAAGGAACTATAAGTGAGGGGTTAAAAGTAATGAAAAATTAGTTTAAAAAATAATAATTTATGTATACATATGCGAATTAGCTTATCATTTTATACGAAACACAGACATTCTTTTATTTTATTTATTGACATCAAAAAACTGAGAAATTTTCAATAACGGCTAACTTCTCCCTGTCATGCAGAATATTTTTCAGCAGGCACAACCGTATAAATTCGACTTCATAGAGAAATAATAAATTTCTTCAATGTATACGACGATTCCTTAACCATGCTTCTGTAAATAGTGAATAATTACAACGTACATTTAATTATAATTGGTATTTTATGATACAACATATCATTATTAAACTAGTTTATTACAGGAAATAGGTATTGGTAATATTTTTATTTACAAACTACTATATTACCAATCATCAATAATTAACAATGGAATTTTATTATTTTCTAAAATAATTAATTTGAAATTTAATTATAAAGTTCAAAGTCAGTACTTCATACCCATAGTTAAACAGGATAATTATATGTACATATTGTAAAACCAATTGTTTAACTAGAAAATAATTAAATATTTTGTTGTTTGTTTAATAAATATAGACATTAATTCTAATTAAATCGAATAAAACATACTAGTGTTATTCTTATGCAACCTGTATTGCATTAAAAACTATTATACATTTCCAAACAATTTTATTATAGTTTACGAGTAAGTACATATTTAACTTACACTTAATCATATAATTCTCACCTTTTTTTTTATCGATTACGTCATTAAATATACAAGTAGTATAGTATAGAGTCTGGAAGTTCATTTATAATTTAATATTCACATTAACAGTATTAACATATGTACTTATTATTTGCTTTGATTTCGCGTACTTATTAGTTACTTATTGTTGTGTGGTGCGAAACTAGTTTGAACGAGATGAAACGTAAAATTAAATATAATATTGTCTTTAAGCTTATATACGAGTACATACATACAGTTGTTATATATAAACCAGTTCAGTAAATTATACTTTACCAAAAATTGATACTTCTTGGGTGAACGGGTGCTCAATGTACTCGTACAGTCTTATCATTTATGGACAAAATTAAAGTAGCATCAATGGGTGTAAAGTCCTTTGAGAATTAATATATAATATTAATGACCTGTGTGAGGCTTACCAACAACAACCATTAAACATATGCCACACTTCAACGGCATTTTGTGTTCGCGGTCAGCTATCAGATACTAAATCGAAATTAGAAATTTTTTACCATCGTATAATCGAGATTAAATTTCAATTCTTCGAAGTAAATTGGAATCTGAAATTGTGATAAAAAGTCCAAATTTTTCATTATCCTCATATTTAAACTGAAATCTGTGAATAACATCTAGTTTTATATTTACATATATGTATTTCATAATTATTGTAAATATACCTTCGTTATTCCCATACTTAGGCTGCGGACCAATTGTTGGATAAATCAATTATGGACTTAGGTAAAAGCCGATTTTTAGTATTCCTGCAACCAAATCGTGATAGTCCTTTCTTAATTGGCCGTTAATTAAATGTTCCTGCATTTCCTGGCAATTCGGATTGAATGTGTAAGTAATGAAAAGAGATGGCTTATCTCCATGTGCATATTTCGTGGTCCCCCAGTGTATGTTGAAGCAAATATCACCAGCATTCCGTGATTTGTGGCAACTACATCATTTGCATACAGTTGCATCCTTTAGGTGAATTTACTCATCGACACGAAGTTTCTTTTGGTTGAGGCGAGTGTAGAGCAGCCGTTCATGTTCCATTTTCGCATACATATCCACCAGATACTGATGAAGTAGTTGCCGGTAAAGTAGAAGAAGATTTATTTGATTTTACCTCACCATTAAACGGTAAGCGAGTAGTAAGACATGGCTGAGTTTTGCTGTAGTATTACTTGTTCCGGGAATAACTTGGCTTATGCTGACAACTTGTGAATTGCATATTTATTTCCGTTCACCGTATCAAAGTCACCTTTTCTTTTTTTTAAAAAGAGCTAGCTATACCTACTACGAAGAATAACTTTGCTTTTTTAAAAATTAAAATTGAACGTAAAAATTCAATAATACTCTTAGAAAATTCAAATGTCCGTAACTCCTTAGTACTCAACTTGAAGAGCTGCAAATAGGAGTTTAAGGGACGGAAATCCAAACTTAAAGAATTATATAGTATAGATTGCAGTACACATAATACACACAATCATCTGTATTTTCTAGAAACATAACTTGAAATATATTATGAACATTTTCTAGATTTTAAATTCTCTATAGATAATTATTTTGTGGCATATGTAGTGATCCCTAATAATTTATCTAAATATTTGAAGTTTTATAAATTTTTGTTATAAATAGCAAACAGTATTTAATTACCTTTGATATCGCGATAAATAAGTTACATATCGTATGTATCAAAATTTTATTACGTATATAAAGTAAACTACTAGTTTTTCCAGCGGAGTAGAAAGTTTCATGCCTAAATGCCTAAAATACCCAACCTGCAGTCCACAAAATTGTGTTTAGATTTTTGCTACATTTGAATGAGCATTACGGGAGCTATATGTTATAGATAGATCATATACCTATTTGATTTATAAAATTTAATCAAATTTATGGTGAATTTTGACGTCAGAGACAAAACTATATCGACCTAAGAATGTATTTGATAGCGATTAAGCGAGGTCAATTAGCTTGAGCTGCATTAAATTGAAAATCAATTTTAAATTTTGTTGAATATTGTCCTTTGGATCCTAGTCGTTGTGACATAAGTGGCATTATATTATACTACGTAAGTTATTTCCGAACTTCACATAAATTGCTTGAGTGCGTGGTATTCTGGGGAAACATGTTCGTGCAATTTAAATTTACGAGACATGTGAGTGCCCCCCGACCATAGGGGCCCATGGCACACCATATTTGGGTTCTCTTATCACTCACGATAACAATGTGGGTGAGGATATTAAAGAGCGGCTGGCAGCTGGCAGTCGTTCTTTGTATCCTCTAAGGCCACTGCTAAAATCTAAACACTTATCAAGTGTCGTGAAGCTGAAGCTTTACAAAGCGTTGATCAGGCCCGTTGTTATGTTTGGATGTGAAAGTTGGGCGCTGACGGATGAGTACGAGATGGCTCCTTACATTTGAGAGAAGAATCATGCGTGTGCTTTACGAAACGCCCAAAACGCGAAATAGATGGTACCGAGCTCTGTACAATATCGAGATCAGAGATCTGATGAAGATCCTCGATATTGTACATGAAGTAAGATCTCAGCGAGTACGCTGGCTCGGTCACATGCTGCGTGTTGATCCGGAACGAATTGTGCAACGATCTCTGAAAGGAGAGCCACCATATGGTAGGTGCAGAGGTCGTTGCAGGCGACGATGGCTCCACGGTGTAGAGAACGAATTGGCCTCTTCAGATTGTCTTAGACAGTATGAAGAACATGCTCGGGATCGAAACCGATGGAGGCAAATTGTTGACTCAGTAAGGGGCCAGTAATGGCGTTTAAAACTGTTTTAATTAATTAGTGTACATACAGTGAATTTAAGACTGATGTAATCTATTTATGTATTGCATGAACTATTTAGTTCAGTTCGTTCAGTCTTTATATACGAAAGTACACGAAGGTAAATAATTATAATAGGCTCAGGATTGTTTTTAATTTTAATAAATTAATCAAAGCATGCGGTTACGAAAATAATTTAAAAATACTTTTAAATTAAATTAATTTTCCATCTTACGAGTATACAGGTAATATTACTAAACATATGGCTTTCGCTTTATCGCATATTAAATCTTTAACATGGATCCGTCTTGCGAATTGAAAGTAGATTCCTCTTTACTGAGATTATTGCAAGGTGCTTGATGAAAATTCCGTGCAATTAACTGTTTGGAAATAGATCATTATAAAAAAAATATAATAAAAACATGTTTACTGTAAAGAAATTTCAATTCGCGAGCCCTATCTAATTCTAAAACAGGTTTATTCGTCTGTATTCCAAACTATTTATCTGCCATTATTTGGTTTTGTACACACCGAGTCCTTGCGGCGGCTATTCACAAATAAAACGTGTTTCTATATTTATAGTTTGAAGAATAATACGAATATATATCACTCAATTTATTTTAGCCGAAGACCTATACCGTTTCTCTATACAACTTCATCTTTTCCATAAAACAATTTGCAAATATTTCAAAATTAATCAACACGAATTATTTTTCACTTTTGCCAAAATAGATTATTACCATTTCCGAGTTGATTTCGGAAAATGTATTTTTTTTAAACTGTTATTATATCAGTTTATTAAAGGCCAATACTGCTGCTTTACTGAGTCAACAATCAAGCTCCACTGGTTTTGATCCTGAGCTGGTTCTTGATACTGTCTTAGAAAATCTGAAGAAACGAAATTTTAGAGTTCGCTGCACAATTCGTTGCGGATTCGCACGCAGCAGGTGACTTCATCAGATCTCTTCTAATATCTCGATATTGTACAGAGCTCAGTATATATGTACCACTTACTTCGTGTTTTGGGCTGTAAATCACATGCATGATTCTTCTTTCAAATGTAAGGAGCCATCTCTCCTACTCGTCCGTCAGCGTCTAACTTTTACATCCATACATAACAATGGGCCTGATCAACGCTTTCCAAACGCCTCCGTTTCGCGGTTCGATGAAATAGGTGTTTAGTTTTAGTACTAGGTAGTCTTAGAGGATACAAAGCGTGGCTTTTTTTTAATGTGTTAGTAAATTATAATTCGCATGATAGATAGTTATGAATCAAGCACTCAAGATTAATTTCAAAATACTTAAATATTTTACATTTTAGTTTCAAATTTTTGTTGAAAGGTATTAACCTATAGTGAGAATTTTTTTAAAATTTTGATGGACGATGTTAGTTTTTTGATGAACGATTAATTATACCCCAGATAAATTATCTCATGAATTATTTTTATTTATAATATAAGAAGAGCCATACAACCTCGAAAACAAAGCATGTTGGTTACTTTCGGTTATCGCTAGACAACCTTGTCGCGTCGATAAACGTGTGCATATAATTGTATTTTTATTGCAAAAAAACGAAAGTTCTATTTGCATGATAAGAAAACGAATAAAAACGCATTCTAGTGACATGAGCATGACGTATACATTTAGTGTCGGTAGTAAACACAATCTCTATACTATGTATAGTATAAAATGATGTGTAATTTAAGTACAATGGCAAATATTTTTAAGATCTATGACCGTTTAATTATTGTAATTATATACATATGTTCTTGATTAAACGTAATTAAATTATGATGGGTAGTTTACTAACTGAATATAGAACGTGAATCATGCTTTATAATTAATTTTCTAAAATTAAATCTGTCTGGTCATTGTCATTGATTGTATGTATATATATAGGTACATATATACAATTTTATTTTCGATGATAACCATCCGGAATACAAATAAACGTAAAAAATATGAATTCTTCGATAAAGTAAAGAATACGAACCTGACCAACAACAAAATAATCATTGTTTCATTTGATGTCATATAACGCTTTATCCTATAATGTATTAAGCCTGATTTTAACCGTTTATCTTTAATGTCTCCAACAAGTTTTCTTTAAGGTGCGATTCATGTATATTATCGGTCGTGAAGATTTAACAAATCCTATATATTTACGTAAATGGTTGGATTTAACTATAAAAGACTAAATCTAGCTTTAATAATTCGTGGTACTACATATATGTGTCACAATATAGTAATGATTTTTACGATCTGGCTGGCGGATAAAGTTGGCGCATAGATCTAGATCGATCTCGATCCACCAATAATGCTACTTATAGAATAATTAAAACCACAGTTGATAGTTGCAACATAACGATAAAGAACTTTTGTTTTTAAAGTTCGTAATTTACATTATCGTATCTGTTTTGGGCACCACCAAAACATACCAAAGCAAGTATAATTTTAATTTCCTTAAAGATAAGCCGCAAAATAAAAATCATGAAATGCATTTCAAACAATTTCACGCATCACACACAAACACAACACACAAATTACATACCGCACAAAATACATTATACAATTCGCTTAAACGTATTGGTCGCCATCTACAAAAGTTTAATTCAGTTGCATGTAAAACTGGCTACGTTTCAAATTTACATTTAACTAATTTCGTTTGTTTAATCAGTGTTTGACATTCATATTCATGTGCATCGCAATTGTTGCCGACATTATCATGTATGCTAATTAATTTATTTTAATTAATAATTAATTCAATTAACCGATTAATTATTCAATTCTTTTGAGTGTGTGCTGGAAAATTGAAAATTTTGTAAACAAAACTATAAAATGTATACATTTTCATTATAACCACGTTTTATATCTTACACCATGATATACACATGAGCAGATAATCTTGTTCAATAAAATTTTGCACCTCAACGAATCATATTTTTTCTTAATAGCAAAGTGTATCAATGGACTAGATATTAGCGAGGCACTTTACAATGTTAACCACGACAAATTTACAATCCAATTTACGAATCATTTCCGGCAAAATATTCATAACGGATTATTTTATGCGCGTCACACTTAAACCTAATTTAAAAATAGGAAATATCACAAATTTAACGTTCAAGGTAATGAGATTAGGCTTGTCGTGCGTAATGGATAACGATATGCATAGTGTATTTGAAAAAATTGAATCATACTGGGGTTAGTGTGTGTCCAAGATAGATTTTTGCTATTAATCAAAATATATTATGTGAAGTCTACAATATACAATTTAAGTCTCTTACATACTTATTAACACAGATATATTCAATAATATTAAGCGTCTTTACCTCCTTACAGATTGGGCGTGCTAGTAGCATCAAATCCATGGCGAACAATAGGCATATCAATATTATGTGTGGCATTATGCTGTCTAGGATTTTTAAAGTTTTATAACGAACGGAATCCTGCGAAACTTTGGATACCGAAAAATTCAAAATTTTTATACGACTCCGAATGGTTGATGAAAAATTTCGAAGAAGGTCATCGGGAACAAACCATTATATTCCAAGCGCCGAATGGAAACATACTGGAATCTAAGAATTTACTAAAAATTCAACAAGTCAATAAAGTAATTGAAAATTTTCACGTCACAATCAAAAATGGAACCAATATTAGTTGGAATGATGTGTGTTTTAAAATACCCTTAATTGCCGAATATGCTAGCCAAACGCGAAAAAAACGTGATCTTTTTGATTTTATGAATATTTTCTCGTCGAAACCGAAAAACACGACAATCGTGGCGGAAATAAAAACGGTTGAAAAGAAGAAACCATTCAATCCGAGTGTTAACGTAAATTCGCTGGTTTTTTGTACAATTGTTAATTCGCTAAAGCAAGGTTGTATGCAGGATAATGCGCTTGAAATTTGGAAAAATGATCCGAAGATGATTGCAAATTTAACGCTGGACGAGATTTTGAGTGCACTAAATAGAACAAAAAACAGGTAATAATTGTAATACGATTTTCTTAAAATTCTTCGAAATAATTGATTTTTTAGTCCTGTTACAGGCCATCAACTTAAGGCTGAACCACTTTTAAGTGGTATTGTACGAAATTCTTCGGGATATATTATCTCAGCCGATACACTGATGGAGAATTGGTATGTTTACTTAAATTTTTCGCAAATCGATCACAGTGAAATTGGAAATATGGCTGGCACAGAAGATTGGGCCACCGAAACCGTGCTCAAATGGGAGGAAGAATTTTTAAATGTTTTGCATAAGTTGAAAAAAGAGGTGGAGGACGATGATTTTAAGTTTTACTATTCGGCCGGACGAAGTTATGGTGATATTAGCGCATCCGTTATGTTTCAAGATATGGATAAACTTTTTCTGGGCGGATTTCTTATGTTCATCTATATGCAAATTGTATTATCTAAGTTTAACTGGGTTGAACTACGCCTAATACTTGGTAGTCTGGGACTGCTATCCGTTGGCCTAGCATTTTTGGCAAGTTGTGGATTTTGCTCGTTACTCGGAATATTTTATGGCCCCGTACATACATCGCTTCCATTCTTATTGATGGGTTTGGGAGTAGATGATATTTTTGTAATGATGGCGTGTTGGCGAAGGGTACAAAGTTCCGAACACCACAAGAAAAGCATTCCGATCCGAATTGGTTTGATGTTGAAACATGCCGGCGTGTCCATAACCGTGACATCAATAACGGATTTGGTTGCATTTTTGGTTGGTGCAACGACAGTTCTACCATCACTGCAATCATTTTGCTTGTACGCCGGGATTGGAGTTTTATTTACATATTTACTAGCCATTACAATGTTTGTTGCCACATTTGCCTTGGATGAGCAACGTATCGAAGCAAGGCGAAACGCATTAATTCCATGCATTGTCCATAGCCCGGATAGCATGAAACGTTACTTAAATGGAAATTTAATGGAGAAATCATTAAAATTCATATACTCGAAATTCATATTGACAATACCGGGCAAAATTTTAGTCCTGTTGCTGGTGGTCGGTTACACAAGTTTTGGAATTACTGGACTATTCCATTTAGAACAAAAATTCGATCCAAATTGGTTCATACCGCAATCGACGTATCTGAGTAAATTTTTTGCGATAAAAAAACAGTATTATCCGGAAATGGGATACGAAGGTGGAATCTATATGGGAAATTTAAATTACAGCGCACATATGCCTGAATTGATCCAGATATCGGAAAAACTGAAAAATGAAACAGATATTCTGCATCACTATAGTTCATGGATTGACGAATTTTATGAATTTGTAAAAGTTTATTACGAAATTGGTAAGACAGCAAAGAGCTAAGCTATAAACTCTAAATTTAAAATATTGCCTGCGGTTGAATCCTGCTTTCGGTTACCGATAAAATGATTAAATTAACACTAATTTTAGATAAAAACAATTCTAACCATTATTAACAATGTTACATAATTTTTGCAGACATGGCAACGGATGACATTTCGGATTCCAAATGGCGATTGTACTTATCCAAATTCTTGTACAGTAACGATGGTGGCAAATATCAGGCCAACATAAGATTTGCCGATCAACTTAAATGCGGCAAAAATGTGCCCGACATAAATGTCGCTTATTTACAATTTAAATTCAAACAGTTCAACAATCGTGCCGAATATTTACCCGCAATGAAAACAATTGAGCACATTTTAGACGAAGCAAATATAACGAATAATGATCATACAAGTGATTCCAATAATTATTCGACGGTGTGGGGAAAAGTGTTTGGTAATTGGATCACGGATGAGATTATCGATGAAGAGGTACTACGAAATATTAGTTTGGCCTTGATTTGTGTCATGGCTTGTACAATTATTTTGATTGTGAATTTTCAAGTTTGTTTTTGGATTTTTGTGTGCGTCCTTTTGACGCTGGTAAACGTTGGCGGATTCATGCACCAATGGGGTCTAACAATTGATTTAGTTTCATGCATCGGATTACAACTAGCCGTTGGTTTGTGTGTCGATTATGCGGCCCATATTGGGCATACATTTTTAACAGTCTCCGATGGAACACGAACTGAACGGGCCATCGAAACAGTGGTACACATTGGATCGGCCGTATTATATGGTGGTGGTTCAACCATTTTAGCTTTATCAATGCTCTCTACATCAGACGCTTATACATTTAAATCGTTTTTTAAAATATTTCTACTAGTGATATTGTTTGGTCTATTCCACGGTGTAGTATTTTTACCTGTGGTACTCAGTATAATTGGCCCACGGCCATATAATAGGAAACTAAAACCGGTTCATATTCAAAAATGTGATGAGGCGAATGGTGGTGCTGATGAACTATTAGATATTAAAAAATTAGAAAATAATGGAAATGGTTTGGAAAATCAGTTTAAAAATGGTCTGGTAAAAGATGTAAAGTACTAAATTATTAGTTAAGTGTCGCTGCGGTTCAACATGGTGTTTTATATGTAAGAGATTTACCCTGGAAAAAAAAATTGATTGTGATTTTAAAATGTTAATTAAAAGTATTTTGTAATATAATTGAATTTTAATTTTAAATGGGATAGTTCCTGATGATATGTATTTAAGGTGGTATAATCATAATGGTACTTTGAGACCTTTGGTCTGTACTTTATAGTACATATTGAGATCAACTCAACAAGCTTCTAAATATTTACTAAATTTTTAAAGTTGGTATTTTAATAGTAGGTTTTAGTTACATCACTCATTGAACCAGATCGGGCCATCGACTTGTGCAGTATTACAGTTAGTAAATATGGCGTATGGCAGCCTTTAAGAATTTGATTAGCTAATTTTGATGGTACGTGTAGAAATGCTCAATCAACGACAATGAAAAATTTAGAAATTTCAGTAATTCTAGTTTAAATTCTCTACATCTCTCCCGACGTATGGTCAAGAAGAAACGTGCTCAACTGCTCACTAGCAGATTCGGACGTCAATAAATCGTGTTGTAAGCAACTTGGAAAAAAACTCGTGTGACGCGTAGAGATCATGAAGATCAAAAGATTAATAATTTTTATAACAAAAGTTTCAATTGAAGGAAAATAGAACGTACATATTTAATGTACATTTAGACCAATTTTTCAATAATCCGTTTTATAGCTGTTGTGGGCAATCAATATTTTGTAACTTATCAACCGTTCTTTCAAATCTGCAGTAGAACTCGTTTTATCACATAATCAGACTCGTCTTCTTACCGAATCTAGCTGAAGAAATTGAAATTCAACTATGCCAGCCCGAGCAAGGCATATCGACCACTAAACGTAAATCAATAAAATAAAGCATTATTAAATTTATAGAAATTTTATTGTAAGTTAAAGTTATATATAGTGTGTAACAAACGTCTTGAGACAGGTATATACTTCCCCATTCTTAATTTAAAAATATAATGTATAACATACAAATTGGTCGGCCAAACTGATAATTTATGTCGACATAGCATCTATTAAACTGGCTCGCAATTTATCCGTAACGGCCGTTGGTCGACCATCATTAAGTTTGAAGATACTTTCAACGACGGAAATCTCTGTTGATAATGTACTCATACCACAAAACGCACACCAATCGTTTACAACAAGCCCCGCTCCAATGGTATCACATCCACGATTTATTGTACCCGAAACTAATGGCACTTGAAGCAATGACGATAATTCATCTTGATCTTGAATTGTTGTTTTCGGATGCACCATACCACCTTGATTACTGAGCACTGAATACGAACCGACCAAAACATTATTAGCAATTGTTTGCCGAAACACCTCCACTTGGAGTACATCGGTTAAAATTTCTTCAGTTTCTTTATCTAAATCTGGATGCACAAGCGCTACATAATCATTACATGATATTACATTTCCCAGTGCTGAGAGTCGTTCCTCGATACGCTGTATTTTAACTTCATCCGGCAAACTATTCCGTAAATGTTGCAATTCGGTATCTGATGTTGTATTCGGCACTAATAATCCATTTTTATTGCCCACAGTTAAACGGCCTATAATCCGGCATCCAGCAATTGATGCATGTACAACAGGAATCGTATCGGCCAATTCAGCTTCGTAAACACTATAGGTAAAATAATTTCACAATATTATCATTAACATTATCACGTTGCGTTTGTTGCACAACATAACCCCAAAATCACTAGTTTACCTGTAAAAACTTTCCGCTCCACCAATTCCGATTAAACAATATTTATTTGTTAATTTACTGAATACACCGATATCATCATTGTTTTCATATTGAACGCGAAGTGCCATTATTAGGTACGATAAATATTTATTAGATTATAGAAAATACACAAAGAATTCAATCGTGCACGAAATGCCGCAGTGCCAATAAATAATTGTTTGTCAAATTAAATGTCAAAATGTGCGATGTGAAATTTCGTAGTTTATTATGGAAGAGAATTATACAGTACTGACATCTAGCGAAAACTAAAAGGGTATTTATCATTTATAAATTGGTAAAGAGTCTTAATATTAATTTTGTTTACAGCGTAAAATGGATTTGGTATGAAATTAGTTCGTAAAACTTTCGCTACTTAATTAATTATTGACAATATAACTACTACAGACATCTAGTGAAAATGTGTGTAAGCTAAGGAAGAAAATGTTTTTCAAACTATGTGGCTTAAGTAATAACTATGCGGCTTAACCTTGTATTGTATTAATATCGGAGTTGTTTATTATTTACTCTGTTTTATCACTATGTGGAATAACTTTATTTAATGATTAGTTGGCGGAAAATAAAGCAGTTTACTGGATTTCTCGTATAGAGGTAGATTTTGGAAGATCGAATCGCCTGGTCGTCTGGTAATTCTATGATTATCTAGCATTTCTTCCGTCAGAAGCTACGGGGCATCATTCAATACATATAAGCATTTATCGTGTGACGGGGACCAGTTTGTACATACCGTACATAGAAATAACACACTGAGTTTCTTTTAAAATGGACTCTTTGAATGTTGCGTTTTTGATATGTTACACAACCAAACAGATTTCGTTAATCCGTTTATATCACTCGAGGTATGTTTGTGGAAAAAATCTTCTGATACATAGTCGGTCAGCTCCAAAAAATATTGGTTGTCGTGTCGGTTCGGGAAACTTTGAAATAGCATTAAATTTCTAACCGCTTTTCGACTCTAAGACTCTATGAGCGCATATATTTCATGTGGGTTTGATCTTCCTATCGATACGAACCACAAATCAGTAGTCACTTGATAGTGATAAGCTCTTTGCTGACGAATTAGTTCAAGTCATCCTTCGACTTTACCGTGAATTTGGTCAATAAATCCTACACACTTCTTTCTCTTCGTACTCATGTATCAAACTACTTTCTGTTAGAAAACTCTCACACTTCAAAAAAAAAGTAAAACGAACGCAAGGACAAATTTACACGCTCCGAAACCTTTTATAGTTGGGTATTTGTTATTTTAATTAAATCTACCATTAATCGTGAAGGATAATAATTTTTACAGTACTTAATGTACATCATATAGTTTTAACATTTTTTGCGATTCTCTGGCGAGTACCAAAATGTAATAAAAAAAATCCAAAAAACGTGAATACAATTTTGTCATGTTTTGTCACATTTTTATTTTCATAAAATCCTTATCCTTGGAAAAATAATGTAATCCGAATTTTTTTTTATTACAAATACTGGTTAAATTTTTCTTCAAGGATTTTGATGTCCTCGACTAAATAATTGTAAAAAATATTTACATAATTCGAGTAAAGCTGAATTATTGGAACATGCATAGAAGGACGTGAGCAAAATTTTAAAATAATTTTTATCGATATTGTTTCGATCAAGGTTTTTAATTGCGGCCCAGATCCACTCTAAATTAGTGGAATTCAAATACTATTGGGAGATGTCGAAATAATAAACAGCTTTCAAGTTAACATTTGGAATTACTTAATCCACCATAATTTGTTGTGTATAAGCGGGCTATGAATTGGAAATATCACTTCCTAAGCACACACCCTTAATCCGGGATAGACTAGATTAGTATAAAATATATATGTAGTTATAATAAATTGAGGCCCGAATTCCCTACTTTTTCCAAAATTGAAATATTTGTCGAAAAGCTTAGACCCAATTATATCTTGAACTATACGTTATTAGTGTTTTAGTTTCCTACCGTTTGCCAAAGAGAATTTGGAAATTCATTTATTCGACATGAGTTATAAAAACAGACACATAATCGGTTAAATTAAAAGTTTCTAAAATATAATTCTTAAATTTTTTAGCTTAATCAGCGACTTCCTACCACTAATAATCACAATTGCTTTATTTAATAATTCAAAAGATTCGAGATTTTTAAAAATTGTAAATATAGGATCTCCTTCCTGCAAAATAAATATACCGATCAAAGTTCTTTTTTCAGCTTAGTCGACGAATACTACATAATACATTTAAACCACTCAAAAAGAGCAGAATGTAAAACTAATCGTGCTCAAATATACCATGAATCTATACTTCATCTATACTTGAGTGGGGCCCTTTTTATAACGGTAGAACGGTATAAAACAGCTCGCAGAAAAATCGGAAAATCAGACAAAAATGTTATAATTTGCATTAAAAATAATCCGGGGAATATTAACTATGACCGTGCCATAAAATGTAACACACCGCACTCCATGGTCAAACAAATTCGAGTTCAGGAAGGCTATGAGTGCTACCGAGTTATTAAAAAGCTAATATCAATGCTTCAAATGATATTAAATAAACTAAACCCGTTTGATGAGCAATTACAACGACTTGAGTATATAGCAGTAAGGGAGCTATCTCTAAATAAAGAAATGGGTAAGCATATTAGAATATTATGCTTGAATGCCAATAGGCCACAGCAACATCAACGGGAGCTGCAGGTGGAGATACACAAAATATGGATATCTGTCTTATATCAGAAACCTACTTTACCAAAGAATCCTTTATTACATTTAGAAGATACAAGGTTTATTACATTATACATCGTAGTAACTCATTCAAAGGCGGAAGCGCAGTCATCTTGTGAGAAAATATCAAACATTTCGAAACGGGAAAATACTCCACAGAAAAAAAAAAGTAACTACGACAGTTGCTATTGAAACTATAAACTATGCTGTTGCCGTTACAGGGTTGTATTGTTCGCCAAGACATTCACTCAAGAAGAATCAATACATATAATTCTTTAATCATATGGGACATAGGTTTATAGCGGGAGGTTATTTTAATACTAAGAACACTTTTTTTTTTAAATTGGTTGGAACCCATAAGGGTTCCGCACTCAATGACGGCCCATGGTGCAAAAGAACACTTACTGGGGATCGATACTAACAACCACTAAAGGAAAGACGCTATCCATTAGGGCAAACCAACATGCGGTTTGATATCCGCAGCTAAAATATCAGATTTAATAGATTTGTTCGTAACGAAGAATATTTCAAAGCATACAAGACAGTAGAAGAAAGTTACAAAATCAATTCAGACCACTCCCCCAATGTTTTGATAATCAGTGAAAACGCTATAGAAAAGGACAAAATGGCCACTCTAAGTAATACATTCATGGATTGGGACTATTTTATGATTCGTTTAAATATCAAAATACTACTGATGAGTGTATTGGAAAACAATGAACAACTGGATGCTCAAACTGAAACAATTGTTAAAGACATTCAACAATCTGCATGGGAAAGTACTCCTGCAATCAAAGGTAAAACTCCAGGACATAATTATACTCAATTTATAATCAACTTATTGCGAAAGAAAAGGTCAGCGAGAAATAAATGGCATCAAACAAGGTATCCTCGAGATAAAATAGTAGTAAATAACTTAACTAAACAATTATCAAGAGAAGTACAGGAATTCAAAAATAAATCGATCAGTACGTACCTTACAAGTTTATTGGACAACAGCACAACAAAACATTCCTTATGGAAGGCAACAAATAGCTTAAAGAGACTTGTAATCCAACAAACTCCAATTAAAATGTTAGATGAAAGATAAAGAAAAAGCCGATAGGTTTGCTGATCAACTGAAGCACACATTCAGACCCCTATATTTTCAACAAGTAGAAACCTTCGAAATTGAAGTCACCAAAAAAAAGGGAAGATACCAACAGTGCATCATGCCTTGAAGTAATGGATGTAATGACCGATAAGCAGAAGAGTAGGAAAGCATCGGCTTTTGACTGGATAGCAAGAGAGGTGTTAAAAGAACTCCCCAAAAAGTCAATTATTAAGTTAACTAAATTAATAAATGCAGCGTTTAAACTTAAATCCAAGTACATAGGATCACTAAAGTCATTGAAAAGGCACTCAAAAGAAAGCAGGCCTGCTCTGCAGTGTTCTGTGATGTCCACAGCCTTTTGATAAAGTTTGACATGGTGGTCTATATTATAAGCTGAGGAGTTTACTTCCAAAACAATACAGTGATATATTAGAATCATAACTGGGAGATATTTTAGAATAAAACAAGAACAAGTATATTCTGATTTAAAAGTAATTATTGTACATCTGCGATATACCACAACCAATGAAATAAGAAAATATACTTGCTACATTTACTGATGATACCGCAACCATGGCAGTAGAAATTAATATTGCTAGTTCAATACCTAAGTTGCAACCAAATATAAACAAAGTTAAATGCTGGATGCTCTAGAAGTCAAACTACGACGGAAAGCTCATACTAAGAAGAAAAATCAAGAACTACCACCAAAATATCAGAACATGTATTGGCTCATAGGCAGACACTTCCAAATGTCTACTAGTAACAAACTTTTACTATAGAAGCAAATTCTAAAACCTGTAAAAACCTACGGAATTCAGCTGTGGGGCTGCTCCAAATAGAGCAACATCGATGTTATACAAAAATTTCAAAACAAAGTTCTACGAAATATTGTAGATACGCCTTGATGTAGAAATAACGACCTCCATAGGAACTTGATGGCGGAATCAGTTGTGGAGGAAATTGGTCAATGGGCTAAGAGGCACCAAAATAGATTACACACATATACTAAATGTGAGGCATCACGGCTGCTTCACTAGTTAAACATCGTCAATTGCTTAAACGGACTAAGCCCTTTGAGTTGGTTAAGGAAAATTTTATAATATGTAAATTATATAAGTCTTAACCAACTGGCTCCATCGGTTTCGATTCCTAGCTTGGTCGTCATACTGTATTAGACAATCTGAAGAAGCCAAGTCGTTCTCTACATCGTGGAGTCATCATCGCCTGCAGCGACCTTTGCGCGTACCATATGGTATAGTCATTCAGAGATCGCTGCACAATTCGTTCCGGATTAATACGCAGAAAGTGACCAAGCCAACAAACTCGAGAGATCTTACTTACATTATATATATATAAACTAGACTTAAATTACTCATTAGTCTACATATAAGACTAGCTTTTAATATTAGTTAAGAATTTTGTAGATTTGTTAGTCTAATACCATTAATAAAAAATAAAAAAATGACCCTTCCACAAGTGTGCGTGTTACCACTCCCTGGTGACCACCGGGCAACTAGTACACCATGTTTATGTAGTGTACTAGGCGGAACCACGGCGCTAAACAACAGTTTTGGGTTAAAGTGTGAACCGTACCGTGCTGATAACCGGCCAGACTGGGGGCACAGTCTACAACCTTGCCCAGCCTCTAACGGTGTATCTCGATACTTGGCGTCCTCCGGATCATGCAGCCTTGTCTGTGTATTGTGGGTCTCTGCACAACTCTTTTCCCCTGTACTCGTGGGACCTATTATGGATTATTAAAAATGAACAATACACAAAAAAAAAATGAGACGGGCACTCTTAAAAAACCAGCATCAAGTTCTGGGAAGGCATCGTCCTTTAGGCCTAGTCTCCAAAGCGCAAAAATCGGCATAAGCGGAAAACCACTAATAGTGGCCCACAAGTATCAAACTACCAGACCAGGAAGAGAGATTGGCACATGATCTCCAAGGTCACCAACGTTCAGAACGGATAGAGACAAAGATATACGCTTGCTCGGGCAAGACGTATCACTGAGCCGAACCAAGAAGGTTCCGCTGAGATCTCACAGCCGAAAAGACAGAGATCTGATGATAAACCGCCTACGGAAGCAAAAAGGAAAAGGATTCCGGATACTGTCACCTGAACTGAACTGCAGGCCAGATCTGTCTGGTTACTACACACGAACTGGCGTTAGACCATCTGATGTTCGTTCGAGCACCAGTCTCTTTTTGTTTACTATTTTGATTTACCATAATAGTTCCCACGAGTATCGGAGAAAAGAGGTCCACCTGTGCAGAGAACCGCAATGCACAGGTAAGGCTACTTGATCCGGAGGGCGCTAAGTATCCGGATACACCGTTGGAGACTGGGCTAGTTTTTAGACTGGGCCACCAGCCTGGCCGGTTATCAGCACGGTACGGTTAACACCTTAACCCGGCCCAGTTGTTTAGCGCCGTGTTTTCACCTAACACATATGAATATTAACATATTTAACACATATGAATATTACCAAAATCAATAATAATTTAGTCTCATATTTTTATAAAGGTTGTATAAATATGCATACATTTTATGAACGAAATAAAATGGAAAAACAGAATACGTAAGCATTTGGTTTTCTAGTGCGGAAAGCCATTATTAAGAAATCTGATTGTTCGCGTTAATATTTCTAGAAATTGGTTCGATGCACCATACTATGACACAATAAACGAGAGTAATCGAAACAATCATTTTGTACTATAATAGCACGAAGGGTGTAGTTGATAATCATAATCAAAGTTGCCCATTCATTTTCTGTCAAATGTTAATCGAACAGATGTGCAATATTTTATTTTGGTGGATATTTGTGGTGTACCAACAATGGTAATTTGTTTATACTTATATTCAGATTAGAATAAAAAAACAAAACAATTTACATCGAAATCTGTTTCTGAAGCAGTTCCGCAATTACAACGACGAGGTACTTCCAAATTGCTAAGTACTACAAGTTGCGGTAATTCAAAATGTCTTAGGTGTTCTAACCATGTCCTAAACAAAATACAGCACTAAAACTGTAAACAACTGGTTTTGTTATACTATTTCGGTTGAATTTTCGCTTGTGTACAAAAGTCACATTTCAGTAGGTTGTGCAGTCAGTAAACCGATACAGTAGGAATAGGGTTAAATAAAACTGGATTACAAATGATAAATATTCATAACATATATTTATTCTTTTTATAAAGGTAATTAAAGCAAGTTTTTTAATTTAAAGTACATAAATAGATGTATACCCTTTTAATTCATGCAACATCCTTTAATTCAAATTGAATTTAGCTAAAACCTAAATAGTTAATAATACCTTGGTTTGTTATAACGAATACGCTGTTGCAATGATATATTATCCATAATCATGTCCGTTATACAACAATAAATATCCACAATTTCCTTAGAATGACTATCCCGAGCAACAATCTGGCAGCCATCTTTGAAGAATTCGATTTGTGCGTAATTAAAGTAAAAATTATATTTACTACCTAGCATATTTCCAGTGAATCGATTTGCCTTAATAGTGTCAACACCCTCCCTGGTCATTAAATGCTCAGCCATTAAAAAATATAATGTTGGTGTGCACGCATTTTTTCCATTTATCCATATACGCTGAAAAAGATTAACAAATTACACATACATATTGTTACGATCGTGGTGACATCTCTGTTAGTGCAGCGACACTATCGTTAATGTAAAACTGTTATAAAGTAGAGAAAATAGATAGATGTGTCTAGACTAATCTAGACTAATCGAATATTGTAGAGATTTCTAGAATGGTTAGAATATTTGGTATAAATACGCGACAAACATTTGGGAGAAATCAGTTGTGTTTTAACCGTGATAGGTAATAGCTAATAGTAATTAAAAGGAAAAAGTAAAGTGATAAATATAAATATAACGTAAAATAAAGTGTTAATAAAGTGTAATATAGTGTTGTTAAAGTGTAGTAAAATAATTATTGTAAAGTTAAATAATTAAGTTAAATAAGTGAAATAATTATGTGTAAATAATCGGAATAAATAAAAAACAGATGGCGCAGACCTTTAATATCATTATAGAATATATTGCGACAAGTATCCCTATATGAGTTATGCCAATTTTAGTCATGGAGTTGTTTACAATCGGGCGATATGTAAAATTTTAGAGAGAGAGAGAGAGAGAGAGAGAGAGAGAGAGAGAGAGAGAGAGAGAGAGAGAGAGAATGAGAGAGAGAGAGAGAGAGAGAGAGCTATTTTTCATCAGTATCACGAATATTAAAAAATATAAGTTAATTAAGAGGCGCATATCCTGTCAGTGGGCTCAAAATAAATTGCAGGAGGATGCTAACTTTTTCAAATTTGTATTATGGACAGAAAACTAAACCACATTGTATTAGAACTGTTTGGACCATTTGTATATTTGTTGGATGTTCCTACCAGGGAATAGGGCTCGATTGCTCAATTTCCTTCTTCCGTCTGAGATCTTAAGGGGAATATTTTATTTGTGGCTTTAACCATTTTCGAGTAAAATCAGTGCTGGGATGTTCTATCATCACTTCGATTCGCTTCGATAGACATTTGTGTCTCTTTTTTTACGAACAAAATTGTGCTCCATTGCGTTTTTTGAATTACGTTTTGTCTATTGCGATCTCAGCCTGTTAGAATAAATTTGCAAACTATCTCTTTTTCCTCTTTACACTTGCCATCGAAAATAAAAATATTGGTGATATTTTATCGAATGAATTCTATGATCACAATATAATTTGCGAAATAGAATACAATTTTGTTTGTAAAAAAAAAGACAAAAATGTCTATCGAAGCGAATCTAAGTGATGATAGAACATCCCAGCACAGGTGCAATTTTTGCTAGATCCGTAATTGCATAAAACGCTGGAAAAGGTATTGGATACACTTTCAAAATATGTATATATAAATATGTACTTACGTCAAAATCAATATTTTCCAAAAGCGTCATTATATTGTTGTCGGTAATTTCCCTGCAGTTGTATAAAGTTACACTGCTTTGCTGGGTGAGTGCACAACTTAATATTCTTATTTGTTGAGGTGAAATGATCATTCCCTCGAATTGTATATGGTCAATACTGTTTCCAATATTTTCAAGAAATGAGTAATCTTCTAACCTACAGTTGGTGAAACATAACGAAACTTCTACTCGTACGTCTAATTTCTTCCGTTCGTTAAATAAATCGATCAGATAATTCACAAAATTGATCAATAATTCAACGTTGTTTTCATTACAATTTTCCAATTCGATGATTATCATTTTGTTATCGGACGTCCATTTACAATGGCTTGTTTGGGGCGATAAAAATCGTTGATCATTTTCGTATATAAAATTGAATGGGCTGTCAAAGTTGATTTTATATGTTTGGCAGTCATATGGCTTATTTAATAGCGCCCGAAATAATGAATCACTGAAATGAGTGTAATTCGATATAATGTATGTGATTTGGTGAAAATCCATCATAATCATTAGGTGTTCTGGAGGTGGTTGATTCCCATTCAAATTTACTGATTTGGTAATTATTAGAACTATTGGTATATCATATGATGATATTCTGGATTCCCAGAATGAACGCGGATTCCAGTACAACAAAGTCGAAATTTTGTCATAAAATCTTGAAACAAAATAATGCGATAGGAAGTGATCTAATCGATACAAGGGAACAGCGAGTTCTTTCTTATGATCGGAGGCGAGTTGCGGTATACATTTCTTTAATAATTTATCAAGATACCTGTCCAGGTACACATTGAAATATGGATCGCGATAATCTTTATTCGCCAAATCCAATTCTAAAATATTGTCCGCTGCAAAATCTTTAAGTAAATCATAGCGAGACCATTCTTCGGCACATATATCCATTGCCACTTTATCCACTTCAATGTAATTATAAATTTCATGATGCCAACAAAATTGATCACAAATATAGATAGCTGCTTCAGATTCGGATATTTCTTCAAATATTGAATCAATTTGGTCGATTCGTCTCTTAGGCAAAATTACAAAAAATTCGTAAATTTCAATTTTTGGTATACACAACCAATTCACAACGAACGACGTGGTATGGAAAAATTTGTGTAAATTTATCTGCTTAAGTTTGCTTATTATCCGCACCTATGGAATATAGTTATACATGCATGGTTAAACTCTAATTAATGATTAGTATACGTGACTTACTTTTCGATCTTCGAAATTTGAATCCACTCGCAAGAAATATGTGGGATTCGTTTTCCACGACATTTTATATTTCAGTTGATCTTGAATTACTCTTAAAGCATCTAGTTCTTGGTTACACTTCATCCTCCACTCTTCTGTTATGGATTTGTGTAAATAAAATTTGATTAAATAGACGGGGCCATCTAAATTATGATGATGAACTTCTTCGACATTCGCTCTCAAATTCTCGTTCAAAACGTTTTTATTTATAAGCTGCGTGTAAAAAATATATACAATAGATTTATTTATAAACATTGTTATGTTTTGCTCAGTTGGCAACACTGAACGAATTAAAATTAAATTTTATCGAAGAACCACTTCACATAAATTATTTCATCTAGTACTCGATGTAAATTTATCGATGTTACATTTTGTTTTGTTTTTAAATTTAGTTACAGGCGTTGATTAGAGAGCAACAGATTGTTATTTTCAAACATTTGGAACAAACATTTTTTTTTTCTTAAAACATCTTTATTGGTATGGCTACTACAATATTATTATTAATTCGTTTAATTCATTAGTAAGGTTGATATTAGTACTTATGAGATAAGCATACACTTGTGTGGGTTTGCTGAACCAGTGACCAGTTCCCCTGAGGTATAATATTCATTCGGTTAGCTCATGTGGTTTGGTTCGTTTAAGCTGCCTTACTTCGTTTGTACTATCCAGTAGTTGTACGGCCTCAACGTTGGTGTGGATAAGATGTCTCTTTTCATGTTTTATGGCACATTCGCGGATGACGTCATCTATCAATTGAATTTGTAAATCATTGTGTATTTGCCTGTTAGTCACAAATCGATAAGCGTTGGGGACCATTCGAAGAAATTTATTTATTTGGCTACGTTGGATAATGTCTCTATTGGATTTATGAGTACAACCCCATAGCTGCGCACCATACATCCATATTGGTTTGAAGATGGTCTGGTAAATTAGTCTTTTGCAATACAGGTTCATTTTGGAATGTTTTAATGGTATCTGCTCAGTTTTTTTTGCTCACATGATGTTTCCAGTTTAGCCTTGAGTCTAGACCTTTCACCAAGGTATTTGGCCGATTCGTAAATGTCACATGGGTTGATTCGAGCGTAAATGTCACATGGGTTGATTTAAGCTCATTAAGCGCGATTCTCCAATCTATAGTCCATTTAGAATAACGTTGTTCATTTCTCGTTGAAGATTTCCCACTGCCCTTTGTTGAGATTCGATGAATGTTTTGTTCGTTGTAGGTATGTCTACAATGTATAGAAGGTAGAGGAGGGGTCCTAATACACTTCCCTGCGGAACTCCCGCTAGCGTCGGATAAAAGTCAGAACATGTTTCTTCATGGATGACTCTGAATTTGTGATCAGAGAGGTATGATTCAAGCAGCTGGAAATAACTTTGTGTTAGCATTTTGCTCATCTTGAATGTCAATCTCTCGTGCCAAACCTTATCAAAGGCCGGAATACAGTAGAACAATATTTCTTTTCTTCTTAAGCTTGCACTATCACCGTAGTGATTCGATGGACTTGATCTATTGTGGAGTGGTTACTCCTGGATCCAAATAGAAAATCAGGAACATTTACCATTGGCTTGAGATAGTTCAGAAGTATAGCTTTTCAAACAGCTTTGATAAGGTCGGAAGCAGTGAGATTGGTCTGTACGATGTTACTTATTCATCTAGTTTGCCTGGTTTTTCAGCTTATAATTATTTGCGCCGGGTACATACTTCAATCTCATACAGGCATTAAATAAGTATGTGATCATGATGATTGCTTTACGTGGTAGTTCCTTGAATAGACCGCAAGCGATATTTCATCAATTCCTGGTGCCTTTTTTTGGTTAAGATTTTTGTCGATTTCTTCGGCAATTTTCCTTGGCGTGACCCTTTTAAAATCCTTACTTGGTTGATAAGCAGGGGTTTCGTCGATGTTGGATTGAATGTCATGGGGTTGAAATACTGTTGCTAGGTGTTGAGCAAAGAGTTCCGCTTTTTCTCTATCTTGTCGAACCCAACTACCTTGAGCATTTCTTATGGGTGGTATCCGAGCTACCGGTCGTTTAAGTTTTCTGGTGGCTTTCCATAACGAGTAGTCCTTATCCATTACTGGACCTAGCCTGCTTAAGTAGATATCGAAGCAATCTTGTTTAAAGATTTTGATTAGCCTATTGACTTTTTTACTTATCTGATTGAAGGCTGTCAATAGGATTTCTGGTGAGATGCCATATTCTCCTTGCCTCTTTCCTTGATTGTTGTTCGCTTTTTCCATTAATTTTGGAGTAGCGAGGCTGGTGGCCTTCAAGTGTATTCAAAGAAATTCTTTGTTTGATGTTCCAATTCCTCATTACTCTTGACACTCACTTTTAATTCAACTAGCTCTTCTAACTTATCTCTGAAGAGATTCCAATCCGTTAATTTATTAGTAAGGTTTCGTTTTTTTTTGTTTTTCTGATTACTATAGCGCTTACTGACAACAATACAGGAATGTGATCAGATGATAAGTCGTTAATCCCTTCAGCTCTAGTGTAACTGGATGAAATACCCTGTATGATAAAGAAATTAAGTAGATCTGATATTTTTCCTGCATCCGTTGGCCAATACGTAGGCCCCCCTGGAGACAGATATTCAAATTTATTTTCATGAATGGCATTGAACAGAGCATTTCCTTTTGCAGGAGAAATTAGTCTGGAACCCCAAGCTGTATGTTTTATATTGCAGTCCCCTCCAATGATAAACCTTGGACCGAGTTTATTGAAGACGTTATTAAATTGTAACTTCGTTGGTGTATGTCTTGGAGGACAGTATGCTGCAGAAATATTTAGATCTGCACGCATCTTTCCCGAATATCCTATTGTTGATTATGATTGATATTATTTTTAATTATTATAGTTGAACCACCTCTAGCTCTTCCACTAGGATGGATTGGCCAGTATAGGAATTGAATCCTTTTATTCTAAGAAAACTTTTGTTGAAGAAGTGCGTTTCTGAAATCAGTGCTATATCTATATTGTTTGTATGGAGAAATATTTCGAGTTGAGGCCATTGGCGTTCCAAATTATAATGCGTAGGAACGAGTTAATCATTTTTGTGAATGCTGACTTTTTTACTTGGCGGATAGAAATTAATTTCCAGTTTTGCCACCCTTTCTGCTAAGTGACCAGGTGTCTGTTGAATTTGACTCAGCATTTTAATGATTTCAATGTTATTAGACCCGTTATTAACTTCTGTTGTTTTGGTTTAATTCATCAGCTGATTTGGTGATTTGCGCATAAGATAATTCACAGTTGAATTGATGGTGTAATTGTTGTTTGAGGTTTAGCTGCTTTGGTTTCTAATAGCTGTACTACGCTTGTTCTATTACTCTGTTGACTTTAAATTTTGTTCACATATACAGGGCATCCTTTATAATTTTCAGTATGTCTTTCTTGATGATAAAGAGCACATGAAGGTGCTACAATCAGATAGTTTTTTGCATTTTGTTGTGTGGTGATCTTCAGCACATTTCACGCATTTGGTTTGACGATAGCAAAAACTCTTGGTATGTCCGAGTTGTTGACAAGTCGAGCATTGTGGAATGACCTTTGTCTTGTCAGGTGGGTCAATTTTAACTGTACAGTATGCAAGTTTCTTGATGTTGAATACTTGTTTATTGTTGTCTTTTTGTTTTTAATCGATGTAAAACAATGGAAAGTGTTTTGACTGACTTTGACACCATCAATTGTGACCATTTTGAATAAGTTGGTAACACCTGCGACTTTATTTCCCATTTTTTCTAAGTCTGCTTTAATCTCATCATGACTCATGGATAATGGTATAGGCCGTTGATAACCACTCTATAAGCCTTTTCACTCTTCAGCTGATAGGTGTGATATTCGATATTTTCTAGTTAGTTGCTGGTTTCATTTTTTAATTCTTCCAATAGTTTTTTGACATTTCTGTAGTCATTTTCATTTTGAACGGTAATTTTAATGTCGCTGTTTCAAAGCGCCTTAAAATTAGTTGGTGTGGGTACTAGTGGTGTTTTCATTAGTTTTTATCGAAAAAGTTCGAAATTTTTGATGTTGCTCACGGTAATGGGTGGAATTTTGGAATTGTTTTGTTTTTCTGTTCAGTGTTATTGTTCATACTTTGTGTAGTATGTTTTGGAGGCGTTTTCGTTTTTGTGAGCCTACGTTTTTTTGGTATTTCTGTTATCAGTACTGTCAACTTCGTTTTCCAGTTCTTCCTTATTCGTACAATATCCCTCTCGACTCAGAACATTTAATCTATTATTCTGTTGAAAAACTGGAAACCGCCGCAGCAACCAGTTGGGATTATTTGATTGATCATGTTGAACGGTTGATGGCTGATTTTGGTTAGTACTGATGTACTCGGAATTTGTTCTAAGACTGATGTTTTTTTTCAGTGGAGACTGCGTCTTTTGCAAATATGAATTTGTTATTCTTCATTGGAGATCTGAGCATCATATAGAGTTCCTTTGGAATGAAAATTGTTCCTCGTTACTCAATTGATCGTTGATATCCTTTAGCTTATTTTGGATATCATTAGACTGTCTTAGCAATGTTTGACCCCCTTAGAATCCATGTGGAAGACCTCCGTAGAGAGTGGGTTTCCTGAACATCTAGTGTATTTCTTTCCTTTTTTGTTTTATCCATTGCGTTTTGTTGTTTATAGTGTTATTACACTTGCCTCTAGAAGTTCAGCCGTTGTGATATAGATAATGATGAATTATTTAAAAAGTTTTTATTAGTAGATACACAGCACACGATCACACTTATTATTAGCCAATATTCGGATTATTCACAAATTAAATAGATGACGTCCACCCGTGTTACACTATACAAGATTAAAGAGAGTTTTTTTTCAAAACGATTAATAACTCAAGGCAATAACGAACTATTGAACGAATGCAAACGACGGCAGGTAAAATCTTTAATATTTTTAATTCAATAAACACCATGCTTTTTCGATTAGACATGTCGAAAGATTGATTTAAATGCATAGCCAGAATTAGTCTAAATCTACATAATAATTTATGAACTAACCTCTACGATCCATTCCAATATTTCTCCGTGCACATAAATTCGATCGGCTATAAAATTAGAATTTTAATCAAAAATCAATTCGACCAATAATAAAAGTAAAAGCGTTTCTACCTATATAGTTTTTTGCATCGTTCAACCATGCTGGATTTATTACATCCCAACAACTAAATTTTTCGGTCCTAAACATTAGAGCATAGAAATATAATAAATAAACAATTATAATTCATAAGCACAGTATATAGGAAAGAACACGGTTATAAATTTTTGTTTTACCTCTCTAGGTCACTGTCACTGTTATTTGCTGCATCACATATTTCATTGCTGTTAATACTAGCGACTAGCGATACACCCGAATCAATAAAAATTTTCCTGGAATTTTTGTTACCCATGAATTACGTCTAATTCTTAAATTTCACTTGCATTAGCACAAAACTAAGTGTAATTCGCTCAAAATATAGTAATAAACTAAATAAATGGCACATATATGTATTGCATTATATCTTTATCAATTTATACTTAAGTATAGTTGTCAAGAATATATAGATATATATATACGCACCAATATTGCGACAACTCATTTATAATTCATTATCAATGATAAGAATAATATATAATTAACAAAGTGGATTGGAATGCTTCTTTTATAATGAATGATATCAATGGATTTTAGCGGTGTGATCGTTTGAGTTGATTAAATTAAAACTGGACAAAGAACTAAATTATGGATGCCTTTGCGAATGCTGGAATCGGTGATAGCGACAGTGGCACAATTGCGTGTATTAAATAACAAATCAACCGATAGTGTTTGGTGATTGTGATGGGTCAGCAGGTGATTCTTTTAAATTTTTTTTCTAAATCGTGTAATGTTTATGTGATTTTTGGTATATAATGTTGCTGCGGTAGGTCTGATTATGATAAATCGTTTGAATGATTTAAGTCCCGAAACTATTGACGGTGATAGGCTTAATGAGTGTGATTCGATTTGAATTTTTTGCATTTTCATTGTAATGATTACATATCGCCCTTAGTTTTTCACTATCCATAAATAATACAGTGTTTAAAGGCCATTACTGGCCCCTTACTGCGTCAACAATCTGGCTCCAACGGTTTCGATCCTGGGCTTGGTCCTCATACTGTCCTAGACAACCTGAAGAAGCCAAGCCATTCTCTACACCGTGGAGCCATCGTTGCCTGCAACGACCTCTGCGCCTACCATATGGTGGCTCTCCATTCAGAGATCACGGCACAATTCGTTCCGGATCAGCACGCAGAACATGACCGAGCCAGCGTACTCGCTGAGATTTTATTTCAAGTACAATAACGGGGATCTTCATCAGATCTCTGACCTCGAAGTTGTACAGAGCTCGGTATGTGCATGACTCTTCTCTCAAATGTAAGGAGCCATCTCTTGCATACTCATCCATCAGCGCCTAACTTTCACATCCAAATATAACAACGGGCCTGATCGCTTTGTATAAAGCTTCAGCTTCACGGCACTTGATAGGTGTTTAGGTTTTAGCAGTGGCCTTAGAGGATACGGAGCACGGCTACCAGCTGCCAGCTGCACTTTAATATCCTCACCCACACTGTTATCGTGAGTGATAAAAGAGCCCAAATATTTGAACCTCCTCACTCCTTCAAACGTATATAGACTCATTGATCTGGAGACCAAGTGAAGCTGAAAACTGCATAAGCGGATCAAGTATTTCCTTCACTCCGTTGTTATATTCAATCCAATCACACATATGTCATCTGCATATGCAAGCACCTGATTGAACTGGCGATAGAAGATGTTGCGCTGAGGTTTTTCAGTTTAACAAAAGATGTACTCCAACATGAGATTGAAAAGTATATCGGGGACAGAGCATCTCCTTGCCGAATACCCGAGCTAACTGCAAAAATTCTTGATAGCCTGTTTCCAACTTTAACACAGCATTGAGACTGTGTCACTGTCATTCTACATAATCGTACCATATTTGTTGGTATACCCATATATTCCAGCGCAGACCACAAACTCTCTCGATTGATCGCGTCATAGGCCTGCCGGAAATCCAGGAACACCTGATGCACGGGCATGGAAGTTTCATAATAGTTAGATAGAACCATCCGCAGCGAAAAGACCTGATCAGTGACTGATCGATTAGAATCACCTGTCCGCTAGAGGGGTGATTCTATCCAATATAATGTATGACATTAACTTATACGCTGTGCAAAGGAGAGCTGTACCGCGATAATTCTCACACTTCAAGCGGTCTCCCTTCTTGGAGCATATCGCAGCCACTTTCCATTCGTCAGGCATTATACTTCAGTTCGCCATACTAATCGAATAAGGTCGAAAAGACAGTTCCACAAATTATCCCCTCCGTATATCAAGAGAATTAATGCAATCCACTCCAGGTGAGCGGCTTCGTTTTAATCTCTGCAAGGCCCTAGGAATTCCTCATGGGATGGATCCTCAATGCAAACCTCAGCAGTCTGTATTTGAGGTGACTCAACTACAGTCTGTGACGCATGATGAACACCAAGCAGGTCGGTAAAGTGTCCATTCCATGTGTCTAGTTCTGCGTCGATGTTGACACAGAGGTTTCCATCCCGGTGCCGCATGGCAGTTGACGCAGGCTTGAAAGTATGGTGCAAATAGCGCAGTGGTCAAAGCTGCGACGTTTGGATCGGGAGGTACCGGGTTCGAATCCCAACAGAGGCGGGATGCAAAAGGGATTTTTCATCTCCCGATTACGATCGGTGATTAAATTGAAAACATCTATGACCCTCTGTTGGAATGTAGAACTCATGGGCCGACCCATCATTCATGTCACTGTACAGGGTGACATGGAGCTATGCAATGCGCAGATGGTATATTGTACTTGTGTGAATGGGATGAATGAATGGATTGAATGAATGTTGTGTGAATGTAAGGTAAGGTTATGGACCGTAAAAGTGTCTATGCCAAGTCCTTTTTTTAAAAAAAAAAAAAAAAAAAAATGGTGCAATCCAGTAATTCGTTTAAAGAAATTACATGAACTGCGCTCATTGCTGAGTTGTTGTACTTTCAGAACCTCGGCCTTCCACCATTCTCGCTTTTTCCGTCTACAAAATCGCTTAGCTGTCCTCCTAGTAAGAGTAGCCTTATTTTTCCTCGCGATTGTGAGACGTTGTTGCACTTCACTATGGGCTATATTTTGTTGCTGCAAGGCGACACTCGTCATCAAACCAATCATTCTTGGGTCTAACTTTCACTATCCATAGTGAAATTATTATACGATTGTCTTCGAGTAGACATTGGAAACGGGAAAATTATTGTTTATTACAAAATGCTGTATTATTGCAAGGGGCAAGTTTTCGAAATTTGGTAACCACTCAGGAACGTCCTACTACATAAATTTAAAATAAGTAGTTTTTCAAGCAAACTCTGTCGGATTTTTTTTTACCTTACATGATTTCACTGTGCTCGGCTCATATAAGTAAGAATTTCGAAGGATCGGTTGCTCTGAAACGTACTCCATTGTTTTAGGTGGGCGGACAACCAATCTAGATCAGGTTTTTCCTAGTACGCATCGCAGAGCTTAAAGCCATCAAACACAACTCTCAGTTTTGTATGATAGTACTCGACAGTTGGACTATGCCTTGGTGTAGAAGATAATACGCTGCGATCCTTCGCTCAGTTAAACCAATTTCTCTTCTATGCCCAAATACGACCACATTCTTCTCAGAACGCGTGAAACCGCTTATCCTGATGTTTTCGACTAAAATTTTCAAACCACATGGTTCAAATTATCTTCTTCTGTTAAGGTAGCAGTGATGAATAATGAATGAACTGTTCTGTTGGTGGATTTTAAATACTAATTTACGAGTATAGTGATAATGCGCATGCATGTGCTTCTTCCGCTTGCGAAATTCACGGCTTTTCACCAGCCAGCCTTATTGCACTTTGATTGTCCATGAAATACGTTGGTTTATCCATTTGACTAACAAGAGCTGAGATAGTATAGAGCTTGAAACCAAGCCAATTCCGTATAGCGCATGCTGCCATATATTTCGATTCGGTTGTTGACAGAGCAACAGATTTTTGCCGTTCCGATCCCTAACTGATGATGCTATTTCCAAACATGAAAATTTTTGCTTTCAAAATAAATGCTCATATACCAGTCGTTCCCTTGATGTACATACTTTAGAATGCGCTTGACTCCATTTGCATATTGTTACCAACTGCAAAACCATAATATCTATAGTTGTGTTACCACAGCCAAATACATTAAACTACCCACTGCTGCCTGATGCGGAATACCAATTTCTCCATTTGCTTCGAATCGCTCAAATTTTGTCTATTTTCCGAGGGGTATTTTCCGAACGCCACCACAATTCACATATCAAAACGGTTGAGCACCCTTTTCGCATTTGCCTGCTGACTGATCAATTTCGAGTTCCAAAAACTATTTCGTTTCGGAAATTCTCTTCGATTTCGAACTCTTTTCTCAAATGTTCAATTACATGTAACATTTCTTCTTCCTTTTCTGCTGTAATCAAACCATCGCCAACATAAATCACGAGAACCATTATACCATTTTTATCAATATGTATGAAAGCGCGCAAGAATCCGATTCACTTACTCACTTTAAAATCTCACTTTGTTATGAATGATGTGAACTTGTCATTCCAGCAACGTGATGCCTGCTTCAGACTATATACAATCTTTTGACCAGTTTACAAACACGACATTTTCTTCTAAATCACCATTTTTTAACATCGAACAGTTTCAACATTTTTTTCATTTGCTTTGATATATACATAACGACTGGACTAAAAGTCTGTCGATAATCTATTCCGTATTGTTGTATCAATACTACCATCTGTGTTTCAGCTTAAAAATCCAACGATTATCAATTACCTTTACCAAAAACCATGTAGGAAACCAATCGATTTAATTGCCTGCTCATGTATCTTTGGTTCTTCGTTGATTGCCAATATTGCGATAGTGTTGAAAACAAGAACGATACTTTACTGAAAGCGAATTTGACTGCTTCAGAATCAGACTTTCATCCTTTGGAACGTGAAACCAAACCATTGATCCGAGATATGATGGATGATCAATTTTCGCATGTTTGTTGTACCACAATTCATACGGTGATTTATCCGCAGCCTTGCTACTTCCAGTTCGGTTTAAAACATTCACTGCTGAATTTACTGCTTCCGCCGTAAATTTGAAAATTTGGTTTGTTTCATTCTTACCGACTCAACTCAGATCGTTCGCATTTCGCGTTTTGCATAACGATTTTGTTCTGGTCTGTATATGGTACTGTACGTTGATGATGAATTCCTTTGTCAACAATTTTTTTTTTCTGTTGTGTGAATTTGAATGTTGTGTCCATCCTTTTTTGCCAATTTAGTAAATTTTTGGATGTTGTCTGCAACTTTTGATTTTTGTTTCTAAGAAATGAAACTCACACGTCTGTATGAATCAAAAAGCTTCCACGATGAAGTTTTCCATAAACCTTTAGCCTCGCGCGTTAAATTTCCATCGACAAAATCAATTTCCCGGTCCTTTCCTGCAGAAATTTCTTAACGTGTATAACGTTTTGAAGTTCGAGTCGCTCATGGGATATTTGATATGAAACATTTTTGAAATTTCCCAATTCCACTTTACACAACATCTGGTACAATTTCTTGTCTCGTCGAACTCCCACTGTAATAATACTGTGACCTTTTAACAACTCACAGCGTTCGTTGTTCGATCGAAATTGATAACCACGATTTTCGATTCCACGCGGTTCCTAATGAAAATAAATTCAATTTGATTTCGGGTATAACATATAACACATCGATAATTCGCATGGGAACCCGCATCCATTGCCATCAAAAGCAAGAATGCGTTTATCGCTCCGTAAAGTTTTAAAAACATTCACGACTATTACTCATGTGGTTACTTGCATCCGAATCCAAAACACAACCGTATTTTTCATGAGAATCCATCTATGCCATTTTTCTTTTCAGGACACTCAGTTTTAATATAACCCTTTTTACCACAACCGTAGCACATACATTTTGACTTTCTTTGTTTGTACTTTTCTTGCCTTGATTTTCCATGATTCAGTGAAACCTTCAAATTACTTTGAAAAATTTCGTTTTGCAAGTAGCATTTCCATACTTGCTTCAGCCGTGATTGTAGATTTTCCATGGTTTTCATTGATTCCTATGCACTGTGGAAATGATTGCGTATTCCCCAGGTGATATTCGGATCATTGTCACGACTGTTGATTCAGAAATATGTTTATTCTGATTTTTCATCTGTTGTACGATTTCCATTAATTTTGATTTAAAAAAAACTGCAATGTCATCACTATAGGCTCTTTCATAAAACTGTAATGTTTTTGTGGCAGAAACGAAATATTTGCCTTCGATAGTTGCTCATAAGTACTTTTGAGCATCGTCCACACTGACTACGCAGTTTCGTAGTTGATAATTTGTAGTAACGGTTCTTTCTTGCACTTGGCCAAAATTACACAACATGCCTTGTCATCTAACTTCTCCACGCAATAAATTTTGTATCATAATTTTCACTGCGTGGAGCTGGAGCCAATTCACTGCCCTCTAAATACCACGCCAAACAATTCACAGGATCCATGTGATCCAATTACTGTCATCCTCCATTCGATCTAGTCCAAGTTTTTCGTTATCCATGATAATTTTATTTAAATAAATCTTTTCACCAGAATACAAAATCACCGACACGATTTTGATCCGGAATGAAGATTGCAAAATAATAATTGTCCTTTTGGACAAAACTATTTCAATAAAAATGGCCGTCTATATGTACTCAATATAGCGTGTTGGAATTCTTTTATTATCTTCAGCACGAATTTCACAGTGGGGTAAACGTGTAATTTTTTCAATTTCGTTTTATTATCTTAATTCATCACACCGGCTTAATTCATCAAAGCGATGAACTGAGTAAGCATGTTGTGCTTCAAATAAGCAATATATCAAGACTCATACGTGATTGGTAAAATATATCCTTAACATGGTAACGGTTATCGAAGGTTGTTATACGAGCATAAAGCGCGTAATCGGATGAGGCCGTTGAATTGATCAAGATTGGGTGAGCTGACGGGTAATATTTCTTTTTAATCTTGATGAATGGAACGTGGCTTCAATTAGTTATCATGGATCTAAAATTATTTATTTTATTTATGGAATTAAATTTACATTTAAAATATGCTTACCAAATTTATTAAATTCCATTACGTTTCAGAACCTATATATATAGAAAGCTTATTACATTAAATCCAACACAAAGATTATTGATTTTCAAAAAGTTTTATTTTTTATTAAGAAAAATTACACAAATTTGTTGAAATAATTTAATAATTACATTTTTTTTTTTGGTTGGTTTGGTTTATTTAATTGTTTTTGTACTTTTAAATTTCTTACACATACACATGTTTCCTGAATTTGCCCGCAAATTACAAAAAAAAAAAATTTTTTTAAATTTTTGCCGGGTTATGCACTGCGCCTATCGTAATTTATATACAATGTCATCATCCAATTCGCTAGATACATTCGATGGATTATATTCAACGTGTTGAACACTCGACGATAGTCGCGTTGATTCCGTTTTGACGACAAGATTCTTTTTCCGATTTGAAAAATTATCCGAACGATAAATTTTTATATTAACATTATTTAGTTCATTGTCCCAGCCAACGGTTGAGGTATGAGATCGTGATTTTTGTATTAAATTCTAAAATGCAAATTTGAACTTGCATATACGTATATAGAGTTATTAAGGTGCGGTTCTTAACTTACCTTAAATCCTATTCTAAATTTGTGATTCATAAAAGCATATAAAATTGGATTTATACATGAGTTGGATGCACCTAACCATTGGGCAATTGGCAGTATCAATATTACAACTGTTTGGACTGAAATTGAAGAATGGTTTTATACAATGCGCGCCAATATTAAACGCAGATGGTTCCTTACCATTTTCATTCGATAATAAATCCGTAAATTTAACGATACAGAATATGGTGTAGAGTGGAAACCATGATATTGCAAATGTTATCACAACCACAAATACCATTTTGATGACTTTAATTTTGATCCGATTTACAGCCGCATTCCGTTTACTGCAAATATTTTGTTCGCCTGGTACACTTCGCGTTGCCACCTTTAGCCATATAATGATATAACAAAATGTAATGACGGTCAGCGGTCCCAGGTAGCAAATTGTTAAATTTGCTGTAATAAAATACGCGTTTCCCGACTCCTCCGATGGCCATAATTCCGTACAAACGACCGCATGACTTCCTTTGATACCGAGCGGCTCCAATGTGAACACAAACAGCCATGGTAAATTTATTGTTAATGCAATTAACCAAATTATCGAGACAACGACTTTGTATTGCCTGCGTGATGATAATCGACACAAAAAGAAAAAGAAGAAAGTCATAAGAAGTCATCAAACCGTAAATTATATTTATGATTATTTCATTCGTACATACCTTGGGGTCATGATTCCAGATAATGGAAATGAAATTGCTGCACACCTTTCTATTGAAATCGCCATTAGTGTATTAACAGATGCCGATACGGAAACTCCTTGAGAATACGATACAAATTTACAAAAAAATTCTCCCAAAATCCATGCTGTAAAGTGAAAAAGATACAAGATTTTTTTTTTTTGGTTTTAAATTAACGAAAGTAAAATTAAGGTACAGACACACACACACACACACACATCCAAAGAATACTGATAATGATTGTAAAAAGTTTATTTTCATGTTATAGCTAAAAAAATTGGCTTACTGCTAGACTGAATAAAATTTAATGTATGGTAGAGTTCCACATGTAGGTGTATATATGTATATGTAGTTGAGAAGATTTTGATCTTATTTCCTCTTCTTAGAACAAAACTTATTTCGCCGAAGAAAATTACCAAAAATTTATGTAGTGAAACTAAATAACTCATAATATTTAAGTAGTTAAATCGATATTACGTTCAGTACCTATAACAAAAGTTTAGTGAATCAAACCTATCATCAGGGAAAACTGATACAAAAGATTTTATGGTTTAGTGCGCCTAAATTTATGCAAACTTTACTACAATTTTCTTGAATCCTATTTACATTTAAATTAAAATGTGTGGATCAAATTTCTTAAGCTTGACTATATCTGACGTGACTAACTAGGATTTAATTAAATTACTAAATGGTATCGTTTACCCAATTACCCAACCTGTCGATAATTTGTGTACATGTGTGCCCACAGAAGTTAGTCAGCCCCAAGATAAAGACTCATTTTACAATGAATTGGTGACTCTGATGAGATCTATACCCGAACACGATGTTCGAATTGTAATTGGGGACTTTAATGCTAGAGCTGGCAGAAATCAGGCCGACTTGTGTGAAAACATAGATCCGTACTCCCGACATGAAACTGCAACCGATAATGTTGAGAGAATGATGTACTTTGCAATTGCTCACGATCTTAGAGTAGCAAACACATTTTCCCTTCACATACAGATACATTTGGAAACATGGACACATCCTCGACAAATTTCCAGCAGCCAAATTGACCACGTGTTAACTTGAAAAGATTGGGTTCGGGTTGTGCAGGATGGGAGAACTTATCAGTCAACAACTAAATACGTATAGGTAGCGGTCATTGGAAAGCTACCATGGAAGTTTTCTTACAGGTCCGGGACTACAGCGAACCGCATGGAACGTTTTGACTGTGAAGGTCTGATAAATGAAGATCAAAAGAAACGATATAAGGATTTTGTCACCGACAACATTGAGCAAGCTAATTATCAGTCGGACAGTGTGAACTATTTCTGGGAGGTTCAGAAAACTGAGGTTGTCAGTGCTGCTCAACAGTGAAAGTCAGACCCAAGAATGATTGGTTTGATGACGAAGGATGGAAGGGAGAATGGTAGAAGGCCGATGTTCTGAAAGTACAACAACTCAGCAAAAATAATTAAAGTTCGCGTAATTTCTTTAAAGGAATTAATGGATTGCACCATACTTTCAGGCTATCGAGAATTTATTCAGTTAACTCGGGTGTTCGGCAGGAAGATGCTATGTCCACGATAGTGTTTAATCTCATGTTGGAGTACATTTTTTGTAAAACTGAAACACCTCAGCGGAGCATCTTGTATCGCCAGTCCAACCAGGTGCTTGCTTATGCAGATGACACATGTGTGATTGGACTGAATTTCGAAGTGAAGGAAACACTTGATCCGCTGGTAGAGTTTCCAGCTTGGCCAATACACGTTTGAGGGAGTGAGGAGGTTCAAATATTTGGGCTCTCTTATTACTCACGATAACAGTGTGGATGAAAATATTAAAGTGCGGCTGGCAGCATTCAGTCGTGCTTTGTGTCCTCTAAGGCCACTGCTGAAATCTAAAGACCTACCAAGTGCCATGAAGCTGAATCTTTACAAAGCGTTGGTCAGGCTCGTTGTTATGTTTGTATGTGAAAGTTGGGCGCTGACGGATGAGTACGAGAGATGTCTCCTTACAATTGAGAGAACAGAGCTCTGTACAATATCGAAATCAGAGATTCGATAAAGATCCCCGATATTGTACATGAAGTAAGATCTCAGCGTACGCTGGCTTGGTCACGTTCTGCATGCTGATCGGGAACGAATTGTGCAGCGATCTCTGAAAGGAGAGCCACCATATGGTAGACCCAGAGATCGTTGCAGGCGACGATAGCTCCATGTTTTAGAGAACGAATTGGCTTCGTCAGATTTTCTAAGACAGTATGAGGACCACGCCCAGGATTGAAACCGTTAGAGCCAGATTGTTGACTCAGTAATGTACCAGTAATGGCCTTTAAACACGGTTTATTATTATTAAAAGGCATTTCGTTGATGCAGTGACAGAACCCTACGAAAATATTTATTGAACATTATGTCTCTTGGAATTGGAACCAAAAATTAGCAAACGTAATCCACATTAACAAAAATATACAAAATGCTTGTCGCCTGAATTGGGAGAGGGAGACATGGGAGATGCTGCCTCCAAATTTCGTCTTTTAGCTATTCTAACTCTATTATAGAATTGAAGGAATTTGAGGTCTCCGGAGCGGGAGTATATAGAAACGGGGAAACTTAAATTATTATTATTAAAATTGGCTGGAACCTACGAGGATTCCGCACCATTGTCACAAAGGCCCATGGTGCAAACCCAGGATTCTATCCCAATTCGCAAACACACACTGCTGCCTTCGCAAACTGGAGAATTTTAGACCCAGGCAGAGAGGAGAGCTCTAAATTTAAAGACCTAAAGTTGAATACCTGAATCCGAATAGAACTGAAAGCTGGACAAGAGCTCACAAAGTGATGGCAGTCATCATCTAGCTCAAGCCAGTCTTCACAAATAACATCATAAGCATATACAATGTAGATGGTCTTTAAAACGGGCATGTCCCGTAAGAATTGCTACCAAGATTCTTAACTGGTTCATTTTTAAAGATTACGCATACTTCGTTGACCTCAAATTGGGCTCCTATTAATGAAATACTTTGTCTTACGACAACTAAAAGTTTCAAGCCACAAAAACCTTAGATCTTTCAAAGCATCGTCCTGCATAGCTTTCTTCCCGTAGTTGAAAGATAAAGGAACAACTAATTTAGACTTTGGCTAAAGAATCCGCGATCTCATTGCCTACGATTTCACAATGAGCCGTTACCTACATGACCGTAACTTTATTGTTATAGAACAAAGAAGGTTAATGAAATGTTTGCATTCCTTGACTATTTTAGAAACAGTCAAGGGATCTCTTAAAGAGTTAATATGTACACAGTAGAATACTTCTGTTTTTAACAGCAAAATTCAAAGCCTCAATAACACTACGTGTCAGCGCTATTAGTTCTGCCTGAAAAACAGTATAATGCGAACCAAGAGAGAAGTTAGAACGAGAGCCATCAGAAAAAAAGACTATGGACTCATCTTATTTGTTAAGAAGATCCTGCGAACTTCACAAATATCTCGAGGGATAAGAACAGGCTGTGCCTAAAATAAAGGTGCGTAACTGAGGCAAGGAAGGAATGGATTCCATAGCAGGAAGAGGAGTCGAGGACATAGCCCCAGTTATGGCTCTGCAAGCAAGATTTTGCAGACCATTAAGCATTGCTTCAGAAACCTTCAGGTCAACCACTGGCTACCACACAATAGAAGCGTACGAGAGTAGCGGTAGTACCAGTGATTTATAAATGAAAGAAAGCATCCTAGGGCTTAAAATATAAATAGTTAGGCTATTTTCACATTCAAGTTCTGGTATATTATCAAAATTGGCTGTTTGAAAGGAATGGACACTTCTATCACAAATTATTCTATTGTCTTATCTTCTCTCAAAAATTTATATTTTAAAGCATTTGAGAGAGAGAGAGAGAGAGAGCCTAACCTACAAATACTAAGGCCTATATATGTAACTACCTTAATATTGGTGATCGTGATAAGACATTGTATTTTTCAATGTATTGCGATGGTGACGTGATATCCCCATACCGATAGACTATTTTCAAGTGTTTCATGCATGACCTGCAATTTGTAGGTATCGCTACATTTTCTTACGAATGTCATATTGGCATACTGATATTGCTTTGTATTCGTTTTTAATTTAACTTTATCAGTAATTTTTGGAAAACAGCATATAAGTTGGCTTTAAGACATATTTAATTTTATTTATTAATCAATACAGAATCTAATAAAGGTATGCTAGGTATACTAGGTATGTACAAAAAAATCTAAGAATTTATGTCTAGGATTTCCATATCGAAGAGTGAATTTTTTAATATTTTAATTTTGCAAATTAAAAAGTGGGATTTAAAATTATCCCATCACCATTTTCGTGGCGGTGAAATTACGGAATCATATTTCAATACTCCTACATGAATCGGATTCCTGATGTCCCTAACAAGTTTAACAGGATTGCGCAGTTAGGACCAATTAACTAAATATAAAGCCTCATGTCAGCCATATATACTCTCACAAATTTAGCAGGTTTGGTATAGTAGGGAATTTTATAATGTATAGGACACCTATGTCCCAAGAAAACAATTCCAATTTTACTTTTGATGAGCTAGTGTATTTCACAACATTTAACTATACGGAAGTATTCACGTATAAAGCCTATCACATACTACCATATAGACCTTTCACTTTTTAGTCAATAAGATTCGTAAATAAGATCTTAACTATATTTTGTTTAAATCAAATTTTAACTTCCTAAATCATTTAATTAGTATAAGTTTCTAAATTCCGAAATCGTTAGGTTTAAATTGAAGAGACTACTGGTTTTAAATGCACAACCTTATTAACGCCTTAATAGGCTAAAACCTAAATGTTTTCATTTTAATTTTCATATTTTAATTTATTTATTTCTAAATTTCTTATTCTTAAGTTCTAAATTTAAAATTATGTTATTTTTCAAATTTTAAAATTAATTTAAATGCATAGAAATGCTAAGTAAAAGTCGAATTATTGTGTTAAAAAACTATCATGTCATGGTTTTAATTCTCGAATATCTATTTGCTTAAATCTCAAATTGCTAAATTTGCAACAATTTTAAATTTTAAATATGAGGACAAGTCAATAAATGCATATGGTCGAAAATTCTTCAATCCTATTTTTTTGATTAAAATCTATATAGTTTCCGAATTCTTAAATCCCTAATTTTTATTATTACCAATTCTTCAATCCGAAAGTTTCTAATTACTTAGTACTTACATAGTTCAACATTTAATTCTGATATATTCAAAAATATTTAAATTATTAAATTTCTTGTTCTAAAATGTTTAAAATTCCTAAAAAATTAATTTTAAATTTATAAATTTCTGGGTCTTATACTTCGCAAGTTAATATTTCTAAATTTCAAAAATAGAAGTTTTTTTTTAAAAAAGAATTAAAATTAAAAGATTTAAATTCAAAAATTTCAAAAATTTTAACTAGATCGTAAAAAATTTACAAAATTTTAAGCATTAACATAATTAACAGAATTCTAAGAGACCATAAAAATTTAGAATTTAAAAAATTTAAAGTATTTATGGAATTTAAAGAGTTTAAAATATTTAAAGCAGTTGAATTTGGGAAAATCAATAACAACAAGACGTGAGAATACCACAAAGGCCACAACACCTAAAACCACCAACACCGATGGATGTGGACGAATCAATAAAAACCAAGAACGCTGGTTACATGAACCGACCAAATAATTATCCAAACCCAAGCTTCAAGAGGGAAAATTCAGATGTTAATACAAAAGCTCAGAAGAAACAGCAAAGAGTATTTCACCTAGAACAGGAAAACAATGATGATCCATATGAATAATATATTAGAAATTACGCCGAGAACAAGGAAGAAGACTCAGAAGCAAATGATGAAATACATTTTATAGTGGAGGCCTCTCTAGCCTACCTTACCTAGAATATCAGTGCAGCAATAATAAAATATTAAAGTTCCTCATAGACACGGGCGCAAACAAAATTTTTTAAAAATGGAACTCGCTAAAGGGTCGCAGCCCGTAAACAAACCGTTCACCGTTAAATCAGCCTGAGACGATATACAAATAAATCAATAAATAAATTCAAAAAATTTGGAAACAATATTCATTCGATCATAATTGGGGATGACACCTTAAAAAAAGTAGAGGCAATGATAGACAGGAGACAAAATATCCTAAGGAGAAAATTTCAACCCAAATCAGAAGCAACCAGTTGGATAAAGAAACAAAGCTAAAATTAAAAGCCATAATCAACAAGTTTTTATCACTTTTCGGGCCAATCCACCATGAACAGATTATCGATACAAATATGAGAGCAGAGATCAAGACAGCAATAGGGGAACCTGTTTATACAAAAACCTACCCATAACCAAAAAATATGAGAACTGAAGTAGAACAGCAAATATCGAAACTTCTGAAAGATGGAATCATCAGAAATTCAAAGAGTCCATACAACTCATCGATATGTATCGTGGAGAAAAAACTAGATGCGTCAGGAATAAAAAAATATCGATTTTAAGAGATTAAATGCTTTAACTATACCGGACACATACCCAATATGTGGCCAGTCTAGGAAACTAAAAATATTACACAACAATTGATTTAACATCCGGTTTCCATAATATAAAAATGAAAGAAAGCGACATTCCGAAAACCTTGTTTTCCACAATGAACGGAATATATGAATTCTTGAGATTACCGTTTGGACTGTAGAACGCGCCTGCTATCTTCCAACGCATGATAGATGATCTACTCTAAGAATTCATTGGAAAAATCTGCTATATCTATTTTGACGACATTATCATCTTTGGTGGAAATTCGAAATAAGAACATATTGATAATGTCAAGAAAATATTAAACAAATTACGAGATGCCAATCTGCGGGTCAACCTAGACAAAACCGAAATCCTAAAAAAAGATATTCTGGGATATGTCAAATATATATATATATATATATATATATATATATATATATATATATATATATATATATATATATATATATATATATATATATATATATATAAAAAATTCAGGCATAAGGGCAGATCCAAAAAAGGTAGAAGCAATTAGGAAACTCGAACAACCGGAGAACCCCAAGGAGTTGAGAGGATTCCTGGGACTAACATCTTACTACCGACAGATCATCAAAGACGTTGCAAAAATCGCGAAACACCCTCAGAAATCTCACAAAAGAGAAAATGCTCAAGCAAAACCCAGTAATTTGAAGAAAATCAAAATCGAGCTAGGCAACGTAGAACTAAAAGCTTTTGAACAATTGAAAGAACAATTGTCATCAGACCCTTCAATTTATCATTAGATGCGTCAAATGAAGAACAGCAAATTGAAGAAATGGAAGGCTCGCATTGGGGAATATAATTACGAACTATTGTATAAACCAGGCATCACTAACACTGCTTTATCAAGATTAAAATTGGAAGTGAACACCCGTTCATCATCAAGTA